>OZ005741.1:199409227-200766643 GCA_963930735.1 Dioctria linearis | reverse complement strand
GTGATTTCATCTAATTTTCCACGAATCTAAACTAGATTTCTCACTATTGTGCGTAGTAACGCAATTTGCAATGTGAAGTTCAGAGTGATTAGAAGTAATCTGCTGAAGTTCTTGCTAATAAAGAAAGGAGAATAATACCACAAATAATCATGAGCAAGCGCAAACACCTTACTAATGCTCTCGGGAAGCAGTCTTTAAGTCCTCTAATTATGTTAGGGAAAAATCACTGCAGAAATATTCGAAAAGCTCATTAAAGCTTCAAAACACTACTTTGCCCATCATTTAGCATACCTCCTAGAGCGCTTCTTAAGAATAGCAGTTAAGTTCTTGCTTCTGCGGACAAGCCTATGTTAAAAGCAATAAACTGGGACAGGGAAAAGAAGCGCTGCGAGCCCTCAGGGAAGTGCTTCAGCAGGTTTCTTAGACAGCTCTTTTTCCCAGTGGGATCATTTGTAATACTATTACGATTGCATTACCTCCTTATCAGTTTTATAATACATCGCAACAGTTTTCTTTATAAGCATCCCTCGTGAAGCAATAATTTACTTATTTTAATTGTCTATAGATTACAATATCTTACAGACCTGCAGTTAATGTATTAATTAATTCTAAGAAGAGTTAACACATCTATAATTATCAAAAATACAGGACTTAAAATTAGATCTTGTTATAGAAATATCAAAAATTTTCGAAAATATATTAAACATTGAGGAACAATTGGAAATAGGCTCGTGATTACCAAAATTAGTTCCGTTATGCGGAATATACAGCAAGTACCTACAGCGAATTGGCCTTTTCGAAGAATACCATATATACTAATCAATGATAATAACTCGGGCGAATTAATTCTGTAATCCAAAATATCTTCAACAAAAGTCCCACAATGAACCTCCCGTCGTAACATCAATTGAGATAAACCCAACACAATTATCATATCGGTAGTTGTATTTCTAAAGCGGAAATCTAATGAAGCTTTTCTGTATTGGTTCAAGACGATCAATATGAACCTTCCCAGCTGGAAAAAGAGCGCTCTAACAGACATGTAAGAGCGCTATTTTGGAAGCTCGAAGCGCTTCATCAGCCTATCCATCTCTGTTTCATTTTAACATTTGATGTCCGCGGAAGGAGGCGCTCTTTTCTAGCTTCTCAAGGGTGCTCTTTTCTAGCTTCTCAAAAGCGCTTAATTAATTCAATTATAGCATTATTACAACCATAAAATCTCTCGATGCTTGTTCCTTCATACTGCACTTTCAAATAATGAAGGACTAATGCGTTCTGACTTTATTTTGTATTTGTTCATGGAAGCAACATAATAGTACGTGACGAACAAAAGCCAAAAGCCCGAAATTTATCCGTGATTAAGGGAAGTGCACATTTTTCCTATTAGAAAAAAAAATGAAGCGCTTCCGCCGTACTTCCGTCTGGTACAAGTTATAAGCGCATTAATTCCGATTTTTCTGGAAGCGCTCTTATTTTTCCCACTGGGTTGTAGTAGGGGCATCAAACGACACATGCATAGTATGAATAATAAAAAACTACCCAGCGGGAAACATGTCAAGCCGCTTCCACAACATAGCCACAAAATATCTTTTCCGAAGCGCTCTTTTACCATAGCCAAAGGAAGCTTTGTAGAATCAGATCTCTACACTCAGGTTAGGCTGACTCATAAGTTATCGGTGTTTTATTGTGAAAAGATGACTCATATGCATCCGAAAACGCAGCAGAATTGTCATTCTTTAGTTGTAAGTTGAACTGTGCGGTTAATTGAAAATTAATAAAATTTAAAATTAAACAGAGCGTATTCAGAAAAACACTGAACTTTTTAATAAAGCCTTTATCTTGATTCCCTCTGTATTCCCTATTAGCGCTACAAGAGTATTACCCTACAAGTGTTCCGAGAGTGCTATCCTACAAGCGTACCTAGAGAGCTTCCCACGAATCTACACTTGAGCGCCTCCCTCTGGGACATGCTCACGTTAAAACGATATGAACAAGGATACGGTGGGGAAGCGCTACGAGCTTCTAAAGAAGCGCTCTTGCATTCCTTTTTGAGCGCTTCCATTTCCCGCTGGGATATAAATTGAATAAACGATGAAATGTCATACTTTTAAATTTACCAATGGTTATCAGCAAAAGTTTCAATTTAGATACCAGCGTGTCTGTCGGCAATAAAATTTACTATACGTAGGTTTGTGTCCTGAAAGGAAGAAAGTTCATATTAAATTAGCCTAGACCTAGACCACAGACTACATTAGAGACATCTACCGTAAAAGACAGAAACCAAACATGCAACAATTTAAGACGAAAAATGAATATTTTTTCATTAGAGAAGTCCATAAAAAGTCAGTGTCAGACTTGATACTAGAATTTAAGTTTCTTAAGCACTGCAGTGCAGTACGTCGCTGGTAGACAAAGAGACTACACCAATGTCAAGAGAAGACGGAGGCGTAAAACCAATAACATTACCATTACATTATTTACACAGAAAATTTGTCTTCTGAAAATCTTAAGCTTACTTTCTTATCTTTCCAACCGTAGTCAAATTTTTATATTTTTATTCTCTAGATGAAAAATGCATTACACACCCGTGCATAAAAAGTTATTTTGATTTTTGCATGTACGGGCTTTAAAAAAACAGTAAAATTAAGTTTGAAAATGGGACAAATCCGGTAACTCCTTCGTAAGGTTGACACACAAAAATTTCGTTTTTCACTACATATTTGGACACTACCTGGGAACGCGTCAATGTAAAGCGGTGAAACTTTACACATAGTGTTTTCATAAAAATAACTGCAAGAACAGACTAAATCGGGCTACCCCTTATTGGTGTTGCCATATAAAAAATTCGAATTTTTACGTATACTGTGAAAACGATCAGTCCTATATGGTTTTAATGTAACGAAAAGTTCTTCAGAATATCAGAACCTATAAAGTTGGTTATAACCATTTTTTCTGTCCGACGAACCGCTAGAGAAATGTATGCGAAAAATCATAAAAATTGGTCTAATTCTAGCTTTTTTACTTGTTCTTACCCGAATAATTAAAAAAAAAAACCATAACCAAATGGCTACGATTCCCCCAACAAAAACTATCAACTGAATAATAATTGTATAGTAGTCCAATGAATTCGAATCAGCCTGCCTACAGATTTGGACTACGGCAAAACATACGCTATTGCAACTATTACTCAGCTGAGAGTTATTGAACGTAAAATGGTAAGGCTACTTTTTAATTAAAGTTGTTTTATTATTTTGTTCAGTAAGGTTTACAGTAAATGTAGCCTTTGGGAAGGTAAGTAGCCAAGCTTAAAATTACTGGAAGACTATTTTCCTGTGTGGATAGTAGTTTAGGCTTCATGGCATATAGAATAAAATCAATGTCTAGTCCCTTTTTCATAAGAATCAATATAAAACCTTTTAGATAATTGGACTAGCACGCACACATTTAGATTTCTGTTGCATGGCTTGGGAAGTATTTGTCAAAGTTTTTGGGTCAAGGTATCGTTGATTTTATATTCCAGCGAGACGTTACTGGTTGTTCTCTTCCCCGGCTTTGTATTTTATTAGTCTATCTATGCTTTAAGCCCCTTGTCCATACTTCAGTTTGCAGTACGCCTCTACAATACAGCAAGTAACATAGTCAAACTTCGTTTCACAGTCAAGTAACAACAGATATGCAAGGCCCATAGCATTGACTTTATACATATACTAGATATACCTCCGCTGCGCACAAGATGTTGTTACTTCTTCTCACCGAGTCGCCACTATAGCACTTTATCAACTGCTCATAAAACGTCCGCCATCTGTTAGCAAAACTTATTCGAATATGAAAATAATAAGTCATCTTCGATAACAAATAGCGCCACTTTCTTTCTTTCTTTATCTAATGATTTATAGAAATGTGGAAATAATCTGTAATAAAGAAATTCGAAGGAATTTCTTGAATAGTATCAAGATAAGATGATTTGAAGGATTTGGTAAACGTACATGATACGTGATTTAAGTGAAAAGAATCTTATACATACTTCGCTTTTGCAGCAGAAAGTTGCAGAACAGACAAAATCATTATGTAGGCACTGCGAACTTTCAAGAAATTTTTCGGTCGGATTTTCGATAGAATTTTCTGCGATCTGCCTTTTCTCATCTGGTTGTTGACTTGTGGATTGATTTTTGGTGAATAATTTGAAATATTTCCAGCCAAGAAATTTGTTTAGCTTGATGATATTTCATATGCTATTTTTGTTTTGCAATCCGGGTAGAAATGGTAGAACTATTAGAGAAAGTGAAAAAACGTTGGATCGCGGTATACAATAGGCATATATTCGTTAGTTTGGGTTACTTTTAAAACATCACTGTCATCCTCGCAGTTTGACAATGTCGAAGTAAAAAGTAATTTATGTTATAATTTTTGCAAATAACTGATTGAATTCATAAAGGCTGGGATTAGTTTTATTAACATTTCTTGCTCTTATATATGCAAACAATTTTTCCAATGGAGCTTGGTTAATTTTCGGCCGTAAATATAAAAAATATTTGTATGTAACTGAAAAATTGATAATGATACTTTTATTGTAGACTCAATTGATATTAACATACCACAGAAACAAAAAACACTTAGAGGTAAGGGGTTTCATGTTAAATATGTAGTCTTTCATTTTTAAAAGAAATTCAAAATCTTGCAAATCCCTCATCAATGGGGGATTGCCGTTTAAAATATCGAATAATCGATTCATTTTCTTGAAACATTTCGCGCTAGCTTCGGCCTTCCCTTCAAATTCTTTAGAAATTTTTTTTACCGTTAGAAATCTTTCAATACCTGCTTCAACGCTGTGACTGATGACCTGTTTTTGAAAGTCGGTGGGACTGATGTGAGAATAAGCTAGTTTTGGGCACACTTTTGTGCTTTTTCCCTTTTCGGAATGATATATAAATGCAATGACGCTCCAGCATATTATCCCATCGGAAGTACTAATCTCACCCATGAGTAATCTGTTCCTAAAAGTTTTGAATAAATGTGGGATGTCATAAAAGGCGTATATGGCTTTAGTATTGTGTTGAAGACAGAGCTTATCTTCAGATATTTGCAATTTACGGAACAATTTCCTATTTATTAGACCCTAATCACACGTAATTGTACGAACATTAAGCCTAAGCTGTGTACAAAACTCCAAGCATCTGATTAGTTCGTCTTTTAAAATATTTCCAGTCAAAGAAGATGAGCAGGCTATATAGTGAATAACATGTTTAAAATTTAGATACTTCTTACCATAAACACAAGCACATGTTTTGCCAAATTTTTATGTTTTGCTCCATCTCCATATACTTCGTATCCATCAATCTTGTCTCGACTTATATTATATACAAAATTTTCTTGGATGGACATTTCATCAAACATAATAATAACTTCTTTATCTTTTTCCAGAAGGTTATCAACTTGTATTTTTACTTCATGCAATATATTTTTATTGACACCTGGGGTTAAACTTATAATTTTTGTCCAATTATGCATAGAAGCTTCATGAGGCATATGGCGTCCAAGCACATCACGAAGGAAAGTATTACCCGCAGAGGACCGAAAATAAATACATTGCGCTATTCTCTTTTCAGTCTCTGAATATGTTCTTGGCAGTAATAATATCATTTTGGAGAAAGCTTAAGTATTTTCATTTATATTTTCTATTCTTACTATATTTTCGGATAATATTTCTTTATAATCCTTCACTTTCTGTTTTTTTAATGGTCCTTTTCATCCTCTTATTTAAAACTTTGAAAGGCCAATAATTTCTTTTTATTTTTGAAACATTTATTTTCTGTTTTAGTGTTCTCATTTGGTGTTTCAGTAATTTAATTTCTTTGTAATGCTTTTGATATTGCTCACATGGTATTTGTGAAGAAGAAAAAATCGGTCTTTTATTGAAAGCCGCTGACGCTTGATTTAATTCTTCTATGATGAAGTCCGATTCTATAAATTTCTTCTCATATGGTTTTGTAGCTCTCGACTTATCGAAGGAGATGGTGATCGAGAAATTTCAACAGAAGGAAATTCTAAATTTAAAGATGGAACTGCTTTTCTTTTTTTTAAATCGCTTTCCAAAATATTTGCTCTGAACATGAGTGCTACAAATGTAAGGCGGAGCTGGAGCATACTTGAAGTAATTCATTACCTTGGCAACCTTGCTGAACTTTATATTACACTCTGTGGATCTTGCGGCCATTTTTAAAAAGTATTGTAATTACCTTTAAAGCACCTATAAAAACACCACCTAATAAAATGAAATTTCAAATTAACCACAAATTTTACACTTTTGACACTGGTCTAAATACCTACCAAATTCAAATACGAATGACCAGAAAAAATAAGTCCAAAAATAGAACATCGAAAGACATTTTTCCACAGAGCTGCCCCTCCAATAGTGTATACCTATACATTTTCCAACGAAAAAATATCCAGTAAATTCTTAACAACAGTGTGTATGCGAAACATACGCCGCCATTACGTGCCATTCTTTATCTGCATTTAGTTATCTCGCGATGAAATGCTACAAGCCATTACGTCGATAGTATAATACCAACCGTGATAACTGAATGCTAGGAGGGGAAGAGGAATGCTGAAGGGGAGGTCGCGCTCATACCTGTGAGACAGCCATACACACACAGCAAAATACGCCGGCGTATCATCTACCTCCCCTAGCATTTGGTTATGTGTATTGGTATTACACTATCGGCGTAAAGGCTTGTAGCATTTCATGAAGTGACTAAAAATTTCAGACAAATCATGTAAAAAGTGATTAAGCGAAAACTGCTACACTATCTGCCTACATTTCATGAAGTGCCTAGACTTTTTGTAAAGTGCTGAGTTACACCAAGTGTCTACGACATATACCCTGCTATTGATAACACTGAGAGAGGAAAGAGAGTATTGTGTACTCTGTACCGTGCTATCCTATACATTACACGACATTTCGTCAACTAATGGTGGAACGTCGTTCCTAGCAATGTGGATCCACTAGGCTTTTTTTCCATCAATAAAATCCATTAAAATAGAGTGCATTATAACTACAGTAAAATATATATTGTATTGAATTTTTATATCTACTATTATATTATTATATACATTTTATAATTATTATTAACACTCTTAATTATACAAAAATCATCGTGACTTACGGTGCTTTCGAGTTGTGATGTGCCCGTTATACTTGCAGGAGCTGTAGAGGTCGAAGGTTGACTTTGAATTACTCCAACCATATTAATTACTTTATCTGACAAGTCGTATGTATAAAAGGCTTTTCCACATCGTTTTAGTCCTGATCGTGTATTTAAAATACCTTAATCATATCTGTTTTCATTTTAATTCTTAGTTTTAATTTCACTCCATTGATATTCCATATAATTCCAATATTAGCTCAATTTTGGCAAAATATGGACATAGTGAGCTTTGTTTCTATACCCCTCAATTGTAGTGCGGAGACAAAGCAATACCCCAACACTCCAAGCAGAGACAATTGAGGAGTGTTGGTTGATACTGCTGAAAGTCCAATAATTTGCAATAGGAATATATTTAGTTTTCACAAGGAATACATACAGACGTAGTTTGGTATAACTTCTTCCGGTTTTTTCATTTTCATTAGACTTAATCAGGATTATCGGAGGTGGAACGTACAGTATTTTCACCCAATACTACTCAATTTGTACAAATATTCAATTTGGTTCAGCCACTAAAGCTACAATTGAATAAAAATCTTGATTCCGTTAAAAAAAAGTCCGTCAGCCATTAGACTTCCTTTTTTCCCGTTTTCCCTCATACTAATCCGCTAGATCTGACGGGAAATCCGTTAAATTGACAACACTGTAATGAGAATAGCTTGTATGCTCTGTACCGTGAAGTAAGGCCATCAGTCTAGAAGAGGTAGCTGATTTGAAATCATATCTATAAGGATATAATCAATGGACATACTCAAATGTGACGCCACTCAGTTCATATTACCCGACAAGATTAACTGACCAGTCTTGGCTAACTTTAGCGAAACTCCGAACGAACAGTGATGAACCGACAAAACTTTTTCATTGGCTGCAATAATTTTTCTTTTGCGCATTTTCGTTTGTAAACTAACGTAGAACGAATTTGTTTTTTGTTTTCAACTAAGTCCATATGTTTAAGTTGCTAGTGTTGGAATAAAACTAACGGATAGGCTTTATCAAAATCCTCGAGAATACTTCACAAGCCATGAGATAGACTCCCTCCCTACCCCATACGAGGCCCAACGTAGTCCTTACATTCTGAAATATTTGCATTGTTCTTATGTAAAAGTGACAAAAGTTTGATTTTAATAGCTCCTCCGCTCTAAACTACTATTCATACAGAAAAATTGCGTTCTGTTAATCTTAAGCTTGCTTTCTTATCTTCCGAACCGTAATAAGATTTTCATACCTTTCCTAACAAAATTACTTTAAAAAATTATCTTAACCAAATGACTACGATTCCTCAAACAAAAATTCTCAGCTGAGTAATCTTTGTGTACGCTGTGCCGTCATGGCATGCCGTGGGCTGATGATATCGAATGTAGCTGCCTACAGATTCGGACTACGGCTGCACTTACACACATGCAATTATCACTCAGCTGAAAGGTATTGAGCGTAAAATGGTAAGGTTACTTTGTAATCAAAACTATTTTATTATTTTGTTAATTAAGGTATATAGGAAGTGTAGCCTTTGGGAAGGTAAGGAACCAAGCTTTAAATTAATACCAGACTATTTTCCTTTATGGATAGTAGTTTAGGCATATATAAAGCCAATGTTTAGCACTTTTCCGTAAGTATCAATATAGAACATTTTAGAAAACGGACTAAGCACGCACACATATAGATTTCTGTTTCATGGCTTGGGAAGTATTCTCGAGGGTTTTGGCTTTATGCATAGACAAACTAAGCCATACAAAGAACAGAAATTGGCAACGCCTCGCTCGAATATAAAATCGACGATACCTCGAATTGCAAACGTAACAAAAGGGTAAGCCAGCATGCAATGCCTCGCTCCAATATAAAATCAACAATGCCTCCACCAGATGACGATTTAGGGAAGGCCTCAATTTTTCTTAGATATTTACTGGAAAATTTTTCTTTAGAATTTTTGCGCAGAATTACAACTGCTGCTTGGCCCGCTAACAATTTTTATGAGCGTCGATAAGCATTCATTTCTTCTTAGAAATTTACAGAAAATGTTTCGGTAGAATTTTTATTTAATTTTGTGCCCGGCTGGAGCTTTTTTCAGACACAATACTTTCATGTGTGCCATTCTCGGCCTCCAATAAAGCATAACATTTTTATAGAAAAAATTTCCAGTAATTTTCTACGAAAAAATTTACGAAAAAATTTAGGGCTTCCCTACATCAGGGGTCGGATTCACTAACCTGGGGCCGGATTCTGTAGCACGGAGAATTTGGGAATTTGGGAGATGAGAATTTCGTTTTCTTAGAATTCCTAATTCCCTAATTCTCCATTCCCAATTCACTAACATGGTTGGAGAATTAGGGAAAACGTAAGAAATGTGAAAAAGTGCGAAACGCCTGGGACGATTAAGGGTATCAATTTTTGTTGTAGTGGGTTAGATTTTTTTTCATATTTGAGGTACATCCGTCTATTACCTTCTACTGTCGAAATAAATAGAAATTTCTGTTTCGTAGGGGTAGCTTTTGAGGGATGTAGGAGGGTAGGTTTTCTCGAGTTTTTCCGGGATAACGAGAGAATGGAGAGTTGAAGGAGAATGTATGTGGTATAAAAAAATGGGAGCTCAGGGCAAACAAGATAGGTTTAGGAAATGTGGCGGGAAGAGTGCGGGGTAGAAATGGGGGCTAATTAACGGAAATTAAAAAAAAATTAAGACAATATCAGGAGCTGTAATAATTCGCAGGGGTAAGCTCAGGATATGTAAGCCCAATAAAAAAAATAGGAATTCGCTTTGGTAATTAGATATGCATGGGTATTATAGGCTATATTTTATTTCGATTAACGGTAATTTGCAGATTTGAGCGGCCTCGGCGGTAAATTTTGCTATCGCAATATTCACGGGCGCCTAACTCTATGTGGGAGTGCTGTAGATTACTGTGGTTTTTTCTGATAGATTACTGGTTTAGAGTACAAAAATATTGGTGAACAATTTTGTAGCGAAGGTTTATATGGGGGTTGGGGGTCGTACCATCCCTCATAGGGGATTGTCCAAACTACGTCATGCTTGGTACCAAATTAAAGAGAGAGTAGAGGGAAATCGGGTGGTGTAGTTTGTATTTGATCATTTTAACGTGATAGCTGACTTTTGACAGCCGAAAATCGATTTTTTTGCACTACGGTCATATACACCCCAGTTTCCATATTTTGCATATATTTCTTCCGTTCTTTGTTTCACATCCATTAGTACTCCGTTGTGAACATTTTTGTCATGGGAAGTAAATTCCACGACTTACTAGCCACCGGAGAATTAACAAGTGGAATGGAGAATTCGGGAATTCTGTACTTACTTTTCGTCTTACTTTTCCACAAGCAAACACCGGAGAATTAACAAGTGGAATGGAGAATTCGGGAATTCCGAACTCACCTCTCAAATTCTCTCTCAGTTCAGAATTTTTCATCTTACTTTCACTTCTCAAGTTCTCCGGTGTTTGCTTGTGGAAAATTAAGACGAAAAATTCTCAACTGAGAGGATTTTAGAAGTGAGTACGGAATTCCCAAATTCTCCATTCCACTTGTTAATTCTCCGGTGTCTTGCTTGTGGAAAAGTAAGTGGAAAAATTGTATTTTCTGCTTTTGTTGCGTTTTATGAAGGTATCTAGGTATCTAGGAATTTCAAATTGAGCTATGTATTCACTGCATATCCTGGCTATATTTAAAAAAAATAATTATGGAAATCCATGCAATACTTACAGGGGAACATGGATTTTGTCTCTCAAGGTACCCGCTAAAAATTATAAATCACGCGAAAATGATCAATTTGGTCCTCTTCCACTACAGAAGAGATGCTGTAAAATTTTTAATTATACACGGTAAAGCTTGTGTGTAGGATGAAATCGCATCTATATTTTGTCCCCTAATTAAATATGTAATTAATTTTTGAACCCGATATACCATTTCGGAGATAACTGTAAAAGAAGTGTATCAGTCCATTTTAAGGTGAAAAAATGGCCGTTTTTGGTACAAAAATTGACATATTTTCAACTCATCATTGCGAAGAGCTAGTAAGTTGTGGAAATTTACTTCCCATGACAAAAATGTTTACAACGGAGTACTAATGGATGTAAAACAAAGAACGGAAGAAATATATGCAAAATATAGGAACTGGGTGTATATGACCCTAGTGTAAAAAAATCGTTTTTCGGTTGTCAAAATTCAGCTATCACGTTAAAATGATCAAATACAAACTACACCATCCGATTACCCACTACTCCCTCTTTAATTTGGTACCAAACATGACGTAGTTTGGACAATCCCCTATGAGGGGTGGTACGACCCCCAACCCCCAAATAAACCTTCCCTACAAAATTGTTCACCAATATTTTTGTACTCTAAACCAGTAATCTATCAGAAAAATCCCAATAATCTACAGCACTCCCACATAGAGTTAGGCGCCCGTGAATATTGCGATAGCAAAATTTACCGCCGAGGCCGCTCAAATCTGCAAATTACCGTTAATCGAAATAAAATATAGCCTATAATACCCATGCATATCTAATTACCAAAGCGAATTCTTATTTTTTTTATTGGGCTTACAGATCCTGAGCTTACCCCTGCGAATTATTACAGCTCCTGATATTGTCTTAATTTTTTTTAAATTTCCGTTAATCAGCCCCCATTTCTACCCCGCACTCTTCCCGCCACATTTCATAAACCTGCCTTATTTGCCCTGAGCTCCCATTTTTTTTTGATACCACATACATTCTCCTTCTACTCTCCATTCTCTCGTTATCCCGGAAAAACTCGAGAAAACCTACCCTCCTACATCCCTCAAAAACTACCCCTACGAAACAGAAATTTCTATTTGTTTCGACAGTGGAAGGTAATAGACGGATGTACCTCAAATATGAAAAAAAATCTAACCCTCTACAACAAAAATTGATACCCTTAATCGTCCCAGGCGTTTCGCACTTTTTCACATTTCATACGTTTTCCCTAATTCTCCAACCATGTTAGTGAATTGGGAATGGAGAATTAGGGAATTAGGAATTCTAAGAAAACGAAATTCTCATCTCCAAAATTCCCAAATTCTCCGTGCTACAGAATCTGGCCCCTGGAGAGTTGTGGAGTTGTGGAGATGAGAGTTCCTTTGACACTTTTCCACTCGGAATTCTGTAATACTGGGAATTTGTATTGAGAATTACCAAACTCTCTATTCGCGGCTCCACAACTAAAGCGGAGAAATAAGAAGAATATATCTAACTGACAGTATTGTCTGTTTTTGTTGTGTTTTGTGAAGGTACCTAGGAATTTTCGAATTAAATTATAGATTCACCGAATATCCGGCCTTTGGAAATCCTTGCAATACTTACAGGGAAATTTGGATTTTGGTATCTTAAGGTACGCGCTAAAAATTTAAAATCACGCGAAAATGGTCAATTTGGTCGTCTTCCAGTACTACAAAGATGCTATACGAAATTTAAATATGCAAGTTTGTATGTAAGATTAAATACCATCAACATTTTGTCCCCTTATTATGTACGTAATTAGGTTTTGGGTCCGATAAATGGTTTTGCAGATAACTGCAAAAGAAGTGAATCAGTCCTTCTTAAGATGAAAAAATGGCCGTTTTTGGTACAAAAATGAACATATTTTCAACTCACCATTATGAAGAACTGGTAAGTCGTGGAAATTCGTTTTCCATGAGAAAAATGTTCACAACAGAGTACTAATGGATGTGAAATAAAGAACGGACGAAATATATGCAAAATATAGGAACTGGGGTGTATATGACACAATTGCAAAAAAATCCGTTTTTCGGCGATAAAAAGTTAGTTATGACGTTAAAATTATAAAATCGCATTTCACCTTCGATTTCCCGCTCCTCTCTCTTAAATTTGATACCAAACATGATACCCCATCCCCACAAGCACCTCCTCCAGGAATTGCTCGCCTATACTTTTGTACTCTAGATCCCAAATCCGTAGGAAAAAGCCCCAATGCTCTACGACCCTCCCACACAGAATTCGCGGTCCTTCAATATTGCGACTCTTCTCACTTTTTCCCCAACTCCCCAAGTACCTACGCTAGATAAACGCGAATGGAGAGTTAGGGAACTTTAATCGGGGAAAAAGAAAATGCCCATCTCCCAAACTCCCGCACTCTCCGTGTTACAGAAATCCGGCCCCAACCGAGACATCGTTGATTTGATATTGGAGCCATACAATTTTTTCATTTCGTAGCGAAGACAAAAGCTTCTAGCCCCGTGGTTACACGAGGTAGCACAGCTTGCATGCAAGCCTCCTTCCAACGCGGTTTTAAATTTGACAGCAGAAGGCAGATCGCTTGATGTCTTATCATCTTGCATGCAAGTTCATTCAAAAAATGGCATTGAGACTTAAAGTCTTGTGTATTTTGGAAATGTTGGCAATAAAGGAAGAAGCAGAATCTGAAAAAACAGAAGACAAAAGGAAGAAAAAGGTGTTGGTAAATGATGTAATGCAAATGATCCCAGAAAATTTCATATTCCCGCTATAAATTATGTAAATTCTCTCAAGCATTTCTTTTCCGCCATCTTGAAAATTATACACATAATGTCAAATTAGTATCACTCAACTGCCATGATTTCTCATCATGCTGTCCCGTGTAACCCCCGGGTAAGGACAAACGACACTATGTAGAGCACTATTTGTAATCTTCTTCTTGAATACTGCAGAACATCTCTTTGCCCACAGGCGCTGCATATCTGTTCGTATAATATTCCAAGTACCGCATGAATAAAAAGTGAACTTAAGCTGAGAAATAAAGCAGGAAACGTAACTGTTAAGGGAAAGAGTCTTCTAGAGAGACTTTAAAGCGGGAAATACAATGCGACGGCCATCGGCGCTCATCAGCTCAGATTTCATTCTATTCCATTATCAGATATAAGAATAACCCTCTGATTCTTCGTAAGAGATAAGAGCTCTTATCCTGAGCTGTTAAAGCTCGTTAGAAAAAAATGGTATTCTGCGTAAAGGATGTCAGATGTCAGCTGATCTCTTAGTTTTTGTGGGGATTTTTTTTTAAGAGATTTGGTATTCAAACATAAATAGCTGTTAAATATTTTTTAACATAAGAGCTCCTCACCGAGGTACGCTTAAATCTTATATAGTGATAGTCGCAGAAATTGTTTTGTTTCTAATACCGAAATATTGGATATACATTTGCATATACAATTTGGGATATATGTAAACATATACATATTTATGTAATACGAATGTATCATATAAATTATGTGCAAGTTTGTGACGTTTAAAATAAATAAATAATGTACAAGATTGTTAAATATAAAAT
Source organism: Dioctria linearis (assembly GCA_963930735.1). Lineage (NCBI taxonomy): Eukaryota > Metazoa > Arthropoda > Insecta > Diptera > Asilidae > Dioctria > Dioctria linearis. The sequence continues at coordinate 200,752,148 of OZ005741.1, read as the reverse complement.
AATAATACATTATGAGCCGTACACAGAGGATAGTTTTGAGAAATATGAGGGACGACTTAGATCGGCTTGCTATTTCTGTACTCATAAAGAATTTCAGAATGCCTAAATATTTTGCCTTTAAAGTGGTTGAAACGACATAGCCTTACGATAATCTTCACTACTCGACAATGGTATCATCACTTCAAATTTTTGGCAACAATTAATTTTTTTACAGGCTTATACAAAAATCCTGCTGGATGTAATAACGACTGTGGAAATCTTTACCTGCGATTTACGGCATCAAATAATAATTCAATTATCATTAGGTGCTGTGAATTTATCATACAATTATTATTTATATCAATAGTTGTAACTTGATTATAGATGCATATAATTAATCTCACTAATCATATAAGGAACCACAGCCTAGCAAAATTATTGTGATGACAAGGGTAGCAAAATGCTCGTGCACCGTGCTAGTTACGTGTGGTTTGGCCGTATTGCCATCATCGCGTGGACAAAAATTTCTTTTTCTTCTTCAGTCTTGTCTTTAACAGCTTGGCTGATTGAAAAGCGTCTTACCCTCTTAACCTCTTAAAATTAAATTTATTCCAAAAAAATGTATGTAGAATACTAATTCTGCTAATATCTCTTAGTTGCTAAATTTAAGAGGTTAAGAGATCTCTTAAATTGAACGCTGAAAGAAACGAATTAATTGATAAATATAAAAATCTGCTAAGACACTTATAAATACAATTCAAGATTAATTTTATCACATTTTTTATATTTTTGATTTTGATTTTTCTGAATTTTGCTTTCTTTTTTGTAGTTACAGTTATAGTTTATTTATATTCTGAATTCATGTATTTTTTGTATGTTTTTTTCTACTACTTTGGAGCTTTTGTAGTTTTTAGAACTTTAATTTACCTTTTTCAACATTTGATATATATTTATTTATATATTTTTGTTCTTACTATTATTTTTTTGGTTTTGGTTCTCACTTTGTAGATTTCGTTTATATTTCTATTTCTCTTCTTCTTATATTTTTTTATTATAATTTACTGTATTAATTTCTAAGATATTACATTATTGGAATCTGTCTGTGTAATTTCTTCTGAACTTCCGGGATAAATAAATTATGTGTGCGCCTCTGACACTTAAAGTTATAGTCTTTTCGAACTTTTATCATAAAATTTACATAAAACAAGTAAAAAAGTTAGAATTTATCTAAGACCAATTCTTATGATAGATGAATGCCCGTATGAAATTTCTTATGGCAGCCCATCTGTGCAAGTTTGATTTTTTATGTGGTTTATCGCATCATTTCTAGAACGGTTCGTCGGACAGTAAAAATTATTATAATACATTTTATAGGATTACTTATTCTGAAGAACTTTTCAGTTCAATAAAAACATCTAGGACTGATTGTTCTTACAATATAATAAAGAAACCTAAATTTTTATATGTCAACACCAAGAAGTGGTTGCGCGATTATGCCCATTTTTGACATTTTATTTACTATTGCTATGAAAATACCAGGTACAAAATTCCACCTCTCTAAGTCGCCGCGTTGTCAGGCAGTATCCAAATATATAGCAACCCTACGAAGGGTTGCCCGATTAGTCCCGTTTTCGAGCTATAATTTCCGGATATGCACTAATCAAAATAACTTTGGATATTATGCGTGGATGTCCTGCCCAATTCATCTGCTGTGCCATTACAATTTCTAGGCGTTACAAACGGAATGACAAACTTAGTATACCCTATGATTTCATGTAACGTATAAAAATGTCTTAAATAACAATTATCACTGACTATAAAATAAACAAGAGCAAGACTTACAATTATTGGTATAAAACCATTTTTGAAATTTATATGTACCTACTTACTATTTTTATGAAAACGCCGTGTACAAAATTGCAGCTTCTAAATCTCCGCCAGTGTTGAAATATATATAAGGAAAATCGAAATTTTTCTATGGCAACCCTACTAGGGAGTTACCTGATTTGTATTATTTTCGAACTTAAATCTACAATTTTTAAGAAACCGTGCGCAAAACTGCAGCTCTCTAACTAGGGGATTATACGGGTCAGTAGAACTGAATTGTCGAAAATTTTGTCCGTAAACTGTCAAAAGTAAAATCAAAATGGCAGAAACTATAATTAGAAGGCAAGATATTAGTGGAAATTTGTGTTTATATCTCTAATCTTCTCTCTTTTGAGTGGAAAAAGCTTAATATACATTGTAATCTTTGTTTTTTAGAGAAAAATTACGGAAGAAGTTTGAATAAAGAAGATATCATTAGCAATGCATTCAGTAGAAGAATATCTACACTGTGTGACCATATATTTAAAATGAAGCAACTAATCAGTTGATCGAAGAAAACATGTTTGTAGTCAGTAAAACTGAAAAACAAAGTCAGTATTGACAGTCAGTTCTACCGAAACGTGTAGCCCCTGTGTATGTAAATGCATTCTTGAGATATCGTGAGTACGAAGAGACAGACGGACAAACAGACTGTTAATTGAAATGTTGTTATGTTACCTGCATAATCATAATGTTAAATTAATGTTCAGTTCATCCAATATTATATTTTTTTTTCATATCCGGCACTCAGATGTCATCATTGAATACAGTCTTTGAAAGAAAAAAACGTTTTGTTCTGTTATCGTCGCACCAGATGCAGAACAGTACTCATTCTATAATCCAATTTGCTCTACCAGTATTTTTTCTATGTGGTATAAACGGAAGGACTAAGTATACCCTATAAATTGCATTTAGGATAAAAAATATTCTGTTTAAAGCCGTATTATGACACTTAAAGGGTGTTTAGCAGTGATTAACAATTTTTCTTTAATTCGTAAGTATGGAGTCTTAATGTGACTTTTTTGGCTGATTTCCAAAAACAACAATTATTTTCGTTCCCTGAATTAAGTACGTCCCATTAAGTGAGACACAAAGGTATAAATCAGAGTGTCAAGATTCAAATGTCGATCGGGTTGACCATGTATTTTTTAAAGTCCCACAATATTGGGACTCTCCCGCGATGAAGAAACCTCAAACGATCTTAAATCTTACACCAGTAATTAATAGAAGTAAGAAATATGTAATAGATGGGCATCTTTGGGAAGATGTTATTTGTAAGACAACCAGCTGTGAGATCGAAGCTCCATGTACTAAGAGTGAATTTAATTGGAGAAACAGACAAGGTAATAGTGACCAAGTGAATAAAGGGCAGAAGTACAAATCAAAGTATCAAAGTGCGAATCATGATCGCATTCACTGATAACCAAATACTTTGTTCGGATTCTCAAATTTTCACTATTAATTTATTTCCATTAGTGCAAAAAAAAAATGTAAAATGAACTTAATTTATTCGAATCCAAATTTACAAAAGCGCATATCTAATCATATTAGGTATATAATCTAATCAGAACTTATATTTTTGTAAAATATTGTATGTTTTCACCAATTACGTTGCTCTGGATTATCCAAGAAGTAGGAGGATCATTATAAGCATATCCTTGCTGTAAATAACAGAGGCTGGTAAACCTTTCCACATTTGCATTATTCTGCTTATGAAGGATTCGCGGAATTTGACAGTACGGCCGAATTCGACTTCAAGGGTGTGGGAATTAGCTTAGGTTATAGCTCGTGTGGTACTCATAGGGAGAATTCTACAAGGTATCAGGCTAGAGACTTCGTCAGAGCAATACCCATAGAAGTAGCGATAAAAGAGAGGTAGACACGGTAGTAAGCCCTAAAACATTCTGTTGGGTTTTGTCTAACGCGGACAATGCAGTGCGTCCAGTCGCTGCCACTGGCGGATCCAGTGATGGGGAGGTCCTTGGGTTATGACACCCCCCCCCCCCCCCAATTAAAGTAAAAATATTTAATTTATTGCGTTATTTGATAAAATATATTTTGTCTTCTAAATTTTTTTTTTTATTTATATAATTCAACTTTAAAAAATTATACAAAATATTTTTATTCCAAAACTTTAAAAAATAAAAATTTATTGTACGTGTATAGGTTTTTCTCAGTTTCTGAGTTTGGGACCACACCTTCTAAAACCCACGAAGAACACTTCCCAAGCCACGAAACAGACTTCCCCACTACCACATCAGAGCACTAACTTAGTCCTAACTCGCAATATTCTAAAATATTTGCAGTGCTCTTATGTAAAACCACTGACATGTATAATATGGTCTGACTACGTCCATAGAAATGCACTACAGAAAGTGGGCTCACTCCTATATAGCGTTCTTTTTCTGTCCAAGCACCAAGTACCAACTAAGAGAGAACTGTAAACAACAAATAAATAAGTGGGTTTGTCGAAATAAATGTTTTTAAATTAATTATTTTGGTTAATTAGTGATAAAAAGTGTGTTACTAAAGGCAATATATTCATAGGTACTCAATAGAAATTCTAAAGGTTTTATTAAAATCACTTTAAAACTTCCCGCCAATGGCTTTTTCAATGTAAGCACCAATCTAAGAACTATTTTTGATACACAACATTGTACCCGCATAAAATAGCATATAGATCAGTCCATATATATATGCCAGTGTATAAAACTGAGAAAAGTTTGGTTTTAATGACTCCTGCAGTTTACACCCTAAACTACTATTCTATTAAAAAATGAGTTTTCGTAAAAAAATTATATTGAAAAATGACAATCTTCCACACCGCTTAATGCGGAAACCTTCGTAGTACCTCACTACAGTACTGCGGTGGCTAAACTAAGCGACTTACGCCACTGGACAGTCGGTGCCCCAATTTGATGTTTTTTTTTTTGGTAAATTTAATTGCAGGTTGACCACCTCCTAGTTTCAATGCAACATTCGCAGCCCAAATATGGGAATTTATGGGAATTATATTCTAATCTAGAACTGGAGTAAAGAATTCCTGCAATTTTGCAACAAGCCCATAGACATTTCATCTCATTTATGGCAATACCAAAAATGTGATCGGAGCAACTGAAATTGCTAGATATTTTTTGTTAACTGTATTAATAATAAATCAAGACCACAAAATTATTATTTTTTAATCTTTTCACCTCCACTATTAAATTTTCTTCAAAACTTATAATGTTCAGCATACAAAATTTTAAAACAACAATGCTGTGAAATGTCACCATAGGTTAATTGAATGTTGAAAGTCGGCCAACTTCTGCTACATAGCTACATTCATTACGCTTACTTAGTGGCATTGCCTTATAGCTTACGTCTCAGCCACACAGCGCTCCCAATGAATAATTAACTAACGACTCCTTAGACCATAATGATTCATTAAGCAACTGCAGACACACAGCCATTTTTTTAATTAAGTTGAACAACCAAACTGGCTTTGACATACTTATGACAGTGAAGAAGCGAAATAGATCGAATCAACGCTATAAACTTAGCTTTTATTTATTTTATTTTTCAATTTAACAATTTACAAATGAGAAAACCTTTATATTAAAAAGAATAAGTTTTTGATTTGCATTTCTTTGCATTTCTTCTTCTTATTTTTCAAATTGGCAGATGCACAGTGGAGCTCCACATTTATATTATATGCCAAATCTAGCATATTTTTCCTCATTATAGCTATAATGAAGGAAGAAAACACTTTATTAGTGTACTTCATTATCATCTGATTTTCGACGTATACTATGTGACACACGCCATTTTAATGAATAGTTAGTATTAATGATTCATTGGATCGTGCTATGTGTCTAGGGTATTACTCCTGCGTGATGTTCAGTTACTCTACCTGCGTGGTGTGTAAGATAATTAGGGATTGCAAATTCAGGATATCTAGTCCATCGACAGAAATAGGTTGACCGGGTGTCATGGTATGTTTGAGTGATAACAGACAACATTGAGTTTTGAAAGAATTAAAGAAGACCCAATTCGCTCTGCCCTAAGCGAATATTGTTGTAAAGTTTAGTGAAATGAATATATGACTACGTTTGTCAACTATGATATTCCCGCGGGAGTCAGCTATAGAAAGATGCTGTCGTCTGCAAAACGATGACTAGGATTGAAAGTCAGAGGTAGCAGATCATTCCTAAAATTATAAAGAGGATAGTGAAATAAATTTCCAGAGGAGCTCAGAAGAATCATTGTATTATGTTAGTAGAGGGAAACAGTTTTAACCAAAAATTTAAAATGTGTACATTTCTGTAGATTTATTTTCATGTTACTTTACGCGGTTTGTGCCATTAAGCGGGCTTTTTTTATTAGACATTTTCTGGAAAAGGCTTCAAAACTGGTTAAAATGGTTTGTGACCTTACCCGAAGTTCTTTTATCCAAGTTCGACTACTAACAACAGGATATTCACACAAAAAAAAATGCCATTGAATTTTTGTAATATTACAAATAATATCTGACCGAGTATATTTCAATTATTATTTGTAAGAAACTTTAGCTGTTGCGTTGATTCAAAAAAACTAGTAAAACAACAGTAAGTACACAGAATTGTCACAAATATTTTATTTATCAAATTTTAAAAAAGTATGTAAAATAATAGAATAGGTAGACCTTCCTAAAAAAAATACAAAACCTGTGCAAATTTTTGTACCCCGCAGATTATCAATTCTGATTAGAATTCCTTTTCTTAAAAAATATCTAATTTAGTACTACATTTAAAATCAAAATTATGTTTCGTATGTAATTGCAATTATTTATGTAACAAAACAAATTATCACAAAAATATAAATTTTTAGCACTGATTTTTATCTGAGAACTAAAAACCGCATACGTTTTCAATTATTTTAATTTTTAAAAATAAATTCAAAATTTTCCCACAGTTTAGTTAATTTTGTTAAGTTGAATCATACAATTTCCCCCAACAGGACAACAAATAGGTAGTTGTGCACACAGCATAGCTCAAATTGGAATGTATTTGCTCCACACTGAGGGCTTAATGCTGGCTGACATAAGACATTTTGTATGACAGAGGCCTGAAACTAGCATAACAGTCTTGTATATATTAAACTCTGTTTTTGGTAAGCTTATAGCCCCGGAATGGACTTCAAAAATAGGTCTGTCCCAGGAATCATGTTTAGCACAATGATTGTATTAAATTGGGATAGGAAATTAAATTTCCTTTATAACGGTAATAAATTATTTCATCGATCGGCTTTGCGACATAGGATGCTATGCTTCACATAAAATGTTTCTTTTTTTACGTTAAATTTTTATGAATTGGAATAGACAAATTTTTCGAAATTTCATTTCTAGGTTTTAAATTAAATTACTAAATGGAAGAAAAAAAAAACAACTAAATAATAAATTATTATGAGTAATCTTTTTATTAATTTGGATCAATTCATTTATTTGTCTATAATATCACTACATATTCCATCTTGTGAGATCGAGTCCCATATGGGACAAAATAGAAACTTTAGGAATTCCCTTTCCCTATTTCTTAAAATTTTACGTCATTAACTTCAACTGTGTTATTACAATACAATGCATTTATTAATCTTAGGGAGTACAATTAGGTGGAAAAACATAAGTAACAAAATTAAAAAGAAAGAAACGCGAAAAGAAAAGAATGCAGTGAAAAGAAGAAAAATAAATATAGAATAACACAAGTTAAAAAATTACGACTATGTACCAATAGAAAACATGAATTTGAAGGTAAGAGAACAAATACACAATCACAAACTAATAATGTTGGTAACCTATCTTAAATAAGTTTAGCAAAGGTCAGGCCGGAACCTGTGCGTTGAATATTTGGAAGAGAGTTCCATTTTCGGCCAACTTGGACTAAATAACAGCATTCGCCGAACCTAGATATACATCTCTGGACAAGCAGTCGAAGACCCCTATTCGAGTGTTATGACTGTAGACTTTCGGAAAGATATGCAGAAGATCGAATATAAATTAACCTATGAAGAAGTAAGCCTACCAGGAATCAAGTAGTGACAAAACAAGCTCAGATACATCAGCGCTCCGAGGTACTCTGAGTCCAAATTTCTAAACATAAAGTTCACATAGTTAAAATGGAGGACAACAAGAGTTATGGCCAATTTCCAGCAAAAACTATACATAGACAACTAGAAGAAATACACAGTTGACGAAGACTGTCATACATTTTAGCCATCAAGACGCTGATCTAGTCGCAACAACTGAATTTGGAATTGAGTTAAATTCCTAAATTCTTGACTGACTCAAAATATTCAAGTGTGGAATTATTTAACCGAACTGATGGTAAACCAGATGTTGGGAAGTGCTTCTATATACCGGCAGGCAGTAAGACTTGTTTGGATTAATTGCATTCGTGAACATCTTCTGCATACAAGTGCACAGAAGCGTTATTCAAAATAGAAAGAAAGTCATTTATATAGAGAGAGATCAGAGAAATGAATAGGACCTATACGATCAAACTTTGAGGTAAACCAGCGAAAACTGACAACGTAGCAGAGCTGGAATTTTGAACTTTTACAACTTGGTGGCGACTTGAAAGGAAAGCTACAATCAACCCAACGACCAACGAAGAAGTCATATTTAGTACCGAAGTCGAATTGGGTGATTCACCGAATCGAAGGCATTACTGATGTCATGTTATAAATTAATAAAACGTTACCTCTACTTTGAACTGTTTCTCAGAAATAAGACATCAGGTTTAAGGAACATAAGTGTATTTTATATTTTAGTGCAAAAAGTTTTCGAAAATGTTATGATTCATCAGTGAAAGGGTTAAATGAATTTCTCCGGATATAGAAAATATTGACAAGAGATTGGTATGACTCAGATGCTTTGCGTACGATTTTTGTAGAGAACTACATGATTCAGCACAGTCTCAGATAAACCCATAAATCAATTGCAAATACTACAAAATCTATACCACGACCTTTACTTGGTGCCCACCAAACAAAACAATGTGAAAAATTATTAAAAAATAAATAAATAAATATAAAAAATTGTAATTTTTAAAAATGTGACTTTAATTAAAAATCCCTAAAATTAGACAACAAAAAAAAACAACAACACGGGAACTTTTAAATAAAAAAACATCAACATGAATTCAACTTGTTGGACAAAGTTCAATGCCATCCCTTTTCCTTCTGTAAGACGTGCTTGTAGATGGTAACTGGTACAGGATATGGCTTTGGAATTGGGATTTCAATTTTCTTGACAACTTCGACAGGATAAGGTCTTGAAATTTCAATTGGATATGGTTTTTCAACTGGATATGGAATCTTCTTTTCGATATACTCTGGAATTACTTTGTAAATAGGAACTTCAATTGGTTGCTGAACAGGCACATGTACAGCATATGGATGAGGAATTGGGATTTTATAATAGTTTGGAACAGCAACAGCAACAGGATGTGGAATTGGTATTCCAATTTTTTCATAAACGGGCACTGGTACATGTTTTGCTACTTCCGAATGACTAGTTTCCACATCATGGCCTTGCTCATAGTCTGAAGCCGTTGCCAAAGCAATCAAGGAAATGGTGATAATCGTTTTCTATAATAAATTTAAAATTTTATCATTATAATTTATTAATGTCTGTATTAAATACATAATGTTTGAAAATATTTCACTTACAATGGCATTCATCTTGTTCCCGCTAAAAGTTGATTCAGTGAGATGGTTTAAACTATATTTTACTTTCGCTTCTTAGATATGTTTTAGCTGTCGTATGGTAGAGAAAAGTAAAATTACTTCGAAGACTGCACAACTGCAACTGATACCTTTTAACAAGCAACTCTCCCTATTTATATGAAAAGTATAAAGTAGATGGTACTTACAAGACTTATCAATGGCCAGTAAAAGAGAGTATTGAAAAAAAAAACCCTGATGAAATTACCGAAAAGACTTAAAAGCTTCAATCACCGCACACCATGGAGGAAAGTGAAAGATTTCCTCCGAACGAACGGAAGAAAGCAGAGGTTGAGCAGAAGCTCAAACTGACAAAATCGACAGAACTGTAGCACCTCTACAAGTATTTGGCATAAGGTATGCATGTATGATTGCCCTCCAGTCCAGTCCAGTTGGTATGCATACAGTGATTGTAAAGCTCTTCCGGTATCAAGAATCCACATCAAAGCAAAAGTGGAAGTAAATATGTGCCATGGGCCATCACCGTGTGCGTAAATTGTCCCCAGAAGCAGATCGAAAGCCCTGAATTCAGATTAGCGAAGTTCAGATCGGTGAATGGCATCCATATCCACTTGATGGTTAAGAATTATGCAATATTTTTGATAGTAAAAGTGCTCTTTACGGTTGAAGACTTCTTAGCTTGCGTTGGCGCCCTGCCATACCTTTTCACCAGAGAGAAGAAGTGTTGTGACTAAGCGTTGATTGGAATTATGCTCGATTTTTTTGCAGTTTGCTGCCCATTGCTTTTCAGATGTAGCCTGACTACTTTCATTAAATATTTTTAGGTGTATTGAAAAACAACTGAAATATGTTTTGCTTTGTAGATTTGATATCTGAGGTACATCAAGACCGAATGGATCCACATACAGAAAATTTATTAGAATAAAAAAGAAATAGATTGGCTGTCACGGTTAGCAAATTGGTTTTCTTCACTCGCTTATGTAGCTTTTCTTCCTCTTTCTCTTTAATTGTATATGACCTAGTACAATAAGTACCTTTACATAATATCTATGTATGTATGTACTTTGAAGAATAAAAATTAACACATCTTCGTCTATTAATGATTCCTTGATTTTTGATTTTATACCCAATTAGGAAATCTCACTGATATAATTTTGTAATGTTTATCTTTCAAATGTGTTCATAAATTATATTATTTTTATTATTACTATCAACCATGCACTGTTGCAGTGGAGTTGTATAGTTGTTGAGAATATGGACAGCAATTAGGCTCGGCAGTGTAGGGTTAAGACAATCTCATAGAATACGCTTTTATCCAACTTTATCATATCGCAAAAATCTTCTAACCTCAAATTTTGGTAAAATAGATTATTGATACAATAAAGATACTGGACTTTTGGTGGCGTGAATTTCTTGGAGGGATAGGATACACTAACAGATCTGGCCTCGGAAGGATGGAAAAAAAAGAAGGATATATTTATCATCCAAAGGTGTACATTGAGCTGATTGAGGATCTTTTGGCTTTTAAAAATATAATAACTAAATGGGGGATATTTGAGATTTACTTATATGTAGACTAAAACCTTGTTTTTCAATTGTGTTCATAAAATATCGATGTAATAAACGCACACTGATAAGAGAAAAGATAGTCGACAGAGATTTGGGCGATCCCCCTTCACATCGTCTTTATAGATTAATCGTCTAGATTCTCTCAACTTTTTGAGAAATATATAGCGGAAATGGAAGGTCTTCAGTAGACTTTTCTTTGCGCAATAGAATCTCTCACTACCAGCTACTTCTGCTGCTGGTATCACTCTATTCCATGTAGTTCTTTGTTTTCTTATGAACCGGTATCTTTGACGTTTCCAATCAAAGGACTGTCTGGCAATGTTGCTTCCTTCACAATATAGGGTGCGGAAAATCCATTTCCATTTTCTTCTTTCAGCTTTTTATTGACCCTGTCCTGGCCCTAGAGACTCAATAGACTCCCCTTCAAGCACGAAAGCTATACAGTAAAAAACAAAAATCCCCAAAGTGAGTGACAACAATTTGTACAACTAAGCTTAAATATCTTTGGATAAGATTAAGGAAAGCTCCACCTTGGAAAAAGTGAAATAGGTTTTTATCCGTAAAATGTAGGTACTTCCAAATATAGAATAATACCTAATTTATTGAATGTTCTCTTCCTTTTATTCGAGAAAGTTTAACATTTCGGGAATTTTATGTACTATATAGGTTTTCTGGAGCCAAATACCTAAATTCATTGAATGTTCCAATTGACTTGGGGGGAAAATAAACTTTCCCTTTATATCAGAGAAAATGACATTTATTTTTAGATAAATACGTATCTTAAATTTAGAGAATTGTCCTACTTTTTTTGCAGTGTAGGCCAGTACCCTGAAAATTACTCTTCTATTATTCTCAAAGTGTTAATATGATTTATTATGTAGCTACATTTCGTTAACCAAGCTTACCTAGCTTGCTAGATGCTTATTGTGATTTTCATGTGATAATATTTTCCCCGTTATTGATCGGAAATAGATCTGTCTCTCTCTTTCTCACTCTCTTTCTCTATCTATACTTATATATTTATGTTATATATAGGATGTCCCACACTAATAATATTAATATATTTTGCCAAATGACTCCTATCGTCCAGACAAGTAAAAAATTGTATGGCAGAAGGGGGGCAAAATGTCATCCTGCCAAGTTACAGGGTGGGTTATTAGTAAAATATGATCTTTTTTCATTAAACTAAACACCCTATATCGTAAAAAGCACAGTTGGAGTGTTTCCTATGAATGCTCAACCACACTCCAGAATTATGACGCTTCAAATTCAAAATTTCGTTTTTTTTTAAATACCCCCACTAACATACAGTTTTTTATAAAATTTCGAAGGCTCAGAGCCTCCTCTTTAATTTAACCTATAACACCTCCCTGTCGAAAATTTTTTACTTGTCTGGACGAGAGGAATCATATGGCAAAATATAGTCATATTTATCTGGAACACCCTGTATATATAGCCATTTCACACGAAAACGATCACAAAGGGCTTGTTTTGGACCCGACCATCTCCGATTTGGATGAAACTCTCACATTTTGTAGGGTATACAAAAATAGATCACCCATATTTTTTTGTTAACGCTACACCCGCCCCCCCCCCCTAAAAGCGGTTAGAAATTTCGTGTTTTCACGATGAAACGACATTTTCTAAAAATTATATCTCGTGAATGGAGCAACCGATTTTCCGATTCGATTGCCAAATGAAGCTTGATGCTTTATATTTATTATAAAAAAATATATCGTCACCAAATGAAAAAAAATTTTAATAATGTATATTTTTTTTTTCAGAAAAATTGTATTATCTACTATTGAGAACCTCTAGCACTTTTTTCTATTTTTAATTTGAAGCTAGAAGCATTATCTATATATCCATGTACAAAAAATTGTAATGGTGCTCAGTTTCGCTTTACAGATTAAAAACAAAAAGATACTATTATTAACAAATAGAATTTTCGTTTGGTGCTGCTGTATTTTTTTATAAAAAATATTTAACAAACTAGTACTAACACCAACTAAGTGATGAGAATGCATGTATTGTTGAGTGTTTATTTGTTAAACGTATTACTACAGTGAGCTTGTGTTAGGTTGGTTCTGATAGTCAAATTAAGCTTCATTTGGCATTTGAATCAGACAAATTAGTTGCGCCGTTCTCGAGATCTGATTTTTTGAAAATGACGTTTCATCATGAAATCACGAAATTTCTAACTTCCCAGCGATTGATGGGGGTGGTATGGGGGAACATGACAACTATTTTGGTATTCCCTACAAAATGTGAGAGTTTCATCCAAATGGAGATGGTCGAGTTCCAAGGTGATCGGTTTCATATGGAATGTCTGCATATAAAAATATATATTTATGTTTTTCTAGTTATTACAGTCTGCTTATAATACTCTATAAGGACTCTTTATTAATTCATTTATTTCCTGCGGGATACCACGTCTTGGTAGACCTTTCTAAGTATACTTTCCATCAATGGAGTCGAAGGTATTCTAGAAATTCTGGTTGAAGCTCTGGATTGCAGAGAAAGTATACGAATAAATGTGGATCTCTCAGCCAGTAGCTACCAGACTTAGACTATGCAAACCTTATCTGTCCCTTTCCCACAGGGCAGTCAAGTTAAGTCGGATATTGCAAAATCATTGCAGGACAATCATTGAGACTGGTCTAAAAGTCAATGTTAATAACACGAAGATTATGCGTCTCAACGTCTCAAACATAGGAAATGTCTTGTTTGATGTATACTAGATCGAGATACTGAAAATATTCCGTTAACTTAGTAGCACAGTTACTATGAGTGTGCAGAAGAAGATGTCTAGGCTTATCTTTTTATGTCACAGATTTGGAGAAGGGGAGATGAGAATGAAGATTTATGATGCTATGTTGAAGAACCACCAATTTACATCCTAATTTGCATTGTGCGTTAATCAGTTGATCAGTTGATCAGGCATGCAAGTCAGGCTAACATTAAGGCGCTGCAAGTTATAATGGTAAAATGCAATCCAATCCGAAATATAGCAACATAGCTGTCAATGAAAGAGACCAGAAGAACTTCCCAAAAAGAGTTGTATGGGAGTAATATGTAAAACAATGTCTATAAAAATCTGGTCATAATCAAAGACAAGTATAGGGGCAACCTATATTCTGTGCAATTCCAATTGGAATTTGTCATATGACATCTGCCATCAAATCCTCAAAAAAAATTTCCAAGGTAAGACTCATTTACTAATTTCAAAGCATTATAAATTCGTAACGCACTGGCAGCCAGCATCCTAGTATTTTGTAAACATCCATAGAGTTTTTTTTTAGGTTTTCTTCAACTTTAAAGTAATCGGATTGCGATATTGGGCCTGCTGACCGCGGCTCTGTTCTTCCACCACTCATGAAAGATGTACCAAATGAGTCTCTCTCTGAAACATTGTGGAGAAAACTTGCAGACTGGAGCCGTGGTAATAGCCAGAGCAGTCCTCACATACCTACATATGCATCATTTATATATATATATATATGGGGGAAAACTACAATGGTACTACTCAATAAATTACAGGTTAGCCTATGAATGAGTAGATTAGCCTGTGTAGGAGTACTAGGAGCAATACGAACCATTCTTACTGATGCTCTAGAGGTTCCTATTACTAAACCGACCATACCTGCACATATAGACAGAAGGTGAGCTGACAACCTACATACTTTTAACTGCTTAAGACAAATAGTCGGAGAGAACATCTCACCAGTAGATTAGTGGTAGAGATTTATAAAGCCTCCATCCTTAGCATTCCGTTAAGGGATAACACATTCAAAATGCTCTTTCCAGAGCGAATAAATTGGGAGCCAAGCAAACTCTAATTTCCAAAATGAGCTCTAGTATGGATACAGGTAGTTTCAAGAAAAACCTGGGGGTGGTACCTGGAGTATACAGTGAAACCGACACCCTCACTACCACATGAGAACCCCAACGGAATCCTAACATTATAAAATATTTGAAGTATTCTTATGTAAAACTGACAAAAGTTTAATTTGAATAGCTCCTCCACCCTAAACTACTCTTCATACAGAAAATGTTTTTCTGAAATCTTAAATTTACTTTCTTATCTTTTGAACCGAAATAAAATTTGTATAACTTTCCTAACAACATAATTTAAAACATATAGAAAAGCTAGAATTGGTATAAGACCAATTCTTATGATACACTAGATGGATGCCAGTATTAAATTTCGTATGGTCACATAGTCTATGCAAGTCTGATTTTTGTAGTGGTTTTTCGCATATATTTCTAGAACGGTTCGTCGGACAGAAAAAATGGTTATAACCAATTTTATAGGATTTCATATTCTGAAGAAGCTTTTAGTACAATAAAAATGTTTAGGACTGATCGTTTTCGCAGTATATGTAAAAAACTAAATTTTTAAATGGCAACACCAGGAAGGGGTTGCCCGATTTAGTCCATTTTTGAAATTTTATTTTTTATTACTATAAAAACATCATGTACCAAATTTCAACTTTTTATGTCGACGCGTTCCCAGGCAGTGTCCAAATATATAGTGGAAAACGAAATTTTTGGATGGCAACCCCACGAACGAGGAGAGCTGGATACTACTTAAAGTACATTTTCGTTACTTAAGACTTATTCCTCAATGCTTAAGAATTGCCCTACTTAGTACTTGAACATAAGAACTTGCTTCTATTTACTTGTACTTAAAACTTAGTTTTGTACTTAAGTACCAAGATTTTTACTTAAGTATTTCTGAGTCTATTAAGTACCTACAAATATCTAACTCTTCGTAGAAAAGCAAACAAAATCTCTAGCGCAACTCTTTTTTGTTGAGTTTTAAAGCACGCAACGAACTGTCAAAACAAGTGTCGCATTCACGCGTGAAGTCAGAACCTTAGCCAAACTAATAATATACAAACAAGACTAGGCTAGTAGAACAAACCAGTAACGTCTCGCTCGAATATAAAATCGACGATGCCTCCACCTGATATAGGGAAGGCTACAATTTTGTCTTAGAAATTTACTGGAAATATTTTCCTTATAATTTTTATGCATTATTGGAGGCGATAATGGGTGCTTTGGCGCACCTAATAATTTTTATGAGTGTAGCAATCAATGAGAGGTGAAAGTTTTATCTACGTGCAGTGCCGAAAACTATAAAAAACTATACATGGCGAGTATACATATTATAGTTTTCAAAAGGTATTCATTTATTAATATCTTTTAACTGAACTCTATGAACTTCATTATATTACTGCCAACGTACAAAGATTCTAAAAACGTACTCAGTACTTTTTATAGACTGAGTACTTAGTTACAAGTACTTTTCATACATACGGTACTTGTACTTACGCTGAAGTACTCGGGCCTTCGATATTGCTACTTAACTACTTTTTCTTTGGTACTTGCCCAGCTCTACAAACGAGTTTCCCCGATTTGTCTCATTTTCGAATTTAATTTTACTTTTGTTTTTTAAAGTCCGTGTACAAAATTTCAGCTTTCTAAGTGAACGCGTTCTTGTGTTATCGTGCGCACAGACGGACAGACGGACGGATAGACGGACGGAGGGACATGCAAAAATCGAAATAACTTTTAATATTGTGCGTGGGTGTCCAATCCATTTTGCTCTACCATCATTATTTCGAGGTGTTAAAAACGGAATGACAAACTTATTATACCCTTTAGGTTTCAAATAGGGTATAAAAATTTATCTGAATCAAATGATACGAATCTTAAACAAAACTCTCAGCTTTGTAATAATTGTATATGCCGTTGTGCCGTCATGCGGCATACCATGACCAAGCTGATGATATCGAATGCAACTGCCTAGAGATTCGGACTCCGGCTGCACATACACACATGCAATTATTACTCAGCTGAGAGTTATTGAGCGTAAATTGGTACGGTTATTTTATAATCAAAACTATTTTATTATTTTGTTAAGTAAGGTATATACTAAGTGCATGGTATAAAGAGTATGAACCTGTGTTCTATCTCAGTATGAGAGACACACTTTTTCTTTTTTCATTGCGTCATCAGTTGCCAAAATTTTGACAGCTGTGAAGAAATTGTAAGCGAATAAATCGAGTTGAGTTTGTGAGTTTATATTTAATAGAAGTTAAGCAAAGGACATGGTTAATTGTGCCGTAAACTCTTGCAAAAAATGAAAAAAATAATAATGTTTTCCCATACATTTCCTTAGGAATTTGGCAACTAGTGACGTTGTGTTGTGCTCAGATGGCACATATCTTTTTACTCTTATATACCATGTATTAAGTGTAGCCTTTGGGAAGGTAAGAAACCAAGCTGTAAATTACTAGAAGACTATTTTCTTGTATAGATGGTAGTTAAGACTCTATTGCATATATAAAGTCAATATTTGGCACTTTTCCATAAGTATCAATAAAGAACATTTTAGAGAACGGACTCCCAATGCACACATATAGATTTCTGTTTCATGGCTTGAGAAGGAAAATCGACACAACCAATACAAACAATGTCAAAGCTAACCAGCTCAACAAAAGAGAGTGAAATTGAGTATCACGAAATATTCGGCAAGAGTGCGAGATCCCGATCATGGCAGCCAAAGAAAGATTATCGGAGTGGTAAACAGCTCATGCTAAGCTTCACTGGATGGAAAGTAAAGGTTACAGATACTCAAAGCTATTCTTGGAAAATCAGTCCAAAGAAAATATGCCGAAATATACATTCATCAAACCAAACGAACTACCAGTCTACTGACCAGGTACTCACTGTTGCCTGAGTAAGCATATGCGCAGCACCAAACTCTTTAGAGACTGTACGTCGTTATACGTGTTATACGAAGACAAAAAGAAAACTGCAGAGCACTTTCTTTCCAAGTGTGAATGTGTTGGCACACAGAAAACTCAGATTTCTTGGGCAATACTTCTTGCCATTATCAGAAGTCCAGCTCATTGAAGTATAACTGGAATTCGTCGAAAAACCTCCACTCAATGGGCTTTAAAAATTATGGAATCACAATAGGCCCAAGTATCCCGGGGCTTCCTTTAAGCTTATTCTTCTACCCCACTTATAAAGGGAAAAACAGATCTTAATACATATATAGTATTTATTTCTGACAGCACTGGCATTAGTAAGTAATAGAAATATCAGTTCTGATAGCAATTGCTTAAATTCTGACCATGAAATTCTAAGAGAAAACAATTAATTGCCATCAGTCTAAATATAACATAGGTACACATGAGAAATAACTCATTACGCATCTAATCATTTGAAATTGAAGGCAACTTTGAAATAATGTCATAATAACTGAAAGAGTAAACCGAAAAAATATACCACACTGCTGTAAATAATTGCGGGTAGTTAAAATTGTTTCCGGTCCATTTAGTATCAATTTTAGGTTGGAGTTTAAAACTTTTATTGAGAGTATGAGGAAATTGCAAATATCTATTTATGTTGCCCAGTACTTGTGTAACTTACATAAAATGAAAGTAAACGGGCAAAAATCTCCCATTTGCTTTATATAACATGAAATTGTGTACCGTTTTCTAGTTGCGTCATATCAAATTTACAGCTTGATCTTGACCATCTGAAGAAAGGCTCCACGCTCATATCGACTTACATGAACGTCGGTCGGAAAGTTGTCTCCGATCGCCCGACCAGACATCCAAGTTCAACGATCGTGTCTCAATTTCAACACGTTTTACTCTTACTCTTACTTTCGGCAGCTAATTACGAGATCGTATATCGGTTGTATATAAACAGGAGATTACCTTGTGCATAGTTTCAGTCAATATCTGGCAACTTAGATCGCATCATCGTAGCCTCCTGTTTTAATTCAAGCGAAAGTTTTCAAAAGCCGTCTGTTTCCGATTAATTTACACACGCGCATTAAGAAAGAATTTTATAAATTGCCTAAATTTGCATGAAATAAACGCTGTCGAATACTTCTGCAATTGTTTATAATTAATAGAACTTCGTCTGATGGTGACTTAAACTAATCCATTCACACTGGCTCTAATTTCGACCACACACGAGGCACGCATCACTTTCATATATCTCATATTACTTCAAAGAAAATAGTCATTGCATTTCCATCTTTCTCAAGTACTCTCATAAATTCTGATTTGTTTAGACAAAGAAAGATAATATTTTGGACCTTCTTAAAATTTTCATTGTTTACATTTGTAGGCGAAATGTTAGTGCCCTTCACAGCATGGTATTTCTACATATGTACATATGTGAGGCGGTATTTCACTCAGAAAGTCATCAACTTTCGCTGCGATTACTAAATAACGAAACATGGCCATTTGGTCATTGTTTTTGCACAACCAAATTAACCTGCTTCAGAACAGTTAAATCTTTCCTTTCGGCTTCGAAAAAGACGTCGAGGAAAATCGAAAAGATAAAGTCTCGTTTGAAAGAAGACAAAAGCCGGTGATCTGCATGTCGTCTTTAAGTAATAAATTATCAAACCAGCAATGTAAATCAATCGGGCACGTTCTCGAGCTCTACATGAGAATTTCGAAACAGATCGCATTGTCCTTGTTTATTCAGTGTGTTCTTTCGGAATTGTAGTGGCCTTTTTTCTGCTTCCCCAATTTCTTACTACTGAAATGCAAAGCTAAATTCTTTCTAGTTATTTTTACTCTTGATGATAGATTCATTTTAAATATCTAAATAATTGTGCAATTGCAGTTAAAAGTAGGAGTTTTACTATGATGAATAAGCACATTCGAATGGTTTGATGGAGTATGCCACTCGCTAAACTTACCTAGGAGAGCTGTAAAAAAACAAAAAAAAAGATTTCTAGTCGGATTGGATTGAATGCAAGATCTCACAATGTTAAGGTACCTGTAGACACCTGGATATAAAACGTTTAATTTTTTTTTTTTTTTTTAATAATAAAAGGATACTAAATGATAATTACTGTTTTGTTCAATCCATGTTCTAAGTTCAACTCAAAATGCTGTACTTGACTTTCCGTTACAGCTCTTCTCCTCGAGCTACCAAGACTAAAGTAGATAATTACTTGCATGCAGATATACAGGTTTCCTATTTAATTATCAGAAAAAGGGGATCTTCAATACTCAAATGTCCAGTAAACATCATAATCAGCATACTTATGTCAATCCTTAACGATGTTATTGAGCTACACACTAGACTATATATTCAAAGTACTTGGTGAAAGTCAGAGCGAACTAATAACTTTCCCACCTTTGAGGTATTTGGTATTTTTTTTGCAAAACAGTAGCTCGCCTTAAGATAGACTAGACTGATAGACAACTAACTTCATCATATACATATATAACTATAGCACTATTTTGTTAAAACACATAAAATCGTAATGATTTATGTAGGCATCTGCAATTATTTTGCAATTGCAATCACTAAACAAGATCGACCCATTATCAGAGACCGGACCAGGCAACAAGCGGTAGTCATGCAGTAGGTAAGCAGTCGCCAATTTTAAAATAAAGTAGTCAGTTGCTTACCAGAGTATTTTTTGTATCACTCCAGTTTATTCTCACAGCAATGGATATCACAGTTTATTTTTGCAATCTAAATATATTCTTTATTAATTAGTTTTTAATCATTATGTGAGCTCTTGAATTCTATTTTATTAAAGTGAATTCAAAGCAGTGTGACCGTTTGGAAATTTCTTAGTGTAGCGAATTGGCGTAGCACTACCTTAAGATGCGTAGCACTCAGTAGCAAAACATTCTGAAAGTAGCGCTAGCAAGGTTTTCATAGATGAGATTGCATTGGTCAAATTTGCCTTACTATAGGTATTACTATAGAAGATTCATATAATTATATGTAAGTATACTACGTGTTTATTATACAGTCGTTCAGAAATACTGTAACTAAGCTCTACAATTAAAAAGCGAAACTCCATTTTTCAAGTTTTATTATAAAATAAACAAAAAAGTTAACAAAAACAAATTCACTTAAAACAATTATTTTAAACATAACAAAAAATGTAATCAAAGAAAAGTCAACAAAGGAACAAAATCCTACAATGTTGCTTCGTTTTAATATCAGGTACAATATAAAAAAAAAAAAAACGGTTCTGAGGTAGGTGCTAATGTCTAATTAACAATTTAAAATATTGTTAGCTAATTTTTTAGGATTGAAATCCATACATGTGTCTTTATTTGCTTTAATATATTCTTTATACAGCATTTTGGCATTAATACCTTCATATTTATAGCGATTACTTACTTTAGTTTTTATTACATTTAAATACTGCGCTACTATGAGGAAGTGACAATAAATTGAAGGCAAACTCAGCCAAATTTGCAAATATACTATTACCAGCAGAGTTTTTTATTTTATTTATGTATTCCCAAAAAGTCACAGTACTTGTGAATTCGGTTTCAGTTAGAGAATTTAATTCTAATAAAAGGCGCATTTCTGAGAATATTGACTCAATATTTTCTATTCGAAACCGATCAGATAAAAAGCCTAAATCTGTTGTTACTTCAGGGAAAGATTTATCTTTTAAATATTCTGGATCAAGAATTTTCAATGTATTCAATACAGAAATTAAAATTTATGCGCTTTTAGATTTGTGCTGTTAATTCTATGTAGAAGTTTTGTACATCTTTCGAAAACTTAAAGGCTTCCTCATCGGGTAATTTCTGAAATAAGGTTAGGACATCAGCTCCAAAATAAATTTGTTTCAGTTCCTTAAAATGGTTTTTATCTCTTGGATCAATCAAGTGTATAGCAGAATTATTAACATAACTATAGGATAAGAAATTTTTTTAATATAATACGAAAACCACTTGCTACATCTCGTAAAGGCATTTTCACATCAAAAACAAGAGCCAAAAAATGTAAATCGAAAAACTCAATTTATTCCACGTTAAGACAAGATCGGGCGAAAAACTTTTTTGGACAAATATTCGGCCGATAAAACAGAAAAGTTATGTTTTTCTTAAAAATCTGAAATAAATATACTATTTTATTACTAAAATTATTAGTTTTTCCTATTTCCCATGATTTTATTAATCATTTGAACAAAAATCTTGTTTTAAAGTGGAATAAATTGAGTTTTTCGGTTCTTGTTTTTGATGTAAAAGTGGCTTAATAATTAACCTTTGGCGATTCAGATGGAAAATTTACGTTCAGATCGATCACTAATTTTACAATACATTTCAGGAATAAAAACTAAATCTTTATATTATGCTGGACAAGCAAGTCTCGAATGCCTTGTGTTATTTTTATTTTATCCTCAAAAAACAAGCTGTGAAGTAAAGCTTCAAAGCGTCCCAACTTCGAAGAAGGCACACAACGACTTCGTATAAGGAGAGCCATCTTGTATCACAAACATGAAGTATCTTATACGATTGAATGTCAAGATTTTCTTGACGGTTAGCACTAAATTTTAGCTGGCACAACAGAACTTAGGTTAGGCGAACTGCCCTTGATCTAAATCTCACACACAAATTTTCTTCGATATGGTTGTAGCAACACAAAATACTTATTTTAATTAGAATGTTTTTTTGTGCTTAACTTGTACGTGTACCTTGCATTGCACAATTTAAAATCAATTAAAACAACTCTTCGAGCCAATCAAATTAGAATTGTGGTGAATTGTAAATGTTATGTGTGTTGGACTCAAAACACTATTGAAATGAAATGAACTGAACAATGAAGTGATGTAAGTGAAACGAGTCACATTCTGGAACATATGAGGGAGTGGGAGGCAGGACGCTGGTCCCTCCCACCAAACGAAGTGCAACCAAGAAGCCAGCCAACGCCATACGCCAAATTGCCATACTTCTCTTCTCAAAAAAAAATTGTTTTTAGCCAAAAACGAAAGAAATTATAAGATAAAATTATTTCTTCTTAGAAGAATTAGATGATAAAATTAGAGAGTAGCAAAATTTTCTCAGGGTCGTAGCACTTGTGGTCACCCTGATTCGAAGTAACACCACAGTGCCCTAATTCCTACAGACCTTTCAGACTTCTAACAAATCTGCTTAAAAAAGATACCGATATTAGAATACAATCCGAGGAAAGGGGAGCAGTAGATGAACTTAAACCGGCTCTAACGAATACACCAGTATTACGTCTTTTCAAACAGGGATTCAGAACGGAGCTTCACATGGATGCTAGCAAGCATGGATGTGAGCCAACTCCTTTACAATCAGATGATAATAATCAGCTACATTCAGTTTATTATTACAAAAGAAAAAACTTACCAGCAGAGGAGAAATATCATAGTTATATTCTTGAAATTATGGCCATTTACTTAGCTTTTAAAAAATTCCGAATTTGGGAATCCATTTTAAGGTCGCTATGTAATCTATAGCGTTTCGCCACACAAAGGAAAAGAAAGACCTACCTACAGCTGTATCCAAATGAATTTAAATATGCAGGAGTTTGATGTTGATCATAGGGCAGGTAAGAAAATATCACATGTTGACTCCTTAAGCCGGCATCTTATTATGTATGCAGTTCAAGAAGAATTATTGGTTAGAATACATAAAGCATAGGAAAAGGACGACTATATTAGAGCCATCAAAGAAATTCTAAAACAAAAAAAAAGAATGAGGACATTTTCATTATATTAAACAAGGAGTGTACACCACGATCCAATACTAACACCGCACCATCAATGAAATTATACTTACCTCATAGTCTGTCGGAGTCTTATTATATTTAAATAACAATTACCTAAACCATATCTTTTCATAAGTCAAGACTATCGCTGAATTCAGAAGCCCCCCAAAGGCCTAACCTATGCTTCAGAAGATCCTGATTTTTGGCACAAGATTTCTGTTTCCTACATATTCCACTGTCCACAAGGAGAGACAACTACAATCCAAAGTCAAGGTGGATTACCAGGCTATTTTCCAATAGCGGGCAAAACAAGGTAAGAACAACCACAAGAGCATACGACTAGTCAGTAGTTTTGGGAGGAGAAGAAAGAATACGACAGCGCTATGAATGAAATTCAGGAAAAAATAAACAAACAAACAAAAAACAAACAATTGTAAGTGCCCACATTTTGGGGATTTCGAAGACAGAGAGTATGAATTTGTAGAGGGAATGCATAAACTAATCAGATTCCAGAAACCATGACCATATAAACCTATATGGAGTAGGTGGTTTTAATATCAAAATGCATGGAATACAGGAGTGTTGTTTTACGACAAATTGTGGTAGCCTATACGGATTGAAAACCTAGCTTTATGAGAAAAAAACCTAAGGAAAAGTTCAGTGAAAAACTTGTGACATATTTGACATAACTTCGAAAATACTTCTCAGAGAAAGCAAGTTACTGTACGTTTTATACATTTTCCAACTTTTAATTGATATACCATAGCATGTTAGAAAGTTAAAAATCTTTTTTTTTGCATTTTAACCAAACCATATTCGTATTCAGTGATCATATTAATAGTCATAGATACTTCTAAAATCTGGGTCAAAAAGGTAAGTAAGCCCTGATGGAATATATGGAAGTTATTCCAGCTCTTCAATTTATTCTAAATTAATCAAGTTCTCGACATGCCAACTCCTTCTGTCTCCGCTAGGAAGATTTTGGCTGAAAATTCTGGACCTACTGTTATAAAAATACAAGTGTTATGAATCTTGAAACGATGTCTCGAAAATAGATTGATTCTACATTCACGACCTTGGCTATTCTAAAAAGGACATGATTCAGAGTTTTAGATTACGGAATACTGCCCCTTACTACCGGATAAGAAATTGTAGAAACGAAAGAAATGATTACCGCAAATTGCTCAGTAACAACTGCTGGCCTATAATTGCTCGCCAGGAAAGTTGCTCACAGATTTTTAGTTCTTGTTTACATAAATACAAATAATATAGATTAAGAGACACGCTAATTACATAACATAAACATATATTTTCAATTAAGATTAACAAACAATTGACGTCAACTAAAATTATTTAATTTACAAAGTTTAAGAATATGATTTAAATCTTACGGTTCCTAAAATAACAAATATTTTTATTAATAATATAAATATATAATAATAATTGCAACACTAATCGTCCAAAATAAAACTAAACTTTATATATATATAATATTATTTTCGTTAAGTGCTAATATTTCGTAATAATTCAATATAATTCCAAAATTATAGCTTTGAGCTATTTTTCTATCCTATTGTTCAGTTTCTAATGCTGCAATGAACTTCCAGTAGTGAAGGGAATTGAACGGAAGAACTAGAATTATGAGAAGTGCATTGTTCGTTAATTTTTGTTAATTTGTCCTTACTACGTCCATTCAAAACTTGGGAAGAGATAAAGGTGTTACATCCAAACTTATACCAATTAGCCAGGAGAATTCTATCTACGATATCGCCATCAGTTCCATGCGAGCATCTGTTTTCTAAAATTGGAAATATTAGTACAGATAAAAAGAATAGGCTGAGCCCTGAACGCACCAACAAGCTTTTCTTCCTGCATGAAGTAGATAGATGGGAATGGTTGGAAAGGAGGGAATAAAAGCTATCCCCAATATGTAAATAGATGTATAATACATTCAAAATAGTTCTTATAGATTCGTACTTTTATGCTTAAGAGGAGTCAGTACCAAGATTTGCAAGTTTCATACATCTTTCAATGCGAATTTCTGGCAAACTATTTGTAGTAGAATAATGATTTATACCTCAAATCAAAGACACCGAAGAGGTCGAGTGAATAACTTCGCGAAAAATGAAAATAAAAAATATATTGGAATGGAGATATTAGCTTGGAAACCTCTAAAAAATGGTAAAAGTTTTTTAAATCAAATTTAGATTGTGACTATTGAGAAAGATAAAGCCTGAATCTAGTGATTATCGGCGATTTTTTTCATTTTTAGTTGCATTTTTTTTTAATTATTTGGCTCTAATAATACTTGTTTTTTCTCCCGATATTTCACCGACGAAAAATTGTAATATTTCATTGAAACTTGTTGGAATACAAAGCAAAATAGTATGTTTAACAATCACGTGCAAAAAATAATTTAAGAGAGTTAATTCTCGTTAAAAATTTTCAATTTATTTGAACTACAAATATTCATTTTTCGTCTTAAATTGTATAATTTTGCCGCATGTAGGGTTTCTGTCTTTTACGTTAGATGTCTCTGTGGTCTGTGGTCTAAGTCTAGGCTAATTTTATATGAATTTTCTCACTTTACACATATGTAGTATATATATACATATATATAGATAATTTTATTGCCTACAGGCAGGGCTGCCAGATTGCCCGATTTATCGTATTTTCCCCGATTTTCAAGGATAATTCCTATTCCCCAATTTTGGCTCTGTTATTTCCGATATTTTACAGTCTCTTCCGATTTTTAGAGATTTTCACTATTAATCCATATTTTATAATGTTAACGCTTCTGACCCTAAGCTAAGGAACATGAAAAGTTGGTAACAGCAACGAACTAGGTTCTATCTACATGAAAAAATATAGATCCGAATGAGAAATGTGGGTAAAAAATGGACGCAAACATTGCAGATATTGCAGATTAGAACTCAATTGTTAAATCTGACGAAATTGGGCAAACCTCACATTTTTTCCATTGTCACTTTTTGTTTTTCTTCAGTTGGTTCCTCAATCTTAACCGGGTATTTTTCTAATAGGATCTCCGCTTACTTAATTCTTCTCCTATGTGATGGATAAATTTATAGTAAGTACCTGTACCACGGTCAGTGCCAGATGATTCAGATTTACATGATGAAATATTACCGAAAATAGCGGTAAAATTAGAGCGTTTGAATTATATAGCTTTTGTAATTGTGAGCAAAAATGTATGTGCAAAAATTTTGCAAATTGTGCCAAAATGATCCGAAATTAAAAAACTGGTTGGTAGAAAATAAAAACTATGACGCGACCCGTAATATTGCATTTTGCAAAGTCTGCACTGTTTCACAGATAAATATCAGCAAAACAAAGCTGAGAAATTGATTGTATGCGGAAACCTTAAAAGGCATTATATTGTCCAGATATATTTTGACAAAAAACAGAGAGAAATGTTTTAATATGCATATAAATGAAAACATGCTTAAGCGCTTTAATTCTAAAGTGTATTAATAATAGTACAAATCTTACTGATAAGATTGAAATAGGGCAAATGGCAATAAGAATGTTAATCTAATCTATTTTATAGTTCTGGATACACCCTTAAGTTTTTTTAATTTATATTTTATTGGATTTCTATAAATTATGTTTTGAACAAGTAATTATGTGATTTAATTCTTTCACCGATTTTCATACCCAATTCACCATATTCTCTCCAGAATTTTTCCGATTTTTGTATGTTACCATCTGGCAGCAGTGCGGGCTCGCTGGTACCTAAATTGAAACTTTTGTTTAGTACTGACTCCTCTTAAGTCTGAATGGCAGCTTTCTACCACACGCAGAAGCAGTTCTCGAAAGTTGTTCTATCAGCAGTATATAATCAATGATGTATTGACATGGCAAAATGAAAACGATAGAGGTTTACAAATTGATTTTTATAAAGTAAACTACTTACGGGATTTCTCTAGTTTTTGGGCGACTAAATAAAATCACCTCAATCTTCATTTTCGTGTTAAAATAAATGTGTAGCAAGAAATTTTATTCAAGTTACAAGAGTCTCAATTGTAATGTTATGAAAGTAATTATAACATGAAAAATATTAACAAATGTGGAAAAATAGCTCCGGTAGTATTTACATTATATATATCGAAAATCTATTAACGAAAAATAATAAAAATTGGTGTTTACATGAAAAAGTTTTTAGGGGGGAGAGGAAAATAACACGGTTTTTTGAGGTTTTTGATTTTTAAAAAAAAGAAACGCAACACCTTTTTCAAAAATCCAGGCCCGGTAGCATTTGAACTGAAGAGTTTCTAATATTGTGCCGAAGCTTTCAAATCAATATCATTAAAACTGTGGAAAATAAAAAGGGGAATAAAATGCTTACAAATTTATTCAGCCTTTAGTTCTTGAGGTGCATATAAGAAGTGTATGGCAGGACAGCAGTGGGAGCCAGTATGCCTGTACCAAAGAGAAATCAGTAAAGTCAGCAGTACATGCAGTGATGTCCGTTGCTGAGAAATCCATAAACAATTTTAATTCTATAAGCATATCTATTAGGTCAACTGTTCCCATTAAGCTAGTTTACATGTTGGGTAGAATTTGAGTTCAAGGTTCAGATTTTGTCAAATACCATGATAACTCACTGACTTATATGATAAAATCTAACCAGGGTTGAACTCGAATTTAATCCAACATGTAAACCGACCATTTATAATGTTAGGTCGCTGAATTTCGATATAAATATTTCTTTCCCTGAAACGATTGATCCAGTTCCACAAAGTATTGACTACATACAATGTGACTAACCACAGTCCATTCTCCCCTAACCTAATTTCTAATTCTCCTTCTGACTTCAACGAGGAAGTTTTCAATAAGATGGAAAATAAAATTATTGCATAATCGCAATCCAGCCCATAATTTTTACACCATCCTTTTCCTATACATATTTCGAAACCGTGCAATAGTTCTTGTATAAACATTAAGCCCCCATTTATGAAATTTGCTTTTAATATACTGCTTTAGGACTGGTCTATATTTCATCAGGTGTGGTTTTTTTTTTATACCATCAAGCAATGCCCTGACTTTAAACATTCTATCATAATTCTCATCGCTGGGTATTTTTTGATAAGTGTTATGATTAGAATGTAAAAACTGTCTAATTTTCAAAAAATCGATTATGCAGCATACAAAAAACGGGAATGGAGCTTTTAGACAATTTCTACATAAGGTATGTGAATATAATATGCCCACTGGCCGTAGTTTGGTTATTTCACGAAAGAGGACGGAAAATGTCATACGCATAGATTACCATTATCCCACTGTAATATATGAACTGTAAATCGGATTAGTAGGTGACGCAAAGAGAGTAGTGTCAGCGCAAATTGTGTTTTTAAGTCGTGGTCTTACTATTTACGAAGTCAGTATTTTATTAAAAAATTAAGTAAAAAATATGCTCTTGCAATACATCGGTATTGAAGATTAGATTGTGGAAAAAAATGATTGATTTGCTGTAAAACATTAGATAAAAACAAAGCCTTACTTAATTTTTACTTCATGTGCAGCAAAATGCTCACTATGCGGAGATGGAAGTAGCCCATGGGTATATTGCTAGCACGTTATGCTGGTATTGTCAGCATGTATACTCTTTACTTTCTTATTTTTACCTAATGTACTACTTAGTTATATTCAAAATAAATATTTCACTTGCAAGAGATCATTTTTTTTATAATTTCAGACTTTTCATATTATGGCCATATTACCTATACCGTGTTGGCTATATGCCCATTTACACATTTTTTGTAAAATTAGGTAAAAAATATTTCAAAATAATTTTCCGCAACAATTATTATTTTTTTTTTTGGTTCTAAATCTGTTGTACTTTATTATGATATATAATTGCCGTTTCTAATATCTTCATTATCTTGTTAAAAAAAACTGCCTAGGTATTCACTTACCTTATGTACAACAAAGTTCCAAAAAAAATTTGAATTTTATTTCTTGTCGTCCGTATATATTTGTTTGTACGCAAATGTTTTCGAAAATTGTGTCAGCGAGAAATAATTCGAAACACCGAAATCTTTCTTTTTCCAATGAAATTTCTTTATATCCTGCGTAGGCTCCTTTATACCCTTATGGCTTTCCATATCTATATGGCCCTCCATGACATCTACCAATAGTCTATTTAGTGCATTTATTTTAACATTTCCAGCCTTTTCCTCCTGTTTGGTATATTTCTGCCTCCACACCATAAATTCCACCAAATTCTTGATTAAAAATTTCATCAATTAGGTCATTGTCACCTTTATTTCATCCAAGTTTTATTCGGTTTCAGTCAAAATTAAGCCTTTTTCGAAGTTGCCATCCTATTCAGAAGATTATTTGATATTTATAGCCGTATCATCCTAATGAGCAACCTAACTTTGAAATGATATATTAGTAATTACCTGTGATTAAAATAAAGCTTTTATGCACATCAACCAGTCCAGTTCTGTATTATTAAAATACGCTCTTTTTCCGTAATAAAATCAACAGGAAATAAGTTTCTTATTAATTTAAATGCAAGACGATTGTAAGTCATTCAAAAACTTTAAACTCGGAACTTTAAATTCAGTAATTCGTTAATTCTCTTACTTCTTTTGTTGTCATCTGGGTTTTCACAAAGAAATTGGATACTTTTCAATGAAGTTTTAATACTCTCCAAACTTTAGCAAATATCCGCATGTATCTGTTACCCACAGCCACAGGCAACTTCAGAATAGAAAGGGGTAAACTATTTTTTTATAATCAAAATAAAAAAATTGTGTAATGACTACAATTACGCATTATATTTCTTGTAGTTATCAGAATTAAAAAAAATCTGTGAAGATTGAATTTGAAGTTATTTTTTTACAAAATAAAAAAAAAATGTAATATTTTAAATCTCTTCTTATTTTAAAAATGTCAAAAATATTCCAGCTAGTTTTATTAACAAGATAGTTCGTAGTCAAACGACAGAGATGTACAGATCTTACATCTCTGCATGTTTTTGGTCTTATTGTAAAATTGTTTTTAAAATAAAAATTATTACACTAATAGTAAATCAACACCTACCAATGTATTGTTAAAATATCACAGTTGATTTAACACAAGGGTTTAGATATCAGAAACTCTTTCTCTTGTATCAATCACTCAATGAAAAGCAAACAATAAAATCAATCGTTAACCCAAAGTCCTAAAATTTCATTTTATTTGTTGTTTTTATGTAGTGCAGTAAAATAAGCACAAAAGTACCAAAAATGGCATTTAAATAGTCTCAACAAATGTTGTCCTTACGAGATCAAGGTTGGTCACCGCTGACCAATTAGAATAGCATTTTGAATGAAATAGCAGTTTTCATTTCTTTTTTAAATTTTTACTACTTCAGAGCCGCATGGTAAACTGATTTTTACGCGTTCTGGGGTGTGATTTTATTTTTTTACCCTTTTTTGTCGTTGGATGTCGATTGTTTGCAACAATACTCCGAAAATCACCATACACAGACCCGCAAAATGTCATCCTGAAACTATTTATATGCTCCTTTTTTTCTATTTTTGTATTGTTAGTCAAGGGGTTTCTTCAAGCTGGGATTTATATTACATTATTATACGTGCTAAATTCTATTTACTTTTATACTCTAGACACACAGCACGATCTAATCAATCATTAGTACTAACTAGTAATTAAAATGCCGTGTGTCACATAGTATACGTCATTATGGCTCGAAAATCAGATCATAATGATGTACACTAATGAAGTGTTTTTCTCCTTCATTATAGCTATAATCATGAAAAATGTACTAAATTTGGCATATAATATAAATGTGGAGTTGCGCTGTGCATCTGCCGACTGGAAAAATAAGAAGAAGAAGTGCAAAGAAATGCAAATCACAAATTAAATTGTCAATAAAATAAATAAAAACAAAGTTTATCTCGATAATTCGATCCATATCGTTTCTTTAATATCATAAGTAAATTAATACCAGTTTTTACAGTACAACTTAATTAAAGAAATGGCTGTGTATCTGCAGTTTATAATGAATCATTATATACTAATGAGTCGTTAGTTATTTCTTCATTAAGAGCGCTCTGTGTCTAGGACATTGTCCATCGAGTCAGTTATAAATACCAATTTCATGCACACCAAATTAACATACATTCTAATTGTGACTAAATTGATTCTAATACCTACTTACCAACACAAAAACAATATTCTACGCCATTAATTTAACTCTTCAAGGCGCAATACACATTGAATTATATCAATATAAAATCTTACCGCATATTTTACAATATCATCACAATTTGACCTTTCCTCTGGCTTACTAGCTTTTCAATAAAGCAGCCCAAAGTTGTACTTATAATGGAGCCACAGACCTCCAAGTTGGCCCAAACAGTAAATTTATGACGCCAATAACGATATTAAAGTCACATTTCAATCACACAATACTTTAGTGTACACGACTTTCAATGAAAATTTATGAAACTACTGAGTCATGTAATAAATCGCAGGGACTTAGCCTGAAAGACCAAAGATATGGGCACCTCGAAGAAGACAATCCATGCGATATGATAGCGAGCAAAGTAGATTTATGTATAGTCTCGAACCTCATTTGCATGTTGGAATTATTCGAAGAGAGAAAAATCTTGTTTGGGGCTTCTGGTTCCTCCCATGGGCTATGCTGATTTTAAAGATAAGAATGAAAAAAACACTTCTAACGAAAAAAAAGCTAAATAATAGAAACACACGGGTGCCCATCGTATCGTAATAAAGAAGAATGCTTCGCCCAATTTTATGCATCATTTGAATATTTCACGAGAAAATTCAACAAAAGGATCTCGGGATGAAGTTCTTTTGAGTGAGTTTACTGCACTTGGAAAGATTGGGTTCACCAAAAAATATCATTCTATCTTATCGCTGGAACTATTGTATGCAAATCTTGATTGGAACTCTTTTTGAAGAAATCGGCTGCGATTTATTCGCATTATGCTTGTGCAATGTGCATTGTACTATGTTCGCTGGGCAGCATCGTATACACCTGTAGAAATTAAGTTTAAGCTCAAAATAACATTAAATTGTAATAATAAGCAAATGCTCAAATCCCTCAATAATAGTACTTGTGCTGCATGTACTCTTGTTCATAAAAGTTGACAAAAGCGGCAAATTGACATATTTACAAACTTGTGAAATTTCAGCAACACAAATTTGTTTCAGAAAAATGTAACAGGTTTTCAGTTCCATGACAATCAATCTAACAAAGTTTCCATATTAACTTACCGAAACCTAGTCGCTTGGCACTTATTTACGAAGCGCACTCTTGTCAATAAAATTGGACAAACTGTTGGATTGCCAAATTAGTGGAAGAAATTTGTTACTTTGCAATTAATTTCTGACATACATTATATGACTTTTTGATTGGTGCAACCAAAACATGACAATAGTATTAACTTGAAAAAAAACAGGGACCGTAATCATTACGATCAAAATAGTAAAAATTACATAGAAAAAAATTTTAGGATTCTTATTTAAAATCGTAGCAAATTTATTTAAACATCGTCGTTGTTTTCCAGCTTGCTATTTTAATTGGTTCAATGATACATATAAATATGAATAGATAAATGGCTTTAATTTAGATTACATAACGTATCGAATGTATTTAGTAAAAATTATTAAACTATATACGGTCTGCATCTAATTAAATTAGAAAACACATATAAAGATTTTTTCAGATTATGTAGTTTCAATTAGTCAAAATTACTAATCATTGTAAATATTTTTGCTATTTAATTAGGTGAACTTAGCAAATGTTTTTTCGAATTTTATTTAAATGGAAATTTTGGAGCTATTGTAATATTTTTTATTCCACAAATTTACTAAATGTTTTGGAGGGAACTTAATTTCAGTACAATTTATAAGTTTATAAATATCAGTACCCACATAATCGATTATATAACATTTAAAGTCAGGGTCATATGATTTAATTATTATTTCTTCTCCAGTAATATAATAGTTATTATTTACATCTTTATATAGATATATATACGGCTTCATAAAAATAGTTTTATCGCTATCCATTAAAATAATTATATCTCCTGCCTTATAAATGGTATTGTCAATATCTACATTCTATAATTTCATTAATGTACATTTGTCAATATTTTTCACAGTTTCAGGATTAATTGGAATCAAGTTTTTCTCTAATGCCTGCTCTTGAGTAATTGTTCCTTGCCCATAAGTTTGACATGCAAATTCACATTTCAACTTATTTTCTATACTTAAAGAAATATTCTTTCTGGATGTAGTTACCTACTCCCGCGTAAGATTTAAGCCTTTTATGCTTCGCTTCAAATCGTATTGTCCACAAACTTTTCAATGGTCCTAATTTTGTGATAACATCAAGATAGTGTATAATAAAATAATTTTTCGGTGTCAGAGTTGCTTTAAATAGCTTCATATAAAGATTCTGATGCTCTGATGCTTATATTTAGTTCGAATTCATGTAATTTTTCCTCCCCGATTATAGAAAAGCAGTTTTCAACTAATTTTAATAGAATGCGTAAGAAATTCTTCGTCTGATTTCTTCTTGGTACCAAATCGCCTATCATTAAGGGAAGATAATGTAAAGATATAGGTATTTGGGATGCTGACATTTTGAATATCCTTTCTTTAATATTAATTAAGGTAATTGTAGGGGATATATTTGTAATGTCGGCACTATAATTGAAATTCTTTTTCCTCGAGCTTAATTCAGAAAGAGAGAAAATTTATATTCGAAAATTAAACTATATAAAATAAAACCAACTTCTTGATGACAAACGCCCTCTAGGAGATCATGCATCATATCCACAGTGATACTAACTTTAAATATGTCTAATTTTATAAATATGCATTCTTCTCTGACACCTGTACCTAGTCATGGGATCTCTGCCCGAAACATCTTCACGATAATTTTGTTTATTTCTTAATGTGGTCTTGTCTTCCAAAACCTGAGATTTACATATCCTACAAAACTGTTAGCGAAAAATGATCTGGAGAATCCCAGTACCGTATTAAGACCTAAATTATCTTCAGTCAGGCGTGCAAGGATTAATGAACCGTTAATGTTTTATTTTCCATTTTTATAGTAATGCCATCACCCCCCCCCCCCACATCTTAACAACCTAAAATTAGTAATGAAATGCTGTCAAAAATTAAACCTGTACGAACAATTTTATATCGTGTTATCTAAAGATTAGTCGATTCAACTATTTCAATCAAATTGAATTAAATGAATTTTCAAGTTAAATTAGATAATTTAAAAAAATATTAGTTTTTTGATTCTTAAAAAGTTCAAGATTTTTCCTGCTCTTTTAAAGATATATTAAAATATTGCAATAAAGTTATAGTTTTGTTTTCGCCTCTCTGATTACCAATATTTAAGTGGTTTTCATTCTCTAGGAGGTAAATAAAATATGTTTAATAAACAGGTTTTAATTTTGATTAGAGGAAGCATTAATTAGAAATAGCAACACTTGGAGTTATGAATCATCTAAATCAGATTAGATGCTGCATATAATCATGGCTTAAAGGACCATTCATTGTATTTAATGAACAAAATAAAGCTCGAAATGAACCAACGAAAGGAAAAACAACTATTCATGTTTTAGTAAAAATTCTAAACTATTTTTTTCTGTGTACGCTTTAATCATTATCATTCAAATTTCATTTTTTGAATCACCAGTAAAGATTGAAATTTAAGTTTTAATTTTTAAATCACCAATAATCATTAAATATAAGTTTCACGCCATTCACTCAAGAATAAAACTCACATCTACATAAGTTGTTCTTCTTATACTCATCATAATCATCGCACTTGACTTTTATTTTTTCCGCTCAAAACTAAGACTCAAAACAGTATTCCAGGTCCAATTTGCATTACTAAATTATTACTAAAGCTTGTTTTTGGTACGTTTTGAATAGTAGAATACACTGATAATTTGCAAGCATTTTTTTTAATGTTTTAAGCCTTTTGTTAAGATTTATGCATGTAAGAAAGCTTCTAATCACGATTGGGGGAGAACGAAGCAAAGTGAAGCATTGAATTTTCTTTTGAGAACTCAGAATATGGCTCTAGGAATCGAGTTAGAATGTGTGCAAAATCGGATAAGGGGACCGGAACCCCTTTTCCATATTGGAGGGATATAAATTTTAAAATCTGTAAATGTGAAGGAATTTATTCTAGAAACTTAAAACTTGATACACTACATATATTTGGAGTTATGGGACACAGATTATGTAATTTTATGTTACCCGTACCATTTCACCTCCTATAAATATATCAATGTTTTAGCGCAGGGCTGAATACATAATATTCTTGTAAACTATTGGGAATTTTTTCATAATAGTTTCCTGCAGCCTTCTTTTTCTGTGACGATTTTAGATACCTACCTTAATGAAATATTCATTTAAAACATATTATAAATATAGTTCTGCTTTATTATTTCATAAATTTTATAATTTTATTTTTGGTACAATTCCAGTATTCTTTAACACCAACACTATTATTATTTACATGTATAAAACTGTGGTACTTTTGAGCAAAGAATAAATAACTAAAAGGAAGGAAGGAAGTGAAAAAAATCAAAAAAAAATCAAACCCTCTTTGAACATTTTACGAATAAGACAAAAAATGTGAAAGTGAAGATTACGTGCAACGAAATGGAATGGCAAATGATTTATTTTCGTAAATAAGAGAGAATGCGCGGAGTTTTCTGATTTTACGCTCATAAAATGTTACCGCGTTTTTATGAAAACACGATTTTCAGTAATTGTCCCAATGTTTTTCGCAGGAATTCTAATGTTTGTTAGTGTACCCCTATGATATGTGAACAGCAGGTTCTTCTGTTTACATTTGTTTTGCTCGAAAGAGATTAAGTGCTGGATTCGGGGAACTTTATTTCATAGAAATTTTACATCTCCTTTTAGTGCGTTGTTTATTGCGAAATTTATCTATTTCTTGCCAAATGGAAGTAGGGTTACCCAATGTACGTTATTATGAATCGTTTGAAATTATTTTGAAGGTATTCAAGAAGATTTGATCATTCGAGCAATCCTACGTTTTCTCAATTTTTGTTTTTAACTCGTTGTCTCAGTCGCACTACAAGAATGCATAGCCAAGTTCTTTTCCCCCATTCATGCAAAAGACAAAAGAGTATGAGATTACCTCTTTCGGTCTAAAAAAAACGGAAAATTTCCAATTTTCTTCGCCTCTATCTCTACTTACTCTTGTTTATACTTTGCTTTTGAGTACCTGCTATTGTCTTGATAATATTTTATCTATTTTTACTTTTGTTTCATATTAATGCGCAATCTACTTCTGACCATAATAATTTTTTCTTGCCAGAAGCGTAAGGAATAAGATTGATGAATTTCATGAATTCCGTGATAGTGACGTACATGTGTTGCTGGTCTGTGAAACCTGGCCGAGTTTTACGCTGTTTAGGAATGGTCGCCTTGGAAGGGTGGGTGGAGGCGTTGCTCCGTACGTGAGAGATTTCCTGAAGGCCAAGGTTCTGTCATCATCTACAGAAGAAAATCTTGGTGGAAATTAGTTGTGGTTACAAAAACCTAGTTGTGTCAGCAGTTTACTGCCCACCAAATAATTTTAACTCTCGTAATATATCTGAATTTGAACGAGTATTCTCTGCTTTGGCTCTACGGTATGTTGATGTCGTCATTGGCTCCTATCCCACCTTCTTTAATTCGTTGCATCCATATCTTCTTGACATTTTCTTGTTTCAGTCCCGGACCGTGTCTTGTTTGTTTCTGAAACAGATTAGTCCATTTAATACTCCGGACCACGACATTCTCTTTCTGACTTATAATTTCTGCATTGACCAGATTCCCCCTACCCAAAGTTTTTCCTACAGAGCCTTTAAAAATACTTATGTAGATGGGGGGGGTACTTCCCGGCACCCTACCCTGGAATCGGATCATTGAATGTTCATCAGTCGATTCCCACGGCCTCGTAACCTACTTATTTGATAAATTTGTACCTCTTCGTGTCAAGAGGATCAATAGCCGCTCTTCGTCTTGGTTTGCCAATTAAATTGCTAATTGTCGGGCGAGAGTGCTTGTACCATGAATATAGACGATTAAGGACTGACCATGCTAGGGCTAAGCTGCGCGTAATCTTGTGACCACTGTGGTTTGTATTTCCAAGAGGCGATATTATTGCTCCAAACTTAATCCTGAACTACCATCCTAAACTCTTTGGAAGAACTTAAAGAAGGGAAGCGTTTGCGCTAAAGACAAATGTAGTTGTGATTATAGTCTCGAAGCTCTAAACACGTTCTTTGCAACTCCTCCAAATAATTCACATCAGGTTACCCCTAGCTACAACAATCTCGAATAAAACCCACCAACTCCTAATAACTTGGACGAGGCGTGTAGTTTTCGAAGAGTAGCTCTGGATGAAGTTTGGTCGGCGGTTTGCTCTGTAAAGTCCGAAACTGTTGGTGCTGACAATATTTTTCCTTGTTTTATCAACTACTGCTTCCATCAGTCAGTTAGTGTATTTGGCATATATTTAACTCGAGTTTTACCTACTCCACGTTCCCTCGAGCTTGGTGAACAGCGACAATACTTCCTATCGCAAAAAAAACGCATCACCCAAAGGTATTTCTGGATTTCGGCCAATCAGCATACCTCGCTTTCTGTCTAAAGCTTTTGAAAAAATTATGCATAGTCAAATGATGAATTTTATCAGTGCGCATAAACTGATATCCAAGCGGCAATCGAGTTCCGGCCTTTTCATAGCTGTGAAACTGCACTGCTAAAAGTGACTACGCATATAAGAATCATTATGAATAATAATGAACTGTGTATATTGACGTTATTGGACTTTTATAAGGCTTTTGATAGTGTAAATTATGACAAACTTCTCAATAACCTAACCACTTATTTCGCATACTCGAACTGTTCCACTAGACTATTGAGATCATTTCTTTACGATCGATTCGAACGGGTGAAGATTAATAATAAGCTCTCCAGCCTCTCACCAGTCAATAGTGGAGTTTCCCAGGGCTCTATATTGGGTCCTCTTCTCTTGCTATATTTTTATGATCTCTGTTATGTTATGTTATTAAGGATGTTAATATTCATTTATATGCTGATGATGCTCAGCAGTATCTTAGTCGACCAATATCGAACCAAGAGGATTGCATTGAACGTATCAATCTAGACTTTGCCAGAATATCCCTGCTGTCATTGCGTAACGGTCTTATGCTCAATGACTAAATCGAACTTTATAGTCTTCTATAATACCGATCCTGTGTCTTTGGACTTACCACCAGTAAGGCTTAGCGGCACTATATTACCTTACATTAATAATGTGAAAAGTCTGGGAATCTCCATCCATTCCCGCATGAAGTGCTGTTCTCATATCTCCGACTGTTTGAAAAAAATTTATTCGGGCCTTCGTAGACTATAGTTGTGGGCGTCATATATTCGCTTGAAACTAGTAAAAAGCTTATTATTGCCTCCCTTTACTTACGGATATCTATTTTTTTTTTTCCTGAAGCTTGATATAGCTCTAAATGACTGCGTTTGTTTCAATCTATGCTCTACGTCGTTTTAATTACGTTTCATCTCTTCGGAACTCTCTTCTTCAATAATCACTCACTGGATTCGTATCTTAAACGGAGGCCACTTATTTTTCTTTTTAAACTTCCGCAGTCACATGAACCCTCTTACCTATTCGAATTTCTGCAATTCTTACAATCTCAATAGCATCGAATGATACTGATCCCTCAATTCTCTTGTGATGTTTTTCAGAGTTCTTTCTTCATTTAAATCCACACGCTTATAGTATACCTTACCGATCACTGCTCAACTGGCTACCTCCGTGAGTGCTTTTAAGAGTTTTATCAACACTAACTTGTAGAATGGCGCTTCTCATTGATTGCACAAAGTAGTTGATTAGCTTGAATTTTTTGTTTTTTTTTTTTTTTATCTAAGTCTTCTTATTCTAGGAACGTTTTTTCTTATCTTGTACTCACTTAAATTAACCTGATTTCACTCATTATTTTAAAATCACTCTTTTAAATTTAATTGACTAATTATTATTTTTAATATTATACCTTTCCTTTTTTGTTGTTATTAGTAAATTATAATTGCCAATTTAATTCGCGCTTCATTTTAATATTGTTTTAGTTATAAGATCCTTGATCTTGTGTACATATATCCAGCAATAAAGGTATTGTATTGTATTTTAATTCAAAA
This sequence comes from Dioctria linearis, assembly GCA_963930735.1. Taxonomy (NCBI): domain Eukaryota; kingdom Metazoa; phylum Arthropoda; class Insecta; order Diptera; family Asilidae; genus Dioctria; species Dioctria linearis. Next base: position 200,712,236 of record OZ005741.1, on the reverse strand, counting down.
AAAAAATTTATTAGATACATTTCTCATCATAAAATGTTTAATAGTATTTATAAACATCTTTCAAATGAATTTTGTATTAAACTATCATAAAATATCTCTGATAAACTTAGTTGTCTCTTTTGCTGGGAGTAGACCTCTTTAATCCCTAATACCTGGGTAAACGTATAAATAATTCCTTCTAATATAAGTATGTGTACCAAGTTATAAGTTTCTAGAATAAATTCCTTCCCATTTACATATTTTAAAATATTTGTATCCCTTAAATATGGAAAAGGGGGTTCGCCTTTTCTGATATTGCACACATTCAAGCTGGATTCCTAGTGTCAGATTCTGAGTTCTCAACAAAATATTTAATGCTTCACGTTGCTTCGTTCTCCCCAATCCTAATGATAATCGTTCTTACATGCATAAATCTTAACAAAAGGCTTTCGGTAAAACATCATTTAAAAAAAAGTTAATAAATTGTGAAAATTAACAGTGTATTCTACTACTCAAAAAGTACCAAAAAACCATATTTAGTAATAATAATAATAATTATAACATTGGACGTGGACTACTGTTTTGAGTTTTATTTTTGAGTGAGAAAAATAAAGCCCAAGTGCAATGATTTATTTATGAGTTAAAAAAGAAAAACTTAGATGTGAGTTTTATTCTTGAGTGAATGGCGTGAAACTCAGATTTAATTATTATTAGTGATTTAAAAATCAAAAATCAAAAATAATTATTACAAGTTGATTTTTTTTTATTAATTAAATTTTCAAATTCCACAAAATAATGAAAGTACATGTAAGATTATGTGCACATAATTCATCCCCGACCTTTTTTTCATTGTTCTGATGTTCAATGACTTTTCATACAAGAAATGAAAAATAATCAAAATTTTCGATCCCTCAAAATTACGCGTTTCATAAAAAAAATTAAGATAAGTTGAAAGATAAAATCTTTTAGAAAAGAAACACCCCGACTTCAAAAATATATACTCAAGCGCTAAGATGCTTAAAACAAGCAACAATTGCCATTGCATCTTTATTGAGAGCTAAATTTTTAGTCTCCTTGGTGAAATCAACCGTGAAGTATGGCAACGTTATCGTAATGATTTGAATTATGTAATAAGTTTTTTTTTTTTTGAGTTGGTGAAAAGTCGTACGATACGGGTTTATGTACCGGGCATTAGTACGCCGGGACAAACCGTCAACTCTCTTACATAATACTAAGAAATATGGGTTCGCTTAAACCAAACGCGCAGCTTGTATGAGACAGCAATGGTTAGTTGAAAGAAGTTAGTTGAAAAATAAGAGCAAAAGTTATAATTTGTCTTATTGTTAGACCAATAATATAATATATCCTAGAAGAAAAGCAAAGTGAATAACGTGAAAAAACCAAAGTTTTGTAGGCAGCACCAAGATAGGATTGCTAAATTCAGTGCATTTTTTGAAAGGGTATTTATTATTTTTATGAAAACGTCACGTAACTCTCAACGTCGCACAGTGGAGTATTTGATCGAGAAAGTTGGCCAAAGATATTTTTTATGTGAAATGGATCTATGGTAATTGTTTCATTCATAGAAAAACTGTTTTAAAGCATTTTCAAGACATTTCCGGGTTTAATTTAAGCTCTCGTTTCGGCAGTCAGTAGCAAATTAAAAAATTTTTTAAAAGGACTTCATTTTTGGTGGCCTCCTCATGCCCGTAAGTAATGGACGTTAAAACTACCGTATTTAAAACATCTACAGGCTTCTTGGGAAAATTTCCGTAAATATTTGAGCCTGTATGCTCTCAAATGTTTGTTGCGAGCTTCCGCAGTGTCTCCGGAGAGCTGTCCGATTGGAATTAGAGCATTCGAAATTACTTCAGAACCATATTAAAGGGGAGATTCTGGGCTTTCGAAATTTGATAAAAAAGCAGTGTATGTTAGTGGGGGTATTTTTAAAAAAATAAAGGAAAAATAAAAATTTAAAAAAATTTAAAAACCGAAATCTTGAATTTGAGCGTCATAACTCTGGAGTAGGGAAGGCTACGGGAATAGTTTTACAATTATTGGAAAGACCTCAAGCTTCTGCATATAAATCCGTCTCGAAATAGACCGTGCACCCTGGTACTTTTGAAGATATAGTGTATATAATGAAAAAAGAGCATATTTTACTAATCACTCTGTAACTCAGTAGGGTGACATTACATGCACCCCCTTCCTCCCAATACAATGTTTTTTGTCTGGACGAGAGGAATTATTTTGGCAAAATATAGTCTATTCGTTTGGGACACCCTGTATAAGAAATTTTGTTACTTGTATTCTTTTGCAATAAATGCCCTTTCATTTGATATGAAAACAACTGCATAGAAAATTTTACAAGTAAATAAAAACGTCAAGAATTTGTACTGAATTATTCAAATTGTGTGTTTTACCCCATGTCTCTATCATGTTTTATAATATCTGGGATTAAAGATTGATTTCACTAAATAAGGTATAAAATGTAAGAACATAAGGTATATATTGAATTATCCATAGTTGGAAATTCACACTCCTACAACAATTTTTATAGGAGTAATCCAAAACCCTCGAGAGTACCTCACAAGCCATGAAACAGACTCCCTCACTACCACATGAGAGCCCCAACGCAGTACTAACAATCTAAAATATTTGCAGTGTTCTGATGTAAAACTGACAAAAGTTTGATTTGAATAGCTCGTCCGCCCTAAACATACAGCGAATGGAGTTCTGATAATCTTAAGCTTGCTTTCTTATCCTCCGAACTGAGATAAAATTTGTATACCTTTCCTTACAAAATTATTTAAAAAAAATTATCTGAACCAAAAGGTTACTTTGTAATCCAAACTACATATTTTATTATTTTGTTAGATGTCCCGTCGAATTGGTAAAAAATGTTAAAGGTCGAAAGTACAAACTATTTGCGATCGAATATGTCCTATAACATTTTTTCGAGTTCGCACTATTTCCGAAGTTATATGCAATTTTCGATTTTTTCGATATTTTGAACCTGAAGTCACCTTTTTGTTGTAAGTTAGTTCAGATTGGTCACAGGATGACCATTTTTCTTGTGTTTTATTCGTAATATTACAGGCTCTCATTCGGTGTAACTCGGTTTTGAAAACGTTCACACATAATGGAAAAATTTGCGATTTGTTGTCGAAACATTTTTTAGTCAGAAAATTCATCTTCAAAGTCATAAATCTCGAAAAGTAGTCCTGCCAATAGATGATCCGGTTCTCATAGAAAACATCCCTCATTTATTGTTTTTTATAAAAGTCCAACACGATTAGTCCACCGTAAGTATATTGCCTCACATAACTTGAGCAAAATTAATTCGAATTGCAAGAAATCTTTTAAGGATGGAAGAAACAATGTACCTTAGGCAAAATCTCTCACGATTCTATTCTCAGAAATCATAGTAATACCTATATTACTAGCGGTGATAAAGCAGAACTTCTTTCCCAAACATTTGCTGCAAACTTTACCATCTCCGTAGATCTTAGTGACACTACGACGGCCAACTTGGTTGAAGCAGCAAAGCAACAATTAAGCTCCGCACACATCGAGATCGATCACTCCTATTACATCAGACCTAAAGAGATTCAAGGCATACTAAAATATCTACATTCAAAGAAAGCCCCTGGGCATGATGGTATATTCAATTCCTGGTTAAAAGCTCTTCCCAGAGCTGGAGTTATTTATCTAACGTTTATAATAAATTGTTGCCTAAAGCTGCAGTACTTCCCGTCAGCGTGGAAGACAATCAAAGTCATTCCATTGCTAAAGCCTGGAAAGCCACCCAATGACCCTGCTAACTATCATCCTATTAGCCTATTGAATAATCTGTCAAAAATCTTAGAAAAAGTCATCAAGAGGAAAGTGTTAAGCTTTATTGATGATCATAACATACTACCCGATCACCAATTTGGATTCAGAATAGGACATAATACAATACAACCGCTTGTGAGAATTGTTCAACATGTAAAAACCAATTTTAACCTAAAAAAATCAACAGGGCTTGTATTGCTAGATGTACAGGCAGCATTTGACTCTGTATGGCACGATGCACTAATCTATAAGATGTCAAATCTTGGTTTCCCCGTTCATTTAGTGGCACTTGTGCGCGACTACTTGCGCGAACGAAAACTCAAGGTATATATTGGCGCAATATCCTCTAGTGATAAACAGGTCACTGCTGGAGTTCCACAGGGATCTGTCCTGGGACCAATATTGTATAACATATTCACTGCAGATTTCCCCACTATAACAAATTGTTATTCTTCGGTATTTGCGGACGATACAGCTATTTTTAGTTCCGATGCGGACCCAACAAAAATTCAATCTAATCTGCAACAAGGACTTCATTCAGTTGCAAATTATTTCCACAAATGGAAAATAAAAATAAACTCCGAAAAGACGAAATCCATTTTTTTCACGCGAAAAAGAAAAATTACAAACCTTCCAAGCGCCAACCTCACAGTACACGGCATTGATGTTCTATGGACTGACCACGTCAAGTATCGAGGTGTTACCCTTGACACGAAGCTTACTTACGCCAAACACATAACAACAATTTTAAACAGAGTAAACGTATTAATCAAAATACTGTATCCCTTTATAAACCGCAGGTCAACCCTGAATCTGGAAAATAAACTTATCATTTTTAAGGTTATCTTTCAAGCTGCAATGTTTTACGGGGCCCCGGTTTGGTCCTCTAGTGCACGATCTCACATTAAAAAATCCAAATTGCTCAGAATAAAATTTTGAAAATGATTCTAAATTTACCGTTCCGCTTTCCCACCTCTGAGTTACACACAATAACTGATATACAATTGGTAAGCATTAAAATAAGCGAAATAGCTAATAAATTTTTTGAAAGGTGTAGCTACGCCCATAATATCCTTATACGGCTTTTGTCTAGCTAGTTAGTATGTAGAGTAAGTTAGTATAGTTTAGGTTAAGTTAGTAGGTTTTTATCTTAGCATAGTTTGTTCAATGGGGTTTTGGCAAAATTTTCCCCCTAATAAATCTCGTTATAAGTTAATATCCCCGTTAGTTACTACTAATTATAAAGAGTATTCTAGTTGAATGAATGAAATGTTCTAGCACTATATTCAAAATTTCTGTCTCCTTTGTAAGTAAAATATAAGAAAAGGTCAAATTGAAATAAAACTGAAACTGAACTGAAACTGAAACTTTAGATTCTACTTACCATGCTATAAAAACGCCACGTACAAAATTTCAGCTCTCTACGCCAATGCGTTCCCAGGCAAAGCCCAAATATATAGTGAAAAACTAAATTTTTGTACAGTAACCCTAAGTCCCACTTTCGAACTTAATTCTACTTATTTTTTTTTAAGCCCATGCGTCCAATCCATTTTGCTCTACTATCATTATTTCTGTACGTTACAAACGGAATGTCAAACTTAGGTATACTAATTATTTCATCTAGGGTATAATTACGGGCGACGAACAAGCTAACAGAATGGCTACCGATGATAATTCTTGACAATAAAAAAGTTGCATTTTTTGATAAAGGTAAAATGTACACTCCTGATCATAACATAAAAAATAGAGATCTTGAATATTTAGCTGTTGGTATTGAAATTGACATCAATAAAATACCGAATAAGGATTTTAAGTTATTCAATAAAGAATGGCAAAATATATTAGAGCATTTCGTAATAATTATGTTAACGTAGAAGAGGTACAGCTAAAAATCTCAAAATAGAATCAAAAATTATATATAGTAGTTATGACTAAGGAAAACTACTTAAATAAGGTTAACAACTTTTTGGACTATGATTTTTTTTTTTTCGTAAATTATGTGTTGCCACCCGAAATACTTCTAGCGAATAAGTCAAAGTCGACATTGTCCTAAACATACGGATGACAGGCATTCGGAGAGAGGAAAAATTCCAAAATGCCAAGTTTCGAACAGCAGCACGAGCAGCATACCAATACTACTGCAAGCAAGCCATTTTGAAATTGTTAAATTTCTGATCGGACGGCTCTCCAGCTCTCTACCTACGATTTGAGGTGATAATATAATAATTAGTTTCTCATTACGTACTGTGAATTTATGATATAGTTATTATTTATATCACAGACTGTAACTTCTTTGAACACGTACACAATTAAACTCGGTGTTATTCATATAAAGAACTAAAGCGTAGCAAAATTATTGTGATGGCATGTCTACGCAAAAGCGCAGCAATTTACGCGTGCTGCGTGATTGTTACTTGTACATTGGCTCAATGGCCTGTGTAAGCATTACGGGTAGAATGCACACAGCTGCAACTGCGTGCACTTGGATGTGGAGGGCACGGTAGCCAGTGCTTAAAAGGCTTAAGAAAAGGAACAATAGGAATTTCCTGAACTGGCTATGGCATCAGATCATATGTCGGCAAGACTCTCGTCGTTGAAATCACACAATATGGTGATGAAAGATCAGGAATCCTGGACATTTCGAAATATCCCCAGGCGGACGACTCGTCGGCGCGAAAAGTTATATTGGTGTCGAGGCAGGGGTGGCGACGAGATTTTAAATATCACTCCAAATGGGGATCCAGAGGCGGATTTCCCTATAGGCCGAGTAGGCCCCGGCCTAGGGCGGCAAAGCTTGGTGAGATTTATTTTTTAGTAGTCGCGCCCTCTGTGAACCCACACGTCAACGTTACAAATTCAAAAATGTGTCCATAGAACCCCGCAAAAAGAATTACATGTATGGTGATTACGATTATTAAAAGTTTGGATCATCGAACTGGATCTTTGCTTACTAATGTATTCCAAGTTCAAGCGTATCATTTTCATTTTACTCTACTACAGACCACATATATTAGTACTGGATTATTTGGTATTTTTGGTGCCACCAGCATTAGTTTTCGTACACGGTGAAAAAGAAGAATATTCATCCCCGGAATCCGTCATATTACCACTGCCCCCCGCCCGCAGGCCTCTTAAAAAGCACATTAATCCTTTTAACCATATCCACTTGTTTCTCGAACTTTTTTCGGCTTACTTTCTGTACGCCGCTCCGCTTAACTTTTTTCTCCCAACACTCATCTTTGCAATATCAAATACGCTCCAAAATGAACGAGGACAGGTTGAACGCTCTGGCTATCCTTTGCATCGAATCACTACGAATTGATACGGTCTTTAGCTTGTGATGATGATTTGATAAACAAATTCGCTTCTCAAAAGCCCAGGCAAAAGACAATTTGTGAATAAGAGTTCATTGTTACTCAGAAATAAAAATGGTAAGCATCAGTATCTAAAGACATTGATTGAGATAATTCTACCATTTACAGACTTTCGTTGTTTTATACTTTAATTTAATTCTTATAGATGTAAATCATTCTGTTCTATGTGTTTTACAGGCCCTAGTACAGCCAAGTTATCAGATCCGTCCCTGTGAGGATCACGCTACAGCGTTCTAGACTGAGGTTTATTCCATACTAACCTGAGCTTACGAAAACCTAAAGAGAGCCATTACTATTAAAATAATCTCTATATTCTCTGACAGTCAGGCAACAATAGCTATTTCATCTTCTGTAGTGAAATCAAAGTTCGTGTGGGAATGCACCCTTGCTTGACAAACTGAGTAGATACAATCGAGCCTGATCTAAGATCCCGGGACATCAAAGCTTTGTACGATTTTGCTTGTTAAAATATTGTTTGGACTCTCTGTGATAAAAAAAAAATTGATTTTATTTGGTCAAAATTCTGTGCTCTTTTTCTCACACTGGTTGTATACATGAAACTGTCAATTGCATTTCATCGTTCTTTCCTCTATCTCTTAACATAAAATTATGGCCAAAGACGATATTTTTTATTCATTCTCTTCTGCGAAGACTTTGTTCTGAATGTTACTGCTTACAGGCAATCTCGGCGCTTCTTTGACCAAAACAAACGCTAAAAACAAAACTTTCTGTGGAGGTCGTCGATTTAGATACATAACCGCCTGTCATTATTATTCAAATTTAGCCGCCTGAAACAATACCACGACATGAGTGACGTGTGTATATGCAAAAATGCCTCTGTTGTCATCCTTTTTCATCGATACTTTTACTATTTTTAACCAGCTTACGATTGAGCATAAGTTAGCATTTCACTGACTGAACATTGCTCTCATCCTTTTGCCTCAACGTATCCGATGCTGGCGAGTAAATGTTGGCTTTCATGAAAACACTTCATTCCAATATTACGAAGCAAAATATGTAAATTTTCCATTCTGTACATCAATATCAAAGGTACTATATATATATATACTTGTCGTAATCGTAAAGGAACAAACATATTAAAATAAAGTAAAAATAAGTTTAAATTTAATCGGTCTAGGACCAATTTTTGTAGATTTTCTATTAAATAATTAATTAATATATATATATACATGTTGAATTGATTTGATTTTTTTTTAAATACGTTTGAAAACCGTTCGTCATGGGTTGCCTCTAACTGACTGATTTCTCAATAATTGTGTTGCGCTTAATATTTATGCAGCAATCACACTTCGATTGATTAAGGGCATATCTGATCGAAGCTTTCGAATTATAACAACTAAATAGTAAAGTAACACCTAGTCAAGCTATCCGAATTCATTTCTATGCCTCCCAATTTAGCTACTTTGTAAGATACAAGATCTTTTTGGTTAGTATAAGCTAATCATTACAGAAATATAAAATAAAAATAAAGTAATAAAACTACAAAATACTTTGTGTAAAAAATGTAATTAAATAGGCAAAGAAAAAAACGAAATAAATGGAAAAGGAACAAAAAAGAACGAAGGTATGACTATATACTAATGAAAAATAGAAGCTAAAAAACGGAATAAATTTATCTGCTGAACAGGGTTTCATAATTATTTCATATATTTCATATATATATATATAAATATATAGTATATATAAACGCAATCTCTATCTATCTTTCTTGCATTATTGGAGTCCAACCTCCCAAAAATTTCACAACCATTTGTGAATGATGAGCAATCAGCGGACTAACTGTTGGATGTGTAAAATAATTAGATACCTATAGAGAGCGTAGTACCATAAATTCTCCCCTCAGCAGCATTAATGTGTTCATTCCACTCAGGATACTGTTGAAAATGATACCAAGACTCTTGTTAGAATCCGTATATAGGATGGCCTCCAGAGACCGCTTTTTCGGTCTCTGGATACTAGAGACCCATGTAAACACTTTGGAGATGCAAAAACTCTCTAAAGGGACCAAATTTCTGGAGACTTTTTTGTTCTCCGGTCTCTCGTCCAGTCTCCGAAGTTTGCTGAATTTTCGCCTCCAGATATCCGAAAACTATCAGTTAACTGTACTCAGAAATAAACAAGTAAAAAAGCTAGAATTGGTCTAAGACCAATTCTTATGATACCCTAGAAGAATGCGAGTATAAAATTTCGTATGGTCACCCATCTGTATAATTTTGATTTTTGAAGTTGTTTTTTGCATATATTTCTTGAACGGATCGTCGGACAGAAAAAATTGATATAACCAATTTTATAGGATTTCATATTCTAAACAAGTTTTTAATACAATAAAAATGTCTAGAAGTAATCGTTTTCACAGTATACGTAAAAATCCTAAATTTTAATATGGCAACACCAAGAAGGGTTGCCCAATTTAGACCATTTTTGATTTTTTTTTTCTATAACTATTTTATTTTAAAGTCCGTGTACAAAGTTTCAGCTTTCTAAGTCAACGCGCTCTCGAGTTATCGTGTGCATAGACTGACGGACAAATGGACGGACAGACGGACGGGCGCACGGACAGACGGACGGACAGACACACGGACGGACAGACGGACGGACAGACACACGGACGGATAGACGGAGGGACGGACAGACAGATGGACGGACAGACAGATGGACGGACGGACATGGTAAAATCAAAATAACTTAATGTTATGCGTGGGGTGTCCAATCCATTTTGCTCTACCATCATTATTTCGAGTTTATACAAACGGAATGTCAAACTTAGTATACCCTTTAGATTTCATCTAGGGTATAAAAAGAATAGTGTAATGAGTTTGACAAATTATTGCAAAGAAAATTTTTGTTAATTTTTATTCAATTATTATTACATGGAAAATCGATCAAAATTCGCACTTTCGCAACCCGACCAGCACCATTTCGTTTTTCTTTTGCTGAACATTAATTAATTGTGAGATATGAATACAACTAAGTTTTTTTTTACCTGCGATGCATATTGCCTGAATTAAAGTAGTTTAAAATCGTTAAATTTTGCCAATTTTTGGCTGTTGAGTTGTATTAAAAAAATCATAGCTTTGGTCCTAATTATCAGAGAGGCATTGTTTGCAGTTTATTTTAAAGAGAAAAGTTCAATATTTCGTGAAAAATTATATGAAATATGCCTTATAAAAGAAACAAAAGAGATAATAAAAATATCCTTTATCCTTGAATATCTCAAAAATATCTTTTACTTTTTCGAATTTTTTTAAATGTTAATACTAATAATGTTGTTAGTAAATTATTAAAACTGCAAGTTGGGATAGTAATAGATTCAGAAATGAATTTTTTTTTTCAATAGAGGTCTGGTTATTTTTGAAAAAAAATCACAAAAATTTGTTGTGTTATCCTCTATCCCGTAAAATTTTTACACCCCAAAGATATAATTTTTTTTTTTAACTTTTCCACTTTCCGCATAAGAAAGAAATATTACGAATAACGTTTGAAAGGAAGCATATATCGAAATGATTCTTTCTCACCTTTTAACAATTAACAAAGATCTCTGGAGATCTACTATATAAACCAAACATAAATTTCGTGCATATGTTAGAGTCAAAAAATGAAATCCGTCAAAATCCGATAGAATTAACGGAATGCAATTGGTACTACTATGTATTAACTAAGGATTATTTAATTGATTCTGGTTCTGGCTGAATTTTTGCGCATGGTTTTAGTTAAATCTAGACTGATTGGCTGCTCTTAGTATATTGGCGTTACGATTAAAATTCCTTACCGTTAAACGTTGATGTTTAGGAAACGCTTTAGCTATAATTATGTAAACATACGTTTATTATTCTTTTGCAGATTATACATATAAGCTACTTATAGCAACAAGTCATGCTGTTATCACATTTCAAATTGTAAAGAGTTCCTTTTTTTATATAAAAATATCGCTTTGAAATACAGCTTTGTTTTTTAAGCGCAGCGTACGAATCCTCGACCTTTTCCTCCTGTTTCTTCGCTGCAGTCCTAACAGAAATTTCATGATCAACCGCTTAGGAGTTACAGGTACAAAAAAAAGCTAGTTTTTCACAAAAGACCCGGTAACTGAAAAACTACAGGACGTACGGTCACAATTAAGAGCTCTTTGTATCCAAAACTTCATGGCCTTTCTAACGACTGCACAATCAGCCCATACCCTTCTCCCATCCAGAAATATGGTTGTCTAAACTAAAAATTTCGGATTTTCTTACCTTTTTTTTTTTAATTTAACCTCTATTATTTTTACAAAACGGTGGTAAAGATAACTTTTTTTTAAAAACTAGCTTTTTCTCTTAATCACCCTGTAGCGTCTAAACGGTTGATATTCCCCCCCCCCCCCCCTTCCTGCCATACAATTTTTTGGTTCTGATTAGTGATTTTAATTATGCAAAAAGGCGCTAATCTAACATGATTAAAAACATACCTAGGATCCAACATCCGAAAATAGGGCAAACTATAGATAATCAGTGCTTTGTCACTGCCTTCTTTATTACAGGCCATTGCGTTGAGATTTTTTTTGCCTGCATTTATTTGGGAAACGTATCGTGTGCAAGGTTTTTTGAGATTCTAATAATAATCCTAACCGCAATTTATAGGTATAATGTTTATTTTTCGGACAGTTAAAGTAATTGTGTTTGGTATTTTAACAAAATCATGAATTTTTTCCGCGTTTCCGTAATCTCTATCCATATGCTGAGAAGTGAGAGTATAGCTTTCACTCAATAAAAAAGGTGCAGTGGCAAGGCTAATTTTGATTTTAATCGACTTTTAAGCAACTTTACACTACTTCCCTATAATACCATCAGTATACCATCAGATACCATACTCGATGTATCTTAGCATTATTCTTTGCTTACGCTACAATCATTACGCCACTATACCATATATGGATCTGGGATTGATTTACGAATTTTCGCACAGAATTGAAAGATAAAGATTTAACTAAATTTTACTTTTTATTCATTTTAAGTTCTTAATTTAATTATATTATTCTAGGTGACTCGCGAGTTATCCAAAGATTAAAGCAAATTTCTATTCTCAGCTTTACGACTTTGCGGGTCTCGGCTTAACAATCGACTGCACCTACTACAACTTAACTTGAATTCTATTTCAAAGCTCAGTCAGATGATTAGTAATAACGGCTTAGCAGAATGATGACCATCTGGACAACATGAGCGGTTCACTTCACTGAGAATGCAACTCGGGTGCTAGCAACAAAATTGTTTTGTATGAGTATTGAAATGTTTGCAATTTTTTTTTTTGCTTTTTGCTTTTTATCTTCAGATTTTGGACTCCTAATCTCATTCGTATCCCCAAGGATTTATGTAATTTTATGTCTTTATTTTTTGTCTAGGATGCTGTTATAGGTATTTTAGTAAAAACTACTTGTGGCAACATTCTACCTTATAAATATGGACGGAATTACGAGTTTAGGATAATCATGACAATCTACAAGATTATTTCGCATTCTCTTCTGCAGCTTTTTGCCAAGAAATCTATATATTATCACAGTCTGCAGCCAGTAATAGAGCACTTACAGGTTTTAGTGGGAATAAAAGGCTAAATCAGCCGATATTTAGGCAAAAAGCCCTTTTATGGCCCCGGAACCGGGGTACTTATCCTACTGCTAGCCCTTTATTTAGAAAGAAATGACAATAAGTGCTTTTTTCTAGCAAGAAAAGATTTCTTCGAGTAGGTTAATATCTACATACAGATATTATTACTTAGATATTACTTAAAAAAAAAAATATTTTAAAATATTGTGCAAGGCCAAAATAAAATAAATATTATGAGATTCCAAGACCTGGTGGAGCTTGTTGAAAGAGTTCACGGTAAAAGGCTTACGATAGGCCCGCGTATTGACGTAAATACCTTATTGAATTATTTTTAAGTTTTGTATTTTATTTTTGTTTTGTTTTGTTTTATTTTTTTTTTGTTTTGAATTATTTTTAAGTTTGTTGAACTTAATTATCGAGAATAGATCAATACCTTACGCCACGGTGGTACAATTATACACGATGCCATCTGAGTTCAATTCTCCGAACTTTATGATGTACACAATAAAGTTAAGGATAATAAAGAACAGAAAAAAATTCCTTACGAATTCAACAAGAATGCTCCAGAATACTTTTGTTAGTTAAACATGTTAATTATATTTACAGTTACTGTGAGGATACATGAGTCGTTCACCACTTTTATAATTTTTTCTCTTCATAAAAGGTGAATACGGTAAATAAGAATCAAGCTGGCTTTCATAGCGGTTATTCGACAGTAGAGAATTTATGGTAATTATTTACTCAATTCTTTTAAAAAAAAATGTACTTGTTCTTCGTTGATTTTATATTAAATATATAGGTTGTCTCATGGGGCGCACCGATTAGAGGACGAACGGGACCGGTCTCTCCCCCCAGAAGGACAACCAACGTAATTTAAAAATCAAGAATAATATGTAATCTGTATATCATTACAAAGTCCGATAAAATATGATAAAACCACAGACAAAAAATACTTTCTTAGTATTACCGTCGATATCTGGGTATTTCTTGTGTGTGATAAAACCTTTAAATATAAAATATAATTATGATTAACCGTCAGGATTCGGTTACTGCACTGCACAGTATAATTCATACAGTATAACAGCTTGGAATAAACTCCTGAAAAGTTTATTTCAAAAATTGACTTGAAATGGAAAAAACCACATAAAGAAGAACTATTGAGTATGATACGGAAGGAAGTCGGAGAATAGTAGGAAGATAGTTGCCCTATTTAGTGTTAGTTTCGTACTAGTATATCTCAAAATTTTTATATTTAAATCAAGGTTCCAAGAAGCACTCTCATATTCATTCCAAATATTACGTCCCGAAAGCGGGGCAAAATGCGTGGGTTACAAATAAATAAATGGGTTTCAATGTTTATGAAATTATGACTAATTTATTGAAGGTAAAGAAAACAGTGGCTTTATTGTCCATGTCGAGATTTTAGCAGAAAAAATTAAATTTTGATTTCAAAACCTTCAAAACAGCCTTCCTTTTTCCGATTCCTCTTTGGAATGAGGACACCCTATAGCTCCCCCACCCACCCATTACAAAGTCAAATCCTGGGTACGCTACAGCTCAAAAGGATGATTAAAGGAAGTGAGGTGATGGGGGATGTCATTTCCAATCCAAATAATAGTATATTTTGTCATCCAATTGTTGATAGTTCAAAAGTTATAGCAATTTTTTTAATTTTGCCCTCAAATTACCTGCTGTGTCCACTGAAAAAAATTAATTAAAAAAAAATAATGACCTCTTGGCTTTCATTGATAGCTACTAACTTTCATGGAATTTTCCAGAAACTAAGAATTTATTATGAGCAAATGCATCATTGGTGAAACTTTAATGGTGTTTCACTCCCTGATACCGTAAAGCGCCCAAGTTGAAATTCTGATGTTTTAGTGGATAATAAGGTAGAGAATAAAAAGCAAATTAAATGTCCATCTTCCAGGATATTCAAGGGTAACAGATAAAATCCTTATAAAGCGTGCGCTTCATAAACATCATTCACTAAATTACGACTTATCAATATTTCAAATTCAAAATTAAATTGTTCACTCTTACCACTCTCAAATAAAATGACATGTATCCATAGTATTTTAGCATTAAATGAAATCATTTTCGAATTTAACGAAACCATTTTCAAATTGAACGAAACTATTTTTACATTAAACAAAACTCTTTTTGCATGGAATGAAATGAAACTTTTTGCAACTGAAATGAAATTGGAAAACATTTCATTTCATTTGAAAAAAGTTTCATTCAAAGCGAAAAATGTTTCATTCCATGCAAAAAGGGTTTGTTTAATCTAAAAATGTTTCGTTCAATTTGAAGGGTTTCATTTAATCCAAAAAATATATATATATTTTTATAATACTACACTACTATAAAATCTTACTATGTACTTAATATTTCATCGCTGTACCAAACGTTTATATACGTAATGTTGACCTGTGTCTTAATAAGACAAATTTTGGGTTTTTTTTTTTGTAAACAGACAAAAAATTTAGCTCCGTCATTACTCAGTACTACTTACTCTGTTGGAAGATCTTATATATGAAATTACATTATTGCCTTGATTACAAAAGCAAGGCGGTAATTTTCTCAGATCATAAATAGTCCATTATAATATAATTGAAGTTCATTATAATATAAAGCTAAAAACCTTCTACAAAAAATTAAAATAAATTTAACAAAAGGACCAAAAACTATTGAAGAAGCTAATATTCCAGACTTATGAAAAATGTTTTTGTTGTGCGCTAAAAATTTGGCAGCATTAGGGGAATGTCGTCAGGGTTGGCCACGTTTTTGAGTTTTACCTATAGCTTGCGTTTAAATAAGAAAGAATTCAAGCACATCTTTGGAAAAGTCTGGGAAAAAGGAACCCTTCTACTGAACATTGCAGATTGATTGGGTGAAAAATAAAAAACAAAACAGGCATGAAAAAAAGGGTGAAATGTTGTCAAGGTTGACCAGTCGACGAAAAATGTGCTGAAATGACTGAAAATGACTTAGAAAAATTACTTCAATAAAATAAAAATCTGAATTTGTTGCATTTTTGTGTTTTTTAGCAAAATTTTAATGGCATATTATTCGGATTCACATTTCCGGCAAATGTCGTTATATTGGCGTACTTCAAATGCATTGTCTCTCTTGCATTGTCCGAAGAGGGCTTTTTCTGTGCTTTTTTTTTTGTGAGTATCTTCTTTTAGCTAAGTGTGTTTTATTAGCAGAATTCGTTGGGAGTGTGCTGAACGTTTTTTGGGCATTATCTAAGCACACAATCACAGTGAGCCAATCCTGACTGCACAAAGTGACCAACCTTGACAACAAACACCATTCTGCATCACGTGACACTATCACCAAACATGTTACAGGAGTGAGTTTTCCTCCTGGTGGTTTGCTTTCAAGCATGAACTACGCAGCACATTCACAATGCTTACTTTGATGATTGCATATTTTTCTGGCCGAATTCACTGTTGTTAAAAAAAACTTTTTGGTATTTCAAAGCACTGAGTGTACAACACGTGCTTTATGTTCACACTCCAAATCTGTAATTTCACGAAATGTTTGCTCTTAATGAGAGAAGTTTTTCTGTGCTCGAACATTGGAGCCGCTAGTGGTCAAAACTAAAAAAATCGCAGACTCCGATCTAGATGATTGGCCAACACAACACACAACGACAGGCTGACGATACTCCCCTACATAATTTGAAAATCTAGCAACAATTACAGGCATGGATGGTACATTTAAAGTCGGACTAACAATAATAAACTCTTGAAAATAGCTGTTGATAATAATATAAAACTTTCATCCTGTTCAAATTATCAGTGATTTCGAAAATCTATTATAATAGTAACAAAACATATCCTCAGAAATATATTTATGAAATCTAAATAAAGTTCAATAAAATATTATTTTGTTCTGTATCAAATTTTCGAAATTTTCGACTTTTTCCTTAAAGCAACTTTCGACATTTTCAATTTCGGAAAAAGTTAGTCAATCTTTTTATATTCGACTTTCTTATTTTCCAACATTTTTATTTTCACCATAACATACCGATCCCGATGTCCCACATTTCGCCTATTTGATATGGAATCACCCAATCGAACAGCTGTATGATTATTATTATCGCTACGGCCGAGGCCAATACAATTGCAACTGAAATATGATCGAAGACAAATCTACGTCAAAGCTAACAACACTTGGTATCCGCCAAAAATCTCATATTATCAAGTAAATTGCTAACAATAGATTCAGATGATTTCGTTTTTTCCTTTGAATATTGTGCTGAAGGAGGAACTTTTTCTGGATTCTCCGGTATATAGCAAAAGCTAAAAAATGTTTTTAATTTGTTATTTCATTACACAACTCGTTATACTTTGGGTGACAAGTTTCGAGTCTTGGTTTGACTCATCAACAGGTCCCAAATAGCGAAATTGAGTGACTTGAAAAACAAATGAAAAATTAGAACGAAGAAAAGAAATGAAAAAATGAAAAAAAATTGAGAACAATAGAAGAAAACAAATTTTTTTTTTTTTTTAATAAAATATTTTTTAAAAAATTAAAAAAAAAGCAGATTCATTCGAAACGAATCGAACCTGTATTCGCCCACAGTGGGCTGAAAAAGAAGTAAATTAAAAAAATAAGAAGAAGAAGCGTTTCGTGTTAGCAGAAAACCTTACACTCATCGGTGCAGCTTGGTTTTCTGCCTGCTGCAGACGCTTGAAACAGATCAAATTTGACAATATCTCCAACAATATTGATCATTTGCTTTCTGTCTCCCCCTCTTCCGAAATCGTCCTGGCAGGCGATTTTAATGTCCATAACATACTGTGGCTCAGACATTCTTCTACCACAAGTCCTGCGGGTCGATTCGTTGAACTATCTTGTGAATCTTTCAATTTCTATCAGTTAGTGGATGCACCGACGAGAATCCCTGATGCAGCTGGAGATAGGGCCAATTTACTAGATTTGTTTCTGTCATCTCACCCTGACAAATATTCCATCTCAGTCGGCTCCCCTCTTGGTAATTCAGACCACTGTCTAATCACGGCTCAATTTATCACCTCAACTCTGCGCCGCCCTACTTCTCCACCTACAAGTAGGCTTCTCTGGCACTATAAGAACGCTGATTGGGAAAGTCTCAATCAGTATCTTAGATATATAGATTGGTCGGTCTGTTTTGCTTCGAGGGATGCTGATGAATGCACATTAGAACTTAGTAACATACTAAGTCTAAGCATGCATGTATATATTCCGTATTCTTACAGCAGATCTCAACAACAGAAAAATCGCTCTTGGTTTAACGATAAGTGCAACCAAGCTATAAAAGCGAAAGAGTCTGCTTTTCGCGCCTATCAAGTGCATCCTTGTCCAGAACTGAAAGAAATCTACAAGACTGCACGGAACACCTGCAAGTCCATTATCCAGAGAGAAAAATTTCTTTTTGACCAGAATGTCAGACAAAGAATCTTGGCAAGCCGCAAAGGTAGTAAAGGTTTCTGGTCCCTGGTCAAAACCATCAGGAACAACTTCAGCAGTTCCTCTATACCTTCACTACTTAATAATGGTGAAGTGGTTGTTGACTCCCTGGATAAAGCTAATATTTTGGCTGCTAGATTCGCATCAAATTCTTTTCTTCCACCCACTTCACAGGCACCTGTCATGCATCCCCGTGCGGATGTGTACAAGAGCCAATACACATCCGTACGAGAGATGTGTTCAAGGTCCTTAAAGGATTCAACGTCTCTAAAGCCGCAGGCCCTGATGGTTTCTCGCCCCTGTTAATTAAAAGCTGTGCCACATCCTTGGCTAAACCTCTGCGCAAACTATTCTACCTGTCCTATTCGACAGGAAAATTTCCAACTGCTTGGAAACTAGCTCACGATCAGCCTATTCCCAAGAAAGGAGAGGGTAGCGATCCCTCAAATTATCGACCAATTGCAATCACTTCGATTCTTTCCAAGCTTTTTGAATCTATCATTAACTCCAAATTAATGAAGTATCTGGAAACCAATCAGCTCATCAACGATCGCCAATACGGCTTCCGGCACGGACGCTCATCTGGAGACTTGCTGACTTTTCTTACGGAACGTTGGAATCGTAGTCTTCACAATTTTGGTGAGTCCAAAATCGTTTCTATAGATATTTCAAAGGCCTTTGATAGAGTCTGGCATCCAGCCCTTTTAGCCAAACTCCAAGCACTTGGTCTTTCCCCTCCTCTTCTATTATGGATTGAAAGATTTTTATCTAGTCGCCAAATACGTGTTGTATTAGATGGCGTTATATCTGAACCTCAACCTATTAATGCCGGTGTCCCCCAGGGCTCTGTTATTTCTCCGACTCTATTTCTAATCTTCATTAATGATATGCTTTCCCTTACTTTCAATCCTATCCATAGCTTTGCTGATGACAGTACCCTTGATTTCGCATACTCCTTTGACACCCTTGCGGATTCCAGAGGGAACGCCACATGTGTTAAACGAGACTGCATGATTAGATCATTGAATAACGATCTTGACAATATTCTCGCTTGGTCCAAAGTGAATCGCGTCGAATTCAATGCATCTAAGACCAAAAGCTGTCTCATCTAATTAAAACAAGACCATCACTTAACCACTCCCGCTTCGTTTGATGGTGCATTAATTTCTGATTCACCGTCACTAAGCATTCTTGGCATTAATATTTCCAGTAAGTTACGCTGGACAGATCACATCTTCTCGGTTGCCAAAGAAGCATCAAAATGTCTTGGTTTTTTGAAAAGGTGTAAGAAATATTTCAGCCCATCAAATATAGCGCTCCTCTACAAGTCCTACATCAGACCTAGAATGGAATACAATTCCCATATCTGGGCCGGGGCTGGTCGCACAGCCTTAGCTTCATTGGATATTGTCCAAAAGAGAGCCTGCAAGCTCATTGGGATGTGGCAATTACTTGTCATATCGACTCGTTCGAGCACCGTCGCAATGTTGGATGCCTTTCGCTCCTTTATCGCTATATGCATGGTCAATGTTCTGATGAAATATCTAGCCTGATCCCTCTTGTAGAATAGTTCCTGCACGCAATACTCGCGCTGCATCCCGCGCTCATCCTTTTACCCTTCAAATTACCTTCGGCCGTGCACTAAAATTCCGTGATGCTTTCTTATCCCGAACTGTGTGAATGTGGAACAGTCTACCATCTTCTGTCTTTCCTCCGGCATACAACCTGCGAAAGTTTAAGGGCGAGATACATCGGCACCTCCGCCGCTCTCCTCATATCCCTTAATCCTTTCCCTATCTCCTTCCTGCCACGCTGTGCTTTGCATCATAGGGTATCCCCTGAGCTTGGCTTAATAATAAAAAAAAAAAAAACAAAAATTGATCTCTTCTCATATAAACTCAGAATAAATTCTGGGTGTGAATTATATGAGGCAAAAAGCACTCCTATTTATACCAAGGAGGAAGAAATAAAGATAGAGATTACTCTATAGGATTTTTTACCGGGTTAAACTTATATTTGCTGAAGAAGGAACTTTTTCTGGATCCTCCGGTATATAGCAAAAGCTAAAAAATGTTTTTAATTTGTTATTTTTGAAACTTGTCACCCAAAGTATAACGAGTTGTGTAATGAAATAACAAATTAAAAACATTTTTTAGCTTTTGCTATATATCGGAGAATCCAGAAAAAGTTCCTTCTTCAGCCAATATAAGTTTAACCCGGTAAAAAACCCTATAGAGTAATCGCTATCTTTATTTGAATATTGTGAAGGATTAAGAAAATGAAGTTCGTTAGTAAAATTGAATAATTATATCGATTTGTACCAGATTTCTGTAAAAGCGGGTGCATTTGTAATAATATAATGTAATGTAATGTTCGTGGATTCCCTTTTCTTTCGTGCGGAAATGGAAATAAAGTCGATTCCGCTTTATTCGGTTCGACTTTATTTCAGTTAGCCATAAATTTGCTCGCAAAATGTTTGCAGGTGAAATTTAACACAGGAAGAAGTACGACAAAGCATTATAAGGTCGAATAGTCATTAATTGACTTTATTCAAGTGAGATAAGGTCGAACATAGAAATTTGGCCTTTTTTAAATTTATGCAATTGCAATAACAACGAATTTCAGAATACGGCATCATTTCACTCAGCCGGCACCGATAAACTGATATATGTAATTTTCAAAGAATTCGTATATAAGCACCATCAGAGACATTCGTCGTCTTTTGGTTACACTAAAAATATTGAAGATTATACGTTATCACTGAAATAACTACCATAAATTCTCGATGACAATAATAGTAACCGCTTGTTTTATAAGTTTGCAATGGGCCTTGACTTTTATTTTATTTATTGCAAAAAATTACTTTAGTCATTGATGTGTATATATGATAAGGTTCGAGTTTGATTGTTACGATGGGACCCGAGATGTCGCCACCGAAATTTGTTTCCAATTCTTATTTGAATTGTTCGGATTTAACGCTGTTAAATAAAATACAAAATACCCCATAAACGAAATAAAGATGAAAGGCCATTGAAATTTTTCTCAAAGTTCCACTTCTATATATTTGTATATTTAAAACTTCAGGTGAAAATCTATTTTTCGGTAGAAAATTGTAGAACCATGGGGCGTACGTGTGTATGCCACTGCCTCTAGCTCATATTTGTAATTTAGAGTCAAAAAGATTTTAATATAAGATAAAGAAGTAAAGTAGAATGTTTTTTTTTTGTAGTATTATATAGTAATATGTATCAAATGAAATTATGAGCTCATTTAGAAGTATAAGTAAACATTATTATTATTACTGTCTAATTAAAGTCAAGTGAAGAAATATATTAATTACCGATTAATTACGAAGTAGCAGGCAGAACTGAAGTATAACTCTACTCTTCAACATATGGTCAATGCGCATTGCCACTTCAACAGACATATCGACGAAGACGTATAATATTCCCTGGAATTATCAAAAATGATAAAGCGAGGGTATCGGAAATAGACGGTAGTAGCTAGGAAGTAGTTACTCAGCAAACTGGTGGTACATCTGGTCAGAGACACTAGTTCACTGAATAGTCCATAAATGACCGTGAAATATCGCATTCTTCACTGTAAAACCGTCTTACTTAGAACATAATGTTTTCTTTGCTCGATGCGGAAGTAAACGTCTGAATTCTATAAAGTAACCAAAAATAATATTAAAATTTCTTTGTCTAAATCTATTATGTAATATCATTTAATATTCAGAGAAACCCAATAAATCTTAAATCAGAATTAAGGTGGAAACATAAAAAGTATTGATGTAGAATTCGTGCAACGTTTAATAAACAAGATCCGTTGCCGATTGCGTCAAATTAACGGAATAAATTAAAACTGCGGGGTAGTCATTGCGTCGCTTTTGATTAATTTATTGCCCTGCGTTAATTGCTTGCCATGTCTTTCGTGTACTAAATCCAGTATTAAAAGCCCTCGGATTTCCACACTTAGCCGCTATGTGATTTCCCTTCCAATCATCGTGCTCTCACTAAGATTAATATTCAGACGTGAAGCGAGTCTAGTCCAAAAGGCTGAAAGTTCTGTTTTGTTCCAATCGCGCACTAAATATGCAACGCAACACGGTTAAACACAGCTCTATGGAGCAACCGGTTCTCTCTTCCTCATTACTTGGTGGAGTCTCGCCCTTAGGCTTTAGGTAGGATAGTTTCTTTTTAGGATGCGACTGCAAGTTAGGATTGCTGCCTCGGTTGCAGTTGTAGCCATTAGTTTAATACGCCGTTCCTTGTCACTTAATAGCTAACATTAATGTCAGAGGAATTTGCATTGAACGCGATCGTGGGTTCAACCCAGTACGCAGATCTGGATGTCATCGACAGAAAATTAATTTCCCGGACTTTCTAGATTTCAGATTTGATCGTGATAGTGGGTTTGGAGGTTTGTTTAATCCAAGGATAAGGACATATAGTTACTATTGTATTTACGGCTCGTGAACGAAGGCGCTTATTAGTTACCAACTGTCGTATTGATTGGTTTGATAAATAAGTATAAGTTAACTATTGAATTTGTTCCTCTCAATATTGCTTATTGCCTCCACTTTATTGACCATGGCTGTATACTCATATTGACATATTTATGTGGGCGGTAATGGATGTAATCACATTGAAATTCTGGAGTTTTTTAAATCTGTCAAATATCTTTATAAATCAGGGTTTGTTACACATATATGTGTATGCGTATATAAATGACTGATTGTTATTGAACCACTCTATCTACAAAGAGAATTGTGACAACCAAGAGAACACAGATTTGACATTTGGACCTTATTCAATATTTATTTCATATTCGTATTTTGTCTTTTTTATAATAATAGTACTTAAAAAGTTTCTTCGTTCTATTAATTTCCCGGAAGATACATATCTTATGGGTCTCTTACCTATTTATTTACTTATTTACGAACTTTTATAAAGATCATACCAAAATCCTGACAAATATAATGTAAGCGCAAAATCTGCAAACTGCAAATTACTCAATAAACAAAATTTCGAGAACAAAAAATGTTTAAAAAATTAGATACTAAGATTTCGTATCAAATACGCACATAAGTCTTATTGCTCTAGAAATCTTCCATTCCCGGAATATGTAAAAGCCGAAAAATTATTGCGGCTTTCCGGGATTAATGGCAGAGTCCCAAAAATCAAATTTACGAAAACAATAGTCCTGAAAATAAGTGAAAGTTTGAAAATCCAAATATCAAACAGCAAAACCACGAAAATTATTATCTATAATGAAAATTTCCGCAAAACTCGAAAATATCGAAAAATTTCGAAAATGTCGAGTATCTTAGATATTTTGAAGATTTATTGTTCGGCTATCAAATAGGTATAGACTTCAGTATTTTGAAAATTCTGGATTTACTTAGTTTCGGTATTCGGTCAAACTTAAGCACTGATCCCTTCGAAGCATTTCAATTTTCACAATTGACATGATTTTGTTTTTTGAGATATTGTCTTTCTGGGATCTTGCATTTTCAAAATTTGTGCTATTCAAGAATATAGACGTCACCCTATACAGGGTGTTACGGTCATTTATATCCATAGCGCAAGAGCTGATGGTACTATTAATATTAAAAAATAAAGTAATAATAATAATATATAATAATATTCACCTAGACAGACTAGAAATTGTATGGTAGGGTTGGGCATGTCAACTTTTCGAAGTTAATTTTATTTCGATTCTCTCGAAAGTCATTCTGACGACATTTTTGTCCCCCTTAAGTGTACACACCCCCTGAAACGACATCTTTAGAACCTACTGATATGAAAAAAATTGCATAAAATCGCTAATATCTCGAAAACTATTGGCCGTAGACGATTTCTGATGAAATTTTTGTCCCCCATAAGTGAAAACACCCCCTGAAACGACGCCTTTAGAATCAATTGACATGAAAAGAATTGCGTAAAATCGTTAATATCTCGAAAACCATTGATCGTCAGCGATTTGACAGTTAGGCTACTACGCGATCTGCATACTGCGATCTGGGTACTATACTATGCCATCTGAATGTCAAACTCTAGAAAGAGAACGTGCACGGGTTTATCTCAAAAGGTTTATCTCTACAGAACTGAGGGGGAGGATAAGTAAAGAAATTAAATTTCCAATTCATTATAAGTATAAAATCGCCCGTAAATAAGTACCTTCTGCAATTCACACTACAAAGTACCATTATTATTATAAATCTCTATTCGATCCTACACTTACTCCGAAAATTTCATAGAAGAATCTCAGACAGGAGGGTGTTTATAGTAAGGCGAAAATAGTATAAATGTTAGACCTTGACGATTTAAATAAACAATTTGCATCTGCTAATACATATAAATCTGACTTCTCAGGAGAGTCACCGATTAAAGTTGCAGTACTGGATGCATTGGACGACATCATCGCTGTGGCGGGCAGTGCGTAGACCTAATTATTCGTCATGTTGTGTTTAGTTTGTAATCTAATTATGGTGTTGTTTCTACTTTTAAAATTTACTATTTTCTTGTGCTCATTTCAATGCAGTTGTGAATATTTCTCTTTAAAGTCTCTCTTATCAATTACTTTGAACTTTCTTTTTTTCTTTTATTATTCATTTCAATGTTGCACAACTATCTCTTTAAAATTCTCCTTATCATTGAGCAATATTCAATTTGCAATTAACAGATGGGAGGCACTCAAAATTGCTGCTGAACAATTAAAAAGTATTTTGCATCTGCTGGGGTTCTGTCAGGTCTTGCGTTTTAGTAATTGTGGCCGTTAACATTTCTCCGCTGGGGAAAGTGAGAATGCTTCTTAATATTTTTACTGCGCGCTCTCATGGCTTCAATATATTATATCTGAATGCTAGAAGCCTTAGAAATAAAATTGGTCTATTGCAGGAAGTTCTAATGAACAGCAAAATTCATGCCCTGTTGATCTGCGAGACTTGGCTTAATAAAAATGTAGCATCCCAAGCAATATCTTTACAACACTATAATATTTTTCGAAATGATAGGGGCGATCGCATGGGGGGAGGGGTTGCTATTTATGTACACTATTCTCTCAAAGCGGCCGTGATAAATTGCTCTGCCCCAGGTGACAATCTGGAATTTGTCAGTGTTGAAATTGACTCTGGAATTGAGAAATGTATTTTGATAAGCACTTATTGTCCACCGAGCAATTTCAATAACGATACAGCCTTAAATTTTAAGGAATCAGTGCTGCCACAAGTATCTAAATATCATAACGTTGTCATGTGCGGTGATATGAATGTCAACAACCTCAGTTCCGGTTTCAATGTGGAAACATTGCGTTATTTATACAAAACCTTGAGCTTTGATATGGTTAATAACTTACCGACATTTCTTAATAGAAATAATCCATCTCAGATTGATCACGTTCTTACGACAAACATTGGCAAGGTGTTATTTCACAATCAGATTAGCCCACCAAGTGACTTTGATCACGACTTCTTGTTTCTCTCCTATGATCTTAAGCTGGAATCGTTTCCCACTGAAGTTACTTACACTTACCGTGATTTTAAAAATATTAGTTACGACCGGCTTTTGACTGAGTGTCCACAGATTTTCTGGAGTGATGTCTACACATCTAACTCTTTGGATGATAAGGTTGATGTTTTCACAGGTGTGCTGGCTGATTTGTATGACAGTAATGTTCCACTACTGACGCGACGCTCAAGGACGAAGGGGTATCCTTGGATAACAAAAGAAATACATACCATACTGGCTGAGCGCGATTACTTGTATAAGCGATATAGAGTCACACATTCAGTTGAGATATACAGGCGATATAAACTCGATCGTAATAGGGCCAATTGCAGGATCAGGTCTTCTAAGTATACCTATTTTGGCGATAAACTCGATGTCACTTTGCCCCCGAAGAAGTTGTGGCGAAACATACGTAATATGGGCATATATGGAAACGATCTCCCCAGAGTAAGTGAAGATCCTAATATTCTCAATGATTTTTTTGCCACGAATTCCATGTCAGCGTCTCTGGCATCTGATTGCAGCGCTGCTACGGAAAATTTTCCAGTTGATGGCTTTGCCTTGCGGAATGTTGACGAAATGGAGGTATTGTTGGCCATGTCTGCAATTAAATCTGATGCAACAGGGCCGGATGAACTGCCCCCTCGTTTCATTAGAGCAATTGCACCGGAAATAATCAAAGTTTTAACCCATATATATAACTACTGTTTAACAACATCTAAGTTTCCCACCAGGTGGAAGCAAGCGCTTGTAATACCTATCCCGAAAAAGTCCTCTGCTTCTGCTATAAGCGATTACCGCCCAATTAGTCTTCTTTGCTTCTTAGGCAAAGTATTGGAAAAGATTATGTATATGCAGACTATTGACTACATTAATAAAAACGGCTATCTAACTACCTGGCAGTCTGGATTTCGTCCAAATCATAGCAGTGAAACTGCTATGCTTAAAATTTCGTCGGATAATCACGAAGCTTTGGATATGGACCATCTTACAATTCTCGCATTGCTAGATTTCAGCAAAGCATTTGATTCTATTGATCTTCGCAAGCTGCTGAAAAAGCTATTTCAGGGGTTTTATTTCTCATCATCTGCTGTTCAGCTTTTCAAGAGCTTCATAAGCGGACGTAGCCAATTTGTAAAAGTACAGTTACAGAATACACTCTCTGACTTGGCGAATCTGCATTTTGGTGTTCCTCAGGGATCAATACTTGGTCCCCTTTTGTTCAGCCTTTATATAAACGACCTGACCGACGTAATCCATGATGATGTGATACATCTGTATGCCGACGACGTGCAGATGTATCTCAGCAGGCCAATTGGCTTAACGGAGGATTGCGTATGCAGACTGAATCAAGATCTCCAGCGTGTTTATGATTGGTCTGTCCAAAACAGTTTAGAACTGAATCCTGTCAAATCAAGTTGCCTAGCGATCTATAGAAAAGACATTGATATCAATAATTTACCGCCGGTACTTATAAATAACACCACACTACCCTATGTGGATTCCGCAAAGAGCTTGGGTTTTGAGCGTTATTCGAAGTGCTCCTGCTACAACTATATTAGTTCTACAATTCGCAAAATATATGGGTGTCTACGGAGGTTGAGGCTAAGTTCTGGGTTGCTTTCGCTTCATATGCGAAAAAACTGGTTAAAGCCCTGGTGATACCTCATTTTACTTATGGTTGCATAATATTTTCATCTCTGGACTCAATTTGTCGTAGAAGACTCTTGGTTGCATTCAATGATGCGTTACGCTATGTATTCAAGTTGCCTCGGACCAGTCACATATCACCCTATATATCGACCTTGCTTGATTGCCCTCTAGAAAACTACTTAACCCAACGCAGATTAAAAGTTCTTCATAAACTGATTTACAATCGGAAGCCATTGTACCTTTTCGAGAAATTGAACTTCTTGCAATCGACTAGATATAAGAAACTTTTGATCCCTCGTTGCAGGTCGCAGTATGGACAGCGTTCTTAGATTTTCCAAAGCATTCGCAAGTGCACGGCTGTCGGCAGAACTTTTGCAAAGCTTATAAAATCTTCAACTATTTGTTGAAAGTCATGCAGTTTGAGTGTTTCCCAGATTTCAGTCTATATCTCTTTTCACTCTCTCTATCTTTCTTTCTCTCTTGTACAAGATTGGTTTTCTTATGTATAAGTTTAGTGTAATTTATTTTGTTTTTGATCTTGTTTATCATTTATTTTTTATTAACTAATTTTTTTTCTTTCTTGCACTAGTTTTGTTTCTCATTTTATATATATACGTATTGGGTTTTTTTCCAATATTCATTTTTTTCCTATTTTATTGATTGTTGATAAGTTATTATTTATTATTAATTATTATATGTATTATTTATTATTTATCATTACTTATTGTTTATTGCTTTTATTTTTTTTTTATTTATTTATTTGATTTTATTGCTTTTTTTCTCTTTAGTTCATCTGTTTCATTACTTTCATTAGGTTGTTCTCCTCTTTTTGTACCTAGCTTCTATTTTTCTTATTGTAAGTTTGGTTAATTTAGTCTGTTTGTTTTTTAAAAGACTTCCCGTCATTACACCATTGCATTTTGTACTTTTAAGATCATGTAATCTTTGTACATTATCCAAATAAATTATGTTATGTTATGTTATAACTTCATGCTCCAGAATGACCTACTTCTCGCAATTATAACAACAGCCTTGCTTTTCGTTGAGTCAACGATCGATACTCTAGATTACTCCCGCTTTTTCTGTTACTCCGCAAGGATCCGTTCTAGAAATAGTGGAATAGAAGAATTTTTGACAATTCTAAATTAAATTATAAATACTTACATGAAAAAAAATAACCGCCTCGTCCCGTTTTTGAAACCGGCACCGTTCGTTTTCCGAGCGTCTGGTCTTACCACATAGTTAACGAGACATCTTCCTCCTGTATTTCTTAATTTTTATCTAGCCGATTAAGCCACAGTTGCCTTTAACTGGCATTAACCAGTAATGATGAAAGCGGACAAATAAATTGCCAACTTTTTTCAATTCTTTTTTCATCGAGGTCATAATTTTTAGAATCGTTCATAGATAGAATAGAAGAATTCTTGAGAACTTTTATTTGTAACATTTCTAAATTTAATTATAAAAACAAGAGTAAAATTAAGAAAAAAGAAGAACCGACGTCGCCGGAAAGCGGAAGGTACCGGCTTCAAAAACTTGACGAGGCGGTTATTTCTAATAGGTTTTATTTTAGTTTCACTTTGGTATATTTGTTTGTTTGTTTCAAATCTTGCGACGGATCTATCAACTACTTCTACTTAACCAATTGAGTTGAAATATTGCATACACATGTAGTTCCGATATAATACACTTTAACGATTTTATGTAGGTACTAAAAATGGAAGACGTAATATTTCCTTTATGGTCCGGCACCCTTTACATGAATATCAAATAAAAGGGTTTGACGAGTAGAATACGATAAGCTGAATAATGTCATTCTAAACCCAAAATTGACAGACGCCAGAAAATGGCGCTTTACCGTTTTCTTCACTAACCCCTTGACATGAGTATCAAATGAAAGGTTTTAACGAGTAGAATACGATAAGCTGTATAACTTCATTCTAAATCCAAAATGGTGGGCGTCACAAGATGACGGATTACCTTTTTCTTCTATTTATTGGGGCTTTCTGGCTCTCACCTCTGACTTTTCGAATTCAAGTGCAGATCAGAATTTTATTATCACTAGCTTTTCTCATGTATTTGTAATTTAATTTAAAATCGTTATAAATAAAAGTTCTCTAGAATTGTTCTATTCCATCAATAAAGGATTCTAAAAATTGAAATTTCGAGTGCCGTATGGGACAAGTTAAAAATTAAAGTAAGAAAAAATTAAATTGAATTTTTTATCTATAAAATATATGATTGGTCGTTTCGTAACTAGCTGGTTGTTAGTCCACTTGATTCGAAATCTATTGCACTGTACCACAGCCCATTTGAAACTCTTTTATCTCTTCTTTTTGGAATTCAAATCATAAACTATTTGTTGATGATGTAACGAATTTGGGTATTAAACTTAATTATAAAATGAAGTATTGCAGCTACATTAATACCATCACCTGTAAAGTTTATGGCGGTTTGCGTAGGTCTTGGCTGTCGGCCACTCTTCTCCTTCCATACTTTTCTTATGGTAGTTTTATTTTTTCTTAAATTAGACAGCTCACATCTTCATAAAATAAATGTTAACTTTAACAATTGAGTTCGATTTATTGGGCTGAGCAAGTTCGATCACGTCTCGCCGTTCAAATGTAAGTTATTGGATTGTTCTCTCAATTTTTTTTTTCTAAAACAGAAATCCGAATATGTTCTTGTTCAAGGTTATAAGATTTGGTGGAGTACCTTACTCACTAGATTTACTTCTTACAGTTAGCTCGACACCGAAAAACATTAATTCCTCGTTATCTGAAGTTAATTGAGGAGGGCTGTAACTTTATTCAAATTCCTCACATATGGAATGCTCTCCCATCTATGTTATAGAGCATATGGAATGTGATTGCATTTAGGAGGCCTCTTGGTGATAGAGTCGCAGCCCTTTTTGAAACTACTGATCTTACTTTTGCTATTACTTATACTACTATAGCTTTTCCTTCAATATACCTGTAATTTAGTTACAGATCGACTTTTATTTATTGTAATTTTTTCAGTAAGGTAAGTAAGTTAAGTACGTGTATGTATTGATTCCTAGTATTTATTTATAAGCATTAATATAAAATTTAAGTTCTTGTGTACAGGTCCTATTAATTAAATGAATTTGATGTAAATTAAATTCAGTGTGAACTAGCATATCTAAGCATATGTCTCACTGTTGGGTGGGTATCTAGCACAAATCAATTGGCTTCAAAGGATATCTGTTGTTCTTCTGCACTGAGCAAAGATCATCATAGCCGTGCTCATGTCTTCATTTACATGCATCTTGCGAGTGTCAGCAAGGGATAACTACAAAGTAAGTTTCCAAGCTCTTCTTATCTCTTAGTGTACAAAACTCTTCGCTGCGGATTCATTGTCATAGCTTTTCTTGCCAACTCTACTTGACGAAACTCGTAAAAAGCAAAAGAACATCAGTGGGACATATTTGATAGAAAAGTTCTTCATTTTACTTCGATGTTATTATGGAATCAACCTGCATGAATTTAGTCCACTTAATTTTAATATTAAATATTTTAATTGTACTATCAACCTCAGTCTCAAAAGTTGCTCTCTCCGTTTATGCGAATTTGTTAATCCCAGATATTTCAAAAGCAATTTAGGGCTTATGTTAGTGAATGGCAACCAACAACGTTAGCCATAGCGCATGAACATCAGCTTTCCACCATAAACAGGTGTTGCCAATGTACATACAGTTAAACCTTTCTACCTCCACCTTTCAGAGGGTTGGAATGATTCACTTTTGATATAGAGCTTTGAAAACTGAAATGGTTGAAGTTAACGTTTCCAACACAAGATAAAAAGAAAGATTCATCATCAGGAATTACTATACCTTCCGGCTGAGATGTTGGTATGGTTGAACTTATTGGGCTTATACAGCCCGATGATTTTTCAATACGCTGAGCAGTTTTATTGTTATTTAATTTACGGATAACAATAAATGACATTAAATTAACACTAGCATTTAATTCATTAACATCAATGAAACCCAATAAAGACACTTAAACCTGTTTGCTTTGTTGTTAGTTGAAATACTTTCACAACTTAAAATTCAGCCTAAAAACAACATAAAGATTTGCTGCAAAAAAAAAGCTATAACCTTCTTATGTTTTCTATGTAGCTAGTATAAAATCTGGAAATTTTTCAGTTTATTAAAGAGTTTTTTAAATTGCAAAAATCCAACTAACCATGCCAATCTCCCGTATAGATTGCGTTTTGTTTACAAGGTAAGAAGCCAAGGGGACAAGATAACTAACACGAAAACTTAAAACGAAAAAATTGAAAACAACAAATTAGGAAAGACCTGATCAAACCGCTCACAGTGTGTTCAGCTCGTTCAGCTCGTTTATTTCCATCTCGAATGGACTGAACCAGTAACAAAATGGAAGTAACTGCCAGTTGTATGAAAGCGAACAGAGAAAAATATAAACCAAAATAAAATAAAACAAAATAAAGAAAATGTTTTGGTCTCAGAATTCAGACGAGTCCTTGCTTTGAGAGTAAAAGACCTCATTGGCTTTGGGCAGCTATGTATATAGCGACAAGAAATTGCGACGACTTAAACGACAAGATTGGATGGAGTAGATGAAACGAAGGCAGATACCGCAGGAGCTGTAACAACCTCTTCTTAATCAGATAATTCTTATATTGGCGGCTTTTGTTCCATGCACAAAGAGAACTAGAAATTGTACAAACCAGCAGCATTAATTATATCATTATCCTTCATCTTGCGATTTATCTTCCAACAATATAAGGCCAGGACTTCTGAACCACCTATATAATGTGCTCTTGGTATATCACAACAAGAAGAGGATCTTGTACTGTTGAAAGTGCTCCACAGAAAACAGTAATGCTAGCGGTCATTCTCAAAAGTTGTCTTCGATCACCCAATCTAGAAGGTACGTTGGGGATCTGTGTCTTGAGCCTTCTTTGAACTACACCACAAATAAACTGGAAGCATACCTACCTCGATGTGAAATCAAAAATTGGTCGATTTATCTAGATCAACGCCAAAGTAGCACAATTGAAAAGTTTTCTTCAGTATTTCTATGCATTTCTTGTATGGCAGGTACATTTGGACTAATTAAAATAATTCCATTCAACGGTTACGTATATACGTACACATAACACATACATGCTTAGCTCTTGGTGAATTTTGCCTCTTTTTAAAGAAATTTAAGTCTGCAATTACGTATTGATATTTTAAAAACTTTCTTATTTTATCTTATACAAGTTCAGCATGCATAAGTAATAGGAATGGTCTTACTTACTATACCGAAGACAGTCCAATCCCATTACGAAAATGATAAGTTCAAAAAATCAAAAGAGAAAGAAATTTACCAGCTGAGCATAAGAAATTAGATAAATTCAATACTTTGTAGAAGTGTTTTTTACGATAGTCAAAGCACCAATTAATTGCACGGGTTTTACAAGACAAGATAGTCGCATTGAGATGCAAAAATGATGAAATAGCTATTATTTATATATACTATCTATATATATTTCCTATTTGCTGTTAATCGTCTTTCATCTGTATACTTTTAATAAAGAGAGTTTTTTTTTGCCACAGCTAGACTGGTGGAAAATAGAACCCAGGACACAGTGGTGGTATAAGCATCTTATATCCTATCCGAATTTGAATGATCGTGAACTGCTACGTCCCAGCAAATCTCAAATGAATGCATAACTCATTTTACATAAATGCGATACGAAAATGCATTACGTAATGCATTGCAGAAAGTATTACCTACATAACATTACATACCGTGCCCGATACTTTACTGTATAAGCCGTATTGAATTACAAATTAATTACGAAATAATGACACCTTATATTTTCGCAGTAAATATATTTTAATATTTTATACAATATATTATATCAAGGGAGCCCCTAGAATCCCCGCTTAATAGGATTTATAGCTATTTAAAAATTTCGTCAATATTCATGAAGCCTGGTGGGAATAAATGAGTATAACTTTTAAACCACCCTATGGATTGATTTTGGCAATTCTTTGACATTTTAATATCATACAAAAGTACATTTCAAATGACGTATAGCTTATTATACTTTATTCTTGCATACTACCTATCAAAGGGAGGTATGTTGGGCGATAAATAACTATAATAATCTATCAAATAAAATGATAGTTTTAGAAAGCAAATTAGAAAATTTTCTTCGAAACATTACTATAGGTAATAAGAACAATAATCATTTTAGAAATAGATTCAGGTAGGTACATACTGTTCAAGAAGTCATTCAAGAAGTCATTTAAAATTAATAATAGCAAACGTCTGTATTGGTATCATTTTGTGTTTGGAAATAAAGCCAATAAATACATTTCCTCGTGCGGTGTTTTGGTAATAATATCCATAAACCTAAATATCATCTCAGCTTGCTTTAAATCTGGTACCATTGTTTAAAAAAAAATAATTAAATTAAAAAATAAAAAAATTTAAATTTTTAATCGAGACAGGGGCGGATCTTTCAGTAGTATCGAATGCATATTTTAATAATTTCAAAAGTGACCCAAATTTAAAATTTAAATTATTATAATTATTATTATATATTTCACAAAAACGCAACTTATTAGTTGAGTTAAAGAATGAAATGTTGAAAGTCGGGAACATTTCGTTATGGAATCACGGTAAATGCAAAGACTCCTTCACCACATCACTATGTATTTGACAACGAATAGGGTAAAATTTTCCAACAATTTCCTTCATTAATGCAAACACCATGTTACAATGTTCCGGTGCAACATAATGTAGTACATTATACAGGGTGTATCATAATTGGTGCACCTATCTCAAGGGTTTGATTGCCGAGGTGGAGACAAGCAAAAAATTATATAATGAAGGGGGGGGGGGGGGGGTAAGACGAGTCATTTCGGCGATAGAGGGATCTTACATTTTTAGTACCTCTTCCACTTTACACCCAGATGATAGCAAACCGTCTCAGCTTTCCAATGAATGCCCAATCAGCCTTCCGTCAGAAGTTGTAGGACATCAAAGTCAAAAAATTGGAAAAACAATTCAAATTATAACGATTTTCCCGCCAAAATGCGAGATAACTATACAGTTTTTTTACAAGATTTACAGACCCCGAAAAATTACCTTTAATTTTACTATGCACATGTATCTGCCTAAATACAACCGTTTTCGAGATATTCCTGTTTCTATGATTCATAATTTCATTAATACATATGTATGTAACATTGTGAATTCGTGTTTATAAGAATAGTTGGTTAAATTGTCGTGCCAAGGACCTTTTCAAGTGATTAAAATAAACGACAAGAATTTTTAACTTCAATGGAAGAGAGACCACTATTAATCGTCTAAAACCGACATTTATGGACAAAAATTTGATTGTGCATAAACCAGTAACAAGAAATGCAATTACAAAAAAAGTGTCATTCAAACTAGAAATAACAATCAAATTAACATATTTCACCCGATAGACGCTCTCGATGAGGGATCTATTTATTTATTTATTTTTTTTTTAAATAAAATAATTTGATTTTTATTTATTTTTTATCAGCTTAATATTTGTGCTCACTGTGCAAAAGAACAGTTCAGTTGTCATTGTTGAGATTTATTGAGTTTCTTCTTTTATCATGTACCAATTCTTCTGATCAAATTTTCGCCAGAGAATATTGAAATTTTATAACAAATTGCTTCAATTTTTACGATGAGTACTCATCAAATTTATTTATGGTTAGATTTTATAAATAAAAACTTTAAAAATCAGTCATTAGATAATCCTAAAAATCCTGTAAAAGCGTGTGTAAAAGCTTGAATAAATTGGCATGAGTTTTGAGTAACTTATTTTATTGACGCAGATATTTTCACCATTAATATTAACCCAATCCGTCCACACACGGCGAAAAAATATTAGATTCCTTTACTTAACCTGTTTAACCGGGACTTTTCTAACAGCAATTTTTCAAACAACAATTTTTACTTATTACAAGAAAAATTAGGAATTTTGCACTAAATGATGTTTGCAAAATATATCAACCACGAATACTTTTTATTTTGCTTTTTCAGTCAATTTAAAAATGCATAAGTGCATCGAAAGATTTTAATTATTTGTAAACCTGATTCGTAGCAATTTTTAATGCTATAGTGGCTTTTGTCGTTGGTCCGTTGATTGGTCCAACTGATTATATGCCAACAAAGAAAAACTATACCTCGTTTTATATTGCACTTTAGTTCTAGTCTAAGTTCAATATTTTGAATATTCCAATGCCTGAACTCTGATCAAATTGAAATGACAATGACTACCTATTTGACTAAATGAAGGAAGCCGAACAAGTAAAATTCGGCTATTCGATGTCAAATCTCAAAACCGATTATCTAGTATATCGGAATCTTTTATGCTTAATCTACAATGTATAGTAAAGCCACGTCGTCAAAACGATATCGTTTCGTTTTCTGAAGATTGCATATAAATACACGAAATATGTAAGTGTGGTAAGCTGCCAAATTAAACAGTTGTTTATCTGTCAATTATCATAAATGTAATTGCTTCCTCGATTTCATTGCAGAATTACATCAAAACAAATATTTGGTCTCAATAATTTATACTATGATATAGTAAACTTAGCAAACTAAGAAAATGTTTGGGACAAGTCGAATAATATAAAATATTGCTTTCAAGACTGAAAGTACAAGTTCCAGTTTACAGCTGTTTTGTTCTAAATTTCCCTACATGGTTCTAAATTATGCTGAATACACCTGAGGTATTACTATATCGTTTTTGCTGATTAACTACTACACATAACCTCGTGCTCATGTCGTCAAATGAATGAGAGAGAACGGACATTTTTGCAAGTATAAATTTTCAAATGGAAGAGTGGGAAGCAAACACAAAAATCCATATCGTTTCGATGACGTGGTTTAACCATGCATTGTAGATTGGGCATTATTCTCGGATATCCGAATATCCGATTATTCGATTACCTAAATAACCAGGTTTTATATTACCCGGGTATACAGCTAACCATAAATTGAAATATCGTACCAATTGATTTCCATATAATAAGTACTTCCTATATAAATATCCGATTCGCCATTGTAATTTTTATTTTAAAAGTGAAACGACAACCCAGAAAAACGCAATATGGGCATCGATGAGTTTTTGAAGATATGAGAAAACTTTTAACTGAAATCGAGGCTGTTGTAAATTCCCGACCATTGACATACTTATTTTACTGTATTTTTGTAACGATTCTAAAGACATAACTCCCCTGACTCTATTTCATTTCTTGACCGGTTCCACTGGCAGCCCACTAGTAGAAAGAGACAGGAATTAATGCTCAATCCATCAATCAGTAGTTGAACTCCGGAATTACCGGCTGAAGGCAATCGATATCTTTTGGCTGTGCTGGCGAACAGAATGTCTTCAGCAATTGAAGTTCGTTCATCACTTATGGAAGTCATCATACCAACCAAGATAAAGGAGGTTTCAGTTGTCCTAGTTCACAATCCGGCA
This sequence comes from Dioctria linearis, assembly GCA_963930735.1. Lineage (NCBI taxonomy): Eukaryota > Metazoa > Arthropoda > Insecta > Diptera > Asilidae > Dioctria > Dioctria linearis. Next base: position 200,675,312 of record OZ005741.1, on the reverse strand, counting down.
GTTCCAAGATTACACTGGAAATTGAGTTTTATTAATAAGGCCTACCCTGGCAGAGATGGTAAAGTTAGAACGAGTGAAGTGCGAATATCTAATCAGATCAATACATATTAATGATGTACCCAGACCGGAGGATGTAAAAAACTAAACACCAATCTCTCTTCAATTAATTGTATAATTTAAACGCCAGCTAGGGGATGATTAACATAATGAATTAATTTTTTCAATTTCCGGAAATAAATATTGAGCCTTGGATTTTGTATTTTAAATTCATTATATTTTTTCATAAGTAAAATTAAAATTTACAAAAATGTCTTACTTTGATATGACTTTTGTATTTGCAGTCTCGATTTTTCGGATATTCGGTTCTTTGAAAATCAGGTTTCGGTTTATTCGAATACCTGAGAAATTGAAAGACCATTCAAGATATTAGAAAGAATCGGCCAATCGAGTATTCGCACAACTGTATATGTGAAATTGTAAGCACTAGAAAGGGGACAATATCACTATGCCATAATTCAGGATCCTGATTTTTAAGTGACATAGCACGTATTTAAATTATTGTAGTGACAATTTGACAATTGGAAAGTAGTAAAGAATAAATTATATTTTATTCTTAAAGGCAATGGATCTAATCTTAATGCGAATTTTGAAATCTTTTTAGTCCTCTAAATTTTTTCCAAAAAAATTTAACTCCTTTCCAAGATATAACGAAAAAATTCCCGAAAGCATATCCAACGAAAAAGTTCAATAAATGCCAAAAAGTAGGCAACTATCTTTTGAGAATAAGCTTTTTAAGCCATTTTCGCTGGATACGCTAAAGAAAAAGTTCAAAAACTGAAGAAAGGGTTACATTTTGGGTATGAGTGTGATATGTTGTTTTGAAACAAAGCTTTTGAGCTTCTTAAAACCAATATGAAAAATGGGTGTTGATGTTGAGGATGTTTTCGATAGTAGCTAAATATAAAAAAAACAGTACAACTCCGAAATTTTAACTTCAAAACGAAGAATGAGAGAGGTAAGTTTATAAACCATTGGAAAGGTCCAAACCAGCCCACAAGGGTCTTAAAAAATGACATTTTTAGAAGAGTCAAACTGATTTCCTACTGAACCCAGCGGAAAGAGAGCAAGACAACGTTTTCTATTAATATTTAATTCCATACTATATAAAAAGAAAGAAAGGTGACAGTTATACAGAAAATATGTATGCACAGAATATGTGAAAGAGCGGTTCGTCCTTTCACAATTAAAATTAAAACTAAAACAGGGTTTCTCTGTGGAAACAGTATCCAACAATTTTACTTACACAGCTGTAACAGGAGTAAGGCAAGCGAGGCATACGTTGAAGCGGAGGGTCGTCGCCCGTTGACAGAAAAAACATTATTGCGGACGAAAAAAATAATATTAGCTACATTTGCCTTTGACAAATATAAATTATTTTTCAGTTTTAATGGTTAAATAAATTTGTTGTGCTCGATTTGAATTTACCCACTTGACAAGGCTGAGGTTGGTTCGTGATCCTGACATGGAAGACATTTTTACAAGTGCTACAAAATTTGCTGAAGATATGGTTATACCAGCAAATGTTTAAGAAACAAGAAAAACGAAGCGGCTCGAACTTTTTTAATCACAAATTTATGAGTATTAGTGATCCCAATATTGCCACAAAACAAAAGCTTCGTACACAAATTTTTGAATCGATTGATGTTCTTTTATTCTAACTGACGAGGGGGTACGAAATGTTAGAACAAGTTTCAGAATATTTTGTATTCCTTTCCGGCGATCTTTTCAGCAAAATGTACCCTGATAGTCTGAGAAACCTACTTTTTGTTTTGCTTCAATCAATTCACGACTATAACCTTCAAGAATCCTATCTAAATGTTGAAATCGCATTCAAAGCTTTGTCACATTGCCAATGACGATAGCTTCATGTAAACGAATTTTCAGAAATTGAAGTTAATGGAAAATTACCTATGATCAAGAAAGGTTATCAGATGTGGCTGTTTTGTAAACCGAAAAACAAATGACAGGAATGCTTGTCATTTTGCGAATATCTATCTATAAAATCTTTGCAAATATATCTATCAAATTGATTCACCTCAATGTTTTTAAATGTACTTTACTCGCAAAAAATTAATATCAAATAATAATTTTATTTGCAATTAATATTATTTACTATTCTTCTCATGATTAATTGTTGCTCAACTTTGTTCAGTCAGTTAATAGACCACATCAGAATAGTTAAAGTTAAATAAGGTTATGTTGAGAATTTTATGGATCTAAATTTGTACGTCTGCCTCAGGCGCGAAAACGAGTTTTTATGGCTCTGCTTGAAGGAACTGAGGAAAGAAGTGTACTCTTCATCCGTTTCCCATACTCTTTGTATTTGGAATCTTTCCGTAACCGCTTAGAAATTCAATCGCTCCTTCACTTACTTATATGATCAAATATGGTAACAAAAACAATGCCACTGCTTCACCAAATGTGGCAAACTTCAGACAGTTTCTAATATTTGTCCTAAGTAAAATCTGCCTGTAATATACCATGACCATATATATACTCCACTTCAAATTGATTTACATGAAAAAAAAATTAATTTTTGTTTTGAATTAGATAATAAAAACCATATTTAAAACCTGTTTTTATATTTGTTCTTCAATTTGGAATTTATTTTAAAAGTACAAACATAGGTATAGCAAACCTTTGAAAGCATTGCTGACCCTTCTGATTAAAATACATTTTCCGTGCGTTTTTTGAATTAAAAATGATATGATGCCAAAAATAATCTAAAATGCTTTACAAAAAAGTGAATGCCTTTGAAGCCACGAGAATGCCAAATTTGCCATATATAATTCTATCTTGATGGCAATACCCGCTTTGCTCCGCATCTTGTCAGTGTTTATAAGTTTTGGGACATTTCTTAGTATTTTTAATTCATAACTCTCCTCTGCCCAGATGGCCTCGCGTTGCCGTAGGCCAATTAGTTTTACTGTCTTAGGCTTTTAGGTTATGTATAAAGTATTTTTCCAATTGCAATTCAATTTCATAGCTCTCCTCCCACCGCAGCTGCAACATTCGTCCAGAGTACTTGGTAAATACGTGTGGTCGCGTCAACGTGCAGACCACCGGCCCAACGACCATCAGGCCATTGGCTAGCGCCCGATCGCCCGTACTGCCAGTCCGGCTCTTTCTTTAAGTCCCGTTATCTAGGAAACCGTTAGGATATACATTTGTAAGATTTTCTTATTAAATAAAGATTCCATTTTCAGGTACAAAGTTACCTCGCACTTCAAGAACATTAAATAAATAACTAACAGTAAAGCAGCATATCAAGTGACAGAAATTTTGTATGTATATGTATATGAATGAAAATATAGACTTCCAGCTTTAGAAACAACGCTACTTCAAAATTTTTAATGTTTAGTTATAATAATAAACTTGAAAAATTGCATAAACTCCCGGTACTCTGAAATGTTTACTTTCAAAATAAGTTGCAATTAAGTTCAAAAACATTATAATCTCATTTATTAAGTGAGATGCGAGCGTCAGTGAGTGGCTTATTAGCGTATACTGTATTCACTCGATATGCCGCTTCCTTATTAGTTATTTATTTAATGTTAAAGCACGACCAAATATCACACTTCATATTCGTCCATTTAGTTACATGCTCAAATCTCCTTACAATTCTATATAACTATACAATGCCATCTAAGTATTAAAACATCAAATTTTGTATATCCCTCTTATCCTAAAATGTATTAAGCTAAGAATGATTTACATTATGCAATTTACCTGATTCAATTAACTCTTCTCATTTAGGAGTTTATTATCAAAAACTCACTATCAATTTATAATATTTTCCATATTTTTCACCTAATTTAATGGTACACAAAATGTAGAAAAAATCTTCAAACACCTCATATTATAATAATTTGTAATAATTAATTGGACAAAATTCTCAAAATTGACACAAGTCATTACCTAGATCTGTTAAAGATACGAATTGCCCCCTTTCTGCCGCTTGCTGCTGCTCTTACGTAGAAGTATATATTTGAGAATTGTATTTTCAGTGGCTCTTCACTCAATTTCAAAGTTACTAAAGTGTGATCGCAATAGGAGTAGATATATAAAATAACACTGGTCTACAAAATTTAAATTTCTTTTTGTCACACGAAAACTTATATCAAATTTTGAATGTACTATGGCCACCAAACAATAATAGGGGCTTTCGGCAAGCACTGTCTCACTGAGACAACTGAGCCAAAACTTTCAGCAACCGTCTCAGTTGTCTCAGTTCAAACCAATCAGCTAATTTTCCAATTTTGACATTTAAATAATTTTGACCACAGAAAATGGATAGTAATGAATTGAAGAAAGTATTGCTAGTTTATTCAAATAGCTCACTAAACTTTAATTAGCAATTAAAATCACAAAATAATGAAACTGACTCATCTGAGACAAGAAAATTCAGTTTCACTTGTCTCAGTTGCTCAGTGGTTGCGTTCGAATTTTGTAGGTCAATATGGAACTAAGACAGTTCACCGAAAGTGCAGTCTCAGTGAGCCAACTGAGAATATCTCAGTTGTCTCACTGAGAATGTGCTTGCCGAAAGCGCTTAATATATTAATGAAAGCAAATTGACACATCAGGTTTCTTTGTGACATCAGAACATATGTTTTCATGAAAAGTACAAAAATCAAGTTATTACTTAATGTAGAATAAATAGTTATGATTTTCATGATTGTTTAGCTTCAGGTAGGTCACTTTAAAGTCTCCAACAGTGATCTGCTGGCATTCCCGCTCCATTTCCTTTGATAGCTCTTCTCTATTAAGGAAATGTCCTGATAAAACCTCTTACCTTGTTCGTGACTCACAGCATCCAAGTTTCGGGAAAGAAATCTAAATGAGAATCCAGCATATGTATTTTCAAGGACATGATACAACCCAAAGCTTTGTATGAGGTTATAAGTTCATTAATTAAATGTTTGTAATTTTTCGCTTTATGGTTTCCTAGAAAATTGTGAACGACATTCACAAAATATTTCCAGGCGAATTTTTCCTGATCATTCAGTTTCTCTTCTAAGTTCTAATCCTTCATTAATTCCCGTATTTGTGGACCAACCAATATTCCCTCTTTAATTTTTGCCTCGCAGAGTTTAAGGAATTTCTCTTTCAGGTATGCAAATCCACTACCATCTTTATGCATAGCTTTTACAAAAATTTTCTTCAGGCCGAGCGGTGGTAAAATTATGTCTTCAGGGTTCACTAAAGGTTAATTTTTAACATTCTTATGTCCTGAAAGTAAATGATTCACGTTTGGGCCATGCTTTCTCTGTGTAGTGATTTTTCTGTCTCTACTGTCCCATTCACAAATAAAGCAGCAATATTGGGTTTAACTAACCTGTGTCCAAACAAAAGAGCAATGAGCTTAAAGTCTCCATAAATTTCCCAAGCGTGCTCACTTTATTTGATTTTTTCGAGAAGGAATTTCATATTCTCGTAGTCTCTTTCATATCAGAACCACTGAAGGAAGTTTGTTTCCGCTATATAGTAACACTGATATTCTGCGTGTCCTCTTAAGGCAGAGAGCGTTGTGCTGGCTCTATACATCGACTCCATTTTCAGGGCATGTATCGCTTTTGGATATGTCACTGAGGTATGGAGGAAGGTTGCCTTCGTTCCGAAGCCTGGTAAGGCTTCTTACATGGACCCGAAGAGTTTTCGAATCATAAACCTCTTCTCATTCCTTTTGAAATGCCTAGAGAGGCTTGTAGATGAATATATCAAGGGAGTAGCCCTAAAGACTTCTCCCTTAAACACCTCACAACACGCTTACCGGAGAGGCAGATCTACGCAGATGGCTCTCCATTCAATGGTCACTGTCATTAAGCGTGGACTGGATCGTGGACTGTTTGACCGTTGACCGTACTGTAGTGCGATGGATCGACCAAATGTTAAAACGACGATACTTAACTGTGGAGGTAGGAGGTCGAACCTCTCTCAGTGCTGGTGGAAAGAGGCTGCGCGCAAGGTGGCGTGCTTTCTCCAGTACTCTGGTGTATGTTGGTTGACTCACTCATCACGGTGCTGAAAAGCGTGGGATTCTCATGTGAAGCGTATGCGGATGATATCCCTCAACGTGGCCTCAACATTGTTGAGGACTGGTGCACCCGTCATGATATGACAGTTAACGCAATAAAGACCAGCTTGGTGCTCTTCTCCAGAAGACGTTAGCTTGGGTACTTTATTCTTCCAAAGCTTTTTGGATATACTGTTCAACTCTCTCCCCATGTCAAGCATCTTGGAGTCTTCCTCGACTCGAAGTTTACATGAGGATTGCACGTAGAGGAAAAAGTTAATGCAGCTACGAGGGTCTTCGTCCAATGCAGGAGAACCTTTGGCTGCACATGGGGCATGAGACCGAGGGTCGTGCACTGGATGTACACCTCGATCGTTAGACCCATGCTTACATATGCCTCCTATGTCCTACTCAATCTGCTACCCACGGATCTAGTCATTCAGGCAGATGCCAACAGGACTGTGTGCACGTTCCGCTCATGGGGATGTTGGGGGATAGCCACCGATTTTCACCGACGGCTCTCTCACTAATGAGGGAGCTGGGGCGGGTGTCTACTTTCCTGAGCCCGATATAGGAATGGAGTACTCACTTAGTAGACACACTGCTGTTTTTCAGGCTGAAGTCTTCGCCATATCGATGGCAGGCAGCGAAGTTAGCCCTTAACATTCAAATCAAGGGGAAGGACATTGCTATCCTCTCGGATAGTCAGGCATCCTTGATGGCCCTGTGTTGCCCTCGGATAACATCTAAGTTGCTGGGGGATTGCCGGGCTTCTGTGGATAAGCTGTGTATCTACAACAAGGTGTCCCTACTGTGGGTACCTGATTACATGGAGATCATGGGGAATGAAAGGGCTGACCTTTTAGATAGGGACGCTTCTGATTCTACATTTCTCGGACCGGAACCCGCCGTAGTCGTTGCCACCTCCAGTATCGGATCTCTCATTAAAGCGGTTGGTCGTAGAAAGCATCAGCAGAGATGGGCGAACCTGAATACTTGCAGGTATACAAAACTGTTTCTTGATGGGCCCAATGGGAATATCTCCGATTTTCGTATATGGCTCGAAAGGAAACAATGTAGAACTGTGGTTGGCATCATTACCGGCCACAGCTCACTTCACGCTCATCTAATAAGGATAGAAGTTGTTGACAGCCCTGAGTGTCTGTCCTGCCTGAAGGGAGAGCCCGCGATAACCGAACACTTTTTGTGTGCGTGTTCGGCCTTCACCCGGTGCAGGCTGGATACTCTAGGGTCTGCCCTTCTATCTGGGGATGAGCTGAAAAACTTGCCTCACTAAGACCTGATGCGCTTCATTAAGAGGAAAGGAAGGTTTTGGTGAATGCCTTCTAGCATAATAGCACAATGGGCCGCTTTGGCCTCCGTGCTTTGCGATAAGGTCACGTGTCACCCTGCCTGCAAAAAAAAAACCAAGCTATGTTCAAGCAAAAGAGCAATGAGATTAAAATCTCCACAAATTTTCCAAGCGTGTTCACTGTATCTAATTTTATCGAGAAGAAATTTAATTCTCGTAAGTCTCTTTCATATCAGAGCCACTGAAGGAAGTTTGTTTCCGCTATATAGCAACTAGCAACTAGCTATTCAAACTAGTTCTTGATGAGTCAATGCATAACCGCCAGTGACTTGGATCATGCTTAAAATTTAATAGATTCATTACTGCAAAAATGTCATTACAATACATTAAATCGTCTGCTTTAGAAAAGTAAGGTTTCAATTCATCGTCAAGATGTCGAAAATAATAAATTTTCGTTTCGGGAGAAAGTAAATTCCCATCGTTTAATCTAGACCCCAAAAGCTCAGCCTGTTTTTTAGACAAATTTAAATCACGTACTAAGTCGTTGAGATTACTTTATGTCAATAAGTGGGGTTCTTTTGAAGTAGACGGCTCATAACTTGGGTCGCTGTCTTCAGATACCTTATCATGCTCACTAAGAACAGATTTCGGCCTAGCAACAAATTTCTAACTTTCTGATCGATTTGTAGGCTTTGGCACAGGCCATTCGGTACTTTGTAGGAGTCTTCTGATGGCCGATGGCACGTCTGGGTACTTGATAGTGTATTTGGACTTCATTGTAAATCCTTTTGTTTGAATCAAAGAAAAATAACAATCATTTACATAATCTTTTGGTTCCGTCCAAATCATTGGTTTAGCGAATGGCAAATATCTATATTCTTCTTCACCCCAACCTAATGGGAACCTAGAACTTATCTTGGTGACGCACAGGAAAACCAAAATAGCCTAAATAACACATAACAAAAATTTTCCGAGTTATTTGAACATCTTCGTGGCATATTTACAATATTATACAGTCGCCTAAATTAAATTATTCAAACAAAAACATGTAAAAGAGTTCAGAAATGAATATTTAGCTGTTACAAAAAAACTGGATGGGCCTGGAACAAAATAATATATTGTTTTTAATGACGGTACACTAACCAAACAAAAATCATCACAAAGTCCGTGTGACAAAAACAGTGTTTACCAGTGCAATTTAATTTTTAAAATATTACCTCAAGTCACTTTCATTTTCAGTAAAAGCCAACTGGCACTTGTGTTACTACTGAGATACAAGTCCGGCGCTAAACACTACAGTTAGCGAAATTCATTTACACGCAACTGCCATTTTGAACATATATTGATAAAGGTTCATTAACAAAACCATAAGTCATATTCGAACAAAAAAGGGAAGTATTTCAAAACAGTTCTTAATTCATACACTGTTAGTATTTAGTGTGTCCACCACTGTTTTGAATGACTTCCAAAATTCTTGGAAACATTGATGGAATTAATTTTTTTATTAAGTAGTCTTCAATGCTTTTCCAACAATTTATGATTTTTGCCTTTAAAGCATTAAAGTTGTTAAATTGTCGGCCATAGGCATAGTTTTTTTCTGATCATTATAACCCATAGATTCTCTATGAGGCTATGCGCTGAGGGATGCAGGCCATCACAATAAGTTGATTTAGCAACGCTGAAACCACTCAAGAGAATTTTTAGAAATGTAGATTGCTGCGTTCTCCTGTTGAAATATTACTTCACTAACGCCAACAATATCCTTTAAATGTCGTATTTAGACGCTATCCAACATTTCCGAATTCATTTTTGGAGGCACAAAGCAGAGTTTCTCTTTTCCATAAGCCGGAAATGCACACCATATCAATACGCTTCCTCCACGAAAGTTTCTACTTAGTCTTGGGGGATTATTATGGAGTAAGTCGTGCTAGTAATAATTATGTCCAGCAGTCTATGTGGTTCTAGCCATACAGCCAACCATACCAGCTGGTTTCAGTCTCAGTATTTCGGGCGATGTGTGTAACCATCACCGAATAAGAGCCGCTCCTCCCCCTTCCAGCCGATCAATCCGCAGGGCTAAGCTGTAATAAATTCCCGATGAAATTTTCTGGATTTCAGAGGTATTTACATATCGCAACCCTCGGAAATTACAGCTTTTTGTCTTGTACTATAGCAAAACAAATACCGAACATGATGACCCAGCCCCCCTAGACGGTCAATAGAATCAGGGCCCCTTTTTTAAATAATTGAATAAAACAAAAATGTCACCTTTATTTTTCATTTATATCATCGAACAAGCAAACAAAAATATCACAAATAAATACGAAATTATATGCAAAAAAAGCTCGTTGCGTATTACAAAACAAAGGATTACCTCACTACATATATAGTCTACAGACTCTACTCTTTCTGACTCTATGTACAGCACAGAGAATGATTTAAACCTGATCTCCTCTGACGTGAATCTTAAATAGTTCTTCACTCGTTTTAGCCCTGAAGACGCCTGTTCCGTCTAGCAGTTTGACCTTAGTGGACATAACAACATCCAGAGCGCTATTTCCATATTTGAATAAATTTCCAAAAGCCTTTTTCCAGGATTTACTTGTAAAACTGTAGGGGCGATAATTGTATTCCCCATGTAGCCTTAGCGGACGACAAATGAGGTACAAATTTTGCAAAAGTTTTTTTACAAATGGACCATGGTGTGCACCGTGTTGAAACCGAAAAGTTTAGCTCCTCTTTAGAGTTCCTTACCCAAAGGGTAACAATGGGAACCCTATTACTAAGACTTCGCAGTCTGTCCGTCACCAGGTTGTATCTCATGAACCGTAATAGGTAGCCAGTTGAAATTTTCACAGACTGTAATTTTCTATTGACGATATAACAACAAATAATAAAAATTAAATTAAATTAAAAATGAAAGGGGCCCCATACAAGAAACGTGATTTTTTCGGCATTTTTTCTTCGTTTTATTCTCATTCATTATTATTATCATAAGTAGGCAGTTTTTTTTTCAAATGACAGCATTATTTTTCACATGACGCCTACTCTCATTTGAAAAAATAAACAAAAAGGACATAGTGAGAGAACCCTGTTAATAAGAAAACCCTACATAACATAAATTTTACCCATGCTGTACCATAAAAAAAAAATCAAAAAAGGCTCCATTTTACTTAAGCTAGGATATGTTGCACTCCGATATAAATTCACACTGAAAAAACTCAACCATCCGCGAAATTTCTTGTCGAACATCTTTATTTTAAACACTTCGTAACAAATTCAGTTTGAATAATTTGAATCAAATTTGACTTTTTAATGTCGTCCACTTATCTTTCAATAAGCTGACAGTTAGCAGTCTGCTAATAAAATGCCATCAAAGCCACGCACTCAATTTCAATAAATAGGGAAAAAGGAAAAAATTTAGGTAGCTGGCCAAATCTCTGTAGATTGATGGCATCACCCATAAAAAATTCTGTCGAATTCCATTTATGTCACCCTCGAGTTTATATAACAAGTTTCATTTCTCCGTGGGTCGGCTTTTAGCGATGTCGACTTTTGTTATCTTTTGTTGCACAGCACAAATTCCGTCTATCAAACTGTCGTCGACCAATCCATCTTCCTTTCGGTACACCTTTTGATTGACTGGCGTTACCATGTCATTCGTTCGCTGTTTTTGCAGCGTTTCAAGAAATTTTTAGCATATGTATTATCAAATCAATTGTCCTTTGAATTTTATGTGATCTTATAAAATGGTCCAGGAACATATAATCTCTCTGGTTTGTAAAACTTTTTTTTAATTAAAAAACTGGATATCAAGTATATCAAAAATATAATAAACGATATACTTTACATATACAGATACACACATGTACGTCCACCTCCTGAGATAAAGCTTTTTTGTGCAATGATGACGCCTACCAATAGGACTGGATTAAGGAAAGGAAATGAAACATATCTCCGGTTTGTGGACACATCCGCAAGTCATGCTTCCTGCGAAACTTTGATTTGATATGTTTGCATTGGAAATTGCGAAGGATTGAATGTGACCAGATATGGTTTTGATATTGTAATTTTTCTGCTTAAAATTGCCTTGAAATGAGAATTAAATGAATACCCATACAAGCATAGTACTCCTATTCTGCTCTGCAAGTTATATAAAGCAGGGGTCAGGAATAAAACGTCTTATAGGTTAAATGGAAGGAACAGTCATGTTACCTCAGTCTTTGATAAGGCTTTTTGGACCAGACGTTCAAATACTGAAATGATCTAAATAGCATGTTTAACCTTCTCAAAACTACCAATATTCCCAGCTCAACCATTATTTCAAGTAACACCGAAATTAGACGATATTCTTTTTAAATGACGTGCTAAGAGAACAAATTGTCATTGAGAATAGGCTTGAAAATAGGTTTGAAAATAGGTTTGAGAATAGGTTTAGAGCAAATAACTCTTAAAAGGTTTCAGATTGTAATAGATCACATTAGTCTACAGTTTACAGTTTTTATAAAAAAAAGTTATGTTAATGACCTTTTTGCAAAAATAATAGGGGTTAAATTAAAAAAACAGGTAAGAGAATCCGAAATGTTTAAATCAAATAACCATAATTCTGGGAGAGGGGTATGGGGCTGATTGAGCAGTCGTTGGAATGGCCATGAAGTTCTTCATATAATGAGCTCTTAACTTTGACCGTACGCCTTGTAGTTTTTAAGATACAAAGGTATTTTGTGAAAAACTAGCTTTTTTCTTAATCACCCTGTAACTCCTAAACGGTTGATATGCCCCCCCCCCCCCTCCTGCCATACAATTTTTGTATAATCTAGGTGAGTACTATCACCTCCTGCTCTACTGACCTCCTAGTGGGAAATAACCTGTATACATTTTACCTGTAATGTTAAAACATGGTGTTTCACTAGTTAGTCCTGCGATTTCCATAGCTGTCCCAATCTAAGGTTTGAAATAGAAACGTAAACTTAGCATAATAAGGAATTTCATGTATTTCAAAATCTACCGGAAATGTTTTGAAAAGAAAATTGGAATCGTCTTTAAAGTATTTAGTTATGGCAATGAAGCATTAGCAGTCAGTATTGGTCATGTCGTTGTCATCATCAGCGATGTCCACTTGTCACTTTTTCAAAAATATTTAAAATAACTTCCGTTTTTCTTCGTATGTTCAAAGTGAACGTTTATGAAAAAAAAAGGCCAGAACTTTTTTACTTCATTTAGATTCAGAGAATTTCTGAAATTATTTAGAAACTGTATTTGATACAGAATGGTACAATCCACGTATTTCTCTTCTTTGGATAGATTTCTTTTTTGACAAATATGTATTAACCAATTTTTCTTTTCATTTGCACCAGAAATACTTTCCTTAGAACAGTCAGGATGCCAGCTTTGATGACAAGCATCCTTGAACGTGTTTGCCTTTTTTCGTGACTTTCAAGTCAATTTCTGGGTTTAAATCACGCCATTGTTTATTAGAGTTATTTTTATAATTATTATGATTTATTAATTTTGATACGAACACAGTACTGGCTCACTTTAATAGCTTGCCCAGCTTCATAAATTTGTAAAAAGCTTTGTGCATATTCGGTGACCAAGTGGTCAACAATGTGAATACAATTAATATATGAAGAAAACTGGCGTACCTGATATATTGAATCCCACAACCTCGACACTTAAACTTTTATTAAGCCAACAACTTCGTTGTTCACTACGCAAAACTATAGACGTGATTGAACTAACCGAGCCCTGACGCATTGTTGTGAATTGTACTGCGTTTTCTATGTCGTGAATGAAAACTCAATAGAAACTACTGTCAATGTGTGTACAAAACAGTAACATAACAGCAATATTGCACATTCCCCGTTAAATTTACATGAACAGAATGTAGGGAAAGTAATTTTTACTTACAATTATAGATTAACTGGAATATTACAGACTTTACTGCATCTTTACCTAAATTTGTTGAAAAAATCTGTAAATTTTTACTACATTTATAGGACGAAATTTCAACTTATTTTTTATGGTGTACCTACTCTATTAGGGACAGGTAGGGGTGCCATTCGTCCGGGTTTCCCCGGATTTGTCCTAGTTTGGAGGACGTCCAATCACCGTCCGGACGGAGATTTCTGTACCGTCCGGATTTTAAAATTTTGGAAACCAATTAATTAAAAATTTAAAATTTGTGTGTACTGTACGTGTATGGAGTACCTGATAACACCAACAGAAAGACCGACGCGACTCTTAAGCGGTGTTGCCACTTGGATCCAAGTGAATCCAGTGGGATAAATTTTTTTGAAGAACTTTCATTTTAGATAAATGGATACTTTTATTTTGCAATTATACGTTCTTTCGTTTTTGCACATTTCTTAATGAAATAGTGTTCCAAAGCGTTCGAAATTATGAACGCATCGGCGGCAAATCTGTTCCATTCATTATCATTGGCTTCCAAGTCCATAACCTTCAGGCTGTTCTCATTTACTACTGAGCCATCTATATTTACTAAATTGAATCGCTCATTTGCAGAAAGTCTCTGTTTATTCCAATATTATGATTATATTTTATAGCCTGCTTTACAAGTGTGACATAATGTTTATTATCAACTAGCTAAAGTTTCCCGTTCTTATAGAACGGGATTCTTTCTTAAGTTTGTAAATTTTTATAATTTTTTCAATTTTTTTAAATTATTTTAATATCTTTAATTTTCTTTTATTATACCCTAGATGATGAAACCATAGGGTATACTAAGTTTGGCATTCCGTTTGTCACGCATAGAAATAATGATGGTAGAGAAAAATGGTTTGGACACCCACACAAAATATTAAAATATATCTTAATTTTTGCATGATTTAGAAAGCAAAAATTTTGTACACGGCCTTTTTAAAAAAAAAGTCGAAAATGGAACAAGTCGGGTAACTCTTTCGTAAGGTTGCCATAAAAGACTTCGTTTTCACTGTATATTTCTACCTGAAAGCGTGCCAACGTAGAAAGCTGAAATAACGTATACAAAGTTTTTATAAAAATAGTAAATGCTATTTTAACGGGCAACCCGTTCATGATGTTACCATTAAAAAAATGAGGCTTTTACGTATACTGTGAAAACGATTAGTCCTAGATTTTTTTCTGAATGAAATGGGTCCATAATTAGTGGAGCTGTCGTTCCTCATTCCTATGTTTAAACCAATTTATGCAGAAAAAAAACTTACTGATATGAGCACATTACACTTCGCATTTTTCTAATTGCATACTTTAATATTTTGCAGGTTCTTGTTTAATTTTGCTCGAACACCCCTTAGAACATATAAGAAGCGAAGGAATGCGAGTATCATATAAAAGGTTATTGTTCGCAATCCGTCCCACTTTGTGTGGAATCGCGGATATCACTCAAAATAGTTTTAAATTAAATAGATTTTACTAAATTTTAATGGTAATTACTAATTTAATTGAAAATTGGTGGGAAAAAAAAGTTATTGCTTATTTAAAAAATATTTAATCTGAGTAACACTTTTTCTGTTATAAGACTATTTAGATACCATATTATTTTTTACGGACGTTAAGTACACACTTTAATACTAGCTCTCTCTTTCGCACATTAGTAAGGTCCTGGAACTGGTTCTGACGAGATGCGCCCGCGCCTCCACCCGCCCCCTGCGCATTCCATCGTCATCTGTCGTGGTGATTTGTGCGTTATCGTGTTTTCCAAGTTTCTATATCTATTATTCGACTCGTGCGTGTTTCCTGGACTCGTTATTTGCTTTTGGATTGGGTTTTTGTCAGGATCCGAAAATAACTGGTATTTTGAAAATTTTAAACCAAAAGAGTAAATCCAGCGCTACATGGACGACAAGGTATCGAGGGTTTACTGTCCCTGTATACATGGCCACTGCACTGTTGGTAGCTGCGCACATATCGCCAGTATGGTATATTTTCTGTCGTGGGCCTGCTTTCCAGGATCATGTAATAATTGATTTTGATCAAGCTGAATAGAGAATTATAAAAGTAATTGGCTTTTTTTTCACCACTTATTTAGATGACAGTGAATACTTAGATAAATATTTGTATTGGAATTAGAAGAGTGGCAGCAATATCATAATTATAACCATAAAATAGTAACCGTTTCATAGATTTCGAAATTATATGGATTCTTATGCATTTATTTTTTATACATTTATATATTTTAATTACTTTTCGAGACTCATATTACTAATAACTAGAGTAATATAGCAATTCAGCCTATCAATTTCGTTCATGTCCGCGGTGGGTCAAACGTCCATAGTAAGGTGCCCAGTGATTTTTGTGTAGTTTTATGAGTGAAGCCTAAATTACCTGTTTGCAAATTTTAGTAACGAAGGGCGCAAAATGTAGAAAAAATTAGATGAATCCAAAAAACAAATTGTAAAAATAAACTTAAGTGATGACTGAATGGCATTGTGGAGAAATGTCGATATATTTTCACTCCTAAAATAAATCGGCTGCTCCTTCATGAATTCTGCTTGAGGTTAATACCTGCAGACTGCAATGTCTTTTTATATTAGCAAAGTTTAGTCCCAACACAAATATTGGTCCGGTCTTACTTAGTTCAGCTTATATGCATAATGAAACGTATAAGTGCGCATCGCCTCCATCCCCTTTATCAATTTTGAAACTAAGGCGCGTTGTTTTTACGTTTAATTTATGTTACAATTTGTGAAAATGAAGTTTTGTATGCCAGCAACTTCAGTCCCACGTGAAAAGTTTCGTCCAAAGCTTGGACAAGTACTTACTGATAAAAAAATAAGAGAATTATATATGCTTATATTTTTATATTTACATGCTCATATTTTTAATTGGAAGCTATGTTAATAGTTCTTAATTCTACAATAAAAAATCAGCTGGACTCACAACATCTTTCTTTGAATTGAATTACGAAAGGAACGATGGAACGGATCCAAATTAGAAGATCCGGATCCTGTTCCGAAAATTCCTCGGAACGACACATATCTAGATATCATATGCTTAATTTTTTGCTGTCCGAAAAACCGTTCTAGAAATATATGCGAAAAACCCCTTCACCAATCAAAGGGCGACGCTACAAAATTACATACGGGAATGCATCTAGAGTACCGAAAGAATTGGTCATAGACCAACTCCAGGCATTTTACTGGCTTTATTTAATTTTTTTAATCTTTTGTTTTTATTTCTTTCTTTATTTTTATATCTTTTAATATTTATTTTTATTATATTTTCTGTAAAAAAAAGAGCATGCTTGGATTCAAATTCGTTACAGACAGTCTGGAATTTTCTTAAGTGTTTTTAATATTTTTTTCATTAAAAAGAAACATACTGGACTCGTCAGCGTTACAGACAGACTCTGGGCATTTCTACTATATTTATTACAGCATATAGTGGGTTTAAATTTAAATCGTTATAAATTGTAAATCGTCAACGGGGGAAAGTTTTATTTTTTGATGCAAAAAGGTTAATTTGCAAATTCGACGAGTCAAAATCATTAACAAAAATCCTGACCTATCTACTAGTAGTATGCCAATCAGGGGTTTCCATTGCATAGGAAAAACACTAATTATTGTCATTGTGATTTTGGCAATTATATCATAAAAATAAAAGTGGATACGTTTTGAGATCGCTGGATACATTTTTCCGAAAATTTGGATACAAATAATTATGCTCGACCGCAACACAGCTCTCAAGGTCTCTCTTAAAGTCTCAGCCAGTCTTACTTAGTAGCGAAAAGAGCAGTACAACCATTGCTTATGTAACCTTCATTGTGTGCCTGTATATTCAATGTAAAATCTCGATATTATAATGTTTCAATCCACATAAATAACTGCAAATACCAGCATTCAAATACGGGAAGTAACCCAAGTTGACGACATTTCACGAGAGAAAAAGACTACCCAAATAAAAAAAGTCCATTCATAAAATAAAAAAAAAAAAAAACAAGAAAAACTAAAATTATGTAAAGTAAAGGCTGGGTATAACTTAACAGAGTATTAATATTCATGTTTAAAAGACATTTCAAAGAGAAAAATATCGGATTTTTTAGCGAAAAGGAGAAGTGTATGCGTGTGCAATCTACAGAGAACATGCTGTTCCACGGCGCAGTACATGCTTACAACAATTTGATAAGTTTTACTGGAGAATACTCGATGGACTGCAATTGAACATACTGTTTTATTTCTACAACACAAGAATATCGAAATTGATCACACAAAATTTATACTTCAGTGGGTGGGTGAATTCAAAAACTTTCAATCAAAATCTAAAGGACCAAAAGATGCTTTTAATGGCAAATCAACTTTGGTTTAACTTTTTAAAAACATCGAACGCTCATTTGTGCTCCAGGTTATTCAAGATTGCACAGTATTTTTTAGCATACTAGCTAATAATACCAACTTAGAGAGAATGTTTTCATTAATTTTTCAACATTGGACGAAAGAAACTCACTGAACACACAAACGGTTTCGTCACTCATCAAAGCAAAATTGCAAAGAGTGTTGATTTTTATTAATTCTTACTTCTTCAAACCCGCTCCCTTGTTGTTATGAAGGCTATATGGCAGACTGAACGGTATAAAATATTTAAGTTCATGTTTTTAGTTCCTTTAGTTAATATTACATAATTTATGTTTTCTTCCTACAGAAGTTCAATTGTATCTTTAACTTTAAAAAGATTTATTTTTGTTCCTAGGAAGAGAGATTTATTTTGTTTCGTTGGCATCGTTTTGTTTTACTGGTTTACTGTTTCTTGTAAACAGATTAATTTTATAGTAAATAAATAAAGACAGATATGGTATAACAATTTTAACCCATTCCATTAGTAAGTAAAATAAGCAGCATTATCTAAGAAGAATGTGTTTTATGCTAACAGGTCCGGGGCTTACGAACTCGTTGTCCATAGTTTCATAATTTTAGAGATGGCAGCCCTATAGGTACAGGTCCCTCTGGGACTAGTAAATTGTATATTATGTGATAAGAGATTCCATTTGCGAACACATTTCACAAAGTAGAAATGCTGTCCGTATTGGTAGAAATTGGAACACCGCAGTGGAGGAAAGCTATATCTGAGATCTGGTTATGTACTGTTATAATCTGACTGACCTTATTTAGAAGTCTGCCAATGAGTTTAGCTGCTGATGATGAAAAGGAAAATTGCCGAGACAGCTTTTGCAGCAAATTACCATGATCAATAGAATCAAACTCTTTGCTGAAATCAAGTAGTGCTAATGTTTATAGATGACCATTATCCAAGGCCTCGTGAGACGTGAATGGCTGATGTCAGTTCAAGCATCGCATTTTCACAGCTATGATTCCAGCGGAATCCCGATTGCCAGTGGGTTAAAAAACCTTGGGATCTATATATTCCGTGATTTGCGAATAGAGCACCTTTTCAAATTTTTGACTCAGAAAAGACTAATTGTACGGTCGTTTCTCAGAACAGAGCCATTAGACTTTTTGAAATTGGTACCACCAATGCTTTTTTTCCATTGAGTAGGAGATGTCATGAGGCAATAGTTGAAGATATGAGCTAGTACCCGAGCTATATCTGGTCCGATAAATTTAATAAAACGAGGAGGCAGCCCATCTAGCCCTGTTGCATTAGACTTAACAGAGGACATAATCAGTAAAAGTTCTCTTTCATTAATCTTTCGAAAAGCAAAGCCATCAGGATAAAAGTCTTCAGCAGAAATATCGGTGAGTGAAGCTTGCGATATACTTTCATAGATTCACGTCCATATAACCCAAAACTTCTAATGTTTGTCCATAGTTTTCTTGGTGGTAATTTCGCGTCTAATTTACTATGAAAATATGCTTTCTTGGAATATCTTATCATTACACTGGTGGTTTTATTACGAACTTACTTGTATATCATACGAATTTCATCCGAGCGCGTGGCTTGATAGCGTCTATAAAGAAAATCAAGTTCCGACAGTAAACTGTAAATTTGAGGAGTCAACCATGGGCAGTCTTTATCTTTGATATTACAAATTCGCTGTGGGACATGTTTATATTATAGATTTAAAAGTGTGTCCTCGAATAGGAGACTAAATCCTATATGTCTTCTCATGTTGTTTGCTGGCATTCAGATACAAGCTGTTCAATATTTACATTTTTGAAGTCATGAAAGAAGAAAAAAGTTACTCTAGAGACAGGTTTCGATTTAAGTTCGATTTTATGTAAGGCGCCACTGAGAAGCAGTACAAATTTCTTTGATACAAATTGTAAGGTGTTTATTACAATTTGGTAGACTGGGAAACTCACATTGCGACATTTCATGCAATCCATTCTTGCCTTCAGCTAATAACAAAAGTCGGTTGATTATCCCATCTTTTCTATTGAAATGTTTAAATCGAACTGTTGCTTACCTCCCTGGTTGATGCCTAAGCTGTCTCAAACTATGTCGTTTTCATTACCACGGCATCAAATATAATACAGTGCCACGATTAGGGCTTCATAAGCTCTTTTACCTTCCTAAGAAACAGAAGTATCCAAAATTTATCATAGATAAGCCGAGGCATTTGGGACTACGCTTCTTGCTCTAAATTGTTCAAACATGTAATTTTAGCCATTGTAGAGTTCCAATATCATTTATCTACAAAATATACCCCATTCATATGGTCGATACGTTTCCCCCACTCTAAATGGCTCCTGTACTATATTCCTCGGAACTATTTATGAAGTATATTACCTTTATGAGACTGAAATTCTACATATGTTTTGGGGAAATAAATGCAATCTCCATCTCGCTTTCGTTACACAATTGCAGAGAAAGTGTCCCGATATTTTAATTTACGTAAAAGCGCTAGGATGCGGTCTGCACCAAGTCGCTGTTATTTATGTGGAACCGTAAGGGGTTATAATCTGAGAAGATCGATTTTATAATTTTTACGTCTGGTTTCTTGAGAAAGTTTAGATTTTTGTCTTTTGGTCAGACACGTTAAGGCATTTTATTACAGACACAGTTTTTGAAGGTTGTTTTATATTTTCCAGTCTTTTAGGAAAGCTTTAAATGTCATTTGGAGGTACTGAATGACTCTTACTAAAAAAATAAATCCGCTTTTCTCATTTTTCCTATCAGCGACGTTTTTTCATCCTTACCAAAGTTTTGAGAGTTTTGTGAACCTTGCAACTGGTACTGCTACATTCCCTTAAAGTCAAAGCTTCATTTTTGCTTGCAATATGGTTGAGATAGAAATAGGGTGAGTTCGCTTTATTGAAGTTGAGTTTTACCGTGCCTCTTTGTTGTGTGAGTCTCATGACATATCATCATCATCAACATCAGCTCATTTCAAACTCTCAAGGTTACTGTTCGAAAAGGAGGAACTGCTCAGCAGGTGGAAGGAGCATTTCTTCAATATTCCAAAGAGGATCTACATTATTACAGGGTTCAAAAAACATTAATAACGAGAACATCCAACTTAGTTAGTAAAAGTTGAACGTTCTTGTTATTAATCTTTTTCGTCATCTAGAACAATGGCAAACTGCAGTAACAGATAACATTCCATCTGAATCTTTTGAAAGTGGGTCCTTCTATGAATATCGAAAGTCGTATTTCTTACCGTCATTAACAATGGCCTCACGAATACACTCAACAGTAGCCTCGCGGCAAAAATATAGGTAAAGACTGATTAATCTCCTGATTGATTTGCATATTCTCATGCTGGCCTTTTGACACCAAGGCATTATCTACAAAAGAATGTAGTTCAGCTGGCTTGAGACTCAATTGGGACAAAACAAAAGAACTACGAATTGACTCAAACTACACTACCACTGCCAAAGTAAATAATGAAGAAAGGTAGGAAATGAAAAGTTACACTTTCCTCCCTGCGGCAGCCTTTCGTAGCCAACCGAAGTATTTTAGCTGATGTCGGAGGTTGTAGTCATCTTAGAGGAGATTGAGCTGAATTCTCTTATTAAAATACCAGTGCTGTAAGAAATACGTTAGAACCGGACTGATTCAACAGTAGCGTGTTTAGCTTATAAAAGAAGAACACGATTTGAGCAATGTGAAAACTTGTCTACCTTATGGGAAATTAGATGAAGTCCTCAGAGAAATAAACCAGCACTATATTGCTGTTTTTGAGACTTGACCAAATCACATAGATTGATGCGGGAGAGAGAGAACAAATTGCAAATTTCTTAGTTTCTTTAGCAGTAGAAACCCAACTGAATAATATAAGCATCATCACCAAAGCTGCTAAACCCATCCAGTCATTAGCTGGTCGTCAATTTTAGAGAGGCTTGCTGCTAAAATTTTTGCACCGTTCTTATGTAAAACCACTGACATGTACAATATGGATTGACTACGTTAATAGAAATCAACTGTAGAAAGTGGGCTCACATCTATATAGCGTTCCCTTTCGGTCTAAGCACCAAGTACCAACTGAGGGAGAACTGTAGACAACAAATATGGGTTCGTCGAAATAAAGGTTTTTAAATTAATTATTTGGGTTAATTAGTGACAAAAAGTGTTTTACCAAAGGCAATATATTCATAAATACTCAAGAGAAATTCGAAAGGATTTACTAAAATCACTTTTCAATTTCCTGCCAATGGTTTTTTCAATGTTGGCACCGACGTAAGAGCTATTTTTGACACAAAAAATTATACCGGCATGAAATAGCATATCGAGCAGTCCATATATATATGCCAGTGTGTAAAACTGAGAAAAGTTTAGTTTGAATGACTCCTGCAGTTTGTACCCTAAACTACTATTCTATTAAAAAATTATACATCCGCAGCTTAATGCGGAAACCTTCTTAGTACCTCACTAAAGTACTGCGGTGGCTAAACTAAGCGACTTACGGCACTGGATGTTTTTTTTTCAGTTTAATTTGTAAGATGACCCCCCTAATTTCAATGCTAGATCCGCCACTGTCTACCAGTAGAGAATTTTAAAGATAATAGAATGTTACACTTCAACTGAAGAGCAGAAGAAGATAATAAGAAAGCGTGCTACACAAGATAGATGATACGCTCTCTCCCCGCTACTGCACAGTATATTTCATACTGTAGAACCGCTTAGAATAAACTACTGAAAAGTTACTTTCAAAAATTAAGAAAAAACCCACAATTGAGTATGATACGGAAGCAAATCGACGAAAAGTTAGTAGTTATTTCATTTACCGCGAGTGTATCAGTTTCGTGTTATTATGTCTCAAATTTTTATATTTAACTCAAGGTTCGATTAGAATGTTCCAAATAATGTTATTTTTTTCGTTTCAAACGTTTCGTTCCGATTTTGTCGTAAGATATAAAAGTTCTACAGTTTCGTCCTACCGCAAAAGGCATAAAGAATTTCACCGGCAGTATAATTGTATATTTCTTAATTTTTTACTCACCATGCTGGCTATCTTTCATATTATGTGACAGAAAGTGGAATAAGCATAAAACATGTCAAAATTAAGCGAAATTTAGTAGGGAATAAATCACATATCTAGGGGAATGACTCAGAAGGATATTGTGTCCACATCATTGTTTCAAAATCAGGAATTTAAGGATAATAAGGCATTTTTTTATGTAAAAATTTCATTGAAACTGTATTACAATTTGCAAAATTGAAAATGCACGGTATTCCGGTAGGAAGGATATTTCCGTGCGGTATCCGGAAGGAAGATTATTTTGTAAATTTGTTGTCAGTGTCAGACGTACGTACACTACAAATTGCAGATAAAAATATAGTGGTTTTATGGTCCATGCCGCGAGTTTTGCAAAAAAAACTTGAATTTCAAGATCTTCAAAAGAAGCAGTTCTTAATTGATGAAATGGGTCCAGGACGCAACCAACCTTAGAGCCCTTTTGAGCTTAGGACAACTATGCCCTCCCCCCAAACCAAATCACGGATGCATTACTGGGTGAGGTGGATCGTTGTAAGGATTGAAATTGCCTGTGGCCATATTATCTTGTCAGAGACCCTCCCTGAGATGTTTTTAGTTTGTCTTAAAGGCATCATAATATCTGTTGGGAGAGTCATAATGTATCTAGGTTGCATCTACACACGGTGAGATGAGTGTATTGTATGTATTCGTGTTGAAGTCAGGTTGGGGCAAGATTATTAAGTTATATTGTTGCAGGCTTATTATAAAATTATTTCTTTTATTTAAACAAATTGTACACATAATGATAAAATGTGAGCGTGTTTATATATTTATTTATGTTGCTTTTTTTTTAGAATAGTCTTGAATGACATTGTCAAAATTTATATCATCTGTTAGCTGTTTTTTTATGGAAACTATGGTAAGATTTCGCAATCTTAAATCACTCATTATGGAACGAAGATAATTTTGAGTTCATTTTAATTTGGGAAAGCTCTGTTCACAGCTAGCCACATTGATGGCTAAATCAATAATATATTTTTTTAAGGTAGAGGGACGAAAGATCCCAAGCACTAAAGCCAAGGTACCCCATTGTACTAACCTGCTAAACATTTTCTCACCAAACCCTTACTAACCTCTTAATGAAGCACATCAGGTCTAGGTGAGGTAAGTTTTTTAGCTGACCCGCAAATTGGAGGACAGACCCAAGCATATCCAGCCTACTCCGGACAAAGGCCGGACAAGCACACAGAAAGTATTCGGTTGTCTCAGGCTCTCTTTCCAGGCAGAACATACATTCAGGACTGTCCACAGCTCCAATCTTTGGTGATAATGACAATCACAGTTCTGCATTGTTTCCTTCCAATCCTTAAGAGAAAGTCAAAGAAATTCCTAATAGCCCCATAAAGAAAAAGTTTTATACTCCTACAAGTGCTCAGATTCGACCATCACTGCTGATGTTTCATGAGTAAAACCGTTTTGATGAGAGTCCTGATTACAGAGGCAGCAGCACCTACAGTGAGCTCCGGTTCAAGGAAGGGAGAGCCAGAGCCACATCTGGCTAGGAGCTTAGTCCTTCCATTCCCCTTCTATGTCCCCAAGAACCCACCGATAATACACCATAGGTCTCTCTATCTTGGGAAATTCAAGTGGTCCTTGCCCGTTTTTCCAACGCCTGTTTTTGTAGAGCAGGTACAGACATAGAATTCTGAATATTTTTCCTCTTGATATGGAACTGTTCTTCGGTATTGCCAATAACAATGACTTTGGGTCCACCTTTGGTGGCATCTCTCAATATTTCATTAAAAACATGCTTTCATTAAAGCGCGGGATCATTATATTAGAGTAATATCTAAAAATTGCTGTTCTCATTTATTTTCGAGAATTAATCATTTGCCACTCTTTTTCGTTGCATGTAATCTGCGCTTTCCAATTTTTTGTCTTTATTCGTGATATTTTCAAAGTGAGTTTGATTTTTTTGTTATTTTTTTATTCTTTCTTTCCTTTTCGAGGTATTAACATTTAAAAGTAAAACAATCGCAAATCTCTTCTTGTTTCCTAACTGGTTCTTAAGTTAATTTTCCTTCAACCATCATGGGGCCCTATTGACGATTCCCATGAGCGGTGGGGGAGCTGTTTCCAATAACAACAATGGCACTAAAGAAAGTATTAACAGCTGATGTTTGTTTGTACACGTGTTTAGACCGACATTTGCGCTTAGTGTAAAAACTAGTTATCTAAAATTGTAAATGATAAAAGTTATTAAAAATTACGGAGATTTAACTGCTTTAAAATGGCAACCAAATATATAATAGTATGTATTAGATATTACTTCTACTTTCGACATTGTAATAATTAAAACAAGCGGCCCTTTAAGGAAGAGTTAGGTTGGAATTTTCAATGCAGGGCTATAGTCGTGTTCGACGAGTTGGAAAAAATATGCTGTCAGATTGAACGCGTTGACATTTGAGATTTGTGAAATGTATTTTCAACTTTTTGTTATAAATTAGTTCGCATTGTTCCGGTTTCTCAATCAACTTCTCACGAAATTACTTTTTGCCTTTCGAAATAAAAAGAGAATGCTTAAAAAAATCCAGCAGCAGTATAAACTCCCAAGTGTGAGATTAAATTGAACGCGTTTGAGACGAAAAGTAGAAATTCGCTTCGGTGGTAATCTAACATTCCCTATACAACAAGCATGCACTCGATATTACCTATATATATTCTAATTTTTACCACCAAGCGACGTATCTTTATGTGGTTATCGTCAGTTCCAAATTTACGGTACCGTGTTTCCTTTTTCATTGATTAAGCTTAAAAATGTCAACGTCGAGTTGGTCTGTCGGGGTCAGCCCGCATTTGTTTATTAATTCTGTTGTTTATAACATTACCATATTATTTATTTTTATATAATTGAGAAAGATATATAAAAAAAAAGAGTAAAAAAGCTAGAATTGGTAGACCAATTCTTATGATACCCTAGATGAATGCCCGTATGAAATTTCGTAGGGTCACCCATCTGTGCAATTTTGACTTTTGAAGTGGTTTTTTGAAGAAGCTTTTAGTACAATAAAAATGTCTGGGACTGATCGTTTTTACCGTAAAAATCCTAAATTTTTATATGGCAACTACAAGAAAGTGTTGCCCGATTTAGCCCATTTTTGAAATTATATTCACTATTTTTATAAAAATTCCGTGTGCAAAATTTCAATTCCGTAAGTACACGCGTTCTCGATTTATTCTGCAGCCAGATGGACAGACGGACAGATGGATAGACAGACGGACGGACAGACGGACATGCAGAAATCAAAATAACTTTTAACATTATACGTGGGTATCCAATTCATTTCCTTCTACTATAATTATTTCTATGCGTTACAAACGGTATGACAAACTAAGTATAGCCTATGGATTTCATCTAGGGTATAAAAATACCGCTCGGGGCGAACCGTGCCCATCGCCCTACCCTATAGATATTGTGGTTAGTTATGTTTAGGCTGGGTAACTAAATATTTTGAATTTGAAAATTGTGGGAGATTATTGTATTTGGAACGTTGTTTATTTTTACCGCTTTAATCTCTGTTTGGTGGTATATTTATAAGGATCTGGTCATTTCTCGACCTTACTTAAATTTTTGCCAAAGTCGACCTTCTACCTTTCTCAGATCTTTCGCCGAAGCATGTTTTCTCTTAACACGGTCATATGTTATAGAGACTTCTGGTGCTATTCCGAGGACCTTCCACGATTTTATTTTAAGTTCCTCATTTTGACCAGGATTGTAAAGTTCAATGTCTTTAGCTTATGTATGTTTGGTATAGAGTATGATAAACTAAAGGATTTGTGCTTCTTAAATTTGATACCAATAAAAGATGTTGCTGATGTATTTTTTTTTTTACAAACATTAGTTAAATGAATAAAACTGAGTTGGAATTCCAAAACTTTGTTTTGTTCGCAAATAACAAACTATGAACCACTGAAAAGCCATTGACGCATTTTGAACCTCCTCCAACCCACTAAAAATGTTGTCTTTATCTCGAAACAAATTAGTAACACTATGAAAGATTAGCCTCTCTATCTCAGAAACGTCCTATATAATTGCAAGATGTGGAAGATAAGCAATTTATAATTCCCTGAACTGAAAAGTATTCTTAATATGTGTTTTTGCCGAATCGGAATCATTCAATTTCGCTAAAGTGACTCAAACGAAGAACTTTCAAAAATCTTAGATCTTAAAAAAGCGAAATGCAGTTGCAAACTTGATGAGTCTACATATGATATAAATCAAGAAAAAAGAGCTCATCTAAGTGCAATAATATTATACAGCTATATTACCTAAATGTTTTTAAATTAAATGTATTATCCGCGGCTGCTTATATAAATATTCGAAGCTAAACTATATATATGTATACGTATAAAAAATGTAAATGTTCAAATGACGAGACTACCAAGTAGTAGTTGCAAATGTAGCTTAAGTTTTCTATAATACTAGCCTACCTACAAATATTCAGCTGTTTAGCTCAACGCCTTTAAAAAAATAGAGCTACCCCTCTTGAAATTAGGCTTGCGTGAACTTAGACCTACAGATTGGCGACTTTTTATTCCACCATCAAAAGTTTTCTGTTGTATAACGGAAATTCCTACGTATAACCCTAAAATATTCACCTTGTCTTAAAGAAACTATTCACCCATATCTAATTTCGACGACTTGGTTGGCAAAGTGGATTTTCACATATATTTCTAGAACAGTTCGCCTTACAGTAAAACTTATTATAACCAATTTCATCGGATTTTATATTATTGGGTACGAACTTTTTATTACAATTCTCATGCAATCTGCAAATATATGGTAAAAAATTATATTTTTGTATAGGAGCTCTTCGAAGGAGTTACCCGATTTGTCCCAATTTCGAACTTAAATTTGCTTTTTTAAAAATGACGTGTGCAAAATTTCAGCTCTCTACGTGAAATCGTTCTCGAGTAATCATGAGAATAGACAGACAGATGAACAGGCAGACAGATAGACGAACAGGCAACAGACGAATAGACAGACAGACGAACGCAAAGACGGATATGAAAAAACCAAAATACCTTTTAATATTTTGCATAGGTGTTTAATCCATTTGGCTCTAGCATCATGGCCGTCTGGGCCAACTGGGGGCCCTGGGCACTTTAGGATATGTGGCCCCCTAACAGAAATTATTTTCTAACATACTTTGGGTTAGCAACAGGACTAATAACGTGTAGAGTATGCTAAGACCTATCATGCACTGGAGACTTTCTGTCACGAAACTGTTTTGTCACCACCGTGAATTCCATTTGGCTCTAATATTAATGCGCGCATGAAGTGACTTGACAGCAACGTGACTTTTTAGCTCCTCCGGCTAGCAAATTTTGGCTAATGAAACTATCACCGCGCCTTCAGGTTTATATGAATGTGCCATTGTTTTGCGAGACGTTGTAGAGCTAGGAAAAAGCTTACGTAACTTTTTTTTTTAATTTCTTCTGAAACGATAGTATGAGGGGAAGATATAAATAATGAGCCATTAATACAAGAAGTACAAATGAGACCACTCCTATACAGCAACAAAACTTTTAAGGAATACTCTGATAGCAATTTGAAGATAAAATTAATGGCAGACATATCCATGAAAGTGTTTATAGCCTTAAAGTTACAGTAAGTCTCTCTTCAGGTTCAATTGTTCATCAAATAATGGTACTTTGATAAGTTATAGCAGATCTCAAGAGCTGTAGTAAATCAACAAAGCTTTCAACACTCCTACGGAAATATCCAGAGAATTTTTCAGGAGTGGATCGTGATTAATGTTTGATAAGTGTGAAATATTCCTTTCAGCACCCTTTCGCTCCAAATTGGAAGAGCCCAATAGTATTGATATTTTCTATATCCTTATGACAAATACAAATATCACAGCTACCTCCTCGAAATTGATATTGATGAATGATGATATAAAACATGAGTTTTTTGGGTGACAGCTATTCACTGTGTGCGTACCAAACTAGCCCACGGCGACAGTGACCACGAAGTTGTATAACAAGTCCACATTGCGCGTTAGGGCTAACATGAACCAACAGTATACACATTTTCGCTGGTTACCAAAAAAATTGAGTTTGGCTACACACACAGTCAATATACGTGACTTTGTATGAAAATTTCTTGCAATGTATAGAAGTTCGAATAAATCCCACGGTCAGTAGCCAAACTCTAACGGTTAAACTTGCTTGCAATAGGTTGTCTTACTGGTTGAAGAATTGGTCATCGGTTTATGTACTATCGGAGGGGCTAGGGGGTCGCATGGATCGCGGGGCCCGGTCTCGGGCCCAGCAGGCCCATGCGTAAAGATGGCACTGTTAGCAGCACTATTTCTATGCGTTACAAACGGATTGACAAACTTAGATTTCATCTAGAATATAAATAAATTATACAACGCGCATCAATGGGCATATTCGTTGGTTTGAAGACAGTGAACTTCTTATTTGGCTAGCAAAGTTTACAAAGTACCCTTGCTTTATTTGTCCGTGAAATAATCGGGCAAAACAAGAACACTGCAAAAAATCAACATTGTGAGCAAGTCATTACTGAACAGAGAAAAGGTCATTCCACCATGTTTTTAATATCTTGGTAAAACTGAGCGTGAAAAAAGACACGAATTTTCGGCGGTCCACAAATTCGAACACTCATCCCAACTTCGTAGAAAATTATGACGGCTGTTGAAGCTACTGCTTGGTGCAGTTTTGTGTCACTTGCTAAAAATTTGCAGACAAGAAATGTTGGAAAACTTCAAAATAAATAAATAAATATATACACATTTATTATTTCGTATAATTTTTAAACCCTAGGGTCAATCTCGAAAAAGCGTTTGCATATTCGTAATCAGCTGTACAAATTCACCCTAGAAACGTATAAAAATATAAACGGCAACATAATCCGTGTTGGCCTGTACCTGTAGTATTTGTGAACAAGAATGCGCTTCAGTTCACAGAAAATGCCTGTCACTATTGATCTGATTAGTTATCCAAATATCACAAATATATATGTGCCTGCCTACATACAATCTATTCCAAATGTGTAAATAAATTTTCCAAAAATGTCAACTCCTACAAGACCTTTTGTATATGTATATCGCTATTGAAAAAACAACTTCGGTCGCTGACAAATTGATCTTAACTCATTTAGCAAAGTAAACTTTCCGTAACCCCTTTTTTTCCCTGTACCACACCTGAGTTATGGGACGTATGTATGTGATAGGTCTTGCGATATGTCAAACCACTTTGTCCCGTCGACTGGTGAAAAGCAAAGTCGTGAAATATGTTTCTGATCGAGCTAATTAAGAAGGATTTCTTACTAATTACCTTGATCAGAGATCGACATATTATGCAGGTAGTGGATTTGTATGGAACACTACAGCGACATGTTCCATGGAAAATCGCGTTACAATCGGTAATTAGCAATTGATTGATAATTAACAGGGCTCTTGGTTTCATCTTGGAATATGTTGACTTCCTCTGTACCTTAAAATACATATACCAGAACAAGGATCACCTGAACTACAACATGTATGTATGTAGAAGTAACTTTGATGTTATTCTACCGTAAAACGAAGCTAGATGTAGAGATAATTATGGTTTGGTAAAATGCATAAAATTAAGAAAAAAAACTAGTTTTTTCTCATCTGTAGGCCACGATATTCAGCGTTCAGTATTGATTTAGTGAAAGAAATTTGACAAATTTGAAATTTTAATGGTCAGTGCAGACATATTTATTAGCTACTCCCAGAAATCTGTACATATATGTATGTAAATACGATATGCATTTAATTAAGAAAATACAAATTATTAAATTATAAACGATAAATAACTCACGTTGTTAGAAAAATTACTCTTGCTCAGTAGCAGGATATTCTATATTGCTAGAGATTTTGATGCAGCCTGTAGTTATAATACGGAAATTTTGATTTGGTGATTTACATGCATTTAAACGCTATACAAGGATGATACTGTCCCTGTTTTCGGGTACTATACCTGATAGATATACTTTTCGGCCAGCAGGTGTAAGAACGTTAGGAGATGTTTGCCGATAACGTTTTTGTGAATGTAAATCGGGATATAGATTGTGCTATCATTACGTTTTATCTCGAATGACTCGGTGAGCCATAGCCCGTTAATTCAAGCCATTAGCATATACCGTAATGTGTATAGGTAATTGAGGCAAATAAGGCCAACCTTATTTAAAATGGGCATTTTTTCAGGAAATATATTTTAATGTAATAAAAGACGCTGTGAATAATAAACTTTGATTTATTATACATAAAAGAACATAAAAAAATCAACAGTTTCTTTAACACAAAATATAATAATTCATCATAAAATAAAACAAGTACTTTAGGCCTTATTAAACGGGAGTCGTTTTATAAGGCTTTTAAACTATAACTGTAAATTTCTGAAACTTAATTCTAATGAAAGATGTTTTTGGATATCAGCATATCTTATCAGTCGTTGATGTCTCTATTAGTTTCTAATCACAACCGTGGCAAGCAAATGTGACAAGTGTGTACGTATTTGCAAGCCAGAACGAATGGGTAGAAATCAAATCTCTTTAAAAATTAGTAGCTGTGTTCTTTTGTGAACAGGGCAGAACGGAACAAAAGATACACAAACGAACGCCTCATACATTTTCATAGAAGATTTATAAATGAAGCGAACAGTACAAATAGTTCGCTTCAATCGACAGAACAATTTGTTCACTCCAATATATGGGAGTTCTAGAACAAGGCACACAAAAGAACATAGCTAGGGTGTACGCGAAGTAAATACGCAGTGTATACGACTGCTAAACAGAGAACAAATGTGTTCGTTGAATATGTGCATGCTGGTTGAATTCAAGGCGAAAAATTTCAAAGATCAGTTGATATCGCGAACTGTACGGTTCAATTTTACTTGTCATAATGTCGGACGATAATATAGTAATTGCAAGCGCAGGGTTTCTACTTTAAACGATTTAAAAAAAAAAAAAAAATAGGGGCCGTTGTTGGACATCGAAAATCTTTCAAAACCAAAAAATTGTATTGTGGCAGTTCGTTGCAAATGGATTTACAAACCCAAAATATGCAACACATTTGATAATTTTTGCCGGAAGTCAAGTGCGGACTTTGAAATCTACTCCACTTAATTGGACCTCGCATATCTAAAGTAAATACCAATTTACGAGATTGTATATTTTGCTAAAGAAAGGTTAGCTCTTACTTTGCGTTTTCTGGCTATTGGTGACACAACCTTAATGTACCTGTTTAAAATATCAAAGCAGGCGATATCCTGTAGAGTTCCTGAGGTGTGCGCTGCTATTATAGAACTTTTACAGTATAACATACAGGCAAGTAATAAAAAAACATTTCTAATTTCAAGTGAACATACTATATGGCCAGCCACACAAAGTCATTAAGTGTGTTTTATTTCATATACACTAGATGTTTTTGTGTATTGGAAATCGAATATGTGTTATATATCTTTATTAATAACATAACAAAATAAAATTAACTATAATTCTTCCTTTTGATTGAAAACCCTATGTCTATGTATGTATCACTCCAAGAAAATAATAATCCACTGGAGTTAAAGAAGCATTTTTCTTAGTATAAATAATAATACCTATAAAATGAATAAGATGATGGTTTGCGAGTAGCAAAATTATTCCTACTGCGAAGTAAACTTTATTTTACAAATAGTTTGCTGCAGAGTCTGTTTTTGTGGAAGAATATTGCTCTTTAGCAAAACCCTCAAGAATACTTCACAAGCCATGAAACAGACTACCTCACTACCACATGAGAGCCCCAACGGAGTCTTGACATTCTAAAATATTTGCAGTGTTCTCATGTAAAACTGACATAAGTTTGATTTGAATAGCTCCTCCGCCCTAAACTACTATTCATACAGAAATATTGTATTCTGATAATCTAAAGCTTGCTTTCTTATCTTCCGATCCGAAATAAAAATTTTATAGCTTTCCTAACAAAACTCTCAGCTGAGTAATCATTGTGTATGCCACTGTGCCCTCATGGCATGCCATGGTCTGATGAAATCGAATGTAGCTGCCTACAGATTCGGACTCCGGCTGCACATACATATATGCAATTATTACTCAACTGAGAATTCAATTCAATTCAATTCAATTCAATTTATTTTAATTTATTTCATTTCATTGCACAAAGAAGCCTTAACTTTAAAATGTACGTAGTATGACTTAATTAGTGAGCATAAAATGGTAAGGTTATTTTGTAATCAAAACAATTTTATTATTTTGTTAAATAAGGTATATAGTAAGTGCAGCCTTTGGGAAGGTAAGGAACCAGACTAGAAATTACTAGAAAACTATTTACTGTATGGATAGTAGTTTAGGCTCTATAGCATATAGTATAAAGTCAATGTTTGGCACTTTTCATACGTATCAATATAGAAGTGAGCGAACTCCCAACGCACACATATCGATTTCTGTTTAATCCCAGCGGGAAATGGAAACATTCTATGAAATGTATGGAAGCAATACGCTCTGATACCCAGTTCATATCTTTTACTGTATTGATGTCCTACGAATATAAGGTAACACACCTTACCTCTGCATGATATATAAGGTGAAAGGATGCCTTCCTTATTAATTCTTTGGAAAGTGAGAAGCAGCATTCCTTATTAACTATTTGGAAGGTGAAAGGAAGTATTCCTTATTAATTTATTGGAAGGTAAAAAGAAGCATTAGTTTTAAATTCTTTGGAAGGTGAAAAGAGTAATCCTTTTAAGTTGAGTGAAAGCATTCATTCTGCTATTTCAGAATAGTGAACGGAACCATTATGCATGAATTTTCCGGAAGGTTGGAAAGAACCATTCAATTTATACTCTCAGAAAGGTGGAGGGAAGCACTCTTTCTGTTTTCACTGAGAGATAAAGGGAGGAGCTCTTCCTACTTTCATAGAAAGGCGTGGAAAATAAGCGCGTCTTCACTTATTCCTGTCTCGTACTTAACTGAAAATAATCCACTTCATCTTCTAAAATAGTGCACAAATCAGAATATTATCCATATGCAGAACGTACTTTTGCTTCCTTTATTGTTCTTAGATAAACAAAGAAGAAACTATATGCCTCTGCAAATATAGCAGCACAAATTTCTATCTCTTTTCGATAACAACGCAAATGAATATATCTGTTCATTACCTCCGCCTTCGCTAAGCATTCCCTGACAGGGAATCAAAAAATGACGCATCAATACATTACGCCTGCCTTCCTAAGCCAGGTCAAGGTAAGGTACGTTCATGTACTCATTACTAATGCATTAGAAATAATGTTGACAGCAAACTTTTTCTAAGCCAAACATTTCCATTTTTCCCGCTGTGATCCTCAAGGGTTTTGCCTTTAGACATTCCAACGGTAGCCATTTTCATAGGGAAGCTAGCCAGCGGGAAACGGAAGAATTTCGGATACATTCCGAATACATTTTGTGAAAGGTATGGAAGCAGTACGCTCTGATATCCAGTTCATTTCTTTTAATGCATTGATGTCCTACGACGGGACAGTATATAAGGTCGATACTTGCAGACCTTACCTCTGCAAGACCAGTAAGGCGAAAGGAAGTCTTTCTTATTAATTTTTTGAAAGGTGAGAAGAAGCATTACATTTCAATTCTGTGGGAGCATTCATTCCACCATCTCAGGAAAGTGTATGGAACCATTAAGCAGAAGGTTAGAAAAAAACAATAAAACTATGTGACTCAATTTCGAACTGCAATTATAGCCGCAGAATTTTTAATCTCTTTTCGATAACAACTCGAATGAATACATATACATATCTATTCATTATCTCCCTGAAAGGTACATAGCATGTTCAAAAATGCGACGCATCAATACATTACGCCTAACTTCCTAAACCGGCTCAACGTAAGGTATGTATGTTCCTGTACTCATTACTATGCCTTCCAGGTAATGTTAGCAATAAACCGTATCTAAGTCAGACATTCCCATTTTTCCCGCTGGGTACTTACTTCAGGCTGTGGATTTGAAATGTTCTGCTGCAGGTTTCTCTCTTGCAAGCTGGTTGTATCATTTGTGGATAAATGATGCCCTACAGGAGGTGTGAAAAATGAAGAAAAATATGAAGCCGCTGTAACTGATGCGGATAGTTCATATTTTCCCATATCGGCTTAATATAAAATATTTGATATGAGATGTTGAATGACACTTTTAGTGTGAGAACTATATTCCGCCAATTTAAATGCAATATGCTTTCCAAAGGCTATATTATCATTTCTTTGAGTCCTTTGAGATGCAGCGTCTTTGAGAATTTTGTATGCCTCTGTAATTCTAGGATCTTCTTCAGTTATCTTCCTTTTAGAGCTGCGCTCTTTTTCGGTGATTTGAATTCGTTTATAGCATGTTGATTCTCAGCCTCCGTTTCAATTATTTCCTCAAGTGCATCACGAGATTCAACATTGCTTTTGGAAATTTCTGCATGTGTACATACTTTCGACTTGAAATATTTTTTTTCTTTTTTTTATAAATCAATTTTGAATAATTGCTTTTTCCAGTTACCTACATCGTCAGGTGAATGGAATGAGGTTGCAAAATTGTTCGAATAGAAATGGAATTTTCCTCAGTGCCTAGGAGCTATCGACGGACAGCACTGCCTAATCAAAGCACCGTTTAATTCTGAGAGTAAATAATTCAATCACAAGCTAACTTTCAGCATAGTTCTTTGAAGACTTGCGAGTGCAGATTATAGATTTTTGTTTGCCGATGTTGGATGTCAAGAGAGAATTTCCGATGGAGGCGTTTTGAAAATACAACATTATGGAATACATATATGTACTGAAAAGCAATCAACTTGGAATACCATGGGATATTTCGCTCAAATGAAGGCAAAAACCTGTACCTCTCGTATTCGCTGCAGAAGATGCATTCCCGTTACAAGAGCAAATATTAAAACCCTATCGATTGTCAAGATCACGCCGGTTAATCGAGAATATTTTCGGAATAATGTCTGCAGTATTTAGAGTACTTAGAAAATCTATGTTCTTGCAACCTGAAAAGGCAACTTCAGTCGTACTAGTTTGTGTTTACTTCCATAACTTCTTAATAAAAAGTGAAAATTCTCGGAATATATATAGCCCAAGTGGAACTTTCGATTGTGAGTCCGCCTTTGAGGTGACAGAAGGTAGTTGGCAACGAGAAGCTGCACAATCGCAGTAATTCCTTCCTTTAAGGAAAACCCCACGAAAGTCTGCGAGAGAGTTTGAAGAAGTAAGAATGGAATACCCCGAATAGGCCGAGTACCCTGGCAAGATCAATATGCATAGAACAATATTGCAATTTATAGGTGTATTTTATTTGGCAAATCATTAATAAATGTTCTGTTCTTGGTTAAAATTTGTCCATCAGAAAAGTTAAGTGTTTGAAAGCGAACCAAGTTGAAAAATATACCTGGCCTGCTCCTGATTTTATTTGACCTTGTTTCTGTGTCTCCCTTCTGAAAGATGTTAGAACCGAACTCAAAAGAAAGACTTTTCACTTCAACTATATAGAGTTCCATTGCCGCGGCACACCACAAATTTTTTTTATGAAACTTTATAGTTTTCATTCAGTGGATTCCACAAACAAGGTTTTTCCTTATAATTTTCGATTAGTTCTATTTTTTTTTTATTATGTACTCCAAGTCAGGCGCGTATACAGGGGGAGGGTCACGGGGGTCATGACCCCTCCCAAAGCACTAGCTCACCTTCGTGGTGAATTGAATGGAACGCTGAACTGTAGTGAGTTGTAAAAGTTTACCAGGACGATTTTCGTATGGTATGGAAACAATGTGTAGCTAACGCCGGCGATTAATGCTGGTGCTGTAACACTTTTGCAATCTGCGACGACAGCTGGGCGTTTGTTTGTCTTCTTTTGAGTAGTAATAGTGGGTGGGTAATAATAGTCATTCGCTCATAGCTCTACGCCTTTGAAACGTGTACGACTATTTTAGAATTTTCTTGTGTTTTATATAGTGTCGAAAAGTCATCTATCACACCTATCCCAGCAGAATGGTAAATAATTTAGGAATACAAAATATTTATTTTATTGTTTGATTGTTCAGAGAAAGGCACGCAATGTTTAGCACCTCGGTTATGAGGATGCTTTTATAATTTTGTTGCATCGACTACTACTATGGATGAAAATGCATGCAATTTCGAGATTTGAAAGTGTTATTATTTCTAAGAAATTGGTCAGCAGTCATAATTTTTTTTTTTTTTACCTATCTGATTTTCTCACATAAAATCGATGACAGGACAACTTGGTGTGGAGGTCGTAACAGAAAGCTGTCATGGTTTTACGTGAGCACCTGCCAGTTGTAGCTTAATCTCACGGCACTCCTAATGCACGGATTAGTAGACAAGCGACAATCAGCGCCCTCAAGAAACAGAATATATTATATTCTGTTTCAAGAGTACCAGTTTATGTCAGTGCATGCTTGACATTGGACTTACTGGTCGAAGCGAGACCTACCTAAAATCTCTACCGGTCTGTGGGTCACGGCACCCGGTTGATTTAGCGCAACTCCACGCCGAGAGCCGATCCTCTAAGCATACAATAATAAGCGACCACTCCACAAATTCACGGACGCAGTATGCAATTATACAAAAGAACAAACTACTCTGTTTAGAGAAGAATGTTCGCCTAAGTCATGCAGACTCAGAAAATCTCACTCTGCCCGCATATGGGCTACCACAACCACTACGATGCTCCCACAAGGGGGCCTTCCCAATGATGAGGCAAATATTGCCACTAATGCAGCACTATTTGGGGCTCCTCATTCCCGTAGTACCAAGTCGGCTACCCAATTGGTATGGCTTCGTATCGCATGATCATACGATCATGGTACTCCCAGTGAATCTTCATGCAGACTCTTAGACGTTACTGGTACCTCCGTTCGGGCTTAATCATATTTGCACTTAAAAAGTGACAGTAGTGGACCACGAGAAGGTTATGATCCGCCCTTTAGGCTAGGAGAGGCTTGAGACTACAGCCCGTAGTCTTACAGCATACCAAGGTACTAATACCAATCTGCATACTAGGTCATATACGCGCTAGGCTACACTAGGTACACGCACTATCATCATTAATCAGTGGCACGGTAAACCTCAGCACAAAGTAGCTCGGTGCACATATATGGCTTTTCACATCTTGTGTATCCTCTCCTGGCAGCATTGCGCTTCACTATCCCTTTGCACCACCAGGTCGTAACAGAAGCATACAGACTGACTTAATGAATCTTGATTTAGGGTTCTTCCAGTAGAACCCTAGTTCAATGCAATCATCAAAGTATAGCCAGCCGTTGATTTTTCATAGCGACACTGATTGAAGTCTGAAGGCTTAAACACAATTGCGACGACAGACGACAAACGACGACGATATATCGCTGTCAAACTTCTAAAAGCACAGCATCTTATGCGAATGCACCAAATTGCGACGACCGACGTTGAGCGATCGACGACATTTTCGCCGGGATTGATCAATTTCTAATTTTTCCGTCGTCGCTGCAGTCCTACCAACAAAATTAATCGAATGAAATGGTTGTGGCATTCACTTTTGCCTTTTTCAGGTGGTAGCACGCCGCGGTAATTTTAAAATAATGAGCTTTGAGGAAAAATTGATCGAGGAAATGCGAAATCCATAAAATAATTTATAGTTTACAAGACAGGCAAGACAAATGGACAAAAAAGACGTGGGTTGGATGTATATTTCAAAGCGTTTAATTTACTTAATTTCCGCATTTTCAGTTTTTTTCCACACTTTGGTTCATTGCATTTCTTTCAATATAATATAAAATATTCTTGATAAAAATCTCCTTTTAAAACGCTCGAAACATTTAACAAATGAAATTTCAATATCTTCTTCTTTCACAATCGTCGCTCACCGCCTGTCGTTGCAATTGTGCTCCCAATTTTTCTACTGCCTGTTTCGCCACGATATTTTCGCTGTCGTCTGTCGTTCTGTCGCTCTGTCGTCTGTCGTTCTGTCGCTCTGTCGTCGGAATTGTGTTTAAGCCTTGAGTCGTTCAACATTTTTACGTTCGTAGGGAAGAACTAAATTGTTCTTAGAAAAATACTTGCAAATTGTTCTTAAGAATTTGAATGAATAACCATTCACCGACAACGGTCTAAACGAATTGGTGCATTGATTCTGGTGGCTCACTCTTTCGGACAGGGGTACAAGCATTCAGTTTTCTTAGAAAGATCTGAAAATTTTTCTTTCGATTTTGCATGCACTATTGATGCCAAACAATGGTTCCAAAGAGCTATATTGATTCAGGTGCTTTTTCTGATCTGGGTCTCTGAAACTGTTTATGAGCGTTTGCAAGCATACATTTTGTTCTTAGAAATTTACTTGAACATTTTTCTTTCGAATTTTTTATTGGTGGCTGAAAACCATCAGTTGGATTGTTTCGAGTGACGCTAAAATTGATTCTGCAATTTTTCTTCAGAATTTTTACGGCAAAACTATAAAAGTCAAATTCATTCACTTTCCACTGCGGTGGTTGGCGTTGCTGTGCTTGTACTTTCATATTAATTCAGTGTTGTTTAATTTAACTTTACGTTTACTTTTATTTTGTAGGATAAGGATAAACTTGCTATATTAGTTAGCGATGGAGGTAGAAATAGTAGTGAAAGTGTAAAGCAGAAGACTGATAAGACCATTAACAATTTTTTTCAGAAGAAAGCAAGATCAGTTAAGTTCCCATCAGAAGAAATAGTTAGTAACAAATCATGCACTCTTACTCCCATTCCTTTAAATGTGGTGGGTCAAGCTGCAAGCTCACTCTCAGTCAATTATTTCACCCGGCACAGAATCGCTTGGGTCAGCTTCTATTTCTACAATCTCTGCACGAGAAGGCGTATCTCGTAATAAGTCCGTAATGTCCACCTTGAGATCGACATTGATGTGGATTATATTATCGATAGGCTTTCCAAATCAAACCGAAATTGATTTTTATGATATAACGTAAATCTGATTAAAAAAAATTTTAAGAGCGACTTCTTCAGACTTTTTCCTCCCCCCAAATATTTTAGTTGTGACCCCCCTAGACTGCGGGTCTGGATACGCGCCTGACTCCAACAACAAGTAAAAAAGCTAGAATTGGCCTAAGACCAATTCTTATGATACCCTAGATCAGGGGTGGC
The DNA here is from genome assembly GCA_963930735.1 of Dioctria linearis. Lineage (NCBI taxonomy): Eukaryota > Metazoa > Arthropoda > Insecta > Diptera > Asilidae > Dioctria > Dioctria linearis. Next base: position 200,635,405 of record OZ005741.1, on the reverse strand, counting down.
CAACTTTTCAGCTTCCCTGGGCCGCATTGGAAATAGACGAGTTATATTGGGTCACATATAAAATATACGAACCGTAAAGATAGCTAATGAACAAAAACTAGGAATATACATACATACTTAGTGTACAATTTTAAGTAATTTAAGCTTCATTAATTCATAAATTTTTTATTATAAAATTTATGAAATAGTAACATGAAAATGATGTGATATTTGACATTGTTTTTGAGACAATAATGCTTCGATATTTTGCGATCGAAGTTGATGCAACTCTCAGTGAGTTCTCAAGGTACTCATAAGTTATTTTGCTCCTATTTTTATTCTTTGTGTGCTTCATCTTTGAAAATTGCTGCTCACAAATGTAGGTGCTTCCAAATAGCGATGGCATAAATTGTGAAGCAAGGGGTACTTTTCTCTTGGAAGATAGTTCTTATAAAAGTCCAGTAAACAGAAATTATTAAATTTTTCTTAAAGTTGAACATCAGATTGCAGCTCTAGCCATTTGCTGGTTAGTTTATGTGGACTAAAAATGGAGTCGGAAATATGTAAAAAAATTGATGATTTTTTTGGAAATCTTGAAATCTTTTCTCAGATTCCTGTATCAAACGAAAATCAAGTTTACATATTTTCCGTTACTCTCAGGATAGTGTTTAGCCACCGTTTCAAAATACATAAAATTATTTGCTTGAATTTGTGACTACCATAGTTTCAGTTTCATTTCGAAAGCCGCTATAGTTTGAGGCATAGTTGTTTTTCACTTTGAAGACGCAAATTTAGCTGAGCTGTCAAGTCTACTGAAACAAAGCAAAATCTGTGAGCCTGTTTCATCACCAAGTTCTGGCACAGATTTTATTCTTGATTCCATAAATGACTTGATTTCATTTCGCAAAACATAAAATCTTTTCAACATTTTACCCGACTTAACCATATTACTTCCGAAAAATAAATAATGTCCCCAATGTCTTCAGTGTCAATTTGACTAAGTACAATTGCACATTGAAAACTTTCTTTGGCCACATTGCGCAATTGTACATTTATTATGTCGAGAAGTAACTACTCCCATGGAAATGTTATATAAATAAAGAAAATGTTTTATAAAATTAATTGAGAAAGTATTTACGTATATGAGTTTTGTTGGGCCGCAATCAAAGCCATCCTGGGCCACATGCGGCCCGCGTGCCACGGGTTGGACGCGCCTGCCCTAGATGAATGCCAGTATGAAATTTCGTATGGTCACCCATTTGAGCAATTTTCATTTTTGCAGTGATTTTTCGTATATATTTCTAGAACGGTTCGTTACACAGAAAAAATAATTATAACCAAATTTATAGGATTTCATATTCTGAAGAAGTTTTTAGTACAATAAAAATGTCTAGGACTGATCGTTTTCACAGTATCCGTAAAAACCTAAATTTATTCCATTTTTGAAATTTTATTTGCTATTATATGAAAACACCATGTACCAAATTTCAGCTCTCTATGTCAACGTGTTCTCAGGCAGTGTCCAAATATATAATGGAAAACGAAATTTTTGTATGGCCTACGAAATGAGTTGGCCGATTTGTCTCATTTTCGAACTAATTTTTACTTTTTTTTTTGTATCCCCGTACAAAATTTCAGCTCTCTATGTACACGCGTTCTCGAGTTATCATGTGCACGGACGGATGGACGGACGGATAGACGGACATGCAAAAATCAAAATAACTTTTAATACATATTATACGTGGGTGTCCAATTCATCTTGCCCTACTATCGTTATTTCTGTGCGTTACAAACCGAATGAAAAACTTAGTATACCCTTTAGATTTCATCTAGGGTATACAAAGAGAAGAATTTCACTGACTCTTGATAAATTCTAGCACATATGCCGCAATTTTCCAACTTCAATTAAAAACATGCAAATCTAAACACTTCTGTTTGATGAGACGTATGCACTTACGATATTCGTTTGAGTTTGCTTGCAAATCCAATAAGAATATAAAGAAAAAATGTCCAGTAAAATTCTAAGTAAAAATTTAGGGCTTCGAGGCATCGCTGATTTTATATGGATCGAGGCATTGCTGATTTACCCTTTGGTTAAGTCATCGAGTCAACGCATCGTCGATTTCATATTCATGTGGCTATGCAAGCAAACAATACCAAACGCATCCGCTTCATTTACTACACTCCACACTAAGCAAATCGCTTCGCTCAAATTTGTGATGGAACCTAGACAAACGCTAACTGTGGTTAGACGTTCACATTTTCAAACGAATTTTTTCATGCCCATGGGGATCTTTTTCGCTTTGAAATATTTTGAACGTATGCACTACAAAGTTTCTATTTCAAACGTGCAAGCAATGTGTTTGCGTTTGTTTGCTCAGTGTGTACCCACCTTTATAGGAATTTTTACTAGGATACCTTTTCTCTTTTCAAGGATAGATTGTAGAAAGTCTGTTGATATTCTTGAATCTTTATGTTAAACTTAAACTTTTAACAACTTTGACAGCATGTTACTTACTCCTGTACATTTACTATTTGGAGGCGACTTAATAGCAATTATTTTTTCTGTTTGGACTGAAGCCCGAGTATTATTTCGTGTTATTTCTACGTATTTGTTCTAAACACTACACCTATTAGCAACGCCAGAAGAATTCTTCTTGTAACTACGCTGATTAACAACATCGATGTTTGGTACATCCCCACCATCATTGTAGACCTTTTATAAGCGATATTATTTTCGTCTAATAAAAGTTGAATTATCTAAAAAATTTCAGGATTGGTTTTTTGATTTTTAATAAACTCTTTTCAAATGTTCGCCCCTTTTCCACCTTCTGTCGAGTAAGAAAGTAATCAATGTCGGTGATAAACGCATTGTCACCTGTGGCGACTACATCTCTTGGTGTAATTATTTGTTTTATGCGCTCCTCCAATTCTCCTGGCAGTACTCCAAAATCCAAATTATTTCGTTGAATGAAATTTCGATTCGAAATAGTTTTCAGAGTAGGCCAGATTTTTATACCCTAGATGAAATCTTTAGGGTACACTAAGTTTTCCATTCCGTTTGTAACGCACAGAAATAATGATGGTAGAGCAAAATGGATTGGACACCCACGCATAATATTAAAAGATATTTTGATTTTGATGATGTCCGTCCGTCCGTCCGTCCGTCCGTCTGTCCGTGCGCACGATAGCTCGAGAACGGGCTCACAAAGAAATATAACATTTTGTACACGGAGTTAAAAAAAAAGTGAAATTAAGTTCGAAAATTAGACAAATTAGACAAATCGGGCAACTCCACGAAGGAGTTGCCATACAAAACTTTCGTTTTCCACTATATATTTGGACACTGCCTGAGAACGCGTTGGCTTTTTGTCAAGCTATACAACATTTGGACCAATTAGTTTCTTCTCGATACATTTTAGGCCAGAAATATTTGGCTGTAATTAGTTTTCTTGTATCTCTTGCACTTGGGTGCAATAGATCATGCATCGTGTTGAAAATGGTATCGATGGTACGTAAGGACGATTTACCGATATTTTAGTTTCACACCAAATTTCCGTATCCTCAACTGGTATGTAGGTTTCTTTTAAATTGAAGGAAAATTGTTCTGCTTCTTTTGTAAATTCTCTAGCTCTTCATCTTTATTTTATTCTGAGCTCAGAGCTTTAATATCATGTCAACTAAGTCGACGTGTCCTCTAGATAAACTGTCGGCCACAACGTTTTTGGAACCGTTTATGTAGCGTATGTCGGTGATGAATTGAGCTATAAAGTCTAAATGCCTAGCTTCTCTATGTTATTTTCCGGTCTTTGAGCAAATGGCGCTTGTCAGAGGTTTGTGGTCAGTGAAAACTGTGAAATCCCTGCCATCCAGAGCATATCGAAAGTGTTTGATTGTTTGGTATATTGCAAGCAGTTCTCTGTCAAATGTAGAGTATTTTACTTCAGAGGGAGAAAGTTTTTTTGAGTAAAAGCCTAGGGGCTCTCATTTGTTATTACTATATTGCTGAAGGACAGCTCCCATGGCAGAGTTGGAACTATCAACCATGAGGCTCAACTTTGCGTCTGGATTCGGATGAATTAGGAGTGTACCAGTTTTGTAAATCGGTTTTCAGTTTATTGAATGCTTCATCACATTCTGCTGACCACGAAAAAGTTTTCTTTTTTATCGCTTTGGGAAGATTCTTGAGTAACTGATATAGAGGAATTGACGTATTACCGATATTGGGAATGAACCGATGGTAAAAGTTTACCATTCCTAGAAAACGCTGCAATTGTTTAATTGATGTAAGTGTAGGGTATTCTGTAATCGCCTTAACTCTTGCGGTCGAAGGTGAAATCCCTTCTCTAGTTATCTTATAACCAAGAAAATCTAATTCCGAAACGCCTAAAACAATTTGGTTGGATTGAAATTCATCCCAAATTCATTTAATTTGTTAAATAATGTCTTGAGATGTACCTTGTGTTCATCTGCCGAATTGCTTCCAACTAGAATGTCATCAACGTAGATAAAAATGAAATCTAAAGCCGATAGTATTTCGTTTATAAAGCGTTGGAAACTTTGAGCACCGTTCTTGATACCGAAAGGCATGCGAAGGAAATTGTATAACCCAAAAGGTGTTGTTACCGCTGTCTTGAAAATGTCCTCAGATGCAATCGGAATCTGATGATAAGCTCGGACTAAGTCTATCTTCGAGAAAATATTACATCCGTGTAACTTTATAGAACAATCCTGCATGTTGGGCAGTGGATACTCGTCAAACTGTGTAACTGCGTTTAATTGTCTATAGTCTCCACACGGTCGCCAACCCGGAGAATCCTTTTTCGGGACCATGTGAAGTGGAGAAGCCACAGAGGAAGAAAATGGTCGTATTATACCTAATTTAGGCATTTGCTGGAATTCATCCTGGGCTATTTGAAAATTTTTTGGATGTAGTCTTCGGGGTCGGGAAGATGGCAATTGTCCGTGGGTTACTATATTACGCACAAAGTTGTGTTTTATAGGCATATTAAAATTGGATGGAGACCTTAGGTCTGGAAATTGGTCTAGTATTGATCCGAATTCGCCTTTAATAAAGAGTAGCTTCGACAAATTTGAATTCACGATTCGTGTCTGAACCTGTACAGAGAGATTGGTTTCTTGATCTCTAATTTTTCTGTTTCGAGTATCGACTGCTAGATTGTGCCTATATACAAAGTCCGCTCCGATGATTGCGTGATTGATTGTAGCTATGACAAAGGTATGTTAGAAATCGCGTTTTAGATCGAGATTAACTATAAGCATTTTATATCCGTAGGTGCTTATGTGTGAGTCGTTTCCTGCAAATAAAAGGAAATGGGATTTTGTGTGATGCTTTGGGAATATTTTTTTAGGAAGTATGGAGACTTCTGCTCCTGTATCAATTAGAAAATTGATTTTTGTGCGTTTGTCAAATATAAAAAGGCGGCGCGGAAGTTTACTGAGCCCCGATGCCACTGACGAGGCCGAATTGATTAGGTTTTTGGCTCCTGGGTATTTCTGGAAGTGAACGCACAAGGTGAAATACATTTTTGTGCTTTCGATTTAAATCGTCTATGGTAATAGCAAAATTTAGGAATAGATTTGTCGCGGTTAAATCTGAACTTCGTTTGTAACCTTGATCTGCTTCTATTAGAATTGAAACGACTGCAAGTATTTTGTTTTAGTTCCAAATTATGTATTCGCTGTGATAAATTTTCTATGGCAGTAGTAATAGGATCAGATGGAGCAGAGCGTTCGGTGTAAGATACCGCAGCAACCCTGGTTCTCGACATTGAATCGTAAATTTTATCTCCGATCAAGAATATTTGGTCTTTTGAATGTGAGCCTTTAATTGCGATGAGACAAGCTTGAAGAGATTGTGGTAATTTGTTTAACCAAAGCTTATCAAGCAAAGGTGTTAAAAGGATATCTGCGACTAGTTCTAATGTCTCTGGTGTTAAAGACGAATCTAAATAATCGTATTTTGTATTAGAAGCGGTGATATTTTTAAGCCTGAACTTTGTTTCCACTTACAGGAACTTTCAACCTTTTGTTAAATTTAAGGAGTACCGAGAAGTTTATACACAAAATTATTTGTGAACCTGACGAGATCACATGCATTTTAAAAAATTTCACTTACAAAGAAAAAGTATTTGGAAAAATTATGAAATTTTAGCAAATGTTTAAAAGATACATATGTATATATATGTATATATATTGTTAATAATATTTAAGTGATCAAAGGAATTTCGTACTGACAAAGCTTTTTCTTTCCTTTAATATTTGATGTGATTTTATAAGCAGTAATTGATATACTTGTATTTATTTATTTATTTTTTTATTTATTTATAAAAATTAAAACGATAGTAAACAGATACATAAATCCAATAACTTACTACCGTTTGGTTAGCGCTAATTGACTTCAAAGGAAAAAAAGAAAAAAAGAAAAAGGAACCAACTGTACATATATCTGATAGGAACTTATACCTAGATACAGAGGATGATAAACAATAATTTCATTGGAAAAGGAATAGAATAAAATTAATTAATGTAATTACAGATAAATTTCAAAGTCGTAGACATACTATCTAAATTCATTTATACAAATCAAAAAGCTTAAGTAAAACGAAGGATAATAGAAATACAGAATTAAAAGTAGGGTAACACATATAGGAGTAAAGCGTGGTGAGGTGAAGCAAAGTAGAGAAGAGAGGGCAATAGAGCATACAGCGAGGTTAGTATACAGAAAAGAGAAAGTGAAGGAAAGAAGCAAATAAAAATTAAAGTTAAGTTGATCAATTCAGAATGGAGAAATTATCCAGAGCATTAATTTCAGCTAAGAGACTGCGTTTAAAATACCCGAGGCTATCACTGAGTGTATCCAAATCATAGTATAAGGCATTGTGGGCCCTTTGAATTATAACCAAAGGTGACTTGAGACGCAAGTTGGTATGGGGTGGATCTATGTGAAACGTAGATAGCTGTCGAGTTAAACGGCTAGGAAAGCTAATTTTTAATTTGGACAAAAGCTCAGAGGAATCAATAGAGCCGTGTAATATTTTAAATAACAAAGTTTCATCGAGATAGGAACGACGTGCTTCCAGGGATACCATGAAGTATCTAGTCAATCTGCCGTCATAGTGTTCATATGAGCCCGTAAGTTTGAAGTACAAGTACCTAGTAAATCTGCGTTGGACACTCTCGATTTTATTTTTGTATGTTGTGTAAAAGGGATTCCAGATTGGGGAAGCGTATTCTAATATGGATCTAACTAGGGTATTGTACATATTTTTATGGGTAGAGGGCTGCTTAACAGGCCTAGCGCACCTTAAGACAAACCTCTGTGTTTTAAAAGGTTTTTGGTGATATTATTAATTTGAGAGTCAAACAATAGCTTATTATCAAATTGTAATCCCAGGTCCGAGGGTTAGTGAAGCGCAGAGCTGCCAAGGGAGAATAACTGGATGTGAAAAGCCATATATGTGCAACGTGCTTCGTTGTGCTGAGGTCCTGTACATCCCATTACTGATGAAAGTGCGTGTACCTAGTGAAGCCTAGCGCGTATATGACCTAGTATGTAGCTTGGTATTTGTACCTTGGTATGCTATAAGACTACTGGCATTAGTCTCAAGCCTCTCCTAGCCTAAAGGGCGGATCATAACCTTCTCGTGGTCCACTGCTGTTACTTTATAAGTGCTAAAAAGACTAAGCCCGAACGGAGGTACCAGTAACGTTTAAGGATCTTCATGTAAGATTCACTGGGAGTACTCATGATCGTATGATCATGTGATACGAAGCCATACCAATTGGGTAGCCGACATTGCTAACTTGGTACTACGGGATTGAGGAGCCCGGAATAGAGCTCTTTGAGCAATATTCGCCTCATCATGGGAAGGTGCGTTTGTGGTAGGCCATATCGGGGGAGAGTGAGATTATCTGAGTCTGCATGAGTTAGGCGAACATTCTTCTCTAAACAGAGTAGTTTGCTCTTTTATCATAATTGCATACTGCGTCCGTGAATTTGAAGGTTGGTCGCTTATTTAATGTATGCTTAGAGGATAGGCTCTCGGCGTGGAATTGCGCTAAATCAACCGAGTGCCGTGACCCAAAGATTGGAAGAGATTTTAGGTAGGTCTCGCTTGGACCAGTAAGTCCAATGTCAAGCATGCACCCACATAAACTGGTCTTGCTAAGACAGAATATAAATTATATTCTGTGTCTCAAGGGCGTTGATTGTCGCTTGTCTTCAATCCGTGCATTAAGAATGCCGTGAGATTAAGCCATAATGGCAGGTGCTCACGTAAAACCGTGACAGCTTTGTGTACTCCTAGGTCATTTATTTCTGAGACACGGGTAACTGGAAGAGTCCCCAACTTATATTCCCAGTACAGCATAGTGCGTTTTCTTGTAAAAGAAATATCATTTGCATTTTTCCACGTTTAGGGACAAATGGTTTTTGTTACACCATGAGGGTAGCTTCTGGATGTCATTTTGGAGATACTGGCAGTCAGATGGATCATTTATTACTCTACAAATTTTAGTTTCATCAGCATAATTAAAGACAAGGAGCAGAGTTCTTTGGGAAGGTCATTAACGTATAATAAACAGAGAAGCGGGCCAAGAATCGAGCCTTGGGGTACGGCCGCAGTTTGGGTATATAGATAAGATGAGAAACCATTTATTACAACAGAAAGCTGTCGATTCGAGAGATATGATTGAAACTAAAGGGTACTGCTACAGTCAAAGCCCATTGTCTTCATCTTAGCCGTAACTATATTGTGATTGATTCTATCGAATGTCTTAGATATGTCCAAATAAAAAACATCTACCTGTTTAGCTTCATCAAGAGCTAGGGCAATAGAGTCTGTGAATAACGAAAGATTAGTTACAGTAGATCGACCTGGCAGGAAGCCGTGTTGTTGTGGACTGAGGTAGGGTTTTATTTGGGGCAGTAGATTGTTGTAGATTAGTTTTTCAATAATCAAAGCTAAGGCATTAGTTAGAAATAGAAATAGGGCGGCAGTTCTTTACTAGCTTTTTATCCCCAGCTTTGAACGCAGGGTAAACATACAAGTTTTTAAGAACGTCTGGGTAAGTATGTTTGGAGATAGAAGAATTAATCAATACGGTAATAGAGTGCGATAGAACTGAGGAACAGTTCTTGTGAAATGTGTGAGGAATACCATCTGGACCCGTATTTTTGTTTTCATCCAACGACGTAAGTAATACTTGAACCTCAGTATGGTGTATGAGAGGGATATTTAAGCAGCTATAAAGAGTTTCATCAGACGTATTACGGATAGTGGAACACAAGTTGTCATCAAATGTGGTCTGAAAGTGTTTAACAAACAAGTTGCATATACTTTCAGGTTTGTTGGCAGATATTCCACCATAAAGCATTTCCCTAGGGTAGCAGCCAGAAAGCTTCATGCTTTTTGCATAAGACCAAAAATTCTTTGGGTTGGAGGATATGGAATTTTCGATGTTTTGAACATATTTTTTATAGCATACTCTAATCATGTTTTTTTACTTTGCTGCGGAGGTAGCTAAAGGTAGTGTAGTGCTCAGGATGCTTGGATTTTATATACTTTAATCTATATTTTTCCTGAGTCTGACAGCATGAATTAGGTTCTGAGAGAACCAGACAGGACAAGTGCTCCGTCTCTTCTATATTCGGGGAATATAATTTTCAATTGCCATGTTGAGATGATTATAAAACACTTGAAAGGCTTGGATCACCTCAAGGTGCTGCAGGCACGTGAAGTCAATTTCAGAAAGAAAATTGTTAATAGCATCATAGCAGCACGCTTGAATAAGCGCTTATTAATTCTTCCAGCAATGTGGAGCACTTCTTTAGTTTTCAGATGTAGGAGAAGAGGAGGGTAGTGAATATCAACACGGGAAAGAGGACAGAAGGGCTATGTAACATCAGAATTACCAGATCGGCATTAGACAAAATTGGTCCAGGTATCTCTGTATGTATGTATATATGTGATGACGATGAGTTGCATACTTATTCTAAGTTGAGTGAATTCTTTGGCTTTGTCTCTGAGTAGTATGATTCAAGCAAAAAACTAGGACCTTGGTGAGGCTATTGAATTGGCTGATGCTGCGAAGAAGGTATTTATGGAAAGAAGGGAAAATAGCGTGGAAAACTTTAAGAAAATTTTCGAAACTGCGAGCACAATAAGCGAAGAGTACGACATTGAATTACAAAAGCCGAAGGTTGCTTCGATGTAGACGCAAAGTTTTAACGTAGAGACTGATTCCGTTGAAGATGATTATCGTATATCTATCTATATACCATATCTTTATACGTTTATCACTCATTTACAAGATCGTTTCCTGAAACACCGCAATATCTTGACGAATTTTGTGTGTCTTTTCCCCAATAAAATGTAAATATTCAATGAAAAGTCATGCTTGTAGTTATTTGGACCATACTCATCAATTTTGCGTGATGATTCTTGAGACACATGGCTTAGCGAGGTACAACTTTGGCGGCGACGTATTTCCGGGAAGAACATCAACAATGCACTCGAGGCACTCGACATTTGAAGTGCAGACGCGTTTCCAAATGTTCATCAAATTCTACGACTTATGGCGATTTTGCCTGCCACTACAGCGACAAATGAACGCTCATTCTCGACATTGCGTCGTCTTAAAACCTATCTTAGATCGACCACGACTGAAGATTGGCTTAACGGTTTAGCCTCGCTTAGTATTCACCGACATGTTGAAATGACGTTCAAAAAGTTTCAAACGAGTTTTTTTCGGTACCTCGAAGAGTGAATTTGTTGAAAGATAGTCACAAGATCTATGTGTTTTTTACATTATTAAATGTCTTTGATTTTTGAAAATCCGTTACTTGAAATTTTTATAAACTCAATACTTAACATGATATAAGCTGTGTTCCTTTGTGTACCATATTATAGAACTCCCATATACTGGAGAGAACAAATTGTTCTGTCGACTGAAGTGAACTATTTGTACTGTTCGCTTCATTTAAATCTTTCTATGAAAATATATGTGTCGTTCTTTTGTGTATCTTTTGCTCTGCTCTGTTCTGCGGACACAAAAGAACACAGCTAATAAGTTTAGATCCCTCCCCCCCCCCCCTGCGCACGGGCCTGGGTACAGCTACAGCTACTGATTTGCCACATTTTCCGTTATATACTCTAGATCTAGATCAACAATCTGCATTATTTTATCGTGCCGGCTACTAGGCATGTGAAATTTATGTATTCGTTTTGCAGTTTACGATGTCTCTAGTCGAATTGATGCCATTCTTCGCGTCCATTCTGTTTTCAATTTTATGCCATGTTTCGCTTGATATCCATTGGGCTTGGTTCGTTTGAACGTAACCTATGATTTCTTTAACAGCTGATATAATGGAACCTTTTCTTTTTACATGAACTTCTTTTTCTATGTCAAATATTCTGATTAAAATAAATTTTCGATTTTTCGATCCATCCCACTATTTTAGTAGTATTTTTTTGTTTATTTGGATACAGGGTGACTCAAATTTTAATGTTTTCACTGTGGATATGTTTTTTTTTAATTTGCTGATTACTGGGAATCTGGTTACTCAATTCTTTTGTGCGAAATTTCAAATTAATGGTATTAATTGGAGCTTTTCAAAGAAATAAAAAAACAAATATTGAAAAAATAACACAAATTCTATAAGTTTTGAATTTTTGATGCCCTCCGGAAGAGAAATACTCCGCTGAAAAATATTTATTTTGAAATGCTCTAACATTAATGCATAATGAATCATATCAAAAACTTGCGGATGTTCAGCTCTTAGTTTAGGCGATAAATTTTTTTTATTAGTATCTTTGCAGAATTTCATGTGAAAATTTTAGAATTTACTCCGATGTTTTATTGTCTTTGGATACTTAATGAAATACATATTTAAAAAATATTATAATAATAATTCTGTTTTATTATTTCATAAATTTTATAATTTTATTTTTATTATAAAACAACTGTGCTTTAACACTAACACTATTGTCATTTACATGTGGTACTGTTAAAGGCCAGACTATGAAAATGCCTAAATTTTTATATACATAGGTTACGAGGAGGCGCACGATGAAAGGCCGTAAAATATTTGTAGAGAATAGAATCCATACTATCAAAAGTCCAAGCAAAGCAAACTTCTCGAACTTCAGACAGAAAAAAAACTTCGCTTCCAATGGTTCGTTACGAGTTCGAAAGAAATCTATATTCCGTGCATTTTTATTGGGAAATGAGAATTTTCGTTTTCCCCGATTAAAACTCCTTAACTCTACATTCACGATTGTTAAACATACTTGATGAGTTTGGGAAAACGTGAGAAGTGTCGAAATATTGAAGGACAACTAACTCTGTATGGGAGGGTCGTATAGCATTGGAGTTTTTTCCTACAGATTTACGGACAATATTTGGTTCAGTTGTGAGTATGTATATGATTTTTTGATATTTAGATATTAAATAATATTGTGTATATATTCGTCATCCAGATGTTCGAACCAGGGCTCGAAAATAACCGGTATTTTCTAATTTTCAAACGAAGAAGTCACATACAAAATAGGCAATTAAACAAAAAATATTTTATGGTGTGTACATTTTTGAAAGAATTTGCCTTTTTTTATGAAAGTAAATAAATATAAGTAAAAATAAACTTTTACAATAAAAGTTTTTAATAACCGGTAATTTTTAACGTATATTTTTCAGTTAAAAAACAAAGGTCAAAATATGACTTTTATTATTCAGTCAAATGATAAAAGTCAAAAAATCACTTTTATTTTTCAGTCAAATAATAAAAGTCAAAAGATGACTCTTATTTTTTGATCAAGTAATGAAAGTTAAAAAGTCAAAAAATAAAAGTTATTCCTTTACTTTTATTTTTCGATCAAAAAATAAAAGCATTTGCTTTGACTTTTATTTTCTTCAGCCAGATATTTAAGTCACTTGTTAAAGAATTTTTTATTTTGGGGTATTACTTAAAGTAGAAACTCACAGTAAAATTTATGCGGAATATGGAAGAAATATTGTTAAAAAAGTCTTATGTCTGGAAAATAAGTGCGTATTACTTCATGCTGAAAATATTTAATAAACAAACACTAAAAATCAAGACAATTTTACATTAAAAAACCCTTTTCAATTTATAGAATTTTTTTCATTATATCTACTCTGCAGATGAAGAAGTATAATTATCTTCGCTGAAGTTTTCATTATTTTCATATATGGCATTTTTTTTCTTCGCCAATATTCATGTGAATTAGTATATTAGTTGCATTACATTACACCTATTTAGTGTTCGTTAATAAATTATGTTTTTTTGTTTTTAAGTTCCATAATGTACATATTACTGAACAAACACAATGTAATCTTAAATGTTTTCTATTTGTGTTCGATCACATTCTTCTTCCAAAAGTAATCGATTTTACCTTGATAATATTTTCGCAGATCTACTATGTATGTACAGTTGCATTACCTATAAGTAAATTTTATTTTTCAATTAATTTACGCGCAGTATAAGGTGGTTCTATACTATTGCTCCTAGAACGTGTTTATTATGAATGAAATTAGGTTATGTAGTTTGTAATGTTTATATACCGGATTATCTCTATATCGCCGAGTATTAGTTTGTTCTATCGTCAAATGGGAAGATTTTGACCTAAATAAATAAATAAATAAAAAAAATTCAATAATAATTATTTTTAAGTTTTAATTTTTAAATCACTAATAATCATTAAATATGAGTTTCACCCAAGAAAAAGACTCACATATAACTGTTTCTTCTTAAAATCATCAATAAACATCACACCTGAGTTTTATTTTTTTCGATCAAAAATAAAACTCAAAATAGTATTTTAGGTCTAATTAAGTTATTGTCATAAAATTTGGTTTTTTGTACTTTTTGAGTAGTAGAATTCACTCAAAATGTTCATTATTTATATATGCTCTCAGACCAATTGTAACTTCCTTCAGAAAACAAATTTCCCTTCTTTCAAATCTATTCACACTTCCATTCGAAGCTGAATACAAAAGTGTTAAGAATGGTCGTTTGACTTTTGTTTTGTTCAATTCGTGACCGTACTTCAAATTTCACGACAGGCAGTATTGAGAAAAAAACAAATAAACAAAATACCAAAGTTTATTGCATTGGTTATACTTTATGAAAATGCGAAATTCTTAATTGCAATGCAACGCAAATTTACTCGGATATATCCAGCTTCTGTAATTTAAATAGCACCCAGAAATACTGAAAATAAATAGTGTCATAGCCGAGTTTCGTATTCCTCTGTTTTTAGTGCTTGTTTTCTACTTATTTTCACATAACTAAACGTATAACGCTTTTTTGTCTTCTAGTAATTTAAAGCTTAATTCCTTGTCTTCCCAAACGTTACACTGACTATATACCTAGCTTAACAAAATAGTTTTAATTACAAAGTAACCTTACCAATTTACTCTGGCTAACTCTCAGCTGAGTAATAATTGCATGTGTGTATGTGCAGCCAGGGTTCGCAGATCGCGGCATCGGCATATACAAGGACTACTCAGTTGAGAGTTTTGTTAGGAAAGGTATAAAAATTTTATTTCGGATCGGAAGATAACAAAGCAAACCTAAGATTTTCAGAACACCATTTTGCTGTATGAATTGTAGCTTAGGGCGCAGGAGCTATTCAAATCAAACTTTTGTCAGTTTTACAGAAGAACACTGCAAATATTTTAGAGACTCCGTTGGGGCTCTCTCATGTGGTAGTGAGGGAGTCTGTTTCATGGCCTGTGCAGTATTCTCGATGGTTTTTGCTAAGCCCTTTTTGAACTTGGTCTATAAGACCAATTCTTATGATACGCTAGATGAATGCCAGTATTAAATTTGTATGGTCACCCGAAAAATGATCACAACCAATTTTATAGAATTTCGTATTCTGAAGAAGTTTTTAGTACAATAAAATGTCTAGAACTGATTGTTCTCACAGTATACGTAAAAAACCTACATTTTTATATGACAACACCAAGAAGGGATTGCCCGATTTAGTCCATTTTTGAAATTTTAGTTGGTATTACTCTCAAAGCACCATGTACCAAATTTCAGTGTCCAAATATAGAATGGAAAACGAAATTTTTGTATAGCAACCACACAAAGGAGTTGCCCGATTTAAAGTCCGTGCACACAATTTCAGCTCTCTAAGTATACGCGTTCTCGAGCGCACAGTCGAACGGACGGATAAACGGATGGACGGATTCGTCGACAATATTCACGACAACGAACAGTGGATCGTATCTTTTTCTTATAAAGGTCCAAATCTGGGTGCATAATTTCTACGAGCTCCGCCACTGATGAGAAGATACGGTCTCGCACTGCGTTGTAATTTCGTAGACGCGTGTGGTAGGGCGTGAGTGGATATAAAACAGGCTCACGCCCACTCGTCATACCAGAGCTTGGTGGCCGTTCAAAATCGAAATGATATGAGACCGAACTTCCTGCTCAGCAACATCACTCGAAGAAAGTACTCATGGTTCTATCGGGGTGTCAAAAATTAAGGACTCTTCTAGAGAAGTGTCTATCACAAGTGTCTTGGGCTCCCTACTGATTGAAACGGGAGCTTGAAAATCTGCAGAGAAGTCAATCAAGTTCTCTGCTTCTATTAACGAGCCATTCTCAGCGTTAGGACTGTCAGGTGGGCTGTCAATATCCCCAGAATAACTGAGTGATATTAACGGACAGTTTATTATTTTGCCGAGGTCTTCTGATTGCGCGGACTGTCTTCCCTGTTCAATGCTTGAACTTACGTTGTCGAGGCTGTTGCCATTCGATACGTCGCAATTGGTCGAGAAAAGATATTGGGATTCCCGATCCGTCTCTCGTTTTTCTCTAGGCAAACTCTCAGTTTGGCTTGAAGATATTCTTGCGTCCGTATCATAGCAGAACACTTGCTGCCTTTCTTGCAAGCAATCTTGATAATAGTGGCCTTGCTGATCGCAATTCCAAAAAATTGCTGCTGGTCTATTCGTGACAGCTGCTAGGTCTATCATACTATTGTCACGTCCCGGTAATATAGGTACATCAGGATAAAAATTTGAGGTGTCCTCAACCTCACTCACTCGATGATATTGTTAGGGGTTCAGGCCACTAGCTGTCGCAATCCGCAATTGCTTAGCTTGGATCTGAGTGACGAGTGATCTCAACTGACCAATAGTGTTGGTAGGGTGCAGACAGATCTTGTTTTGAATCTCTGGCAATAAGTTAGACTTAACTTTTTCCAGAAATTCACTATCTGCCATTGAAATCTGCAGCTGATCTCGCAACTGCACTAGGTTTTGATGGTATGTTGCGAAGGACTCACCAGATTTCTGTCTGCGGGACATTAGTTGAATTCGCACCTTCATATCATCTTTGGGAACTCCCCATTCAGCTAGAAAGGCTATCTTGATGTACTACCACGTAGGCGTGGAGTTCTGTCAGAACAAAGACCAGTACCATTCCATGGCAACACCTGCGAGCAACGAGCTCATATTTCTAACAAGGAGATCAAAATCCCCTTCGAGCGCTGAGTAGGTGAATGCTTCAACTCGGAAGACAAGCTCATCTACTGAGCAAGATGTTCCATCTACGAATAGGGCTACCTAATCGTCGTGACCATGAATTACGTTGAGGTCTATCATTTTGATGTACCTGTGCCTGAGGGATGTTATCAAGCATCAGCCCCTGTGAAGTATCGGGTCTTTGTTGCATTACAGGTACACCAATGGGTGGTGTTGGTCGAGTGGTGTCTACCGGAGGAATGGGTGCGACAGGAGCTGGCTGATTAAGATGGTTAAAAATTTCATCCCTCAGAGCACCCATACTCTGTGTGATACCTTCTCGTATTAGGTCGTGCATCTGGACTCTAAGTCCAGCCATTAATGCTTCCGAAGCTACTAGGCCTTACCCATGGGTATTAGGTGCTGGACTATTCATCCTCGAATTCGGATGTGAAAAACTCCTTGACTGTAAATTTTGTACATTCGGAGATAGAGATCCACGATTTGACTGTGGCATCGTTAGTGGTGGTAAATAGGATGCTTATACGGGTGGTTGAGGCTCCTGACTTTTGCATCTGGTCAATGAAAATCAGAATTTATTAGATAGTCGAAAGGCATCTCTAATTTTCTCGTCTAAGCGCGACCCGCTCTGCCATACCAAATAAGGCGGCATACTCTGCCTAAAAATACACAGCGGTAAATTCTGCCATACATAATAAAGTGGCATATTCTGCCTTGAAATAAAGCATCGGCGAAACGCTGCCAAAAAAACTGTGAACAGCAGCATACTCTGCCATCGAAGAAATATATCGGCACTCCCTGCTACCACAATAAACAATCAGAGCGGCTCTTTAGCCATCACTTCCTATCACTACACCCTAGAACAAACATTAGAATAGAATAGAATAGAATAGAAAAATCATTTATTAAAGAACCTCAGCTTACGCTACGTTACAACGTTAGGTACATCGAGTAATTAATAGCTAGTTGGCATAATAGCAAAAAATACAAAGTCGTTTAGCAAAATAAAAAAGGATCAATGTACAGATTCATTGCGGTAGAAATCATTTACAGTATTTACAGTAATACAGTCATACAATAGAGAGCGCAAAGCACTCACCATAGAAATAAAATGGCAAACACCATTTACAAATAGGAATAAAAATGGGAAGGTAAAGCAAAGTAACAGCAATAATAAATAATAACTCAACTTAGAGGCAAAATAAAGAATAAAGAACAATAACAAAAAGAAATAACAAGTGCATTTTTTTTCTTTTTTTTTTTTATTATTATTATTTTCATTTTATACAGACATTAGGTGACATAACGCGAGTTCCTTAAATTCCCTGCAAGTACCAGCTCTTCTGACTGGTTCCGGGAGGGGGTTCCAGAGAATGGCACCCTGACCAAAGAGGTCATTGGACCCAAATCGAGTGCGAGTTCTATGCAGGACAATTCTGAGATAATTAAGGTTGCTCCATGTGAGCAATTGGTTAATGTAGACAGGTAGTGAGCAACATCTAGCTTTGTGTATGAAGCTTAACACTCTAAGTTCCAAGAGCTTAGCCAGGGGTTCAGGCATGAACAGCTAGACCAGAGCGGAGATGTGGGAATGCCGTTTGAGGCGGTATGCATGCTTTCAGCGCCCTGTTTAACTTTGCAATTTCCCCGGCATGCGGGGGGTACATAGCAACATCAGCAAAAAGAAATGCGGCATGATAAGTGACGTAATCAGGGATTGTCTGATGGACTGATCAAGGTGATGTGACACCGCGTAAAGAGAACGGAGTCCAAAGTAGATCCGAGAGCAAACTCTACTGATCTGTGGTCGCCATGTAAGATGGGGGTCCATAAGAAGACCAAGGTTTTTAACGTGTCTGTCAGAGAGAGGGATGACCAAATTTTGAATAAGCAGGTTAGGAAGCAAGCCATTAGTGCTGGAGGGATTATCACGAACGTTGTATCTTATTGCTTGTGTTTTCGTAGGGTTGAGGGTCAGACCACTAGCCTGACACCAATTAAAGATGTTGCCAAGCGTTACATTGAGCGCCTCAATGAGAGACGGAAGCTCATCAACATTGGCAGCACCATAGATTTGCAAATCATCCGCATAGAGATGGAAGCGATGACCACCCAGCACTTCCGCAACATCATTAATATATATGGTGAACAGGAGTGGAGCTAGAACAGCCCCCTGCGGAACACCAGAGACAATACCCCTGGGTGTTGAGAATCGGTCATTACTATTAACGATTAGTGTCCTGCAAGTCAGATAGCTGAGCTGTAAATGAGCCTACCAGCAGCTGACCCAAAACCAAAAGTGTTCACAAGTTTGGCAATGAGTGAGCTGTGAGGAACAGAGTCGAACGCTCTACTGAGATCCAACAGCACATGCACTACGTGCTTGCCTTCATCGCATAGCTTGCGGATGTCAGATGTTACTTTAACAAGGGCGGTGGTAAAGCCGGACTGAAATGTTGACAGCAGTCGACTATCTTCAATGTGTTCGCCGATCTGATCTGAGATAAGGATTTCGAAGACTTTCGAGATGGAGGAGAGGATGGAGATGGGACGCCAGTCACCAGGACATTTTGGAGATGTGACTTTGGGAATTGGAGAGATGATGCCGGTTTTCCAGCATTTGGGGAAGATTGAGCAGGTGACAAATCGGTTAAAAAGATGCGTAACTAATGGTAAAATGAAAGGGAGAATGATTCTAAGAAATTTAATTGGGATCCCATCATGTCCCACAGCGTTAGATTTAATACGTTGAAAAGCCTCCAGTACCTCAGCCGCACTGAAATTGCAGAAGGAAAATCCATCAGTCGGAGGATAGGGGCTGTCCGTTTGAGATTGGCTAGAAGTACTGGTGACATGGGACAGTGGGTTAAGGCTATAGTTGGCAAGGGCCAGTGGAACTGAGGGTGGAGCCGTAGACTGAGCCGGGCAGAGGTGATTAGCAAAATCTTCAGGGTCGACATTAGTCTGAGATCTAGATTTAGATCCTAACCCCATATTTCGAACCTTACGTCAGTCAACACCATCCCTAAAGTTATTCAAGGTGTTCCCTCTGATTAGTTTCCGAATAAGGTGCTCAAACGCCCTACGAGCGAGTCTAAAAGCTTTGAGATTATCGGAATTCTTGTACATCTTCCAATGAGTATAGGCAATGTCTCGAACCTGACACAACAAGGACACATCAGGTCTACTGAGTATCTTGTCACTAGCACTCCAGGTTCGAATGGTTTTGAGGGGGACATTATTATGAAACACAGACTTGATTGTACACATGAATTGCAGTCCTGCATCATCCGGATCCGCTGCATTGTGGACGAACGACCAGTCCCTATTGCCAAAATCCACCTGAAGAGCGTCTGGCTGAATAGCTAAAAGGTTCCGGTATGTGCGCTCTGCACGGGGGGGAGGCTGGAAAGTTAAAGGTACCAAAAAGAATGTCGTGGTCTGAGACACCAGGACATTGACCGGTTAGCAAAGGAATTGAAAGAGGAGATGTAATAATGAGATCGAGTGTGGTGGCGGAGGAAGTACCATGGCGTGTTGGAGAATGATTAGCCAGGACGAGTCCCAACTCATCAAGGAGTTCCAATAGACAGCTGCAGAGATGAGACGCAACATTAATATCGATATTAAGGTCTCCCGCAATGATCACCCTGGAGAATTGACTGGCAATAAAGCTCAGGGCATTACCCAGACTGGATAGATCATGATCAGTGAAGGAGGCCACACATCTGTACAGCACCATCACAACAACAGGGTCATTTATGCTGTCAGCACTCCATGTTTTGACAGCCAGCATTTCCCAGCTATTGGTGATTTCCTGATAAACAACTCCAGATAGCAGCGAGTTAGCCAGATAAATGGCAGTTCCACCACCTCTGTTTTCTGTGCGATCAAGTCTGTGCAATCTGTAACCTGGTATTTCAAGCATTTTAGCAGTGTGAAACTGCTTAGTCCAAGTTTCGCAGACAAGGAGGGTGCTGGCCCTGCCGAGCCGAGCAATGTGCCGTATTTCGACGAGGTTCTTGAGGGTTGATCTGGCGTTAAGGGAGATGACATTGAGCTTATTGGGTGGAAGAAAATTGGAGAGTGTCACGCGCTGGGAGCTGGTGATGCGTCTGAGAGATTATTTACTGACGAGTTGGTTTCAGGGACTAAAGTGAGCAGCTGTTGCCCGAGGGCTGATGTAAAGCGTTCAAATATGAGATCTGTGGCAATAAAAGGGGACCGCCTGCAGATATATGTCTTCCTGTGCTTGGTGGATACACGTAGGACTACTTTCTCTCTTTTTAGTTTAAAGCGAGGTGAAGAAGTCCTACTTCATCCGTGTCCAGGTCCTCATTAATGAAAACTCGAATATCTGAGGTCTCCGCAATAATAGAATTCAGTGTAATAGGCTTAGTGCGGAGCTGCTTGATGTACGCCTGAAAGAAAGTGGCACAGTCCTCTTCCCTATAAAAGCGGATGAAGCCTTTGGGTTTCCTAGGCTTAGTTTGCAGTGATGAGAGTGGACGCTCGAAGGACTCAGCCTTCTCAATAGTCTTTGCGAACACCGGATTGAGTCTCACACTAGAACACAGGTCAGGGAGAAGCTTGTCGCATTTCCTGAAACACGCTTCAGGTATGTTGCTAACAACAAGAGTGCGCTTCTTTATACTAGTCCTAGTATAGGACTTGAGGACTTCGATGTCCTTTCCAATTTTAGTGATGGATTTTAATTTAATATGGTCTATGTCTTTGCTGAGCAGAGTATTAATCTTGCGGTCGATGATTACCAATGACGTCTGCGCAGCAGACGCTGATTTAGATAATTTAGATTTGACTAATTGAGGCACAAGGTAGCTGCAAGGTATCTGGCAACTTTGATGCAGGTCTTACACACCCAATTTACACTTTTTTCCTGGTAAACTGCCAAGTAGTCAACATATGAAATTCCAACGCAAACCGTGTGGTACCACAAATCGCAGCCGTCACAAGTGATCCAGATAATATCATCCACGCCTACTTTAGGCTCATTAAGAAAACAGGCACTGCAGAGAGGATCGTCAGTGTCTGTGATAGAGTCTGCTGCAGGCTTGGGTGGGTCCCCAGCAGCGTAAGTGATTGTATTAGGCTTAGAAGAAGCCTCTGAGTCACACTTGACTGGAGGTGGTATGCTGCCGCTAGTCGGCGGGGCAGACTCGCCTTTGCTCTTTGATAATATCTTAGGTGCGACGATACCAACAGATGTCTTGTTATTAGCACACTTGACTGGAGGTGGTATGCTGATGCTAGTCGGCGAGGCAGACTTGCCTTTGCTCTTTGATAATGTCTTAGGTGCGACGATTCCAACAGATGTCTTATTATTAGCAACATTGACAGAGCCAGAGGATCCTTTAGCAGACATGGACCTAGTAGTCATGGTATGGGATATACAGATATCCCTTGTGATGATGTGAAATTAGCTGACTAAACAGGGTTGCGAAAATAAGTTCAAATATAATTTACCCGGATATCAGTAGTCAATATAGATTACAACTGAAGTTGAAGCAGATAATGACTTAATCTTCAGATAACTATCCTGTCTTAAAATAATGAGTTAACTAATCTCAAGATGAATTATGTATTTCTAGTTCTAATATTAATAATTTCAGTGATATTGTTATGTAACCTTAGTCAATGCCGCACCAGATATCAGTTGAGTCACCATTATTCTAGATTTCGACTGAAGTACTATCTTGTCTTAAAACAATGAGTGCAACCATAATTAACCCAAACATCAGTTGAGTCAATATAAATTATAACTGAAGTTGTATATTATTAATAGTTAAATGCAAATGATGTATATTATTATTAGTTAAATGCAAAAGGTAGATAAAGGTTATAGGTTAAATATGCATGAAAATAGAAAATTACAAAGATTAACAAGGTATGGCCAGAAAATCTGTCAATTGGTTGCTTGTCTCCTTTGGCGACAATTGTCCTCTCAATTTCAATCGTCCTTGTCACGGTGAAAAAAATTTTCTATTTGGAAATTTCTTTGCTTCCCACAAGCACATAATTACTTTTCCCGAACTGATTTAAACGAAGAACAAATGTTTTGTTAAATATTTTAATATATTCAAAACGTATTTCAGTCAATAAAATACGAAAAACTCAAAACAAATACGCTGGAAATGACTTTAGTCGCCTCATAACGTAGCAACACAAAAAATTCCTCTCGAATCGGCCATACTTGTTATCTTTGTATCCCAGAATCTTCTTCGTCCACTATAATCAAGCTGTGTGCTCTCGACATGTTCTTCTATTTGCCAAAAGATGTCACTTTCTTTTATCCAGTAGCTGTATTGGTTTGTAGCTGAGCTTATTAAGGAGTATTTCACGTATAGCAAAACTTTATGTAGATTTGTTTTTATAAAACTTTTATAGCTTTTTTTCTAAACACAATATAAAAGTTTTGTATGAGTGACGAAAGAAAATGTATATACATTAGTCACAGAATTACGTCACAGGCTACCAGCTCCAATGTGTGAAAATTTTAATGGGAATACTCGTCTTCTGTATACCTTGCTGCTAAAATAAAATATCCAAAGTTTAAAAATGAAGGTAAACACTTATAAAACCCTTAAATTCAACAAAACTTACCAATTTTTTTTTTTTACTTTGCGCACTGAAATTAAAACCGACCAAGGGAGCTCAAACTTTTGTCGTTTAATATTTAGTTGTATACATCACAAGAAGGAGCCGATCTATTTTAATTGATATATTGCAAAAATTCGGTTTAAAGGTAAGCTACAAATTGAACAAATGAACAATATTATATTAGTACAAAACGTGTATGTATGTATCTTTGAAAACGAATATAATTTATGTCAATCTTATTCTGTTTTTATTATTCCTCGAAGTCAATCGATTCATAGGCAGTTGATCTAAAAATAGTGGGGACTGGAACTCAAAAGGGCGATCCCATCCCATCATCAACATTAAAAAGCCAATAATTATTACAGAATTTATTTCAGGTGAACTTGTAACTAAATCGAATTCAGCATTCAGATGCATTCTAAGCCCGTGAAAAATATTTCTTTATATCAAAAATAGGAGTCCGGTGGCACGATTAGGTTAAATATGGGAGGTGTTTGATTCTCCTGGTGGTCAACTCATGTAGTGATACCGAGTAATGGTAAGAAAAAAAAAAGTTGGTGTTGTAAGGATTTAGGGAGTGCAAATAAAGTAAAATAATTAATTTAAAAGTGGATAGATATAGGTACACAACACAATTTCATGTAAAAATTTTAATTAAATATTTACATACATAATTCAAAGGAAATTTTTAATAATGAATTAATTGTTATAACAATAGCAACTTTCACTTAATATGTAAACATAATGTAAACATTTTATTTATTTATTTTTTGTTTTTATCTCGAGAGAGACTGCGTAGTACTCGCATTATTTCCAGGTAGGGTGCTTTGTTTTTGTTTTTTTTTTTTTTGAAGATAACTCCTAAAAACGAGTGTAAATTATAACTCAACTATTTTTCTTGATTAAGTACATTTATAAATTCTTCTAATTTCTCCTGAACATGTCTGACTTTTATTTGCTCGAATTCTCATTTCCACTTCTCTGTGTCTAAAATTAAAAAAAAAAAACTTTTACTTTCAGAAAAACAAAACACGCCACAACATTTTTATATGTATACCTTCTCAATTCAGATAAATCACTTTCTTTAGTTAAATCGTATTCTTTTTGTAAGTCTTGAAATTCGGTAGCATGATACGGAGCCTCTGAGGAAAATTCTTGTTTGGCTAATAGATTCTATAGACGTCTTTCCACTGCTCTGATCACCAACTACAACTACTCGAGGTAAGGATATCCCGACAGTTCATCTAATACTTCAGAGTACCTCTTCTCCTTATTGTTTTAATCGTGGATCTATAAAAAGGAAAAACGTATTTAGCTATATACCATATTGAAAACTTCCTTAACAGCACCTTGAGCAGCTAAATAAAAAGCTAGCTCATTGGAAACGACAAATTGCTTGGCAATATTTATTGCCATCGTTTCCGTTTGACTTTGACTTTAATTTTGTACAAGCAAAAGGCAAAACTTACATATTATCACAGCAGTTTTAACTTTGGTTATAGCCGTCTTCAGGAGGGATTTCATTGCTTGATCCAGTTTAAGTGATAATGACAATGCTCAAATGGGGACGCATAATCTGGAATAATAAGATTAAATTTATTTTGATTAATATAAGATTCCAAATAATTACAAACTAAGCTTCCAGCAATTGCATGTAAAAGTTTTAAAATTGGGAAGAAATACAAAGCTCTTCCCATTTTTCGAGAATTTCTTATTCAGTGAGGGTTATATTACCATCATTGCAATTAAGCACATAAAGTAAAATACATATTTTTTAAAGCACTTCATGTTTACTTACAGAGGTTATACAGCCTCCTGTGTACAATACAGTTTCACTTCAGAGTTTGGTGAAAAAATAACCATTTCTTGCAAGCGCTCAACTCAAAGGTATTTACATTATGTTAGGTATAAATAAATTCCTTAAGAAGACTATCATTGAATGTCAAATTAGTTGTAGAAAATTAAGAAAACTTTACTTAATATGAAATGTTTCGTGCTTTATTTACTTGTCATCTTTGACATAAGAGAACTGTCAGAGATTTTCTTTTACTTTTCCTTTTTTATTAGTGGACGAAACACGTCACGGCCAAGTGTCAAAATCTTAATGAGAATACCTTGTCTTTATATACCTTGGTCCACTATAATCAAGCTGTGTGCTCTTAGTGGAGCACAATTAAATCTCGACATGTTCTTCTATTTGACAAAAGATGTCACTTTCTTTTATCCAGTAGCTGTATTGGTTTGTAGCTGAACTTATTAAGGAGTATTTCACGTATAGTAAAACTAGAAACATAAATACAACAACTTTATGTAGATTTGTTTTTATAAAACTTTTATAGCTTTTTTTCTAAGCACAATATAAAAGTTTTGTATAAGTTGTATAATAAGTTTGAGTTAAGGCTGAACCACAATAGAAGTAAACGTAAGTACATTTACTTACGTAAAGCGAACGCGCCCTTTAATTTAACAGGCGTACACAAATTAACTTTAACTCGTGTGAGGGGAACTTTCGTTAAATTTAAAAGTCAAATTGCAGTCAGTAAAGGTGCGGTAAGAATCGCTCATTCCGTAAGAACGCGATGCGTCAAACAGTTAATTTATTACTAAATGATTAAAAGTGCAATGTAAAACTTAAAATGGAATAAAAATGGTACTGTGAATTGATAGAAAGCACAAATCTGCAATTAAATCAACTTCCATTTGTTAATTTTTTATACTTTTACCACCTTTTAAAATTTAATACATAAAATGTCATTCGAGCACTGCGAATTAATAGAAGGCACAAATCTTCAATTTGTTAGTTTTTTCACTTTTACCACTTTTCAAAATTGAAAACATTAAATATCAAGATAATAACTCTTACGGAATGTGATATATATTTAGGCTAAAAGTATCAGTTTTTCGTAAGTTAACCTCAGTCTCGTTCAATTTCGTACAGTTATTTACGTCTATTGTGGTTCAGCCTTTACAATAGCCTACACAGAGACAATAATTACAATTAGAATAATTCATAACTCATGCAAGAGAATGCGAACATCTATTAGTGTTATTACTAAACCTAGACGAATAATATCGTCTTTATTTGCCATATTCTTGCAGGAATTTATCCTTGGTGTGAAAAAGCATTTCGTGAAACAACCGGAACCAGCGCATCCTTAAAGGATCTATCCTGTTCGTTTGGTTGTAGCACAAATAAGTAAAATACAGATAACCATCCACCGTACTTAAAACTGACACCAATTATTGCGGCTAACCGACAACGTCTAACCGACAAACATGTGCTTAAAGCTTTTCTCTCACAAGCCATCTACCAAACTCTCATTTTTCGAGAGAGATGTAAAGATAAAATTGGATACAAAAGCGGAGGGCTGTGAGAGAGTTCAAAGACAATCAAGTTTAAACATGTAACCATTGAGGCGCTGTATCGTAAGCGTTGCCCCCGGAATAATCTCAAAGAGACATGTTTCTCGCATAGAATCTCTCGCAAAAGCTTCAAAGCTCTTTTTCGAAACAATGTGCTTTCTATTTCAGTTGTTGACTGAACGTCACTGATCCCCATAAGGTCTGGACATCTGGGTTTATCCGTGGTTGTAGTTTTATCGGATAACTATGAAAATTCAAAAGTAAAAAAATTGTGTAGCGCATGGGGATATGTACAAAGTTTTAAAAGCTATGGCTTTCCCAAAAGTAATGGCCACTGATATAATAATACTTCGAATAGTACGAAGGTATCAGCTGGTCATCACCTTTGCTATTAGAAATGGTTAACCCTTTATTTTTGTTGTATTCTGAATAATTCAAGGATTCAAGATTTGTGCAGTTTTATTGTCTTTTTGAGCGAAGCTGAACCAGATATTTCATAATCTACATTAAAATTTTCTTTAATTGCAGATGTGTCCGGTAATATATAATTATTTTTTTATTTTGCATTATTTTATATGATTTATTGGTTTAGCCGTCATTATCTCTTCCTTCTATTTGTACCTATTATTGTATGGTTGCAACTTTGATATTTGAAGATCAGAAAAAGCAACAATTTCTATGAAAATAAATATAAGCCGTATTAAATTTTTTCACTTTCTTCTACTTAATAATTATTACATTTTAAGGGAAACCCTTGACTGGAATCGCAAAAAACTTATCGTACATGATGGGGCTGAGAAGCACTTGCATACTAGTACCATTTGTATACCGTAGATGATGAAATGATAGAGTATACTAAAAGTGTGCTCAACTTTTGGCTGTTGTTTGCTTTTGGCTTTTGTTTGTTTAATTTTTGCCATCAAGTAACCTAAAAAAAAATCGGAAGCTTATTACTGTGTAGATAGCAAAGGGTGACTTATTTATTAAGGGACAATGATAGCCAGCTATAGCCGGCTATAGCCAAAAGTTGAACACACTCTACGTTTCCTTCCGTTTGTAACGCATAGAAATAATTATGGTAGAGCAGAATGGATTGGACACCCGCCTATAATATTAAGTAATAATTATTATTAATAACTCGAGAGCACTTGTACTTGGAGAACTGAAATTTTGCAAACGTCCATTAAAAAAACAAAAAAGTAAATTTTTCACTATTTATTTGGACACTGCCTGAGAACGCGTCAACGTAGAGCTGAGATTTTGTACACAGTGTTTTCATACAAACAGAAAAAATAATAAATGGACTAAAGCAGGCAACCGCTTCTTAGTGTTGCCACATAAAAATTTCGGTTTTTTGCGTATGCTCTGAAAACGATCCGTCCTAGACGTTTTCATTGTACTGAAAAGTTCTTCAGAAATTGAAATCCTATGAAATTGGTCGTAATCATTTTTACTGTCCCACGAACCGTTTTAGAAATATATATATGCGAAAACCCACCTCAAAAATAAATTTGCAGAGATGGGTAATCATAAGAAATTACATATAGGCATTCTTTCATCTCGAGTATCACAAGTATTGGTCTTAGACCAACTCTAGCTTTTTACTTATTAACAAGAGAAGAAGTTACATTTGGTCTAAGACCAATGATATTATACTCTATCTAGATGAACATATAAGTTGAATAAACTGAAAACCCAAAGTTATGTATGGTAACACCAAAAAGGTGTTACTCGATGTATAGTTTATTTCTGAAATTTTATTTACTATTTTTAAGAAATCGCTGTGTACAAAATGTTAGCTCGCTCCCTGTAGTATGGCAACACCAAGCAAGAGTTGCCCAATGTATACCATTTTTGGACTTGTATTTGTATTTTTTTATAAAAGCACTATGCACCAATTTCAGCTCTCTAATCAACTAGCTCTCTAATCAACTAGCTCTCTTGCAGTGCCCAAATATATAGAGAAAAACGAAAATTTTGTATGTCAACCCGACGAGAAAGTTGCCTGATTTGTCCCATTTTCGAACTTAAATTTTATTTCTTTATTTTAAAAACCGGTGTGCAAAATTTCAGCACTCTAAGTGAACAGACGGACAAAAAATAGTAAAATAACTTATAAATATATAAATATTATTTCATTATCTATGGTATAAAAAGTAGAATCTTAAAGCTCACGCGCGAAACAGGATCCTATGAATATCTATCGATTCCACAATATGTCAGTGTAGGGATTTCGCACGAAGAATTAAAATTATTTTCTTATAACTTTCCCTTTTGTTAATATTATTGCCAAATATCTCGAAAAATATGCATTAAACAAGAAAAACTGTTTCAGGCCAAATTTGCTTGCTGGTATTTTTGTTTGATAATGAATTGTGATCTTCATAGATATAAAATTGCTACCCAACTGTAGTACCAGAAACTGCAAGATTAAAGGACGGCTCTGTTTATTTGACTTATACTTAGATAGATCTGTAGATTAGTTGTAAAATATTGAGAATGAATTAACGTGAATCATAAGGTTAAAGAACGTTTCTGATACTAAGAGGTCAATAGTTTCACTATTGTCAGTCCATCCGAGATCAGTACAATCGAAATAATATGAATTTAGGGAGACAATTATTTATGTTTCTTAACAGAGAATAAGAAGTTGCTTATTTGATGAACACGAACAAAATATTGAACGATTTTGTTTTCTAATTAGCGTTGCATATAGTCAGACAATCAAATTAAACTTTGATTGGCAACTGAAATAAACTTTTGAAACTAAACTGGTGGAGAATATCAAACTTAATCTCTATAAAGTTCACAATTCAACAGCAGTGGCAAAGTGAAATGTGGACGATCTCTTTTTACTACGTATACCTACCTAAATTTGTATATGTAACGTACATATGTATCTCTCTTACTCATTTAGCAACTTACCGAAATGTAGGACTAGAAATTTTGTCTACCTTGGCATTTCATTAGCTTCAGAGCTTTATTTTCGAAGCAAAGTTCGATGTCTAGATTGCAATAGTTGATACTCCAATTTTTTTAAATTAAAAAAAGACTTATACTCGCCTTAAAAGCAAAAGATATACAAACTCGTATGTATAAAGGAATATTCCTCAAAATTTTAGTTCTTAATGTAAAGCTTTTCTTCAACATTGCTGCATATTATTTTTTAATATTTAGAGAAAGATATATATATAATTTCTTCAATTGTTAAATCTCGAAACCAATAACATTTGACTAAAAGCACACACTTTTTTAAAATAGAACAAGCCGATACAGACAGTTTTGAATTTGAAATACAGCTGATTTCGAAATTACATCTTCGCGTTGTAATATATGGTGCCAGGAGAGCTTTCACTTTCCACGTTGCCATTGCCACTGAGTTGTAAACTCCGGTAAGTACCGGGTGGACAAGAAAAAATTTCTATTGAATAATTATCATCTGACTAAAGATTACTTATGCTTCTTCATGTTTGTGTAATTCCTGTGTCAATATAAAACTCGACATGTCATATAGTTACAAGATGGTGCTATCTGTTTCATCATTTACATACAGCGTTTTTGAAGGTTTTGAGTCACATTCATTATATAAATGACAAGAAAATCCTTTTAGAACTCGACGAAACAAACAACTTTTGGGTGAAGAGACATCTACGAAAATAAAAAGTAAATTCAACTCAGTTCAATATAGATTTCTGAAAAAGTAACTTATACTACAATTGTTGGTTCTATCAGTTCTATATATAGAACGACTCAAAATTACATCCTCCCGTATTAGAGAAAAAAAATTAGGTGACTTAGAAAGCGCCATCTGTGATAAAAGTGCCAGCTTTAGCCCCCTGTAGATATCAAACAAATTTGGTCTGACAAATTTGTTTTCTATGAAGTATATTGTTCGATGTATGTATTTGCTTTATACGACGGCCACCCTATTATCTGTATATAGTATAGCTTTAAAACTATTTTGTCCTTGGAATAGGAATTAATTTCTGAACAGTGTGTCTGACCGTTACAAGTTTAAGAAAACAGTTTTAAGTTCAACATATCTCAAACATTTTACTAAAGCTTTTTGCACTTTCTGGTAATTTACGAACGTTCTCTAAGAAATATTAACGTAATTATTACTTGGTCCAAATATACGTACAAAATGAACTGTTGGACAACGTTCTTCTAAGCCTTATCACTGCCGAATGCTTTTGGTTTGCAACTCTATCATATAATGCTTTCCGAAAGAAACGCAAATCGGCTATAGTAAAATTAACTAAAAATTCAAGGATCGTCTTCTGCCATTTTGTCGGGAAAACGTGGATCCTTTTCGAAAATTTCTTCAAATTTTATAAAACGTTAAGTATCTTAATGTAATTTTGACCTAACGTGGTACTAGTACTTTGTCTGCAATTTTTGTTGTATCCAGTTCTAAGCCTTATCACTGCCGAATGCTTTTGGTTTGCAACTCTATCATATAATGCTTACCGATTACTTAAAATCAAATGCCGCACGTAATATTAAATCACCAAAAATGAAACTGGTTTTGCAGCCAACTTAAAATGCGGCTCTAAGCCGGCTATCCCTCTCCTCATATTTGCTGCCATTTAATGGAATTTCAATATTAGTTTCTGTGCGCGATACACATCAGCTGTATAAGCAGAAAGCATAATCCGTGGATTCTGCAACAAAAGCTTTAATGCTAGGCATAACACTAGCGATCATTGTGTAAAACATTGCCTTTAAGTAACTTAGTAAAATTAATTTCGAGCCTGAACCTGAGGTGTGACCAGCGTGACTACAAAGAGGTAACGGTGCGGTAATTTTTTCAATCTTTTAAAGACCGTGCCGGAGTAAACTTATCGATAGCTTGTCAAAAGATCGGGCGAATCGGATCCAATTATTTGCGGAAATTACAAGTGATATCTCTACCAGATGGCAATTTTCAAGGAAGTGTATGTAAATATATAAAATAATAACTGATGTGAAATTAGCATAAAAATAAGAGCAAAAGTTCCTCAACCAAAATGAAAGCGTTTTTCATGTTCCTCTTATTCTGGTACTTGTATGTAACCGTCGAGTCCGCTAAGTTAGTCCGAAGTGCAGAAACAACAACATTAGTCCCAATTGATACAACATCAGTCGATTTGAAGGAGAGTTCAACAACTGGAAGTGGAGTAAATACGAGTACGACCACTGTGCAGCCAGGTATAATTGCAATAAAATATTCACTTTACAACCATTAGAATTGTCCAACACAAGATTGAGTGGAGAAGCATAGAGACCTCTCAGTTAAGTGATCGTAATCCTAACAAACTGACATTGACCTAGCCCTAAATTACCTACTGGCGCAGACTCAGTGTACATTACATATTCCACATGCTTCATGTAGTGCAGATTTGTATGATAATTTTATTCAAATTAAGACACAGGCCATTGGCTCTTTCAATTTTTTTTCCTTTTTTTTAAGTTTCGAAATATACCGCAGCCGTATTGAGAAGTTGCATTAAGTAGAGTGCGAATGATTGGTGAAAATATGTAGTTTATCTGCCGTGGGCAAGAAGTGCAACTTCAACCAACGTTGGTTTAAAAAACGTTTTATACAATTAACCTTTTTCGTTAACTACAGATAACGCAAGACAAGAAAATTATCTCTGCTTCTTACATAATAAATGATGACTCCCGCAGAAATATAAAAGGTGGTTTTTTCAATTTGCTTTGGCTTTTGCATACTAATTTTCGTTTTTTGTAAAAAAGCGCTGTGTACGACCAATTAAGTAAAGTGTAAATTGATGATTTACACAATAATCCTTACAGAGAGCACAAAAAGTATGTTCTGCTTTCAAACATTTCAAATTTCTGTAATTGATGCATCTTTTACGGCGTCATTTAATATTTTTCCTTGAATACATAATAATGTATTGCCCGTTCTAGTGTTGCCGAATTGTTTCTAATGCTTATAATAATAATGTCATATGGGTATATCCTCGCTTGAGGCAAAGCGAATCGCGTCGGGTTCAATGCATCTAAGGGCAAGGCCACAACAGCGCACCGCACCTAGCACCGCACATCGCATCGCCCTGAGCTTGGTGTGCGATGATAATATTTATCCCTTATCTCAAATAGAAATGGCTCCAATGGTGCACCGCATCTTGCACCGCCCCCTGCACCAACCATTGCACTGAGCCTAGCACTACACACAAGAAATATAGTTATTTCTTTTGTGCGCGTTGGTAACATTTATAGCAACTGGAGTGAATTTAGTAGATTTAACGTTTTAACTGTAGTTAATTTTTTTATTTATTTTTTATTCTTTAAATATATTGTTCATTAATAGAAGAAGCATGCTGGGATTCGTCCGCGTTACAGATAGAGTTTGGGCTTTTCTAAACGGGGTTCCGGCATGGTCGTCCATAGGGCAGGAGGTAATAGTACTCACGTAGGCAAACAAAAAATTGAATGGCAAGGGGGCCATCTGAACCGCTTCGGACTTACAGGGTGATAAAGACGATATGCTATTGTTTCACAAAACACCCTGTATTTTAAAAACAATGAGGTGTATGAAGAACTTCATGAAAGGACTGCTCAACCAGCGCCGCACTCCTCTCCCCTCCGGACTTATAGTGGTCCAAAATTATAGTTTAGGATTTTCTTACGTTTTTTTTTTTAATTTGACCCCGTTTTTTTTACAAAAAGGTGACTAACATGACTATTTTTATAGAAACTGTAAACTGTAGACTCTGCTCTTTATTTTGATCTATTACACTTAATATGCTACTACAACTGTTAAAGAGTAATTAGCTCTGAACCTATTCATCTCAGATATAATTTGTTACCTTAGTGACAGAAAACACGTCATTTTAAAAAATATCGTCTAATTTCGGTATTTGGTTATGAGCTAATAATTTTTTAATGGCTACAATTAGGACATAAGTTGATAGGTTAAAATAAAGAGTAGAGTCTACAGCGCACAGTTTTTATAAGAAACAGTCATATTAATCAGCTTATTGTAAAAAAAAGAAGTCAAATTAAAAAAGATAAGAAAATCCGAAAGTTTAATTTGAGACCGGCATAACTCCGGAGTAGGGCTGGTAGAGATGTTGTTGGAAGGGTCATAAGGTTATTCATACAATGAGTTCTTAACACTATACGTACACAGCGTATTTTTCAACATACAGGGTCTTTTTTGAAACACTAGTATATCTTCTTTATCACCCTGTAATTCCGAAACGGTTGAGATGCCCCTCACCTGCCATACAGTGTTTTTTGTCTATAGGTGAGTGGCTATCATCTCCTGACCACCATGATGGAAGCACACTGTATATTTAGTTTTACTAAATTCCCGCTACTAACTTCACACCAAATTTCGTTCTCTTCGGAGTATCTGCGACTAGAGTATTGCATTCTGCCATACGCTTAAACGAAAACTGTGACTGTACTTTCGCAAATTTTTAATAACTTCAGAAATGAAAAATTTTAAGTTACTTTAGACAATGTGCAGGGCTTCGATGTGGTCATTAATTCCGCGATGGGCAAGGTGAGATGAGCTGGGGAATGATTGATTTTGTGCTGTGCTATATGCGATGCTAGGTGCGGTGCAGCGTTGTGGCCATGCACTAAGTCTCATCTCTTTAAAACATAATCATCACTTAACACCCCCCCCCCTTTTCTTTTTATGGAGCATTAATTTCCGTTCAGCGTCACTAAGCATTCTTGGCATTAATATTTCCAGAAAGTTAAGCTCCAGCTGTCCACAGACCACTTCTTCTCTGTTGCAAAAGAAGCATCGAAATGTCTTGGATTTGTGAAAATGTATCAGAAATATTTCAGCCCGTCAAATTTAGCGCTACTGTACAAGTCCTACATCATATCTAGAATGGAATACAATTCCCATATATGGGCCGGGGCTGGTCGCACAGCTTTAGCTTCTTTAGATATTGTCCAAAAGAGAGCCTTCAAACTCATTAGGCGATTTTGCAATAACTTGTCATATCCACTAGCTCGAGCACCGCCGCAATGTCAGATGCTTTTCGCTCCTTTATCGCTACATGCATGATCAATTATTTAACAAAATATCTAGTCTGATCCCTTGTATAATTATTCCTGCACGCAATATTGGTGCTGCAAACCGCGCAAATATTTTTAACCCTTAAAATTACTCTCGTCCGCGCAATAAAATTCCGTGATGCTTTTTTATCCCAAACTCTACGCTCCTCCTGTTCCAGAATTCTTTCCCTATATCCTTCCTGCCATGCTGTACTTTGCATCATAGGGTATTCCCTGGACTTGGTCTAATAATATTTAAAAAAAAATCAAAACAAAATTTGCATATAGCTAGTTAGAGATGAGTATGTGCCTCTTTTTACTCCCCATCGGAGGAACGCATTAGAAAATATGATTGCATTTACTCTCCGAAAAGACATATTTTTTATAACATTATCTTTTGCTTAAATTCTAACGGCTATTTACATAATATCCAAAAAAGGAAAGCTTTTGGATAAGATCATATCTCCGTTTTTGGTTTCGTTTCCTAAAAATTGTTACACCATTAACTTCAAAATAATTTTTCTATTTTCAATACTTTGCTAGATTAGAATGTTCTTTTTAGTCTGACATCTTTAAAAACGGCATAAGGCTTTGCGTTCAGAATTAGTAATGTTGAGATATCATATTGTTTTACAAATTATAAGGGTTTACAATATTGCACCTACTACCTGGCGATTTAAACACACTTGAGGTCCATCTTCAGAGGTTGTACAATTATCGAATACAAAACAAAATGTATTAAATAAATACCTTATTGAACAACGACAACTTATGCTTCGCGACCTATTCTTAAATAACACTGTCGAATCTTCGAAAAATTATCCGAATATCAGAACTTGGAAACTTCGACCGGCCGGTATTCAATATTTGTAACGCTAATTTTACCCACTTCTCGTTGAGCTATTAACCTAAAAGTTGGCATACTTATAGAACTTGCATGACAATACATTTTGCGCTTTAATAGTTTATAAAATTAAGATGGCGGCAACAATATGAGGGCCGAATTTTACCATTTATGGCCTGATTCGACTAAAAATCTATTTTTGAGAGAATTTTAGGGGTACCGGATTACAAAATTTTGGCCAACATTTAAAAATTTAATATGACAAATAAATTTAGCGATATATCGTTGGCGTTAGGTGTTATGAATATTTGGCCAAAATTTATAATTATGTACTATTAACTTCAATTGTTACTGATAGTTAGTTGAATAAGATTTACTAAAAAGGAAAAATTAGTTTTCATTAAATATTCGGTCTCAGAGGATATAATACTGTCTAGGGCTGTGGATAGGGTTCAAAGCAGCTGGTTCGAAGTTTCGAATTACTTGAAGCTTGGAGTCGAACTTTTTGAAACATGAACAGTTTTTGAAGTATTGTAGTATGATTGCTTTTACGAACAGCGAATTCGAATGTACGATGTTTGGCACAATGGTGGATGGCAGTTATTTCTTCGGTGATATATCAACCTTTGAAGCCATCTAAAGGCACGTTGAGTAGAACTAATAAATATTAAAACAAACTGTGAAATATTTTCAAGTTTATAATAGTTTAAAGGATAAATTTATTTGAAAATAAATTAAATAAAGTTTGTAACGCTGAAAAACAATTACGACCATCTGTTCGTCCATCCGTCCGACTATTTATTTGTTCGTCCCCCTGTCCAACAATTCGATAACTCTAGAACGGATTCTTGTAGACGGCTTAAATTTTTAAAACTTATAATCTTTTAAGAAGAAAGTAGTTTTGAATTCGGGAATCGGCTATACCCCCATTACATCCACATTGGACTTTCATAAAAATTAACGTAGCTCATATACATATTTATAAAACATTGATGGTACAATAAAATGTTTAAAATTTCAAAGGATCACACAACGCAGATCTATCCACAAATCATTTATTTATTGTGCAATAATATTTATGACAATCTCAAAACAGAGTTAACAGTTTTCTCAAGAACAGATGGCACGTAGGTATAGGTACATGTATAGAGTCAATTCAAAGGCAACATTCTGAGGTTTCGAGATCTTGAAAAAAATTCTTGTTCATAATGCATTTTTGCAGAAAATGGGGTAAAGCTTAAAAAATTAGGAAAATTTCTACAACTTCTTTGCTTTGTCATGCTGTAACCCCGGACAAAAGAGGACTATAGAGATCTAACTAAGTATTTATTGTAAAGCTTGGACGGGTTAATAGGATGTAATAAAACAATTACTATCAGAACCAGCTTAACACAAGCTCGCTGTAGTGACACGGTTAATAAGTAAACGGTTAACAATATTTGCTTTTCTTCACTTAGTCGATGTTAGTATTAGTATGTTAAACTAAACATAAATCAAACATCAGATGAAATTACATGCAATGCAACATAGAACAAAAATATTAAAAAAAGAAAAGAAATAAACAAAAAGGATCAAATATTATATAGACGTTTTTTTAAAACATGCTTAGAAACGTCAACAATAAAATACTCATCCATATTATTAACAGTACATAATGCACATGCGATTAATCAGTTCCTACATGCTAAAGTTAGACCTTCAGGAGTAATAATAAAAGTATTTCAAGTACCAAGTATCAAGCTTTGTAATCGTAGCATTCTAGTTTATATATGGTGATCTAGATTAATTCCACGCTAATGTAGAAGGTAATAGACGCAAGACCGTAGAGTGAGACGGGGGAGGAGCAACTATACTTTGAATTAAATATCTAGTTAGTTGTTCTATTCATTGAGGAAAACCTTTTGATATGTTTGCTTGATATTATAACTCTTCTATCCAAATCTAAGAACGCTGCTATCATCGCAACCCGTCTTTAAAAAATTTTAAATTATATTGATGCGTGCGTGGCTTTGTTCAATATTCAAAACACAATATTTCAGATATAATACACAAGTTATTTATTTCATTCTACTATTTAATTGTTTGAAGTTCACAAACAAATCTATTGTACTTTAATTATCGCTAGTACTGTATTTCAAACTATCGCAATCCAATTAGAACACTTTCGCATGTTTTATTCTTATACCCGAGATACACAGCACGATCTAATGAACCATTATTACTAACTATTTATTAAAATGTGCGTCACATAGTATACGTCATTATGGGTCGAAAATCAGATCATAATGAAGTACACTAATGAAGTGTTTTTTCCTTCATTATAGCTATAATGACGAAAAATGTGCTAAATTTGGAATAAAATATAAATCTGGAGCTCCGCTGTGCATCTGCCTATTTAAAAAATAAGAAGAAGAAATGGAAAGAAATGTCACGA
Organism: Dioctria linearis; assembly: GCA_963930735.1. NCBI lineage: Eukaryota > Metazoa > Arthropoda > Insecta > Diptera > Asilidae > Dioctria > Dioctria linearis. Next base: position 200,597,600 of record OZ005741.1, on the reverse strand, counting down.
CACCATTAACAAAAAAATCGTGCCTAACAAAAACAAGCACCGCATCCAGTCCTGAAGGGATCCTTACACCACTTACCTTCACTTACGATGAGGACATAGATCGACTGTCCTCTTTGCCATTGCCCCTTCCATCCAATGATATTGCAGGCAATATTTTACAATGCCCCTATTAACTTGACTTGAAATAGTAGTTGAGGAGTGAACCAAATCAACCGTTCATCCGGATCAGTAATAAAAGGGCTTTCAGCGCCTTAACGTTATAAGAGTTCTTTAGTTAAAAAAAAAAAATTACATATGTAGTGCGTACAATCCTGAAATGCCATAAAGTAATATACTATGAGTCTATCTACGTACCATGGCTGGAATACACTAAAGTATTATAATATACTGTAAGATGAGGTAATGATAATTCCCTTTAAGTTACGTTTCTATTAAAGCTCAAAAATATTTCGTACCTCCTCTTGGATAAACGTTCCGATAATTATCAAAATTTTTGCATTTAAAACGTAAACTATTTTCTTCAATTTACAATTGAATTGTTCGACTAAATTATCCAACTATCTTCAAAACTAAAATTAAACAAAATTTTTTTAGAGAACTATAGGTATTTTAGTAAATTTCATTCGTAAATTCCTGCAGCCAATGTTTTTACCACGACTTTGAGCTTCCATCTTCAATAGCATTATTTTAATAAATTACTTAATTATCTTCGACATAAAATTTTAGAAAAATTATTTTAATAAATTTCATTAGCATAATCTGGCTTTCAATGTTTTTGACCAATCCTTGAACTTTCATTTATAATAGCATTATTTTAGTGATTTATTTAATCATTGTTACGGTCGAAGGCACACGAGACAACATGCTGGATCATGTGATTTCACCCCTAGGGCGATCTACACGGCCACAGTACTGCCACGTTGGGGACAACTAGGCATTTTAACCTAGTTGGGCACAACTAGGCATTTTGACTTAGTTGGGGTGAAGGCTTGAGAAAAATGTTGACAGGAGAAGAAGAAGATTTGATTGTGACTGTGATTGTCAAACAGATTGTCAAAGGAAAAAAAAATAAGAGTCAAGACGAAATACGCAGGTGAAAAATAAGGAAACAAAAAAACCAGAAGGATTGCTGATATAATTCCGGAATATCTGGGAGAGCCACCACACACTCCGATGCATGGAGTTTTTTTTCTTTTCGTTGCAACTTCTCAGGTTTGAGAGCAAAACCGAGCAACTTATTGTCGTTTGAATCCAGAATAGTGTATATCAGGAAATTAACCAGAATTAAGCTGGCACAAGATAAAGTTCACGGTCAGTATTATTTCATATAAATTAACACTTCGTAGTACCAACACCACCCTGTTATCGCATATATATCAGCCCCAAGCAAAATTTAAGCTTTTTGAAGGTATTAATGTAACGAAGTAGTTCCAGAAATTGTCCAGAGTCAGGTACAGGCGCTTTCTTTATCTGACTTTGCGAAAAAAGGAATATGCCAAGTCTTTGGAATCATCAAATCATTAATAACAGTTGCACACGCATTATTGTCGTCACATGTGTATTGTCAGCCTAGGACAAAGTTTAAGCTATTATAGAATTTTTTAGTGGACACCGGATATGGAAAACGAAATGAAGCTCCGTATTGTTTTAATTTAATTAATATTATGCTAAAGCCGGATTTGGAGCAATTATTTAACGAAAACGATGAAGATGAGTAGAAAAGCATATTTAAGTGTTAGTTTCTTAGTTTTAGGTTTGTCGTCATATTATTCTAAAACACCTCCAAGTAACTCTTAAACTTACCTCTTAGTTATGTATATTACACTTACATTGAAAATTTTTATTTATCAGTATCTAATATTCTTTAAAATCAGTTTACTAGTAATACATAGAAACAATATTTTTGAATACTTAACATCCTTAAGGGATTGATCAGATAAAGTTACTTTTAGAGTTATATTTGATATATATACATAAGATTTTCTGAAAAATGAATTTTAGTACCTTTGTGTAAAGGAAATCCCGGACAAATTTTTGGTTCTTCTTGAGTCCTTTTGTCAATGCTTATTTGCAGGAACACAGTGCTCCAGAATGCCTTCATGGAGGCGAAGCTTTCATTAAGGTAATTATCGCCATTGTTGTCTGAGGTTTGCTCCAAAATTATAACAATTTTTTTCGAACATTGAAACCAATTGTCGTAGCATTCTTGCTAGTAGTTTCTTTAGTCTAATTAGTTTTTGAAGTTAATAGTAAATGGTGTATACGGTATGAATTTGTATGCTACAGAGATTAAGAGAATTATATGTACCTAGGCTCATGATGCTACAATTTTGAATATAGATATTACAACGTAATGGAGCCGCAGCTTTTTATTTCCTCCGGCACTCTCCTGGAGCCCCTCTCATGATGGAGGTTGACTAGGTTCGCTCGTCCACTTCTCTGCTACATTTCAGATCGTTTCTGGAATACTGTACCAATCTCGCCCACAGTATCATTGGGTGGTTGGGGTAATACTAAGCAAATTTTTTAACAAAAACTATTCTAATGAAGGTCGTCATCAACTTCCTTAGACCAATAAATTTTAGAAGGTCATTATTTTAGCCATTATTACCTGAGCTCTAAAATGTTGATATTCCTTTTTAGGGTTCCGTACCCAAAGGTTGTATCTCATGAACCGTAATAGGTAGGCAGTTGAAATTTTCACAAACTGTGTTTTTCTATTGGAAATATAACAACAAATAATAAAAACAAAATAAAGTTAAAAATTAAAGGGGGCCCCCATACAAAAAACGTGATTTTTTCGACATTTTTCATTCTGATTATTATCTGTCTGTCGTCGGGCTGTATCTCTTTAACGGTAACAGGTCGACAGTTGAAATTTTCACAGAGTGTGTATTTCTATTGCCGCTATAACTACAAATAATAAAAATAAAATTAAATTAAAAATTAATGGCCCCCCCATACAAGAAAGGTAATTTTTTCGGCTTTTTTTTCCTCGTTTTATTCTCATTCATTATTATTATCATAAGTAGGCATTTTTTTTCAAATGACAGCATTATTTTTCACATGGCGCCTACTCTCATTTGAAAAAATAAATAAAAACTATGTACTTTTTGTTGAATTTTGTACGATGGTATGGAACCCTTCGTACGCGAGTCCGACTCGCACTTGGCCGGCTATTTATTTATTAATCAGGAAACTGTTAAAATCTCGATGGAAGGCCTTAAGCCCGATTACTCTACGGAACTTGATTGAACTCATCCTATTGTACTGAAGCACTCCAATTGCTGAGTTTCGTATATCCGGAAACTTTTTGAAACCATTGTTTATGAATTTATGTATATCTACTCTACTGTAAAGGAAATATTATTCCTAATCAGCATGGCTTTATGAAAGGAAGATCAACCACAATAAGTTTGCTCCACTTTTCGTCATTTTGCATTAAAACTTTCGAGCAGGGAGATGAAACTTTTATACTGACCTTAGCAAGACTTTTGGCAAGCTCTCCCACGAATTATTGCTCTATAATATACAGGTTATCGGGTTTCCTACGTGGCTGCTCAACTGATTAGCTTCCTACCTAAGCGATCACAAGCTATGTCCTATGATATAAACACTAATTCTGTTATTACGCACCCCAGGGAAGTTACTTAGGATCCCTGCTCTTCATTTTATTCGTTAATGATGTCTTAAATGTAATTAAGAACTCCGAGTTGTGTTGATCAATACTGACGATTTAAAGATTTATAAATGTATGTCAGAAGTGAATTGTGTCGAATTACAGGAATATATGAACTAATTTGTGCATTGGTGCTTGAAGAACACGGAAAATTTTAAAATCGTCCTTTTCTCCCGTAAACGGGTCCCCAGAGGATTTGAGTATAGTATATATGGCGAAATTATCATTATCAGAATGATAAAAACCCAGGAAAAAAGGAAAAGGAAGGTGTTGGTAAATGATGTAATGCTAATGATCCTAGAAAATTTCATGTTCACGGTATAAATTTATGAATTTCTCTTAAGCATTTCTTTTCCGCAATTTTGAAAACTGTAAAATTACTATCTCCCAACTGCCATGATTTTTCATCATGCAAGTTCGCTGAACGTTGCATAGCAGTTGGATTACACGTGCAAGAAGTATGGCAGTGCAAGTTGCGTGCAAGCTGAGCGTGCTGGTGTAACGCCGGGTTAGTCTCCCTCCTATAAGCGTAACTCTGATTGCTTAGAGGGGTATGCATATGTATATCCCCCATATATTTAAAAACCAAATTTGATTCATCTATACACCTTTCATACTCGACCGTATATTGTTTTTGTCTTGTGAAAGGTGAGATTGACTTGCCATTGCTTTTTGAGTAAGTGAATATAAACTCACGACCTCGAAACTTAAGCTTCTCAAAAATTATTTACTTACCGCCTCATCATACCAACTATGGATGGATAGAGCCGATTTCTAGAACTTGATCTAATTTTAGTTTTTAATAAGTCACAATTGAAGAATGCTCTTATTATCTTATGAAAGGCCCGCCTGAAATCCCTGAGTGCTATACTTCTCAACGAAATGCAGAAAGATGTCATTTTAGTAAAGGTTTTTGGGGAATGTGGTTAGCTTATTAGAAAATCAAAAATATTGCATTTTTTTTTTGCTGTAAATTTCTTAATGCGTATTTTCCTCTAAAAACGTGTACGTTTTAATAATTTGCGACGCATCAGCAAAGACCTCCAGCGTACGATTTAACATATTGTATCTCTTATAAATTGGATAGATCGAAAGCAATACGTAGAGATGCACTATTGGTCGGCCCATTGAAGAAGGATTAAATAGGAAGCGAAGCCGCTGACATGATGCTCTCACCAAGGTATATAGAATATTACAATGTATTCTATATACCTTGGCTCTCACCAGAATAATCGCAGTGGTACAATTTTTGACGGAACTTCAACTTCAAGACAAAACAATGGAAACTTTCGAAAGCTTATGGAACTGCTTACTACTTTTAATTATGCTCTTATGAGTGAACATTTGTGACTTGTTCGAGAAGTACTTGTGAGTACTCATTGTCCACAAAAATTATCAATGAAATTAAAAAATTTAACAATTATATTTTCATCCACATGCTGTCAAATTTCATCAGCAGAGGATTTCAATTCGCATGTTGGATGTTGCAATACCAGAAATTGATGTTTTGAATTACTTTCTTCCTACTTCTTGTCACTTATCAATCAGACATTGCGAAAATGCTTCCTTGTTATAATGGCAGATGGCTCCACTTGTACCCTTTGGAGCAGTTTTGCTTTACGCTCAGTCGCTAATAGTTCTACAACTGAAGTCTGGACAAGGGGTTCAAGGGATAAACCATAAGGGCATAGCCAAACTAATAACATCCATCCAAAGCTTAGAATATATAGCTCACAGGAATGGTGATAAACCAGATTTTGCGTACTGAATTCTGGTTGTGTTGGTAGTCCATGTTTTACATATATTTACATGCCGTCCCTATTCTACGCAACTTGTCAATTTTCAAAAAGTAAACAAAGCATTTATGCGTGGCATCTGCGGTAAAATATGTTCTTTTCTATTTTATTGAGAAATATTTCACATAATTCATTTATATAAATCTTGACTTCGGCTAACAACAAAGATAATTTACATAGTGCATTTGCCTGAACACGATTTCCCGATTTTCGTCATCTCACTTACTCCTATGTATGATGCCCTGCTATATATTTTAAGTCTTAGCCCACACGCGGAAGCTTTCAGGCAGTTTTTACTGGTGAGGAGTTCTCGGCGGTAAGAAAAATTCAGTGCTACCAAGTTTCGATCGGGAGCATATCAGTAGTACTGCAATAAAATTATGTCTGTTCATTATGAAATTGCGAAATTTCTGAAATTCTTGATTCGAAGGCTGCACAGATGTTTACCTGCGGTTTGAGTCGATAATATAATAATTTAATAATCATTACATGTTGTGAATTTGTGATACAGTTATTGTTTATATCAAAAACTGTCACTTAATTGAACACGCACACAATTAATTCTGTAATCATATAAGAAACTACCGGAGCAACAATATTGTGCTTGCAAGTCTCAGCACAAGAGAAGGAAATTTTTTCCTTCCCTAAAAACTTCTCGTGTCGGAAGGCCCAAGGTATAGACGCGTAGATGAGCATTCATTTCTTCCTATGGCCGGTTTCACACTCCACGCTTAAGCCAGAGCTTAGCTAAGCCACGGGTGCGGCTTAAGCCCAGAACTTAAGCCTACTCGGTTTCACAGTACTCGGTAAGCTGAGGCTTAGTTAAGCCGCAGATGAAAATTTTTAAGTTGTCAGCACTGCTGTAATTGTGTGTTTTTGTAAAGGAAAATTTCCATTGTGGATTAAAAACCAAGCGAAAGAAGAACTTTTTATTTACCAGTTTGTTGTGGTTTTTATCTGGAAGGATATCAAACTCAAAAACCATTGTTGCAGAATGTTTCGACAACGTAAACCATCATAGCCGATTGTGTCTATAGTCGGGACCGAGAATAAAAATCAACGCCATCCCATTTCTCGAAATGTTGCGTGTGTCTTCTTATAATTTTTTCACGGGTCACAGTTTGCGATATTATATTATACATTTTCTCGTCTAGCTGCCAGACAGTACTCAAAACTAGATGACGGGCTTAAGTTAAGCTTGCCTTAAGCCAGTAATATCACTTAAGCCTTGACTGTGAAATCGAAATATTTATTAAGCCTTGGCTTAAACCATCGCTGTGGCTTAAGCCTTGACTGTGGAACCGGCCATTAGAAATTTACAGAAAATGTTTCGGTTAGAAGTTTTATTCAGTCTGGTGGCCGACTGGAGTAATGGCACACATTGTCCGCCTCCAATAATGAGTAAAAATTCTAAGAAAAAAATTTTGAGTAAATTTCTAAGATAAAATTGCGGCCTTCCATACATCAGCTCGCGTCGAGGAATCGTTGATTTTATATTAGAGCGAAGCGAGGCATTGCTGGCTTTGGTTACGTCTGCAGTAGTAGCGTCTCTACAATACTAAGTCGTCAAACTGCGTCTTCGTTTCGCAATCACTATATAGTTCTAGGATGATTCTAAATTAGATGAATATTCTCATCTTTTTTATTTCTTTTAGACACATTAAAGCTATGGGATTCAAAGGAAAAACCATTAAACTATTGGTAATATGTTACGGGTCTGTTTAATCTAATGAGCTGCTCTAGGTTACTCTAGAAGAAAAGGGCAGAAAATTGTGAATTAATGAACTCAGAGCACAGCTCTAAGTACTCTGAAGTGAACTGAACTGTGTTTAATCAGTCTGCTCTAAAGTGAACTGGAGTAACCTAGAGCAAGATTTTGTGCTCTACCTTTTTCGAAGGAGTAGATTTATATTTCCGAATCTAATCCCAACGGATTCACTAATAAGGCTGATTAGCTTTATAAGGAAGAAATATTTACTGGGCAATATTCTTCTTACGTTACATCATGGAATAAAACTATATTAGCACTCTACAATAAATACTTTAGGAAACCGAGAAATTCACAGAAAAACATTAAATTTGTCTAGAACTAACTTGAGTCTCAAAAAGGAGAAAGCAACCGGAGAGAGCAAAGACTGATAAAGTCAACTCTAGGTTAAAGTAATTTAGTAGACTTTCCATCAGATACAAGGCCAAGGCCATCCGAATATTGGAAGATACATATTTACCGCCAAATGTGGGACCACATTAACACTAATTTCAAAAATATATTTGAAAATCTACCTTTGGCACAGTCAGTTGACTCATTTATAAAGTTGTACCTGAAACATGGAGAGGCATTTGGAAAAAATTATAAAAATGTTTTCAATGTAGACACTTCCACCTTACAGGCTGAAACTAAAATATTAAATAATATGTTCCAAAACAAGAGCATTGTAGTAAATTTGGAAAGACTGAAAACAGAAATTAATAAAGACTTCTGCCCAAATTTATTCAATTGCTGCAAGCAGCTCTGGGTCTTCCTGTCAGTTAGGTCGGCTGTGAAAGAAGCTTTTCCATCGAATTAAAACTTAGTTAAGGAAGAGCAACTTCTTCAGGAGAGGTTTTCGAACATGGCACACCTAAACATTGATAACGAGAAAATTAAATCAAACTAACAACACAACAGGTGCTAAATAAGTTTGCAAAAAAATAAATACTGTAAACTAAAGCGTATACAGACTTTAACTATCTCTTTATTAGTGCTTAATAATAACGTAAATAATTAATCTAAGATGTGTATCTAACTTCCGACCTGTAAAATCGTAACCCCCGGAATATATTAAAAGCCATGAAGTCACCGAAGGCACCGAAACATCAAAAGGCCTTAACGTGCCGGGTACAGCATGCAGTAAGTGCTCACTCTCACTGCTTTTGGATACTCGCCATGGAGGAAAAACTAAAATTTCATCTTAAACAGGTCCTAAAGCCCAAAACTGTTGCTCCCACAGCAAAATGAAGTAAATGCAAATTGTAGCCAAATATGTTTTCTTTCTAATAGTTTTAAAAAAATATAGCATGTAGAACAAATTTACGGAAATTATAGCGTTTGAACGAAATACAAGCAACTTTTATATGAAAAACTCCTTCAGTAAGACAAGGCAAGAAGACGGTGGATGTCGCCTGCTGACCGGCCCGCTGCTCTCTTTTTTCGACTTTGTTCATGGCTTGTATCTTGCGGGGGTTACGGTAAAATCCTTAAGTACATTGGTACTTAAGTATTTGTACCAGCACCAGGACCTGGACTTACAATTTTTGTAGGTGCAAGTACAAGTCCCGGTACTGGTACTTAAAAACATTCTCAAGTACAAGTCCCGATACCGATATTTAACGCTTTTACTACATATTCCGCCATAGCGCGATGTGCTTTTGCTCTTGTAAATTATTTAAATACGCCTTCTAATAATAGAAGTTATGTGCATCTCGATAGTGCCTCAAAAAATCTTACCGCCTTCAATAAAATAGAAAACAAATTAGCGCAATATATGATTAACTGTAGGACAGAATCGATATCCTTTCTTGAGAAGGTTGGCAATCAAGTGACACAATCCGCTCTCTTTATCCGCACATGCGGAGCGTTGATTTTCATTTGCAGTGCAGGTCTTGTAAGTGCTACACAAAGGCAATCATTATCTGATGTGAAACTTGTTTTGCTAAAGGCAAACTTAAATACAGTATCAACAATTTCCAAAATTATGTAGAAATTAAAACAGTAAAAGCTTTCACGATATTTTATTATATTTCGTAAATGGAAACCTTATCCAGTTATTTAACTGGCTACAGATTTTTCAAAATTTCTGATTTGTGTTTTTCGAAAGCTCTTGAACCTTATAAGTACCAGTACTAGTACCTGCACTTGCACTTGAAAATTTTTAAGTACCAATACCGGAACTTGTGCTTGGAATAAATACGGGCATTAGGCAGTTTCGTGTATAGAACTTGAGGATTCTGAGTTATTTTCGTTAATACGTGAGGGAAAGAAAGGATGGGAACTGGAAAACAAAGGTCACTGTTAATTAAACGACACCACTTTCTTTTATTTTTATTTTAAAATCGTCCAAATTTTATTTTATAGCTACGCCAATGAGCCTATCGCAATCTACTTACAATCCCTGTAACAGTAGAAGTAGGAAAAACCAGTTTCTTAAAGTTAAAAATCGTCACAAATTATTTTTGAACCACCTTGAGAAACGAGCATCTAAACGATTTAATGATTATGTCGATTGAAAGTGAAGTGACTCGCGAACTGAAGATGGAAAATTTAATAAATAAATTTGCATTATGGCAGGAAAGAAAAGTAATTTTTGTACTGTTGTTGAAACAGATATTTAAAACACATATAAAGAAAGAAAATGAAATTTATATAATTACTAATAAATGTGCATATCGTCGCATTCCACCACACCCAAGTACCTAACAGCAAGAGAATTTTATAAATATTTAAGGACATATTTATAAAATTCTCTTGCTGTTAGGTTCTTCAGTCAACTTATGCATATACGTATGTACATAAATACCTACCTACAAACCCGTCGAATAAGTTAAGCATGCAATTTTCTATTTCGTTTTTGCTATGGATCTCTATATTTATTATGAATCTCTCTTTGGTACTTTGATAGTTGGTTTTGTATGATTTACTGTGCCGCTTCCCACCTCTTATTAAATTCGTTTCCTGCCTTTGCCGCCTACGTCCAAATTATACTTAATTATTCTTAAAATTAGCCCAATCAAACACAGCAACTGAAGCACTTGCCGTTAACATAAAAATTTTAGCAAACAATTCGACCTTGAATTATTGCCACATACCTACCTGCAAATAAATATATATATAACGTAAAAATTTCAAAATAATAAAGAGGAACCCCCATTTCTAGGTTATTACGCAATACATATATAACTGCACAGCATCATTAAGCATAAAAAAAGAGGGTCACTCACCTTGAAAGACCCACCGAGGCGAATAAAAAGGTGTCAAAGAATAAGTGAACTCTCTTGCTTGGATGTAAGAAGTGAACGGCTGTGATCAAGTGCTTGAACTAGTTTCGATAAATACATAATATTTTCACTTTCGCCTTCAAAACCTTTAGAAAGATTTTACGATCTGTGACTGAATGATACTCGGATTATGACTTAACAGATAAGAAAAAGAAAGAAACAAAAACAAAATTAAGAAATAATGAAAATTTGGAACAGGTAATAAATAAGGTGTCTTTATTGGAAAGATATTTCTGCGCATTTCTCAGCGAATTCAAAGATTTCAGTATTGCAATAAATTCGTGTTTCTTAAAAAAAACGATTACCTGATAAAAGGTGGGCAACTAACAGTAAATAGGTAACAACAATTGACCTACTCAGCTGCACAATATTACCTAACCGTCTCTTTTTTAGCTGATAACATAATTTCTCCTAAGAATTTTTCTCTAAGTCCGGTGACACACGATACACCGTACTAAAAACTGGTTGTCTTAGCACTATTTTAGAACATTTTCGTGTATACCTCAATTTAGAGCAGAGGGTTAAGTATAGTTTACACAAGCGAAGTTACTGTCCCATGTAACTTCGTTTTCAGTCCCTCACCTCCTCTTGACATACCCAACAGTTTACTTGCGCCAGTACGAAAACGAGTTCCACTCACTTCAACTTTTTAGCGAGTGGAACCTGGGAAATAATCATTTTCTGCAACTGGTACATTTTTGATTTAAGTAGTCTTTAATAATATCAGCTGGTCTGGAACTTGTAAAATGTCAACACATTTGGGCTTGCGCTTTCATACGAAGGGAGTGCTTTTTATTTTTCAGTAAGAAATTTCGTAAATTTTAAAGATAATAAGCAAAATATTATTCCTTAGTCCCATGACACACGATAATACACACTCGAGACTAGACACGACGTAAGACCGGTTTTTGTATCGAATGTGTATCAGCCCATGGTACACGTACATAGTATACACGGTTGATACACGTGCTTGAGGCAGTAAAGAAAATTCATCATTTACATGTTCTATACGCACACAAACCGAGTACACGCATACATATGTAATAAAATACTATTGTATCATCCGAGTCTAACCCTCTGCTCTAAATTGAGGTATGCACGAAAATGTTCCAAAATAGTGCTAAAAAAACCAGTTTTTAGTACGGTGTATCGTGTGTCACTGAACTTAGAGAAAAATTTTTAGGAGAAATTATGTTATCAGCTAAAAAAGTGAAAAAATGAAATGATATTTGAATTTCTGAAAATAAATGATTTTATATTAAAAAATGTGACTTGAAGGAAAAGAAAATATCTTTTTTATTATTATTTAAAATTTTATTGAAACCGGCAGAGATTACAAGCAAATAACTCAACTGTAAAATGTATGGGAAATTAATGTATGGCGGTGCCGTCCAGTGTTAATCTAACTTGCCCGGCGTTTGACGACGACGACGACGACCACGCCGGCATTGTCATGGCCGGATTTAGGGGAGGGCAACCGGGGCTCTAGCCCGGGGCCTCCACAAGAGAGGGGCCTCCACAACCCGCAATAGAACTATCTAACTACACAGACGAAATACATCCATTTTCATCCACAAACCTCGAAAAATATTTTTAATAATATTACATTATTATAAATATTTTCGGAGGTTACCCTTATTTCGGTTCTGATAATATTGAAGACACCAATACGAATGTATTTTGTATAAGTAGTTATAAATACGCAAATAATTATTTTTTGAAACAATTGAATTGAATCATTTATTCACATACCTTTTATTGCATAAAAGAAATGATAAGGAAATAATGATTTCTTTAATAATTAAAGAATATCAATTAATTGGATATTATTATTTAATTTTATTCATCATTCTATAATAAGAAAAAAATAATCGCGACGAGGAATCGAACACTGAATGCCTGTTTATGCTTGCGTATACTTTATACCCGTTTTTCACCGAATTCTCCATTTTCCCCGAATTCTCCGTTTTTCCCCGTTTTCGTCTTTTCTAGTTTATTTTATTTTGTCTTTTTATTATTTTTTCGTGCAATAAATTATTTAAACAACTTAAAAAATGTGTAACCTATTTTAAAAATAATTAGGGGCCTCCACTCCTTTGTTGCCCCAGGGCCTCCACACTTCTAAATTCGGCCCTGGGCATTGTTAATGTAATCCAGCCATTGTCACAAGGTTCTTGAAAGTCGATAGACATGAAGCAGAAAGGAAAGTACAGCTCTCCATCGAAATCAGTTCTGCGTGAAAGAACCCATCTTTTACTGGATCAACACCTGGGAGAAACTGTCTCGACATGTATGTACAAACATTATTAATCTGTTTGGTCAATAAAATTATTTTAATTTCTCATGCAAAAGTACCGAAGAGAATTTTCTTATTTGCGAACAATGACTCACCTATTGTCCTTTAATTGAGTTGTTAACATCCCAACCCAATAAGAGTGATATGAGGAAAGAAATATTAGCTGTGTTCTTTTGTGTACCTTGTTCTAGCACTCCCATATACTGGAGAGAACAAATTGTTCTGTCGATTGAAGCGAACTATTTGTACAGAGAAAATTTAATACAATTATTAATCATAGAAACAATTTTTTACTTGTATCGAGTCATCTATTACTCTGTGAAGTTTGACCCTACTATAACAATAATTATTTACCCATTAAAACCGAAAGTGACCCAGTAGGTGAAGAGATCTAAAATTGTGTGTGGTGTATGTTTGGAGGCCCATGAAGTTTAAAATAAAACTGACTTGATTTCTTCAATCCGTTTGAGTTTGGGCGTCTATAGCGTAATACGCTACACTCGGCCATACTCAGTACTAATTTGTCCATATAATATAAACCAGAACGGAGGACTAGTTATTTATTGAAAAACAATGATATATATTACATAATACAAGTAAAAGAAAAATTATATTCCAGATAAAAAAAATATTTTAGGTAAAAAGATTAAAAAGGTACGCAGGTAAAAATCTTATATTATATTTAAAAAATCAAAATTATACAAAATGGCCAACACAATCATATGAGGCTTCATTTTCCAATATCCGAGTGGGCTGTTGATAGCCAAAAGGTCGAGGTTGAAGTATGAGCGCTAAAATATTTGTGATGCTTCTCCGAAGCTCTAGCTTGTGGCCTGCTTTACTACTAAGTATTTACGAATTTTGGACAGAAACATCCACCAGCCATGTAAAAATTGGAAAATACATTTTTTTCTCGAGCACCTTAAAGTAGACCAGTTAACGCACCAGGTATAGTAAAAAGGTTATCAAAATAGAAGCAAAATGGAAATGATTTTATTACTTCGTCAAATTCATCAAGCATTGAAAAGAGTGGTGCAGCAGGTTTTCCATATTTTTCGACGTGGTCTGGGTTTGCCCAGGGAAATAAGCCTGGTACATTTGCAAATTTAAAAGGTAATGTGTATTTGGGCACCACATTTTGTAGATACCCAAATCTCAGAGGTTTGCCACCAAAAACTGCTTACACCCGTGGTGTCGATCATTGCCTCGTCGTAAGACAAATCTGGTATTTTTTCGAGTTGCCTTGATGTGCTCGGTTGTGGTACCGAAGTGGCTGAGTGCCATCTTCCGAATGAATATCCTGATCTGAAATATCAAATAATGGAGGCGTCGCTGCTACTGAACTGATCAAGTCGACTTCCAAATTAGGAAAAGAGTTTTCTAAAATATATGCTTCTTTTGATGGACTCCATATTGCTTCTAATTCATTATCTTGTAATGGTGTCTCAGCTCCTCCACCTCTCACAATCATCTCACACGGTTCTTCCAGTTGTTGATTTAATAAATTCCTCATCGAAAGAATCTTCTGCCGACTGATAACCAGATGCCGATGGTGGCACAATATACATCGCCTCATCAACTTCTGCGTCAACATAATCACCATCAAACCATGAACCCATCTCTTGTTGCATTTCCTGGGCCGTCAAATAAATTTTATATTGAACAATTAGTAAAAAAAAAACAACCGAAGCTGAGAAAATGCGCTGAAATTCCATAAAAAACAAACAGAAGAGAATAAGGAAAATGGAAGAGTGAAGCGTATACGCTTCACGGAACTACCAACCGCCAAGAACCAGGCCAGATTCACCACAGCAAAAACAAAAAAAAAATTGTAATCATGGTTCACAAAAACTGAACAATATTGCACAACATATTTTTTTATTTTTCTTGAACAAATAAAAAAATAAATGTACTCTCATACGGCGAGTCATTTTTTACACACAGAAAAAATCACCTGAAACAAATGTAGATCCTTACAGTTTAGAAAGTGGAGCGAGAATTCAATAGCGATTATTTTTGAGGCCAGCTCGTCCCTTTAACTAGTACACGAATTTGTCTGTCTGTATATTTATTTATATATTTCTTTTTTACTATTTTCGACACTCTCGTAGACCCACTTTTCGTCATCACAGCGAGCTGAAATTTGGCCCACAGGTTCATGCCGCGTGACAATTGAATCTATCAAAATTTGAACTGGAAATTTCCATGGAAAACCCGGAAAATCGGGAAAAATCATTTGAAAATTCGTGTAGGGGAAATTCGCAACCGAGCGAATTTCACCCTATAGCGGGGAAATTCGCACCGTCATTTTTATTAACTGAAAAAGCACGTACAGTATAAAAACATCGAAAAAATGATCGTGCGAATTTCCCCCATATAGGGGGAAATTCGCACCGATGTAATTTTTTTTACAGAAATCAAAAATTTATAAAATTTATAACATAGCGTAAAGGAATATACAAAATACGATTTTAGAGATCCGACGGGAATTATATACCTTAAAGAATGCTCACATTAACAGAATGTTATCTTGTAAGCAACTATACCTTCAGTTCAAGCAGTTCAATTTATAATCGAGAAGATTGACATGTGTGCGCATTTTACAAGAGCAATTATTATGGTGTAAGTTATGGCTTTGCATTCAAAACAGGGTGCGAATATCACAGGTGCAATTATTAGAAGAACAAATAATAGCATTAAAAATTAAACAGGGTACGAATGTCACTGATGCAATTTTGAAAATTCTATCGATAGCCTTTTACTTTAAACAGGGTGGGAATCTTATACATGCAATTTTTGGCAGTTCCAGTGATAGCCTTCTATTTTAAATACGGTGTGAATTTTACAGATACAATTTTTGGCAGTTCGAGAGGTAGCCTTCTTTTCTTAAACAGGGTGCGAATTTTACACATGCAATTTTTGGCAGTTCAAGTAATAGCCGTCTGCTTTAAACAGGGAGCGAATGTTGCAGGTACAATTTTTGCCAGTTCGAATGATAGCCTTCCGCTATAAATAGGGTGCCAATGTTACAGGTGCAATTTTTGAACATTCGAGCGATAGCCTTTTATTTTAAACAGGGTGCGAATCTTATACATGCAGTTTTTGGCAGTTTGAACGATAGCCTTCTATTTTAAATAGGGTGCGAATCTTACAGGTGCAATTTTTGGCAGTTTGAGTGATAGCCTTTTACTTTAAACAGGGTGTATAAGATTCGCACCCTGTTTAAGTTAGAAAGCTGTCATTCGAACTACCGAAAATTGCACCTGTAAAATTCGCACCCTATTTAAAATACAAGGCTATCATTCAAACTGCCAAAAATTGCATGAATAAGATTCGCACCCTGTTTAAAGTAAAAGGCTATCGCTCCAATTTTTAAAAATTGCACCAGTAACTTTCCTACCCCGTTTTGAATGCAAAACCATAACTTACACCATAATAATTGCTCTTGTAAAATGCGCACACATGTTAATCTTCTCGATTATAAATTGAACTGCTTGAACTGAAGGTATAGTTGCTTACAAGATAACATTCTGTTAATGTGAGCATTCTTTAAGGTATACAGGGTGTCCCGTCGAGATGGTAAAAAATTTTAAGAGTCGAAAGTACAGCCTATTTGCGATCGAAAATGTTATATAACATTTTTTCGAGTTCGCACTATTTTCGAAGTTATAGGCGATTTTCGATTTTTTCGAAATTTTGAACCTTAAGTAACTTTTTTGACCATAACTCAGCTCAGGTTGCTCACAGGACGTCCTTTTTTCTTGTGTTTTACTCGTAACATTCGGAGTAACTTGATTTTGAAAACGTCACACATAATGGAAAAAATGGCGATTTGTTTCCAAAACATTTTTTTCGTCAGAAAATTCATTTGTCTTCAAAGTCATAAATCTCGAAAAGTAACCATGCCAACAGATGATTCGATTCTCATAGAAAACATCCCTCATTCATTATCTTTTATAAAAGTCTAACACGATTAGTCCACCGTAAGTATATTGCCAGAGTTACAGTAAAAACTTGCCTATCGAATTGCTATAAAATCCGGAAACGCGTTTTGCGGGAACTATATCTCGTCCGAACCTGTTTGACCTACAGCTAAGGTGAATATACCGTTGGATTCGGAACACAACTAGTTAGTTGCTAAAGTTAAATTCAATTTCGAAGTTCGAACATTTTCGAAAATCTAGAGAAGCAAAGTTGACTCGATTTCCTGAATTTTTGTGCATACTTTTTGAAGATTTTTTTCTATTTTCATATAGATTAAGGATGTAGAAATTTTTTCCAATTTAATAATTTTTTTCGATTTGCCCTCTGAAACTGGCAAATCGCGTTCGAAAATGCCCAATTTCAAACATATTTTTCGTTATAGCTCGGGTAGTTTCGAGTGGATTTTAATGAAATTCGGTGCGTATGCCGGATTTACAAATACACAGCTTTTTGTATTTTTCGATTTTCGAAATTCGAAATTATCATTAAGTAAGTATTCAAAATTTGAAAATTGTTAACAATTTTTTTTTATTTTTTCGCAATTTCATATCTAATTACATTTTAGGCGATTTTCTTTCCCCTTTTCTCTAGATCCTTTTAATCTGCAACTTTTTTATACTGCATGTTATCAGCCAAAGTTTCATCGAAAAAAGTTACAAACGGTTGAAATTCGAAAATTCAAAATCACAAAATTCTGTGATTGCATTTTGGATTCTATGTTGGGAGACTTGCAAGTTTGTAGTGATATGCTCATTTATACTCCGCAACTTTCTGCATACCAAAAATATCAATTTTCGAAAATTTTCACTACTAAATCTACGATTTTCGAAAAAATTTCACTTTTTTTCACCCTTCAATATTAGTACTTTCCTTCCCCAGAGTGTAGACATATGGGTACTCTATGGAAAGCTTGCAGTCGCTACTTTAAGAATCTGGGAAAAAATTTCACATTTTCCAACTTTAGGTACATTGTTTCTTCCATCTTTTCAATTCGATTTAATTTTGTTCAAGTTATGAGAGGTATGTTGCAGGAAAATTTTTACTGTAACTCTGGCAATACTTAAGGCGGACTAATCGTGTTGTAGTTTTATAAAAAATAATAAATGAGGGATGTTTTCTATGAGAACCGGATAATCTGTTGGCATGGTTACTTTTCGAGATTTATGACTTTGAACACAAATGAATTTTCTGACGAAAAAAATGTTTTGGAAACAAATCGCCAATTTTTCCATTATGTGTGAACGTTTTCAAAACCGAGTTACATCGAATGAGAGCCTGTAATATTACGAATAAAACACAAGAAAAACGTTCGTCCTGTGAACAGTCTGAACTGAGTTATGGTCTAAAAGGTGACTTAAGGTTCAAAATTTCGAAAAAATCGAAAATCGCCTATAACTTCGAAAATAGTGCGAACTCGATAAAATGTTATATAACATTTTCGATCGCAAATAGGCTGTACTTTGGACCCTTAAAATTTTTTACCACCTCGACGGGACACCCTGTATAATTCCCGTCGGATCTCTAAAATCGTATTTTGTATATTCCTTTACGCTATGTTATAAATTTTATAAGTTTGTGATTTCTGTAAAAAAAATTACATCGGGGGGAATTTTCCCCTATAGGGGGGAAATTCGCACGATCATTTTTTCGACTTTTTTTATACTGTATGTGCATTTTTAGTTAAATAAAACGACGCTGCGAATTTCCCCCCTATAGGGTGAAATTCGCTCGGTTGCGAATTTCACTTTTACTAAGCGTGCAAAGGAAATTTGCACAATGGGGTGCGAATTTCCCCCCAGTCTGAAAATTGGGTACAAATTTGATTAGTGATAAATCCGTTTCAGGAAAAATGCAGAGTTTTCCGATTTTTCCGACTTTTCCGGTAAAAAAGTTTTCTAAATTATGCAGGATCAAGTTCCCGATCAACTGACATCATTACTTTCTCTCCGACAATGGTGAACACTTGCAGAAAAATCGAGGAAAATTCATGTAAAACGCTTTTCCGGAGTTTTTCCGACCAAGGTAGCGTTTGAGCAAAAATAATATAACATTTGTTAGCAGAACCCGTGTGACCCCTTCTCAGACATTAACAACGCCACTGCACATATAGCTCTCGGTTTTCAATTTCTCTGAGAATTTTATTTTATTCTCTTTATAATATCCTGAAATAAGAAAAATACATTACTTGTATTGTGTTGCAACCCCCGGAATATAATACAAGCCATGAAGTCGCCGAAGGCACCGACACAGCCATGCATTGTTTACGTCAGATATGATTTTCGTGGCTATGATATAATATGTATGAACTATAGGTGAATGAAGTACGTATATATAACATAACATGTATGTATTTATATTACAAATGAACATTATTGATACAAGAGAAAATTTGTCTGAAATTAGAATTATTGGATTAGGTCGACATATGCATAATCAAGATTTGAATGAGACCTTGAATCGTCACACAGGTATGAAACATCGGGTCACAAAAGTATGGCATTAGATTTAATCACGCGATTGAGCGTCAAAAAGTTTATAGCAGAATTTATGACTAATTATGACTGTTCTTATGCGTCAATAGAACGTCTCAGGGCAAAATTATTAATTGTTAATTTTCGGATTTCAGATAAAAAATAATAATTATTTTTAATTTTTATTTTTTACAGTCGATATAATTACGAGTATTTTTGATTTTTTTTTTTATGTCGGAATTAAAAGTCATTTGCCCATTTGATTAAAAGAAAAAAATCCTCACAGTTAAGATTAAGTCTTGTAACCCAAATATTAAAATTTAAGGAATCTGAAGGAAATTTGAATATTTTTAAATTTTCAGTCTCCCTCCTCGAATTTCTGCAATGATCCAAACTAAATTTGATTCTTCCCATTTTTCTCTTATGCTTTCCCATCGTATGACTAAAATCCGCGGGAAATATACTGTTATAAATATGTATAATATAATATTATAAATTTATATACCTATGTAGATACAAATATTAGTATTGAAGTATTTTCACAAAAACAAACTTTTTTCGAAAAATTAAATCTTCGTAGAATTTAAAGTAACGTCGAAGAGTAATCACATCATTATAAATTTACCCCTCGAAACTTTGATCCATTTTCGTTGTGGCGTGGAACCAAAGTTAACTTAACAATCTCATTTTTCAAAAAATGTACCCGCGCTTTTGTGAAAACCGTTTTTTGCTGAAATATTGTGAGAATTATCCAATATTTTTTATAGGATAACCAATGCTTGTTAGTGTATTTTCTATGCTATTTGAGCAGCACGGGCTTCTGTTTACATTCGTTTTGCGCTGAGGAGATTAAGTAGAAGAAACTCATGCTAGATTCTCTGTATTTTCGGGAAAAATGAGAATTTCATTTGAGAGGAATTTTATATCTCCTTTCAGCACTTTGGCCAAAGCCGTTCGGGTAATCCTACGTTCTCCCGATTTTTGTTTTTAACACGTTGGCTCAGTCACACTATAATAATGCATAGCCAAGTTCCTTTCCCCCATTCATGCAAAAGACGAAAGTATGCATACACATCACACCACCCATCTGCATTCTGCCTTTCATATGCATATATGGTCTTGCACCTACATTTCTCTGTATGCTAAAAGCTGTGTGCCAAAACCCTCGAGAATACTTCACAAGCCATGAAACAGACTCCCTCCCTACCACATGCGAGGCCCAGCGTAGACCTTACATTCTAAAATATTTGCAGTGTTCTTATGTAAAATTGACAAAAGTTTGATTTGAATAGCTCCTCCGCCCTAAACTACTATTCATACAGAAAAATGGCGTTCTGTTAATCTTAAGCTTGCTTTCTTATCTTCCGAACCGTAATAAAATTTTCATACCTTTCCTAACAAAATTATTTAAAAAAATGTATCTTAACCAAATGACTACGATTCCTCAAACAAAAATTCTCAGCTGAGTAGCCATTGTAATGTCGCTGTGCCGTCATGTCATGCCGTGGGCTGATGATATCGAATGTAGCTGCCTACAGATTCAGACTACGGCTGCACATACACACATGCAATTATCACTCAGCAGAGAGGTATTGAGCGTAAAATGGTAAGGTTACTTTGTAATCAAAACTATTTTATTATTTTGTTAAGTAAGGTATATAGAAAGTGTGGCCTTTGGGAAGGTAAGCAACCAAGCTGTAAAATACTAGAAGACTATTTTCCTGTATGGATAGTAGTTTAGGCTCTATGGCATATATAAAGCCAATGTTTAACAATTTTCCATAAGTATCAATATAGAACATTTTAGAAAACGGACTAAGCACGCACACATGTAGATTTCTGTTTCTTGGCTTGGGAAGTATTCTCGAGGGTTTTGTGTGTGCGCATGCATACATAGATATAAGAACTTGCAGAGATGAGAAAGGAAAACAATTCCAGAGAGCTGGCAAAGCTGAGAACGAAGTGTTCAGTGGCGTTGGTATTTTTTTAATAGGGGTATCTGGGTTCTAATAATAAAACCCGAACACAATTTTCTTCGTCCAACTTTAGCACAGGCATAGCATGTTATATTATTTTTGGTTTGAGCGTTTTGCAACCTAAGACAAAATTGTAGAGCGAAATGAGTTGCATAAAGTTGCTTTTGTGGAAAACTCCATGGAAAACACGGAAAAGCGGGAAAATCATCCGAAAAATTTTCATCGATATGATTAGTGATAAATCTATCTCAGGGCAGCACGTAATAACAATTTAGTTAACGTGAAAAAGGCAGAAAATAAAATAAGTAAAATACGAGTTTTCAAACAAAACTGAGGCCAAGCCGCATGAAAAAGTAGAAAATAAACTTTTCTTCACACACAGAGGTGGACTCTGATTTTTTGATTGGGACATTTCTCTTGAATATTCTTTCTCTTCATGAATCAAATCACTTATTACCTCTGATTGATCATACTGAAATATATCGGTGATTGTCAGCGAATAAAATCCGAGTCCACCTCTGTGTGTGAAGAAAAGTTTATTTTCTACTTTTTCATGCGGCTTGGCCTCAGTTTTGTTTGAAAACTCGTATTTTACTTATTTTATTAGTGTATATTACACCTCTATCTTAGTTACAAAACTTCTGACGCACCACTTCTTTACAATAGTATTTATTTCAACAACCTTAGTACACAAAGGAATATTTGTGCGTATATGCCGCAGTAGGAATTAATGGGTTAAATAAAAGCTTGTTTGTATTATCACCAAACTTCATGCTCTTTTCTTCTATACTTTTTTCTAAACTACTAATTTTAAATTAATCGGTACATAATAAAAATCTCAAGAAAATATATATATTCAGTCAATTATGCATAGTCCCTCATTTTTTATTCTTTAATTTTACAGGAAAACCAGAATCAGAAAGTAAGACAACTGTGATTCCAAAAATTTCTACAACTCAGAACAATCAATCTCATAAGAAGTATACTCCAATTTCAAAGAATACCAATAGACCCACAAAAATTAGTTTGAACAAGCCAAACGCGATCACTCCAATAATTACTCTTACTTGCCCAAAAGAAAGTGAGGCCAAATTTAACCTATTTGCTCCACCGTGTAAAAGTGATCGCGATTGTACCGCTTGGAATAAGGAAGAAAGATGTTGTAAACTTTTTGGCAGCAAAACTTGTATTCGTGGTGTACCGAAAGCAGCAGAGGAACCAAAACACGATGGTAAGAAATGTTGTCTCATTTCATAAAGAACTGGTATTACTTTTTAATTAATAAACCATTTAAGCTATTTTTGGATTGATTCCAAGAAAATGTCCAGAGAGACCTCTTGCAGAATTGTGGTGGGACCTTAAAACTTGTGAAACTGATAATGACTGCTGGCCCAGGATTTGCTGTCCTGATGGACAAACAAAATATTGCAGAGCTTCCACGCTGGAATATTCCTCTGTTCCGTTTTCTTTCGGGAGACCAATAGCGTACTGTAAGTACATACATTTGAACTAATTAGAAATTCATTTGAATATCATTCAAGTTCTCAATAATCTATGATGAAGACCCGAGTTTGATATAATTATTTGGTTTGTTTTTTTTTACTTTAGTATCCGAATATTTGGAATGCACTGTACCACCTCCTCAAGTTTTCGATTTGCATCCAAAATTATGTAATTCAACACTTGATTGCTTTCCGAACGTTTGTTGCCAAGAGGCTGGAAAAAGACATTGCAGACCACCTAAAAAGTCCGTCCTACCATTAATGGCGAACTTTCTAAATGCTGGACTTCTTAGAAGATTTACGAACAATTTAGTTATTAGGTAAAAGATACTACTTTTGTTTAATTTTGTTAAAGTATTTTTATATTCTTAGTTAACTATTACAATATTGATAAAATGTTTTGACAACGAACGTCAGCTGAATTTCTCTCCCCATGCCCACATATGCCTTTAAAACAGAATAAAAACTCAAGTTTGTAATATATAAAGGGAAGGCAATCTTCATTTACCGGGCCTGAATCCTCCAAATTATTTGTAGTTTTGATGCTAAAGTATTAAATGGTTTGTTACGCATGAGCATTCGATTCGTCACAGTTTCTACAATTTCCGTTCATTGTAGGTAAGGTCATAGAGTAAAGAAATCTATAGAGGCCGAAAATGTATGGCAGAAATTCTCATAGATATTGATCACAAGAGCCGAACCTAACAGCGCCACATTTTTGAAACTATACTAAAGAAAATGGATTGGCTTATCATGATTACCGCCATCTGGCTGCCCAGCTCTATATTGGTTCCCTATGCACTTGCGTGCATTTTGACATGCAACTTTGAAAGTTCTTTAGTTTATAGAGAAATACTTCATACGAAGCTTGTATTGTGTGAATGCAGATGTATTTAAATCTGCCTTTCTAATGAAAATATTTGTGCCTAGCTTTTTTTTTGATTTCAATTTTCACAAAACGTCGAAATTGAACCTAAATTAGATTTGGTTCAAATTTTGAATTTTCTACTCTACAAAAGCCTTACAATGTGAGGATTTCTTATGAATTTAGAACATCATGTTCATTTGTTCTTCACACTCACGTCAGTCAATAATCTCCTTTGATCCGGATCAGGAAAACGGAATGCGGCTATTCTGAGGTTTCCAAATCTTGCAAGAGAATGCTATGGTGATCATGCAAGTAGTAAGGGTCCCACCTCCCTATACTTTTTACATTACGTCCGATAGAGCCAACTGCCGCGATAATGCCACTTGTTGGTTTTCTGCAAGAGGGTTCCCACCGCCGATAAGAAGTTCTTGAGGAGTGAGTAGGATAGACACGTCCCTGTCGCATGCATTGGGAGGTAAAAATAAAAAAGCTAAGTTCCCACCGAGTTGTGTTGTTGCAGGATGTTGGTTGGAAGGAGAGAGCTGGTGCTGTCTGTGGTAAGACGGTAGATGGATCCCTGTCGCAAGCATTGGGAGGTAAAAATAAAAAAAGTTGACGTGGTACCGAGTTGTGTTGTTGCAGGATGTTGGTTGAAAGGAGAGAGCTGGTGCTGTCTGTGGTAAAGACGGTAGATGGGTCCCTGTCGCAAGCATTGGGGGTAAAAATAAAAAAAGTTGACTTGATACCGAGTTGTGTTGTTGCAGGATGTTGGTTGAAAGGAGAGAGCTGGTGCTGTCTGTGGTAAGGACGGTAGATGGGTCCCTGTCGCAAGCATTGGGGGTAAAAATAAAAAAGCTGGATGGCTGAGCCTAGTGGGTGCAAGCAGGTGTGCTATAGGCGGCTTACGTACAAGCATAGTAAAGTTTTATAATATTGCACTACCAGGCAAGCAGATAACTAAAGCACAAAATCTTGCACCTGTTATGAGTTCGCACTCATAACGCCTAACCAACCTGAGTACACTGCATACCCGTGCAAATATGTACTCCCGATAACAAAATATTTCATTTCATTTCCCGTCATACAAAGTGTACAATTTGTATACTTTGTTTGCTCACATGCAAAAATGCTGAAGTGGGGCCTTTTGCCCACCAACGATAAGAAATACAATATTTCTTAGTAGAGGATATTTCCTCCCGACATTTCTCAACATCAAAAAAACAACGCGCGATTATTTTTCTCCACACATTTTTATCGCGAAATCGCTCGATCAGCAAAAAAGCGTGGAAAACAACGTTGGCAGCGAAAAGCATGTAGGGGCGGCTGAAAAAGATCATCGAGGCAGTCTATCAAGAACCGGCGGGCGACTTTATTTCTAGAAAAAAGCTTTCGGGTTAGTTCCGCGCAAATCTTAACCATTTAGATTAACAAAGTATATTATCAGTAAAAGTCCTGTATTAATCGAGTAAATCTCGATCACTTCTATTAAAGAATAAATTGACACATTATCAATAAAAGTTCTACGTTAATTGTGTGATCTTAATCATTCCTATTAAGGAATAAATTCAAAGTATATTATCAGTAAAAGTTCTGTATTAATCGAGTAAATCTCGATCACTTCTATTAAAGAATAAATTGACACATTATCAATAAAAGTTCTACGTTAATTGTGTGATCTTAATCATTCCTATTAAGGAATACATTCAAATTCTACGTTAATTGTGTGATCTTAATCATTCCTATTAAGGAATAAATTCAAAGAATAAATTCAAAGTATATCACCAATAAAAGTTCTATATTAATTGTGAATAAACTCAAAGTATATTATCAATAAAAGTTCTATGTTAACTGTGTAATCTTAATCATTCCTATTAAGGAATAAATTCAAAGTATATTATCAGTAAAAGTTTTGTATTAGTTGAGTAAATCTTGTTAACTTCTATTAAAGAATAGATTGAAACATTATCAATAAAAGTTCTATATTAATTGTGAATAAACTCAAAGTATATTATCAATAAAAGTTCTATGTTAACTGTGTAATCTTAATCATTCCTATTAAGGAATAAATTCAAAGTATATTATCAGTAAAAGTTTTGTATTAGTTGAGTAAATCTTGTTAACTTCTATTAAAGAATAGATTGAAACATTATCAATAAAAGTTCTATATTAATTGTGAATAAACTCAAAGTATATTATCAATAAAAGTTCTATGTTAACTGTGTAATCTTAATCATTCCTATTAAGGAATAAATTCAAAGAATAAATTCAAAGTATATCACCAATAAAAGTTCTATATTAATTGTGAATAAACTCAAAGTATATTATCAATAAAAGTTCTATGTTAACTGTGTAATCTTAATCATTCCTATTAAGGAATAAATTCAAAGTATATTATCAGTAAAAGTTTTGTATTAGTTGAGTAAATCTTGTTAACTTCTATTAAAGAATAGATTGAAACATTATCAATAAAAGTTCTATATTAATTGTGAATAAACTCAAAGTATATTATCAATAAAAGTTCTATGTTAACTGTGTAATCTTAATCATTCCTATTAAGGAATAAATTCAAAGTATATTATCAATAAAAGTTCTATATTAATTGTGCTAATCTTATTCATTCCTATCGAAGAATAAATTGAAAGACTACCAATAAAAGTTCTAAATTAATTGTGCAAAATCCTAATAACTTCTATTAAAGAATAAATTAGAAGATTATCAATAAAGCTGTGCATAGCCGATTACTAAGGCTTGATATCGACGGGGCTGGTGCAACTTCCTGGCGAAGTCAGAAGCACTCCCAGTCCTTTGTGGGTGACAAAACCGAGTTACACCACATAAAAATCTGGTGGCAGCGGTGGGATATTTAAATCCTACCAATAGTTTATGAAAGACCTGGAAGGAAAGGACCTCCAGGCAAGGCACAATATTGGACCATTGGACGGATGCAGGTTCAAGCTGTAATGGAGCAGAACTCGATGGATGGAACCGGTAATCAGCGGCTGGTAAACTCCAAGTAAGTCGGATGTACTTATACTCTGTAAAAGATTTAGTTCCAAATAGATATATATAAAGTGCTTTTTTTTTATACATATGTTGTATATATTACTGTGAAAGTGAGAATTTCCCTCGGCATATTTATGAAACTCTATTAATGGAAACGGAAAACCACTAATTATTTTATTTTATCGAAGGCAGGATGTACATTTTATATCCAATTTTCCTTTTAACTTTTTTTGTCGGTTACATCCATTGCCTACTCACTAACGACTGATAAAATATTTTTGGGCATTTCAATTCAACTCAATTCAATTCAATTTATTTCATGATAATACTCTCATAATGGTGGAATCGTGAGTGGACCATTCTAGAGCTAAACCTAATCTAACTACAAAGGAAACTGAACAACTTAAAGCGTTTTTTTTCCTGCGGCCCTTATGCATCTCCACGCCATAACAGTTTTGAGTTGGTGGATTACTGCAAAGTGTATGATGGGCGATAGTTGCTAATTTGGTGATGACTGATTGTTTTATTGAAGCGTTCCATTCTAATCGGCTTACAACTGCTGAATACATGATCTCTGTTCGTTTGCTTTCTTGGTTGATTCGAGATGTTAGTATGTTATTGTTTTAATTTTATGCAACATGGGCGTTTAAGTGACTTATGACCTCTAACATCTGCGCCTAATTACCTGCGTTCTTTTTGTTTTTTCTTTTTGCTTGTACGGAATACCAACACGAATTTACCTAGCTAGGAACGAATTTTTAAACTGTCTGTATCCTTCTACACAGTTGTATGACTAGCGTAGATAACAAGGAATAGAAACGAGGTCTGTACTGGGACGAGGTACCTACCTTAGAATAGCATCCTACTTTACTACATGTATACTACTAATTAATCCTCACCAGTGATACATCGTTTTCAAATTCAAAATATTTACCCTACGCAGTGGTCGTACTGTCCAAAAGGGACTCAGGATGCCAGATAACCCGCCTACTCCTCCTCCCCCTCCTCCCCCTCTTGGAGGAAGTGGTTCTGTCTCGACACCTAATAGTGTGCATTTATCATTCTCCGACGCGAAACTTATTATCCCCGAATTCGACGGAAATCCTCGCGACCTCCAACGTTTCCTCTCTTGTTGTGACCTATTCCAAGTAGATTCACGAAACGAAGGGGAAAAGGCCGTCTTTTTAAGTATAATAAAGACAAAACTCACTGGACGCGCTTATGATGCCATCCAGTACGGGACCCATCACCGTTGGTGCGAGTTAAAGAGGGAGCTTCAAGACCAATTTCTTGAAGTCTTATCTCGTACCACTCTGCAAAACGAGCTAATGAAAACTCGCCAACAATATAAGGAAGACGTAAAAGAGTACGCCCAGAGAGTTAACAAACAGCTTGCCCTCTTAAATAGCGCCACAGCTACTTCAGTCACTGATGTTACTCTCCAGAACCTACTTCTTGGTGAGAACAAAAAACTCGCCTTACAAGCTTTCGAGGACGGAATACGTAACGATCAGCTCCGTATCCTCACCAAAGCAGCTCAAAAGACCGGGTTGCGTGAAGCAATAAACTATGCGACGGAACAAGCATCCCGCATTGAAAAGAACTCTCCCTCCACACTCAATACAAATTTTGTCCACAACCATAAGTCCCCAGTAATAAAGACTGAAGGACAACACGTTCATCTTCCCCATCTTCGACCAAGCGCTAATCTCTACTGTACCCACTGTAGGCGTAGCGGACATACCCTCGAACAATGTTTCGTCAATAAAGGGACACGGCCACCCTTTCCTAACAATGTCAAGAAGGAAGACTATAGGACCCATTGTGCATATTGTAAGAGGCCGGGTCACCACATCGAGGAATGTAGATCCCGCGAGTATAACAACGCGAGGAAAGCCGATCAATCGCCCAGAAGGCAAGACCAATTACATACAGTCAGTAGAGTACCAGCTCCACGAGAACAGACTAATCGGCGCAATACGCTAGTTCATTTTTCGGATGAGCTGAAAGGGGCCTCTACTAGTGTACAATCTCATCGCCCGGAAAACTCATCTTGGCGGCTGAAGAAACTCGGCACACCAGCACGCCTAAATCAAATAAGTACTCAAGCCGAGATACACGAAAATCAATCGCAGACGCTAAATTAAATATAAGTCAAAACGCCCTCACCCTTACAATACCGTTTTCCTTATCTAAAAATGGGCTCAGTACGTTTCTGATAGATACGGGAGCCGAAATAAGCCTCTACAAAGCCAGCCTAGCTAAAGGTGACTGTTTAATATATCCTTCACAAAAAACTAATGTCACAACTATTTCAAGTGACAAAATGTCTACCTTGGGACTAGCCTTTGGCGTCCTCGATTTTGGCGTCTTAATTGAACACCCATTTCATGTAATTGATGGTAATGTAAACCTAAAATATGACGGAATTCTTGGACATGACTTTCTGCGCGAACACGCGTGTGGCATTGACTATGAAAAGGGAATAATCAGATGCAAAGAAGACAATTTTGGGGGGAATCTTCTGTCAGAACCGGTTGGGGTCTCGTCAGATGAGGACTTAACGACCTGTATAGGTGCCTGCACTCCTCATTCGGATCACCCTGGACTGATAGAGGGTTCCGGCTGTAGTGATAAAATGTACACAATTCCAAGAGTAGGTAAACCCAGTCTGAAAGCGACAGACGTTCCGCAAGATGGGGACTTAACGACCTGTATAGGTGCCTGCACTCCTCATTCGAAACACTCTGGACCAACAAAAGATTTTACTAACAAAGATGAAGTAGATAATCTTAACCCTAATGCCAAAAACAAAGAATCTAAACCTGGTGTAACTAGCAAGACAAGTGTTGTCACGGAAGAATTAGAGCTGGATTTTGTAAAACTGCCTCCTAGATCAAGAACCATTGTACGAGTACCTACAGTGCAAACAAAAGACTTTTTGGTAACCAGACACGAACCTATACCTGGTGTGTACTTAGGTAACTCTATTTCTAGCCCCCGATATGGCAAGGCTAATCTAATACTACTAAACGTAAGAGACGAAGACGTTTCCGTAAACCTAAACACTCTAAAACTGGAAGCCGAACCTTTAGATGACTATTCTATAGTCCAAAGTCTTTATATGGAAAACAAAGTCGAGAAACGTCTTAACCAGTTAAAGAAGAGACTCAACCTAGAGCACTGTAACTCGGAAGAGGCAGACAGCATATTGCAAATCTGTCGAGATTATAACGATATATTTCACTTGGAGGGTGACTTTCTTACAGTAACTAATTCAGTCCGTCATAAGATTCAAACTTTTCCCGATAAAGCCCCTGTAAACGTCAAACCCTACCGACTACCGGAGTCTCAACGGACGGAAATCGGCAACCAGGTAACCCAAATGGTGGAACGGGAGATCATAAGCCCAAGCTCAAGCCCGTGGAATTCCCCCTTGCTGCTTGTTCCCAAGAAACCCGATTCAGCAGGAAACAAGCGCTGGCGAGTGGTTGTAGACTTCCGGCGGCTAAATGACATAACTGTCGGTGATTCCTTTCCCTTGCCCAACATTACAGATATACTAGACCAACTGGGTAGGTCTCAATATTTTTCCTCTCTGGACTTAGCGAACGGGTTCCATCAAATCCAGATGGACGAAGTCGACAAAGAGAAGACTGCCTTCAGTACTTCGTACGGACACTTTCACTTCAATAGGATGCCTTTTGGACTGAAGAATGCCCCCTCTACATTTCAGAGGTTAATGAACAACGTCCTATCGGGACTACAAGGCATAGAATGTTTCGTGTATATGGACGACATTGTGGTTCATGGGTGCAGTCTTAGGGACCATAATGCCAAGCTCGTTAAAGTTTTTGACCGTTTGAGACACCATCGACTGAAGTTGCAACCTGACAAATGCAATTTTCTCGGAAGGCAAATCACTTATTTAGGACATGTGATAGACGAAAAGGGCATTCATCCCGACCCAGAAAAGATTAAAGTCGTAAGGACCTACCCCACCCCAAAACGGGTCAAGGATATCAAATCATTCCTAGGATTCGTGGGATATTATCGTAGATTCATTGACAACTTCGCGAAAGTCGCAAAACCCCTTACTTACCTCACTAAAAAGGATGTGCCCTTTACATGGGACGCCTTTTGCGATGAAGCCTTTAGAACATTGAAATCTAAACTTATCACTGCTCCTATCCTGAAATATCCTTGCTTCGATGAACCATTTTTGGTCACTACCGATGCTAGTAACTTCGCTATTGGCGCTGTACTTTCGCAAGGCGAAGTAGGCAAGGATAGACCTGTCTCCTACGTTAGTCGAACCCTTAATTCGACTGAAATAAAATATTCTACTATTGAGAAGGAGCTCCTCGCTATTGTGTTCGCTGTTGAACAATTCCGACCCTACTTATATGGTCGACGTTTTACCATTATAACTGATCATCAGCCACTTACCTGGCTCATGAATCTAAAAAACCCTACTTCAAGACTGATGAGATGGCGTATTCGATTAGAAGAATACGACTATTGTATAATTTATAAGTCGGGAAGACTGAACTCCAATGCGGACGCTCTAAGTCGCATACCTCCTGTCGATAGTACTGTTAACGCAGTAACACGACAACATGCCCGTCAGGGTGAAACTCGCACTGAGTTACCCAACTCTGACACCATCGCTACCTTTATTCCCTCTACAACCGACATTTATGAGGCCTACGCCGAATACATGAAGAAAGGCACAGCCGATTACTCGCTCGTCCACGAGAAGAAAGGTTCTTTAATAAGGTTCAAAACCCCCATTCCAAAATTTTTTATACTAACCCCATACGACGACAAAACGAAGAAAAGCCTCGAGTTGTATACCGGTCTAGAACTAAACACCATTCCTGCAAGACTAAAAATATGTGAAACTGGAAAAAACAAAATTCTAATAGTCAAGCTCCCCTTTCCATTGTCGGGTCCCTCCGAAAAGAGGACCGCTCTTACTGTCCTAATGGAATACCTTGAGTACGCTAAATCATCTGAACTCGCAATGGTGCTGCTCTCCTTTAGTGCCATAGACCACGCCAGCTTATTGGAACTAAAATCTATGTGTGCATTTGTCTTTTCAACATCAAAACTCCCTGTCAATATTTTCCTCAACGAAGTGATCGAGTTGAGTGACAAGGAAGATACCCAGCAGATAATACGCGATTATCACACCTCTCCCCTAGGAGGGCATACTGGTATGCACAGAACCTTAAAACGAATAAAGATGGCCTATCATTGGCAGAATATGAATAAGGACATCATAAGCTTCATAAAGAAATGTCCCTCCTGTCAGGCCAATAAAGTAAATCGGAACAAAAAGATCCCAATGAAGATAACCTCTACGAGTAGGAGACCTTTTGAAAAGGTATTTCTCGACATCGTGGGCCCACTACCCACCAGTTACAATGGTAATAGGTTCATTTTAACTTTCCAGGACGATCTTAGCAAATTCTCGGAAGGTATTCCCCTGCCAGATGCCGAAGCGGATACCGTCGCTAGGGAGCTCACTACTAAAATCATATGCCGCCACGGAATTCCCCATTGTATCCTAACTGACCAGGGTACTAATTTCCTTAGCCGACTGTTTACGGAAGTCTGCAAACTGCTTAAAATTCATAAGTTACAATCTACCCCATACCATCCCCAGACTAACGGCGCGTTGGAGCGTAGTCATAGGACACTGGCTGAATACCTCCGCCATTATGTTAATAAAGACCCTCTCTCTTGGGATACCTGGATGCCGTATGCTGTCTTTGTCTACAACTCAACCCCTCATTCTAGTACTGGCTTCACACCGCACGAGCTTGTTTATGGATTCCCGGTGAGAATCCCTACTTCTCTAAAGCTCGAACCGGAAACCTGCTACAATTACGATAACTATTCTAATGAGCTAAAGGCTCGTCTTCAGCATGGATTTGAAATGGCGCGTCGGACCATTCTGAAATCTAAACAAAAATCGAAGGGTTATTACGACAAAAGTTCAGTGGAGCGTTCTTTTAATCTCGGAGATAAGGTTTTTCTTAGGAGTCATGCAAAAAGGTCCAAACTCTCGCCGCTCTGGCTCGGACCGTACGACGTTGTAGAATTGAATTCTCCCGAGAATACCACCATTAAGATAGGAAGTAAAATTAAGATTGTACATAATAATGATTTGAAATTGTACGTCGAGTAAGTCAAGCTCTCTCCCTTTTCAGGATGTCAAACAAGGGCAAACTCCTATTATCTATACAACTACTAAATCTATGGAGCACCGCGACTGGGCTAAACGTCACTTATTTGGAAGGTAACTCAGGGATTTACTTCGAGGAAACAGGTAATGTGGGCCTTTTTAGCCAAGAGTGGCATATCATCGTTTACTTTGACCTGAGAGGTCTGAATTATGAGTTCAACCTAATAGAGGGTAACGTACGCGTAATCAAAAGTCTTTGTCAACGGTTAACCTCTTACGCAGACAACCCCCTCCTCTGCCAAGCTTCTTTAAAACAGATTTTGAATATCTTCGATAACATTAAGGATAAGGAAAGCTTGTTGTCTCCCCTTAGTGTTCGACAAAGACGCAGCCCCTTTAACGCAGTGGGTTCCCTGAGTAAAATGCTCTTCGGAACTCTAGACGAGGATGACGCCATTAAGTACGATCACCTGATTGACAGTGTGAAAACTGATCAAAGGCGCCTCCTCGGCCTGTTGAGGAACCATACGTCGATAATAGACACGACGGTTAATATTTTCAACAGGAGTCAGCACGAAATTAGGGCGCATTTTTTGTCTTTGGATGGGAGGATTAAGAATCTGGAAGTACTAATGAACACAACGCTCGTCTCGGAATCTCAGTTCAACATGACGCTCCAAATAGAGTCAATTATTAATGCCGTAACACTCTCGTTAATGAGATACGAGTCTACCATAAATTCTATCCTCGATTTGATGATAGACGTGAAACATGGCAAGCCGCACCCCGCTATACTGACTCCTAACCAATTAAGAAACGCTCTATTAGTAATACAACAGAAGCTCCCCGATAACCTGAGGCTCCCAATCTCCCCCGGCCTACAGGACCTGTTCGGCATATACGCGTTGAGCCAGACAAGCACAGCTAGAAGTGAAAATAAAATAATTTTCGAATTCAAAATACCCTTACCCTATCGTATGGCATACCAACTATATAAAGTAACCCCAATGCCAACCACCTATGAAAACGAATTCGTCTACATCCAGCCATCCGTCCACTATCTAGTAGTTGATTATAATCGAGAACACTACTATACCCTCAATAACTTCGACTTTCAGAATTGCCTCACCCGAGATGCTTTTCATTACCTTTGCCGACTAATGCACCCAATATTTAGCGTGCATCCGGAAAACAACATCTGTGAAATTGAGCTTCTAAAGCACGTCACTAAATTGCCCGACTCTTGCCACATACGGAAGGCCACCCCAGGTAACTTTTGGATCCAGCTTTCACAAGCGAACAAATGGCTTTTTGTTCTAACCAAGAACACTACACTAGACGAAGTCTGTGTTAACAAAATTTCCCCCCAAACCCTACTGGGTACTGGAATACTGGAACTGTCGGACAAGTGTTACCTGCGAGGCGATACACTAACTATCCAACCCCATTCGTCTAAAAACACGGAAATACACAATTACTACGTCCCCATCTTGAACCTATCTACATCTTTGAGATTTCCTAACATTATTAAACTCCCAATTGCTAACACCACCAGAACGCACCTCTTGAAATTTTCCTCCGACAACGAACTGCAACGGTTAAGTTCCTCTATAAAGGAAATAAGGCAAATCGAAGATCAGGGTCTGAATGCTCACGACATCCACCACTATTCTATTTCATACACCACTATTATCGTCGTTGTTTTGATTTTCGTTTTTGCGTACTTCTATTTCATGAAACAAAGAGGGAAATTCTCTGAATCCAGCAACGCAACTAGTGTAACAGCACAAGAATTAAGTATAAATGTAACCTCTAAAGAGGATGGGCCCAGCCCACTATGTAAAGGAATTATGTAAACCCCCTTTTTATCCACTGGTCGACAACAAAAAAATTATAAGAACGTCTCAAGTGGGAGAGTTACCAGTTGAACGCCTTGTTTGTCACAGGAGCATATAATAAGGAATAATTAAACATAATACAATTTAATAAGTATGTAAGTAATAAGTAAGTTTTGTAAATAATAAATGGGTGATATATTTTGGAAATTTCAATCTCATCAGTTATTGCTAAACCGATGGAAATTAGACTATAAGAAATTAAGCGAAAGAGAACGAAAAAATCTACATAAAAAAAATCGGACTACTATATATATAGAAATTTATCCTTTTTCTCTTTCTCTCTTTTCTCCTCATCTTGATTTGTGTGGCAAGTGCTCATCGAAAATCCCTACTCCTGATCAGACGTAGGAATTTTCTTTTTCTATGGGGGATGGTGTTATGAGTTCGCACTCATAACGCCTAACCAACCTGAGTACACTGCATACCCGTGCAAATATGTACTCCCGATAACAAAATATTTCATTTCATTTCCCGTCATACAAAGTGTACAATTTGTATACTTTGTTTGCTCACATGCAAAAATGCTGAAGTGGGGCCTTTTGCCCACCAACGATAAGAAATACAATATTTCTTAGTAGAGGATATTTCCTCCCGACATTTCTCAACATCAAAAAAACAACGCGCGATTATTTTTCTCCACACATTTTTATCGCGAAATCGCTCGATCAGCAAAAAAGCGTGGAAAACAACGTTGGCAGCGAAAAGCATGTAGGGGCGGCTGAAAAAGATCATCGAGGCAGTCTATCAAGAACCGGCGGGCGACTTTATTTCTAGAAAAAAGCTTTCGGGTTAGTTCCGCGCAAATCTTAACCATTTAGATTAACAAAGTATATTATCAGTAAAAGTCCTGTATTAATCGAGTAAATCTCGATCACTTCTATTAAAGAATAAATTGACACATTATCAATAAAAGTTCTACGTTAATTGTGTGATCTTAATCATTCCTATTAAGGAATAAATTCAAAGTATATTATCAGTAAAAGTTCTGTATTAATCGAGTAAATCTCGATCACTTCTATTAAAGAATAAATTGACACATTATCAATAAAAGTTCTACGTTAATTGTGTGATCTTAATCATTCCTATTAAGGAATACATTCAAATTCTACGTTAATTGTGTGATCTTAATCATTCCTATTAAGGAATAAATTCAAAGAATAAATTCAAAGTATATCACCAATAAAAGTTCTATATTAATTGTGAATAAACTCAAAGTATATTATCAATAAAAGTTCTATGTTAACTGTGTAATCTTAATCATTCCTATTAAGGAATAAATTCAAAGTATATTATCAGTAAAAGTTTTGTATTAGTTGAGTAAATCTTGTTAACTTCTATTAAAGAATAGATTGAAACATTATCAATAAAAGTTCTATATTAATTGTGAATAAACTCAAAGTATATTATCAATAAAAGTTCTATGTTAACTGTGTAATCTTAATCATTCCTATTAAGGAATAAATTCAAAGTATATTATCAGTAAAAGTTTTGTATTAGTTGAGTAAATCTTGTTAACTTCTATTAAAGAATAGATTGAAACATTATCAATAAAAGTTCTATATTAATTGTGAATAAACTCAAAGTATATTATCAATAAAAGTTCTATGTTAACTGTGTAATCTTAATCATTCCTATTAAGGAATAAATTCAAAGAATAAATTCAAAGTATATCACCAATAAAAGTTCTATATTAATTGTGAATAAACTCAAAGTATATTATCAATAAAAGTTCTATGTTAACTGTGTAATCTTAATCATTCCTATTAAGGAATAAATTCAAAGTATATTATCAGTAAAAGTTTTGTATTAGTTGAGTAAATCTTGTTAACTTCTATTAAAGAATAGATTGAAACATTATCAATAAAAGTTCTATATTAATTGTGAATAAACTCAAAGTATATTATCAATAAAAGTTCTATGTTAACTGTGTAATCTTAATCATTCCTATTAAGGAATAAATTCAAAGTATATTATCAATAAAAGTTCTATATTAATTGTGCTAATCTTATTCATTCCTATCGAAGAATAAATTGAAAGACTACCAATAAAAGTTCTAAATTAATTGTGCAAAATCCTAATAACTTCTATTAAAGAATAAATTAGAAGATTATCAATAAAGCTGTGCATAGCCGATTACTAAGGCTTGATATCGACGGGGCTGGTGCAACTTCCTGGCGAAGTCAGAAGCACTCCCAGTCCTTTGTGGGTGACAAAACCGAGTTACACCACACACCCATATGTAGCAAGCATGGATGGTTTAAACCTGTATCGCTGTCTTTATATCTTCAGCGGTTATCGCGCCTCTTTTTTTTATATTCCGTTCATTTTTTTCTTCCACACCAGACAAGCTTTGAACAGTTAGTCACACTTCTTCAACGTCATTTTTCCATACGAGTTTTAAAACATGAACTTGACCGCGATGCGGTGACGAGTTGTTGTTTCTTTATGTATAGAATTTTAAGTCTACCTGAGTTGAGACATGTGGGTGACTTTATTTCCGGATTTTTTTTTTTGATGTAAAGGAAAAAAGATTAAGGAAAGATCGCAAAGAACAAGTTCTGATGTTGCTTATGCAAGGGTTCTTGATTCTTGTGATGTTCAATACTGCCGGCGCGTATGATAATGAGCTGGAAAACAAGAATAGATCGGCGGCAGTCAGTGAACTTGATGTTGTGAACGACACGAATGTGGGTGAAGGTGAGCTAAAAAGAAACGGGTTGCTTGAGTAAAATAAAAAAACCAATTCGGCTGAGATGCCTTTATTGAAGGTCAGTAAAGATAGACTGTATGGCGGATAGACAATTTCTTTTACAAAAGACGTACATATTTAATTTTTTATTCGCGCTTTTTAAAACTTATTTTCAAAAATCCTCCTTTGGTATCATCTTTTCCGTCAAAGATTAGATAACATCCTACGTGCTGTTGGTTAAGATCCTCAATCTGTCGCTGGGTTTTAATTTTTTCGGCAAAACGGGGGGGTAAGAGCACTATGTGTTGTCCACAAAGTGCACTGTCACGCGAAGTCCGTACTGCGTCTTTAACAGCTTGAAAGACTTCACCTGGTACTCCTTCCCCAGCTCCAACTCTGTGATTGGCACAAGATTGTCGTAGCTATTTTCCGACACACTTTGCAACAGTTCAAAAGTGTTCTGTAAAAAAATAGAGTTATAGTAATGTCTGCTTTACAATAATCAGAAAAATGTTCGGTACCTACCATTGTATACCAAAAAGTTTTCCTGGCCCGTGAGTTAAACTGTAGTTGATGTTGAAAACTGTTTTGAGGACGTCTAGAGAAAACACGGCCCTATATACTGTTTGGGTTCGCCGTCTTTTTCAAGTAGGGATGGTTAAAAGTAAATTTATTATTATGGCCGATGTAGTTAAAAGTAAATTTATTATTATGACCGATTTGAAAGGTTATCTATGTGTAATATTATTATTTCAACCTAGAATAAGTGCTGTTCTTTAATCATAAGGCAGATCCTGTATTGCTGCAACTTTACAAGATAAAATAGATGCAATTCACCCGCAGAGCGTGTCTTAAAAAAAAAGACAAGTTATGCTAAGTGCATTGTGGTGTTATTGTTCTAGTAATATTGTCACATAGGCTGAGATCTGTTCTTAATTTATGAAGGAGGTACAACTTTGTTGCAATTTAAACAAAACGTCTAGATTTGAAAGTTATGTTAACTGAATTGTAGAATTATTATTCTAGTAATATTTTCGCGTAGGTTGAGACCTGTCTTCCATTTGTGTAGGGGGTGCAGCTTTGCTGCAATTTAAAAGAGAAGTTTGGATTTTCTGCCTGACAAGAATAGCGAATAAAGGTTATGAGTTCTTAGTAGAAATATTTACATCTTACCTGGATTTTTTCTTTTTGGGCCGAGCAAAAATGGCATAAAAGCCTACAGCGAAGTCGCAAGGAATCAGTCTTTGTTTGTTTCTGAAAAGTTCGAGTGTGGCTTCAAGGGCTTTAAACTAATTTAAAAGTAAGTATAAAACTAGCCCCATCCGTTACCACTATAGGCTTAAAGTTATCTCTTGTTTTTTTCTTTATTTTTAAAGATACATTAATGATACTACCCCGATGGCAAGCAGCTCACCCCCGCTGAAAACATCCTTCAACTAGAGGCAGAGGTACCAAGTCTGTGTGGATTTAATAGAGTGGTAATTGTATAAAAGATATATTTTCGCTAGATTTAAGTAGCTGTAAATTAGACAATTAAAAAATGAAGTCGCACGAGTTAATTTCACATTTAAAAAGTGCGCTAAAATTAAACTCGGAAATTTTCTTATCCGCCTTAGACACCTGTATAAAGGTGGTAGAAAAAGAAAATGTGCTATTTTCGTATCGTGAAAAATTTTGTTTATTAAGGCTGCTGACAGAGTTTTCAATTCTGTATAATGTACCTCTTTCAAATGGGGTCTTAAAGAGCGCCTTTAATTATCTAGATGTAAGTGAAGCTAATAATTCCGCGGGCTGTGACGTTAACAACAGGGCGTCTGGGAGTAAACAAAATAACTCTGTCGTCTGCGGAAATGAGGCTAGTACTTTACCAAAATCAAGTTGTGAGCAAGGTCAGGTATCTCAATACGGTTATGGCTATAAATTACTGTCAAGACAGCAAACATTTTTTAAACAGTTTAAAACGGCAGGCGTAAAAATTTCCTTTCAACTACAGGATTTTTCTGCTGTAAGTGAAAATCCCTTGGAAGTTTTAGAAAAAGCATTTGGCCATGTGTTTAAAGAACTGGTGGTAAATTCTGCAAAAGGCAGTAAGATTAGTTTTTCGCTAATGCTTCCAAATTCACCTCATGTTAAACCCATTTGGAGTAGTCTCAGACCTATCGAACAATTAACCGGGGCATATATTATCGGATTGATTGCTAATGTTAACCAATCCAATGCTATTTTTCTTTCTGATGATGTCTTGCAACTCAATGCAAATATCGTCAATTTTCCTTTCGCGGGGGGGAAAATAGATCCTAGGTATGTGGCAGAAAGTCTGGTTTTATCCCGGAAAACAAGTGTGATAGATGTTGGTAAAGATAATGATCTAACCTGTCTCCCTCGAAGCATTTGCTACGGTATTGAAATGACGTCAGAAAATTTTAATAATCGAAGCAGTTTTTCTGTTATTGACTCATTGGATAAACTAGCACTATCACTGTGTAAAAATTCAAAGGTGGTTATCACTAAGGGTGTAGTATAAAAGACATTTACAAATTTCAAAAATTTTTGAAAAATTACCAAATCATTGTTTTCGATAATTTGAGAGATTCGGATTCGATTATTTTTAGGATACCTGTTGAAAGCGATTTAGTAAAAAAAATATTTCTTTATTATTCAGAGACGTTAAAGCATTTCTATGTAATTAAGTCGCTAACAGGCCTTTTTAATAAAAAATATGCCTGTTCTTTTTGCGATAGGTTAACAAACATGAAGATGCATAAATGTGACCAGAAGTGTCGATATTGTGACTCTTATCCGCCGTGTGTATTTGTTGAAAAAGTCAAACCATGCGAACACTGCAATCGCATGTTTAGAGGCGACACTTGTTTTACGAACCATACCCTAAATAAAATTCAGAATAAAAGCATATGCGAGACTTTTAAAATATGCAAATTGTGTGGTAAGTTTCTTGTTCTTAACAAGAGAGAGTTCAAAGAACATTCTTGCAATGAATATTTTTGCAAGATTTGTTCTAAAATTGTTCCCCAAGAGCATCTTTGCTATATTAGGAGGTATAGAGGAAGTGTCGATAAAAATTTTTTAATAATATTTTTTGATTGCGAGAGCACTCAGAACACCTTATGTGAAAATAGCACCACATCTTATTTGCACATTGTGAACTTAATAATTGCACAGCAAATATGTCATAACTGTTACACAAAACCAGATATTAGGGAAAAATGTGATGTTTGTGGTGATAGGCAACATGTGTTTAAATACGATAGTGAGACAAGCGTTGTAAAAAATTTTCTAGATTACTGTCTGAACGCCCGATCTTTTGTATCTAAGGTGCACTGTATTGCGCATAACCTACAGGGATATGACGGGCACTTTATTATTTCTGAGCTGTTAGATAGAAATTTAAAAATAGAGCCTATAATGAATGGCTCTAAAATTATGAAAATGACGTGCGAGAATTTAATATTTATTGACTCTTTAAACTTTCTGGCACTCCCCCTCTCTAAATTTCCCGACGTTTTTGACATTAAAGGTTATGAAAAGGGTTATTATCCTTATTACTTTAACACTGCTGAAAATATTGACTACATAGGGAGCTACCCTTCCCCTGACTTATATGGATACACCACCATGAAGTTAAAGGAAAAAGAAAAGTTTTCAAACTGGTATGACGCCGTATCTAAGGGCACTTTTAACAATAGAAAAGAGATGTTAAAATATTGCGAAAACGATGTTAATATTTTACGTTTGGGATGCACTCGATTTATGCAAGAATTTTTGGATATAACACAGTTAAATCCTTTTACAGAAGCTATAACTATTGCATCAATCTGCATGCTCGCTTTCCGGAAAAATTACCTTAAATATAATATTTTGGGTATAATGCCTAAAAATGGATATTGCAAGTCTCAAAATCATTCCCTTATTGCCATAAAATGGCTAATTTGGGAAAGTCTGAAAACCAATCTGGAGATTGCATCTGTATATAATAAAGGAGAAGTGAAGCTGGCAAGAGGTGGATTACAAGTAGATGGGTTTAATTCAGAAACAAATACGGTTTATGAATTCTTTGGTTGTTTCTACCACGGATGTACAGACTGCTTTAAAATCCAAGAAGTGGCTAATAACACCACTCAGAAAATCGAGACTATGAGTCAAAGATTTGAGAGCACTCTTAAAAGAATTGATACAATTAAACGATTGGATTACAACCTGAATTATATATGGGAATGTGAATTCAGAAAATTCTTAAAAGCCAATCCTGATGTAGACCAAAAATTAAATGACCGCGTTGCGAACACCCCTCTACCGCTTAATCCACGTAATGCTGTTTTTGGTGGTCGTACAGAAGTTTTTAAACTATACCATAAAGTAAAAGAAAATGAGGTAATAAGATATTTAGATTTCACAAGCTTATATTAATAAATACTCACCTTATCCTATCGGGCACCCTACTATATTTCGAAATTGTGATATGCCTGCAGTATCAGAAATACTGTTAATGCACGGCTTTATTATGTGCTCTGTTATCCCACCTTCTAACTTATTTTTACCTGTGCTACCTTTTAAAACTAATCTAAAATTATATTTTGCTCTTTGTAGAAAATGCTCAGATGAAAATAAAATTTCTGCATGTTGTCACAATGAAAAAGAAAGGGAAATTACAGGCGTGTGGGTTATACCCGAAGTAGCTTTAGCTGTAAAAAAGGGTATCAAATAAAAAGGATTTTTGAAGTCTGGAAATATGACTATACTGTATATGATCCGGTTACAAGGACCGGTGGTCTATTTACAGATTATGTCAACACCTTCTTAAAAATTAAACAAGAGGCAAGCGGATGGGGGAGTAGATGTGTAACTGAAGATGAGAAAGATAATTTTCTTAAATTATATAAGATAAGAGAAAACATTATTTTGGACAAGGATCAAATTCGTAAAAATTCTGGTAGACGTAATACAGCAAAAATTTGTCTAAACTCTTTTTGGGGTAAATTTGCTCAAAGAGAAGACAGGAGTTATACTAAAGTTTTCAATAACTTTAAAGAGTTTTGTAACTTTATACAGTCTCCAGGAATTGAAATTTGTTCCTTACATCCAATTAATACAAACACAATGTGGGTGACGTGGAAGTATATTCAAGAAAACCTTAACAGTCTGCCGCACGTAAATATCCCTATTGCAGCGTACACAACTGCTTTTGCTAGACTTAAACTTTACGAGGTGTTAGAAAAAGTAGGGGATAATATTTTATATTGTGATACCGATAGCTTGATTTTTGTGGATAGTAAAGAATATCCTTTAACATTTGACATTTCCAGCTTTCTGGGTGACCTAACGAATGAGATTGAATGTTTTGGAGCTAATGCCTTTATTTCAGAATTTGTAAGCACCGGGCCGAAAACATACAGCCTGAAAATTGAAACTGAAAAAGGTCCTGAGTACATTACCAAGTGTAAGGGTATTACAATTAATTTCGAAACTTCCAAAATTGTCAATTTCGAGTGTTTAAAATCGCTGGTTACTGAAGAGAGTTTTCAAGATCGAGTCTGCGTGAAAAATGAGAAAAAAATCAAACGAAAACGGCCGGGAATTATTATATCTTCACTAGAGCAAAAACATTTGTCATTTACCTTTGACAAGCGTGTTGTTACTGAAAATTACTTTTCTTACCCCTACGGGTTCAAAAAGCGGAAATTAGATAAATAAGTGTAAAGATTGTTTAAAAGCTTACTGTACTTTTAATTAAAGGCTTAGCATTTTTTAAAACTGTCAAGAATTTATTGTATTAAATAAGTTAATGTAAATTCAGGGTATATTTAAGAAAAATGTTGTTATAAGGATTATTGTAGTCTAGACAGGTGCGCAGATAAAGTATCAGCTGACCATAATAGCCCATAATTGACAGCATTACCAAAGCTATCAGTATCATACTTTTTGGAATCAGATATACGGATATTATTTTGTTACCGGAATCTGTAAAATAGTCACAGCTAAATAATGTGGATGCGTCATGCTTAAAATCTGACTGTA
The DNA here is from genome assembly GCA_963930735.1 of Dioctria linearis. Taxonomy (NCBI): domain Eukaryota; kingdom Metazoa; phylum Arthropoda; class Insecta; order Diptera; family Asilidae; genus Dioctria; species Dioctria linearis. The sequence continues at coordinate 200,554,178 of OZ005741.1, read as the reverse complement.
GATATATATATATATATAGCCACATATCGTATTTTATCCTCAGATGATAATATGGATAAATTTATTTTGGACATCCAATTTGTGTGCGGGAACTACGGTCAGTATTTTGTTAAAGAACTTTCCGTACTTGCTGTTGGAACGATCATATCAGATGCTTATCATTTTATGCCTCCCTACCCATACCAGGAATTGTCATCAAAGGCAAGGCGACAGATCCAGTATGACGTACAAAATATAAATGGACTGCATTGGAATGATGGAGACATTAGCTACAACAATTTGCCCGAAGTGTTTTCAAGATTTAAAAATGCAACAGTGTATGTAAAAGGCGAAATCAAGGCTTCATTTGTCAGCAAATACTCGCCGACTTCAGAAATTATCGAACTTGGAGAAATACCTAGGCTAAGTGAACTTACAAATTATCAACTTCCTTGTAAGACCCACAATAATGTATCTTTTTTACGTTGTGCTCTTCAAAACTGTGTAAATATGTACCTGTATATGTTAATCAACAAAATTATAAAGTAAAATAAAAAAATAAAAAAACTTAAATTGTTTTTATTTAAAAAATTTATTAAATGTTTATTATATCAAACAAAATATTGGTACTACAATACAAAGGTATCTCAAAGAAAAGTCTAGAATAATTCAGATGCACATAAGAAGTTCTAGACGGTATAAAAAAGTCTTCGTCAGGTAACAAAATTAAATTTTTACTTTTACACTTTTCGCAATATTTTTTGTAATATTCTTTTACACTTTCGGCTGCATTGTTATTATGGAACATCACAACCTTGAAGAAACTCAGCATATCAATTAATTTATAGAGCTCATTAAGGGTGAGCTGAATATTGCGTGTACCAACGGGAATTGTGTATTTCGTCTGAAGCTCTTCTTGGTTTGGCGGGAACATGTCTGGAATAACCTCGTCCTTTAGTTTGGTTAGATGTTTATAAACTTCCAGCCATCCAGAGTAAAATGTTGACACAGGTTCAAAACCATGACGGTGAAAGACTATTTTAACTTCAAACGAGGCCGGATCAAATCCGAGGACAACCTTCTGATTATGATGATGATCCAGATGATAAGTGTAGTTTAACAAAAGATCTTCGCCCGGGGCCTCTGAATCCTTTCTACCTTCTCTTCGTATCGGTTTAGCTTTTTGCTTTTTGGGTTTTGTGTCCATCACTTTAAACTCTTCTGCACACACTCTTTTTGCTCGTACCTTTTTAGACTTTTTAACTTTAGGTGTCTGCTCCATTTTGCTGCGTAGACTTATAGTTCAACATTAAATGTGCATCACCGTCGTCTCGTATTTATACTCTTGTTTGCCGATGTAGATAGCTGGTTACCCCCTCCAGATTTTAAACATTTTTTCAAGTATATTTTGCGATATAAATTCACAACTTTATTATCATTTAATCTAAAATTATGGGCTTGCTGGAAGTGCCTTTTCCATTTTTTCCACCTAGGATTCAGGTTTTTATAGCTTTGATCTCAGCTTTACATGTTTGGCTACAAAAAACCCCTCCAGATTGTGCACGATTTTTTTTCTTTAGATATATACTGTGGTATAAATTAACAATTTTGTTGTCATTTAAACTTAGATTGTTCGAATCAAATTGTTTTAAAAAGTTCTGAAAGCTTCGTCCTCTGCAGCGAGAATATAGAAATACACAACAATAATGTCCGCAGGTTGATGAAAATTGGCCTTGCAATCGTTTTTTATTATTACTAAAAGAACTTGAATTAGATAATAAAAATTTTCGAAAAAGCCTATTTGCGGGATACTTTCCAAATGAATCAAAATACTCTGCGGGGCCTTGTTTTGGGAAATAAAAGGCTACCCAATGAGTTCCACCTTTATTTGCAGGATCCGTATTAGCTATTACACATGCAGGCTTTCTTATCTTCTGTGGTAATTGGTTGCATGGAAAGATGCCTCTAAAAAACTTGTTTGTCATGCGGTTGTTTGATAATACATTTGTAAGCTCAAGCGTGTTCATTCTTGTTCAGAACAAATGATGGTTTCCACGTCAATGATCTTGGTGTGAGAAGTAGCGTAGTTATTTATAAATTCTCTGGTTGCAGCTCCACGAACAAATATTGTGGTAAATTTTGATAGAGTTTTTATAAGATCCTCGTCCATACGCTTAAGTTCGAGATTACCAAATTTACTTATTTGTTCAGTACATCCTGTACTAGATGTAGGATACTTGAAAATTATTTCTTTCGCAAAAGACTTATTTTGCGCAGCGAATCCCGCAAAAGAAACTCTTTTTAAAAAGGTGAAGGGACCTCCGGAAAAGAACTCCACATTTACTAAACAGTAGTTCATTATAGATTGCGTATTAAGAGACTTGAGTGAAATTAAGTTCGAAGATCGGTTAGTCAGCCTTATATAGATTTTTTTTTTTAGAAACAGGTGTATACATTTTTATCTTTACCTATATCAAGGCTGCTATCATATTCTGCATATACAATACATGTCACTGTGTTTTTTAGTGCTTCCTTAAACCTTCCTTCAATTCTCACCGTTCCCTGATTCAATAGATTTCCACATGCTGAATTATACGAGAGGTCTGTCGTTAAATCAAAAGCAAGTAGAAAACACCCGTTGTCAAAGAATTTTTTTGAAATTTGGTGTCCTTTATCAAAATAATGTATACCGGTGCCTTTAAACAGTGTAATATATCCTCGAGTGCTAACAGGATTTTCTTTTGAATAATCAAATTCTAGAGGTTGATTTGGCACCTGTACCCCGTTCACCGATAAGTTAAAACTGGTGATGTTGTTGTGTTTGAAGTTGTAAGCATTTTTTGTTCGTTTTCCGGTATATGCGTCGTTGTCAATCATACCAAAGACTAGTAGATTTGGTAATTGTCCTATAACCACATTGTCCAATGATAGTGTAAATGTATTTGCGGGTATTGTATAAGTCTTAACTTCAACTCGTTTATACGGATATATAGCGTTGGAGCGTTGGAGAACAGCTTCATGAGCCAGCAAGATGTTAGGATTGATAGTTACATGATTCATGTACATAGTTGCTTCTACTATCTTAACTCGTGGAGAATTGTCATCATCTTTTGACCAAAGGTAAAATTCCGGTTTTTCGAGTGATAAGACTACCCGTAAATCAACACCGTTCATTAATAATTTATCTTGACTAAACATATCGCCGTGAATCTTTCCCATCAGCTCTACAACATTACTTTTATCAAGCAGCTTTTGTCTAGCCAAATAACCTTCATTTAGCTCAGGACTTTGAACTACCTCCATATTATTTTGATCGAGATACCAGCCAACCGATTCCAAATGTGTTGAAGCGGCATCTTTTCCGTAATTTAATAAATTCTCAATATAGGCTCTATAGTTGTAATTGTTATCTGTTTGGGCAACCGGTTTTCCATTTAGATAAATTGTACACTGGCGGAAAAGTGAGTGGAGTATGTTATTTACAAGGCCGGGGCCTTCATCACGAACAGTGTCTTTAGTCTTATCTGGTTTAGTTATTTCGATATCTTCGCCTGTGTAAAGTTCTTCTTTTCCATCCTTGATTTTAACCAACTGTAGTTTCAAACGAAGGTATATGCTTGATAAGTCTCGATATGTGTCACCATGTCCTAGTGATACAAATTCGAGCACCGATGAGTTATCTAGAGAAGCTATAGGTTTATAAGATACCTCTTCAGTTTTTAAGATGCTGCTTTGTACAGGTGATGTAGAGAAAAGATCTAACTCAGATTTCATGCATTCTTTGTATGACGGCATGTTGTTTATTTATCAAAAATATCTAACACACGTTTACGTATCCTGCGTTTGCCTTTAATAGACGCTCTTTTAGCTGTCCTTTTTGTCTGTGTCTTACGTTTGCCTTTAACAGATACTCTTTTAGCTGTCGTCTTTGTTTTTGAACCTCTTTTTGTGGACTTTTTTGATCCTGAACGCTTTTTACGTTTAGAAGCTGGCGCTAAATGTAAAGCTGTAAAAGGATTGCGTCTTTTTATAAGCATGCGATTGCTTCTTCCTGCACCACCCATGCTTTCAAACAGCTTATTTATACCTTTCTGTGATAGTTCTTCGGCAGCTGCTTTTTTTTTCCTGTTCTTTTAAAATATCTGTTAAAGGTTTACTACCTGCTTCTTCTAAAATAGCTTTTCCTGTTTTAAATGCTTGTTGTTTCAAAGCCTTTGCCCCCGATGTAACCAAGGGCTGTAAATATCGTAATAGTCCGCTGAAAAAACTACCAATTCCTCTTCCACGCTGGTAAATAAGAGGAGATCGATATAATTCTCCAATATCCGCTAAGGCCCCACCACTCTGAATTGAATAATATTTAGTATAATATGAATTCATTTTCGAAGTTATACAAAATGCTCTTAACTTTGCACTATGTTAAATTGACTGTTGTATGAATATTTATAGCCTATTTTCTTTTAAAATGGAGCATTATATATGTAGGAGTATAGTCTGACTTGAAATCAATTAGCTCCCCTTGCTGGTTAGTTATTTTTATAGAAATACTTTCGATAAAAGTTTTTTCAATAGGACAGTAATCTACGTGTTGAAATCTTATTATGTTTTCACATTCTTTTAAAGGTATTACACGTAAGTATCGTACTAACTGATCACCTATAAATCTGGGCTGGATAATATCAGCGTAGACGTAAATTATATATCTTTCATAACAGTCCTCTGCTGCTGGCCGAGACTCTTGCGGCAACCTTAGTGTCAGGTCCGTAACTGATCTTTCCAGTCTATTAAGTGTGTCTATTATTGTTATATGCTCCTGACGTAATCCTGCCGTATTAAAAGATTCTTTTATTTCTGCCAGTATGGCGTCAGGTTCACGCTTATTTTCTGGCGTTTGGAGAAATATATCCGTGAAGAAGTTGGACAGGTTGTCTATATTAGTATCAATAGGTACTGGGGTAGTTAAATATTCACCGGAGTCTTGCTTTTCGTATGGAACATCCAAAATATTGCTACCTTTAACAATTTTTCGCTGTTCAGATGGTTTAGCACTAATCGAGTCTTTGTTCAATCTATTCAAGATGTTAAAAATAGTATCCTTAATCTGAATAATTATTTTTTGTTTTTCTTGCTCACTAAGGGTTTGATCATCAAAGTGTACATTTGATATAAAAAGCGTAATAAGATCTCTAACATTAAGATGAGATGGTAGTGGTTTTTTTATTCTGATTGTGACTCCCAAATCTTCCAACCGCAGTTCAAACACATCGTGTACTCTTTTGCCGCCAGTATTTTTGTCTGTCTCACGGGCTCTTTTGATGCTAAGCGCTGGATGTGTGTAATTGTCTATCGAGTCTTGTATGATAGCATACTTTCTCTTCTGTCTAGGAATTTGTCCAAATACGTCATCAACAAAGGCTTCAACTGACTCATAGTTTTTATATTTTAAAATAACATTTTCTGAAGCCCTCTTACCCTGATATATGTGTAATGTAAACTCGTCTGGATCCTGTTTGTAACTTATTTCAGGTATAACACTATCAAAAAAGTCAGCTTCTAACCGATCCCACATCTTTTTCTTAACATCATCCAAGTACATGGTATGCCATGATGGTGAAATAGCGCCATAAAATGTTAGTAGGAATGCAGAAAAGTTTACCTGTCCTGCTCTGTAACTAACTTGCTCAAGACTCTCTTTAGTCCACTCGAGTTTAACGGTTTCATTTATTTTGATGCTAAGTGATTTGATTTCTTTTCTATGCTGCTCTGCTATTTCTTTCAATGGATCAGATGCCTCACGCCTTACCCTTTTAAAATTACTCTGATTTACTTCTTCAGTTGTATTTCGCTTGACTCCTCTTTTTATGGCATGATATGGCAACGAAATTTCAGTTATTCCAACACACCAGTCATCAGTAAACTTGCATACTCTAGATAGTGCATTTGTAAAAGCTGATAGCGTATTTTCGGGATAAATTTGCATGGAATTGTTACTTAAAAGGCAAACATAAAAGTCATTATCTTTTATATCTACAGGCATTTTTAAATTCTTTCACAATCAACGTTCGGTACACTTAAGGTTTACTGCTTATTATTATTATAGGTTTTCCCAAGGAATCGCTGAAATGCTGGAACTTCTAGTTTTTGCTGCGTTTTTTATGCGATCACTTTGGCGGACAACTTTCTTAACTGGTAACGAAAGCATATATTGACTGGGATCTAGCAGAGACGGCCTTAATATAGATTGATTTTTGGATGGTTTTCTACCTCTCGTAGCTGTAGGACTTTCCGTGTCGAGTTCTTCTAATATGCTCGCAGCTTCATCTATACTCATTTCTGCAGGTACGGTATACTGGGTTATACCATCCTCAGCCGTGATTACCTTATAATCTTTATCACGAGACTTGGATTCAGAAATCGTCTTAGGTATTTTTGAAGGTGGTTTCAGACTTTTACCTATACCACTAGCTGATAAGCGACGTTTGGAAGCGGGTGATAACGGTTGTCTTGGTGGTGATATTTCAGCAAGTTCGAAGAAATCCTCTTCCATTCTTTCAGGTGTGTTTTCTTTTAAGGGTGATGTCTGTGTTGATATTTCATCTTTAAAAATAAATTTAGTTTGAGTAGTACTGTCACGCAAATTTTTCTGCTTATCTTGCGGTATGCGTATAAAATTAGTTTGAGTAGCACTATCCCGCAAACTTTTTTGCTTTTCCTGCGGTAAGTGAATATTTGGTTTTTCATCTGACAGACGCACAGCTTTCCGTCTCAAGTTTGAAAACTTTATTAACTCATTTCGGTAGTTATACCATTTTTCCCTATCAGATAAATTCTTGTTTTTTAATATTTCATCCATAGTCTTATCGAACCTAGATTGATTCACGGAATCCTCAATCTCGTTTTTCAACTTCTCGTAAACTTCTGGTGAAAGAAGCAGCATTTTATTCAGATTATTGTTTTTAAACATATTTTTCGATTAATGAACCAATTACACCTGATAATACACTTCCTAGCAACACTGGTAAAAAACCTCCACGCTGTATTAGTATTTTACGTTGTCTGGGTACAGATCTTTTTGCAACAACTAGTTTTCGTAAATCCCTTTTATACCTACAGAGCGAATTGTATATCTTTCCGCGAGGAATATGATTTCCCTTTAAAGTATTAAGAGTTATTTCACAAAGTGTTTTTATAACTTCGGGGTCGGCATTTTTAATAATGGCGTGTCTTAATTTTGGTCTCGCTGTTCTAAGAACATATAGCATATGCTTGTTGTCCCTTAATCGATTCATTCGTGACACCATTTTTTCCGATCAAAGAGTTATGCGGGCAGAAGCAAGTTGTAAAGTCTTTATTAAAAATGTCAGTACGGAATCTTAATACCTCGTTGATATCTTGAGTTGAATCTATCAGTAAATATCCGTGTGGCATCTGTGTAATCTCTTTATATATTTTTAGCAGCTCTGAACTATTTTCTGGATAAATCTGCCTCGCTAAATGGATAAACTGACTTTTATCTCGAGGGTTTTTAAATACAACTAGGTATTTACAGTTAAGTGATATATCTCGGCAAAACTTACCCTGGTGAAATACATTTTGTGTTACAAGGATTGCTGAAAGATTGCGATGGTGAGAGCCTTTTGTAAAGAGTTCACATACTTGTCTACTAAAAGCATTTAACATCATATCATCCAGTACAATCAATGTAGGTTCCTGTGTATAATTTACAAACTCTTCAGGGATGCTATCAATAAATTCGATGTTATTGAATGTCGTATCTGAAGGCAGAGCCACATGTTCTGTATTACACCATATAACTCTTGTTATTTGTGGCCGTGTTAAAAACATATTATCGAGAAGACTTTTTATAAATGTTGTTTTCCCACAACCTGAAGGTCCAGCAACCATCATTGTAAACGGGTGTTTGAACGCGATCATTTTCACTGCAAAAAACAAAAGCTCTTAACAACAGGTCTTTTGTATATAAACCCCCACATTTTGTAAAAAGGTACTTATATAATTTTTAAGAATGAGCAGAAGACAAATTATTAATGAACTACATAGGCCAGCCCGCAAAAACTTTAAGCGTCGTCGTGTAACGATTAAAGGCAAGGATGACCTGTGGCAGGCAGACTTAGTTGATATGCGCTTATATGCTCAAGAAAATCAAAACTTTAGCTTTTTGCTAACTGTAATTGATGCATTTTTTAAATACGCATGGGCTTTACCAATTAAAGACAAAAGTGGGATAGAAGTCACTAAAGCAATGCAGCTAATTTTCAATCAGGGTCGTATTCCAAGAAACTTGCAAACAGATGATGGAAAAGAGTTCTACAACAAGTCGTTTAAGCGCTTGATGGGTAAATATGATGTTAATCATTATTCAACTTATAGTTCATTAAAGGCGTCAATTGTAGAAAGATTTAATAGAACGCTGAAAAATATTATGTGGAAAGAGTTTAGTATGAATGGTAATTATCACTGGTTGAGTATGTTGGACAGGTTAACAGAAAAGTATAACAGCACAAAGCATCGAACTATTAAGATGAGACCTATAGACGTAGGCCCTGTTAATGAGGTTCGTTTATTGCTAACTGTGTATAAAAAACCAAAAACCAAATCACGTCCAAAGTACAAAGTGGGAGACTTTGTTCGTATAAGTAGAAACAAACATGTTTTTGAAAAAGGCTACACCCCAAACTGGTCTACTGAAATTTTCAAAATAAAAGATGTAAGAGACACTTATCCAGTAACTTACATTCTTGAAGACTATCAGGGAGTTATAATACAGGGCGGCTTTTACCAGCTCGAGCTATCTCCAGTCAAACATCCTGATACTTACCTTGTAGAAAAAGTTTTAAAAAGACGAGGCAGTAAAGTTTATGTGAAATGGCTTGGTTTTCCACAAAAGCACAACACATGGATTAATATAAAAGACGTTTTATAAACAGCCTTTATTGCAGTCACAATGCTGATCTTAAAGCGTGAATCTGATCGGTTAAAGACATTTAAGAATTTAACTTTGGATGACAGGAAATCACACAAGCTAGCAAGGAGCGGCTTCTTTTACACCAACCTGAAAGACATAGCAAAATGTTATTTTTGCTGTATGGAAATGAGTGCATTAAATTGTCCTGAAGACGTTGAGGCCGAACATTTCCGACGTTCACCTAATTGTATCTATGCCAACGGTAAGGACGTATGTGGACCGTATAATAGCCCGCAACCATCATCAGAATGCACGAAGTGGACTTTAAACACTGAAAGTTTTAGCTGGTGCGTTAATTCTGTCTGGCTTATGTTGTGAAATTTACTATTTTTACGAACAGTTTACACGGGAGGTATAAAAATACATGTGCGTATGCGTGTGTATATGTATGTGTGTGTGAGCATGCTGACGTTATGCACATCAAGTATGAAAAAACAAGTAAGATTCGAAACCCTGCCTGAAGTCAAATATTTACATGTATGGAGTTACGCCTATCAAAATGCACGCAAGGGACCGTGGATCACTTACGGATTGGATCGATGCAGATTTAAGGCCCGCATTATACAATGTAGTTTAATTTTAAGTTCCATTCTTCGTCACTCACACAGATGCAAAATCTTTATCGAGCGATTTAAAACTGTAAAAACAAAAAGCAAAAAATAAAAATATCTTTATCGAATTCGACTTTTTATTTCAATAGCCCCGTCGTTTCTCACTGCCGCCTTATCGAAAGGCATATTATCCACCCTCACTAATCATATCCAATACTCCGCAGTCTATCTTTACTGACCTTCAATAAAGGCATCTCAGCCGAATTGGTTCTTTTTTATTTTACTCAAGCAACCCGTTTCTTTTTAGCTCACCTTCACCCACATTCGTGTCGTTCACAACATCAAGTTCACTGACTGCCGCCGATCTATTCTTGTTTTCCAGCTCATTATCATACGCGCCGGCAGTATTGAACTTCACAAGAATCAAGAACCCTTGCATAAGCAACATCAGAACTTGTTCTTTGCGATCTCTCCTTAATCTTTTTTCCTTTACATCAAAAAAAAAATCCGGAAATAAAGTCACCCACATGTCTCAACTCAGGTAGACTTAAAATTCTATACATAAAGAAACAACAACTCGTCACCGCATCGCGGTCAAGTTCATGTTTTAAAACTCGTATGGAAAAATGACGTTGAAGAAGTGTGACTAACTGTTCAAAGCTTGTCTGGTGTGGAAGAAAAAAATGAACGGAATATAAAAAAAAGAGGCGCGATAACCGCTGAAGATATAAAGACAGCGATACAGGTTTAAACCATCCATGCTTGCTACATATGGGTGCAAGATTTTGTGCTTTAGTTATCTGCTTGCCTGGTAGTGCAATATTATAAAACTTTACTATGCTTGTACGTAAGCCGCCTATAGCACACCTGCTTGCACCCACTAGGCTCAGCCATCCAGCTTTTTTATTTTTACCCCCAATGCTTGCGACAGGGACCCATCTACCGTCCTTACCACAGACAGCACCAGCTCTCTCCTTTCAACCAACATCCTGCAACAACACAACTCGGTATCAAGTCAACTTTTTTTATTTTTACCCCCAATGCTTGCGACAGGGACCCATCTACCGTCTTTACCACAGACAGCACCAGCTCTCTCCTTTCAACCAACATCCTGCAACAACACAACTCGGTACCACGTCAACTTTTTTTATTTTTACCTCCCAATGCTTGCGACAGGGATCCATCTACCGTCTTACCACAGACAGCACCAGCTCTCTCCTTCCAACCAACATCCTGCAACAACACAACTCGGTGGGAACTCAGCTTTTTTATTTTTACCTCCCAATGCATGCGACAGGGACGTGTCTATCCTACTCACTCCTCAAGAACTTCTTATCGGCGGTGGGAACCCTCTTGCAGAAAACCAACAAGTGGCATTATCGCGGCAGTTGGCTCTATCGGACGTAATGTAAAAAGTATAGGGAGGTGGGACCCTTACTACTCATGCATTTTGTCGGAAAAATAGATAGAATTTTAATAATTTAGCAAATTTTTTTCAATAATTTCGTTTTGACGTCCTATAAGTGCCGACAAAATGGGCATGAACATTCGGAGAGGTGATTGGACATTTACTGGAAATTGTACACATGACAGTTATCTTCACAGAATGCACAACAAAAAAGTTACATTAGTTAATGGAGAAAGTATTTAAAGTCACAAATCCTCCCTTCTACTGCCCAAAGAAGCACCAAACCGCAATTTTCTTCATAAAAATTTACTTACTCTAAGGTAGAATTTAATTTCATTTAGGGCCTGTGAAAGGACACATATTTAACATAAAAAATATTGGTTAAGCTGTTAAATTTTGTGAAATGTTTTTTGAACTGTGCTGTTGATTCAGCTTTATGAGTAAAATGTTCTTTAAGTTTTACAACTTATTTAAAGCACGGGTGGGTTTTGTTTTCAATTTTTGAAAGTTGTTTGGTTCTACTCTTCTGTGTATTCTATGTTAAATTTTAAATACATTTTCATAATTTTGTGTGCATCAGCTTCATACAATGCTTTAATAATATGCTATGAAGCAATACCATCAGAAGTGTCTAAATCAAATTTAATTATTGTATTCCGCACAGATTTTACTAAATGAATAGAATCGTAAAATTATGCTATTGAATCAGAATCATTTGAAATCTTAGACGATCTTTAGTAACTACAAGATTCATTTTCAGGGTTCCGTACAACAAAAGGAATAAAAACGGAACCTTTTTAAGTCTGTCATGAGTGGCAAAGATTATGAATTTTTTTTTTTTTAATTTTAATGTAGGTGGGTTGGGCTTCCTAAAAAAAATCTTTTTTTGGATCTTGTGGAGGGTTTGAAAGAGTTACTTTCAAGAATACCAACAAATTTTAAGCAAATTTGTTATAACGATAAAGCCCAAAATGTTCGAAAAATCTTTTTTTCGCTTGAACTATTTTTTACTGCGAACCTACTAACCCTGATAGTATCAAAATTTTAGCTTTAGAAACCTAAAAATTCAGGGGAAAAGTTATTTCTTCGAACATTTTGGGCTTTATCCTTATAACCAATTTACTAAAAAAAAATTGGAATCCTTGAAAGTAACCGATACAAACACATGATACAAAAAAAGGGAGCCCAACCCACCTAATTAAAATTAAAAAAATAATATTTCATAATCTTTGACTGTTGAAATATGTGCCCGTAATAAAGACCTAACATTCTGTACAATTTCGAGTTCCTACGTCACGTCGTTTTCGATAAAAACTTCTGTGACAGACAGAAGCTATACAATTAAAAATTATGTTGATCTATAGCATCAGCCATCCATACTTTAAATAAATTGGAAAAATTACATAATGATAATTTTGCTCATAAAACTGAATCAACTGCACAGTTCGAAAAACAGTTTCGAAAAATTTCACAGCTTATTCGATATTTTTAATGTTATATATGTATCCTTTCTCAGCCCCGATAAAAACCACTGTCACTTGATAATACATTTGCAATAAAATTTTTAAGTAAAATTAAATTCTACCATAGAGTACGGAAATTGATATGGAGTAAACTGCGGTTTGATGCTTCGTTTTGGCAGTAGAGGGGAGGTTTTGTGACTTTAGATACTTTCTCCATTAACTTCCTGTAACTTTCTTATTGCGCATTCTGTGAAGATAATTGTCATGTCTAAAATTTCCAATAAATGTCCAATCACCAAACCAAGTGTCCATCCCCATTTTGTCACCAGTTATAGGACGTCATAGTAAAAAAATCAAGAACTGAAAATAACAATTATTTTAATTTTTTCTAACCAAAAAATCATTTAGAAAAAGTTATAGGAGGATGATTGGGATGTAGCATTATGATTCTTATTACGGAATGTTCACAAACTTCCTATACTTTTTAAATTTATGATTTTTATTCGAAATTATAAAAAGTAACTTTCTTCTTGTATTTGTATTTTAAAAATCAGAAATAATAATTAAATATTGATAAAATAAAAATCAAAACCTGATTTTTATTTTGAAAATCTAAAATAGAAATTTGAAAATGATTTTTATTTTAAAAATCATAAAATGTTTTTTAATTTAAAAATCAAATATAAAAATCAACAAAAAATCTATACCAATTGCTTGATACCTTAGATTAGATGAAAGCCCGCCCGTATGTAATTTCCATCCATTCTCAAATGTCGAACAATCTTCGGCATATTTCGACGCATATTTAATATTAACCGCCAAAATATTTTTCACAATTTTGAGAAATGAAAACACAAATTTGTGGAAATAAAAATCAGTTTTCAAATTTTTGTTTTTGATTATTAGAAAATAATCTTTTCCATATGAATTTTTTAAAACATTCATAACCGTTACGGTTCCTGAAAAATATTGAAAAAATTAGCAATTTTTTTAAAATTCTAACCATTTTCCACCTACATGGAACCATTTTTTAGAGCTTCCTAACACAGTTTATCGCAGGATCAAATGTAAATATGCGACAAAACAAATTTGTCTATCATTATTAGCTCAATTAAGTCTTAAACGAAATATGATCTCTACCATTCTCTATACTCAGAAGTGAAAAATCGTATCAACAATTTTTAGTATTGCTTCTATTGTAGCTCTCCGATGCAAGTCAATGCAGTACAGTAGCTCACCAGACATCAAAAAAAAAAAGCGAGGCACAAATATTTTCATTAGAAAGGCAGATTTAAATACATCTGCATTCACACAATACAAGCTTCGTATGAAGTATTTCTCTATAAACTAAAGAACTTTCAAAGTTTCATGTCAAAATGCACGCAAGTGCATAGGGAACCAATGTAGAGCTGGGCAGCCAGATGGCGGTAATCATGATAAGCCAATCCATTTTCTTTAGTATAGTTTCAAAAATGCGGCGCTGTTAGATTCGGCTCTTGTGATCAATATCTATGAGAATTTCTGCCATACATTTTCGGTCTCTATAGATTTCTTTACTCTATGGTAAGGTACACATACTGTATTGAAAAAGAAAGTCAACCTACCCAGTAAACATTGTGGCGATAAAAATGGCAATAAAAACTGTGTTGCCCTTTTATTACCATGGCGATGTTTTGGCAATAGTTCGAGAGGTAAAGTCAATTAGATTCCCGGAATTACCATTGGCCTACGAATCTCTTTCTTATTGCCATATTATTGCACTTTTATGGCCTAGATCGCTGGTCTAGATGTGATGAGATCGAGACATCCGTTATCGACAATATTTCAGTACTCTACCTGTGGAAATTGCCTCATTTACAGTTGTTCTTTCGTCAAGTGTGGTCGTCTAGAAAAACCAAACGAAAGAAGAAAAGAATATTTATCGCCATGGCAATCATCAAATGAATTACTTACACGATTCATTTGCGATGCAACATTTACCCCCAACATGTTAAACATAGGCGATAAAAATGCATTATTGCCGGCAATAAGAAATTATAAGAAAGCGATTCGTAGGCCAATCGTAATGTTTGCTGGGTACAATTTGATAAAAAAAATATATATGTATTCGTGTCATTGAAGTTGCTGGGTACAATTTGATAAAAAAAATATATATGTATTCATGTCATTGAAGCAATATTGGAAAATTTACTTAATTCGCGCAAGAGACAGAAACTGCTGGAAGTCCATAAAACTTTAAAAACAAATTGTATCATTTATAAATTATACATTTGGCAGTTTCAACCGCATACCAGCCGAAAACTTTTAACAAACCATTTGCACATCGTGATGGACACGCAACTATCCTTATATACAATAAATTCCAACACGGTCAACACGATCTTCAATGAAGGAAGGTCCGGAGCAATCTACTCTTAGACCGTAAGCTCAGGCTTCTAATATTTTAAAATAAAAACTCCAATAAATTCAGATAAACAAATAAGTGGTAACCTATTTGTGGTTTTTGGAAAATTTGGGCATTCTCAGATTAGAATACATATTTCAATGTTCGAGTAATGAAATACACGAATTTTATGACGATTTCTGCTCCAGTACCGTGGCTGTATATTTCTTGAGGGATCCACGCCTTTTTTTTTTTAAATATATAAAATATAAGATCGTACACAACGGATTCAATGAGCGAGTCGATGTTTAAGAAATGAATTAGCTGTAAAAGCACCAGATTTTTGTTCAATATACTTCTGTCTTTATAATACGTCTCCTGAATGCTGACACGATGCAATTGATAATTGTTTGTTTTAATTGTAGAATTATGCAATATATAGCGCAGAATGCTTCAACGAACAGAGCGTTGTTGTTGCTATCAGCAAAAAGACGAAAACAAAAGAATTTTGTAGGCACGCTCAATTTTCTAATTCCTTTATGACTACACATTTTTTCCGTTTTGGTCTCTCACGATAACTTCCTTGGTCTGAACAGTAAAAGTACCAGATATAGAATTAAAATTCAATTTATTCAGAAAATAGTTTGAACAATGTCTCACATCTTGCCTTACAAGGTCATCATTTTAAATTTCCAGGGATGATTCAATCAAGCTGAAAAATACCTCTTATTATATATTTATCAAATTGTATTCTATGACCTACCTTTTTGAAGCCGATGTCATGAGCATACCCTCTGAAGCATTGACGACAAATGTTCAATCCATATTTGCGAATAAGCCCATGTCTGTTGGAGCAAGCTCGGCTGAAATTTTTTTAATAAAAATGAGTTCCACATTCATTGTTAAAATATAAAAAGCACTTCTATTAATACAAGGTGTTCGCAAGATTGAGATGTAAATCGAACTCGCAAATGAAACGATTTTATTATAATCAAACCACATATTTTGTAAACGGAAACTGTTTTCGGTAGAGAATAATCATTTGGTTTTCGAATTTCATAGTATATGGAAAAAAAATGTGTAATTTTTGTATGATCGCAATTTAGTGGATAGCTCATGTAATAGTATGCGCAAGATTTCCTAACGAATCGAATCACCTTCGCATGAACACCACACACAAAATGCCCAATAGCTTCACGAAAGTTAAAATTGGGTAAATGTATTTTCCCTTTAGTGGAATCAAGGTACAATTTTTTATCGTACAGCAATTCCGTGGAGTGATAGAAAACGTTTTTATTGCCTCTCTATATTACAGATAATTGCAACTATTTCTACAATTTCTATACTCAACCGAGGGCTTTTCACAAGTTAATGAACCTCAAATTATTTCACTTTGTTGCAAAATTGTGCGTTTCTGATTTTCTGAAAACGCTAAAATTTTGACCACAATAAACTTTTTATAAAATGTATTCCCCTTCAGGCAAGTCCAAGATTCATGTTACAGAAACTATGTACATATGTAGAGTTCCTACCCACCCTATCACCACAGAGTTCCTGAATCAATCTTTATACACTTTTCCCTCCCTATGTTAAAGATATCTGCAACAGTTCCTACTCCCTGCACACTTAACGACTTTTCCCTCCCTAAACAGGGTGTTTCCACCGGGTGGTCCATAGAGCAGGAGGTGATAGTACTCACCTAGCCAAACAAAATTCAGCCGTTTCAGAGTTACAGGGTGATTAAGAAAAAAATCGAGTTTTTCACAAAACATCCTGCATCTCTTAGGGTCACCGCTAAGAGCTCATATGCAGAACCTATTCACATCTTAGGTCCTACCGAAATTAGACGATATTTTTTTAAATGGAGTATTTTCAGTCACTAAAGGAACAAATTACCTTAGAGAATAGGTAATAGGTCACATTGAAGATAACAAGAGTCCAAATTCTACAGTTTTTATATTAAAAAAGTTAACTGCCTTTTTGCAAAAAAAAAGAGGATGTCAAAGTAAAAAAAAGAGGTAAGAAAATCTGAAACTCCTAAGAGGAATTGTTTGTATTGCCTCCCTATATTAAGGATAATTGCAACATTTCTACAAATTATCAGAAAGTGCCGATAAAATTGTTACACGCCGTACGGTTCAAGGTACCAATCTTACATGATAGCAAAAATTTCAAAGAAATAAAAACTGAAGAAACTTTGCTCCTACTACTAGATGGCTTATTAAATACTGTATGCTTAGATTTATAAGACTGTACTAAAAAATCCCCGAACGTTCAGAAAACGACAAATACATGCCAGCCACTGTTTTTTCACAAAAATGTTGATTTCCTAAGTGTAGTTTCCCTTTAGTGGAATCAAAGTACAATTGTTTATAGTACAGCAATTCCGTGGAGTGATAAGAAACTTTTTTATTGCCTCCCTATATGAAAGATAATTGAAACTATTTCTACAATTATCATATATACTCAACCGAGGGCTTTCCAAGTTAATGAACCTGTTCTTGTTAAAATCAATTGTTCTACTTTGTTGCAAGGTTGCATGAGTCTGGATTTCTGAAAATGGACGCAAAATGCATTTTTATAAAATGTAGTTTCCCTTCATCAGACAAGTATAAAGATTTATGCAGCAGAAACTCTGTTAAGTTTCCATCGCTCCACAGAGTTTTGTATTTTTTTCCACGCTATATCAAAGATAGCGACACTCAATCCGGGCATATTTCATAATTTGTTAAACTCATTTCTTTTCTAAATTCTAATTATGAAGATATCACAGAACGAACAATTTTTTTATATAAAAACTTGGCAAATTTTACTCCTACATGTATGTAGATTACCTACTAAATACTATATGCTTAATTTTAAAATATTAAGATACTACTAAAAAAACATCCCCAAACGTTCAGAAAACAACATGCCAGCCAGTTTTTTTTTCACAAAGATATTAATTACGTAAATGTAGTTTCCCTTTAGTGGAATCACAGTACAGTTTTTTATCGTACAGCGATTCCGTGGAGTGATAGGAAACGTTTTTATTGCCTCTCTATATTAAAGATAATTGCAACTATTTCTACAATTTCTATACTCAACCGAGGGCTTTTCACTAACGAACCTGAAATTATTTAACTTTTTTTGCCAAATGAAAATGATAAAATTTTTACCACATAAGCTTTTTATAAAATGTATTCCCCTTCAGGCAAGTCCAAGATTCATGTTACAGAAACTATGTACATGTGGAGTTCCGACCCTTTCACCACCAAGTTCCTGAATCAAACTTTGTACTTTTTTCCCTGCCTATACAGTGTTTCCACCTAGGTAGTCCATAGAGCAGGAGGTGATAGTACTCACCTAGCCAAATAAGTCAGCCGTTTCAGAGTTACAGGGTGATTAAGAAAACAATCGAATTTTTCACAAAACATCCTGCATCTCTTAGGGTCACCGCTAAGAGCTCATATGCAGAACCTATTCAGATCCTACCGAAATTAGACGATTTTTTTAAATGGGGTATTTTCAGTCAAAGGGAACAAATTACCTTAGAGAATAGGTTAAGAGATAATAACTCTTTAACGGCTACAGATAGCACATAGGTAATAGTTCACATTAAAGATAACAAGAGTCCAAAGTCTACAGTTTTTATATAAAAATTGGTCTCAGACCAATTCTTATGATACCCTAGATGAATGCCCGTATGAAATTTCGTATGGTCACCCATTTAAGCAATTTTGATTTTTGCAGTTGTTCTTCGCTTATATTTCTAGAACGGTTTGTCGGACAGAAAAAATGATTATAACCAATTTTATAGGACTTTATATTCTGAAGAAGCTTTTAGTACAATAGAAATGTTTAAGACTGATCGTTTTCACAGTATTCGTAAAAAACCTAAATTTTTATATGGCAACACCAAGAATGTGTTGTCCGATTTATTTAAATTTTTTAATTTTATTTACTATTACTATGGAAAGACCATGTACCAAATTTCAGCTCTCTATGTCAACGCGTTCTCAGGCAGTGTCCTAATAAAGTGGAAAACGAAATTTTTGTATGGCAACCCCACGAAGGAGTTGCCCGATTTGTCTCAATTTCGAACTTAATTTTACTTTTTTTTTTAAAGCCCGTGTACAAAATGTCAGCTCTATAAGTACACGCGTTCTCGAGTTATCGTACGCACGTACGGTTCAAGGTACCAATCTTACATGAAAGCAAAATTTCAAAAACCCGAGGGCTTTCAAAGTTAATGAACCTGGTCTTGTTAAAATCAATTGTTCTACTTTGTTGCAAGGTTGCATGAGTCTGGATTTCTGAAAATGGTAAAACTTGGACGCAAAATGCTTTTTTATAAAATGTTGTTTCCCTTCAGACAAGTATAAAGATTTATGCAACAGAAACTCTGTTAAGTTTCCATCGCTCCACAGAGTTTTGTATTTTTTTTCCACGCTATATCAAAGATAGCGACTACTCCCACAATCTCCATACTCAATCCGGCCATATTTCACAATTTGTTACACTCATTCTTTTGCACTAACCTAAATTCAAAATATAAAATTATAAAGATATCACAGAACGAACAATTTTTTTATATAAAAACTGCCAAATTCTACTCCTACATGACATGACCTACTATATGCTTAATTTTAAAGTATTAAGATACTATTGAAAAACATCCCCAAACGTTCAGAAAACAACATGCAGCCAGTTGATTTTTTTCACAAAGATATTAATTACGTAAATGTAGTTTCCCTTTAGTGGAATCAAAGTACAGGTTTTTATCGTACAGCGATTCCGTGGAGTGATAGGAAACGTTTTTATTGCCTCTCTATATTAAAGAGAATTGCAACTATTTCTACAATTTCTATACTCAACCGAGGGCTTTTCACAAGTTAATGAACTCAAATTATTTCACTTTGTTGCAAAATTTTACATTTCTGGCTTTCTGAAAACGCTAAAATTGTAACCACATAAGGCTTTTTATAAAATGTATTCTACTTCAGGCAAGTCACAAACATTCATGTTACAGAAACTATGTACATATATATGTGGAGTTCCTATTCTATCACCTAGGAGTTCCTGAATCAATCTTTATACGCTTTTCCCTCCCTATATTAAAGATATCTGCAACAGTTCATACTCCCTGCACACTTAACAATTTTTAAAACTCCTAACTTTTGTGGCACTAACCACTAATTCAAATCATAATTTGTAATGATATGGCAGAACCAACAATTTCTTGTCTACGGGGAGCTTTTCATGTAATGCAATATTATATTCAATGCAATTTTGCTCCAACTACTAGATGGCTTATTTAAATACTGTAGGCTTAGATTTATACCTTAAGACACTACTAAAAAAAATCCCTGAACGTGCAGAAAACGAAAAATACCTGCCAGCCAGTTTTTTTCACAAACATGTTGATTTCCTAAGTGTAGTTTCCCTTTAGTGGAATCAAAGTACAATTGTTTATAGTACAGCAATTCCGTGGAGTGATAGGAAACGTTTTTATTGCCTCTCTATATTAAAGATAATTGTAACTATTTCTACAATTTCTATACTCAACCGAGGGCTTTTCACAAGTTAATGAACTCAAATTATTTCACTTGTTGCAAAATTTTACATTCTGGCTTTCTGAAAACGCTAAAATTGTAACCACATAAAGCTTTTTATAAAATGTTTTCTACTTCAGGCAAGTCACAAACATTCATGTTACAGAAACTATGTACATATATATGTGGAGTTCCTATTCTATCACCTAGGAGTTCCTGAATCAATCTTTATACGCTTTTCCCTCCCTATATTAAAGATATCTGCAACAGTTCATACTCCCTGCACACTTAACAATTTTTAAAACTCCTAACTTTTGTGGCACTAACCACTAATTCAAATCATAATTTGTAATGATATGGCAGAACCAACAATTTCTTGTCTACGGGGAACTTTTCATGTAATGCAATATTATATTCAATGCAATTTTGCTCCAACTACTAGATGGCTTATTTAAATAAGACACTACTAAAAAAAATCCCTGAACGTGCAGAAAACGACAAATACCTGCCAGCCAGTTTTTTTCACAAACATGTTGATTTCCTAAGTGTAGTTTCCCTTTAGTGGAATCAAAGTACAATTGTTTATAGTACAGCAATTCCGTGGAGTGATAAGAAACTTTTTTATTGCCTCCCTATATGAAAGATAATTGAAACTATTTCTACAATTATCATATATACTCAACCGAGGGCTTTCCAACTTAATGAACCTAGTCTTGTTAAAATCAATTGTTCTACTTTGTTGCAAGGTTGCATGAGTCTGGATTTCTGAAAATGGTAAAACTTGGACGCAAAATGCATTTTTATATAAAGATTTATGCAACAGAAACTCTGTCAAGTTTCCATCGCTCCACATAGTTTTGTATTTTTGTCCACGCTATATCAAAGATAGCGACTACTCTCACAATCTCCATACTCAATCTGGCAATATTTCACAATTTGTTACACTCATTCTTTTGCACTAACCTAAATTCAAAATATAAAATTATAAAGATATCACAGAACGAACAATTTTTTATATAAAAACTGCCAAATTTTACTCCTACATGACATGACCTATCTAAATACTATATGCTTAATTTTAAAGTATTAAGATACTATTGATAAACATCCCCAAACGTTCAGAAAACAACATGTCAGCCAGTTGTTTTTTTCACAAAGATATTAATTACGTAAATGTAGTTTCCCTTTAGTGGAATCAAAGTACAGGTTTTTATCGTACAGCAATTCCGTGGAGTGATAGGAAACGTTTTTATTGCCTCTCTATATTAAAGATAATTGCAACTATTTCTACAATTTCTATACTCAACCGAGGGCTTTTCACAAGTTAATGAACTCAAATTATTTCACTTTGTTGCAAAATTTTACATTTCTGGCTTTCTGAAAACGCTAAAATTGTAATCACATAAAGCTTTTTATAAAATGTATTCTACTTCAGGCAAGTCACAAACATTCATGTTACAGAAACTATGTACATATATATGTGGAGTTCCTATTCTATCACCTAGGAGTTCCTGAATCAATCTTTATACGCTTTTCCCTCCCTATATTAAAGATATCTGCAACAGTTCCTACTTCCTGCACACTTAACAATTTTTAAAGCTCCTCACTTTTGTGGCACTAACCACTAACTCAAATCATAATTTATATGGCAGAACCAACAATTTCTTGTCTACGGGAAACTTTTCATGTAATGCAATATTATATTCAATGCATTCAAATACGCAAAAATTCGCATGAATAAGACGTGCGACTACAACAATCCATTAAAGATTTTGCTATTTCTTGGAAGGTAAGGAAGCTATAATTTATATGTTTGAGAGTATTCCAAACTGTGTGTGAAAATAAATCAAAAATTCTAAATCAAGCCGGAGAAATTAAAGAAATAGGAAAGCTAAATAAAATGAATAAGACGGATGGGGAAGTATTAAATGAGGTTAAGAAGATAAACGGCAAAACTGCAAATAAATAATCGTATGCTAGCCAATTAAAAGAACAGATGCCAGTCCTATTAAAACCGAAAGCTAAGCAGGCTAACTCCAAAATAAAATAGGATCTCAAGAAGCAAGTCGACCCTACTGATCTTAAAATAAGCGGATTAGAGGGAAAACATAATGGAGTAGTGGCTATTATGTGTGAAAATTACGAGGAAAGAAGGATTAGAGGGAAAACATAATGAAGTAGTGGCTATTATGTGTGAAAATTACGAGTAAAGAAACAAAGTAAAAGCTGTTGTACAACAAAAGTTAAGTGATAGTTACATAGTTACATAAAGCAGGCGAGTGTAAAAGTAATTCTGCACGTTGTGCGGAAAATAATGAGACAAGAGAATGTGTTAAGGAAATTAAAGAAGAGTGGGTTAACTGCATTAAATAAAAATCTTAATCTTGGGCGCGCTATAAACCACATTTAATTAAATAGGAAGTGTCCTGTGTACTTAAGGAAAGTAGAGGTTGATAAAAATAAAATTAAGTATTAGCAATTAAAGGAATTACAGTGTGTGTATCTTAATATTTAAGGACTACTTTGTTATGTTGTCACAAGCGCATTTAACGGATGATATTGGGGATAAAGAGGTAACTATTGAAGGATATTGATGTGATTCTGATATTAGAAGAACTGGCGGCGCAGTCTTATACTTAAAAAAACAATAGCAATATGAAATATTATCTAAGATAGCGATTACGAAAAATGTTTGGTGGTTGGCTATAAGATGTTGGTTTGGAAAAAATTGCTTTATATTTGTGATAACATATCGATCTCCAAGTGCATCAGTGCGACAATTTTATGACTATTTTACAGAATGGTGTGAAGAATTATCTGATTTATATAGAAATGTGATAATCGTTGATGATTTTAATGTGGATTTTATTAGTGATGCTACATACGCAAGAGTGCTTAAACCCCTGTTTACGAGCGCGATACGATATGTGCGATATTTTGGTGTCGTCCTGTTCTTCCTATAGATCTATCTCTCTTTGCGACTGGTTTTTATAGCGCGATACGTTCACAAGTTTGACAGCGGCTAAAACTTAATTTGTTTTGGTTTTGTGGTGGCAAGAAGATATTATTGTGAAATTTATATGTATATATTTATATTTTTATATTGATATATTTACATATTACAGTAAATTTCGAGTACAAATGTAAACAAACATAAATGTTGAGGTTAAGGTGAAAATCGCACCAAACTAAGATCATTACTGCGATAAATTTTTGTATCGCACGAAACGTAGAAGGAGTAAGCATGTTCAGCGAAACCACATTGCTGCAGCCAATCAGAGCTCTGTCGCATGCGATAAATCGCCATAAGGGTGTAATTTTGAATAATGGGTTTAAACAAATTGTGGCGGAGTATACTAGAATAATACAGAATACAAAGTCATTGATTGACTATGCAAATACCGACATGAATTATGTAATGCCAGAACGTGTAAGGATTTTAAAATTAGTGACCATGAGACATTGTAAATATCGTAAATGAGCTTACAGTAATAAAGGAAGTAAAGGAAAATGGAGGCAAGTGGTTCACAAATGATTTATTAAGAATAAAAGAAGAAAAAAGAAGAATATACGATAAGGCACCATTAACGAATAGCGTAGGTTACTAGTTTAATTATAAACTTATTCGCAACATCCATTCTAACAGAATAAGGTCAGCTAATGACTATATTACAAGCAAAATTATTAGAGAGATGTGGAAAGCCATTAAAAGATATGTAATGAAAGTGAAGATTAGCGATAAAGTTTATACTACAGATATAGCAGAACATTTAAACAGATTTTAAATTGATTTTATAAATAACATTAGCAATTCAATCCCCCATGTGCAATACAGTTATAGATTGGTTCAAGCTGATAGTGAGTTTAAGTTTGGGTTAATAGGGCTAAATCATCTAAAGAAAATAGTTCTTCATATGAATAAAAAGAAAAACTTTAATATGCTTAATTCAAAAATATTTATTGAAAATTGGGAATAAATAATATTATATATTTCCAAATTCATATAAGAAATCGTTAGTAATACCTGTAGAAAAAGTTAAAAATGCAGTCAAACCTGAAGAATTTCGACCAATAAATATGTATGTTGGCAATGCATGAAAAAATCTTAGAGAAAGTGGTTCATATACAAATTGAAGGATTTCTTTGACAAGAACATACTTTTCGCGGAGCAACAGTCCGGCTTTCTCAAAGGTCATTTCTGTGCGACAGCAATGAATTGGGTATTAATCCAATGGAAGGAAGAACTGGAAAATAAAAATAAAGTGCTACCTGTATTTCTCGATTTTCAAGGAGCGTTTGAAACTGGACTGGGGTCCCCCAAGGGTTCACACTGGGAACTTTAAGTTTATATAAATGACATAGTGACGGTTATGAAGTACTCTAAAATTGTACTGTTTGCGGATGGTACATTGCTTTATATGGAGTGTAAGGAACTGAATGCGGGAATTATACCAATAGAGGAGGATGATCTATCCGCCTTGGACACGTGGCAAAAAATGAATAAACTTAAACTAAATGTGAAAAAGTTTTAAAATGTATGGCAGTTAATGGTGAATTTATGGTAAAATTAGAATGGGTAGTGACGAATAGGAATTGTCTTGGATAATAAATTAAATTTTAAGAGTCATGTAAATTATATTTGTTAGAAAATAAGTACTACTACCTGATCATTTATATAGAAATCTGAACTATGTAGGGGACATTCACTCAATAAATGGAATCCCAATGAATTTAGACTTGACTTTTGCAGTACAAGTAGATCTCAAAATTCACTTTTATATAAGGGATTAAACATGTACAATAAGCTAAAATGTGATAAGATCTGAAAGAAATATATTGTAAAGCTAAATGGAGCTAATAAAGAAGTATTATTATATTTTGATATTTTTGCTTTCTAAAAAATACGCGACATCTGAGACCTTAAATGTAGTTTCTATTTAGTGAAGTGATAAGAAACAATTTTATCGCCTGCAATTAATGAAGGTTATTACGACAATTTCTGCAATTATCATACCCAACCCAAGGCATATTTCACAACTTGGAAAATAAGTTCTTATTAAGATCAACACTTTACTTTATTATACTACTCAACTGAAGGCAATTTGGGAAAAAAGATTTATCGTATATTAACTCCGCAGTTATAAGAATTTTTTGTATTGCTCCCTATATTAAAGATAATTGTAACATTTCTACAATTATTACAAAGTGCCGATAAAATTGTTACACGGTTCAAGGTACCAAACTTACATGAAAGCAAAAACCCTGACTTACAATTTTAAAGAAAAAAAAAACTAAGAAAAATTTGCTCCTACTAGATAGCTTATCTAAATACTGTTTGCTTAGTTTTATACCTTTAAGTTACTAGTAAAAAAATCCCCTAACGTGCAGAAAACGACAAATACCTGAATCCGGGCATATTTCACAATTTGTTAAACTAGTTTCTTTTGCACTAACTTAAATTCAAAATATATAATTGTAAAGATATCATAGGAGCAAAGATGCAAATGCATCGAGCATGCACCACTTGCTTCATTCTCTTCAAAAAAGCATCAAATATGCTTCTAAATGACACTCCGCTCACCAATGCGGCAATTGCATGGTGCAAGGGAACTTGTATTCATGCTGCAAGCATTTTCATTTGAGGATTGCAGGTACAAATTTTGCATCAAGCATTTTAGTAATGGACGATATTTGGATGAGATATTCATAGAACTACGACATAAGAAACAGAATGAATTTATAATTTAAGCATTTTCTTGGAAGTATGCAGAGTGCAATTGCCTTTTTGTTGCGCAACTTACTAATGGTGTAGTGCAAGTGCATGCACGATGCATTTGAATTTGGTGTGTGGCCTGCCTTACTCCTACTTGCAAACGACCCATGGTATATGGAGTAAGAATGTTTCATCTGAGTAAGTCACTAGTTGCCACATTTCCAAGGAAATGTATGAAAATGTTTTCACTCAACTCAATTTAATCGCTTACGATTTCTTCACAGCTATTTTGGCAACTGATGACTCATACTTAGATGGAACATACACTTCATACTCTTTATACCATGTAAACACCCTATCTAAATACTGTATACTTAAATTAAAAAAATATAGGAAAGGATATTTGCAACTACTCTACAACTACTAGGAAGTGCCGATAGCGCCACGATGTACGATTCAGAATACAATTTACATGGAACAAAATTCCTGATCTAAAATATTAAAACTCCTAGTAGATGGTTTGTCTTAATACTGTACGTTTAGATTTATAATTTGCTTGTACTACTGCCCCCCCCCTTTAAATTCAGAATTCACTAGTGCACTGACAGTTTTCCACAAAAATGTTATTACCTAAATGTAGTTTCCCTTTAGTGGAATCAAAGTACAACTATTTAGAGTACATCAATTCCGTGGAGTGATAAGAAACGTTTTTATTGCCTCTATATTAAAAATAATTGCAATAATTTCTACAATTACTATACTCAACCGGAGGCACATTATACACCAAGAAAAACATAACCTCTAGTTTACTATCAATAATTTTGTACCATTTCAAATTAAATAGTTTTACAAGTATTTCAGAATGAAGACGTTTGTAAAAACAAGGATATTTACCAGCATCGAGATCCTTGACCATATTTTCTCGGATGAGAATACCACAAATTTGCAAAACCCATCTTTCTTGAACGAACTAACCACGCGAAAAGAACTTGGCAGAAATGGCTGTCACGTTGGATATTGGAAGTCGTGTGGTGAAATTGCTGGAAGTAATACCATATGTGGAAACAGCCAAATTAAAGCCTAGAACTAACGTTCGCACTAAAGGCTGAAACAGATTACACTTTAGTGCGCGGCGCGACAACGTGGCAAAATGTTAGAGAACATGTGTTTTCTATTGTGCATCACGCATTGAACTCGGCGCGACAGCGCGGCGAAAATTTTTGCCGCGTAGTCATTTCTAATCCTAAATTTGCTGCTCACTTTCAGTGGTACCAACAAAAAAATTATGTTGGGGTAGGCAACTTCTCATGAAAATCTGTAGTACCAATATAAGAGCGCTGTATCTACACTGCTACGCTCTTATTGCAATCTGTGACACAGCGCGGCGGAACAATTTCACCGTTCATTTTGCCGCGATGTCGCGCCGAGCACTAAAGTGTAATCTGTTTCAGCCTTAAGCTAAATTTTATATGGCGACATTTTAAGGTTGTTTCAAACGGCGCGACAACGCGGCGAAATTTTAGAGAACATGTGTTCCCTATTGTGCATCACATATTGAACGCAGCGCGAGCGGGTCGAAAATTTTTGACGCGTAGTCATTTCTAACGGCTGAAACAGATTACACTTTAGTGCGCGGCGCGACAAAATGTTAGAGAACATGTGTTTCCTATTGTGCATCACGTATTGCACGCGGCGCGACAGCGCGGCGAAAATTTTTGCCGCGTAGTCATTTCTAATCCTAAATTTGCTGCTCACTTTCAGTGGTACTAACAAAAGAATTATGTTTGGGGTAGGCAACTTCTCATGAAAATCTGTAGTACCAATATAAGAGCGCTGTATCTACACTGCTGCGCTCTTATTGCAATCTGTGACACAGCGCGGCGGAACGATTTCACCGTTCATTTTACCGCGATGTCGCGCCGCGCACTAAAGTGTAATCTGTTTAAGCCTAAATCCAAAATAAGCTGACACTCTCAGCGGTACCAACAAAAAAAATATATTTGAGGTAGGGAACTTCTCATGAAAATATGTAGTACCAATATAAGAGCGCTGCATTTACTGTGCTGCGCTCTTATTGCAATCTGTGTCACAGCGCGGCGGAGCAATATCACTGTTCAATTTGCCGCTATGTCTCGCCGCGCACGAAAGGCTGAAACAGATTACACTTAAATGCGCGACGCGACAACGCGGCAAACTGTTAAGGCAGAATTACAATGGACGCAACTGAACGGAGAGAAATGTCAAACCGGTTTTCTTTGTATGCTTTTCAAATGGAGTTGCACACAGTGGACGGACGAAAACGCAGTTGTACGCACGTAACCCCCGCAAGATACAAGCCATGAACAAAGTCGAAAAAAGAGAGCAGCGGGCCGGTCAGCAGGCGACATCCACAGTCTTCTTGCCTTGTCTTTCTGAAGGAGTTTTTCATATAAAAGTTGCTTGTATTTTGTTCAAACGCTATAATTTCCGTAAATTTGTTCTACATGCTATATTTTTTTAAAACTATTAGAAAGAAAACATATTTGGCTGCAATTTGTTTTAATTTCATTTTGCTGTAGGAGCGACAGTTTTGGGCCTTACGACCTGTTTAAAATGAAATTTTAGTTATTCCTCCATGACGAGATACAAAAAGCAGTGAGAGTGAGCTCCTACTGCATGCTGTACCCGGCACGTTAAGGCCTTTTAATGTGTCGGTGGCTTCGGCGACTTCATGGCTTGTATTATATTCCGGGTGTTACGGTACGCAGCAAGTTTAATAAAATCTGAAATTGACGCAACTGAACGGATAAACATAACCTCAAATTAGCTTTGGGATTGTTTATTTTGTTCCGTCAAGTGATACTGTGCTGCGGTAAGTGTGTAATAAACAGAGAGGAAATGGAATGAAAAGAGTTTTTTGATTTTATCCATATTTTTTTATAAATTTTGGGTCAAACGACACTGTCACTTTCAATTAATCATGCGTCCATTGTAAGCAGCTAACCTCGACGTCCGTTTTACTGCGTAAATTTGACATTTCACACCGTTCAGTTGCGTTCCGTTGCGTCCATTGTAATTCAGCCTTTAGAAAACATGTGTTCCCTACTGTGCATCACTCATTGAACGCGGCGCGACAGCGCGGCGAAAATTTTTCCGCGTAGTCATTTCTAATCCTAAATTTGCTGCTAACTTTCAGTGGTACCAACAAACAAATTATATTTAGGGTAGACAAATTTTCATGAATAGTACCAATATAAGAGCGCTGTATTTACCCTACTGCGCTGTTATTGCAATCTGTGTCAGAGCGCGGCGCAACAATTTCACCGTTCAATTTGCCGCGATATCGCGCCACTCACTAAAGTGTAAGCGTGATCTCTTTGTCCAAGGTACATAGAAGACAAGTATTCTCATCAAAAATTTTGTACTAGAACTGTGACGTGTTTCGTCCTATAACGTATATACATTTCTATTGAAAAGACAGAGAGATAAGAGATTATATTGTGTTCTCTGTACTGTACTTTCCTATATGTTCGGACACAAATGGCGGAACGTGGTTCGTAATGGGAAAAACGTGTCTTCTATATAGCCCGGTATGCTAGAGCCAAGGAATTTTTGTTCCTATACAAAAGCTATGTAAAAAAAGTGTCATGGAATGCTCAAGGAATTTTTTTCTTTGCCGATTCCTTGGAGCAGTATGCTAGAGAAAAGTAATTCGAACAGAAAAACTCTACTTCTCCATTGACAAAAAGATGTCGTTCTTGTCGAAAAATCCATTTGTGTCAATATTTCTTAAGGAAATAAGTACCGATACACTTATTTCTGTAAGGAATTTCGACGTTGGTGGAATAATTGAAAAATTGAACAAAGGACGGCGATTTTGCAAGAGGTGAATCAATTTTAAAATGATAAATGGACGAATAAAAATTGTTTTGCGTGTATCTTCATTTTTCATTGGGAATTATCCATTTCTTCACTTTCTTTATTATTTCTCTATTGTCAGAAATATCACATAATTGACAAATCCAAATTGTCAAAAATTCCTTGACCTAATGTCAGTTTTACTTTAAGAAGTAAGTGGAAAAATTCCTTGGCTCTAGCATACCGCCTTTATACCTTGTATTTGTCGACCGATAAAACATAAAAGTTGTGTTTCTCTTCAAAATCTGAAATAAATATAACTATTTTCTAGTAAAATTCTTAGTTTATCCTATTTCTCTCGATTTTATTAATCATTGGAACAAAAATCTTGTTTAAAAGTAGAATAAATTGAGTTTTTCGGTTTACATTTTTCTGTTCTTGTTTTTGATGTGAAAGTGCCTTTAGTTATTTAACAGACCGTAGCGTAAAAATGTGCATATTTTGGGCTGCTGAACGCTGCGATGTGCTTTGATGTGCTGGGGAAATGATAACGCTTTTAGCTGGATTACATTAAAAGTGCCGTCGTCGGCGTGGTCGTCGTCGTCGTCGTCGTCAAACGCCGAACAAAACGCCGGGCAAGTTACATTAACGCTGGGCGGCAGCGCCATATCTTAATTTCCTTTACATTTTACAGTTGAGTTATTTGCTTTAATCTCTGCCGATTTGCAATAAAATTTTAAATAATATTAAAAAAGATATTTTCTTTTCCTTCAAGTCCACACTTTTTAATATAAAATCATTTATTTTCAGAAATTTAAATATCGTTTCATTTTGTCATGTTTTTTTCATAATAGATTTAGATCTGGCATATTGGCAGCAATGGAGCGCCAGCGTGAAATTTAGGATTAGAGATGGGTCGACGACCACGCCGGCGTGAGTAATGTATGCAATTCATACATTCAGTACTGTCTCTAATTATTTTTGACATAAAACGACGACCACGCCGACGACGGCGCTTTTAATGTAATCCAGCCTTTTGGTCGCCTGAACCACACTGACATATATAAAATGGACTGCTGATTCTACTGAAATTTCTTACATTATTTGACATTATTATGGGATCACTTTTCTATAGTTGTCCCTGTTTGTTTTAACTACTTTATTCCATTGAACTACAAATAATAAGTTCTATACAAAATACACCATAGTCCAGTTTCTGTTCAGTGGTTTTCCAAATGAATATATAGGATAGAAATAGATGGCAATACAATATTTGTAATCCTTTCTCTGTCCCCCATAGCTACTTTTAGGGACAGGTAGACAAAAATTGCTTAATTTTATTTCTTTAAAAATCAAGTTTAAAAAATATTTGATGTTGTAGGAGATAAGCTTCCAAGAAGAGAAATAATTTCGAGTGCTTCTATAATTTGTTGAACTTTTAATATGAATATTACAGCAAAAGTAAAACTTGAAATTAAGATAATTGTCACACCCTACCAAAAAAAAGTTGACCCATATGAAACAGCAAATCAGGCAGTCCATGTTATATATGTCAGTGGCCTGAACCGCCTGAACGACATGGTGTGTAAAAATGTGACATTCAGCGTGTGGCTGAACTTACGGCGTAAAACTAGTTCCAAATGGCACGGTCTAAACGGGCTTAATGAAAAGTGAACTTTAGAATTTTAATTACAAAAACAAAAAACTCAAAATTTCTCCCATAAGAAGGACTATTAAGTATGATACGGAAGTAAATGGGCGAACAGTAGCTAGTTGCTCAATGGTTGGGAGAAGCATTAGTTATATGTAAGTACACATCTCGGCAAAAGTACCTACAAATGTATTGTTCCATTGCTGAACAGCTGTTTGATTGTGAAGTGGCGTAACCCCTGGAAGTTATTACTAGCCATGAAGTCGCCGAATCCACCGACACATTAAAAGGCCTTAACGGGCCGGGAACAGCATGCAGCAAAGCTCACTCTCACTGTTTTTTGTATACTCGTCGTGGAGGAAAAACCAAAATTTCAACTTAAACAGGTCCTAAAGCCCAAAACTCTCCCACAGCAAAATGAAGTTAAAAAATTGCAGCCAAATATGTTTTCTTTCTAATAGTTTAAAAAAAATAGCATGTAGAGCAGATTTATAGAAATTATAGCGTTTGAACATGCAAGCAACTTTTATATGAAAACCTCCTGCAGTAAGCCAAAGCAAGAAGACTGTGGATGTAGCCTGCTGACCGGCCCGCTGCCACAGTACATACTCCGCTGCTCTCTTTTTTCGACTTTGTTCATGGCTTGTATATTCCGGGGGTTTCGAAAGTGGTGTTCGTTCCATGGACAGTGCAACAGGCAAAATGGCTGTAATAATGTTTGTGACAGTTTTACAGTTCTACCAAGTCGAATGGCATGAGAAGTGGAGCAAATTGCTTTTAGCTTTGTTTTTTCTTATAGAAATAGTTTTGCTTGTCATTTTGACCCTTTTCCTCTAATACAAGTTTGTGCATGCTGTAAGTTCTCTTTCTTCCACTTTAGATTTACATAGGAACCTTTGTATTAAAAATTGACTAGTCTGCTAGTTAAAAATGTTGAAAGAGAAAGTATAGTCACATTATAGAAGCATTCATGTGACAGTTTTGACAACGCTGTTCTACTCTATGAATATCGTGTGCCTGGGCGTGGATATGCTCCCAAACAGTAGCCCCCGGAATAAAATACAAGCCATGATGTCGCCGAAGGCACCGACACATTAAACAGGTCCTAAAGCCCAAAACTGTCGCTCCCACAGCAAAATGAAGTTAAAAAAAATTGCAGCCAAATATGTTTTCTTTCTAATAGTTTAAAAAAAATAGCATGTAGAACAAATGTATGGAAATTATAGCGTTTGAACAAATGAAAAACTCCCGCAGTAAGACAAAGCAAGAAGACTGTGGATGTCGCCTGCTGCCCGGCCCGCTGCTCTCTTTTTTCGACTTTGTTCATGGCTTGTATATTCCGGTGGTTACGTCTCAAACGCATATAGAAATGTCAGAACCTCTTGCTTGCTGCTGTCTGAGACAACTTACAACTACATAGATAAGAAAATCTCCATATAAACCCGGATCACGTTTTGAAAGCTCTTTATCTTTTTATTCAACCAATGAAAGCTATCATTGCGAAGAATATATGTAGCATACTACAGCAAGAGAGAGAGAGAATGTGTAGAGCTTTCTATTAGATGGCCATAAGCTCGTTTTAGTTGGACGGCAATTTTGTGAGGTTTTGGCGACAGCAAGACTATTTTTACGTTGCTGCCGCTGCCGCTCTCGTTCAATCTGATTCAGGCTTTATTCATTTTTTACGGTGGCAATGCAATCTATAAATATGTGCCTACTCTCGAACAGGAAATAGAAGAAGATAATTAACAGTTAAATTTGTATTTTTAAAAGTGCAGCGAACAAATATGAATAATTTGCAAGAAATTGTTTCTAAAGAGCTTGAAGAAATTAGGCAAATGGAGGAATTTATATCACTGTATTTTAGAAAAGGTGAAATGATGTCGCAATTGAAAGCAACAAGTAAAAAACTGGCAGATGTGAAACCACTTGTGGAAGATTGCAGTGAAATTTTGGAAAAATACTACGATCATATCACGATAGAATATAGGAAATTAATAGACAAAATGAAGCTCCAACAACTAACAATATTAAACATAATAACTGCGTTAAATAAAAAAAAAGGACTACAAACTAAAGATAATATATTCCCAAATGACCAATTTTGTGAATCAACACCGACAACGAAAAATTTGGTGAGATTATCAACCTCTTCTATAGTCAGTTAATGTTAAATAATTTTATGTTGTATGTTCCAGAATCCATCATATTCTCCTGGCAAGTCTAGAATGTTTTTGTCAGATTACAAGCAATCACCGTTTGTTTCCAGACTTCGTCCAGTTTCATTACAATTTTTGGATTTTGAAGCAAGACTTACAAAAGAAATGTTTGACACTATACCAAGGTAGGTAACCAGTAATTCAAAGTATTTTTTCTTTGCATGTTTAGCGGTAATATTACAGATACATGCGAGGCAGAGAAACTATCGATGAACTTATGTCTTTTTTGGAGCAAATTATAATTCCATGTTTCACGGAAAAATATCAAATTATTTACAAAAAGCGTTCATGCTTAAGAAATCCTACTGAGGTAGAACTGTGGAAATTGTACAGACAACAATCAAGCAGCTTCCCAGGTACGAAATAATATAAAATTGTTTATTTTTATCAAAGTTTGTTATTACAGGCCACAAATTCATTACACAGGGAGATATTTCCCGTAAGATCAATAGATTGATTGATAAGAAAATGTCGTCTAAAATAGCAATGCTACGACACCTTGGAATATTAAAAGAAGAAAGGAAACAGTCTACGGTTTTCTATTTATGGATAGATAGGAAGAGTTAAATTTTTTACTCATAAAATTTTAATTAGAAATTATTCGCTTTTATATTTTTTGAGATTCATTTATTACATTTCTCTTGACGAAAACATCAATACATATTTTGGTATTCATCAATGTCTCTCACCATTGGCTTAAACATACTAGTTGGAAACGCCACATTGCCAACGAAGACGACACCCCCGTTTGGTTGATTTTCTTTACTTTTTAGTCCAAGTGATCTTGCATTTGCGTCTAAATTGGCATGGCGAGCCCGAATATGTTTGTCCCGATCGCCACGTTGTCTGAAGCTTTTAGTACAATACATACATCCGTAAGGTTTTTCACCAGTATGAATTCTTTGGTGATTCTTTAAAGCATCAGCACGGTAGAAGCGTTTACCACATTCATCACAACCGTATCGGCGTTCACCGCGATGTATTAGACGATGTTGATAAAATACGGATCCGGTCAAAAAGCGCTTTCCGCACACAAGGCAATGATATGGTCTCTCGCCGGTATGGCATTTACGAATATGGTCATTGAGATCGGGCCTAATAGTGAAACGACGATTGCATCCTGGTTCTTTACAAGCGAAGGGCTTAACCCCTGAAAATATTAAAAAATAACTATTAAGAGAACTTAGGACATTGAAATGTGTGAGCTGCTTGAGTTAATTATCTGCTCTCCACTTACCTCTGTGAAAACGTAAATGCTGCCACAAATGACTGGACTGGGTATAAGATTTGCCACATACATCGCACAAATATTGTCGATATTTGGTTGTAGTTTCTTTCTTAACCTTTTTCATGTGTTTCTCTTCATGATGTCGCATTATTGACTTGGCACTCTCTTGAAATATACCACAATATTCGCAACATACTTGCATAATTCCCATGCTCCTGTTCATTCTTGGGAATAAATGATAAGAGGAATACCTTAAGAAGAAACTTTTTTTTTACTTGGTCGACATAATATTTTGAAACTCTACCTATGATCGTAGAGTTGTTCATGTGAGCTGAATTTATTTTCGCAGACGTTGCAGACAAAATATTTTTGCAAATTACAATTTTTTTTGAATTCGTCCCGAGAATAAGGACATTCTGCTTGCCAGTGCAAGAATATTTCTTTGGATGTTTGTACATTTATTCCACAAGAAGAGCACTCAAAACCCCTCATTGGGTCATGTGTAGAAGCATGCAAAAGCAAATCAGATACTTCGGAGAAAAAGAAATCACAGAATTCGCATTGTAGGATTGAGCTCAAAATAACAACTTTTAAATAAGGATTTGTCTTTTTATCTTCCTGTAGGATCAGCTATAAGGAAATTGATAATAATAAGGCCTAACTTGTGCCAAAAAAATACAAACCTCTTTCATCATAAAATTTATGGCATCATTTATTTTCTCTGTAGGTATGTCTTCGCCATTATCAGACTCATCGTCATCCAAGAGATGTGCATGAACATCATTTAAGTGCTTAAAAGCTTCCGCATGACTAAAATGTACTTGTCCACAAATTAAACATTTTATGACAACCTTTAAGCCACTCCCATTTTGAGCTATATTTGTTGTAACCGGAATTAAGTCCATAGCATGTTTTTCCATGTGTCTAACCAAACCGGACGCATGGACAAATTTTCTTTCGCACATATTACATTCATGCGGACCGTCATTTTTTTTGGTAGGTCCACCAAGATCTATTTTTAATTCATCTTTTAAAAACTTTCTAATTCTCGTATTATTTTCTCGCAGCTGTCGTATGCAAGGGGGCTCAGTTATCTCCACAATATTGCCTTTCAGAGGCTCTTCATCTTTTATCAAATTTTTGTTTTCATCATAATCACAAATATGTTCATTGAATGCTTGTTCGTCGAATAATTGTTCGCAGTTTGAACATTTTATTGCATACTTATCACTATTTGGTGATTCTTTGACAACAACAACATCATCTGGAAGGCAGATAAAATATATAAATTCTGTTGGTATTGAAATTTGATGAGAATAAATGGAATTAAGATTATTATAGTACTGGAAAAATGCGGCGTATAGTCAAACAGTTTCGGATTGTTAGTGAAATTGGTGGTCTTATGTACCTCCGCAACTTTTATGTAGTAGCCAAAATCAGAAACTTTTCAATTCCCGGATAAATGACCAAATGCCATACAGCGAGTTCGAAGTACAACAATAATGCTGTGCATATTCTACTACTTTTTTAAAATCTCTTTACTTTGACTGTAACTGATATGAATCGAAATTGGACTCAGCGGTGGTCGAATTTTGGGGATTTCGTACCGAACCTACTTGCTTTCATAAAGTTGAATTAAGATCAAAAGTTGTAAATAGTAAAAATTAAAAAATATATATAGCCAGTTAAAAATGCAAGACTTCTTCAACTCTTACTGCTCTTTGTTAGGGTACTTGCACAACTGGGCGAGGCGAGGCGAGGCTATATCAAGAATTGAAGAAATAAAATGATTGTACGCTGTACTATGAGAGTGTTCATAACAACGCTGTGGCAACGCTCAATGTGGTGAGAAACCTCCAGAATGAAATTTTTCATATTTTCTATATTTCTCGAGGTGCAGCGCGATAATTTTGATAGATTGCATATTCTTATAGATTTTTGCTTCGATATAATTAAATGGTTCTTTACTCATTCTCATATAGTGGAAGAATCTATGAGCATCAGTATGTAAATCATGTGGATGATGGAATTCCCCAAATTCTAATCGCTTGTTATTGTGACCCCATACACAAGCAAAACTGTAGAAAGGGCTGAAAAAAACAGAAAATGATTAATTTTATATCCTTAGAATGGAAGTTTTGGCAGTTTTTTTAGTTTATATTGAAATCTTAATCGAATAATCGAATAACGTGGGTTTGTATGTGGGCGTTGTGTTTATCGATCTACGAAAAGCCTTCGATACATTTGACCATAAGATATTTTTGGAGATCTTGGATGAACTATTACTACGAGGTAAAACTAATGATCTAATCAAAGATTATTTATTATGCAGAACGGTCAGAACTAAGATAAATGGAACACTCAGCACTTTCTTACCATTTCGCACCGGTGTACCTCAAGGTTCTAACACTATACTTGTATATAACAAACATTTCATCTGCCGGTCTAATGGGGAAGTACCATATATTTGCGGATGATACAAATTTGATTTATTACGCAGAAAATGAGCAAGAGTTGGAAAACAAACTACAAGATGATATGGTAAGATTAACAAATTGGACAAATGGTAACACAGTTTCTCTCAATGAGGATAAAACAAAATATATGGTGCTTATGCAACGAAACAAGGCTGAGATCTATTCAATATTGAGTATCAACTCCAAGCAAATGGAAAGGGTAACTGAAGTGAAATATCTAGGTATAAATATTGATGAGAAACTCAACTGGAGCAGGCACGTCGACGAAATAGCTTCCAAAATCAACCCAATATTAGGTGTATTACGAAGAGGCCCTAAGTTAAAGAATGATACGGCTCTTGCAATTTACAATGCACATATAGCGGCGCAGATTAGATATGGATTACTACGTGGAGTCAGTGCATTCAATCCGAAAAAATTAGGGTGAAGATATTGATTAATAGAGCCCTAAAAATCCTATTCAGTATGCCTTGGAGAACACCTTCGACGAAATTATACGCACATACGAAAATTCTAAGCATTATTCAAATGATTTACCTTGAAAAAGCTAAATTTATTCATAAAGTTGCACGTAGCCTCATCAAAACAAATATACGAATAGACACACACATAAGTATACATAGCCATCGAACGAGGAATAGAGAAAATCTACGAGTACAGCAACCTAAAACAAACAGAATCAGAAAAGGTCTTATCTATACGGCGACCAAAATCTATAACGAGCTTCCTGAAGTTATCAAGGCAAGCTCAAGCTTTACTGTATTCAGTTCTAAGCTAAAAGGCCTAGTTAGGGATTTACCCATTGTATGCGAGGTTGATTGAATGAACTTCACATACATCTGCAATTTGCTTTTGAATAATGAATGATATGAATAACCGAAAATTGAAAAGCGCACACAAAAACACAAAAACAGGAACAAAAGACTTCTATAAAATAATAGAGCTCTAAAATAAAGTCATTATAATAATAAAAAGTACGCTTCTCTAATAACAGCTGGATGCTGTCTGAGAAGAGGTTCAAGCATAATATAAGTATATTTGACGAGTCCGGGGTCGCCTCGTTGTGCACACAACCTTCATATATCTTTTTTCACGTCGTCCTTGAAATTAGATTTTTTTTAAATTGAAATCTTTATTCCTTTTTTCTTTTACAACCAGCCAGATACATAGATACGTATATATATATACAACTACGTTTTTTTTTTACTTTATCTCCTCTGAAAAAGGTTGACAAAATACAAATATACAAAATTTACTTTCTGTTGACACCAAAATTTTCTGAGTACAACTCAATACGATTACATACATTCCGTTCGCCTCGGGGGATTAGCAGAAGGACCGCAAAAAAGAAAGAATAAATTGGTGAATTATGCTAGTAGAAGGGATAGAAATAGCTAACATAGAATAGATAGTAATGAGTAAGGTATGTATATGAATAAAAAGAAAAAAAATTGGGCATAGTTAAGATTGGCTAGATGAGAATAGACTTAAGCAACAATAAACAGGTGTAAATAATAAAGAAACTGAACTATTAAACAATGTATAAATAAGTAAGAAAATATAAGCTTCAGCCGTAGTAAACAACAGCATCAAATGAATATAGTACCCAAGTGCGTAAATAGATGTATACCTTTACATTGCATGTAGCAATGCTAGACTAAATAAATAAATATATATAGTGAAGATTACCGCAGGCTTGGGATAAGCCGATCTTGCGTATTTATGGTGCGCAGTTTATACTCTCAGTTGAAAACATTAAACTAATAATTTTCGAAATCATTGGAGCCTTCGAACACTTGGATTTGAAAGTTCGTGCAACTGCCTGCAACCAATCTACTGCAGTACCTCACTTCTATAATTGCAAAATAGAGATAAGATCTCAACTCCAATTCTCGATTTCATTCTCAACCACTGTACTTCTGTATAAAACTCTACCATATTCTTTATTTTACTTACTACAGAACTCTCTTTTCGAGTACTTTTTTTTTAACGATTCTAAATCTAAACGTGAGGGCTTTAATCGTTACTGGTTATTGCAAGCTGAAATTAACTGTGGCCTAATAGGCTAGATAAATTAAGAAATCCAAGAGAAAAAGCCACCTGTCTCGTTCGTTAGTTAGATCAGTGGTAAGAGCAGTCGCCCCGAAAGCCGATGGTCCCGGCTTCAGAAACCGGGCGAGGCAAGTTTTTTTCTCTCTTGTATTTCAGATTTAATTTAGAATCACTAAAAATAAAAGTCCTCGAAAATTCTTCTATTTTCTATCTATAACCGATTCTAAAAATTGTGAATTCAAGTCCCGTATGGGACAAAATAAAATAAAAAGGAATTTGTACAGATAAAAATATTTGTGAATGGAGATAGCCATACATTACTGAACCTTTCTCTTCAGCATACATGATAGATGAACCGACAATAGTTTAAATTTAGGACCTTCGCATACTGAGCTACTTAAAAAATACTATAAAGCGATGAAAATTTATTTTAAGCTTCCAATTAGTAACTTGTACGTGACTGCCTATGCATTTCAATGGAAGTCCGCTCACTGCGCTACTAGTTGGTTGATAATCAATTTGACTCAATCTATATCGAGAGCTACGCGCTACAAGCTTCAAGCTACAAATTTCTGTTCGCACATATGGCGTACCGTAGATGCTGCATAGAGAGCTTCAAGCTACATGGACTCACTGCCTTCATAGGAATACGCTGAAATAGAGCTCCGTGTAGCTTGCAGCTTGTAGCGTGTAGTTCGAGATGTAGATTCGCACCTTGCAAGGCGGTTTGGGATTAGTCATTTTTGATTCTCCAGGCTATCAGTTACAAACCGGTTTCCTCAACACGCACGCATTCTCTCATATTTCTATTCGTCCTTTGAAGGCGATGAACAACAATTTGCACCAAAATCAAAGTAAGATTCTTTAGACATTCTATAGAATGCTATCTGTTTTCATTTACCGCGACGAATAGTCTTGTTTCTATTCCTTTCAATGTAGTGATGAATCCAAAATCTTTGCTTATGTTTTCTGTATTGATAATAATAAGATAGAACGAAATTCTCTTAATCGCATGATTAACTCGACATTATATTAATTATAAATATTTCAAAAAGTTGAGACTTGGCTTGCTACTGAAGCAATGTGATTTGAGTTCCATCATTTATGCAGCGAATGAAACCAGGCTGCGACTTCAATCACCAACCAGTCTGTCACAACCGAGTAGGTCCGTGTGCAAAGGGTCTTAGAATATCGAGATTCAAACAAATTGGAACAGAAAAACGGTTCTGCTACATTGATTATGGAGTATAATAAATATAGGTATCTCCACTTGTCGGTGTACGAGTTTTTTGTATTATCCGCATGGCTTGAGAGTATTGTATATAAAATCGACGATGCCCCGACTTGATGAATGATGACATATACCATGTCTACATGCAGGGTTGAACCATGGTTTAACCCGAGTTCAACTCCATGTATACGCGGGTTGAGTTGATATTGGGTCGCTCAACTAGACCACGCTTTGCTGGCGTAGTCAAGTCAATGGTGTCCTATAATATACAGCTGGGACTTCTTTTGACTGCTCTTTACTCGAAAGTCTAGTTAGGTTGTATATCTATTGTGAGTTTATTGTTTATTTAAACAAAATTTATAATTTTTATAAGTCTATCACAAATATACCATAAATAAGATGTTATGTTTAACTGTCAATTCAACTATATTTGAACCCGTTCTCAACTCAATCTCTCAACCTTGGGTGCTCAAAAACTCAACTCAACTGGCCATTCCACACGAGTATTCCTGATGCAGTATGCAAACAGGTTTCCTGGAGAAGAGGTGAAAAGATGCAATGAGATATCTCTCCAAAGTGTAGACATATCTCTGCTTCTTCTCACCTCCTCCCTAGAAAACCGGTATGCATACTGCATCAAGCATACTCGTGTGAGATGTCCCAATGGGTGCTTGGGTTGCTAACAGTTTTTTTTAGCGTTGACTCCTAGATGATGATGTTTCGGCAGAATTGTAATTCACTTTGTTGGTCGATTGGAGTTAATTTCAGATACAATACTTTCACGTAGGGACCATAACTGTTATATGACTTTTTGAAAAAATTGTAATATGTAATTGTTATAAGAGACTAATTATTTTTTTCTAGATCATAAGATAATATTTATTTATTAAATTTTTTTTTTTTACCACCATAACAGATTTTTACTTAGTCCCAAAAGTCTTAGTAGACTTTTATACTTTTAGCTCAGTTCTAATAGTTATCACAGATTTTTATTAATAAAAGTCTTTACATAAAACTCCAATAAGACTTAATTTTTTAGTAGTAAGTTTTCGTTAAGAGCTAATAACTCATTAACAGCTACAGATAGCAGATAGGGTGTAATAGGTCAAATTAAAGAGGAGTCTAGTTTTTATAAAAAAAGCTGTTAACCACCGTTTGCAAAAAAAAAAAAAAAAAAAAGAGGTCAAAATCAAAAAATGGAAAGAAAACCCGAATTTTTTACTTTAGACCACCAAAATTCCGAAGAGGAGGAATACGGAGCTGAGTAAGCAGTCGTTGGAAAGTTGAAGTTTTAGATACATGGTATTTTGTGAAAAGCTGGAATAATTTCTTAATCACCTTGTATCTCCCAAACGGTTGATGTAGAACCCCATCCCCCGCAACAGCTTTTTGTTTGTCCGGGTAGTACTATTACCATTTGCTCTATGGACCACCTAGACGGAAACACCCTGCACAACAATATATTTTTGAATTTTTACGTCAATTCCAATGCATTCCATTTAATGTAACCGTACTGTTCCAAAATTGGTTACAGTTCAGCGTACATTTTGAGCTTAAAAGGGACAGATAGATTTTATCCAACATTTGTGCCATTTTTGAATATAGGAACTAGATAGGAAGGTTCAGTCCATTCTTATAATGTCAGTATTTGAAACAAATGCTGTCAAGCAGAACAGAGAATGCTAGATTTCCAGGAGATATAAGTAAGTAAACCATGGTTTTCACAAGCGAAGTTACTGTCCCAAGT
This sequence comes from Dioctria linearis, assembly GCA_963930735.1. Taxonomy (NCBI): domain Eukaryota; kingdom Metazoa; phylum Arthropoda; class Insecta; order Diptera; family Asilidae; genus Dioctria; species Dioctria linearis. The sequence goes on along the minus strand of OZ005741.1, from coordinate 200,511,719 downwards.
AACCTCGTCTTTAGATCAACACCACCCCGTGACATACAACCAGTAACTTTTCAGCGACGTGGAACCTAAAAAAAAGTTTAGAGTATTTTCCGCAATTAGTAATTTTTATTTAAGTATGGAGTCATTATAATATCAGCTGGTGTGGAATTTGTCAAATTCAAAAGTCAATTGTCGACAATTTTTTTTTTGTTTGTATACAAAGGGAATCGCTTTTATTTTTCGGTAAGAAATTTCATAAATTTAAGAGTTAGATAAGCAAAAAATTATAAGTCGTTGGCAATCAATCAGAAACGTGCTTGCACTTTCTTTTTTCTTAGAATTTTCTTCTCCGAAATTGCTTTTAATAATTAATTTTTCACATAAAATCATTTTCTCTAAAAAAAAATCTGTTCACAAATTAGGTTTGTATGTTTACTCCAGTTTTTACAGACTCGAAAGTTTTTACCCATAATGTGTAATCCTCTCGGATTAGAAAAATTTCAGTTGAATGGAGTTCCAAGTTGTCTTAACTTTTTTCCTTATCATCTAGTATTATCCCCTCTACCGAAAGAAAGTTCTTACTTGAATTCTAGTCAGGCATTTTTGGTTGAAGTGAGTGGGGCGTGGCTCTCATTTTCATACTGGCGCAGGCCGCAAGTAGACTTGCTGGTATATCAAGAGGAGGTGGGGGGTTGAAAACAAGGTTAGTTGGGACAGTAATTTTGCTTGTGAAAACCATGCTTAAGAAAGTAATAACCAAACTTAAGCAAATCCGGCATAATGTGCCTTTTTCGACATGAATTGACATGTAAGTGCATTAAGTACCAATTTTTTTTTGTAAAAACAATATTCAGAACTAAGATAAAACAAATTTACGGTAAAAATACCGAATATGTTGTTTTGCAGTAGCAAGACGAAGAATTAAATATCTAAAAATAAACAATCTGCCGTTGAAATTTTCCAATCAAACTACATATAAAATTTTAAAATATTTACCAGAGTAACATTCAGGAGGCAGTGAAGCAATAAGCAAATCTAAGTAGCGTTGAGTATGTTCTTCGTTGATGATTACTACAGTATCTTTCGCATCTTGTGGAGCATTTTCAATTCCGATCTGCGAAAATTCTTGATTGCTTAAATCAATTGGCTCTTCTGAATATTCCAGATTTGAATTTAAATTTAATATGTTGTTTGAAACTTGTGGCTGTTCCTTTGGAGTAATTTGTTGAGAATTCTCGTTCTGCTTTATTTCTATTGTTGCACCACACGGTACCACCTCTTGACAATTCGGATTGTATTCCTTTAACTGTGAAAATATTTTTTCCGCAAGAAAAATATCAGAATTGTAATCTTCATCGTTATAATCCATGCTTTTGTAAATAAATTTACATAATAATTAAAATTAAAATAGAAGGCAATGAATGCAAAGATTGCTTAATATATCGCAGATATCAAGTTTGTTACATAGAAGTCAATGGATGACGTTATCACTCGTTTGTTTTTATTTTGAAAGTAAAATGCATAATCATAAAAGCAGAGCCTCCTTTTTGTGTTCGACGAAACATTTAGCGCAAATCTCTGGTAAAACGTTAATATGACCTTATTTTGTATTAACTGAATATTTTTTCTATGAGGTGCATAATGTATACTAAACACCAAGTTAATTTTTACAATATAATGAAAATGGTTATAAAATCTAGGTACTTCCGGTCTTTTCCAGCTTTTTTAACATTTGTAATGTTATATAGGTATAGACATGTGTTCGACAAACTTAGCCTGGCAATACTACAAATACATAACAGCTGATAATTTATGGCAAATGACAATTAATTCTGCCTTATTTTTCTGTTTTGTTCTGATAAACTAAAAAAAGAAAAACTTTAATAATTATTTTAATGGAGTAACTTAAATCATCATTGAACTTATTTTTACCTCTGTTGCAGCTGTGGGTTATATGGCTTTGATGTCAGGAGCGGACATACTTTAATATTTTTCTTTTAATTACAGAGATATTTGGTGATGCATAAAATCGTCGTGTTTGGAGGAACCGGCATGACCGGTCAATATGTCGTACAACAAGCTTTAAAAAAAGGTAAATATCGTATAGAAGCATTGAGCTATTAAATTTTATTTAAAAGTGCTTCGCTTGGCCGCTAAAGGGTCACAAATTAAATTATTCGAGAGAAAACTGCTGATCCATACAATTTTCAATTGTACCTCGACCCCAAAACCCCCGAGAAACACTTCTCAAGCATTGAAACAGATTTCCTCAGTATTACATTCTAAAATAGTTGCAGTGCTCTTATGGAAAACTATTTGATTTGAATAGCTCTTGCTTATTCATGGTGTTCTGATAAAAGTAAATCTAATGTTGAATTATTTTCAACGAGTTCTACACCGGTGCAATGCAGCTTTTGTTGTTGAATTACAAAAGCAAAAATACGTAAAGCTACACAGCACCGGTGTAGACCTCGTTGAAAAGAATTCGACATTAAAATCAATCTATGACTAAGTTCGCTTTCTTACCTTGCCAACCGTAATTAGATTTTTATACTTTACCTAACAAAGTTATTTAAAAAAGAAAAAGATAGAATTGGACCAATTCTTATGAGACCTAATTTTGTATGGTCATGCATCCACGTAAGTTTGGTTGTTGAAATGGTTGTTCGTATATTTCTAGAACGATTAGTCTGACAGAAAAAAATGATTATGACCAATTTCATATTTTGAAGAATTTTTCAGTACAATAAAAACGTCTAGGTTGGTTTAGGTAGGAGGAGTGCCGCTAGACGACTAGCCTGTATCACTTAGGCTTCTAGTGGGTCTATTGTGCCCTAAAACGTCTAGGACTGATCGTTTTCAATGTTTCCAACTCTGAGTTTACCCTAGTTGCTAAATTTAGCCACTTCCCAGCTCTTTGGTAGCTAAACTCTATTTTCGTAGTTAAATGGTAGCTCAACATTTAACCACGTTTATATGTTGTATCTTCTTTAAATATAATATATTTATGTAAGCTTTATGGAATTTTTATATTATTTCTAAGGTTGTATTGTACCAGTCTCACAAGATTTACTTAAATTAATTTTTCGAACTGATTTTAAAAATGAACCATAAACGACACTTTGCATTTGTATATGTATGTCAACACGTTCAGGAGGAATGGAAGGAAAATTAATAATAATAATCTACGTGTTACTAATTAATAAGCGTTCAATTAAAGGAATAATATTATATTAACCAAAAAATTTATTTATTTTAAAGTATATACAGGGTGTCCCTAAGTCGACGCCAAGCCGGAATCGGGTGATAGACCAAATCATAACAGTTACCAAAAAAATATAAAAAAAGATCGTAAGTCATGTATTTTTCAAATTTTAGACATTTCTATTGTTTTCGAGAAAATGTACACCCTGTGATGGTTTTTTAGCTGATGTTGCTACAAGTCTTTACTTTTTTAAATTTTATTTTTCTTATGTAATCCCGAATAGTGCTTATGTAACCTGTTGCTTTAAATTCTAAGCCAACTGATCCAGCTTGGAAGAAAATGTCACATTTTGCCGAACCAAGAATAGAAAATTAATATTTCACCAAACTTTAACTGACTGTAATGAAAAAAAAATGTACTACGCCAGTTTGGCAAGTAACTTTAAAAACAGACGCATTTAATACGGATTCTAAAATGGTTTAACACTTGCTACAATATTTCTCAGATTACGGAAAAAAAATTTTCTTCAAGAAACCCAGTTTCGAAAAATTTCTTTTTACCTACTAAAAATGATTCTAGTATACCCAAAGCTTGTCGTAAGACCGTAACTTTAAGATTATAGTTTGAGTGAGACGGAGAGTCATTACATGAAGTGTGAGTGAGACAGATAATGACGCTTTCAAGTTAGAGGTGCTAACTTTTTGTTAAATTTAGGATAAATTTTCCTTAAGTTTAAAATTAAACACCAATTATTTGGATGCTAAGATTAATTATTTACAAAAGATATTCAAACTGTCTTCCTTTAGCTGCAATACAAGTTCGACATCTTCTTAAAAAGGATCGGGTTATCAGACGGCCAAATCTTCCATTGTTGACAAATTCAACTGCTTCCGTAATTCTGGAGCTCATGTTTTTGTAAAATTCGGTGAGCTATACTTTTAGGCACTCCTGTGCTTTCCTGGATTGCACGTATCGAAGTACTTGGGTCTTCTTCAACTGCTTGAAGTAGTACGTCCTCGTGTGGTAAGGAACTCTTCCTTCACCATGTACTTGGTTTGGAAGTCGGCCCTCTGTAGAGAGTAGACGGTGCACATTTATAAAAACTCAATGATTTGACGAGCTAGCGTCACTATCTTGCTCACTCTCCTCACTCAAACTAGAATCTTAAAGTTACGGTCTTACGGCAAGCTTTGGGTACACTAGAATCATTTTTAGTAGGTGAAAAGAAATTTTTCGAAACTGGGTTTCTTAAAGAAAACATTTTTTTTCCGTAATCTAAGAAATAATGTAGCAAGTGTTAAACCATTTTAGAATCCTTATTAAATGCTTCAACCTTTAAAGTTACTTGCCAAACTGGCGTAGTACATTTTTTTTTCATTACAGTCAGTTAAAGTTGAGTGAAATATTAATTTTCTATTCTTGGTTCGGCAAAATGTGACATTTTCTTCCAATTTTTCTGGTAACTGTTATGATTTGGTCTATCACACGATTCTAGTTTGACGTCGACTTACGGGATACCCTGTATATTTATGACAATAAAATTAAAAAAGTTTTAAATAACAATAGGATAGAATAGAAAAGCATTTATTAAAGAACCTCAGCGTAAGCTACGTTACAACGTTAGGTACATCGAGTATAAAATAGATAATAGTATTGTAAGTTGAGTACAAAGTCAAGAAAAACAACAAAAACACAACTGGCAAACTCGCTGCAACAGAAACTATCAAGTAATAGAAATATAAACGAGGTGGTACAAATTGAGGACTTATAGTAATTTTTAAAATGAAATTAAAATTGTTTAAAATTGAATTGCAATGAAATTGAAGTTGACATTAAGATTAAAACAAAGTAAAGAAAAACAAAATACAAAGAATGGAATAAGTTAACATACAAAATTAACTGAATAAATAAATGGAATGAACAGAATGCAACAAGTTAAATAAAATAAATAAAATGAACATAGATGAGTAAGATAGACTAAAATAACATTACATAACATAAAATAAACACAGACTGGTTAAATCCAAATAAGTCAAATAAGTAAAACATCAGTTAAGATCTTTCAACAATCTTTCGCAATTGTTTCTAGTCTTTTAATTCCTAATTGCTCTGTATACTCTAGCTATTTTCGATCTAGATGATTGACTATGTACTTGTAGGAGTGGAATCAAGAAATATTCGCGTAGAAATAGACTGTGATTTTAAGATATCAGATCATGAAACAATTAAAGTAGAATTAATATCTAAAGGACAAAGGAAGGACACGGGTAAGACCATCAAAGTCTTAAAGTATAATAAAGCAAGATTTGATGAGCTCTTGAATGAGGTCAATATAGCAAACATTTACTTGTTGGAAGAGATAATGATTTATCGACACTTTTTCACGCAAAACTAAAAGAATATGTGGATAAGAGTACAATCAACAAGGTGCTACAGCGAAGTGGGAATTGTAACTGGTTGGAGAGAAAAAAGAGGGAAAAAGTAAATGCCTACAGGGAAGCTGCTTACAGTGGGAATGAGATTCAGTGGAGTCGTTACAGACACCTACGAAATTGTTATAAGAGTGCGATATATAAGGAAAAAAATAATTTTTTAGAGGCAGATAGATGTTAGGTCAGGTGATCAAAGAAGTTTATGGAAAGTTATTAAAGAGCTAGTACTTAATGCGCATAAGACAAATGAAATTTCAGTATGCAATTTGCCCAAGAGTATGTGTACGACACATTTGATATAGCATATAAGTTAAATTGCTATTTTGTGAACAGCATCAACGATTTGCACGGCTCCAATTCTTCTGAGCAATGCTCGTTACCAACTACCACATTAACTGCTAGATTTCAAATACATTACTGTGATGAATTTACAATCTGTGATATAATTAAAAGGTGCGATAACAAAAAAGATGCGAGTGGTTTGAGCTGTGATATAATTTTTAAGTCGATAGAGATAATAGGCCCTATCCTAATGAAAATCATAAACCTATTTATACAAACGGATTTTTCCTAGATGTTGGAAAGAGTCGACAGTTATTCCAATTAAAAAAGTGAATAATACAATTAATATGTTTCCTGTGGATGAAAAGATTATGGAACGTCATTTGGCGAATCAACTAGTAGAGTACATAGAAGCTAACCAATTGCTGATAGAGGAGCAGTCGGGATTCAGGGTGGATATTCATGCGAAACAGCGTTAAATTGGCTAATATTTGAATGGAAAAAGGAAATAGATGATGGCAATGCTGTGGTGACTATATTCCTAGATTTTAAACGCAATTTTGAAACTGTGGACAGAGGAATTTTGTTAAAAAAGTTAAATATGTACGGTGTGCGAGCAGTGGAACTTAAATGGTTTAGATCGTATTTGGAGGAAAGATCGCAGAGAACAAAGGTTAATAACATATCGCAGACCCATTGACAGTGGATATTGGCGTACCAACAAGGATCAGTGTTAGGAGTCATTCTCTTTCTTATCTACATTAATGATATTATAAGTGCAATTCAGTTTAGTAAAGTGGCGTTGTTTGCTGACGATACTTTAATATACATATATAAATGGAAGGGATATGAAAATTATGTGTGAACAGTTGAATGAGGACCTCGAAAACATGAGTAAATGGTTGAAAGCAAACAAATTAAAATTAAATCTATCAAGACCAAATGTATGAAGCTCAACTCTGCGGACAATATCTCAGTGTGTATTGATGGCACAAGTATTGAGTGCGTGGAAAGCGTTAAATATATCGGGGTGATAATAGATAGTCAACTAAAGTTTAAAGAGCTTTCGGACTATATTTGTAAAAAAATAGCTAAAAAAACAGGATTCCTGAAAAGAATACGACCGGCTCTAAATTTAAAAAATGCCTTAATGTTATATAACGCATTAGTCTTGCCACATTTTTCATATTGCTCGACCCTCCTGTATGCAAGTTCGAACGAGATAAAGGATCGCCTTCAACTCTTACAAAATAAAGGGATGCGGGTGATTCTGAAATGCGACATATGTATATACTCCGATTCGAGTTATGCTGCAGACCTTACAATGGATGGATGTTAGACAACGTCTTACGTACGAAGCAATGATGATTATTTTTAAAATGAAGCATAATACACTACCTGCATATCTGCGGGAAAATCTTGTAACTGTTGCAGAATCTCAACCATACACTTGCGTCACAATCAGAATTTTAGACTCGCCAGATGGAAGCAGCACCCAAAATTCTTTGATGTACAAGGGATTGCAATTTTACAATAACTTACCACCAGAATTATAATTGGAAACAAGAATTCGAGTTTTTAAGCATAAATTAATACAATTCATTCGCATAAACGTTAATTAAAATAAGAATAGAGAAGTAGTCAAATGAATTATAATTATTATTAATATTAAGTTTACGAATGTATAGAAAAGTTTTTTAAAACTATTAATTAAATACAATACAATACAATGTCTACTGTACATTAGCCTATATCAATTATACTTTTATACACCATGTATCAAATTCCCAATACTTCCTCTTTTATTATTTGTTTTTCTATAATGTACATCTACCATGTAATTTTCTAAGATGTGTCCAGCGCTATGCGGGTCTTTGGCGCGGGTACTCAAATAAATAAATGTTAAATGTATAACAACAAACTAGACTAAAATGATCCTGTATTCGAAATGTATTCAGATCATCAATTAACACATTAAGAAAATATTATTAACAGCTATAGAAATAATTTCCATCTTGAATTGAGATTACAGAAATTATTTATTAATTGTATGAAGAAAGCATGTAATAGATCTAGGACATTACTTTCACTTATTTATAATAATATATGTATGTATATCCAAGGAAGTAAATTTAATTAAAATGGTCGTTTTCTGTTGTTTAAGGTTTGAATGTGAGTGTGCTGTTCAGAAATGAAGCTACTATACCAGAAAGTTTTAAAGGTAAGGTCGCTCTCGTTAAAGGTGACGTGACAAATTTGGAAGATGTGAAAATGGCAGTGAGAGATGTGGATGCTGTTGTCATTGTTCTGGGAACGCGAAACAAATTAGATCCAACGACCGTATTGTCAACAGGCACATTGAATATTATACAAGCAATGGATCATTATGGAATTTCAAAAGTGTCTGTATGCTTGTCGTCATTTTTATTTTGGGATGAAAATAAAATACCTACCCAATTTGTTCATATTAATAATGAACACAAAAAAATGTTGGAGCTCATTGAGAAATCTGATTTAAAGTATGTTGCAGTTCTACCACCTCATATTTCAGATGAACCATCCAGTGAAGTTGCGATCCTACATGATGCTTCACCTGGTCGAATAGTCCCAAAATTGGATTTAGCAACGTTTTTATTGGAATGCTTAGAAAACGAGAAATATTATTGCAAGAAGTGGGGAATTGCGAAGAAAGTATAATAAGAAGTGAGTGTGTTCTAAACAATCATTTTATTGTTGTTTTTCAATGTTGGAAAATAAAATTTGTAAAACTGTCATTTTTTTTTTTGAAAATATTGGAAGTTTGTCTCGTCTGTTATTCAATGATGTAGTTCATTGTATTTTAAATTGATGACCATTGTCCCACATGTAGAAGTAAATACAAAATAGCTGTAACCTGTTTGATCAAAGAAAATTTAACCAAAAAGTGTTAGCTTGATCATATCAAATAAGGAATAGTACATTTTATTAATATTTTATAAAATCAATAACATCATTCGAATTGTGAACCTCTTCTTCTTGCAGTTGGTTAAAAAACTAGAGAAGAACCAAAATTAACGTCTTTCTCAAATAACCACTTATCAGCATAAAATAGCTTACGTCATTTGAATTTTTGATTTATTATGTTTTCAACTCTACGCACAAAGTTTCTTTTTTATAAACCATTCTCAAAATTTGCTTACTCAACCTTAACACAGCAAAATCAGTATGGCGCCCCATTGAAAGCCGTGAACGACAGAGAATAAGTATGGAAATCTCACTTTTCACTTAAGTCACTGTAGCAACTGTAGAAAAAAAAACAAGCAAATCAAGATGTGCAAGCCGAATAGAACATAGTATTAGTGGAATTTCTTTGTTGGAAAACTTGCAAATCAAACTCTTCATATCAATTTTTTTATATCGTCTAGTACAATAAAGCGAAAAGTAAGGCCTAATCGCCGTCGACGAGCATTATTTTTGAACATTTTTAACAAATATTTAAGGAAGCTTTTAAGTATAATGAGAAACAAATGTACAACAACTAAATTGTTTGCTAAACGAAAGCAAGAATGCGGTAGTTTCATTTAAATATCATCTCGAAAGCTACACAGAAAAATATATGTTCGTATATAAAACTCATTCAGCCTAAGTTTGTGTTGTGAGAAAGTGTCGTGAAGTGTTCAAGATTTTTTCTATAGTTAGCTTTAGCAACATTATGTATAAAATTTTCCCGAGCAGTTAATTTCTGCAAACAAACCAAAACTTTTTTTTTATAGTCATTCGAGAATTTATCTCAGAACTGCTCCGGACTAATCATACGAAAATTAGTTGTGGATAATTTTGAATATGTGTATCATGTCAGATTGAAAATTAAAATGTGAAAGCCAAGTCCTGTTGAGTTTTTATGATGGAAATAAAAATATGAAGTGATTCTAATTTGTTTTTAAATTTACATAAAAGTGTAATAAAGCTATTTGCACACTGAGCAGTTAAATCTCATTCAAAATTCTCATCAAGAGAACAGTTTTCACATATACACACATTCTATAAATTTTCATATGTTCAACCGTATGTGTTGACGTCAGCGGATGATTTTATATTGCCATGTTTCCTAAGTGCGGCGACGCAAAATAGCATAGTATTTAGAGGATTCCAAAAGTTTAATGAGTTGCCACTAAAATTAAAAACCGAAACGAACTTTAGGGTTTTTAAAACTAAAATTGTTAAATATGTCAAGGAAAAATTCTAAATCTCACTAGCAATTAACTAAATATTATAGATTTATGTAAATAGCTATGAATATGCTAATAAATAGTATTATTATTATTCGGCGAATCCACAGCAATTAGAGCTACTAGAGGCTGTCCACAAGGCAAAGTTTTATCATCCCTACTGTGGCTCTTAGTGTGCTCTGATGAGCTATTAAATTACTCCATGGGGCCGGCCTTAAGGCTCAGGGATACACTGATGACATTGTCATTTGCGTTAAAGGGAAGTTTGAATAAGCTTTACCCAAGTTAAGCGATCTGATTTAAACATAGTCACTGGATGGTGCCAGAATATAGGACCATCAATAAACCCAGGTAAGACGATGTTAATTAATCCTCTCATCGAAAACTAGTCTCCTGGTCCCAGTTCTAGGTTAAATAAACTTATGCTAGAAGCCAAATATTTGGAAGTAATTCTGGATAGCGAGCTTACATAGAACTCCCCCCCCCCCCCTGAAATGATAACCAACAAAGCTATGTGGCCATTTGAATCATGCCGAAGACTTTTCTGGAAAAAATGGGGTCTAAATTCTAAAATGACTTTATTGATCTTTCGGAGAATAATGTCCCATACTTTCATACATTTTCCGAGTCGGCAATGAAAGTACACACAAAAATAGCATAAAGATTTATTCAAAAGGAAATGACTTACTTTTTCTATGTAAAATGCAAGGTCATTTAAAAATAAACTACAAATTTCTAAAAATCAGAAATAATAAAAGAAATGTGTAAATAGGAAGCAAGATAACCATTATAGTGAAAAGTTCTACATGCCATTTGACAAATTCTTAGATTTTTTATAAAATAAAATGATAAAAAGGAAAAAGAAAAATTGCGAATACATAGACAACAACTGAAATCCGATGAATAGGACATTGCCTTATTTATGTTCCAAGCTGCGGCGTACGAAATGTATGTATGTGTGAACGAGGTAGGGTTTGGAAATTTTGCTACCATAGATTTTTTTTTTGAATTTCTAAATTAAATTGCTAAATACAAGAGAAAAAGACAACCGGTTTTTGGTGACGGGACCTTCCGCTTTTTTCCGGGCGACCGCTGTTACCACTGAGCTAATATATACTCTCAGAAAATTTTTGGTTTTTTTAATTTATGCAATTTCATTGGTTCTAGGTATTACATCAACATGCTATCTTGTAAGTGCTCAGAGCTATGGATAAAAAATGTCGGTCAATAGCTGGGAATACCCATGAGCTGGTATACTTCACAAATGAAATGTTTGTTAAAGCCTTGTACGAAATTTGGGGATGCCTGGCCCCTCTCAGATAAAAATCCTAGTTACGCCAATGAATACATGGTAAAGCGACATCGGCAAAACGAAGTCGTTTGCTCATTAGCGCATAAGTACATACATCAAATATGTAAGTAGTGGCAAGTTGACAAATAAAAAAGCTATTGACGTCAACGGTTGATCCTACGACAAAAATGTTAAAATATAAATTTGAAGAAGACTAAATTCCCTACATTTCTTGTAAAAACACTTTTGTAAGTCTGATGTGTAACGAGTAGCGGCGGAAACGTGAAAATTCTTCCAAAAGAATGTATATATATAGTAGCATTTATACCGTATGTTTCGTCCATGGTGGTCCATAGGACAGGAGGTGATAGTGGTCACCTAGTCACACCAAAATTGTAGGGAAAGGGGGGTGGGGGTGGCATCTCAACCGTTTCGGAGTTACAGGGTGATTAAGAAAATTCGGTAGTCTTTCACAAAATACCCTGTATTTTAAAACGGACAGAGTGTACGGCCACTTACAGAGCTCCTTGTATGCAGAATTTCATGACCTTTCCAACGACTATTCGACCAGCTACGTACTCCTCTCCCCTAAACATTATGAGCATTAATTTAAAATATAGGAGTTTTTAGTATGAAGAAATGAAAAGCGGACTACTTTTATAAAATTAGTAGTACCGGATTACCGCTATTAGATTTTAGAGTACTATTACTCCGATCGGAGTACAAAGGACAGCACTGTTCCCACTACATGGTTCTAAATTATGCTGAATATACATAAGGTGTAGATTGCACATAAGCTCAACTAACTAAACCTGTTCACTGTCGTGTCACCTGTGAATCTTGCAATCTTCGACAACATTATGTTATGGAACTATGTTGAGTGATGAACATCAGACGTAAAGTCCAGATTGCCAGCATGAGCTGACAGATCACTCGACGGACAGCGTTGACTGCAGGGCGGCACGCTAGCTCGCCTCGGCTATTGGCGGAGAGTGTGGGGAGGTTCCACGAAAAACCTGCCGCTGCCGTCTGCCATAATCAAAAAAAAAATCGTGCCTATTTAACCACACGCCGGCACACATTCAGTCCTGAAGGGACCTTGACGTCACTTACCTACATCCAATATTGAAGGCGCAGATGATATGCCTTCACTGCATGCCCCAACCACCCAAGGGACACTGAAACTAATTTGCTGCCCTCAGTGTCGTATTTGTATTTGTGCCTTATACAATAAAAGGGTCATGCTTAGTCAAGCAAAAAATTATATGATTGGGGGGAAGGAAATCCTAATGGTTTCCGAGATAACAGGAATTAAAGATTTTTGAGTATGGTTTATAGATCACCCTGTAATTTCTTTAAAATAACCTATCACACTCTACCCAAAATGTAACCCTTTCTGCGTTTTTTGTATTTTTTCTTGAACATGTCCAGCCACCCATACATATTTTTGCTTGTCTAAGCCTGACCTATCCATATCCTTCGGGTATAACACCACATACGGGACACCCTGTATATTGCTCACATTTAAAAGTGGTCCTCGAAGAGTTTAATTAGTGCATTTCGGTGCCCAATTCTAAATATCCATTCCAACTTCAACCGTTAGTTTGAAATATTTTAAATACATATTTGATTTTTAAATAAAAATAATTGTCCTTGTATGCATTTGTAACTATTCATTTGAATTTCCATAGAAATAAATAATTTGTAGATAACACAATCTATGGAGAAGCAAAGTTATCCTCAAGTGGGTACGGGGATATGAAAGCCATAAAGGCAATGAAATTGCTGACGGCCTAGCCAAAGAGAAGCGGAAATTCCCTTCGTTGGGTCAGATGCATTTTGTGGTACTTCTAAATGTTACCTCAGACCATAAATAGCTGGGAGAATAAGAAAGAATCCCTTTATTGAGGACTTTCGACACTTCTGATGAAAAAACAAAAGAATTCCTACGGTGGGTTTAGCTGAAACGTCATCTTGCCGTTTCTGCTAGGATGGTCATGAAAATTCAGAGCACCTACTATGCAATTGGGAAACATTGGGCTGTGGTTACGCACCTCGCCAGTAATACTAACACCAGCTGTCGCCAGCAATTAGAATACTTTAATAGTAAATGGTGTGGTTACGAGATAAAAATCTTACAAGCGCCAGGCACGCTTGCTGGGGCCAATGCTTTTTTGCGGTGGAGTCAATTATAATTACGAGTGCCAGTTGTTTAGATGCAATAAAGTTTTCGTACATAAATGGATGAGACTATAACGCTATAACTTCCTATCAGTTTTGTACCTATTATGAAAGTGATATTTAAATATTGCGTTTCCGCTTTCTTCTGGTAAAATCGTGGTAAGGACCGTTGGATGTTTCTTCTGTATCTTATTTTACTCAAAATATTTCTAAATTCTGTAGTATTCAAAAAAAGGTTCTTCATCTGCTTCCAACATATTGTGTAGATGATGATATTCACCCAATTTCTGCCGTTTCGCATTAATTGGATGAATGAAGTGTTTCCTTAATTATGCTTTCGGATAACAAGCTCTTCCCTCAAAGATAGTGCCATAGGTCGGTGCGTTGTTATAATTCCAAAACTACTGAAGTGAAAAGTACTCGATAACTAGACATAACAACTGCACTTTGAAAATAGTAGCTCAAGTTCTACGAGTAAGAAACTAAAGGAGATACCATTGCGTGTATATATATGTTATTTTTGCGTGGCCACCGTGATTTTTCTCACTTCCTAACATATGGTTACATCTCTGTCTACATGTATCCTAGACACCCCTAGGTGTCACCTTTGTTTATGTTCGGTAATGAAATTTACCCTAGCGCAAAAGCAGTAGGTAAGGTAAAAATTGTAAGGGGATTAAATAGAAAAATATTTACATTCTTTTATGTGGAAATTTAGCAATACTGTATTTGTTTCTTTTTTAATAATAAACTGAGAATTAGAATATTGGTAAATGTTTGTAATTGTAATAAAAGTTGTTTTATATTGCTAGCGCTCACTATGCTGCTGCTGGTATACAATTTTGCCTCATACTTTCAAAGCCGCGCCAAAATCCCTTGCATAAACTTTTCTTTTCATCCTCCTCCAATTCGAATTTTTTATAGTGTGCGTATGAACTTACATATCTTTGAGATTGGTACGAAAATTATTGATAATGGGCTTCTCCTTTAGTTTATTACTCGTAGCTAAAATTAATTCGAATGCACAGCGTGATGCCAGCTGGTGATGTGCATAACCGCCACCAAAAACTAACTGAAGCCAGCTCGCGCTTACAGCCGATCGTACCGACTGGTGCTTTTCTTCCACCTAACTACATGTGGAATTTCAATCCCAGAATGTTTCTAGAGTTTATTCACAATCTTAACATAGAAAGGGAATAATTTGAATGGGAGCTCATAATAGATCTTTCAGGACGCAGTAAATACGAGGCTAGCGCCGCCTGTACACCCCTCCACGAATATAATCTAATCTATGGAGGTAAATAATTATTTTATTCTTAGATCAACTCATTGCCAGTTGTGTTTTTACTAATTACATTGTAGCCAATTCACTCGTAAAAAACAAAGCAGCAAAACATTTGTTAGTAAAAAGGAAATATGCATACGAACAACTGACAACCGAGTTATATTGCTAATTTTCACGTTCACATCCTCCCATATAAAATACTGGCAGCAATATTAAGTAGCTGTCAACAAAGATAAAGCACTTCAGACTTCTAAATTATTTGATGCAATATCTAATTGCATTGCCAAGAAATATTTTCGAAACTGTACGGAATCTTGTGATCCTGACCTTAGCAAATTTGTATTATAATATATTATATACATACCCACATAATGTGATCTTCAACTTCAGGGATTTTCAAGTTCATTACAAACAGAATGAGCTAAAATTAACAGCACTAATTTTGTCTAGGGTGTAGAATCATGTAATTCATTTATAAGATCGAATCGAGTGATAAAATGAAAATCATAGGAACACGTAAATCTGCGAACAAAAAGGGGGAAGCAATATGACAATACAAAATATTGTAAGTGTTGCATTGCCTGCTCGGTATCTTTTCCTCATAGCAATATTTTTTAGTTTTTGAGCCACATTCTAGTTTAATTTCTAATAAATCTTTAAATAATACGTCATTGGCACTAAAATTTTCAAAATCAATCATAAATGTGAATAGTTTTTCTTAGTTATTCAAGAAACTAAGTAGGGTTTGATTCTGTCGCCGTTTCGACAATTGATTTCAGCGGAATGATTTAGAAAGTTTATATGCAAAATTTCCTGAATTTCAAAATTCTATCTCACTATGATTAAGCATTCTTGAAAGAAATTAACCCCAAAGCAGGTGAACTGATTTTATCTCCTAGGAAAG
This sequence comes from Dioctria linearis, assembly GCA_963930735.1. Classification (NCBI taxonomy): domain Eukaryota; kingdom Metazoa; phylum Arthropoda; class Insecta; order Diptera; family Asilidae; genus Dioctria; species Dioctria linearis. The sequence continues at coordinate 200,495,952 of OZ005741.1, read as the reverse complement.
CGATCAAATACCTAAAAATGAAATAACGCGTAGGTGCTAAAATTATTTCAATTCTTAGTACTAATAAGCACATTATTTCCGAACGTACGTGTAAGCCTAAACGTGAGCGCTAATGACTCTTCACTTCACACTTGGTTCGTTCGATGCCTGGGAGAAAAATTAAGAGCATGTCAGAGCACATCCTTATAAAATATTGAATGGGCTACAATTGGAAGCTTACGCACCGCTGAAGAAAATTACATCTATCCGATTTTTCTCAAAAGAAGGAATAGAGGAACTAGTACCAGTTCTAATAATGGTTCTTAGCTAAGAGCTATTATACATGTGTAATGTATATATTGTTCAAGTTTCGAGAGATGAAATGATAGTTCTCATTCTAAATGCTTCGAAGCAGTGCTGAGTCTTTAATCATATCGTTTAATCCCCTTAACATCATTTCCCCTAAAAACAATGAGTACGAAGGAAATTAAAAAAGAAATAAAAGGCTTCATCACTCTCTTTACATACTGGCAGAATTTAACATTGATGAACCAACTAGAAATATTCAATCGCGTAGTCCATGAATGTTCCTTGAGAAAAAAAAATCAACTTAAGGTCCTGAATGAAATGATCATACACACCTTCAATAATGCAAATCGTACAAATTAATCTTGTCTAAAAACTGCCCTGAATTATATATATGCCCAAGATGAGGTCTAAATCCCAAAATAGCTTACTGATGTTTTACCACCATTGTTAGGCCTACAATTAACCACGGTATATTCGTGTGGTGAACAAAGAAAGAGAATAATATAATAAGGAAGTCTTACTCTTGTTTTGAAGCTGCAATTATTATCTAGGTACCATAACGTTTTCGAGAAGATCCAAAAGGACTAAATTGCTGCAAAGTTCTCAAATATAAATCTGTAATACTCAAACCTTCTAAATGTGCGGCACGTCCTGTATGAAGTTTGGAGGTTTGAATATCAGGTAGCAACTTATGTCACATTGAAAGCATGCAGACGTTAACAAGATATGCCACCATTTACATTCGAATTTTTGACATCCAAGCCCACTCTATACATTAATAACCGAATGTAGTATGATTAGGACTTTAAGCGATATACTTTACTGCTGTACTTGCAATATTTTATTTTTTAGATCTGAAAATGATTGAAATGGAGGTTGAAAAACAGAAAAGTACATGTTTGTTTGCTAATAAAACTAATTTTATTCAGGAATAATTTAGTCAATATCTTATAAAGATATGTATTTTCAGCACTAATATAGTCGCAGCAAATGCTTGATAATTATTTTTAATACTTCTCCAGTCTACATCACATTGAGCAATGTTTTTATAAATAAATAATTATCGCAAAACTTAAAAAATTACTTTATTTAAAATAAAAGTGAAACTGAAAAAATAACTTACAAAAATATATATGTATGTATTTTTATCGATAAATGGGATCATAGAAAAACATAAAGACATACAATGCATTGCAAGTAAATTATGGAATTTAAAGTATCTTCTTCATGTACTTTTTCTTGGAAGTTTGTAAGCTTGGCAGTTCGCAATGACGCGGTCCATACATCCCAACCGGAGGGCAGTATTCATATCCTATCCTTTCATAGAATCCATCTTGATCTATAGTTGATAAATATATAGCTTTCAGTTGCAGAACAGATCGGCAATAGTCTTCAGCACACTTCATTATAAGCTTTCCAAGTCCTTGTCCTCTAAGGCTTTTGTCGACAACAACTGACTCTATAAAACAAGACCTCTTTTTACCAGGAATGGCACTCATCTTACAGTGCGCCACAACCCGTCGCATATTGTCGGTTGTTAATACTAAACTAACTGGTAATGTATCACATGATGCTTCCAGAGAACGTATTCTTGCTGTATCACTTCTTGGCCATTCAGAATTTATAAGATTGCAACAGTCTTGAATAAGTTCTGGATAGTGATGTATCGGTACAACATTGAAAGGGCTGCCGGATACGTTATACGGTGGGAGACCCTAAAATAATGACAATTAGTATCAGATAACTAAACAGGTGTCTTGAACATGTTTTTGTTTAAAGTTTCTATTTGTTCTTTTAAGTAACCGATTTTAAGATTTATACCTCATAGTAAGGTTCCTGCTTTCTATATCGCATAATAAGCTAAGCCCAATGGATTTATGTTTCTCTTTTACTCTGTAGAAAAAAATAAACTTTTAAGTAGTTTTTTTTTATATAGAATTAACTATCGTACACACAGGAGGAACCATAGGTAAACATTTTTATAGGTTAATACCATAAAGGATTACAGTTATTAATGAAACAGTAAATCTATATATTATTTTTAATTAAATTTTTTGCCCGATCTTCCGCTCAGTTTACCTGTTTTTTCTATCTTACTTACATCAATGTAATTTACTTAGAAATTTGAAAAAACGATTATAAATGAATTCACAGAATGATTCGAAGATCTAAAGAATAAAAAACAAATACCGCTTGAATAGTTGTTCCAATGAGAAATGTTCGCTTATGTGAGTTGGGTATGTTGGAAAAATTTCAAATAACAAAAATTTTGCAAGGAAAATGCGATGTAATTATGACGAAAATAATTCCGATTTTTTTTACTCTATTTCACATAATGTAGAGGTGCAGAGTTAACTAAATTATTTAATTAGTAACTTTGTAAGAAAATTTCAGACTCTGCGTTAGATTGGATTTGTGGAGAGGTGTGCAGGCGTTGGCCTCGCATTTACTGCGACCTGATAGATCTATTGTGAGTCAGACTCTGCGTTAACACTCACAACGTAATAAATAACTAATTCAAAGCCAAGGGAACACATAACGATTCAAATTCACATACGTTTTAGATTTAATCGACAATACTGAAACAATAATTATTTAGTCAAAGCAAAATCTTTATGGCAGGGTGGGGCCAACTCCAGTTTTAAACCATTGTTTATTCGTACGTTCCAAAGTAGATTATGATACGTCGCTCAACAAAGGAGACTAACTTTACACGGAGTTATAACACTTTAAATTTCTGAATTCTAGGTATAGAATACCTAGGTGAAAACTCATAGGATATACTAAGTCTGTTATTACGTTTGTAATGCATAGAAATAATGCTTTGTTCAAGCCTTCCGTCTATAGAATTATTGCCCGTTGATTTTCAGTGTTTGAGTTCGGTTCTAACCTTTAATGACACCTCGTAGGTATCACTCACTCGACTTTTATTGTCTATGTAGGTTCTGCAGACTTGTTTTTCTCATTATTATTATTTTTTATTTACTCTCAGCTAATTTGTTTGTTTGTTGTTTTTGTTGTTGGTAGAGAAAACTGAGTTAAACCCCTCGCATAATATTGCAAGTTATTTGGGTGTCCGCCTGTCCGTCCTCACCATAACTCGAGAGCGCATTTACTTAGAGTGCTACAATTTTGCACACAGCCCTTTTAGATGTTAGGTGTTTATGACGCGCATATATGTCGACAGTCAAATATTATTAAATATATATTTTTTTATTTTAATGGGGGTGGGTTGGGCTCCCTTAAAAAAAAGATTTTTTTTTATATATTATGGGGTATTGTTTGAAAGAGCTACTTTCAAGAATTAAAAAAAGAATATATATATATATATAAATAAATTTGAACGTAAGTAATATTTTGACTCTGCTACATGCGTAGTCATCGGGGGAGTTTACCTCCATTTCCAAGGACAATAATTTTTTTTTATTAATAAACTGATGAATTTTTGTGGAAGGGGAGAGATCGTACAGATACTCCACTGAACATCCAATTATTTAGGTGTGTATATCGGACGCGAGAGTAAATCAAATAATAGTTGAATTGCTCTGGAGAAATTGTTTCGAGCTGTAAACTCATGGCGTAGTCGAATATTTCCGTTATCTTTAATGGGAAGGACGATCGTGATAAATTATTTGATTACCTCTTCCCTCGTTCATCTGCTAAAGTCTGAGACGTTTGATGAAGGCTTTGTAGGACTTCTTCAAGCAAAAGCGATAGACGTCTTTTGGTGGGAAACACGATGGTTTGCTGAAACCAGGCTATGTCTGCCAGTTAAGATAAGTGGATGAGGTCTCACTAAATTGGTTGTGAAATCAAGGTGTCTTCAAGTGCGTGCATTCCAAAAAGACACCTTGATTTCTCAGCTGAGGGTGAATGTCCTGGGAGGGATTTTGCTCTGTCCGACCTCCTTATCCTCGTGACTGGCCACAGGATCTAATCTCAACGATGCAGACCTTGGACAGAATCAGGCCAGCATTCCAACTTAAGTGCGAGGTTCTACGTTACACACAATTCGCATCATTCCAATCAGGTTCAATCCTGAATTAACAGATTCAGTGTTCAGTAATGTTGGAAGTTTTTAACCTGTCACACATCCACTAAAGGCACTTTCCCATCAAAACAGAAAAATATAAACCGAAAAACTCGATTTATTTCACTTTAAAACAAGATTTTTGCTCCAATGATTAAAAAAACCATAGGAAATAGGATAAATTAATAAATTTTATTTATCTCAGATTTTTAAGATAAACGAAATTTCGGATGCATCTGTCAATTTCTTTTCGGTTTCCAAATGTGGAACGTTTCGGGACGAAAATTTTTTTCGGTCGTACTAAACCTCACGTTTGTGTTTACATTGAAAATTATATTATTTTATTTTATTATTTATTATATTATTATAATATGGATAGGAATTTCGAAGTAAAATTAAAAAACGCTTTATCGTATGGGCTCTCATCATACAACTTTTATGATAATTAAATGTTACTTCTATTTAACCGAAAAAAACTTTTCGGTTTTTGATGTGAAAGCAAAAGCGAATTTTCGGTGTAGAGTAGAACTTATCGGTTTTCGGTTTCGATATGAAAGTGTCTTAACGGTTCTAGGAGATATTATTGATATCTCCGGCCACTGCCGAATACACACTCAAAAGCAAAAAAACTCCACAACTGCACGACCTGGATTCTTCTGCACGGCAGAGATCTCGTCAACTTGGGACCAGTGATCCTGGCACTGAGTAAGAAGATGCTTTCGTTTTGAACAAACCACCTCACACACACCTTTCAGTAATCAGTTGTCCCATATTGACCGGCGATTTCAGAGCTTCTGCACAGTTTGTGTTGGTGAAGGCACCCTGATATACAGGCTCTCACTTGCCCGGTTTTGCAAAATCTAATTTAAATCGTGCGCGATATGTGTCAGTTCTTCCACCCGATTTTCGGCATTCAGGTGAATTGTTTGATTATCTTTGTATTGACGCTGGCTATATCTACAACTCATTTGTACTACATGAAAGTCGAAAATGAGAATAACAACACTGAACCACAACACCATGCAGATGTACTTAAGATCCACTTCGTTGCTAGATTGAAGAGAAGTTTCCGTGTTGAATATCTGGCAACAAACGCAGACACATTCAACTGCATATGGCAATCATTATCGTCGGTACAGGACGGCGCTCTTGTCTTTCGCTGGTGATGAAAGGCCACAGCATTTGTAACACTAGTCCACATGGCTTCTCCCCGCTTTGGAACCGTTGCAAGTGCTATGGGAAGGAGAAGCACTACTTTACAGATTTTGAGCTGGAGGGATGATGAGGTCAGTTTATAGAGGTCTACGATACTATAGTACAGGCTGGCCTCGCAGGACTCTTTAACGGTATAGGTGGCATTTAAGGAATTGTTCGTTTATGAATTCTTAATTTCTCTTTCGATCGTTTTACAAAAATTCTTGTTAACTATTTAAGTAATTATAGAAACTGCCACTTATGTGCAAATATAGAGCCATTTTTAAATTTTAGCATTATTTTGACTTTAGCTTTAAATATTTATTTTAAAAATTTTTGTGAAAATTCTCCTTTATCTTCGTATTATTAACTTAATCTTTTTAGTATGTCTTATTTAGCCCTTATATCGTTTGTTGTTTCTTCCTATACAGTTGTTTGAGCCTTTTGCGTTCTCTTAGTTTAAGTTAGTTAAGGCACTTTCACATCAAAAACAAGAATCAAAAAACTCAATTTATTCCACTTTAAAACAAGATTTTTGCTGCAATGATTAATAAAATCATGGGAAATAAGATGGCCGAATTTTCAGCCGATAAAACATAAAAATTGTGTTTTTCTTGAAATTCTGAAATAAATATAACTATTTTCTCAGTAAAATTCTTAGTTTATCCTCTTTCCCTGGATTTTATTAATCATTGGAACAAAAATTTTGTTTTAAAGTGAAATAAATAGTTTTTCGGTTTACATTTTTCGGTTCTTGTTTTTGATGTGAAAGTGCCTTTAAACCATTTTTCTGTTTTCAGAGCCACTGTTTACAGGTTTTTTTTATACTTAAGTCATTTTATAACGTTTTTTATTAGAGTCAGCTATTATAATTATTATATTCTACAACGGATTACAGGAACCAATAAGAAAAAAACATGTGGTTATTCTGCACGGAAAGAGCAAAGAATTCTCTTTTGTACGACGTATTAAGGATAGTCGTGCGTGGGTAATATACTTTAGAAGGGTCGAGCAATCCAATGTAAGACGGCGTACAACTTTCTCACCCTGATCTCCGAAACCGTTATCCCACACTTCTGTACAATTCTTTGTTCTAATGAGTACCACCTACTATCAGTTTTTCCGTAATGTCCTTTAAATCGGAAATATTCTCTATATTGCTATAATTGCTACAGAAAAAATGTGTAAATGACGGTAAAAATATTATGAAAAAAGATACATCCATCCATGAAAATAAAGCATTTATGTGAAAATTTTTAGCAAGTAAAATAATAAATAAAGTAACGGAGATGAGAAAACCATGCCCCTTATGTGATAATTTTGGCCATAGTTTATTTTGGATCTGCATCATTAAAAATTGGATATTCTTAATAATAATAAAAATAAATAAACTTACAAATAGGGACGAAAATACTAAGAAAGCAATAAATCTAGTCGTGCTGTAAAATAAATGAACAAAAATACCAAGATTGTCCCTAAAACTGTTGCCACCACATCCTTTCTGTGGGCAAAATTCTGCTTTATATAAGTGTTAAACGTAAATATTTTGGAATGTGATCTATTCTTCTTCTGCTTGCACTTTACTTTCTATCCCTTTTAAGCACTTATTACCTGTAAAAATGTTTTGTTTTTTTCATTTTATTGTGCAATTTAATGGCAATTACATCATTTGATCCAGTAGATAATTTCGGTTTTTATAATATATACATAAATATTAAATTTAATGGCGGTAAAAATCAACTCGACGTATATATGTATATAGGATGTTTCCGCCATGGAGGTCCATAGCGCATGAGGTTATAGTACTCATCTAGTCAAACAAAACATTGTATGGCAGAGGGAGTAGGCATCTAGACCGTTTCGGAGTTACAGGGTGATTAGCAAATACCATAATTTTTCACACAACTTCCTCTATATTAAAAAGTACAGGATGTACAATCACTGTTGTGTTAGGAACGCTTTGTATGAAGAACCCATGGCCTTTCTATCGACTGCGCAACCAGACCCGTACATCTGTCCTGAGTTATGGAGGTCTAAAATAAATGTTTCGGATTTTCTTACCTTTTTTTTTTACTTTGACTTCATTTTGTTTTTATTGTACGTAATATTAACATAAATTCTTTTATAAAAATTATATACTGTGGACTCTTCTTTAATTTGATCTACACGTGCTAACTGTAACCGTTAAGTTATTAGTTCTTAACCTATTCAGCTCAGCTCAAAGATAATTTATACACTTTTTTAATCAGCTTTTTGTAAAAAAGGGGAGGAAATCCGAAAATTTTATTTTAGGCTGTCATAACTCCGGAGAAGAGTACACATAATTAACAACGTAGCCCAAACGCTCCCAGTAATAGCAAAAATCGTGCACATTCAAATCTTATGCCATGTTGACTGGATGAGTATTTATGTATAAACTAAAATTATAGCTCACCGAATATTATTATAACTTTTTGTTTTTGAATCCTAATTATATTAATTAAACGATACCATCAAAACAATAATTGTGCTTACATTTTTTTTTTTTTAATGTGTATTCTACTTTGATAGAGGATCTATAATTGGAATTTAAACCGTGGGTGGATTTCTTTTTCTTTTGTGTATGTTGTATGTCTATCGTAAAAAAAAAAATAGATTCAAAAATATTCGGTTCAACAGAAGCACTACACAGAACCTCGGAAAAGTTTGCTCCACACTTAGCTATGTTTACCTACTTCCAACATTCAATATTTCGTCTTATTTATTCGGATATGTTCAATCAATTATTTGAATATTACTAGGTATTAGTTACAGCAGTTCATACAAAATTTTAAAATGGAAAACAATTACTTTTTACACAATTTCAATTATAGCTTATCGAGTGGAATTGCATAAGTCAACACTTTATTAAATTGACATCATAATCATTTGCATCTTTACATAATAAATGAACGATTTCAAAAATCACAAACCATAAAATTAACGAATTGTAAATAATTCTTAAGTACCATTTTTATTTTTATTTCTTCTCGGCGCGAACTTCTCCCACAGCTGACCGCAAATTTCGAACTAATCGTTCCTATGCTATCTTATATTACTAACCACACATTTCTTAAACAATACTCATTCTCCGAAAACACTCAAATTTATAATTTTCTAAAATTAGACCCACGCAAAAAATTTTAATATTGAAATGAACTGTCAAAATAAAAAATTCTCTTCTATTCTTTGTCAATGAAAGAGAGATTAGCAAAATATTCACAATTCAACAATAGGTCTGTTTAAGGCCTGGAACACAATTTGAGCCTTTCAGCCAGATTTATCGCCAGCTTTCTTCCTGTTTGAAAAAGTTGAAATGAACACAACTGGCGTTTTTGACATTTGCAACTTTAACTTGTTTATGTTGAGAACTTTTATTAAGGAATTTCCAAAATTACGATAAATTAAGGTTTTTGGCATAAGTCAGGCGACCACTGTAACCGATTTTCTTCAAACTTTGCGAATAACTTATAATTCGGTCGCAAATCACAAATATCACAATTATTTTTCACGGAAACTTACATTTTCCAAGATATTTCACTTTTAAAATCACAAACTTTGCACTGCACACTGCCATACAATTTGATAATAATTACTCTTCTTCTTCTTTTATATATACATACCTTACCTATCATTCGGGCTACCAGCATTGTGTTTTTTTATTCATTACGAGTATTCAATTGATGTGCAGTAAAGCAGCATTTAGTTAGAATGGAATAGAAAAACATTTATTAAAGAAACACACACACGCACCGGGAGGCCCAACATCCACAGTCTTCTTGCCTTGTCTTACTGAAGGAGTTTTTCATATAAAACTTGCTTGTATTTTGTTCAAACGCTATAATTTCCGTAAATTTGTTCTACATGCTATATTTTTTTAAAACTATTAGAAAGAAAACATATTTGGCTACAATTTGTTTTAACTTCATTTTGCTGTGGGAGCGACAGTTTTGGGCTTTAGGACCTGCTTAAGATGAAATTTTAGTTTTTCCTTATGACGAGTATACAAAAAGCAGTGGGAGTGAGCTCTTACTGCATGCTGTACCCGGCACGTTAAGGCATTTTGTGTCGGTGCCTTCGGAGACTTCATGGCTTGTATTATATTCCGGGGGTTACGGCTGTTCAGTTCTTTACCTGCGATTTGAGGAGATAATTTAATTATCATTACATGCTGTGAGTTTGTGATACAGTTATTAGCTGTGTTCTTTTGGTTCCGTGCAGTGCACTGCAGATCACAGGAGATTGCGAATTGAATTGACTTGTAGGGCGCATAAAAGTAGAAAAGGTTTTGAAAGTATAGAGAAAATGATCAAGGTGCCATGACTTGAATACTTGCAAAATGTCAAAATAGAACTCGGGGCAAAATTTGACAGGTTTAACGTTTTGTAAGAATTAAAGTCATGGCACCTAGATTATTCTGTCTATGCTTGCAAAAAATTGTCTACTTCTATGCACTCTACAAGCCAATTTTATTTGCAATCTCCTGTGCTGTGCAGTGCACTGCACGGAAACAAAAGAACGCAGCTAGTGTTTATATCAGAATTTGTAGCTTGTTTGAACACGTACACAATTAGCCTCGGTATTCGTATAAGGAACTACAGCGCAGCAAAATTATTGCGATGGTAAATGTGGGCACAAGTTCGCAAATTTCCGCGTGCTGCATAATCCAGGGCCAAAACGGGGGAGATTATAGGCAGTTTTTTTCGTGTTGTTATGGAAGTATGGTGAGTAATTGACATCGGACGTAAAGTCCAGACTGCCAGCATGAGCTGACAGATCACTCGACGGGCAGCGTTGACTGCAGGGCGGCACGCTAGTCCGCCTCAGCTATTGGCGGAGAGTGTGGAGAGGTTCCACAAAAAACCTGCCGCTGCCGTCAGCCATAAAAAAAAAATTTCGTGCCTATCAACACAATCGGCACACACCGGTCCTGGAGGGACCCTTACGTCACTTACCTATATTTATCCTCGAAGGCGCAGATGTTTCGGCCTTACTGCATGCCCCAACCACCCATTTGACACTGAGGGCAGATAGTTTAGTGTCTCTAATTTACCTGAAAGAAGAGAGAGTAACGGACCTAAACGACCTTCACGTGCGAGGGCTCCAGGATATGAAGGAAGAATTAAAACTTTCAAAGATTCATATCTACGTTATAATTGCCAGGTTAACAAAAAACTTCATCACTGCCACGTCGTTCAAACTTAGATCTAAATCACCCAAGGAACATGAGCCTAGCGATACGTATGTTTCACAACACGTTAATAATTAGTTAGTGTTTTACTGTGATATGTTATCTTTAATAGCAAACAATTAACTCATGTCTCTATATATTATCTATAAGCTCTTCAGGACTTATTATAATGTTTCAAAACAGCTCTAGGTATATTATTTCCTGCTTTCGCTGACAATTTGTGAACTGTTCCTTCACTCGGGATTCCGACTCACTAACATGACTGACTTTATACGCCTAATATGGGTTCCGTATGAGAATTCCCAAATTCTATTTAAATTCTAATAGCTAATAACAAAAAAAAATCTTTGCTTAGTTAATGTTAGAGATCATATAATGGATCATGATAGGGAATGGTTACAGCTCCACAGAATCCAGTAAAAGCATTTAAAAGATACTAACATCTACGTATATATTCCGCGCTAACCGAGCAGTCTATTGAATTTCCTTGAGGGGAATTTTATTCATTTTCTCCCTCCCTTTTCCTTTTCTTATAAATAAATTTGTTTTTAATTGAATAAAAATTATTTGTTACAATAAGTCGGTTAAGAAAATATATCTACGTACCTAGTTGTATAATTTAATGCATTTATAGATGATAACACGTTTTTTTTAAAAATTTCACAAAAAAAATCTTACAGCAGTCTTGGCTGCAATCTCTTAGAACGAACGATTCCTTTTGTTTTCTTTGTTATATAGTTATATAGTTATTGATTGTGTATATAATTCTTTAAATCATTTTGTTTTCTGTTAATTTGTTCTTCCTTGTTTTTTTTCTTTTTTAATTATTGATGAAAGGAGTAACATTGTTTCATACTATTCGTTCCGAAGCGTGCGACGAGCATAACTCTACAATAAACTAATTCACTTACATACTCCTAATAAAATTTTCTCCTATCGATTGTATTTAACCATTTACCTTAGGTTTGATCCTTAAATGTTCGATCTAATATCATAGTTAACTACATTTTATATATATACCTACATACTACATTGGACGAAAAAAGAGAAATGGTTTTTGATGTACTCACCATTATGGTTTCACATTTCATTCTTTTGTTGATAGCTGTTTCGAAGAGGCCTCCTAGAGTCGCCGCACTGGATATATTCCTATTAGACAAACGTTAATTCAAATGATTTTTCTTAGTTCGTCCATAATCTATATTAAAAACTAAGACTTTTTGACACTTGACAGCACACGAAAATGGTGTTGGCCTACGGCGAAAAATCTACAAATTGCAACTCCGTAGAGCTTTGTGTATCTTAGGAACGGTTTACTTCTTGATGATATTTACTATAAAACTAGCCTTATTAGACACTCATCCTTAAAAAAATCATAATTCTCACTTGTATTTTACTTAGTAAAACGCTTGTTGTTATTTCATTGTGTTGACTGCGCAAAGCATCGCAACCTTTTAGTAAACTCACAGTAAGTTCTGGTAGTAGTCCGACTGTATCGTCAGTACCATCGGTCAGAAGAGCTGATTCCAATTCATGATTGAATATCTAGGCGACCAATAAAAGTAGAAACCATTTATATGTGCGCTTTTCAATACTTTGAAAACTTCACTGAAGTTCAAATTGTAGTTTGTAAAGCCGTCCGTTTTTAAGGTTCTAACATGTGAATTGTATTGTCGGATCCATTTACTTGGCGAAGAAATACAGTTGCTTCTACGTATTTATGGTGAAAACTTTCCGTTCTAAACGAGTCTACACTTGATTTGTATTATAAAGCTGGACATATGTGGATACCACCGAATACTTTTAGTACCGATCACGAACTGTTGAAATGTATCTTGGTGTGACCAGTCCGAGAAATATTGATTTCAAAGCCCTTGGTCGCCTGCATCAAAGCTTCCGAGCTCAACAGCGAATTTTGTTAAATTTGTGTATGTCTCAAAATTGGACGGAAGACAGAAACGCCAGAATTAAAACAATCCGGCCAATTTATCTCTGGAGCAGCAAAAAGTTCTTCCCTTTCAAAGAGCTCAGCAAAATTTTCTTTCTCTTTGGCCAGCACGCTTTGGAAATTCCTAGAGTATTTTATTTATTGGATTTGACACTACCAAGATTTATCGAAATTATTACCTTTTTGGGCCAGATGTCGTTGAGGATTTTTGATGATCAGTTTTCTGACTTCGTTCGTGGACGCCACTTTTACTCGAGAAGTACGACAGATTGATTCTTCTTCTTCTTTGTCAACCCCAGCCTGTCATCTGCAGCTTGAGGAAATGCATTTCTTTCGGTCGGGGTGCGCTCATTTTTTTTATGCTTGACGCAGCCGGCCTACACGCTTCAGTAATTCTGGTAGCATAACAGTGTGAGAAGTATTCGGGGGTAGGGAACATTTCGAAATGCCAAGCTTCGATCCGGAGTACGAGCAGTATACCAATACTACTGTTATGGTAGTATGTAGAGTGATTGGCTTGGACGTGAAGTCCAGACTGCCAGCATAAGCTGACAGATCACTCGACGGACAGCGTTGACTGCAGGGCGGCACGCTAGCTCGCCTCGGCTATTGGCGGAGGGTGTGGGGATGTTACACGAAAAACAACCTGCCGCTGCCGTCTGCCATAATAAAAAAATCGTGTCTATTTAACAAAACGCCGGCACACATTCAGTCCTGAAGGGACCTTTACGTCACTTACCTACATCCATCATTGAAGGCGCAGATGGTATGCCTTCACTGCATGCCCCAACTGACTCTGAGGGCAGATATTTTCAGAGTCCCTTGTAGACCTGTAAAGAGAGACTAGCGGATCTAAACGTCCTTCATGCGAGAGGGCTCCAGGAAAGTGAAAGAAGAAATAAAAAGTACTCAGCAATTCATTTTTACGTTATAATTCCTGTTACTAAATTTAGATTACGACATTCTCGAATAATATATACATAATCCTGGATTCCTCTTACGACAATATATTTTAAATTAAAATCAATTCTCATAAACTTATCATGAATTGAATGTATATCTAATGATGAAAGAAAATGGATTCCTCCTATGCAACTATATTTTAAATTAAAATCAATTCTCATAAACTTATCATGAATTGAATGTATATCTAATGATGAAAGAAAATCTTAAGAATAGATTTGAAATATGTAAATTCACGAAGGACAACGCGGAAATATACTAACTACTAAGAAAATTAATAAAGAATTATTCGTGCGTTCAACGAGTTCTTCCATTTGCAAATGTTTAGTTTCGTACTCACGATATTATTTCATTTCTTCGATTGTTTTTGAAGATTTCTACATTATTTGTACCTTTGTACCTTTTTGTACTAATGCAAAAAAAAAACGAATAATAACTTTATGCAGATTAATGTACCCTACCTACATGTCACAGTTAAATTGTTCAGATTAATTTAGTTCACTTGAGTATAAAAACATTATTTATAAATTATTTAAGGCTGATTTCCCAATAACTATCTTGGAAATTAATTACTAAAATTTTACTAAAATTCGATTTTCTTTTTCTTTTCTTTGACATAAATTTAGATCAACCATGACCTATAACCTTCTCTCATTCATTTAAGTTATTCAATTTATTTTCCGCAAATTTCCTTATTGCATTGATATGGTAACCCAGTTGCAATTCTCATCTTTTACTTTTTCAATTATATATTTATATTCTAAGCTACTGTGTGTATGTACGTACCAAGCACAATCTGCCAAATAGTTGACTGGAAGTTTTTTTATTTGCGTACTGCACCGCGATGAGTATTTTGTTGGATTTTAGCAGTATCAAAGATTCACCGTCGTATGGACATGGTTTTCTCAGCCAATTCCTCGCATCGCACGTATTTCTTTTGCAGGACTTATCCGAAAACTTGCTCCACGTCATGCTAAGTAATCGCAGTCAAATCCATCGGTAAGCTCCTTACCGTGATAAATCTTTCAGCATTAATGCTGCAATTTTCTCTGTGGGTCTGTATACACCGCAATTAAACCCGAAAGGTCTGAATACCCTTTTAGCTGGATGAAAAGAAGGTGATGCCTTACTTGAGGTGTAAATTGTGCGGGGTAGGTGAAAATACCTAGGATTTATTTTCTAGTCGATGTCTACGAAATTCCTTTTTTGTCGTATTCTTCTGCGCTGTTGCTCTGGATGATTTGACAGGAAGAGAAGATTGCCTTCTTCTTCTCCATCAAGGACAAGCGAGAATCCTCCGAGCTAGGGTGCGTGCGGACCACTGACTTATAACAATGGACTGAGCTAATATCATCTGGCGTGGAACTTGTGAAATGTGAAGATATTTATTTTTTAGAGAAAATGGTTTCATGTGAAAAATTACATATTGAAAAGGTCATAAATTGTGCAGCAATGTAATTAAGGGCAATTTCGGAGAAACAATTCAAAGAAAAAAGGAAGTGCGAGTACGTTCCTGGCACAGTGAGCGCGTTTAGGCGGAGACCAAACCGGTTAAAATTACCGATTTTTCATCCGCATAATTACAAACCATACCGGAATGGTTGGTATTTTTACATGGTTGTGACCAAACGCTACCAATTCTTCCAAACTGGTTTGGTCTCCGTCTAAACGCGCCCAGTGATTGCTAAGGAATAATATTTTTGCTTACATAATTATCTTTTAAATTTACGAAATTTCTTACTGAAAAATATAAAGCACTCGCTCCGTATAAAATTGCAAACATAAATGTGTTGACATTTTACAAGTTCCACACCAGCTGATATTATTAAAGACTGCTTAAATAAAAAAATGTACTCAATTTGACTATTTCTCAGGTTCCACTTCGCTAAAAAGTTGAAGTGAGTGGAGCTCGTTTTCGTACTGGCGCAAGTAAACTGATGGGTATGTCATGAGGAGGTGAGGGACTGAAAACGAGGCTACTTGGAACAGTAACTTCGCTTGTCTGAACTATACTTTAGAATCGTGAGGCTTAAAAAAGTTTGTTATTTAGAAAATGTTAACTTCATATAATTCAAAACTTTTATTAGTCTGATTCATTTTCAAAAACACGATGATTATAATAATTGTCAACATGATAACGATGTGTCAAGTGTTGTAAAATTCAGTCTCAATCACATTCAGATGGTTCAGCTGACCGCTGCCTGACATGTCGGCGTGGTCGTCGTTTTATGTCAAAAATATTTAGAGACAGTACTGCATGTATGAAATGCATTACATTACCCACGCCGCCCCATCTCTAATCCTAAATTTAACGCTGGCGCTCCATTGCTGCCAATATGCCAGATCTAAATCTCTTATGAAAAAACATGACAAAATGAAACGATATTTAAATTTCTGAAAATAAATGATTTTATATTAAAAAAATGTGGACTTGAAGGAAAAGAAAATATTTTTTTTATTATTATTTAAGATGTAAGAGAAATTAAGATAATGCGCTGCCGCCCAGTGTTAATGTAACTTGTCCGGTGTTTTGTTCGGCGTTTGACGACGACGACGACGACCGCGCCTGCGTCGGCGTTTTAATGTAATCCAGCCATATCAGCTATCACCTCAAGGCTGTCAACAGATTACACTTTAGAGTGCGGCGCGACATCGCGGTGAAAGTGTTCCACCGAGCTGTGACACAGATTGCAATAAGAACGCAGCAGGGTAGATACAGCTCTTTTATATTGGTACTACATATTTGCATGAGAACTTGCCTACACCCCAAATATAATTTTGTTGTTGGTACCACTGAAGTGAGCGGCAAATTTAGGATTAGAAATGGCAATGCGGCAAAAATTTTCTCCGCGCTATCGCGCCGCGTTCAATGCGTGCACAATGGGGAGCACATATGTTCTCTAACATTTTGCCGCGTTGTCGCGCCGTGCACTAAAGTGTAATCTGTTTCAGCCTTCAGCTGCCAAGATTTTTCATCATGCAAGTTCGCTGCCTGTCAGTAGGGTTTACACGTGCAAGAAGTATGGCAGAGCAAGTTGCATGCAAGCTGTAATATCTCGTGTAATCCCCGGGTAAATCAACGACTGCCTATTGAACAGAACTAATAGGTCAGTATGATGAAAACCCCGGGTAAACCTATGGCTACACCGGGTTAGACTAACTACATATCTTGTTTTTTGAAAAACCTGCAACGAAAATTTGTTGCCCTGGGCTACCCCGAGCTTACACTAAAAACTTCTTAGGGTTATGTTTTGACATTTGTCACTTGCAAATTGTTGCTGATTGGGTAATATAAATTACTTCTTGAGCAGTTGATTTGTGTTCGTGCGATTTACTAGATTGCGGCTGGTCAACGAATTTGTAGTAGTGGAGTTTTCCACACTGGTCTCATAAACCATAGTGTGCGATATATTTGACATAATCAGCTAATTATAAATATGTAGTTGAACGTTTTGGTCCCATGGGGGCTTGTATTTAAAAAAAACTTAGGTTCCTTCCCCTTATAGCTCTTATGGACAGCAAGCTTTGAGGTGCTTTTAAGCTCTACTAATCCTAATTTAGAGAGCTTTTAAATATTGTCATATCTGTCGTTGAATGTAGTCGACTATTTGGTACATTCAATGTGCGGAGTGAACGATAGTCTTAGTCAAACGTAGTCGTTTACTGTCAAAATTTGGCGGAGTGAGCGCGCGGTAGTGACTCCTAGTCGACTAAAAGCACTGACATATATAAAATGGACTGCTGATACTACTGAAATTCCTTACATAATTTGACATTATTATGGGATCACTTTTCTATAGTTGTCCCAAGCAGCAATTTTTGTAACAGTTACGTAATTATTACCCGGTTTGTAATAATTACCATAAGTTAAACTTACATTAAAATTGCAGTTACCTCACAATGTATGTAACTTAGCTAAAAACTCATACGAATTTTGTAACAGTGACAAAGTGGTGATATGGGGCGTTACATTACAATAATGTAACTTTGATTTCTTCAATTACGTCTATGTAACTAAACTTACCTCAAGATTGGTGTGGTAATGTAACTGTTACGATCATTTTAACGTAAAGTTTACGTTAATGTGAAAAACGCGCAAACAAATGGCGAAAGTATATGGAAAAGGATTTACATATGTATACAGATGCAGGTAAAATTGTGTGCGTAGAGTTAGCAAGAACTTAATCTTTTGGTAACTAACTATATCGTATGTGATTATTTAGATAATGGATACGATATGACATTAATTATTGGAAATATTGAGATTAGAAGGCATTGTATGATATGAAATTTCAAACGAACTCCACTTTTCTGATAAAAACATATTAAATACCTCCTCAAAAATTACGCGCTTCCGTAAAATTGTAGATTTATTAAAATTATTTATAAATTTCTAAAAATTTATTTTTGACAATTCGTCGCTTTTTTCAGTTTTCTTTATTTCTTTATCTTCGGAAGGGTTAGAAGTATAAAAAAATATTAATTTTTTGGTTTTAGCTTGAATTAAAAACAAAAAAACTTCAATTTCAATAACTTTTAGAATGTCCGCCATATTTGGGATAATTTATTGACGCCATGATTTTTTCATTTCATTGCGGTTTCAATAAACTCAACTTTACATAACATATACGTCGAAGTTTGTTAGAGATTAAATGTTAGGTATAGTTACCTTTGTTGTAACAATGTTGCAATTAACGTTGAATGTCTTACATATAAAATCACAAGGAACTTGATTCAAATCAGGTTTCAATTGCGTTAATGTAAGTTTGGCTTTAAAGTTATTTTAATGTAACACTGGTCTTAATATAGCATAAATGAAATCTTTGACAGCTCTCAGTTCACCATTGGCATCTTGAATACTTCAGTGCGCGTAAAATTTTTGTGTTTTTCTTTATGTCTCGACAAGTGAATTATTACAAAATTATTTCAATGTTTAAAATTGTGACTACAGTTGAAGGCGGAGATACATGCGTTACCATCTTGTTGGGTGAAAGGATCCACATTATTTTGGCCACCGAAATCGAGAAGTTCGACGATCTTCGTTCGAAGTGTGAGCCACCCAGTAGAAACTGGCATAAAATTAAATGTGTGCCTAAAAACTGTGATCCCATAAATAATTTCAAAGAAGGACTAGAGCGTGAAGCGTTGTTTGCTTCATTTTCGGATACAGATGGAGAGCAGCGGTAAATTGAAAGCATTTATTACTTACAAATTCCCTTTTTACTATCTATGTACAAACTATTACAGGTACTTTACTAAAAAGAAACAAGCTCGGTTGCATCCTGGATTAATAACTAAGATGGATACAATGCTAACTGATTATAATTCAGAAATGGAAGTAGGTATAGGAAGGAACGCTGATAGTTCTGTGCACGTTGTGGGTGTTGCAGGACGAGACAAAATTGTGCGTAATATACGTTAGTTACCTACACCACCCTTACAATCCGATGATGAGGAACCATCTGCATCTAATACGCTACAAGACGAAGATGTTATTTCTGAAGAACGTTACGTTCATGATGAAAATGCCGATTACATCTATTATGATAACAAAAATGCAATGTCTCCTTCTTTTATCTTTCCAGACTTTCCTGTTAAATAAAGTACGTCAGTATTATATATTTATCATTAATTGACATATTCTTATACCCCAGATGAAACCAGAGTATATTAACTTTGTGTTAACATTCATAACATATAGAAATATATGTAAACACAAATAAATTACTTGTTTCAACTATAATATCCTTTGTGCTTGGTGATGTCTGATCGAAAAGAGATGTTCTTTCTTTTATTTTTAAGCTTGCACTACGTAAAACTTTCCATCGGCGTACTTTTAGTTTAACCTTCCGATAATATTCTCCCGTATATTTATTCGGTCGTGTTTTCTTCTTAATAACTTTTTGCGAATCCATTATATCTCGCACGTATGGATCTGTCAACATATGGCGGAAAAGTAATATTAAGGCAAATTTAACTTTGAAGTTAGATCTACCTCAAAGTTACATAGTAATAACAAACTGCGAAAGGCTAACGTAATATCTTTGACGGTAACCTCAATGTCATACTACTTACAATAACATTATGGTACGTATTGCTTCATTAATGTCACATTTTGAAACATCTGCAACGTTATTGTAAGTAATACATAAAATGTAACTCAATGTCATATTGGTGACATTATTGTAACAAATACATCAAAATAACGTCATCTATACATTGGTTATCACATTTACATTAACATCGCCAAAATTGTAAGATTTACGTTAGATTTACTACGGTAATATAGGAGTGATGAAAACCAGTGTAACAGTGATCAAAATTGCTGCTTGGGGTCTCTTTTTAGTTTAATTACTTATTTGCGCTGAACTACAAATAATAAGTTTTATACAAAATACACCATAGTCCAGTTTCAGTTCAGTGGTTTTCCAAATGGATAAATAGGATAAAAATAG
This sequence comes from Dioctria linearis, assembly GCA_963930735.1. NCBI lineage: Eukaryota > Metazoa > Arthropoda > Insecta > Diptera > Asilidae > Dioctria > Dioctria linearis. The sequence continues at coordinate 200,475,865 of OZ005741.1, read as the reverse complement.
ATGGCAATACAATATTTGTAATCCTTTCTCCTGTCCCCCATACCTACTTTTAGGGGCAGGTAGACAAAAATTGCTTAATTTGTTATGGTCGTAGCGTATTGCATATAGCAATATGCTACATTGACGATACTGAAGCATGTAGGCCGGCTGCGATAAACATAAAAAACTGAACGCACCCCGACTGAGAGTAATGCTTCCTTCAGCTCGTGTGACATGTGGGTTTGAAAAAGAAAAAGAAGAAGACGTCTCTGTCTTGTCGAAATTTCTGTAGTGAGTGCACGGATGAGGACAAAAACTTATTTTCCAAAAGCATTGGAGAGGACGTAAAACCTGTAAATCCGGCATAAAAAGAAAAAAACAAAACCCGCACCGGCGAAAAATTTCCCGAAAGCAGCGAAATTCCAGAGGGACAGTCGCGGAACAAAAGAAATTTAAAGTTACGGCTGTCGTGGCCTGCCCTTACACCTAGGTTTGGCAAAGTGGATTATCTATTGCTTTTGGTGCTCAGAGCCTTTAAGTGCGACCTCATTAAAGAGGAATTGTGCTTTGGCAAAGTGTGTTCGGCAACTGTGTCTATCCAAAGGACAACGTCGCGTCATAGGCCGCTGTCGGTCGGTAGTTCAGAGCAAGTTTTTTTAAGACTGAACCACGGCCGCTTGGAGACGAGATACAACAGCTAGGGATAAGGAACCAGCTAGTAAATTTTGCAAACGCTAAAAGATATGCCGCACGCGGAAGGAATCAACTCTATTTATCAAATTATTTCGCACGGAGAACATGTTCGTCCAACTATGATTCAGTCTAGTTAAGTAGATTTGTTCTTTTTATTATTGTATCTTGTGACATAGGTAGGACAGTCCGTTTACATTACGAATATTTCTTTTTGTATCTCCTTTAGCGCGGAAAGCTGTAAAGAAAGAAAATTTTTTTTTCATCCAGTGACATGATGAAACCTCATTGGGGCAGTTGTGTCACCCATTTGTTTTTTTTTTGTTAAAGATTTACTTACCTTAGTTTTGGATTATTGAACACAAAATTTTCATTAACTTATAAGATTAATATCATAAACAGATGCTAGTATTATTCGTACTTACCTTAGTTTTGGATTATTGAACTTGAACTTTAGCACCACAAATTTTGAAATAATTGAATTAGAAGGTCTATCGTCTTTCGTCTGGCATCACGGGCCATCTTGCTCTTTCCTTCTGAAGAGTTAAACATATAGGCAACTATGACGTCCACTATCATATGATCTTGTCGCTTAAGTGTCTATTTTAGTTAGATCCTATTGTCACAATGTATTTGCATAATTAAGTTTAGATTCGAACAATGCTCAGTGTACCTAAAATAGGTCTAGCATCATGTATGGATGAGAACTTGTGAAATTTTACTATTAAAAGAACTGATTAAAGTACTTTACTAGACATAATGAATTTATAACGTAATGGCGAGTTCATTTTTTCTCATTTCTTCCTTCACCATCCTGAGGTCCTCACACGTGGGATGACGGTGGCCTAGTCTCGTTTGCTCTCTTTGTGGGTCAATTAAGGGACTTTGGACGATTGTGCCACCCAAAGTCAATGGGAGGATGGGGCTTGGCCAAGAAGGCATGCCATCTGCGCCTTCATGGGAATGCAGGTAAGTGACGTAAAGGTCCCTTCAGGACTGAGTGAGTGCGAGGCTTTCGTATGTAGGCACGAAAATCTTTCTTTTGATTATGGTTGGTGACAAGCGGCAGGTTATGTTGGGAACTCCCCCACACTCTCTGCCACCCTTAGCCGAGGTGCTTGCGTGCCGCCCTGTACTAAAGCTGTCATCGAGTGATCTGTCAGCTCATGCTGGCAGTTTGGACTTCACGTCCTGACCATTCATCACTCAACATACATCCATAACAAATTTTATTTCTTTAAAAATCAAGTTTAAAAAATATTTGATGTTGTAGGAGATAAGCTTCCAAGAACAGAAATAATTTCGAGTGCTTCTATAATTTGTTGAACTTTGAATATGAATATTAAAGCAAAAGTAAAACTTGAAATTAAGATAATTGTCACACCCTGCCAAAAAAAGTTGACCCAAATGAAATAGAAAATCAGGCAGTCTATCTTATATATGTCAGTGCCTAAAAGTCACTATTTCGGTGGCACTGAACACGCCCGTGCTAATCCTATGTCATAGCCACTGACATATAATAAGAATGGACTGAGCGTCCTTGCTTCAAAAATGGCACAAATATTGAACGGGCTGCGAAAACCCTTTATTTCGTACAATTGCACACCGATTCATAATTTATTATTATTTGTCGGTTGGAAACACTGAAGATGTTATAAAATAGTATTGCATTAAATTAAAATTATTTGGGAAGTTAAACTTGTTTTAATTAACCCAAAAATTCATTTGTAATATTTGTTGTCAAATTTCCTTGAGCTTGTAAGAGATAGACGTATAAAAACAATATATTTGTCTGAATATTTGTATCAATTCCAATGCATTCCAATCAATACAGCCGTACTGTTTCCAAAATTGGTTACAGTTCAGTGTACATTTTGGGCTTGAAAGAGACAAATAGATTTTAGCCAAAATTTGTGCCATTTTTGACTATAGGAATTAGATAGGATGGTTCAGTCCATTCTTATTATATGTCAGTGGGGTGTATTAATTGGAATACATCGTAATTGACATAAAAATGCAGACAAATATATTATTTATATACGTCTATCTCTTACAAGCTCAAGCATATTTGACATCAAATGCAGATGAACACATTCTTCAGTAATATTAAAAATTAATTTTTGTGTTAATTAAAACGAGTTTAACTTCCTGAACAATTTTCATTTATTGCAATACTATTTTACAACATCTTTAGTGTTTCCAATAGACAAATAATAACTAATTATAAATAAAGTGTTCAATATGTGTGCCATTTTTGAAACAAGAACGCTCAGTCCATTCTTATTATATGTCAGTGATAATTCGTCACTAATGGCGGAACGTGGGTCGAAAAGGGGTGCGTTCACCGACAGAAAGAAAGCGTGCTAAAAGTCACTTTTTGTCACCACCAAACGCTTTCGTGCGTTCACTGAGCACGAAAAATGACAGATAAACGCAACCGAAACACTTCCATTTACTTTCTACTGCGTTCACTGAGTCCTCTGAGAGTGACTTTTAGCGCGCTACCTTTTACTCTCCTATTTTGGATAGTAAAATGTAGCGAGGTGATGTGTTACCATGGATGCGGATGCAAGAACGATAATAAGATGGCAACTTTATAGGTTAGCTTATACAGTTCGAGCATTTATTATATTTTTTGTTATGGAACTATGTTAGAGTGATTTGCTTGGACGTGAAGTCCAGACTGCCAGCATGAGCTGACAGATCACTCGACGTACAGCGTTGAATGCAGGGCGGCACGCTAGCTCGCCTCGGCTATTGGCGGAGAGTGTACTATAAATAACTTTTATATGAACAGACTCTTAAGCCCCAGCAAAATATAAAAAAAAATTGATTTATCCACGTTCACGAAATATCTAAATTACAAAATCTATAATTACTTATTAAATAAATTGTAAATTCATAGCATTTTCCGTGATTATCTTACAGATTTTCTAGTTACAATGATGAAAAATGAATAACAAAATAAATATTTCTTGATTTTAAGAAATGAAATAATTTTGATTTGTTCGCTGAACTGACGAGAATAACATCCAAATAGTGTGTACCGTATCTTTTATAAATAAATTATCTTCAGTTCCATTTCTTTCTTTTTTTTTTGTTAAAAGAAGTGCGCATCTACATAAGATAGTCATTGTTGTTGTTATACCAATAAAAGAAAAAATACGTTTTTTTTTGTTTTTGGGTAGGTAATTATGTCTGAAATAAGAATTACCGAAAATTGAAATAGCACGCAGGTGAGTGAACTTTGAATTTATGAAAAAAAACGCGATTTGAATCACACTTTGCTACTAATATTGGGGCACAATATAAAATTACAAAATGTATTTCCCTGTCGTCAAGCTTTACGTACGGTTGCGATAGAATTTAGTGGAATACATTTTCACAGTGACAGTACATGAAAAGTTTCTGTTTTATTATAAATCGAATTACTTACTAATCCTTAACGCGATAGTCACATTGACAGTACAAATTATTGAATGCGAAATCTCCTGAATTATTACTGCAAAATTTACTACTACTATCGATTGTGTTTCTTAAAATCTTATTAAATTTGGTATTTAAAACACTCAACTCTTGGACAGGTGAATTACCTGCTGTTGTTTTGGGTATTTTCCTGTTGCTTAATATAGCAGCATTTTGCAACATTACAACTTCTAACTTAGTATTCGCGAATGATTCCTTTAAGCCTAATAATTCTAACACATGTCACTTTTGTCTAGTTTTTGAGACTTAATATTACTCTTAATGAGTTGTCAACGAGGAATGAGTCTAATTCTTGTACTGGAAGTCTCCTAATCAAACAATACCTGCTAGGCTTTCTTCCTTAATGTTTTCTTTGTAGTAGATACTGCATCCACTGTGCTCAAGAGCTTTGCTACACCTTTTGTAATTTTAGCCAATCGCTAGCGGCAGACATTTGCACTGTCCCAAGAACAGGGCTCCCTCGCTGGATTCTTAGGTGCACAAGACCGTCTTGGACAGTATCATCAGCACCCTTAATTGCAGCAGCAAAAGGGGCAAATTTATTAAATTCTGGATGGACATACGATAAACAAATTAAACACAGCCGAGAAATAAAATATTCAACCTACATGCTGAACTTCTCCAGAAATTTACGTTCACACTGGATAAATTAATCCTACAACTTTGGTATAAGTTCTCCACGTCTCGTTCTCGGACAAAGTTTCCGGTACTATTGTGGGAAAATAACTATATAAAGGGAAAGTAAGTAGTCTGGGGATTGAAAAATATCTTAAATATACTTACAAACTTGGCTTTTCTAGCGGATGATTAAAAATATATTCGGGAGTTCACGACTGTTGACACTTTCACCATTTGAGAAGATTTCTTCTTCTTCTTTCCTACCGTCCGAATGTCACTCCGGGCTCGAGGAAATGCACTTTTCTCGGTTGGGGTGCGCTCGACTTTCTGGCTTGATATCGCCGTTAGTAAGTTATGTAAATAAAGTCAATTAAATGGTCTTGCCAAAGTTAAACGTATTATTTTATACAGTTATAAAGGCTATCTTATTTTATTTTAAATGAAAAAATCTTCGTCAAGATTGTTGGAATGATAACATGTCTATTGGTTGCCTTTATGATAAAACGGCATTAATAGGAGGTCAACCACAAAGCATCACAGTTTTTTATTTTATTGTTTTGCCTAGTACTAGTAGGATGGACTAGTTTTGTTCTCTTCATGCCCTACATAGAACGATTCTGTTGGTTCAGTGTTTATTATTTCTCCAGGAATTTACACTATATTTAAAGCCTTTAAGTATAAAGGAATGGATTCGCTAAATAAAATCTTTGTTAGGTTAGGAGAGGGAGACCGTTTGCCAGATTGGAAAATTATATGAAATAGCAATATTAAATCTTCTAGGATCATTGTATTGTATTTATTCGTTTTAAATATTTCTTCATACATCATTTTCGAACATATTTTATTATTTTATGTTAAAAAACTCGAATTCTAAGAATTCAAACTTTTTACTACACTACGCTTTCTTTCGTTCACCATGGCAAAGCGGGTAGCGTTGTAATTAACTGTCAAAGTAATACTTTTGACATATGTTTACTACGCTACGCTAACACTGCGCTACAAGACGCTATCGTGTCGATGAACACACCCATAGACTCTATTACTTTGGTGCTTTCATTTCACGATCAGTCACTTACATAAAGGGTTTTCAATAGAGGTGTTATTTTGATATTCAAAGAAAAATGCCAGTTTTTGAGATAAATGATCGGATCTTTATTTCATTATAAAGAGGAAGGTATGCCGTTAATAATGGAAAATAACATCAGCCAAATGACCACCACGACCACACCTACATGACCATATCCTTTTCATGAAATTTTCCATAACCAAATCGCAAAGTGGCTGCCCTATGTCCTCGATAGCCTCACGAATTCCATCTTTGAGGTCTTGAATCGACGCTGGACTGTTGGCGTAGACCTTCTCTTTCACGTGGCCCCAAAGGAAGAAGTCGCAAGGTGTTAAGTCACAAGATCTCGGTGGCCAATTGTGATCACCTCTTCGAGAGATAACACGGTCTGGAAACTTTTCCCGTAAAAGATCAATGGTTTCGTTGCTTGTATGGCACGTAGCGCCGTGTTGTTGAAAGTAAACGTTGTCCAGATCAATACCATCCAATTCCGGCCATAAAAAATCATTAATCATCTGTCGATAGCGCAATCCATTCACCGTAACTGTTGCTCCAGCCTCATTTTCGAAAAAGTAAGGTCCAATGACCCCGCGGGACCATAAACCGCACCAAACAGTCACACGTTGAGGATAGAGAGGCCTTTCAACAATAACTCTTGGGTTTTCCGAGCCCCGGATGCGACAATTTTGCTTGTTGACGAAGCCATAGAGGTGGAAATGGGCCTCATCACTCAAGATGATGATGGAATTCCGGATCATTTTCATGCATTTCAAGGACCCAATCAGCAAAGACTCGACGTTGTTGATGATCGGCCGGCTTGAGTTCTTGTATTAACTGAACTTTATAAGCCTTAAGACCCAAATATTTATGCAAAATACGGTGTAATGACGTTTTTGGAATGCCTAATTCCAAAGAACGACGAGGAATGGACAAACCTGGGTTTTCTTCAACACTTTCGGCTACAGCAGCAATATTCTCGGCTGTTCTTGAGCGACGTACACGGGTTTTATTCTTCACATCACTAACTTGTCCTCACAGTTTAACTTTCCAAATAATTTAAATTTAATGCAATACTATTTTATAACATCTTTAATCTTTCATATCGACAAATAATAATAAATTATGAATCGGTGTGCAATTGTACGAAATAAAGGGTTTTCCTTAGAATATAGAGACAACAGGAAGTGTTGATACCTATAAAATTTGTGTGCCTCAGCGTGGATTTTTCAGAGAATCATGAAATAGCTCAGCATTATATTCAAGAAAGAGACAACTCTATGTTTAGCTGTCGAAATATCGAAAAAATCCTTCCTCCACCGAGATTTGTTTACGTTTGTGACAGCTGCAAAATTCCCTGAGTATGATGGCGTAGTGACAGTGAATAAGAACATTTTCCATGGGAGCAAACGTAATATTTTCAACCATATATCTTGTTGCCCCGCTCTCTATATTGATTCTACTACACGGCTGTACTGAGCGTTCACTACAGGGGCAACAGATACTAACACAACCAGAATTTGACTACACAAAATTTGACTTATAACACTTCCTGTACTCTCTATATTCTAAGGGGTTTTCACAGCCTGTTCAATATTTGTGCCATTTTTGAACGCAAGAACGTCCATTCTTATTATATGTCAGTGAGCAGAACGCTCAGTCCCTTAGAATATAGAGAGTACAGGAAGTGTTATAAGTCAAATTTTGTGTAGTCAAATTCTGGTTGTGTTAGTATCTGTTTCCCCTGTAGTGAACGCTCAGTACAGCCGTTTAGTAGAATCAATATAGAGAGCGGGGCAACAAGATATATGGTTGAAAATATTACGTTTGCTCCCATGGAAAATGTTCTTATTCACTGTCACTACGCCAACATACTCAGGGAATTTCGCAGCTGTCACAAACGTAAACAAATCTCGGTGGAAGAAGGATTTTTTTTCGATATTTCATCGCTTTTGCTATGAATTTTTAATTTAATTTAATATACAAAGGTGTGTAAAGTACACAAAATAATATTTTATAACTATACTTGCCTAAAAAATGATTTCCCACGTCGTTCCTTCGTGTTGTTGTGACAATTTTTTACCGAACACTTCAATCTGAAATTACATAAACATCACTTAGATATTTATCACTATAATTTCAACAGATAATCACTTACACTATTTGCTTTGTTTAGCACTATTTTTAAATATAATATTTTCCACTTTTCAAAAGTTTTAAATTACATTAAAATTGTTACAAATTAGACAAACTTCGTTCGACAGCTAAACATAGATGTGTCTCTTTCTTCAATATAATTCTGACCTACTTCACCATACCTTGAAAAAATCCACGCTCGTGCACACGAATTTTACACGTATCAACCGTAACCCCCGGAATATAATACAAGCCATGAAGTCGCCGAAGGCACCGACACATTAAAAAGCCTTAACGTGCCGGGTACAGCATGCAGTAAGTGCTCACTCCCACTGCTTTTTGTATACTCGTGATGGAGGAAAAAGTAAAATTTCATTTTAAACAGGTCCTAAAGCCCAAAACTGTCGCTCCCACAGAAAAATGAAGTTAAAGCAAATTGCAGAAAAATATATCTTCTTTCTAATAGTTTAAAAAATAAATAGCATGTAGAACAAATTTATGGAAATTATAGCGTTTGAACAAAATACAAGCAACTTTTATATGAAAAACTCCTGCAGTAAGACAAGGCAAGAAGACTGTGGATGTCGCCTGCTGACCGGCCCGCTGCTCTCTTTCTTCGACTTTGTTCATGGCTTGTAATTCCGGGGGTTACGTATCAACACTTCCTATTGACTCTATATTCTAAGCTCAGTCCATTCTTATTATATGTCAGTGCGATCAGTCGTCATTAATGGTGGAACGTGGTTCGTAATGGGAATGTACTACTTGTACTAATCTCAACTGTCAACTGTAATTGCCGCCTTGGTTATTTTATTATATTTCAGGTGGTGTTTTCATTTAAAATTACGATTTTAAAATACTATTAGCAAGAATTTTTGTATAATTTTTCATGTGAGTAATATGATATTGGATTGTTGCTTTAATTTTATCTGTGAACTTAACCTTTAATACATGATGACAAAGCATTCACTCTCATTCATACAGTTATCTTAAACTATTATTTTAAAATTAAAAGTGGAAAAGCTATTTATACCATATTTCGGCTTTCTCACGATTTAAGTTGTGTTCTTTTCAATATTTTAAAAGTACTTAAAAATTGTTATTATTTGGATTTCAAACCATCAATTCAAATCAAATCAGCATTTATTTAAAAAAAATCCTGCATAAAGCAATGTACAACGTTGGGCACTACGACGGTATACAGCTTAAAATAGATCAACATTATCATACTCAGCAAAGTAAACAATATAGATTAAGGAAATAAAATAAAAATATATTAAATAGGAGGAGGCAAATTGCCATAAAACAGCTCAAAAAGTCCTTGACGAATAAGAAGCAATAATACAGTGCAAAGGACTTTATTAGGAGGAACTACTTCCGTGGACGGTGTATCTATACGGCCAACAATAGATATTTATTTAGTAGAAGAACGAAATTGGTAAACTAATCAAGGAAAATAAATCTTCAAGGCTGCTTCGTTGATTACTCAGGATATTTGGAGACCTATTACAATGTTATCTTTGATAATTTGAAACTGATAGCGGAACAAATTGAAGACGTCAGTATGAATAATCAATAATCTCTCCTCTTCATCTTTCAATCTGGCGGCAGATATAACACTCTACATGAGTTGAGTACTCATGTAGTATCAGTCATTTTTTGTTTGTGTGATGAGGGAAATATTCATATTCGCTTAGATTGTAAGGACTTGTCCAACTCCAAAGATATTTGAAGTTTTAAGAGCTTGTGTTAATTAATTATGTTTGTATTTCCTCCCTTGTGGATAAATCAACTTGAAAGCAAGATCTATTTTTTCTTTTTTTTCTTCTATATATTCTTTAGCAAAGTCTTGCGATACCCTATGATGTAAAGCACAGCATCAAAGAAAGGAGATACGGAAAAGATAGGGGACAAAGGGTGGTAGATGAGCCGATGTATCTCGCTCTAAAACGTTCGCAGATTGTAAGCCCGAGAAAGGACAATAGATATGGACTTCCATATTCGCTCAGTTCGGTATAACAAACAGTATACCCTATGATTTCATCTATGGTATAAAAACAACTCTACCCAAATTTTAAGAAATTCCACATTCTTCTTTCGACCTCTTCCTCAGAACCCATTAAGGATGTCAAAAACCTTGGTCTTCTCACAAGGCGGCCTCCGATTGGCAAAGTGTGCTCCCGAATCTATCACGGCCTTCGCTCTCTTTACGCAGTCGCGCACCACCTGGACCGGCTCATCAGAAAATCCCTGATAACATCCCTGAGCATGCCACATTTTTTCTATGCCGATGTTGCTATGTACCCCTGCTGGCCTCTCTGAAATGACTAAATTGAACAGCACTAAGGGCCTGCGTGCGATACATCTCCACTAATTCAGCTGTGTATGCCTGAACATCTCGACAAGCTATGAGAACTTGGAGCTCAATGCTTCATTCATAAAGTGAGGTGGGGCTCACTCCCACCTTACATAAGTCAATTGCTCTCATTGAGCAATCTTAACGGCAACAGACTTGCCTTCAGAGGACACGCACCCGATTTAGGTCCAATGACGTTTTTGGACAGGGAGTTTGCCTCTGGAACACACTTCCTGAGGTGGTTAGGAAGTTCTGCTCTTGCAAGCAGTTCAAGGAACTCGCTTTGCTTCACCTTATGGACCCCAATGCACGCTAGATTATACCCCGTCGACACACTTAGGCCTCATTTCCGAGGCACTGTGCGCTTTGGTGTTCTTGTCTGGAATCGTATGCGATGTGGTTTCTAATTTGTAATTTTTAATTTAAGGCTTATATATCTAGTATTTAGGATTTCGTATTTCATTTTTGTATTTTAAATTTTTTACTCCACATTTTCATATGTTATTATGCACATTGTACCACTGTCTATTCATTTACTCTCGCTACTGATCTTGTATCTGATATTGTATGCTATTTCCTTCTTAGCTTTGAATAATGCTTTTCTGATTTTATTATTGTCATTATTATTATTATTATGTTTATTTTGTTTCATTATCTTTGGCTTTAGTGTCAATATGATGACGTATGGGCTCTCTATTGTTTGAAGTCACTATCTTAAAGGCTGAAATACAATGATTGGGACACGCATTTGTCGACGCCAGAATAATTTTCGAATATATGTTACGACATTAGGGCATAGCAAATGCTGCGACACGATAATGTCGTCGTCAAAAAGTAGAGTAAATTTCTAAAATTGTCGTTGCGCAGTGCGACATTTGAGTTTGACCGTACATCTGTTGGTAAATTTCGATCACCTTTCTTTTAAATCTGGCATAAATGCATATAAGCTTTAAATACAACTTATTCTTATTCTTAAAAAATATGAAAAATTTCCTGTAGACATCCCAAAAAAGCAAAAATCAACTCATCTATCTTGAAATTACGACGACAATGTCGCATTCATTGTATTACGTCTGCGACAAACGACGACGCCAATTGGCGTCGACAATTTTGTGTCGCAATCATTGTATTTCAGGCTTAATATACATATAATACTAATATTAATTTCTACTGCAATGAGTTTGTTCGTTGCTCCTTTGTTAGTTTTCTTATCAACTTTGATTCTATCGTTTATACCAACTATCTATTACTTACTCGATGTACCTAACGTTGTAACGTAGAGTAAGCTGAGGTTCTTCAATAAATGCTTTTCTATTCTATTCTATTCAAATAAAAAATAAATCAAGATTACGCATTTTTAAAATATTCAATTATAAAGGAACTTTCAAGAGCTTCAAAGTTTCCTTAAATAAATAACGTTTCGTGGGCTTGCAATAATTCTGAGATAAATTTTTGAAGTTACATACACATTAATTACGATCAACCGTTCATCTCTGTCCCCATTGAGGCTTTGAAAGACACCATCTTTTGTAATTACAATTTTCAGATGATTAATAGAGTCTAGCCTTTATTAAAATAGCACTAAGTAACTGGTTAATCAGTTAATATAAACTCTAGTATTGCTAAGTTTGGGTGCCTCATAGTTTCCAATTTAAATTTTCTGAAAAGTGCGCCATTCTTAAAACATATCTAGCACATGACTTGAAAGCGCACAAAAGCTTTGTCTGTCCAGAACATGACATTGGGTATACGACCACAACAGTATAAAATAATTGTGGTAGAAATAAGGCAGAGAACAACCTCAAGCAAGTGGTCTCATTAAGATGAATAATCAGGATTAAATGCGATATCCAAGTGAAACCAGGACGCATGAGCGAATCAAGATGACATTGTCATGTGTAGCAGAGAGATAATGGAGAGAAATATGAAGCTAGATTAGGAGTTCTCTCTGGAAGGTTGGATAGATTAAAAGAGTCGGACTATTGATGACCAACTGGCAGTATCATGAAGACTGTTAATGTGCGCCAGAGTAAATTTGAATATCATCAGTATAGGTGGGAAAGCGTACTTTGTCGAGGACAGTAGTGACATCATTGGTGCAGAGGAGAATAAGAGTGGTGCCACCACAGCACAGTGTAGAACATCAGCCACAGGAGATCCCTTCTGATGAATAAAGACTCATGGATTTAATCATAATAATCTACGACTCATGAGCGCCTAATCATCTTACAACCAGTGAAGGAAAAGCCAAAGCATTTTACAAGAAGGGTGGCATCAGAGGGGAAAGGTGATTTAGCAATGGGGCTGATCTGTCTAGCTCCAATGGTCAGGAAAATTTGAACAGGTCAGAATTCTATGTAAAAGGTACATCACTGTATCCAATGACATTTGACTTAAACTAACTGAGTGAATGTGCTTATTACTTTACTTTAGATGCACATATGTTTATTACTATACTGTATTACTAAGACTAAAAATATTACAACTTTTTATTGTAACGTGGATGGACTGGATACTTGTCACTCTATAGGAAAGCCAAATGAATTGTCCAACAATGAATGTAACTGATAAGTCGTGAATTTATGTTAACTTGAATTGGTTATTTATTGGAAGCAATTAAAATTCGAGCTCATCTAAGTACTAACTAATGCTTAGTTATAATAATTCATTTTACTTTTAACTTAGCTATACATACGGATAGTTTCGTATACACTACGATACCAACCCTCGGGAAACAAATACAGATGTTCTCGTATTCACTAGAATGGACGCAGACGCGCACACGACTCAGTAAATCGAGTACGGATGGTTTTGCATCCACTAGATGGACCCGGATGCACACACTTCTCAAAAATTAGAATACGGAGGGTTTCGTATTCACTAGAACGGACGCGGATGCGCAAACGTCTCAGTAAATAGAATACGGACGGTCTCGTATTCACTAGAACAAATGCCTCAATGGCCTTACTTAACTTACTTAACTATTCTGGAGAATGATTGCAAGGATGTTCACTCTCAATGAAAATTTATTTGGGAAACTGTCACATTGCGAGATGTTATTCGGGCGATCAACTGTTATCTCCGACTTGCTGACGTGTCTTTAATAGCACTGCCGGCCACTGCCTATGAGCTTCAATGTATATAGATAATATATTCGTGTAACAGTTTATAGCTGTGTACATAAATATAAATGAAAAGATATATATTTAAGCGCTCGCCTCTGTATACTTTATGGAGAGGAATGTGCAATGGAAGCAAAATCGAAATCGTTACAAAGTGATATGATGGTAAAAAAATTACCATCATTGTAAGCCGAATCAGAATTTAGAGGCAAATCAATAGACTGGATCATCATTAACGCAGACATCAGACAAATGCTATGAATCTGGGAGATCAGTAATACCTCAGTCGATTTGAAAATTATTTCACTAATTATATGGATCTTAACGTGTTTTAACGGAACTAGTCTCTCAAATACTGAACACAAAATTTCAGAGAAGTGTTGGGCCTTAACTTCAGAATGACGGGTGTTGAAAATGATAGACCAGCTTACGTGCGATCTGAGCGGTATGCGATAAACTGAATGGCTGAGTGCGATAAGTCTTTTCCATAAATTAAGGGCAGGACATGGGAAATCGAATGAAGCAAATATTAGTTTAGAATCTGCGGTTCTAATTTAATGGTTAGAAAAAGTAGGCCGGAAATAAGGGAACGAGATCAATAAATTGATTATTATTGTTGCCTGAAGTTGGACCATGATGATTAGGCAAATTATTAATAAGAATTAAACCATTTTACTCTGGGTCAGTACAATTGAGAGTAGACAAAGTTTGGTATATTCTATGTATGATTTAAGATGAAGCTAGAAATAACTGGGGTACCCGCGAGTTTATGAGCCAAACGGTCTGAGACTATATTATAGGCTCAAAGCATATTTGTTCGTAATATAAGCTATTCGGCTTTTAGTAAAAAATCTCTCTACGTTGTGCTTTTTGATAAGGGGAGCCTTGTGTAGTAAATCGTGATCCAGGGGCGTAATTTCCTGATTAACATATATCCTAGAGCTAAAACCCTGTTGTAAACCGATTAAGTGGTAAAGATGACTGATGTACTCTAGAAAGAAAACCAGAAAATCTTTCTGCTCGTAAAATCGTAAAATGTAAGACGGGATTGAGGTTTGCTTTAAAGTTTCCAATAAGTAGTACACTCGGCAGATTGGCAATAATTATCAGATATTCGAGATAGAATGTTAATGTTAGCTAGTTTGCTAGTTGATTTATTGTTTGCGCATCCAATATAATATTATATTAACGCGTCAGTATACAATTAAATTTAAAAAAATTTAAATTGGTATAGGTAATAAGCTTAAAGCAAAGTTTTTACTGATGAAACCTATATACATATACTATGTATAAATGCAGTAAGAATTGCCTAAAAAATATCAACTTTTAAGCAGTTTGTCAAAAATTACCGTGCACATAATTTTAAATTATCAATTTTTTTTTCAAAAGTAGGTAAACAAATTTTTTTGAAAAGTAGTAAATGTAGAAAACTATATTTGACAAGAAGAACTTTTTGATTAACACCAAAAAACAATTTTTAGCAGCACCTGAAAACAACTTGTTCCCGTTTTATTAATTGTCAGGCTAGAAATGAGAATACAAAGAATAAACTGGATAAACGGATATAATTACTATTATATGTATGCCTGATTTTTTTTATACTACAGAATCATAATTTTGCCCGATATAATGATCCGTGCTTGTTTTGGCTGTAGATTCATAAATTTCGCAAAATTAGTTCCAATTTTTGTCCGTAGAAAAATCATTGGAAGCTTAGTTCTTATTAGTGACAGTGAGTGCAATGCATTGAACCGAAGAATTCAGTTGTTACAACCAAAAAGTAAAGTTTGAGTAATGAATGTAATGAACATTCATTTTGTTTTAGTTGATTTTAAGAAATAAACATTATAATTCCAGAAAAAATGTCTGGTGATAAAACCCAGTTTGTTTTGCCCAACACTCAACCCATTGCTGACTTAGACTGTAAGGAAGCTTTCAGTAATTTAACCGAAAATGAGAAGCTCTACGCTCATTACTTTAGCAAGGTAAATTTGTTTTAACTCAATTATGTATGAAGATAAATAATAACATTTTATATTTAAGGCTTCTTGGAATGGTGGACTCATAGCTTTGATCCAATCTAGTCCAGAGTCTCCGCTAATTTTTAGTTTGTTGCATCGAGTATTTATTGGAGAGCCTTTAGAAGAATTAAAAGAAAAGGCTCTTAATTCGTCTATCTCCAAAGATGAGTTCACGGTTAGTAATAATCCTAGGAGATTTTTTATGGAATTCACATAATGCTTTGTAGGCTTTTTTGGTATATTCTTGCGGAATATTCGCAAACACAGGCAATTATAAGGGCATGGGCGATTCTAAAATAGTGCCAAACTTACCAAGAACGCAGTTCGAGAGCATTATAAAACAAACTAAGGCCTTTCAAGTAGACAAAAAAGTAAAAGAAATTTTAACTAAGTGCATTAATTCAATTTATGAATTGAATGGTCACAATGAAAATCTTGGATTTCCACCGAACGGGATTACAACTTATTGGTCTGATAATTGCACCAAAGAAGATTCAGATATCGTTAACGAATGGTTAACTGAAAAGCGAATTGAAGCTTACATTTGTCGAACATTTAAAATTGACGAAAGTGGAAAAACGATTTACGAAATAAGACTAGGATCTGTAGAAAAAGGTGATAAAGACGGAATAACTTACCCGGATGAAATGTATAAAGGTCATGTATTTAGGGTGACAAGAGGTGATTATTCAAGACTCTTAAGTTCTGTGACTGAAAATTTAAGAAAAGCACAAAAATATGCCGCAAATGAAAATGAAGAAAAAATGATTGAGCACTATATAAAAAGTTTTCAAGAAGGCAATTTGGATGCTCATAAAGAAGGTTCAAGGTAACAAGCATAATGTGTCATTTCCTATTTTACATAGTTTTTCGTTTCTTTATAGGTGGTGGATTAAGGATAAAAGCCCAGTTATTGAAACGTATATAGGATTTATTGAAACCTATCGTGATCCAGCTGGATCACGTGCAGAATTTGAGGGATTCGTTGCTATGGTAAACAAAGAGTCTTCGTCGAAATTCTCTAAATTAGTAAATGGCGCTGAAAATCTTTTGACTCTCTTGCCTTGGAAAGCGGATTTTGAAAAAGATTCTTATCTTCAGCCCGATTTTACTTCACTCGATGTGTTAACGTTTGCTGGAAGCGGTGTGCCAGCTGGAATCAATATTCCAAATTGTAAGTTAAGAATTTATTACTAATCTTTTTGACCAATTGAAAATTGAAGGCTGTATATTCATTTATCCTATAGTACGGCTCGAATAATGGACTGTAGCTTTTTTTACGAAATTGGGTTGAATTTGTCAAATAAAAGACCGCAATTTATTTCAACAAAATTATATTCAAGAAGTATATAGCTCTACTATAAAACAAATCCAACACGATTGCTAAAGCTAGAATGCTCCAACTCTCAATTTTGTCGAAGAGCTGTCGGGTCGTAAAACAAATTGGTAAAACAAATTGGTAAAACGAATCGGACGAGTGACATGTCCTGTCGCTTTACTTCCTGCATATGCCATAATAGTTCATATTCCCTTATGAATGAAACATATTTACTTTTCAAAGCTTGTTGCTGCTCCAATATTCGTTCGAGGGAATAAAATATTCTTTTTGCAGTTTCATGTGATGACCCTAGCTCTGAACCGGGTTCCTTGAAGGGTAGCTTGACGATAAACCTTCCATCTTCGTTCCTCCTGACTGTACGTAAGAAAAAGTCTTTGCAATCTTTTTGCTCTTGTGTTAACTTGTTTGGTTGATCGTGCAAATGTACAATTTCCCATAATTGTTCTAATGCTCTATTTAGAGAGTAATCAGGCCTTTCAAGCTCACTAACAAGATTGCAAACTTTATGATAACTATTTGATGTACGATAACTTCCCGAAACAATCCATCCGAAAACTGTATTTTTGATTGTGGGTAGACCATCTTTCAATCGTAGTTGGCCTTCAATCATCATGTCGAAAAACGTTGCAGCGCCCAGTAGAATGTCGATTTTTCCAGGTACATTGAAATATGAGTCTGCTAGTGGTAGAAGGTATCTCTCAATCGCGAGTATTGATTTTGCGCTCTGGTTGCACTGTCGTGATACAAGTTAGAATCCATGCTTCTAAACAGCAAGAAAAGTCCTTGACTCTTGACCGAATGATCGCGTCTGTCTTGAATCGGAACTTTGCGAATGAATCTCAGATTCCATTGATTTCTCATTCTATTCTCTGTCGTTTCCAATTCAACTTTTGAACTAAATTTTTAGTTAGAAAGTTCAGCTGGGAGGCTGAATCAAGAAGAGGACGGACTGGAATGAAATTACCGGCCTTATCCTTGATTTCGACTATAGCAGTTGCGAGAATGACTTGCTGCACCGGTGGTTGGCTCTCGTCTTTTGAAGGAACGGACGAATGTAAAGATGTTGATGGATTGTATGTTGGAAAGGTTGATTGTTGGCTTGTATCTGGTGTGATTTGGAGCGAAGAACTTGTTGTTGGAGATGATGACGATGGAGAAGATGACGAATATCTGTGTAGTAACGAATAATGGGATAAACTTCATACTTTACATTTCCCTGAACGACATGCTTTAACACGATGTCCTTTCGTCAAACAGTTTATACATAAATGGATTTTTTCACTTGCTCAAATCGATTCATAATGGGTAATTCACAAAAGCCTTTGCACTGATAGATATTGTGATCAAATTGCTGACAAAATTCACATTTGACCTGCGTTACTGTCAAGGCTGCAGATGTTACCTTATAGCTTCGATTAGCATTAAATTTCGATTTAGGAACCTTATCGTTGTAACTAGACATTTGGTTATTTGATTTGGAGTTAATTTCTTTATTTTCTAAGACTTGCGACCTTTTGTTCACGAATGCTGTAAATTTTTCCCAATTAGGAAATGCGTTCAAAGAAAGAGATTCTTCCCACTTCCCACGAGTATCGGGATCTAGTCTTTCGAGCCCTAAGTTTATCAGCATTGAATTTAATATGTCTTCTCAATTTCCGATTGATTTCGTTGCATAAAGATGAGAGTTAAATGAATCTGCTAGCGACCGTAACGTGAATGCAGAACATTTGTTTATTTTCTGGATATCGAAAATTGCCTTTATATGTCCTTGCAGAATGATGCATTTATTGTTATAGCGATTATCTAACAGTTCCGTTGCCCGCGTATAGTTCACAACTGTTACTTCTAAGTTTTTAATTAACTCAAGCGCTTGACCGCCCACACAAGTTCGCAAGTGCTGTAATTTGGCTGCGTCACTAAGCTCTTTATCAGAGTGCACTAATATATCGAAAGTATTGATAAAGTTCGTGTATTCCGTTAATTTGCCTGAAAAGTTGGGTAATTTGATTTGTGGTAAGTACCCCATTCCTGACATTGACGGTAATACTATAGACGTATTCGCTGCATAGAATGTCGGCTGATCTTTTTTCTTTAACGTTGAAATAAGGGAAAGAGTTGGACCTTTTGCAGAGCAATACAAATACTCGAATTCACTACGAGCTTCACTGTTTTGTCATTTTCGGGGTCCAGACGATCAATTGCTGATTGCTTTGTGTATGACTCGAGAATTCCAAGCCTACATTCGAGTTCATACAGCGACAAATTTTGATTGTGTTCGTCGAGTTTTTTTATACTAGAGATCGAGCATTTTGTTGATGACCGCTGCACTTTGAGCTCTCTTAATGTAGTACCAGAAAATGAACTTTGTTCAGTGTTAATTGGGTCTGCATTATCATTTCCAGTTAACATACTTTTTTTTTATTCTAGAGATCGAGCCTTTTGCTGACCGCTGCACTTTCAGCTCTCTTAATGTAGTGCCAGACGATGAATTTTGTCCAGTGTTAGTTGGCTCTGCATTATCATTTCCTGTTAACATACTTAAATCGTTTACGTACTTACTTGAAATGGACGATAAAGTCTAAATAGGCATCAGCTATTCACCATGAACTGTCGCCAGTGTGAGTGTGGATGCTAACTTAAGCTGTAGTCTAGCAAGAGTCTAGATGAGACGATGGATGATTAGCACATACCGACACTATTTGTTTTTTTTTTATGTATGTTATGCGCTCACTAACTGTACTAAATCCGTTAATGTATCGAGAACTTTTTCAAATCTAATTTCAAAATTTATGGTTCAAACTCAGCAAAAAATATTGCTGCTTTGAATATAGCACCTTGAATCCTAAATTATATCCACTTCTAATAAAATATCCACAATTTAGGCGAGAATGATTTGCGATTAACGAATTGAGTTCGTTTACTATGTTTATTACGAAAATACACCCCACAAAATCGAAAGAAAACGAAAAGTTATCCGGCTCGAAGGACTAAATGTTCGAATAATGGACTGTAGCTTTTGAAATTGGGTTGAATTTGTCTAATAAAATACCGCAATTTTTCAACAAAATTATATTCAAGAAGTATGTAACTCTACTAAAAAACAAATCCGACACGATTGTTGAAGGTCTAGAGTGCAACTGAACTACATTTAGCAGAGAAGCAATTAACAAAAAAGTGCACTGTAATGAGCGAGAGCTACTGATTTTTTGTACAAAAGTAATTTACATAGATGTCTACCGCATACAACATATATTTGGGTACTAGGCGCGTACTCTTTTGCTATAGAAGAGAGCTTTACTTTATTACACCAAATTTAACATACATATAAGAGTGGATGTAAGAATAAAAAAACACTTGGTGTTGTACCGGAGAACCCCAAAAAGTAGCCGTTTTGAACAAATACATATAAAGTTTACCCGGTAATAAATCATAGTTATCTTAAAAAATATATGTATATATCTCAAAAACTCAGTCGAATATTACCACACGCACTGAAATTTTTTATACGGCTTTTCAAAAAAGTTAGATCAATTTCGAAAATGAGCAAATCTTATTCGTAGGGTTGTCGTGCATATATTTGAGTACTGATTGAGAGCGCGTTTTCGCAGGAATGTCAAGTTTTTGATGTAATAATTGCATTACAATTTCAGGTAAATAAATCAGAAAACCTCTTCGCCATATAAAAGTTCTTATTTTTTACGTATACTGGAAAAACGGTCAGTCCCAGATGTTTTCAATGTATAGTACCCTCGATGAACCGTTCTAAGAAGAAATGCGACAAACGATCACAAAAAGGCTATACTGGCATCCATCTAGGTTATCACCAAAATTGGTTTTAGACCAATTGTTTTATCTAAATAATCTAGATTTTTTCGACACTCAATTCATGTGTCTGATGTTTCAAACTCTCAGTTTATTGTTACAGTACTCTGAATCCATTCTGCATAGCGCTTCAGTGAAGTAAGACGTAAAAGCTGTATGACAAGCTCTCATTACAAAAAGTTGACGTTATCTACTTGTGTGTCAGAAAATTAAGATTAGACGCTTCAACAAATCAGAATTAGACGCAAGCTCTAAAACTGTTAACAGTGACTGACATTCATATGAAACGTCGCATTTCAAGATGTTCGAATCCCAACGCTGTCCTGTGCTTTTCCTCCTACCTAGTTTTCTTTGGACTTTTACATGCTTATAGCTTCTCCTACTGAGCAGATTAGCGCAACCTTTCGTTCTCTTGCCACAAAAAAGTCGAATTTCTTTCTTACCAGTCAAACTTTGTAAAATTCAAAAAGCTGTTCGATACACAGGGTAACGGAGATGAAATAGAAATTAAAAACGTATATTCATAGTTTATTTAATGTGATGATGTCTTTTAAAATAATAAGCGAAACATATTTAACCGAATGAAATGGGGCACAATTGGTATAAAATTAGTCCATTCTCTAATTTTTTATATCTTTCTAATAATGGACTGAATGATTTTTGTTTTATTTTATAGATGACGAAATTCGGCAAAATGAAGGCTTTAAAAATGTTTCTCTCGGAAACGTTTTAGCCAATATCAATAGAAAAGAACCTATTCCATTCTTGTCAGAAGCTGATCAAGAATTGCTTAAGAAGTACAAAGTAAAATCTTTTGAGGTAAATATAAGGCTAAGTGTTTAAACCATTTTATTATTAGTCCCGCTTTAATTTTAGGTTCAAGTTGGCCTTCATGAATTGTTAGGTCATGGCAGTGGTAAATTGTTTCGGATTGATGAGAAGGGAAGTTTCAACTTTAACAGTAAAACTGTAATAAACCCATTAACCTCTAAGTTAATAACCAATTGGTATGAGCCAGGACAAACTTATGATTCAATATTCGGTGCAATGGGATCATCATATGAAGAGTGTCGTGCCGAAGCTGTTGGGCTGTATTTGAGCCTTGAGAAGGAAATTCTTCAGATTTTCGGATATACTGATCCACAGGAGGTGGACGATATTATTTATATTAATTGGTTGAATTTAATATGGACTGGTGTTGGAGTGGCGCTAGAGATGTACAATCCCCAAACTAAGCAATGGATGCAGGCGCATAGTCGCGCTCGATTTGTCATTATGAGAGTTCTAGTAGACGCTGGACAAGGATTTATTAAAATTGAAGAAATAGAAGAAGGAAAAAATTTATTGTTAACTGTTGATCGCTCCAAAATTAATACCGTTGGTCGAAAAGCTATAAAGGAATTTTTGTTAAAACTGCAAGTTTATAAATCTACCGCCGATATAACTTCAGCTACAAAACTTTATGAGACTTTTTCCTCGGTAAATATGTCTGATCCACATCCTTGGGCAAAGTGGAGAGACATAGTTTTAATGCATAAAAAGCCGAGAACTATTTTTGTTCAAGCAAATACAGTAATACAGGATAGTGTGAAGCTATTGGTTTATGAACCCAGCCATGAAGGCTATATCAAATCATGGACTGATCGCTTTCCGGATACAACTATTGATGACATTTTGGAAGATATCTGGGAAGAAAATTGCAAGTATTTCCCAAAGCTAATAAAATGATTGCATTTACTTTTGGAAGTAGGTAAAAAAATTATAACAATTTTGTACAATATAATTGCATAAAACTCGATAAGTGTTTTTTAATACATACTTCGAAAGTTAACTATTGATAACGCATTAAGTGAGTGGTGTCAATGGATA
This sequence comes from Dioctria linearis, assembly GCA_963930735.1. Taxonomy (NCBI): domain Eukaryota; kingdom Metazoa; phylum Arthropoda; class Insecta; order Diptera; family Asilidae; genus Dioctria; species Dioctria linearis. The sequence goes on along the minus strand of OZ005741.1, from coordinate 200,453,364 downwards.
AATATGAGTGTATGATGTTACGGGTCGTTGGTTTGAATATCGCGTTCGAATGCTCAATATTCGAAGCAAAATTCAATGAAACACCAAAGCCTAGGCGCACACGCTGCACTTTTTACAGATGAGAGGCATTCGGGGGGAAGGAAAATTCCTAAATGCCAAGTTTCGAACTGCAGCACGAGCATCATATTAATACTATTGCAAGAAAATAGTTTCGGCCATCTTGCAGTTTTGCAGTTGTTTACCTGTGACTTCAGCTGATAATATAATAATTAAGAAACTACTGTGGAGCAAAATTATTGTGATGGCATGTCTAGGGACAAGTTCAGCGCCACGTGATAGTACGCGTATGTCGACCCAAACGCATCGCTGCTGCAGCAATGCAAAATTTCACACAGTATAATACTCTGACCTCAATGTCATATTACTACAGTAAAATTTATATCATAAATCAGTGATGCGTTGTAGATTGACCAATTCTACGGAAATCAGGATACTCTTTGAACACAATATGGGATATTGTGATAATTGTAATATTTCACTCGGTGGTTCTGAGCTTGCTAAAATTCGAAGGTTCATTTACAGTTATCAAGAAACATGCGCTTCCTCCATGCCTTACGAGTATTTTAAATGAGATAAAAAATACGATCATAAAACTGCAATAAACTTCGTTTACATGCCTAATTAAAATGAAATTGAACTTAACTATGATTTCACGTTCAATTCAGCTTTTTAATTTCAGTAACATGCAAAAATATATTACCAAAAGTTCAGTTAATGCTAATTGAAGTCAATCTTCTGTTTCAATATGGTATGTAAATGTAACAGGTTCACTGTCCTATTGAGTTTACTAGTCATTGCAATCTTACACCCTGTTTAGGCGGGCCAATATGAGGTGCGCTTTGAGATACCTCAAAATGCCCTTCATGATTACATCAGTCAACTTGCTGCCCTTGCTGCCTTTCTGTCGGTGAAACAAATACATTGACAAATTATGGAAAGTAACCACTACACACTGTAATGCTTGAAACTGGAACGATCATGTGGCTCATAATAGCTATGAAAAGGACGTCTGCTTCAAAAGTTGCCTGCGCTGCCTTCGAATTTTAAGTTGCATTTCTTTCCTGCCCCAACCATCATCCTACCTACAAATTATTGGCTTACTGACCCATCTATTGGAGGAAGTGGGTGATAATGAAGTAGCATTGAAAGGTTATTGTATTCTTAGATGTGATAGTATATCTAGTCATACTGGTGGAGTTATGTTAGGAATGATTGGAAATATGAAGTTCTTAGTAGTGTTGCAATAAATAAAGATCTTTGGTGCTTAACTGTAAGATTAATAAATGGTAAAAAGGAGATTATAGTGACAGTAATATATAGGTCACCATCATCTAGTAAAAGGCAGTTTTGTGAGCTATTCAAATCATGGGTAGATGAATTATTTGAAATGTCAGTAGACAAAATAATAGTGGGTGATTTTAATATAGATTGGTATGAACAAAACAGCATAACATACAGCGAAGAACTGAAACAGGTAATTAATGACAATAATTGTAAATTAATTATCGATTTCCCGACTCGAATTTCACAACATTCGCAAACACTTATTGGATTATGTAATCACAAATAATAAAAACATTAAAGCGTCAGTTAATAACAATTTAAAAATATCAAATCATCAAACTATTGAAATTATAGTGCCTGTGTGTAGTGATGTAGTAAAAAACAAAGGTGATATATCTAAAATTTTAGTATATAATACAACTCGTTTTAGCAAAGCCCTTGATCAAAATAATGTTAATGGTTTTGATAAACTGGTTCATGTCAACAGTCAGGCTAATTTCCTAGTTAGTATATTAAAAAAAGCAATCGAGTCAATGACAGTAAGAAAGCCCGCGAAATGGGTAGCAAATTCATGGTTTACGTCGGATTTAAGTAAAATGAAGAAATATAAAGTAAGGTTGTTTGAAAAAGTAAAATTTCTGGGGAAGGAAGAAGATTGGGAGCATTATAAATCTATAAGCAATATATACAGGGCCAAAATAAAGAAAGCTAAGAGTAATTTCATTAAATCGAAAATTCGTGGGACCAAAAATCAATGTGGAAAACCATAAAATTTTTAGTACTGAAAGACACCAGAGAGGAAGTTAAAATAGTCGAATTTGCGGATGGTCATACGAGTATAGTGCAATGGTGGCTAATAAGTTAAATGATTACTTTATAGATAGTTTAAATGTAATTATTGGCTCTATAGATATGGTTGCATACGTGAACTCGATAGACCCTGTTTTTACCCAATTAGTATTTAAACCTATAAATTCGAAGGATTTAATTGAAGTGCTGATGCGAATTAGTAAGAAGCGTGATTACTACGGAGTAAGTTCAAGAATGATTCGGGATAAGATTGATGTTTTGGGCCCTATGCTGCTAAATGTAATAAATAAATCAATAGAAATAGGAAAATTTCCTGATTCATGGAAGGAATCAGTGATAGTTCCGGTAAAAAAGGTTCCCAGAAGTAATAGGTGTGAAAACTTTAGACCGGTAAATATGTTATATACCTGCGAAAAAATTATGGAAAAGGTGGTCCAAATGCAATTGGCAAGCAACTAAAATTAGTAGTATATATTCGAACAGTAGAAATGTAACGGTTGGTGTTCCCCAAGGGTCAATTCTAGCAACACTGTTGTTCATATTATATATTAATGATATGGGAAAAGTAATGAAGTATACAGAACTTAGATTATTTGCTGATGATGCGCTAATATTTATAACGGGAGTGAATGTTCCAGAGTGTGTAAATAAGCTAAAAGAGGACTTAACGCAAATTTGTGAGTAGTTAAAGATGAACAGGATGAAATTAAATATAGATAAAACGAAGTGCATGTGTATTAATATAGATATAGACTTGTGTGTGGAAATGGACAACAAAAATATTGAACTAGTCAAGGAAATAAAGTATCTAGGGGTAGTTATAGATTGTAAATTAAAATTTAATAAATTTATTGATCATATTTGTAAAAAAGTGGCAAAAAAGATCTCATTCTTCTGGAGAATCAGAAACAATATTTCGACAATTAGTGCTATAAAGGTATACAATATAATAATCAAACCTCATTTCGAATATTGTGCTGCGTTAATTTTTATGGTATCTAAAGAAGATCTCAAGAGGTTACAAAAGCAACAAAATAGGGCAATGCGAATAATACCTCGATGTAATAAAATAACACCAAGGCAACATATGCTGGTTAAGTGTAAGACAACGGGTGTGTTTGAGTGTGCTAGTTACTATATTTAAAATTAAGAATAATATGCTTCCAGGATATTTGTGTAGTTATATTAGATATGTAAATGAAGCACAGCCATATTCCTTAAGAAATAATAGGTTTAGGTTAAGTAAATTCAAAAATACAAATACGAAAAATATGATAATGTATAAGGGTTTGCAAATGTATAATGAAATGCCAATAGAGATAAGAAATGAGAATGAATTAAGAAAATTTAAGAAGAAAATAATTGAATATATAAAAATAAATGTTCCTATGTATAGAAGTTTAGGTTAGATTATAAGCTATGGTTATAAAGCATGTATTTATTGCTGTGAAATAAAGCACTACTACTACCCATCTAAACAGGCTATTAATACATAATACAATAAGCCCATAACTTACGCGATTAATTCGTTCCAGCGCCTTTCGCGCAAGTTGAAAAACTGCAAAATCGAATTGTGCCTGAGCGCGCCACCACTGAAAGGTTAATTATACGATCTGCTTTGTACCTAGAAAGTGGTCGTAGCATACACTAATGAAACTATTACTCATAGCAAGGTTAGGGATACGGATTCCCGCACAACCTAATGTCATCAATAGCTGGATACCTACGCTGTACACAAGCAAACATTTAAATTCGGTCGCCACACATTTTATTTTTTATGATGCCAAAGCTCAGGATGTCTAACAGCCTTGGCAGGAAAGGAATAGGGGTAGGGAATTGAGGATTATTGGGTTGAGCCAAGGAGGTGACGGTGAACATTACGTTTGAATGCTTGCGGCCCATAGCTAATGGGAAAAACAGATGATGGCAAACTGTTCCACATTCGTACTGTCCTGCTTATGGAGGATTCATGGGTTAAGCTGGTGTTGGAGTACGTTTGAGTGATCACAGACAACATTGCATTTTGAAAGCATTAAGCAAGACCCAATTCGCTCTGGTCCAAGCGAGTATTGTTGTAAGGTAATGGTTTAGTGAACTGAACATGTGGCTTCGTTTGTCAACTATAGCACTCCCTGTTATGGAAGTATATTGAGTGATTGGCTTGGACGTGAAGTCCAGACTGTCAGCATGAGCTGACAGATAACTCGGCGGACAGCGTTGACTGCAGGGCGGCACGCTAGCTCGCCTTGGCATTGGCGGAGAGTGTGGGGGGGGGGTTCCACGAAAAGCCTGCCGCTGCTACCTGCCATATACAAAAAAATCTCGTGCCTTTAACCAAAAACGCCGGCACACATTCAGTCCTAAAGGGACCTTTACGTCACTTACCTATATCCATATTGAAGGCGCAGATGGTCTGCCTTCATTGCACGCCCCAACCACCCATCTGACACTGAGGGCAGTTATTTTCAGAGTCCCTGGTAGACCTGTAAAGAGAGAGACTAGCGGACCCAGACGACCTTCACGGGATAGGGCTCCGGGAAAGTGAGAGGTGAAATGAAAGACCTTACGGCATCATTACATTATAAAGTTCTTTGAGTTACTTAACATACATATGATGACATTTTTTTTTTGTTTTTTTGTTTTTTTTTTTGTAATCTACATCCTAATATCAAACATGGAGATAATACATCTCTACTAACTAGTCCAGAGTTCCACTGTACATAGTGAAGACATTCAAAGAAAATCAAAACTGGTTTAATACATTCCTTCTCATATAATTTTAGCGAGTTACATTCAATTGCGCTCTTTGATTTTATTTACAGGCGCTTCACCTGGCAAAGCTACAATTGTACTTCTAGCAAATATGACGACAGCATTGTCGTACGTGATTCCGAACTGTACTACCGCGTGAGATCATTAAAGCACCTCAACGTGCGATACTTCACCGGAAGTATGAATGAATGAACCCTAGGTGAGCCAGGAAAGTGATAAAGTAGTATTCGAGCCGTGGCTGAGTTAAAAAGACAACTACAGTGTTTATCTAACACTAAACTATTTATCTAACATGGATCCATGTTTGTGATTATGCGTGGACTATCAGTCACCTATCGTTTCTATTTCAAATTACAGCTTCCAATAAAAAATTTTAGCTATCAAATTCGTTCAAAATTCAGCACAATTAATTGTGGATTACTTTTCCTGTTCCCAATCTCGGGCGTTATTCATTGACTGATCCTGGTTTTATTCTGAGAATCTCTTAATTCAAAATTCGAATAAACTTGCCAATTTCAATTAGTATTATTAGAACCATTAAATTCAATACCAACAACTTCTAATTATCAGTACTCAATACCACTGAGCGCGCCGTCAGCTCTCAAGTGCGACAATACTTTCGGGCTATAGCCTTTGCCTATTATGACTTTATTTTGATCCTGAATGGATTCTTTAATCTATAAATCTATTCAATTCTTTTCGTTCACTATATCAATATAGCTTCCCTAAATCTAGCAAATATTTGGTTCAATATGATAATATAGTCTCTCGGAATCTAATCAATAATTTTTCAATATAGTAATATGATTTCAATATAATAATATATTTTCAATATAGTAATATGGTTTTAACATAATAATATAGTTTGGCTAAATCTAGTAAATAATTTTTCTTTATATAGTAAAGTAGTTTCTCTAAGTCTAATAGCTCAATTCACTTTAGTATAGTAAGATAATCTGTCTAAATCTAGTAAATGTGGCAAGTTTAACATGTGACATAGATTCTTTGCCACTCTCCATTGAGAAAAGAAACAAAAATGTGAGCCGTGTAATCATATTCTAAATATTTCCATCTAATTTATGGTTTCTCCACTAATTTTAAGAAAAATGACAATTTAATAATGATTAAATACTAACTTTCGTGACGTGACAATGATTCCTTTTTGTTACTCCGTGCTGTGTCGTGACTGTGGCTGTGGCAATTCCACTGCGACTAAACCGTAGGTAAACACTGACATCACGTCGTTTTTCACCTTTTTCTTTTCCTCGAGGCTTAATCCCAATGTAACGGGTGTTGTCCTTAATGCCTGGACAGCTAACTGAATTTACAGGAGTCCCTTTAAAAGGCAATTTGTTGTAGGAGGAGGAGTTGAGTTTTGGTGAGTGCGGCCCTCGTGGCGCTCGCTTCTTCAACCTTTTTTTTCTTTGTAAATACCTTTTTCTCCGTATACTACTTTACGCTGATCACCACCAATTTGGTGAAATAAAATTCGATGACCAAATAATGTCAACGATGGAAACTGATGGGCTCACGTGCACCCTAGGCACTCTTGCTTGAACATTCACAGCAGCGCTGTACGGTTGATAAAATAAAACTTTTATTAGACAATCTGTAATGGCTTCCTTCTTGTGTTTCACTCTTGACAAAATCTCTCCCAAAAATTTCCACCGAACAGAATGACAGGAAGAAAGCTCTTCCTCTTCCTTTGTCAAAACTAAAAGTGAGTGGAAACCCACTTCTGGTCGATTCGGGTGCGTTCGAGTTGTACAGACACTCCGTCCGTCTGACATTAGGCCGGCATACATGGAGCATTTAGCGTAGCATACTGCTACTTGCAGTTCGCTACGACCATAACATCCCACGGAAATCAGCTATAGAGTCGAACTATTACACAAAATCAAGGGTGCAGTCGTCTGCAAAACTATAAATAGGAGAGCTAGTAGATCATTAATAAAAATGAGGAAGAGAGTAGGAGAGAGAGCACAAAACCTTGCGGTACACCAGCATGGATTATAAAACGGTCCGAAGTAGCTCCGTCCAATATAACTTGAGCTAATGCATGAAGTTTAGCTAAAAGAGTAGGATGCCAGACTCTATCGAAGACCTTAGAGATATCTAATGCGATGATTTCAGATTCACCAAAATTATGGGGACATTGATTTCAACGCTCGATGAGGAATGCTAGAAAATCTCCAGTAGAGCGGTCAGCACGAAAGTCGTATTGGCGATCGCTAATAAGGTGATTAGTTTCTATCTAGATATTTCGTTAATTGGGTGTTGAGTGATTCGAGAACCTTCGAAGGAATTGAAGTAAGGGCCGAAACGAGACAATGATCCGAGCTTCCAAGAGGAGATGACATTTACGTTGAGTACTTGGAAGGATGAGATGTTATCTAATAGATTAACACTATGCTCAAATGTATCAGGCAAACGAGTTAGACTTTCAACTAACTGCTGCAAGATTCGTTAAATAGTTCAACATGTCTCCCCGCTGGATTTGTGGTTGAAGAATGTGTGAGCCACTGCATGTTATGGACATTGAAATCGCCAGTAATAATGATTTCTCGGAAGTAGGGGATTTTCTTATGGATCTATGCTGACTGATTGGCTTGGCCGTGAAGTCCAGACTGCCAGCATGAGCTGACAGATCACTTGGTAGTCAGCGTTGACATGCAGGGCGGCACGCTAGCTCGCCTCGGCTATTGGCGGAGAGTGTGGGGGGGGGGGGGGGGTTCCACGAAAACCTGCCGCTGCTACCTGCCATATACAAAAAAATTCGTGCCTAACAAAAGCCGTCGCACACATCCGGTCCAGAAGGAACCTTTATACTACTTACCAATACTTACGTGAAGGCGCAGGTGACGTACTTTCGGCTGTCCCATCCACGGACCTGCAACGAGAGCAGAGGAGCGGACCTTTTCATAATTACCTTATAATCGTTCCTTTAATTTTAAAACTGATATACGATCTAGCCAGTGGTTTTTTCTTATGAGCTATCTGCTAGTGAATAGAATATTTGAAAATTACTAAATTACACTTAATGACATGCCTAGTCTTAATTGTAAACAATTTTTTGTTAATCTTTTGCTTTTTAATGCCATAAGCTCACTATATAAACCCCTTTTTGTTTTTTTTCTTACTAAATATTCACACGAACACACACCCATTCACACACCTTGAAAAAACCTCTCTATCCTATATAGCATTATTAACCTATTCGTGCTTGAAAATAATTTAGTATTTAAGTTTTTTTTTATTTTTTTCTACCAAACAAATATATTTTGTATTTGAAATTTCTTAATAAAAGTTCGATTGCTCTGTGGGAGAACTAATGTATCGATTTTCCACTGCGAGGGAAAAGCATTAACCAACAAGTTGGAACACTGTGTGGTCTACGGTTGCTTAGCATTCAAACATATACCTGCCCTCTTTTTTTACACGCAGTCCTATTTTTCCCACACAGATCTTATGTCACCTCACTAGACAAACCCTATCAATCAAGTTTGAAAACTTTATGATTTAAAAACAGCTGTGTACCGTTTGCACATTTTTGGTACTAATGCAAAAAAACGAATAATAAATTTATGCAAATTAATATGCCCTACCTACATGTCACAATTACAATATGTAGTAAGAACTAACTTATCTCACCTGAATACAAAGCATTATTTGTAAACTAATCAAGCCTGACTTTCAAATAACTATCTTAAATATTAATTTATAATATTTGATTTTTTGATAAAATTTAGAGCAACTATAGCCTACAACCTTTTCTCATTTGTTTAAGTTATTCAATTTGTTCTTCATCTATTAACTTATTTCATTGATATTGTAACCAATTTCAGCCTTTGTCCAAATGTTATTTTAATTATATAATTTATATTATAATCTGCAGAAATTACTACATTGATGCACATACCAAACACAATCTGCAAAACACCGTGGTGAGTACTTTTTCGGTTTCGCCATATTCAGGAGTCAACGTATGGACATGTTTTTCTGCTAATTCTTCGTAATCGCACCTATTTATATTTTAGAACTTAGCCGACAATGATACTTGCCCCATGTAATACCAGATAACCGTCAGTTAAATCCATCGGTAAATTCCTTACAGTTATAACAAGGAAATAACATGGAAATCCGATAGATTTCCACGTTCAGTTCCATCTACCAATACAATCAAAGACTTGGAATCTCGGCGCAGTTCCCATCGGCCAAAGAAGCGGAATTCCGTGCGCAAATATTACGGATTTCTTAGTAAACTCGTCAAAAATGACAAGGAAAACGACCGGAATTCCGTTCGATTTGCTTATTGGGAACAGTTGTATCGTCTGTGGCCCGCTTTAGGTTGCCGCTTGAATAGTATTGAATGTACCAAAATGTCTTCATTTTATGTACCAAAAATGTACCAGAGTATTTTATATTCAGATGTACCAATAACGTACCAAAGTTATTTGTCAAATATAGGTACTCTTCAATTGACAAATTTAAATGTTAAAATAGTTCTTGTTTTAAAAAATATAAAAATTTATTTTCAACAATATCCACGAAAAACCTGCCACTACCGTCTGCCATAATCAAAAACAATTCGTGCCTATTCACCAAAAGAAAAACGCCGGCACACATTCGGTCCTGAGGGACCCTTACGGCACTTACCTATATCCACACCGAAGGCGCAGATGTTATGCCTTCCTTGCATGCTCCAGCCACCCATCTGACTCTGTGGGCAAGATTTTTCAGAGCCCCTTGTTGACCTGTAAAGAGAGAGGGCAAAAGGGCTCCAGGAAAGTGAAAGGAGAAATAAAAACGTTCAGCACTTCATTTTTACGTTATAATATCTCTATTCAAATTGCTATTACTGTCCATACATAAGCAGAGCAATCTATCTATAACTACATGTAGTTGCTTAATTTCACCCCCGTAGACTATTAGCTTTCATACCTCAAATTCTAACCTGCCATAAGGAAATTTACTAAACCTGACTAATAATTAATTAATTCACATGAAGACCTAAGAATATTACAGGAATGAAGCTGGAGACAAATCCCAAGCAGATTTTTTTTCTTAATTACCTTGTCCAGAACTGTCCTCCATGAAGGCCTCTTGGAGTAACCGTGTTTCTGTAAATAAAAATATAAAAATGTAGGAAGCAAACCTATCCGCAAAGTCCGCATGGGATTTCCTTTACGTTGTTTCACAATTCACCTGACTCGGAACTATATGATACGTAACATCACTCTGGCATATGGCCATATATCTATACTACATAATGTGTAAGATAATTACCCGAAAATCACATCATGCTATACCCTATCTTCGCGATTGAGCTTACCAACAATGAGATATATATTTCTTCAGAGCACGGTACGTTAAATGATTAGGTAAGTACTTAAATGCAGATTCTTCACAATATTATGCTTATTAGCATTATACGTCCGATGTTAAAGTAAGCATCGAACCTTACTGTTAAATAATCGAACCCGATTCTGTATATATGTATAATAATGACGAAGCAGACATATAGTTTGCGATTTTCTTTATAAAAATAATTCAACTTCCGAAATAATCTTTATCGTGACGAGGTATAGATACATAGTTTGCGATTTTCTTTATAAAAATAATTCAAATTCAGAAATATTCTATATCGTGACGAGGTATAGATACATAGTTTGCGATTTTCTTCACAAAATTAATTCAAATTCAGAAATATTCTATATCTAGTTAGGAGATGAATAGACACTTGGCGGAAATCTTCAAAAGCTTAAATTGCATGCAACACAATATCTATGTGTATACCTGCTAATCATGTGGCACATATTTAACCTGTGAGTTTGAAACTAATTACGTGGTATATAATGGACTATGATTATGCATCCCCAATGATAGGGTGAGTATCTATTCTACAAAAAACCTTCGAAAACTTAAGGTATATCTAGTTAAATATAATTTATAAGTGCATTTAGTTAAATAAGATTTATAAGTGCATTTAGTTAAATATAATATATAAGTGGATGTAGTCAAATATAAATTATATGTATGTCTATCATTATGAGCTGAGTATCAAAATGTTCTCTTGGAAATCTTCAAAAATTCTAAATTGCCTATATGTTTACTAATCATGAGGCATAATCTTAACTTGTACGAGTTTCGATAAGAGTTGGTTTTGCTCATTCTTTGTTTGAGTTCGTCTTCATTTGTGATTTCAATAGTGTTGGTTTCGTAGGCACAATGCTGGTATAAGACGTTCAGGCCTTTGTCATCGGCAGCACCCTCGTGTAGGTTTACTTTGCTTGTTTGGGTGCCTCATATTGTGTCTCCTCCGGCGTAAGTGTGAGCGCTAGCTTGCTACCTCACTACTGTGCGATGTTCGCGTGCTGGGTCTGCGGGACTTCACGTATAGCCTCCGCGGAGACTTTTTATGCCAAAAATACTAAAGGTTATTTCTTTACAGTACCTGATTAAAGAGAATTTATATCCCTTTTCTTCCATATGCCGTCAGATGCCTAATGATGGTGAATTTTCTTCTTCCACGCTAATCAGCTTCTCAATCTCGCCTCTGTTCCAGATTTATTTCAGTAATCCTTGCCCCGATCTGGATTTTTTTTCGTTTTTTTTTGTAATCGCCGCTTAGGTTACTTATCCTATCCCGTCTTATCACTACACCCCTTTTTCTTTCACCTTCCGAAGATAACAAATTATTCAGGACTCAAAACTTCTTTACTTTTTGATCCCCAAAATCACTTTTTCTTGACAGCCCAGCAAAAACGCGGAAAAAGTCAGGCCACACTCTTCTTCTTCTTTTTCCTTTTTTCAGCGCGGATCTCCTTTCTGGGTGCCGTTCGGTAAGCATCGACGTTCCGTCCATATAGCAGCAGTCCGCTCTTACACGACGCAGCTAGCATCAGCGTAGCATGTTGCTGCTTGCGACATGCTACGACCATAACAAAACCATAATTCAAACAGTCCTACAAATTCATTAAAAGCTTCATTAAAAATTATCGTATTTATAAACTTAAAACGTATGAAATGGAAATTATATAGCTTTTGCCGACCACCATAGAAAATTGTTTTAGCAAAAAACGAATGAAATTATAAGAGAAAATAAGATATGGCAATTCTTTTTTAATTTAAAACTCACTGAGAAGAGTTTTCTGAAGGAATGTAATGGTCAGTTCAAAATTTTACATTTGTTATATGTTTATGTACATTACTATGGAAAAATATTATAAAAGAAGATTGTGGGAAGGGGCCAAGTTATATAGAAGACAAGTATTCCCATTAAAATGTTGGCACATTGCTGCTGATAGCCTGACGTAATTCTATGACTAATGTATATACATTTTTATAGGAAAGAAAGGAGAGAGAGAGTATTGTATTCTCTGTGCCGTACTTTCCTATACATTTTCACAATATTTCGTCACTAGTGGCGAACCATGCGTAAGAAAAACACATTGTATTCTATATGCCTTGGGAAATGTACCATTTTTGATTAAATTGTACCTTTGTACCGTGTCATAGTCATTAAATTCATATGGCCGGATTACATTAATAACGCCATGTCAAAAATATTTAGAGACAGTAGGTACTGCATGTATGAAATGCATTACATTACCCCCTAATCCTAATTTTAACGCTGCCGCTCCATTGCTGCCAATATGCAAGATCTAAGTTTATTATGAAAAAACATGAAAAAATGAAATGATATTTGTATTTCTGAAAATAAATGATTTTATATAAAAAAAATGTGACTTGAAGGAAAAGAAAATATCTTTTTTATTATTATTTAAAATATTATTGCAAACCGGCAGAGATTACAAGCAAATAACTCAACTCTAAAATGTATGGGAAATTAATGTATGGTGGCGAAACCCCCGGAATATAATACAAGCCATGAAGTCGCCGAAGGCACAGACACATTAAAAGGCCTTAACGTGCCCGGTCGTAACCCCCGGAATATAATACAAGCCATGAAGTCGCCGAAGCCACCGACACATTAAAAGGCCTTAACGTGCCGGGTACAGCATGCAGTAAGAGCTCACTCTCACTGCTTTTTGTATCTCGTCATGGAGGAATAACTAAAATTTCATTTTAAACAGGTCGTAAGGCCCAAAACTGTCGCTCCTACAGCAAAATGAAGTTAAAACAAATTGCAGCCAAATATGTTTTCTTTCTAATAGTTTTAAAAAAAATATAGCATGTAGAACAAATTTACGGAAATTATAGCGTTTGAACAAAATACAAGCAACTTTTATATGAAAAACTCCTTCAGAAAGACAAGGCAAGAAGACTGTGGATGTCGCCTGCTGACCGGCCCGCTGCTCTCTTTTTTCGACTTTGTTCATGGCTTGTATCTTGCGGGGGTTACGGCCGGGTCGTAGCCCCCGGAATATAATACAAGCCATGAAGTTGCCGAAGGCACCGACACATTAAAAGGCCTTAACGTGCCGGGTACAGCATGCAGTAAGAGCTCACTCTCACTGCTTTTTGTATACTCGTCATGGCGGAAAAACTAAAATGTCATCTTAAACAGGTCCTAAAGCCCAAAACTGTCGCTCCCACAGCAAAATGAAGTTAAAACAAATTGCAGCCAAATATGTTTTCTTTCTAATAGTTAAAAAAAAAATAGCATGTAGAACAAATTTACGGAAATTATAGCGTTTGAACAAAATACAAGCAACTTTTATATGAAAAACTCCTTCAGTAAGACAAGGCAAGAAGACTGTGGATGTCGCCTGCTGACCGGCCCGCTGCTCTCTTTTTCGACTTTGTTAATGGCTTGTATCTTGCGGGGGTTACGGTCGGGTACAGCATGCAGTAAGAGCTCACTCTCCCTGCTTTTTGCATACTCGTCATGGAGAAAAAACTAAAATTTCATCTTAAACAGGTCCTAAAGCCCAAAACTGTAGCTCCTACAGCAAAATGAAGTTAAAACAAATTGCAGCCAAATATGTTTTCTTTCTAATAGTTTATAAAAAAACATAGCATGTAGAACAAATTTACGGAAATTATAGCGTTTGAACAAAATACAAGCAACTTTTATATAAAAAACTCCTTCAGTAATACAAGGCAAGAAGACTGTGGATATCGCCTGCTGACCGGCCCGCTGCTCTCTTTTTTCGACTTTTTTCATGGCTTGTATCTTTTGGGGTTACGATGGTGGTGACGCCCTGTGTTAATGTAACTTGCCCGGCGTTTTGTTCAGTGTTTGACGACCATGACCACGCCGGCGTCGGCATTGTTAATGTAATCCAGCCATTCGTCGAGTAATCATAGTGACAACATCAAATCAACAATCATAGCGAATATTCTGAATATTCAGTGTTGCGTGCCACAATTTTGCCAACGGCATTCCCATAATCTACAGTGCGTGAGTGCCCGTGTATATGTGATATGTGCAAAGCATATAGCCACATATAGTACATATTGTCAACTTACAGTGAAGTGATATAGACACATACATATAAACGTTAATGGACAAGTGGTGTGAGTTCACATAAATCAAAAATCAAAATGTGTGAGTAGAGGCTTGTGTTTGTGTAAACTTTGAGTAAATATAGATGGACGACACACAAACGGATATCTCAAGGCTTTCTCAAATTTAAGTGCGGTGATAAAGGACACCTTGTTTCGTGAATAATACACATAAGTTTTAATTGCGTATAAAATTTTGCGTTTGTTGCGGTGATAAAGGACACATTGTTTCGACATGAGTGAAATAAACTTAATGAATATGAAGCTCGGGTTTGAAGCCGAAAAAGCGACACTCCATGCCGCTGTCGAGAGCAGCCTAAGGCGGCTATATAAAAAATACGAAATGCGACCCCCCAGAAAATGCCACACAGGAAGCAGCCATGAACCTCTTTAGCGACGAAGTTGCTTCGGGACCTGAGGACGCTGGAAAGGTAGTCAGGTATGTACAAGCAATGTCCACTGACTCAGGTGAGACATCATCTTCGGAGTCATCATCTTAAGAGGACGAAAACGATTTTACAATCGTTGAAAATAAGAAGCGCAGAGCTAGGAATAACCCAGTGACATCTCCCAGGTCTGCCGGAACGCCGGAGAACAGAAAGCCGTCGGTCTCAAATAAACAACCATCAAGGGAGGAAAACATTGGAGGATTTTGCCAAATATTGGGAAACCGTATGGACTTTGAGATTCAACCCAAAGCAACTGCGGCCCAAGTAGAAAAGGCAGTGAGACCCCCACCGATTGTCTGCCAGAATTTGAATTTTAGGGCATTCAATTCCGAGCTTGTGAAGCTAGGCCTAAATTATATTCTACATCAAGACGGCAAAGGGCACCAAGTTCATTATTAAGCCAATAACTCAGGACGACTATAGGACACTCTTCAAAATTGTGATGGACATTGGCGTGCAGAGTTATACGTTCACGCCGAAATGTGACAGGACGAAGACATTCCTGGTGAAAGGTGTTCAGCACTCATACCACGCCGAGGATGTGAAGGCAGCGCTACAAGAAAAACAGCGTGGATTCAGCATAAACTCTGAAACGCATTAGAAACCACCGAGGACCAAGGAAACTCCTTCGTAATAAATTTCGACGAAAATTACGATGTGAATCTTATTATGGCCACAAATCGTCTCCTAAACCAGATCATATACTGGGAAAAATAAGGCACTTCGGGAATCTCTCAGTGCAAGCGCTGCCAGGCTTTCGGTCACGTCGCGAGGAACTGCGCGGTCGACTACAGACGCGTGAAGTGTAGAAATGAACACTTACCAGAAAAATGCGAGCGGAAAAACGAGAAGGAAGGTGCTCCATTCTGTGTGAATTGCAAAGCGGAAGGACATACTGCCAGCTATAGAGGTTGCCCCAAGTACAAGGAGGTCGTACAAAAACGTGCCAAGAGGAATGAGGAGCGTCGCCAACGTGAAGAATTCATTAAGGAAGCCACAAGGAACTACGTGCAGCCAGGTAAATCTTTCGCCCAGGTAATCTCTAATAACACTTTTAATAATAATAGTTCTGTTAAACGCACAGCTCCCAAACCTGAAGCAGCACCTAGGTCTGCCACCAAGGCAGCTCCTAGAAAACCCAGAGTGTCAGAAGTTGACTATTTCTGCACCAAAGAAGACAAGTCTCTATTTGGAGGCGACCTTTTTGTCCTTATGGGCAAAATCAATAATTTCCTTCCTAAATACAGGAAGCTCTCTTCCATCTCGAAAAACCAAACAACTTACCTTCAATTTCATAAGTTAGCTTTTGAGCACTACAACTTCGTCCGCCAGGACTAATCTTGGACCACCCCATGCACTGCTCTTCTCATTAAGGAAAACTTCAAATTCGAAGAGGTGAAAATAAGTAACCTTTCCAATATGGAATGCACTGCTGTCAAGTTAAACTTCGAGACAGCGAGTCTCTTTTCCTAATCGCCCTATACAATAGATGTCACGCCACGGGAGCTGATACCCAGAATAACTTAAACAGCATTACACGGATCTCCGACAATTTCACATACACGGTACTTGGTGGTGATTTTAACGCCAGGCACCCGTTGTGGAATGACTCTGGCGTAAGTCAGTCAGGCAAGGCAGTACCTGACTGGCTACTCTTTAACACCACCCATGATTTCTATATCGCAACCTCTAATCTAATTAATCTCCTACCCCAATTCTCAAATTACGTTGCACCGCGCATATGACTGAATCTGATCACTTGGAAGTTGAACGCTCAATCACCCCCAGCGCACCCTTAAATATCTTGACTTCTGACCCTCAAGCCTCACCTTCACTCAACGACGTTGACTGGCAACAGTTTCAAGACTGGTTCTCTCAATTCCTCGTAGGAAATCTCCCTGACTCGCAACAGAATCTCACGAACTTGGAAATTCACTACCACATTGACTTCCTCAACAACGTCATTGAAGGAAATTACGCCTTCTTTTCCGGTGTAGTGCCGAGCAAACACTACAAATACAAAAATTTCCTGCCTCAACTGCAAAAATTATATAAATTTAGGCAGAAACTTCGAAAAATACTTAATCGTATCTTTCACCGAACCCTTAATAGCCACAACCCAGCCTACAGAACCGTGTTGTCGAAAATTAATTGCTTGTCATCAATTATTGAGGAACAAACGAAAATGTTTCTCGATAAAGAATTTAGGAAGAAACTGGCTTCTATTCGACCCGGTCCACACTGCTTTCTTGACATAAATAGGGTTTGTAACAGAAAGGCAAAACTCCTCAAAACCTTTTTAAGCGGCTCGAACGCTTACAACCTTCCCCAAGAAAAATGCAACGCTTTCGCGGAATATTTCCAATCCACTTTCAAAGACATCTCTAAGCGATGCAAATTTTAGGACCACTGTAGACTCGAACGTTTATGATTTTACTGCCCAGGCAGTGGGATCTCACGCCACAATCTTTAATTCCACAAACACGTCCTTAAATCCGGATAAATCCGGATGATTTAAGCATCTTTTCAAATCCTACTCACGTGTTCGCTGTAATCAGGACTATAAGAGGCAAAAAGTCCGCCAGCCCAGATAGCATTTCCAACAAAGTTATCAAAAATCAGGCAGGACACACAATTCGGCTTCAAACCCCAGTCACAGATTAGATATATCTAATCTGTACCCCAGTGTTAAGAAAAATTTGAAGCACCCTGTGCATTGATGTAATACGCACACATTGTGGGTGACTCGTAGTAGTATATATTTGAATTCTACAAGATATATATGTAGAAGTATAGGAGTGGCATTGCCGGCTACTCGTCAGTCTAAATTTAACGCTTAACTAGAACGGTCCTTGTTTTATATAATTCTTTGTTCGCGAGTATTTCATCATTTTTATAATTAAAAGAAAAAGGTTTTGTTAAATAAAATTTATATTATTTAATACAAAATACATTGTAGTATTATTTTTTCGCCATTTGACGTGCGTGGTCCTTCATTTTGACGACGAGCTTTTTAAGCAACATTTTCTGGTCCTTTAGAGCCAAATTAGAATCGACTCTTTGGATATATACAGTGAACAATTTACGGAAAATCGAAGTGAGATTATTTAATTATTTGCGAATAAATATGTTGGGAAAGGAAATACGTTCTAGTAAGCGACAAAACAAAGCCGTTCCTCCAAATCGATTTGGATTCGAAAATTCTCAGAATTTGCAGGCAAAAGCGAATCACACATCGCAGCCAAAAATTGTACACCGACGAGGGCATACTACAAGAGAAATTTCTTGAGCAGCTGTTCAATACACCCTTATTCGCCAGTGTGTAAAAAACAACAGTGAACCACTACATCCTTATTCACCAGTGTGTAAAAAACAACGTGCCTGGTTATTGAAAAATGTAAACATTTCTACTTCACATAAAACAAGAATATTTCTCTTTGTCACACACATGCTCAATTTCCTTAAAGCTACATGCAATTCTTTCTTTCAAATATTATAATCATTTTTTTATTTTATTTTTTCAAATGATGTCCTATTCTCGTGGGTAATCTCTTTCTATCGATCAGCTGTTCAAGAAATGTCTCTTGTAGTATGCCCTCGTCGTTGTACACAACGATGACAACACACTCATAGGTAGTTGAATGTGTTGCGGATATAAAGATACTTCGCAAACATCAACAGTGCTCAGGCCCAACCATTCAAACTACAGTGAACGTGCGACAGGTTCACAACGACGAAACAATAGCATGTACGAAGGGCAGGGAAATGCAATTCTACATAAGAAACGGGGTTGTATGAGCGAAAATGACACTGGACGACAATGGTATTATGAGTTTGAGCGTGTGCAGGCGACACAGCTAGCGAGCTTAAATAGAAGAGTGGAGGAGAAGTACATTGATAGACGAGGAAATAGACAATCTCTCCCAAGCGAGCAAACTGTCACAAAATTCAAGTTTGCACGTACGCCAACAAAATAAAATCTTGAAACTGGAAGACGAAGTCAAGAAATTATCTGACAAGTTGTTTTATATTCGATATAACTTTGTAATTCGATATAATTCGATATAATTCTATATAACTTTGTAATTGACATGTGTCTATGTATATTTCTAAGGAAAAAAGTTAGCTATTAATTAATGTATCTATAATAATTTCTATAATTAATGATTCCTCAAGTATAATAATGTCTAGGTAATGTTAATAATGATATTTAATGATTCGATGATGCCTATGTTTGTTGCTAATGCTTGCCTAATGTATACATAGCTTATATGTAAATATGTAATATTTCCTGTCTGTAAGATTGTTAAAATTGGTAGACTAAATAAATAAATATGTATTATACAGAAAGAAGATAAGCCAATGACAATTATAAAATTCGCGGCGGCAGTGGAAAATCTCACAGTCATGCTGGAACTAATGGATCGTCCTCATTATTTATTAAATCCCCAATTACTTGACGATCTTGAACGTAAACTACCGCCTACATTGCATATTTTGTGGTCGGATTATTATATATGATAAGCGACATTACAATCTCCGTGATTTTTCAAATTGGCTAGATCGTAAATCTCACGCCGCTAGCTTAAGGGTCTACCAAGATAATATACAAACGACAACAAAAGCAGAGACTAGACGTACAGGAAGAATTAATACAATGATCATCAAAAATGACTACGAAAAGTGTAACTTTTGTTCTTTGAATTGCAAATCTTTGTCAGCTTGTAAAAAATTTATAGACATGACTGTTGACCACCGATGGAAACATGTCATTGATGCCTCACTTTGTTTCTCTTGTTTGCAAGGCAATTATATAAAAAAAGATTGTCAACAGAAGACAACATGCAAAGTTGAGCCACAAAGAAAAAAAACATCTGCAGAAGTGTGCAAATGACATTTCGACGAAATTAAGAATTTTGCCAGTTCTTATAAAAACTAATGACATCGACATACAAACCTTTGCTATGTTAGATTCCGGAGCAACCTTGACGCTCATGAGGGAGGACATCGCTGAGAAGCTCGGTACAAATGGAACCCCTTCGCCTCTTTCTATTAAGTGGTTTAATGGTGACTTAGCGGACGAAGACCAATCGAAATGTTTTTCAGTTTCTATTCGCGGAACTTATAATGGTGCAAAATCGTACCAATTGCGTGACGTAAGAACTGTGAAGAGACTTCCACTTATATAACAATCTGTTGACAAAGATCAATTGTCAAATAAATGGCCATACTTAAAACAAATTGATTTCGAGAGTTTTAGTAGCGCTCAACCGACAATTCTTATTGGTGAAAATAATGGGCTCTTGACATCGACTCGACAGCTTATTCATGATAAATGGAATTCGCCCATCGCCAGTAAAACATGGTTAGGATGGACAATAAGTGGAAATGATGGTTCTCATAATATTGCCAAAAATTCAACATTCAGTGTAAATTTTGCTACAAGAAGCGAAGATGACCTATTGCATGACCTAGTGAAGTCATTTTGGACGATGGAAGACATTCCATCGGGGAAGCTGGACATTGAAAAATCCAGGGACGACGATCGTGCTCTGCAAATTTTGGAGAGTACAACCAAAAGGATTTCTCCCAATAGATGGCAAACTGGATTGCTCTGGAGATTCAACAACACTCAAATGCCAAAGGAAAGCAAGCCAATGGTACTCAAACGATTGTTTCTATTGGAAAAAAGATTAGACAAAGACGGAAAACTAAAATCATCATATAATTCTATTATTGAAGACTACATCCAGAAAGGATATCTACGGGAAATTGAAGACATCAAAACACTAAATGATAAAATTTGGTATTTACCGCATTTTCCTGTGCTGAATCCACTAAAGCCAGGAAAAGTACGAATAGTTTTTGATGCCGCAGCGAAGTCCAACGGAATCGCGTTAAACGACATGCTTCTTCATGGTCCAGATATGCTGAAGTCATTACCTGGCGTGGTTTTTCGATTTAGAGAAGGTAAATTTGGGTTCACAGCTGACATTAAAGAACGTGTACAAATTCGTGACGACGATTGTTACAATCAATTGATTTCGTGGCGCGGAGACAATCGAACAGATGAACCAAAGATTTATATGATGACAGCTATGATGTTTGGGGCAACTTGTTCTCCATGTTCTGCTATCTTTGTTAAAGACCGGAACGCTGAGGAATTCGCTGAAGAGTTTCCATGCGCAGTTAAAGCTATTAAAAGAAACCATTACATGGACGATTATTTGGGTACGGCCAGATATGAAAAAGAGGCAATTGCACTTATTAAGGACGTCGTTAAAATCCACAGTCAAGGTGGGTTTGAACTTAGAAATTGGTGTAGTCCATCATCAAAAATTTTGAAAAGTATTCCTGTACATTTGTTTCCGTCAGATAAAACCCGAAAGGTTAATTTCGACAAAAGTATTCAGTTAAGCAGAGTTCTGGGAATAGTGTGGAATACAAACGATGACACATTTACTTTCAATACAAATTTTTCTAAAATTGATAATAGTGTTCTTAGTGGTGAAAGAATTCCAACCAAAAGAGAAGCATTAAAAATAATTATGTCAGTATTCGATCCGTTGGGATTCATTGCACATTTTGTCATTGTAGGCAAAATTATTCTTCAGTGTGTATGGAGAACTGCAATCGATTGGGACGACGAACTTCCGACCGATCTCAGAATTGTTTGGTTAAACTGGTTAGACAATATGAAGAAGATTTCTTGCGTGAGAATACAGCGATGCTACTCTTCGACTTTTCTTGACAACGACTGGGTGGAGCTCCATATTTTGGTAGACGCCAGCGAGGAAGCTTACGCTGCTATAACATATATACGAGTTATTAACAAAAATTCAGTTGATATTTCTTTCGTCTCAGCGAAGGCTAAAGTTGCACCAATGAAGCCAAACATGACAATTCCTAGACTTGAGTTACAAGCTGCTCTATTAAGAAGTCGACTAGCGAAGCAGATAAAAGGAGAGCACGACAAGAAATTTAATCGTTGCGTCTTTTGGACCGATTCGGCTACAGTCTGGCATTGGATTAACTCTGAGGGAAAGAGGTACAAGCAGTTTTTCGCTAACCGCTTGAGCGAGATTTCAGAACTTACTAACATCAAGGACTGGCATTGGTTACCAACGAAACTTAATGTAGCTGATGAAGCTACTAGAAGCAGTTACAAAGAGTTCAATGAAAATAGCCGTTAGTTCAAGGGTCCAGATTTTCTGTACGAAGACGAATCCGAATGGCCTAAAAATAAATTGTTGTCTTCAATAAATGAGGAACAGATGGAATTTATTTGTGTAATTGCGGTTCCGGAACGATTTGAGCTAGTAGATCATACGCGTTTTTCATCTTGGTTGAAACTGATACGTACAACGGCTTGGATACTCCGTTTTATTCAAAACTGCAGACAAGAGGTGAAACAACATGGTGAGTTGACTACAAATGAAGTTGGGGAAGCTGAGTTGTTGTGCATTCGACAATCACAACGAAACGTGTTCCCAAAAGAATATCAAATTCTATCTTCAGGACGTTTACTTGATAAAGTGAGTAAACTAACTGGACTTTCAGCAAAATTATTTGATGACGATGTAATGCGACTAGATGGTAGACTGCATAAGCTACCAGATAGCAACATATGGTTAAAACATCCTGCTATACTACATGGAAAAGACGGCTATGTGAAGCTTCTGGTAAGACACTATCACCAGAAAGCTACACACATTGGACATGAGAGTGTCATACACGAACTACGACAACGATATTGGATTATAAAAGTATGACCCACACTAAAACAAGTAAGGTTTGAGTGCAACACATGTCGAATAAAAAGTGCGAAGCCTAGTAGCATCATTATGGGACAACTACCAGTATCACGACTTACATCAGGAATGCCGACTTTCACTTTTACTGGTGTTGATTATTTTGGTCCATTTATGATAAAAATCGGTAGGAGACATGAAAAGCGATATGGTGTACTTTTCACTTGTTTGACAGTACGAGCGATTCACATTGAAATAGCAACAAGTCTCTCTACTGACTCTTGCATAATGGTGTTACAGAGATTTATTGCCCGACGGGGGTGTCCCCAAGAGCTTTTCTCTGACAATGGAACAAATCTTCGGGGCGCGGAAAGAGAATTGGCAAAAAATCTTGCGGAATTGGATCAAGACGAACTAAGAAGACGTTTGACAACGCATCGTATAAAGTGGAACTTTATTCCACCAGCTAGTCTACACATGGGTGGTTGCTGGGAACGTTTAGTGCGTACCGTGAAAACAACTTTAGCGGTAATCACCAAGGAACAATATCCCACTGAAGAGACTTTGCATACGCTAATGGCTGAGGTAGAGCAAATAGTAAATTCGCGTCCGCTCTTTGAAGTACCACATCATCCAGATGAACCGGAAGCTTTAACACCAAATCATTTTCTATTGGGAAGATCTTCCAGTTCAGCTCCAGTAAGTGAGTTCAACAAAAATGATTTGATTCTTAAAAAATGCTGGCGTTCAACGCAATACCTGGCTGATCAATTCTGGCGGCGGTGGAGGCTTGAGTATTTGCCTACACTAAATAAGCGAACTAAGTGGCTACGAAAAGGGGAAGCTGTAAAAGTTGGTGACTTGGTTCTAATAATTGACAAGAACGAGGTTAGAGGTTGCTGGCCTAAGGGAATCATCACGAAGACGTATCCCGGAGATGATGGCGAGGTTCGAGTTGTCGAAGTCCGCACAACCACTGGCATATACAAGCGACCTTTAGTGAAGCTGTGCCTTCTGAATTTTCATGGTTGTAATGAAGACCGCTGGGGAGAATGTTAAAAATTTGAAGCACCCTGTGCATTGATGTAATACGCACACATTGTGGGTGACTCGTAGTAGTATATATTTGAATTCTACAAGATATATATGTAGAAGTATAGGAGTGGCATTGCCGGCTACTCGTCAGTCTAAATTTAACGCTTAACTAGAACGGTCCTTGTTTTATATAATTCTTTGTTCGCGAGTATTTCATCATTTTTTATAATTAAAAGAAAAAGGTTTTGTTAAATAAAATTTATATTATTTAATACAAAAAACATTGTAGTATTATTTTTTCGCCATTTGACGTGCGTGGTCCTTCATTTTGACGACGAGCTTTTTAAGCAACACCCAGCACTCAACTTTTCACGCTTTGCTCAAATTCCTCTCTGATTCTACAAACGCCGTCAACGAAAGGGAGCAGATAGTAGGCTGCTTCCTTGATGTAGAGAAAGCGTTTAACTCAGTTTGGACAAACGGGCTAATATTCAAAATTATAAACCGCCTTATCTCACCCGGGCTATACATAGCTTTCTGTCATCCCGGAATTCCTGCATAGAAATCGAGAACGTCAAATCTGAGGCAACATCAGTCAGTGCTGGTGTCTTCAATCTTTTCACCTATGATCAGCCTGCCAACGACTCTGTTGTATATGTCTAGAATATGATACAAAATATACCCATATAATTACACACTTGTTTATTCTATATCGATATGCACCGTTCACCCGATTTTAATCAGCATTTATCTCTAAGCTGAAAGTTGAAGTTAGTGTAATCCAACCATCTAGCGGATAACATCACCATATACGCTTGTATTTTATATTATTAAAATAGTTAAGTTATATCTCGTGCTTTATTTTAAAAACATAACAGACTGAAACTCCACCACACTGCTCTATGGTGATGAGTCCCTTACCTACGCCCACTCCTTGTCAGCCAACTTCGCTGCTACCAAAGTGGAGCGGCATGTCCTCAAACTCTATGAGTTCTACAGAAAGTGGAGCATCAAAATAAATCTGAACAAATCTCAAATGATTTGCATCTGAAGCCCCTCCACAAGGGGAAGACCCACGCCACGCGAGCCAACAATATCGAAATCGAAGTCAATAACGAAAAGTTCAGCCTTCAAAGAACAACAAGCATCTTGGTGTCTCTTTCAATAATGTGTTGAAATTCAACAATCACGCCAAACTAATCATGAGAAAAGCCAACTACGCTTACTCCCTACTCAATCCTATTATCAGAAGGAGAAACGGTCTCCCGAAAGATACAAAGCTGCTTAATAATTATTCGCACAATTGAAGTGTAAGGTGTATCAAAGACATAAATGAAACTCAGGCCAAAATTAAAGCCTGTACGTAAATATTTTCAAATATCCTGGGATGTCGGTTCGATTTATAATTTCGCATAATACGTTTTGTTTCGTGAATCGTGAATCTGATTGATTGATACCTTTGTGCCAAAAATTAATAAAGTAAGAAGTATGTAAAACTTTTAGTACAATTGCACCAAAGTGGCAACCCTGGATCAAATTCAACTCTTCCTCTTTATTCAAACTAGTCACTGCAACTTCTCCTCAAACTGCTCCCAGCCACGAGCCATTTCGACAGATGCAGGGGCGGATTAACCATAGGGCGGGATTGGGCGATCGCCCGGGGCGAAAAAGCAAACGGGGCGAAACCGAAAATGGAAATTAAAAAATTAAATTAGAAAGTAAAAATTTATAAAAAAATAAAAAAATAATCAGATTGCCTTATATTACCGTCAAATGTAAATTTAACTTATAATTAGGAATAATTTACTCGTCTGGTAGCCCCGCGCTTCATTGCATGTTTTGGAATGAAAACAAGTACGTACAGCCATAGACAAACGCACAGACTTCAATAATATCGATTGTAGCTACAAGTGCTTCCCATACAAAATTGTTGAATCTTATCATTAGGTAATCAGAAAAACGAACGTAAGCAGAGGTACTGTATTATTCTTAATTTTTCTTGAGGAGCGGCATAACAAATTAATAAATGAGTACCGGAGTAGGCTTTTAAAGTTGTCCACAACGAATCCATTATAATTTCCTAAGTAAAGGAGCAAAATAGTTAATACCCTGATGTCAGAATACCTAAACCATTGTATACATACATTTTGATGAGACCAGTAAAACTCTACAAAATATAAATACGGACGTCCTTTTAGTTGTTATATGAATCATCACTAGGATTTACTGGGGTGTTCCATCACTGAGTTCCTTCATCGTCAATTACTCATATCTCCTCACGAAATAATTTACTCTGGTAAACCAGCGTACCTTTTTACCCAACTTAGATTTTCAAATTCTCTGCTTCATAATAATTTAATAATTCCTAGATTTCAATATTCAGTTAAAGATGACTCTTACTTTGTGCGTGCTGTTCGCGCATGGAATCGCTTACCAATAAATATCCAGAGCACTGGTTCGGCGGTCAGATTTAAGGTACTCTTAATGTCCCTTAATGATTAACATATATTTAATTTGTATTATATCTTATTATTTTTAAACTTAACATGTAATCTGCATTTTCTGATTTTCTGTTATTCTGAAACTTTCTTTCTCTTACACTATTATTAATATCTGATTCTCTGCTTAAGTAATAGAATATTAACCGCTTTCTAAGTACTACAAAAGAGTTTATAGTGATTGATTCTTGTGTACAATTTATTTAAATAAAATTTAATCGAACTGAATTGAATTGAATTGATTTATATAAAGTCTGAGGAACAATTTCAATTGAAAAATGGGGGGGAAAATTACTGGGTGTCAGTATTATCAAATCAGTAACAAGAGGGCCAAGAAAAGAAGGCTACAAGACGACGAAACTAGATTAAATAAGACATTTGAAGGAAGGGAGAATAAGCGAGTAAATGTATTCATTACAATTATGTTACAGAGCTAATAAAAAGAGAAATAGCATATGAAAAAATTCTGGATCTTTTCGGGTTTTTGGAAAAAATTATACTATCATTTGACGAGAAACAAAAGCACAGCAACTATTACAGGCTGTTTCCCTAAGAGGTCAGGAGGTGATAGTACTCACTTAGACAGATTGAAGAGGAATGTCCGCAGTTTATATTTTTATAAAAAAAGTTATGTTAATCACCGTTTTGCAAAAAAAAAAATAAAAAATAAAATTAAACAAAGTAAGAAAATCCGATATTTTTAGTTTAGGCAAGCATAACTCTTGAGGGGAGAGAGATATATAGGGCTGATTGAGCTGTGCTTGGAAAGGCCATGAAGTTCTGCATACAATGAGCGTTTAACTGTGAACGTACGCCCACTAATTTTTTAGATATAGGGTGTTTTGTGAAAAACTAACTTTTTTTCTAAATCACACTGTAACTCCTAAACGGATGATATTAGTCTAGTGAAGTGCTATCACTCCCAGCTCCACTGACCACCTAAGGGGAAACACCCTGCATATAAACGATCTAGATGATTATTTTCCTCAGGAATGTGTTCAGTATAAATATTTTTTGATTCATAGTGGTCACGATGGCCACTTAAATTTGGGAGAACAGAGTTGAAAATCTGAAAAACTACCTGTTACCTGGCGTCACTAATCAACATTTCTCATGAAATTTTGAATTCTATTTCTGAAGATGAAATTATTAATAGATTTTTATCATCAAAACAAAGAAAAAATTGTTAAACATTTTTCCGAATGTTCACTTTTAGTTCAAATGTAGCTTTGAATTTCCTAAAAAAGTAATAAAGTTTTTTTCTTTCCTTAAGTATCTTCATATTAAAAAGTTGAAAAGAGGGCCCGGGGAAGGGCGAAAGAGTTTTGATCGCCCAGGGGCGAAAAATTTCTTAATCCGCCCCTGGACAGATGGCAGCAGATATCTCTAAATACACAGGGCTTTTGTGTTTTTGTAAAATTTTGCGACGTTTATAAACTGTTAATAACATTTTGCACAATTAATTGTAATCTGTCGTTATAAAATAAAACAATTTCGAACCTCACCTGTGAGTTGCCAATAATCTCTCCTAGAAACGTGAAATGTTGAGAAGGAAAATCATAATGACGACAAAATAAAGCTCCTTTTATGTGCAGGTATCGCACCAAAAATAGAAAGCCAACCATGTCTCAAAAGTAGTTCTTGTGTCATCCCTAAACCTTACACATATCGCCGCAGGTAAAGAATTCTCCACAGATAAAGAGATTGGTATTTTAGTTTTATGTAGGAATTCAGGCTGGTGAAATTTCTTCACTTGTAAAACTTGTTATGGAACTATGTTTCGGAATGATTGGTTTGACGTGAAGTCCAGAGTGCCAATACGCTAGTTCGCCTGACTAATGGTGGGGAGTAAGGCGGGGGGGGGGGGGTTCCACGAAAACCTACCGCTGTCACATTACCATAATCAAAAAAAATATCGTGCCTACTCAAAAAGGAGCACCACACCCGGTCCAGAAGTGACCTTTACACCACTTATCCTTACCTATGTGCAGGCGCAGATGGCATGCCTTCAGCTGCTTAGCCCCATCCACCCAATGACACTGAGGGCAGCAAATATCGTATTCAGTGTCCCTTATGAATAATGATGACCTGTAAAAGAGAAGAAGTAGCGAACCTAATCAACCATCATTGCTGTGGAGCGAATCCGAAAGAGGGAAAGGGAGACACACCCTTTGGTTTAGTACTTCATCACGAAAAAAATTTCATTCGATCGAAGAAACACTGAGCCTAGTTCCAATTCCGACGTTTCACGGTATTTCCGCGTAGCCAGATATGTCTCCGCAAATATTATAAAAAAAAACTTTTAAATAGAAGATTTAATTAAAATACTCGAAATCGTTTAGAAATGTAATCTTTATTACACGCCGGTTAGAACAGAAGTGAGCTACACAGTAGCAAGTAAATTACTCAGTCAAATCAGAAAATTGGTTAACTGTTACTCTTTTGTTACAAAATTGATTGTGCAAAGAACTGATGTGTGTGTAATGAGAATTACTAGTATGAATATAATTTACGAAGTATGTTTGTAAATGTTATTTATTTTGACCAGTTAAAGTTGTTTCTAGATTAATACTGCTTGCATGTATGTATAGCTTAGAATTGCATTCTAACACACGGAGAGTAGATAGTCATGCGTTCACCTAAGGATGTAGCAAAAAATAGTTATCGTACAAAACTGAAGTATTATATTTTCATTATAAATAGTACTGATACTCGTTTATACATTGCGAAACTTAAGTTTAATTTGTGACATTCCGTTGGACTCGGATATCTCTACGACATACTGAGTGGGAACATATGGTACACCGCGAAATATTTTAATTCAGTTTAATTAGTTTATTAATTATTATTTTGCAAATGAAATATAGGACAATATAGCGTATTACTTGTAGATATGCCTCTCTTAATTATAGCAATAGAATTTAACTTGCAATATGAAAGACAAACAAATATGCGGTCCGTCTATGGCATAGCAAACTAATCTGCATCACGAACAGGAAATATCCAACCTTCTTGCATACTAATTGGATTGTAAATGTCTTAATTATTAATAGTAGATAACTCAAATAATTCATGATATGCAAACTAAACCTAAAATTTTATACAGTACTATAGACTAGTGTATGCTTCTCGTAGTTAGAGTAAGAATGATTTAAAAAAATACAATATAAATGTTTTCATAATATTATATAGTAAAAATTCAATATGATATCAAGTATTAAGACAATAAAGAAGAAAAACTTACTTTGTTGCTGGAACTCCCCCGAAGAGGTGCCTCTTTGAAAGTTCCGCTTAGTGGTACCTAGGCAATAATTGGAACAATTTAACTTAGAATAGGCTACATCTAGATAAATTTAGTGGCGAACGGTCCCGTTCAGATACTTTTACTGTGTCTACGCTCTAAAATTGACATTACGAAAATTGATTTGACCTTTTGGGCTACTTGCCCAATAATTGGCCGTCACACGGTTCACACTAATAGGGTCCACACGTTGAAGATTTAAGGCTCGTTCTTCAAGACGAATTTTACAGCTTACGGCAGAGGTTATCGGTTGAGGATAAAGGACCAATGGTGCTTCATCTCTGATGAGGACTCCTCGGCGTCTGATGAAGGATTCGGCCGATATACTCGGCAAACCTGAGGCGTATCAAGGCGCCCTTATGTGGACATATGGTGATATACTCCAGCTCGCATGAAAAGAAACAATCTAATTAGCCAGCTTTAGCACCATGAGTAATTTTTATTAAACATTAGAGATCAACACAGGTTTATAATTGATTTATAGGGTGAATATTAATAAGATCTATAAAACTATTTTTCTATCTTTTTAAAACACAAACTCGAATACGTCTATTTTCTAATCAGAGAAAATCTAGACTCTCCGTTTTGTACATGATTTTCTTTTTTATTTTTTACATTCGCCTACTCAACATATCTTTGGATATCCTGCAAGTACTTTCGATATTTCATTTCCGAAAACCTACTAAATGACAAACAGATATCTCGCAGGGAGCAGCGGCGGAAAAAGGTACAACTTCGTTTGCGTCGCGTCATGTCGCCACAGTACTCCCCCGCCAGCAAAATGGAAAGTTTAGCGATACGAAAGATGTCTCGGTGGTCTGGTGGTTCTTCTAGTGCGAGTGACTCGCTGCGATATTAAGGTATTACAATCTGCTAGGAATCTTACTCTCCGTGAGCTTGAGCCGGAGGAAAGTGGATCCTCGTAGTCAGTGTGTGTTCGTGTGCTGGTGCTATCGCTGGCATGCTGGATGACTGGTTGAGGGAGCCCCACGTTGGATTCTGTCTCTGCCTCAGGAAGTGTACATTCATTCGTCTTCTGTGACACCTCTTCGGAACTGTTACTTGTGGGTAAGTTTTCGGCGATTAACGTATTTTTCCGGGATTCGCTTGAGTCCTCGATCTCCGTAAAACAGGGCTTCAGACGATTGATCGGTTCACCTCCCTATTCTTGATCTTCACTGTGAAAAACTGGTCCGTTCTCCTAATTATTTGAGCTTATTTTCTTTTTGCCATCTTTTTGGGTCCTCTTAAATAATCATTCAAGAGAGCCTGATGTTCTGCCGCATGTGGTAAGAAACGGCGATAGTAATTAATGGTGCCGAGGAAACGTCTGAGATCTTTCACTGTAACAGGCAGATTACAATTTGCGATGACTGCTGCTCTTTCTACAGGTGGCTTAATGCCGTCTGGCGAGATTAGGTGTCCTAGAAAAATCATCTCGGCAGAAGAAAACTTACACTTATCCACGTTGATGATCAGCCCAAAAGCTTCCAGACGGGCGAAAATTTGTTCTAAATGGACAAAATGTTCACTAGCTGATTTTGAGGTGACAAGAATGTCATCTAAATAGACGAAACAAAATTTGAACCCTCGCAGAATAGTATGTATGAACCTTTGGAATGTTTGAGCCGCGTTGCATAGCCCAAAGGTCATACGAGTAAATTCAAATAGTCCGACGGAGTACAAATTGCCGTCTTTGGTACTTCGTCGGGTTCGATCGGAATCTGGTGATAAGCCTTAATTAAATCTAAGGTCGAAAATATCTTACATCCGGGAAAATGGTAGCTAGAATCATGAATCAATGGGATCGGGTAGCGATCCGGAATTGTACAAGAATTTAAATGACGAAAATCACCGCATGGTCGCCATTCACCATTTTTCTTCCTAACCATATGCAATGGTGATGACCAACAGCTATCTGATAGACGGCAGATGCCTTGCTCTAGCAGAAAGTCAAACTCTTTCTTTGCTGCGGCTAATTTGTCTGGAGGAAGACGACGTACCTTTGACGCTATGGGAGGACCCTAGTGGTAATGTGATGCGTGACCGTATGCTTGACTGGGTGGTTGAAACTTGACTGTATAGTGATGTTTCTGTATTTACGCAGGATATTTTATATTTCGATGGGAATCGATGTGTCAATGAGGATGGAGAGTGTGGAGGAGCAACCGAAAATACTTTTCCCGAAGGACTTAGCCAAGGTCAGAGGGTCAATCAATGTCCTTTTCTTGACATCTACCACGAGACCATAATGTGCTAAGAAATCCGCACCTAGTATGGGCTTAGGCACGTCTGCGATTACAAACTGCCACGAGAACACGCGACGTAAGCCCAGGTCTACAGGTAAAATTTTTTGGCCGAATGTGCTGATTTCCGATGAATTAGCTGCCATGAGACGTAATCCCGATTTGAGCCGATGATCAGCTCGAGTTGCCCGAATTACAAACACCTCGGCACCTGTGTCGATTAAGAAATTTCTTCTTGAGGACCTGTCTAGAAAGTAAAGGCGACTATTGGTGTGGATTCCCCCACCTGTCGTCAACGGTGGAGGGCCAATTAGTTTAACGAATTCTCATCTTTATTTACAAAATAATTTTTACAAATGGGGTTTGTCGATTTATAAGAACACGGCTGAATACATCCTCTAGCCCTATCTTCATACCTTCTGTGGTACCAGCAAATGCCGTCATTTCGTTTAGGGGTGAAGTCCTGGTGCTTTGATCGAAAACGAGACCTGTTTCGCGGTTAGCCTTCTCGGGATAAATCTCTTCGGGAAGTGATACTCTTCTCAAATAACCTTGACATTTTTCCAACATTCCTTGATAACTGCTCAAGAGACTGGCTCTGCTTGCTTGCCTCAACCGAAGTCACAGCGCAGATCTGAGAGCTTGAACTTGGACTCACCTCGGCTATCGTATCCGCACACGTTGCCACTTCATCCAGGCTTCCCGGCTTACACGCTATTATAGCTTTTGTGAGCGCGGGCAACCGCTACAACCACAAAGACTTCAGCACTTCCTCGCTCAGCTTCCCCCCTGACATCGAGCGCATCTCACGGAGTAGCTGCGAGGGTTGAGCGTCCCCTAAGGATAGCTCGGTAAAAAGTTGCCTCCACTTCGAATTCTCGCTTCCTGACAACCGCTGAATCAAGGTTTCCTTCAATCTTACGTATGTGCTCTCTGCGGGCGGATTACCAATCATGTCACTTACCACGTGAGCCACACTTTCCTCCAATGCACTGACCACATGATAAAACCGAGTCTTATCCTGTGTGATTCCAGACAATTCAAACTGAGCCTCGAGCTGGAGGAACCAGAGGTCCGGACGATGTCTCCAAAAAGGAACAGGCTTAACGGAAACCGCGTTTACTACTGCTGGTTGAGGAGTACCGGACAGCATGGACAAATCTGAAACTGGAAAAGTAGAGGAAACGCGCACATTTGAACCCTGAGAGTCATCTGTTAGTTCACTCACGAGCGACTCATTTGGACGGGCCATAACGATGCGGGCCACACAAAAAACTCAATTAACGACTTTACCGACCGAAAAGAAAGTACCTTGCAGGATACCCGAAAATGCCCACAGTATTACAGATTATTCCAACTAAGCTTATGAAAATGTATAATAGAAATAATGCGCTTTCGCATACCATGTCAGGAGAATAGAGCCCGATTTTTAAATTTATATTAAGTATATAATATTAAAAAATATATAAATAAAACAACAACAGACAGGAATCATAATAAGAAAATATATAGAACCAAAAAGAAAAACAGCTACTTCGCTTGCTTCAAACTGACCACCCGCTTTAGGGTAGCTTGACAGACGCTTCAATCTACTGCTTCGTGGAGTCCGAAACTGCTTGCAGCGAAGAGTTTCAATTTTTCTTTCTTCTCTCTGTTGCTAACTATTTTTCAGTGCAGGAATATACAGGCCTTCTTGCGATATCCTACAGACTTTTTGTACTCGGGTAGGGAGTAACCTAATGCTCCGGAACCTCCAGCACTGCTAGCACGACGTAATCTTCTCAAGTCACCAGGCGAACTACATTCGTAGAACGGCCAGCAACCAAACCTGCTTCTAGGTTGCCAATCACGTCGGGGTCACCAGTTTTGGGCTACTTGCCCAATAATTGGCCGTCACACGTTTACGGTTCACACTAATAGGGTCCACACGTTGATGATTTGAGACTCGTTCTTCAAGACGAATCTTACAGCTTACGGTAGAGGCTATCGGTTGAGCATAAAGGACCAATGGGGCTTCTTCTCTGATGAGGACTCCTCGGCGTCTGATGAAGGAGTCGGCCGATATACTCGGCAAACCTGGGCTGGGGAAAAGGCAGCTTTAACACCATTAGTAATTTTTATTAAACATTAGAGATCAACACAGGTTTATAATTGATTTATAGGATGAATATTAATAAGATCTATAAAAGTATTTTTTTATTTTTTTTTAAACACAAACTCGAATACGTGTATCTTCTAATCAGAGAAAATCTAGACTCTCCGTTTTGTACATGTTTTTCTTTTTTATTTTTCACATTTGCCTGCTCAACATATCTTTGGATATCCTGCAAGTACTTCCGATATTTCATTTCCGAAAACCTACTAAATGAGAAACAGTTAACTCGCAGGGAGCAGCAGCAGAAAAAGACACAACTTCGTTTGCGTCGCGTCATGTCGCCACAACCTCACAGGCACTGGATGTCGTGCCTCTTGTCTGGTATACGTCTTCCAAAACTGGATACGGATGTCGATACAAGTGCACGTATAAAATTTACTGTGACGAGGACGATTTTAACCTCACAAGCACTGGATGCCGAGCCTCTTGTCTGGTACTTTTCCAGAAGAATGGATCAGGATGTCGGCACAAAGTGCAGGTATAAAATTTACTGTGATGAGGACGAGTTTAACCTCACAAGCACTAGATGTCGAGCATCTTGTCGGGTACTTTTCCAAAATATTCGATCTGGAAGTCGGCTGTGATAAAAACGATTTTCTTTCGCCTCCCTTTAAAAATTTTTATTCCTAAGCTATGGTGCGCAGACCTTTTCACCTTTTTTTTTCTTTTTCCATCTTGATTTCAGTTTTTATCCCAGATATCCCTTGATTTTTCTTTACTTCTTACTTTTACGCCTTGTCTTTCTGTTTCCCACCAAAAACTCTTCCTCTTATCTTGTCACTTTCGCTCGGGATTATCCTTCAGCCAGGGTCAGGTCGTGTGGTTGTGCCACACGTGGCAGCACCGTCGCCGTGTGTCCCCTAGTGCGTACTGCTGCTAGCTTCAGTTGAGCATACTGCTGCTTGCAGTATGCTACGACCATAACAAACTTGTGAACAACTTCGAGTGCTTTCTTCGCAGTCAGATTTTATCGTTTGATCAATTAAGTAAGTCAGAAGAAATAGTGGAGTAATGTCTTCAAATTTTACATATCATCATCACAGTGTGAAGTGAAAGTTCTTGACTTCCGTCGACGTTAAGTGATTCTTTCGGAATCAAGTTTGGAACCTGGAGCAGACGTCTAGATCTGACAGTAGCTTTCTATACAAATACATAAGACCCCTTTAAAATAGTTCTTCCAGGGCTAACCAGAGCAAACAATTAGAAAAGTCGAGAAGTAAATAGGAAAGCTCAGAAAAAGAAAAGAAAACTGGAACAATATAAACAAACAAAAGTGTAACCTTACAACAAATTAAAGAAGAAACCAAGGAAGTGGTGGTGACCACTTTTTTTTCATCAGACGGAACCTCTCAAGGAAAGGAAATCAGATATGCATAATAGAAGTCACAACGACCTGGAATAGAGTGTCACCTTTAGCGATAGGATTACAAAAGTTTAGCATGTGCAAGGATACAGATAGAGCTATAGATGCATTTAGCTCCTAATCTAAGGCAGTTATAAATGAATGTGAGGTGTCGAATGCCTGAAAAAGGGAAGCGTTCATTGTAAGCACAGACGAAAGGATTGCTGTCGCTCCATCGTCAGGTCTAGCCTCTGGTAGCATAGGATCGTTAAACCCATGCATAGGCATGACGTGCGGATGTGTGGTTGCTGGATGATTTTTGTATTCTTTGGGCTTTTCAGAGCAACCCGAGTGTTCAGCGGATGAAGCTTCACCATCATGGGAGCGGCAGAGTGAGCGAAATTTTCTTTCAAGGTTAACATTATATTTAAAAAAAAAATCATTTAAAAAAAACATAGATATCCCAGTAGAGTACATTAACGAAAATAATCCTGTAAGTAATCACGTATGTTAAAGGACTAACTCTGTGCGTAATCGCGGAGTGATTTAATTTCATATATCACTAGTCCAGGCGTATGGCGATTTTTTTTGTTATTGTGCTGCAGTGTCGTTTCGCTAACGTGGGTTTTCCAAGTAATACCAATGAAGCAAGATGGTACCCTAGTAGCATTTAAGAGAGATTTTACAGTAATATCGCACCAGTGTTTTCAAATATTTAAATTTCCATTATACCATAGTGACCTTCAATTAGTAGCCTTTAGGAGTGGAATTATATCAAGATCATATATTAGTGACAGCTATCGCGGTCATCGTAGGTATTCGTAGCCGTCAGACTATCCCAATGAGTGCGCATTGATATAGTTTTTTACGCGGAGTGACTTCCTCGCAGCCTAACTTTCATCCTAATTCCATAATATTTTGACACAATTTATATAGCGAAATATACTTACCTTCTTAATTTTAATTATTAATTTATATGTATATATTTACGATCGATGAATTCATATAGTGATATATTCTTAATTTTAATTATTAATTTATATGTATATATTTACGATTGATGAGTTTATATAGTGATATGTACTTACCTTATTATTATTTGGAGTATTGATCTATAGGTATATAGTTACTGTTGGTGAGTCTGCCAAGTTAAGTGTGTCTCCGTCTTTAATCAGAATAGTACTTCCTAGGTGTATTATCAGTACCTACGGTAGGGTAGTTTACCAGAAATGAACGTGTAAGGTTATACCTACCTTCTTTATTAATCATTTCTCAGTTATTAGTACTTTAGCCCAATTTAGTTCCGAAACTATAAGACTTAGTAATTATTTGTAACAGGTAGATGAGAGCAAAGCCTCATGCCACTTTCGACGTTGTAAACATTAGGTTTAATCAAATATATGCAAACGTTCAATGAGATCACTCGTCTTTTTTGTTGTTGTTTTTTTGCTGTCTTGATCAGTCGAAGCCTTACTTCAGGATGATTAGTGGTTAAGAGCAGCAGGCCAAGGACTGCTAGATATGGTAGCCTATCTACGCCTTACCGCTCTCATTAGAATTTCTTTACAATGTATGGGTTCAATATCGGCGGGCTATTGATTTATTGGGTTGACTCCCTCAGAGATGGCATAGCTACACGCCGTGCACATCGCCCACCAGACTGGCTTAGAGATCCTTAACTGAGTCTCCTCAGTCGTTTTGAATAAGTCGTGGGCATGTTCCAGCACCTTCCTCTTATCTAATCAATTTTATTCTCCCGTGGTTAACCCTAGGAAGTGAACTACATGTCAGTTCATCTCAAGCTTCCCTGGCAACAATCCGCTTGCGGAAAACTAAACCTATTAGAGGTGAACCAAGATTCCACACCCCTGACGACGAGCTAGTCCGGGCCCTGTCAACGAGCGCAGGCACCCTGGTTTCATGCCCTCCTCTTAATAGGAAGCACTCCGTTTGGTGTTAGTTGTCGTTTTCTGTCACAGGGCGCAATCAGGTGCTGCACTGTTCTGACAACCTTGTAACGGGTTTTCCTTGCGAGCCCTTGTTGGGGGTTCCGGGTGCTCGTGAGTTACGCGAGGGTCAATAAATAACAAGGCCCATTTACATAAACAAATTATCAATTATATATTCTTGCTTAACATCTACCCTAATATAAAAGTTCACTGTATGCAAATTATGCTAATCATATTTATAAATATATACATTTATAGGAACAGTATATTTGTTCACAAATTTCTCTGTATCTGTCCTTTATTTTATTATAATAGTAATTTTAATGAATACATGCAAGACGAAACCATTTCCTGACCAGTACTATATTACACTCTACGGTTCTACCTTACGGGAAAGAACGGAACAGAAACACCCACAGAAATACATCAAGAGGGCGTGTCGAGGAAATAGGTTAGCGACGAGAATAGAAACACTTACATAAATACATTACGAGAGTGTGCGGAAAGGAAACAAGTCACTCACAGAAATACATCACGAGAGGACAGGAAAGGAAACACTCACAGAAATATATCACGAGAGTGTACGGAACGGAAAACACCTACAGAAATACATCACGAAGGTGTACGAACGAGAGGACAGCAAACACTCACAGAAATACATCACGAGAGTGACAGGAAAGGAAACACTCTCAGAAATATATCACGAGAGTGTACGGAACGGAAAACATCTACAGAAATACATAACGAAGGTGTACGGAGGAGAGGACAGGAGCGGGCTACAGCCAATGAATCGGTGTCCAACAAGAAAGAAGTTCCTAGAAATACATCACGGGAGCTCCTATCTTGTCGGCAGCCAGCCATCGACTCAGCTCTCGAATGAATGGCGTGCATACTTTTTCTAGCGGCGGCAGTTAGTAGAATATTTCGGTAATTTCTACATTGGTTTAGAGTAGGGATAGGATTGAGAAGTTTACAGTCGGTTATGAAATTATGAGTGACTAATCTCAACTACAGTGAGGTCTAAAATTATACATTTATGTTACTTTGGTCAAGAAAAGAGGTGACTTGGAAATGGCTCGTTACAACCTCAAAAAGCTAGAGCTGGTTTAGACGGCCTAGTTTTTATAGTCTCGTACGAAGATGAACGATTAACATTCGTGCGTGTCGTACAAAAACTATGCTCTCTAAAACAGAAATAGGGGTGAAAATATAAACAAATCGAAAAATCGTAATTTATATCCGTTCCCAATAGGCGAGTACAATAAAATTTAAAAACCGTTATACGTAAAAGATCGTGTTCTTCGGAATACTATACAAGCCTTGAAGTACCACTAGCAAATGTAGCATTGATTCATTTCCGATCTTTTGATTAAAAGTAGTCTGGATTTTATAATTAAAATAGCTTTCTGTGACAATTATGAATTTTATTTTGAAATATTCCTAAATTTATACATAAATTAATGCAAGCTTGTAATTGCATTGCAATGTGTGAACAAAAATTAAACGTAAGAAAAATAAAATGCAATATGGAATAAAATATATTAAAAAAACTTTTAAAAAATTTCATTGCAGAGTTCAAACATTTAAGTCAAACGAGATAATATAATTTTAAAATATTGTTAATACATTCAATTTTAAGATTTAATCTGAGTTCTAGCATTTCTTATTTTGCAATGAAACTTTTCTTGAGTATCTATCATTGAGAAAGAATAATTTATTTTTTTATTTTGTAGTGCAATTTACTTTAAAAGTTTTTTTTTAATATATTTTATTTTCTACTTTTTAGTCATTACATTTTCGCTAAAAATTCATATAACAATACATAACTATCATACATGCCATACTAATTCGCATCTACGTTCTCTTGCGAACGTTGTGATCAGTGTTGCCAGAAAACCTCCTGAAAATGTGTTATTTTCGCATTTTGATTTTTTTTTTTAAATATTATTAAGCCAAGCTCGGGGGATACCCTATGATGCAAAGCACAGCATGGCAGAAAGGGGATAGGGAAAGGATTATGGGATATGAGGAGAGTGGCGGAGGTGCTGATGTATGTCGCTCTTAAACTTCCGCAGATTGTATGCCGCAGGAAAAACAGAAGATGGTAAACTGCTCCACATTCGCACTGTTCGGGATGAAAAAGCATCACTCAATTTTACTGTACGGCCGAAAGTAATTTGAAGGGTAGAAGGATGTGCGCAGTTTGCAGCGCGAGTACTGCGTGCAGGACTCGATATTTCATCAGAGCATTGACCATGTATGTAGCGATAAAGGAGCGAAAGGCGGTCCTCGAGTGAGTCGATATGACAAGTTATTGCCATATCGCCAATGAGCTTGAAGGCTCTCTTTTTGACAATATCCAATGAAACTAAGACTGTGCGACCAGCCCCAGCCCATATATGGGAATTGTATTCCATTCTAGGTCTAATGTAGGACTTGTAGAGGAGCTCTAGATTTGAAGGGCTGAAATATTTCTTACACCTTTTCAGAAATCCAAGACATTTCGATGCTTCCTTGGCAACAGAGAAGATGTGATCTGTCTAGTTTAACTTACTGGAAATATTAATGCCAAGAATGCTTAGTAACGGTGAATCTGAAATTAATGCTCTATCAAATGAAACAGGAGTGGTTAAACTATGGTCTTGTTTTAATGAGATGAGACAGCTTTGGGTCTTAGATGCATTGAATTCGACACGATTCGTTTTGCCCCAAGCGAGGATATTTTTAAGATCGTTATTCAATGATCTAATCACGCAATCTCGTTTAAAACATGCGGCATTCCCCCTGATGTCCGCAAGAGTGTCAAAGGAGTAAGCGAAATCAAGGGTACTGCTATCAGCGAAACCTGCATGGATGGGATTGAAAGCAAGAGAAAGCAGATCATTAATGAAAATTACAAAGAGAGTTGGAGAGATAACAAACCCCACACCAGCATTTATGGGATGAGGTTCAGATGTAACGCCTTTACCTAAGTTACACGTGAAGCTAGCTGCAAATGAAGCCAGCGACACACGAAGCTGTAGCTGATTTTAGCCAAAATGTGTAGCTAGCTTCATGTGTAGCTTGTGTACATTATTTTTGCAATTAGCGAAGAATTGAGAAACCAACAAACGATTAGGCATTGATTGAGCTGGTTATAAATTAAATTAATTTAAAAATAAGAATTTTCCGGCTAACTTGATGACGAATTTTCTTTTTAGATTTTCGAAAAAACCATTATCCAACAAACATTTAAATTAAGCCAACAATCACCAACAAACGATCAACAATCGATATGTGCAATAAAAAATAAAAAAAGTAAAAGTTGAACGGCCAACTTGATGGAGCTCTGTCCGATTCCAAGTCTTCGTCTTCGTCTTGTTATTACAGCTAGTGACGTAACATCGAGTCAAGCTCTATCCAAATCCATCACATCAGTACAACGTTTACATGAATACTGGAAGTATACTTGAAGTATGCTCGAATTAATCAAAATATCATGAAAAGTTTCATTCAACGCGTACATTTCAACTTAAGTAATTCTAAAATTAAATTCAAGAAAAATACAAGTCAAGTAATTGGAATTAATTCAATCAACCGCGCTACCTGAGCTTCAAGTAGATTTCAAGTCAAGTACTCAAGTATTCATGTAAACGTACTGTATCATATTGATACGTGCAATAGAAAGAAACAACTGGTGACATCTACGGGCAATGGAAAGTAAACGACTTCAGGTTCGGAGAATCGATTATGGAATCGACAGGAAGGTTCAGGAATAAGAATGAATAGAACAGTCAAGAAGCTTGTGGAATAGAACACTCCAAAATAATCCGGAGAGTTTCTAGAGTATAAATATAACAGTTGTCATCGCCAGAGAAAGAGTCTTGTCTTAGACATTGCAGTGTGAACAAGTGAAAGTAATTAAGAAGCGAAAGTGTGTAATTAGGTTGCGATATTTGAAAGTACAGTGTTAGCGATAATTAAAATTGAGTTGATTAAATGAATGTTTTGTGAATTTTATATGATTAAAGCGAAATAAAGAACTTGTATATTAATTATTTAATATTGTGTTTTAAATAACGAACCAAAGGCCACGCCCGCAACAACTGGTGTCAGAAGTGAAATAAATTCGCAAAATAAAGTGGTGGCAATTGACCTAAAAATTCAAAGTGTGATTAATTTTGAGAAATTGTGTTAAATTGTGAAAGTTCTGGAAAATAGTTTATATTCTTCTGTAAGAGAATTATTAAAGTAATGGGGCGCAAACTGGAGGAGCTTCGGATACAGAATTTGAAAGTGGAGTTAGGGAACCGGTCGTTACAAACGACAGGTCCAAAGAATGTTCTCGTCGAGCGACTGAGACAAGCTTTGATAGAAGAAGGGCAAAATCCTGAGACGTTTGTTTTCGAAGATAACTTGGAAGAAACTGAAGCGGAAGAAAAGTCTGTGATGAACATGGAACAAGTTTTGGGCACTTTAATGAGTAAATTGGAGCTTTCATTAGCTCTGCAGATGAAAAATGCTTTTGAGGAAACAAGCAATTCTTTAGAGAAATAAAAGAGATCTCTGGAGTCCCGTTTAGATGAGCAGAAAAAATCTATGGAAGCCCGTTTTGATGAACAAAAGAATTCTCTCGACGAACAAAAGAATTCTCTCGACGAACAAAAGAGTTCTCTCGAGGAACAAAAGAAATCTATGGAAGCCCGTTTTGATGAACAAAAGATTGATTTTGAGGAACAAAAGAAATCTCTGGAAACCCGTTTGGACGAACAAAAGATCTCTCTGGAGAATTGTCTAGAAACTCGTTTGGAGGAACAGAAGACTTTCCTGAAAAGTTCTTTAGAAGAATCGAGCACGAAGTGGCGGTAGCTCAACAAAAAGTCACCGAGCAGCTTGACAGTTTTAAAGCAGATCTGGAAAGAATAAAGCATCGTCAGCCTCTAAACGTAGCAGCTGAAATATCCGGAGCAGGTAGAATGAAAGCTCCAATATTTGATGGACAAAATTCGTGGCATATCTTCAAGAGACAATTCGAGGCAGCTTCAGAGGTAAATGGATGGAATGATGAAGACAAAGCTATAGCTCTGGTGTTAGCACTTCGAGGTCCTGTGTCAGAACTCTTACTGATACGATGAGATGAAGGACCAGGTCCGCACGTTGACCAATATAATGACTACTGCGAATGGAATCGTTGTTATCTTTGATATTCTCCAGGATATCGACTTGCTGCACCTTTCTGGGCTGCTAATTCCATTTATTTATCAGCTTGGTATTAAATGAAAGGCACTTCCACTTTTCACAATAATGATTTATTCACTTGTTCTTGCATTGAGATACAGTACCAGACAGAGGAACATTTGTCTAATCTCTGCTCATGGAATACGCTAGACTTGCGGGAAAGTTTAAACTGTATGTATGTATATACTAAACGAGCAAAATGTAACAAAATAAGTTTGTATAGCAAATTCTTGATGAGCAAACAATAGCATTTTTTAATACTGTTACGTTACGTAAGCGAGTCAGAACAAATGTGTATATGTATACAAGTAATTGCAAATATGATACAGTAGGTTACAGAATTCAAGAACTATAATAAAATAACAAATTGAAAAGCATTATTTAAGTACTGCTGAAGCTGGAACACTTACAAACTGTACCGATTGAAAATCAACGTAATTACTCTTCATTACTACAGGCGATAGAATTACGTTACGGAGATGAACCCATGCAGCAAGTATATCGCCTACAATTGCGCAACAGGATTCAAAAACATGGAGAATCACTACAGCAACTGCAGGCAGATGTAGAAAGATTAGCGCATCTTTCATACTCCAGCGTGAATGCGGATTTTCTCAATGAAGTGGCGACGGAGGCATTTGTTAACGCTATTGCAGATCAAAATTTACAACAAGCATTAAGACTAGCAGGAAGAAAACAACAGCAGAAGCACTAGCCTATGCATTAGCATACGAATCCGCCAGACAAGCTTCACGGAGTGCAGTGCGAGTAAGAGAAATTTCAGTGGACGAATGTACTTATAACAGAGTGCAATCATCATAGAGCCCGCCTTCACGTGGTGTTTTTCGATGCTGGAATTGTAATAGACCAGGGCACCTTCAAAGAGAGTGCAGAAAACGTCGACGAGTGGAATCATCAGAAGAAGAGGGGAAAGAAGAATGCCAAAGATGTCGAGCCAGGGAACAAACTATTCGTGGAGAGACTAGATATCAAGCAGCGACTAGTCGCATCGTCTCTCCTCTTGAGCAGTCGGAAAACTAGTAAAAACCAACTTCGTGGGGCAGAAGTTGGCTGGTGGAATCGACAGCCCCAAAGTCATCATCCAAGTAGGCCAGTTACAGAGAAATAATAGCAGTCTTGTTATATATGGAAGTGTAGGAAAAAATGACTGCGTAGTTACTATCGATACTGGAGCTTCAAGATCAATTATTAGAGCAGATCTTGTTAAAAACAAATGGCTTCACAACACCACCAAATATCTACTAAGAACAGCAACTGGAGCAGCAGCACAGGTGTTTGGAGAAATAACCTTAGATGTTCAACTAGGCGAACTACTATTTCCTCACACTTTCCTGGTTTCAGACATAATGGATGAATGCATTCTTGGAATAGACTTCATGACCACGTACAAAATAAATCTGGATGTCGGAGAGCGGATTCTCAAATATGGGAATATAGAAATTCCTATGAGACTAGGAGAAGGAGCAGATTATCCTGCGAAAGTTAGGACGATGGTCTGCGAAAATATTGCTCTTTCGCCATGCTCCGAGGCACTAATATGGACAAAGCTTACTGATGACATCGGGACCTGCCGATTCTATCTGGTGGAGCCTTACTCCACAAAAGTTACATCTAGCATCATTATTGGCAAGACTTTAGTGAAGGCAGAAGGTGCAACATTAATACCAGTGAGAGTGCTTAACTCATCCGAAAATGAGGTACAACTAAAAGAAGGTGCTATAATTGGAAATTGTGAACCCGTTTACCAAATCGTCAATTTGGATAATGGTAGTAATGTCAAGGAGAGAAAAACTATACCAGCTACTATCCATCAGGTTCAGAAACCTCTTTCGTCCAGTGCCTTAAGTGAACAACAACACAACGATGCCAAAGAGGTGATCGATGAATTTTCGGAATTATTTGCAATAAATGATGATGACTATGGTAAAACAAATCTTGTCCAGCATCGGATCGATACAGGAGATTCCAGGCCTATTCGACAGACACCGCGAAGATTGCCATTAGCCAAACAACCAGAAGTAGCAGACATGATGAACTCCATGAAGAAACAAGGCATAATATAGGAATCTAACAGCCCTTGGACATCGCCGGTTGTTCTGGTTAAGAAAAAGGATGGCAGTACCCGATTCTGTGTAGACTACCGCCAACTAAATAACGTGACGAGAAAAGATAGCTATCCATTACCAAGGATAGATGACACGTTGGATACCCTTTCCGGAGCGCAATGGTTTTCCACGCTGGATTTGAAGAGTGGTTACTGGCAAGTGGAAATCAATCTCGAGGACCGAGAGAAAACTGCTTTCTCAGTTGGCAGTGGCTTATGGCAATTCAAAGTAATGCCATTTGGGTTATGTAATGCTCCAG
Organism: Dioctria linearis; assembly: GCA_963930735.1. Classification (NCBI taxonomy): domain Eukaryota; kingdom Metazoa; phylum Arthropoda; class Insecta; order Diptera; family Asilidae; genus Dioctria; species Dioctria linearis. Next base: position 200,408,639 of record OZ005741.1, on the reverse strand, counting down.
CCACATTCGAACGATTAATGGAATGTGTTCTACCTGGTTTAACCTGGAAAACATGTCTTGTCTATTTGGATGACATAATAGTAATCGGAAGGACATTCATGGAACCATAAAGACAACTTACGGAACGTACTTCAAAGACTCAAAGATGCTAAATTGAAGCTCAGTGCGAGTAAATGTGCTCTATTCAAAAATGAAGTTAAATATTTAGGGCACATAGTTTCATCACAAGGAGTGAGAACCGATCCAGAGAAGATAGAAGCCATCAAAAATTGGCCAGCTCCAAAGGACAAACATCAATTACGGAGTTTTCTTGGTTTAGCTACCTACTACAGGCGATTTGTGAAAGGTCTTACAGATATACCAAGAAGCCTACATCAACTTACCGAAAAGGGAAAGCCGTTCATATGGTCGGATAAATGCAACGAAAGTTTTGAAAATTTGAAGCAACAGCTCTGTGAAGCTCCAGTACTTCACTATCCAAAGCTGGGAAAAACATTTATATTAGACACGGATGCCAGCAATGAAGGTATTGGTGCAGTGCTTTCTCAAGAGGAGAATGGTCAAGTTCCAGTAGCACTTTCAAAGTCAGAGAAAAATTATTGTGCTACAAGAAAGGAGCTACTTGCCATTGTAAGTTCAACAAAGCATTTTCATAAATATCTCTATGGGCAGAAATTCATCCTTCGCACCGACCATGCAGCACTTAAATGACTTCTGCAGTTTAAGAATCCTGAGGGACAAGTGGCGAGATGGATAGAGCGACTCCAGGCTTATGATTTTGAAATACAACACCGAAGAGGTCGTATCCATGGAAATGCAGACGCCCTTTCACGACGTCCATGTAAACTTGAATGCAAACATTGCGCCCGGATAGAAGAAAAAGAAACAACAGCAACTATACAGTTGGTAACCGTGGAACCATCTACAGGTTGGGACAACGAGGACCTGCGAACAGCACCTAATTGCGAATCTTTCCGAATGCAGATAGTCGTGCCGGCATCAAACGTCAAAGACGTTCTAGAAGAAATGCACGGTGGAACCTCCGGAGGACATCTGGGAGTGAACAAAACCATTTCCAAAATAAGAGAAAAGTTTTATTGGCTACATATGCGAGAAGATGTGGAGGAGTGGTGCCGCAGATGCACTTTCTGTGCTGCTTGCAAAGGGGCGCAACACAGAAGCAGAGGAGAAATGCATAAGTATAATGTCGGAGGCCCCTTTGAAAGGATAGCTATAGACATCGCTGGACCTTTTCCAGAAACGGATGGCGGTTATATATTAGTTGCCATTGACTATTTCAGTAAATGGCCTGAAGCTTATGCAATTCCTAATCAAGAGGCAACCACAGTTGCGGAACAAATAATAACGAATTGGGTCAGTAGGTTTGGTGTGCCTCACGAACTTCATTCGGACCAAGGACGGAACTTCGAATCGCGGACTTTCCAGAAGATGTGTGAAATGTTGGGAATAAGAAAAACTAGAACAACTCCTCTACACCCACAATCTGATGGTATGGTAGAGCGCTTCAACAGAACATTGATCGAGCATCTAAAGAAAGTAGTTGACTATCATCAACGCGATTGGGATCGACATATTCCTGCATTCCTAATGGCTTATAGATCAGCCGTTCATAGTACTACCGGACAAACCCCAGCTAAAGTCATATTCGGAAGAGAGATGCGTTTACCTAGCGACCTCAAATTCGGTACCCCCAGAGGTGAACAAAAGTTACCAGAAGACTACGTATCGGAGCTCAAACAACAATTAGCTGATGTACACGAGGCCACGAGGACGAAATTAGCAACAAATACTGATCGGATGAAGACCCGCTATGACTTCCGTGCTAATTCCGCAGGATTTAACGAAGGTGATCTTGTTTGGCTGTACAACCCGAAACGACATAAGGGACGTTCTCCAAAATTGCAACAACACTGGGAAGGACCGTATTCAGTAGTAACTAGAATTAATGACGTGGTATACAGGATTCAGCGTGGCGCAAGAGGCAAGCATAAAATTGTTCATTTGGACAGCTTGTGTCAGTGTTACGTGCAATAGAAAGAGACAACTGGTGACATCTACGGGCAATGGAAAGTAAACGACTTCAGGTTCGGAGAATCGATTATGGAATCGACAAGAAGGTTCAGGAATAAGAATGAATAGAACAGTCAAGAAGCTTGTGGAATAGAACACTCCAGAATAATCCGGAGAGTTTCTAGGGTATAAATATAACAGTTGTCATCGCCAGAGAAAGAGTCTTGACTTAGACATTGCAGTGTGAACAAGTGAAAGTAATTAAAAAGCGAAAGTGTGTAATTAGATTGCGATATTTGAAAGTACAGTGTTAGCGATAATTAAAGTTGAGTTGATTAAATGAATGTTTTGTGAATTTTATATGATTAAAGCGAAATAAAGAACTTGTATATTAATTATTTAATATTGTGTTTTAAATAACGAACCAAAGGCCACGCCCGCAACAATATGTCTATTCCACCGAGCTTTGCTACTTTGAATAACAGTTTGACATCTGGTTAAGTTTGATCATCGAGTCAAGGTTCGAGTTGACTATTTAAAATAGACAACATAATTTGAGGTTATGATTTTCGCTGGGTGTCGAGAACAAGCTAAGCGAACGAATTCGGACAGGTTAGCTTCGTCTTGAGCTTGATGGAAAAATGGCGAATGCTGATAAATGAAGCATAAAATTCTTCGGGATAGCATACATCCAACAGAAATTTCTAAGATTACTTATACGGAAGCGAAAAATCGTCTGACGGAATATTATTTAGGAAAATTTCTGTATTTCTTGAAAGAAAAGAATTTTATAATTTGAAGCAAAAGGAAGGTGAAGGTATCAATTTGTGGTACATGTATGTCAAACAGGGAGCTATCAATTGTAAGTTTGGTGAAAATTTGAAGCTAAACATTAAGGGATATGTTCATAGCCGGACTCAAAAGTGGTCGAATATTTGATAGGTTATTTGAGGAAGATGAAAACCTAACACTTCAGAAGGCTAGAGAAATTGCAACAAAAAGGAAACTGTAATACAAAATCGGCTGAAGGAAGTACATAGTCTTCAGACAATTAAACAGCCAAAAGGAGTTACATGCAAAATTTACGAGCAAACCAGGAAGTCATCAGTACAGTCACAGCTGAGCAATAGACCAATGACAAATAGTTTTTCATCAAATAAAAGGCATAATAATATGGAGACAGAATGCAAAGTATGTGGAAAGAGAGGTCACCATAGCGAGCGTTGTTTCTATCGAAATTATACTTGTGATACATAAGAGACGGGGACATATAAAGGCGGTATGTAGAATTCGCAATGTAAAGAATAATCAAGTCAGTGAATATATCGAAATAAAAACACTCAAATGCGCACAAGATATAGGAGTTGAAAACAAAAACAATAACTGTTCTCCCATTACAGTATATTGTTGCGTGCGTGGCCTTTGGTTCGTTATTTAAAACACAATATTAAATAATTAATATACAAGTTCTTTATTTCACTTTCATCATATAAAATTCATAAACCTTCAATTAATCAACTCAACTTTAATTATCGCTAACACTGTACTTTCAATTATCGCAATCCAATTACAACACTTCCGCCTGTTTATTACTTTCGCTTGTTAAAACTGCAACGTCTAAGGCAAGACTCTTTTTTTGGCGGTGACAACTGTTATATTTATAACGTAGAAACTCTCCGGATTATTCTGGAGTGTTCTATTCCAGAAGCTTCTTGACTATTCTATTCCTGAACCTTCCCGAAGATTTCATCATCGATTCTCCGAACCTGAAGTCGTTTACTCTCCATTGCCAGTAGATGTCACCAGGGGCCGGATTCTGTAGCACGGAGAATTTGGGAATTTGGGAGATGAGAATTTCGTTTTCTTAGAATTCCTAATTCCCTAATTCTCCATTCCCAATTCACTAACATGGTTGGAGAATTAGGGAAAACGTAAGAAATGTGAAAAAGTGCGAATCGCCTGGGACGATTAAGGGTATAAATTTTTGTTGTAGAGGGTTAGATTTTTTTTCATATTTGAGGTACATCCGTCTATTACCTTCTGCTGTCGAAATAAATAGAAATTTCTGTTTCGTAGGGGTAGTTTTTGAGGGATGTAGGAGGGTAGGTTTTCTCGAGTTTTCCGGGATAACGAGAGAATGGAGAGTAGAAGGAGAATGTATGTGGTATCAAAAAAAATGGGAGCTCAGGGCAAACAAGATAGGTTTAGGAAATGTGGCGGGAAGAGTGCGGGGTAGAAATGGGGGCTGATTAACGGAAATTTAAAAAAAAATTAAGACAATATTAGGAGCTGTAATAATTCGCAGGGGTAAGCTCAGGATCTGTAAGCCCAATAAAAAAAATAAGAATTCACTTTGGTAATTAGATATGCATGGGTATTATAGGCTATATTCTATTTCGATTAACGGTAATTTGCAGATTTGAGCGGCCTCGGCGGTAAATTTTGCTATCGCAATATTCACGGGCGCCTAACTCTATTTGGGAGTGCTGTAGATTATTGGGGTTTTTTCTGATAGATTACTGGTTTAGAGTACAAAAATATAGGTGAACAATTTTGTAGGGAAGGTGTTTTGGGGATTAAGGATCGTACCACCCCTCATAGGGGGTTGTCCAAACTACGTCATGTTTGGTACCAAATTAAAGAGGGAGTAGAGGGTAATCGGGTGGTGTAGTTTGTGTTTGATCATTTTAACGTGATAGCTGAATTTTGACCGCCGAAGATCGATTTTTTTGCACTACGGTCATATACACCCCAGTTTCCATATTTTGCATATATTTCTTCCGTTCTTTGTTTCACATCCATTAGTACTCCGTTGTGAACATTCTTGTCATGGGAAGTAAATTTCCACAACTTACTAGTTCTTCGCAATGATGAGTTGAAAATATGTCAATTTTTGTACCAAAAACGGCCATTTTTTCACCTTAAAATAGACTGATACACTTCTTTTACAGTTATCTCCAAAACCGTATATCGGATTCAAAAATTAATTACATATTTAATTAGGGGAGAAAATTTAGATGCGATTTCATCCTACACAAGCTTTATCGTGTATAATTAAAAATTTTACAGCATCTCTTCTGTAGTGGAAGACGACCAAATTGATCATTTTCGCGTGATTTATAATTTTTAGCGGGTAGCTTGAAAGACAAAATCCATGTTCCTCTGCAAGTATTGCATGGATTTCCATAATTATTTTTTTTAAATATAGCCAGGATATGCAGTGAATACATAGCTCAATTTGAAATTCCTAGATACCTAGATACCTTCATAAAACGCAATAAAAGCAGAAAATACAATTTTTCCACTTACTTTTCCACTAGCAAGACACCGGAGAATTAACAAGTGGAATGGCGATTCGCACTTTTTCACATTTCTTACGTTTTCCCTAATTCTCCAACCATGTTAGTGAATTGGGAATGGAGAATTAGGGAATTAAGAATTCTAAGAAAACGAAGTTCTCATCTCCCAAATTCCAAAATTTTCCGTGCTACAGAATCCGGCCCCAGTTGTCTCTTTCTATTGCACGTAACAATATGTTGAGATTGATGGAAAAACATGTAAAATGGAAGTTGATACGGGCAGTGCAGTATCGATTATACCAAAAGGACTGTATAAAGACAAGTTCCCGGGACGTAAGTTAAAATGTCAAGTGTAAAATTTCTCGGATATGGAGGTGAAAATATAACAAACTTGGGAAATTTATTATGTGAGATCAAGTATGGTGGACATAAGGGACTTGTTGACATTTATTTATTTAGAAATTTAAAAAAAACGGTCTTTTGGGGCGACATTTTTTATCGGTATTTCGAATTGGTTTCGCAAATATAAAAAAAAATTGAAACGTCTAATCTAAAACAAAACAATGAAATTGATACAAGACTTAAGCACTTAATAGAAACGCGTTCAGAAGTCTTCAATGATAAAGCTGGAAAGTGCAAATATGGACAAATTAAGCTGAAATTGCGTGATGTCACTGCAGAATTTCTAAGATCTCGAACTGTACCATATGCTATTTGCGAAAAGGTTGAAAGCGAATTAGATAGGTTAGAAGGGAACGGAATAATCACGGCGATCGGAACAAATGATTGGGGAACACCGATTGTATTAAAAGTGATGGCAATATTCGTGTATGTGGTGACTGCAAGGTCGTACTGAACAAGCACCTAGAAGCTGGCCATTTTCCCATTCCAAGGAAACAGGATCTCTTTCAGAGACTATTGGGATGTATAAAATTTACAATAATTGATTTGAAGGAAGCTTATTCTCAGGTTGAACTGAATGATGACAGCAAGAAGCTATGTGCTTGGTCCACCACCAAGGGAATATATTTGTTAAATAGAATGCCATATGGGATCTCTCTTGCAGCATCAAAGTTTCAGCGAATATTGACCAAACTTTTCCAAGTATGGAGAAAGTAACTGTGTTCGTAGATGATATCGTGATAACGGTATCAAATAACCTAGAACATTTAAAAACTCTGGAGTTGCTTCTTAAAAAACTGCAAAAAACGGGAATGACTGTACAATTAAACAAATGCGAATTTCTAAAAGATGAAATATGTTACCTAGGACACATAATAAATAAGAATGGTATCAAGAAAAATCCAGATGCGGTGCAGGCGATTTGAAGGCTCCTACTCCAACTAACATCAAGCAAGTGCAAGCATTTAAAGGATTAGTTAATTGAAGACATTAAAAACACAATTATATCAGATATATTAATGCATTACAATGCTAATCTGGAAGTTGTACTAGTATGCGACCCATCAGATGACGTATTAGCAGGCATAATATCTCATCGTCTAAAAACGGAGAAGAGAGACCGGTATGTTTCGCATCCTGCGAGTTACATACATTAACCTAAAACGTGACATGATAACAAAACAGACACCGGATCTACCAGATCCAGACATGTACAAAATTGCTACAAAACCCAAACCTATGGCTTGGTAATAAAATTCAAACAAATCTAATTTCCCACATTTCCACGTTGCGACAACAGCATTTTTACTAAACATAAAAGATGTCGGACTAATTTCTCACAGAAATTATTATGAGAAAAATAAAACTGATTACATGACAATTTTACTAAGTGAAGCTTTAAATGGTGAATATAAGAAAAGCGGCAGTCTGTCGAGAACTTGAATTGCGAGTAGTTTCGAGTCGCGGTAGTTAAGAAATCTAAGTTTGGATATCTTTATAAAAGCAATTCTAATAAAAGTTTAATTAGAGAAGTTCAGTGGTTTTTATTTGTGAAAATATAACCCTTACAATAGTCGAAGCTATTTACGATTCCATTTTATTTTTCTCCCAAAACGGATACAACGATCTAGGTCTCGTTCTCTCTAAAGCCTGGCCGTTCACTACGGGGTGCAAAAATATTCCAATTATTTATATGGAAGGTGTTTTATCATTAGGGGTGATCATAAACCTCTGCTTGCTAAATATGGAGAAAACCGCAGTACTCGTATACCCCTAATGGCTGCCAATAGGTTACGCAGATGGGCGGCTTTCTTAGCTACTTTTACTACAAATTTGAATACATAAAAGGTAACAACAAACAAGGTTGCAGAAATGTTGTCACGTTTTCCTCATCAAGATGGTCCCGATGAAAACGAAGATAAAGGATGTGAGTACATTAATAATATTATATTGGAAACAAATAAATTAGATTTTAAGGTAATCCAGCAAGAAAGTAGTAAAGATGAAGTATTCAAAGAGCTAATGGCATATTATAAACCCAGAGACAAAATAGAAATAGTAAATGGTATAGTACTATGGGGATTTCTGTCTTTTATATGGTGGCCAAGGCTAGATACAGATATTGAGAAAATGATTAGGGCATGTTACGCATGCGGAACCGAAAATCCTAACCCGCCAAAAGCTGAACTTTGTTCCTGGCCAGCAGGGGAAATTCATGCTGACTATGCTGAATACTTTTAATTGCAGTAGATTCATTTTCTAAATGGGTAGAAATAATATCAATAATATCAAATTCTATGAAATATTTTCAAGGCTTGGCTTACCAAAACAACTATGCACAGACAATGGCTCTACATTTACTTGCAATGAATTTAAGGAATTCTTACATTGAAATGGCATCAAACACATTACCTCACCTCCTTGACATCCACAAAGTAATCGATTGACTGAGAATACAGCAAAAGGATTCAAGGTAGCAATAAAGAAAATATCCTGAGAAAGAAAAAGGGGAAAAGATAGAGAGAAAAAAAACAAACGAAGAATAAAACACGTGCGGAGTTTCAAAATGGAAACCATGTGCTTGTAAAGGATTATATGAAGAACACTAAGATGGACGCCAGGGCCAGCAGTAATTTCCAAAAGAATTGGAAAACAAACATATTTAGTGAAAACCAAGGACAACAAAACATGGAAACGACTCTTAAACCAAATAAAAGAATGTCGACCTTCAGCTTTTCAATGTAGTACTTCAGGAGACAGCTGTATTTCTTTGGAAGAATGTCAATGCATAAAAGATGACATGTTATGGTCGTAGCATAGTGTATGTAGCAATATGTTACACTGAGCGAAGCGCACGTCTATGCCAGCGCATAGCCACCTGAGTGGGAAAGATCTACGTCGCAACTCGCGACTCGATGCAGAAGAAGAAGAAGAAGAAGAAGAAGTAGAGGTAGCAGGTAGCCTTTGAAAGGGTTGTCAAGAGGGACACTTCTTCTGTGGCGGTGACAAGAGTGACAGCGTGAAGGATAGGAAATCAGAATTGTGTGAAAAGTTTAGAGCCATCCGAATAATCCACCCGTTTTGTGACGTGCATAATAACTCGAGCACTCAAAAACCCGAAGAATTGAAGGGAGAGACCACGGCTTTCTGGTCGGTGCGAAATTTTTGCGAAAATTTAATAAAACGAAAAGGAAATTACAAAGACGCGGAAATAAAAGAAGGCCACGTGAAAATTCAGTCAGTGAGGTACACGGCTACTGAGGCGGGAAAGGCCACAAGAAATTCAGTGGAGTCAATACCAACTAACAAAAAGAAGTACACGAAGCAGGAAGGACTTTGGGAAGATTCTTCTGGGAAATTTGTTTTCTGCGCTACCCCAAAAACGGAATACAGGCAACGATATTCCCAGAGGAAAACAAGGAGAAAAGAACAAAAAAGAGGTAAATGGGGGAAGGTTATAAATTACAGCGACTTGGAAAAGATCCCAAATTTAAGGTCAGATCATTCATTTACATTATAGGTATATTTAGTCCGGCTAAAGAAAATCGTGCAAGACAAATAAGAAAATTGCCGATGCAAATTTACAAATTTACTGCTATAAATGAGCACCAAATGCCTCACAGTCGTTTCCCGTATTATCAAGTTCAGGAGCGGTAGCGTGCATAACCTATTATTTATAATTTTCGAATTTACGCAGTAACAGCGAGCCAGGATCACTGATGTTTGGTCTGGCAATGTAAAGGCCTTCACCATAAATAACGAAGGATTCGACTGTGGTTAGAAAATGAAATCGAGCTACCATTTCGAATCCTCTTGACACGTGGAATATTGCCATACACTGGTGCAATATTTTCTTCTAATATGAACTCTGAAATTTTCTAGGACTCTCGTCGACATATGCATATATATACACGTAGTTGTAGAATAGTTTTTGTTAATCAAATTGAATATTTTTTTTCTAATTTATACCGCCGAAAGGGCGATTGTGTACTTTAGAAGTAGTGAACTTAATACCAACTTTTGGCTCTTCCCCAAAATCCAATAATCGAAAACCGAATACTATCCTTGATTCGGGGCACCCAAGGTAGCGATCCGGGAGCATTAACCTTTTGTTTCTTTTGTACAGGTAATTGCCAGTGGCTGGAGCGCTTCAACTGTTGGAGAAAATTGAATGTAAGTACCCGTAAATTCTAGCTGTCGCATATATCTTAGAAATTTCTTCCTTTTGGGTTGCCCCAGCCTTACAAGCAGAATATGGGGTTGTTTGAAGAAGAAAAATAAAATAAGAAAACAGGAAATTTGTAAATGTATAAATCTGTAAATGTTTAAATATGGTAGAATTAGAGGCTGGCATAATATAGCTATTTAGTTTTAAAATAGTGTACCATAACTGATCATTTAATGTCATGGAAGACAATTTCGTATTAATTAGATTGAAGTTGAAGTAAAATTGACGGAATCTCGATTCAGAAACATGCTATACTTTCCTTTTGGGATATAAAAAAGATGTCTTGCGTGGATAGTAGTTTAGTATATGAGAAGCAGCGTATCCTAAGTAGTTGGCTAATGTAACCTCATTGTATTGTTCTGCCAACTTACGCTGTAATTTGGAGTTAAATAAATATCTTCATGGAAAATATTCAAGTGCGCCGATGCATTTCATGAGACCGTAAGGTTATCACCTTTCCCGCTTCACTATCCCGGAGCCCTCTTATTGTGAAGGTCGACCAGGTCCGCTACTCTTCTCTTTTCAGGTCAGCATAGGGACTCTGAAAGTTATCTGCCCTCAGAGTCATTTGGGTGGATGGGGCAAGCAGTGAAGGCCAAACATGTGCACCTTCCCAATGGATGTAGGTAAGTGGTGTAAGGGTCCCTTCAGGACCGAATGTGTATGCCGGCCGTTTTGTAAGTAGGCACGAAGATAATTTTGTATATGGCTGGTGGCAGCGGGAGGTTTTTCTGGGAACCTCCCCACACTCTCCGCCAATAGCCGAGGCGAGCTAGCGTGCCGCCCTGCAGTCAACGCTGTCCAACGAGTGAACTGTCACCCCACGCTGGCAGTCTGGAATTCACGTCCAAGCCAATCACTCTCAACATAATTCCATAACAGACAACCGATCAACGCTAGAAATCCAGCCCGATCATCTGGTGATTGCAGAGTGTTTCGCACCACATCCTACAGTTGAAAGTATTCAAACCGAAGGCTGTGCTTACGATCTCCGAAGACGTAGCCATCTTCAACTGCCAAGAAGATACCAGCATTTTATGTAAGACCCTTCTACTTTAGGAATCTACAAACATTAAGAATACATAAAATCTAGGCGTAGGAATTACTGTATATTGAACGAAGTTTCATATGTACATATATATGTACATATATTATTGAACTATTTTAACCCGAATGCTCGAAAGGTATGTATATACCCATCAATAAGATGAACTTCATTCTTGTTGCTACTTTAAAGAAGAAGAAGAGTAAATTAATTGTGAAAATGTCAAAGTGGTGTGTAGTGTAAGAGCAAATATTAGGAATTTTAAAGTAAAATATCTCGGAAAGTAGAAGTGACCGCTCAATTTTTTTACTTCAGATTTGGTGTTTTTAGGTGTTTTTGCACGAATATACAAAGTTTCAACGCGATCGGAGAATTGTCGCGTAAGTAAACTGTTTCCTTTGCTATTCCTCAAATCCGGGTATCCGGATCCAAACTATTCGGATCTGGATCCGAACTATCCGTATCCAGACTAAGCAAAAATGTTCAAAATTTCCTCCAGATTGCATTGCATTATTGGGAAGCATGAAGCAGTGCAATCTGGAGGAAATTTTGAACCTTTTTTGCTAGTCTGAATCCGGATCCTCATTTAAGCATTCGGATAGTTTGGATAGCTTGCAGATCCGGTATCCGGATATTAGAAAATCCGGATCCAATTTTCAGCTTTAATTGGGACTTCACTTGTATACCGGACAGTTATGACTGAACAGCTCTTTCAAACAATCGGCAATCTGGACCTTGTTCTCTGTAATATGTGTAACGTTCCTAACTCCATAAAATACAATATCATCAAATGTTTTTGTCTCAGCACGCACAGCTACAACAGTAGATGGATTTAGTCAGCCAATTTCTTGGATGATTTGCTCTCACCCATTGTATTTGATAGGCTCAAAGACTTGACTAATTTTGCCGCAAACTCAAGTTTGCTTTAAATTGAAATTCCAAAACTTCTGCTTTGCTCATCAAGTATAAATGCTGTATTTTCATCTTCCCGCAATCTTCCCCACAGCTTCCTTTTCTCCTATCCCCATCCTCTTACCAGCTTACCCTTTCTCATTACCCGTGTTTTATCTCTACATTATCCTCGTCCGACTAAATCCAGCTTGTTTTTAAACGAGCTCTAAATCAAATGCATACAAGAAAAGTCTCATTTTCGCGTAGTTTAACAACCGCCCTGATAGGGCTGCATCATACGATCGAATCTAAAATTAAATCCACTCGCCCTGCAAGAGTCTATTCTCTTTTACGTCTGCATAAAAGTCAATCAGGCCGTAAGATTTACTCACTGGTTGTATACTCTGTTGGGTAAGGCCAGAATTTATATAATAAGCTGAACACAATAATATAATAAGAAGGACCGAAAATAAAAATTTAAAAAAATATCTAAAAAAAATTTAATAGGATGTATATAAAATATTTTTGTACAAAGCTATGGACGAAATCGAGCATACATAAAAATAATTGATTTTGATATGAGTTTTAAATTTTAGATTCCGCGCAAGGTGCACCAATGCAAGTTTTAGCGTGCGAATTTAGAATGGGTGTTTCTACAATTGCAGAAATAATCTTTTCTCAGCTTTAATTTTAATAAAAATGCACGGAACACTTGGTTTCCTTTTTATTTCAGGTTTAGTTCACGCTCTCCTTATCTTACATAGAATGTGCGAATCATTTCTTTTTATGAAAACCCCAGGTAAACCAAGGGCTACACCGAGCTAGACTATCTTGTTTTTTGAAAAACCTCTAGGCTACCCCGAGCTTGCACTAATATTTTCTTGGGGTAATGGTTTGAAATTTGTCACTTGAGAGCTGTCATCTAAATTACTTCTTGAGCAAAAATAAGCAAAAATTAGAAGAAAAGAAATAGATAAATAGCTAGAGCACATTTTACTTGTCTTCACCCATTTTATAAATAACGTTTTACAATTAATTATACTCAGTAGAATTGTCAGAGAAATGTCATTACACTAGATTTACAGATTTACCCGGTGTTTTAAAAACTTGTTCGATGAGTGCATAAACAAAACCCTGGGTAAATTTGGGGAAAATTTACACGGTGCTTTCATCGAACAAACCTTTTAATACATTCAAATAAAATATTGAACTCTAACATTATTGCCTGCCACCTATGTTTGAAAATATAATATAAATGATTAATGATTAATTCTGTCAAGTTTAAGTGACATAGTCGTCAAAACTAGCTTCATCGAAATCTATAGGAAAAGTGTTGAAAAAGTAATTATTCCATATTTTATTATTATTACATATTATTTTGATATAAATCTAATAGTTTTGTCTAATTCATGTGCATGTATCCTTGTCTAATTCTAATTGTGTCTACACATTTTTCTTTTAGATGACAAATGATGGAATGAGCCTACTGGACGCCAATTACAGTGCCTCAGATAAGTATGCGATATAAAGTTTTGATCAAAGATGCTTCGTGTAATTTTTTTATTTCGTATGGTCGTAGCATACTGCATGCGCAGCAGTATGTTACACTGAAGCTAGCAGCAGTATGCTACACAAACCCGCATGTCGATTGTGCTGCCAATTTCGCAAGGTTGCACATTTGACATCTGACGACGGGCCACTCGCGAGAAGAAAAGTAAAAGAAGAAGAAGGTTATTAGCGGGTAAGAAAGAAGGAGACATTTTGGTCTGAAAAAAGATCTTGTCTTCTGTGGGTTGTTCGAGAGTACTGAAGATGTAGAGACACAACAAGTTTTTTTTAAGTTTGTGTGGGCTAGAAAAATAAATATTATTCTGTGAGTGGAAAGTTTAAAGACTACGACGGCGCCATAAATAAAGAAAAGGTGTATGATTTCGAGGATTCGACTCAACCAGGAGCGGAAGAAAACAAAATCTTTCAAGTTGAAACATGGATTTTTCAGGATTTTCTGGAAATGCGGTACCCGGATGCCTGATTGATTTTCCTGAAGAGCTATGGGGCGATAGAAAATTATAGATTAACAGGGTAATTGAAAAGGATATGAAAACGAAAGGAGGAACGCGACAATGGCTTTGGCCGGAATTTATTTTTTTTAAAAAATATTGCTTAAATTACCTATATTGAGAAAACGTTAAGTGAGATGATATGTTATGGGCTCAGTGGAGACGGCGTGCGGTCCCTCGTGGGTTATGTGGGCGCCACTTGATTTTTCCTTTACCACCGTTAGCTTTCGAATACGATGCAACGAGAATCAAGAAACACGATAGATCGAAGTAAAATTTTTGTTCCACTACGTTATTGCCGAAGAGCAAATCGATGCACACAAAAATTATATATTACCCTACACAGAAGAAGGGCGTACGAATTATCGAAGAGACACTATCACAGCACCTTACCAAAAAATTTTTTTTCTTTAAAAAATGAGCAATACTTAGCTTCCGTCTCCTTTTGTACGTTTTTGTTACTAGATGGATACAATACCCCTGATTTGATCTTGGCAGTGGACCTATCAAGTCGATAGACACAGTTTCCCAAGGGAGGCTAGCATTCTTACGAGTAGCCATTGGTCCAGCTGTTTTCTGAAGATTTGGCTTGACTGCTTAACAAATTTTACAATTCCTAACATAAGTTGCGACATCCTTTTTCATTTTTGGCCAGTAGAATCGCTGCGTTAGTCGGTCAAATGTCTTCTGGATCCCCATATGACCTGATATAGCAGCGTCATGTGATTCGTAGATAACTGCTTTTCTTTCTTCCTTAGGTAAAATTATTCTCCAGTGGTCGGATTCCGTTGATAGATCGGGATATTGGACAGAACAATGTTTCTTTAGAACTTCGTTTTCCACTTTCCAATCCGGATAAGCCAGAGGATCAGCTAGGATTAACCTCACCATCTTATTATACCATTTATCTGAAGATACTTCATCTTCTGTTTGCATACTATCTATTACCGGGACACTTCTAGAAAGGTAATCTGGAAGCAAGTGCTCCCTGCCTTTGCGATGGACAATTTGAAAATCATGTTATTGTATTCGGACAGCCCATCTAGCCAATCTGCCAACGGGGTCTTTTAAATTATTCAGCCATACTAATGATGCATGTTCCGTCATTACGGTGAAACGCATTCCCTCCAAGTATGGCCGTAATTTTTCGACCGCCCACAATACTGCGAGGCATTCTCTTTCAGTCCTGGAGTAGTTACGTTCAGCACGAGTGAGTGACCTGCTTAGGTAGGCAATAACGCTTTCTGTACCATTTATATCTTGGGTAAGCACTGCTCCAATACCATAGCCAGAAGCATCAGTGTGTACTTTAAATGCGTATTCAAAATTAGGGCAAGATAAGATTGGCGCTATTATCAACTTTTCCTTGACCTTTCGGAAGGTTTCTGTTGTTTCGGTTGCTCGGTCCACAAAAATTTCTTGTTTTTCTGCAACAATTTCGTTAAGGGTGAAATTAACGACGCGAAATTTGGCATGAATCTCCTATACCACGACACCATACCAATAAATTCCCTGACATCTGTGAGAGTCTTAGGAATGGGAATATCCAGAATACATCTGACCTTGTCAGGATCTACTTGTAATCCATTAGCACCCACCATGTAACCTAGATATCGCAACTCAGGTCTACAAAATTCATATTTTTCAAAATTAATCCTCAAACCAGCTTCGAACAACTTGTCCAAGACCATCGCTAAAACCTTAATATGCTGTTCGAAAGACGGGGTAACGATAATAATGTCGTCGAGATAGGCGAAAACAAATTTCTCCAATCCGCCATTTAAAACTGAATCTATCAACCTCTGCCAAGTAGCAGGTGAATTAGAAAGCCCAAATGGCATCCTACAAAATTGGAACAAGCCTCTCCCAGGGACAGTGAAGGCTGTATACTGCTTTGATTCGAGGCTCATTGGGATCTGCCAAAATGCAGATTTAATGTCGAGGGAAGATATAAACTTTGCATTTTTCAAACTATCAAGAATCGCCGTTACGTATGGTAGTAGATATGCATATTTCCTTGTGACCCTATTCAGTTTTCTGTAATTTACACAAAATCTATGAGAGCCATCTTTCTTTTTAGCTATAACTATTGGAGATGCCCACGCACTATAAGAAGGCTCCATTACTCCGTCGGCCCTACCCAATTCTTCGTCGATTATCTTCTGAATTGCTGGCGATACAGATAGTTCAGAGTTTGTTCGAATGATATGTGAGACGTTCTTAGCACAGCCAAGCCCACTAACCATCTTTGTTCTAGCCAACTGGATAATACTGCTCAATTCCTTTCGCTGTTCTGCAGAGATTTTCGACCTGTCTTCCAACATAGCAGTCGTTTCAAATCTCCAATATCGATTCCGTAAGTTTACCTCGATTCCCATCTCATGCCAGAAATCCATCCCAAGGATGAGGGAATGAGGTAACTCCGGTATGATTAATACTTTAAACAGTTTCACGAAACTTTCCAACTGGATAGGTATCTCAATTTCGCCAATAGCTTGTATCCTTCCCCCGATCGCTAAAATGACCGCTTGTGATCTCACTTGTGTGAGTTGTAACCCCATTCCTTTCAGCTTATCCCACCCTGGTCGACCCATGACCGATCGAGAGGCACCCGAATCTAAAAGACCTAACATCTTCACACCGAAAACTAAAACTTCCAAAAATGGACGATTATCACTACCCATACCCATACTAAGAAAAGCATAATCCAGCACAGCTGAGGGTGGGTGATAACTCGACACCTTACAACAGTTAGCTGATACATTTGCGGCTCTTGAGGAATTTATTGAGCTCGACTCTCATTTCCCCGATTCAATTGGATTGAACTTTCGCTGACATTCCTAGAGTTATTAATAACACTGCTAGGGCTACTGTTATTTGGATTACATCTTGGACAACGCGATCTTATAATTCCCACGGTGCCACAACCATAACATCTACGAGCTTCCCGGCAGAACCTGGCACTTTTTACAATTTAGGCAGTTAAACTTTGGTCGAGGGTCTTGATTCACCATACTGGCAACATTTTGAGTTTCGGTAGACATGTAAGCTAGATCAAGCTCCAATAAAGTGGTGTTACGACGAGATGACGGGGGAGCAAATGACTCCACTGCTTCTCTCACAGCTTCTAACCTCCTACCTAGATCAACTAATGAGTCGATGGTCTCGATATCGTGTAAGCCCAGTTGGCTCTGATAGAAAGGGATTACATTCCTTTTAAAATCTTAAGTTTCTGCTCGTCCGACATCCTAGTAGAAAGGCGAGAAAACATACTCTCCATTACTGCGACATACATCCCAATGGATTCTGTTCTACCCTGAGTACGCCTTTTTATTTCTTCGATAAGACGATCGTCAAAATCCAATGGCAAATATTCCTTGCGTAGTTCTTTAACCAGATCTGACCATGAAGAGCACTTGCCCTTTATAGCTCTATACCACAATAAAGCGCGACCTTCGAACAGGTCTAAAGCGGACCTAAACAGTTGACTTTTAGACACCCCTCGAGCTTCACAGAGTTCTGAGACTCGCTCTAAAAGTGAATTGAGGGATTGCCCTTTTTCGCCGCTAAATCGAACACCCCATTTTTCAATTGCTACGCGATGTTTACTACTTGTGACTGGGGACATTTTTTCTTCTTCCTCAGTATCTGAACCACTACTATCCACCTTACCGCGGAGAGTTCCTAGTGCCATTATTAGTGAGCTTCGTAAGGAAACTCTAGTACTCTTGTCCCCACCTGAGGTTTCTGACATTCCCATCAACCTGCGTAATGCCCATTGAATCTTTGAAACAATTTTCTTGCAATCCCACTTCCTTCCTCACCCTCAAAGCCATCAATTAAGCCATTGACTTCATCAATCTTTTTCCGTAAAGCTTCTTCATCCTCCTCGAAGGTAAATGGATACGCTGGGTACTCGATCGCGGTACCCTTTTCCTTTTCAGCCTTTAATGCTGTCCTCAACAACTTACGCATTTCATCTACCGGGCCTACTTTTAATCCCCTGATAGTTAACTCGTAAGATAACTCCTCCTGACTAAATCTGTTAATATCCATCTTAATCAACTAAAGCAAACGAATGAAGGGTCGACAAAATAGAGCACTGTAAGCCCTGCACCTCACGCCGACCACAAGAATATTGATAGAGTTCAGAGCCGCAAAAAAAAATTTATATATATAATAAGAAGAAGTGACGGGACAGTTCATTAGCCACTAGCGCCCCTTTCATGGGATATTTTACTGTGTAATTTTCTTTATTCTATGAAAATGTCTCAAACGGGATACCTGTATATATTTTCAATCTTCTTCGAATAACTCCAAATCGTTTTTTCTTTTTTTTGTTTAACCTAACTTAAGCAAATTACTCCAATAAAAATTAAATTTCTACGATAAAAATTCTTGAGCAACTTCGTATGGAATACCGCATACAGATTATGTATTCCGAGTCACTTGGATACCCCTGGGTATAGTATGTAGCCCGGCGGGTCAATTTGACTTTTCAAAGAAATCCCCCAAGTTAAAATTGCTCCAAACTTATTTATATAAAAGTCGCCTTTAGAAACCTATTATTCGAATCTCCGGCACTATGATAGTTCACAGAAGAACTATGCAAGGTGGCAATTAAAGCAAACTCGTAATACTATTAGCATGGATAGGCACTTTCCCTTTATAGATGTACGAAAGGACCGTTGTTTATTAGGGTGGACCTCTCTACCGCCTTATGACTCGAACTATATCCAAGAGTATCAGACTTGCAACGACTCGACCTCTCGTGAGGCGATAATACTTAATTTTGTAAACTATTACTATTTTAATAATATTAAATTATTCAATCTCCAAGTAAAAATTGGATTTGTTTATTTTGGTTATTTTCACGGTCTAACTTTTACCTTCTATGTGGTGGCTTCAGACCAAGTATTTTGGAATTTAGATTTACTAAATTACATCCGACGTAATGACTTTGAATAGAAAAACGCTTTAAGATTCGAATTCGATTGACAGATTAGGCAACTTGGCCTTTGTGAACCACTTACTAAGTAAAACACTTCGGCGTTAAGAATTCGGAAAAAAAAATTTGATCCTGAAAGTCCTTTGTTTTATTGTAAACAAAACCATGCAAGCAAAGATTAACTTATTAGTTACTTATATATTGTTACTTCTTAGAGTACACCTAACTTAAAAAAATTCTTATAGAGAAAATCTCATATTGACCGGATTTTTCAAATAGTAGCGGGATTATGAATCAAAGATTGGAACAAGTCAGGGATCGACCACTGTAACTGATTTTCTTCAAACTTCTTCATCGAATTCCACTGCACTCCATTTTAGAATTTTAATGCGCGGGATTTTAAAAGCGGCCGAATACGACTTTACAAAAATAAGTAATTAGATAGTATTTTACAATTTTAAATGGTTCTGGCTCTGAGCATTTCAAGACCATAACAGATAATTGAATCGCAAATAGGATAAGGACATGAATTTATAGAAATAAGTTTCGTGTTGGAAGAACACTAGAGAATTAGATTTTTAAAAGGTTTACAAGATTTTTGTTGGACATAACAATTCTTCTGCTAGTATATAGGTTAAAATAATTGAGTGGTAATCAGCGTGAAAACCCACGGCAAAACATATATGAAGCTGAGATGCAAAAAAAGACTTGACGATATATTTTTAGTAATAGGGCTGCAAATTTTGGAAAGATTTGGTTTTGTTTTCTTAGAGTTGCGTTTTTTTTTTTTGGTCTCAGTGATAGGAGAGAGAGAAGAATTTAAAAATTAAACTCGATAAAGTAAAGAAATGCATTACATTGCGAGGTCAATCTGACATTACAGTACTGAATCTTAAATACCTGAAAAAAAGACGTCAATAACATGATATGAGTCTTTAATGGCAGGAAAGTTTTTTGTTTACTGTGTAAATTACAACAAAGAATCTAACATTCAATATCAGTTTATATAAAGTACAGAATTTAGAGATGAAGGTGCTAAAGTTGGGGAAAACATAAAACTGTAAATTTACAAGGACATATGAGAAGTGTAACTAAGCCATAGGGCTTATAATTTGATACGCTACCCATGACTTGTTTTGATTGCTTACCTAATTCTGGGTATTATACGCAATAGTTCTTATTGTGGACAGGTTATGAAATCTTAGCGCTAGGCGACACTGTCAGATCGGTATCGCTTCTTATTTCTCGGGTTGAAGAGATCCGTTCATTTACGAGGATATTATACGACAAGGTTATTAAATTAACAACTGAACGATGTCTTAATTTTCTAACTTTTGAGCATTTTAATTGTCAGATATCCGCCACCAGGGAGCTCCTTCGAGGGACCGGACGACACGTGTGTAAATTGTTAGTATATTTCCTTTTGATTATTATATTGTGCTATTTGTTTGAACAGTGTGTTGATAAGTCATTAAATATCCGAGCCAGTATCATGTCGTTAGTAAGGGCGTTTCAATTTCGCTAGTACAAAACGAAAAGACAAAGCTCGGGTTGGCTATGTCAGTTCTTTTTTAATCTTCTTGAAACGCCTGGCAGGGCATGCAATCTCTTGAGCTGGCTGTCCGCCGAGTGATCTGTCAGCTCATGCTGGCAGTTAGGACTTCACGTCCAATTGTCATCGCTCCATACTTCCATAACAAAATGGTGCCCACCGTGGGACCACCTCAGTCAGACTTGGGTGGTCTAACTGTAGATTTTACTGGGGAGTAGATCTGTTGTGATATGATCTTCTCGTATTTGCTAGTTGATTGACCTCAGGTGTGATATCTAGCGGAATTTGCATGCGGACTTGAGTCTGACTGGTGTTTGTCATCCTAAAGCTTTTGAGTAAAGTTAAAGTTTTTGCAAGTTTTGAAGTTCTGAGTAATGTTAAAGTTTTGATAGAGTTTTTGATTAAAGTAACGTTTTGAGATTGTGTAATCAAAGTAAAGTTTTCTTTATCGTCTTTTTATCTGCAGTCCGACTTTAGGTTTGACTTAGTCAAGCCTCAAGTCCTGGAAGTTTGTAATGTTTTGGATTTTTGAAATTTTGAATTATTGAGATCTTTCCCGCGGGCCTTCTGCTATGGCCTCACAGCGTATTTTGTTGTGTTCTCACGGAGGCATGTCTCGCTGGTCATCCGACTGGACAGAGTCATGAATCTGTGAGATGACTTTTGGCTTTGAGCTAACTACTTGACCAGATTCATGGTTTTTCCCGGCTGGAAAGCTAGCTGGATATTGCGATAATAAGTGATGCTGGAGACCTGCAGTAATCAGGAGCTGGCATACTGCTAACTGCCTGGCTGAAGAATCTCTAGCAGCATTTTCAGTCTTTGACATTTTGTGACCCGACTTTTCTGAGATTTCGTTAAGAATGCAAATTTTTTCTACACACATCCACATCACTTGCCTTTACGTTAATATTTTTTGATCTGAAATCTTTGGAGGGTGGACTTGGGAGATTTTTGTCTTGAGGAGTAAGCTCTTGGAGAGGAACGGAGAGATTTTCTTTTTAAATTTGTGATTTTTGCTATTGCGATACTTTGAGTTTAGCTCAAGATAGTTTCACGGATTCTTTTTCTTGACAATTGGAAACTTTGAGTTTAGCTCGTTGAAATTATTAGATATTAGTTTTGAATCAGCTCGTTAGAAATTGTGTGAGTTTAGCTCCTCTGATTTTCTATAACTGTATGGCACGGTTTGACTTTGGTTGTGAAACCGTGTTGATAGTATACATCGAATAATTTTTGGATTTGGCATGGCTCCATACAGTGCCTCGAATTCTTTTCAACTATTTGAGGTAATTAAGTGGCAACACGGGAGTTGCATATTATTTTTGTTGTGACATCAGCCTTCCGCTGGTGAAATCTTTTGAGTTTTGGAATCAGTAGGATCTGGGTATCTTGATTCTGACAACCCTGGACATTCTCTTGTTTTTTTTTAAATTGTATACATGGCTAACATGAGAACACCACCTCCCCTAGCCGACATTTCAACAAAGTTGCCCGAACAGTGCACCATCTGTCAGGATGGAGACTGGTCAGTCAAGAGAAAACCAGTTGAGACCATCTGCGGACATGTGTTCCACAAAGCGTGTTTACGTACATGGATAGGTGAACAGTCAAATTGTCCGAATTGTAGGTATCGTCTCACACAGTATGATTTCACGGTCTATACAGGCGCCGTTCCGAAAAAGATTCTTACGAAGCCTGGAAATCAGGAGCTTCGACAGTCCGTGCCAGCATTCAATCTGCCCTCATTAACGATTCCACTAGTCAATCGTACATGTTTGCCACCAGGTTTACAAAAGCTGCTTTCAGAAACCTTTTCACATCCGAATTCGAGGATGCATAGTCCAGCACCTACTACCCACGGTCAAGGCCTAGTAGCTTCAGCAGCATTAATGGCTAGTCCAGATGCAAGACCTCATACGAATGGTATCTCACAGAGTATAGATGCTGTGCGGGATGAAATTTTTTACCATCTTAATCGGCCAGCTCCGACTGTGCCTAATCACGTAGATACTTCTCGACCACCACCACCAATATTACAACCCTGTCGTAGGATTTCCCGGACCAGCTAATGGTCAACACCACGCCCCAGGCAATTCACCCAGACTCGACATCCCACCGAATCCGATGCCTGATAATACTCCTCGGGCACTTGCATACCAGAATAATCGACCACAACCCAACTCATGGTCACGACGATCAGGTAGTCCTATACGTAGATGGAACATTGCGTGGATGAGTTTGTCTGCCGAGTTGAAGCACTCACCTACTCAGTGCTGGAAGAAGATTTCGATTTCCTCGTTAGAAATATGAGCACGCTGCTCACAGGTTTGGCCATGGAATGGTACTGGTCAGTGTTCCGTCAAAACTGTACACCAACAAAATTTCACACTCTCATATACTCCAAAAATTATCCAATATAGGCTTTTGTGATAATTTAGTTGCATGGTTCGCATCATATATCTGCGAGCGACTGCAAACAGTAGTCCTTAACGGTCACCAGTCCTGCCCTTTCTCTCAAATCTCCGGTATTCCGCAAGGCACCATACTTGGTCCTTATATCTTTCTGCTCTATATCAACGACTTACCACACCTGTTAAACACCGATTGTCTCTTATATGCAGATGATGCTAAAATTGTTAACGTCATTCACACAGAAGACGACTGTAAATTACTTCAAAGAGATATTCTTACCTTAGTAAATTGGAGCAAGCATAACTTGCCGTTGAATATTTCCAAATGTAAAGTCATAACTTTTTCTACAAAAGCCAATACCATATATTATGACTACACAATGGGTGATTCATCTCTTAATCGCGTTACCGAAATGAAAGATTTAGGAGTAATTTTCGACCAGAAACTATTATTTCAAACACATATCAACTGGATCATCTCGAAAGCATTTAAATTCTTGGGTTTTTTATTCCGAATCTGCAAATCATTCAAGTCTGCTACCTCATTAATAACCCTTTATAATTCTCTAATAAGAAGTCATCTATGTACTATACGGAACCACCTATATGCTGTATATATACACAAATTGAATCAGTACAGAGAAAATTCACCATACTTCTTTTATATAAAACAGAAGGACACTATCTTAACAATTTCAGTCGTCTCGACAAATTTGGTATTCCTTCTTTGGAAAAGCGTCGTCTTTTCTTATATGAATTGTTTTTTTTAAATTAATACACAACCTTATTAATTGCCCTGAATTACTCCATAATATTAACTACCTTGTTCCATCTAGAGTCACCAGGTGCCATTAACATTTCAAATTACTACCGCAAGGACCAATTTACGATACAAGTCCCCCCCTTACAGGATACAAAAAAAAACATAGCGACTTATTCAATGAACTTGACATGCTCGGTCTTAGTCTCTGTGCCTTTAAAAGAATTATCAGAAATGAAATTCAGACTCCCCTCTCTGAATAACGGATCAATATTGACCCATTGAATATTTTTTTTCTCCTCTTTTCTTCTCCAATCCTTTATAATTTTAATTATATTTTTTATTTTTTTTTTATTTTTTTATAATTTTAATTTAATTTTTCCCCCTTTTTGTAATTTTTTGAATATTTTTTTTGTTTCTTTTTTGAATTGCTATCTCACTTAAAAATAGTTTTTTTTTTTTTTTGTAACATTTTAGTCTTCTTTTTCTTGATGAAATACATTAACATAAATACTTGGATTTAATAATTTGACCGGAAGCTTTTAATTGTGACTTTAGTCTGTAAGCTATCGCTGTAAAGTTATAAATAAATAAATAAATAAATAAAGACTACTCTTCTGTCTGAATGGGGAGTTCCCAAAGATAATTGGAAGGTGCGACTCCAATTAATGTCCCGCAGGTAGAAATCCTGTGAGTCCTTTGCAACTTACCATCAAAATCTAGTGCAACTGCGTGATCAGCTGCAGACTTCGATGACAGATAGTGAATTCCTGGAAATAGTTAAGTCCAACTTGTTGCCAGAGATTCAAAATAAGATCTGTTTGCACCCTACCAATACTATTGGACCCAAGCTACGCAATTGCGGATTGCGACTGCTAGTAGCCTGAACCCGTATCGACATCATCGGGTGAGTGAAGTTGATGACATCTCAAATTTTTATCCTGATGTACCCATATTACCTGGATGCGGCAATAGTATGATTTGATTTGTTGGAATTGCGATCAGCAAGGCCACTATTATCAAGACTGCGTACAGGAAAGGCAGCAAGTATTCTGCTACGGATGCGGACGCAAGAATATTTTCAAACCAAACTGTACACTGTCTACAGAAAAACAAGAAACGGGTCGGGAATCCCAATACCTTTTCTCGACCAATTTCAACGTCTCGAATATCAACAGCTCTGACTACTCCAGTTCAAACCTTGAGCAGGGAGGAAAGTCCGCTCCATCAGCAGACGACGAACCATTGAACTATCCATTGATATCACTCATTGACTTTGGTGATATCAACCATCCATCTGACAGCTCCAATGCTGAGAATAGTTCCTTAATAGAAACAGAGAACTTGATCGACTTCTTTGCAGATTTTCAAGCTCCAGTTTCCACCTATAGGGAGTCCTCGACACTTTTGTTAGACAATTCTACTCGAAGATTCGTTAATTTTCGACGTCCTATTAAAACCAAACGTAGTTTTTTCTGGTGATGTTGCTAAAAAAGAGGTTCGTCATCTGCTATTTCGATTTTAAAACAGCCACCAAGCTCTGGTTTGACGAGTGGGCGTGAGCCTTTTTTATATTCGCTGACGCCCTACCACACGCAGTGCGAGACCGTATCTTCTCATCAGTGGCGGAGCTCGTAGGAATTATGCACCCAGATTTGGACCTTAATAAGAAAAAGAAACGATCTACTGTTTGTTGGAGTGAATATTGTCGACGAATCCAGAACACATTCGACCGTATGCCGAAGTTAAGCTGCTTAGGCGAACTGTGACTGGGTTACATAATTGTGCTGCTACTGTCAGTATCCTAGACCAGAGATCTCTAAAACGACTGGCGGAAGCAAGCATCGGATGGAGGATGTACCACACTCAAGTGCAGGTAGCTACTGGTGCCATGACGAATGTCCATGGTCATGTGGATTTGGACATCACTTTTCGTGGTAAGACTCAAAACGTGCATTTTTACGTGGTTCCTGGGCTCACACAAGCACTATATCTGGGAATAGACTTCTAGACTTCTGGCGTCTATTTGGGTTTACTCCAGATGTTCTGGGTATAGTTCCTGAAGTGATGCCAAGCCTAGTAGCTGCCTCAGACACTGACTGCCATGTTCTTTCCGTTCGAGAAAATCAACGTCTTGAAGCCATGAAACAACTTTTTCCTTCCTTCGCCTCTTTGGGCTTAGGAAAAATTTCTCCTGTCACTCACAAGATTGAGACGAGTGATGCTACTCAGAGGTTTTTTGCAATTTCACCGGCAGTGCAGAGTGTTATGGATGCTGAGCTGAGACGCATGCTATCACTAGGTGTGATAGAGGAGAGCCAGAGTCCGTGGAGCTCTCCAGTTGTTCTAGTGAGAAACACTGGAAAGGTTCGGCTGTATTTTGACGCCAGGAAGGTCAACTCCGTTACTAAGAAGACGCACTTCTGAGTCGATTTCCTCCGGCAAATTACATCACCAGTCTGGACTTGAAAGACGCTTTTTGGCATATCCCACTGATTTCAGAGAGAAGACCGCTTTTACAGTACCTGGTCATCCTTTCTATCAGTACACCGTGATGCCCTTTGGCCTCTGAAATGCTCCACAAACTATGTGTCGCCTCATAGATAGTTATTCTACTTGATCTTCGTGAGCACGTTCTCGTCTATTTAGACGATTTATTAATACTGTCATCAGACTTTGACTCTAATCTCATTTTACTATCCCATATGGCGGATTGTCTGAGGAGAGCTGGCCTCACTATCAACGTTGAGAAGAGTAAGTTCTATAACAAGGAGAGCAAATACTTGGGTTTTATTGTCGGAAAGGGAGGGATACGAACTGACCCCGATAAGATTTCAGCCATAGTTGACTATCCGTCACCTAAAACGGTTCGGCAGGCCCGACGCCTACTAGGCATGGCGGGATGGTATCGACGATTCTTTCCGAACTATGCTGATCTCACTGCCTCCATTACAGACACCTTGAAAAATCCCAGTCAGCTCCAATGGACACCTGAAGCCGAGACGTCTCTGGTCTTATTGAAGCAGAAACTTACTTCTGCTCCGCTGTTAGTGAGTCCAGAATTCACCAAACCGTTCGTTATCCAGTGTGATGCGAGCCAACAAGAAATTGGTGGGGTGCTGTTACAACTAGATGACGATGGTCACGAGAAGCCAATAGCCTACGTCTCGAAAAAGTTGAATACAGCACAGCGAAATTATACCGTCACGGAGCAGCAATATCTAGCAGCATTATTAAGTGTGCAGAAGCTCCGGCCCTTCATAGAGCATATGCCATTTACGATTGTGACTGATCATGCGAGCTTGAAATGGCTGATGTCCCAAAATTACCTCAGCGGTCGGCTTGCTCGGTGGAGTCTGAAGCTCCAGGGTTTCGACTTTATTATCGAGCATCGGAAAGGAAGCCTGAATGTTGTTCCTGATGCGCTGTCACGGATTCACTGTAACAGCCTGACACCTTCTGAAGATCCTGGTCCGGAGGTTGACCTTAGTTCTTCGTATTTAAATTCCTTGGAATATGAGGAGCTGAGGAAGAACGTTAAATCAGCTTTCAATAAACTACCAGATCTCAGGGATAACTTCATTTATATTCAGACTGTTCCGATAATAGGCGATCCCATTCAGGAGGAAGAGGTTTGGGAGCTTTTGGATTCCACGAGGGCTTGTCTCCGACGTCATTTCAAGGGCGCATGATCCACCACTAGCTTCACATGGAGGTATAGGGAAAACACTAGAACGATTGAGAAAACTTCTGTTCTGGCCTTGAGTGACAGTCGATGTCAGAAACTACGTAGGCGCCTGGGATGTGTGTAAAGAAACTAAAGCCACTAATACTATTCTTAGACCACCAATGGGAGTTCAGTCTGTGACAGAAAGACCCTGGCAAAAACTATACATCGATTTCTTAGGTCCATATCCCAGATCAACGGATGGAAATGTATCCTGAAATCGAAGTTCCCAATTCTCAAACCGATGAGAAAAGCATCTACTCTCTCTACTCAGAATTGTTTCATACGTTCGGAGCTCCAGAGACGATAGTCTCCAACAATAGAGTTCAGTTTTGCTCTGTTCAGTTTACCAAACTCTTGGAAAGATATGGCGTTAAGCACTTGCGAGCGGCAGTCCATTCTCCAGAACGAGTGAACCGGTCTCTGTTGTCGGGCATTAGAGCGTACATTCAGAAGGAACACACTAAGTGAAATGAGAAGCTGAGCCATATCGCTAGCTCCCTCAGGAGCTCTTTCCACCAAGCAACTGGCTTCTCACCCTACAGCATATTGTTTGGTCAACAGATGATTGACCACGCGAGCTCGTATTCTGTCCTTAAGAGCTTAGGAACAGTGAGTGCACCTTTAAAAGCGGATGCTGAAGACAAACTAACATTGATCCGTGCGAGAGCGCAGGAAAACTTGAACTACGCGTTCGAACAGGGTTCAAGAGCTTATAATCTTAGAGCGAAACCTGTCAGTTTTAGAATTGGTCAGACGAAATTTTACACAAAGTTATTTCCAACAGCAGACCAGTGCTTAAATAGGACGGAAATTTCTAACGTGTCGTATTAAAGCAAGGAAAGGAAACTCGCTTTATGAGCTTGAGGATCTGCAAGGGAGGTCAATCGGTATCTACCACGCGAAAGACATTAAGACTTGATCGAGACTAAGTAAACTGAAATATCTGGTGTACTCACCTAAAATATATCTTTCATTCCTGGTAGCCCTAAGTAGGCATCCAGCCAGTTTAACTGGTAAACCACAGGATGCCAATGTGCCGGTTAGGACCTTCCCAGCCTAGCGGCCGGCATTTTTGTCCCAATCCCTCGCCTGACAATGCGTCAGAACCCCTCCCATGGTACCCAACGGAGGTTACACTGCCGTTGGAATACCAATTTAAATAAGTTTTTGTAAAATTTCAATTCCCGCTGTGCTGGCACACTTCGTGTTGAATTTTAACTTTTAGAGACCCGATCTGGGTGTGGCGATTTGGAGACGCACCCTCGGATGAGTGTTGATCTGCGGTCTGCTTTGCAATTGGTTGGTTAGGTTACCGATTGTAGAGGCTTCTCCGACTCATTTTGGTGGAGAATGGCAGGGGCACTGACCGACTGGCTTTTTAGGTTGCTAGCCTGTTAGTGCACCTCTGGCTTTCAATACCAAAACCGACGTCGTACTCTGACGAAGGACTAGCATGACTTCGGTGATGCGGCTCTGACTCGTCACGCTTAGAGAAAGTCTGAAAAGCCTTCACGGCTTTTGTAGGGTTGGCACTACTCACCTTTTAGGAAGTTAGAGATCTTGGATCGAGCCACACATTGGGCGCCCGCAGCGATGAGGCCTATCTATTAAGACCGGCTAGCTCAGTCGACCATTTTTCAGTGTTGTCTGGATCACGGGTGGACTAGATAATCCTGCCCTGTTATGGCCGTAGCATACTGCATGCAGTAGTATGCCACAAGACAGCTAACAACAGCACGCTACATGTAAGCTACTGCAGATGTGGGCGGTGCGAAGAGACTCGAACGCCACCTAACTGGGAACGAGAAGGAAAAAACCAAGGGGAAGAGCGCTTCTTCTTACTTTGAGTTTGACAGTCAACAAGAAGGAGAAGAAGATCCGAGGTGATTTTGAGTAGAGCTGACAGTATTGGTGAATAAGAAAATAAAATCGGAAAATATCACGGGGTTAAAACATAATCTGTGAAATTGAAGAGTAAGAAACGTAATCTGATAAGTAAAGTAAAGTAAAGAATATTTTTTGTAGAAACCATAAAAGAAAAAGTCCAAAGGATATTCAGAAATAACTCCACCCAGAATTTCTTGAGATTTTCAAAGATTGCATGGTAAAGTGTTGCATTCTTGAGACCAAAGATCTTCTTAAATTAATGGCCCAACAATTTTGTTCAATTTCGAACTGCCGCCGCAGACTTCCCACCTGTGAAATCGGTGGAGCCGAGCAAGCACACGGCTATTACAATCATTACAGGGTCTGTTAATGGATAGGCCGCCATCTTAGGGCGCGTCAAAACCACGGTTACGGTGGTAGGATTTCAAGATTTTTCTTCCAATTTCATACTAAATACAAATTTTATAGTGATACTGATCCAAATTACAGCCCGAAGGTATTGAAACAGGTCATTTCAACCAACAATAGCCCTTGCGGATACCCAACAAAAGTGCGGGCAATGTTTTTGAACCAAAGTATTCAAAAGGCAACATTTGTAACTGAAATATATTCAAAGGCAAAGGTTTTAGTGCATACAAAGGCAACGTCTTCTCACACATTTTTGGTGGAACATGGAACTAGTTTAACCCATTGCAACACAAAGCCGGAGAATCGCCGACCAGGGTAAATTTGTCACTGACTCACAAAGCCGGCGATTCGCCGGAAGTGATTAAGTGATTTTTTTTACATTAAAACTGAATGACAATAACTTTATTCATAAAAATGACATAAATAAGTATATTTCGGTTACCGATTTCATAATAAAATGTAATAATCACAATTTATTTCACATTATTTAATACAAAATATTACGATATTTTAACATCTGTCAATACCTCCAAAATGGCCGAACGCAATCGTAAAGAAACTCGTCACGCTTGTAATAATTTATCAAATGAGGATGAAAACAGCGAATTCTTTTGGAAAGTGGCAATGAGAATGAAATTGATGAATATTCTAGTGATTTTACGCCTTCGAACAATGTTTTGGAACGTTCAAATAGTGAAAGTGATGTGTTAAGTGACAGTTCCATAGAGCATCACATCGATCGAGAGATACCTCCCAAAAAAATTAAAAATGAAGAGTGGGTTTGGAATGCTGATTCATCACAAATATCCAAAATAAACATTTACGGGAATACTAGGTTTGTGTCGTTCAGTGGAAATGAGTTAAGGTTAGAATCCATCACCATATGACCTATTCAAAATGATTTTTAGTGTCGAATTTTTTTAAGGAATTGAGGAGACTAATAGGTTTGCGAAGCAAAAGCATGCTATAATACGTGATGATACGTGGTTTGATGTAACTGCGGATGAAGTACAAGCAGTTTTTGGTATTTGATACTGCAAAGTCAAGTAAAAAAGAATATCTTGGAGTGAAGGCATCATGCCATTCAAAAGGTTTGAAAAGATATTGTCAAATTTACATTTTTCAAACAATGAATTTTTAGACAAATCAGATAAACTTTACAAAATCCGTCCAATAATAGAACATATTTCAGCCCGTCAAATCTAGCTCTCCTCTACAAATGCGACATTAGACCTATGTAGAATAGAATACAATTCCCATATATGGGCCGGCGCTGGTTGCACAGCCTTAAGCAGGATTTACATTATGATGGCATGCATTTTTTACAGAAATTGTGAGGGAGGTAGTACATCGTATACGGAAATTCTGCATTTTTCCAGACCTCGATTTGTCAAAGTGTGCGGGTCCGGAGCCATATAAAGACCTCAAATATAGTAAGTTTTTATAGTTATTGAAACTAAAACAAAATAATATTTCGAATTTAAGCACTTGTAATGCTCTAATTAGGTGTAGAATTTCCATTTACCACAGTGTAAAATTTTTGTCACAACCTTTTGAGCAGTTGACTAAGTTGTTGCATATTTAGGCGTGTTTTTTGACGTTTGTTCACCGAAAATTCATTATAGTTCATTCTGTGGTAGATAATAGTGAAGACACAAAATGAACTGTGTTGAAAAGAAAAGTACTACAAAATATGTCAAAACACACGCCTAAAGAGTACGACAAAAGATCAGAATCACCCTCCAGCTCAAGAGGTTGTGACAAAAATTTGGCACTGTGGCAAATGGGAGTTCTACACCTAATTAGAGCACTAGAAATGCTTAAATTCGAAACATTATTTTTAATTTGTAACGTGAAGTGTAATTTTCAGTTCATTCTATGCCATGCAAGGGTTGCTGACCTGAATAAAAACACGAAAAAATCAGTAGAAAAGTTCATTTCAATTAGGCGTACATTTTGACATTCAAGTACGACAAAAGATCAGAATCACCCTCCTGTATGGACCCACGTACCAATAGGCAGTTGCTGGTCGAAATACGGAAGTAATTAAAAAATGCACTTAATTTCACCTTGTCAACTTGGTTGGATATCTACGGTATAAGAATAAGATGGTACTCTAATTTTGAAGAAAAGATATACATTTACATTTGCTAACATTAGACTGAAAGTCAAGATGTTAATCTTCCACCAATCCATAACTGCATCCAAATCATATATTTTGTAGTAGAAGAATCCTCCACAACTCAGGCTTTCAAGGTATATCGCACCCGTTCTCACCTAAAACGCAACAAGTCTTGTTTTAGTATTACTTAGTAGTTCATCATTCCTTGGTCTATTTGTAGTGCTTTACTTATATAAAAAAAAAAAATTAAATAATTTAAGTTAATCTAATTTTTTTTTTAGCTTTTTTTTTAGCAGCAAATTTGTTAAATCTACATAGAATTAAGAGCATAACCCCTTGCAAAAAGGATGCAGAAACTCACAATCCTATCCGAATTAATCGAACGGCTTCCATGCGAACGAAAATAATTCATAAATGAGACTTGTCTTAATTAAGGATATTAGCAATTTTATTTAAGGCTCCAGCTTTGTCATCGACGAAAGCCTTTTAATTTCTTTATATTGTTGTGTACCTAAAAGCCTAAAATAAATACCTAATTATAAATTAACAAAATTTAAAAAATATTAAAATATTTCATGCATAAAATTTTCACATAAGCTAAACATGCCTAAAACATGGTTAGCGTATCTATTCAATCAGTGAAGAAAATTCCGTCAGCAATTTTCTTCACATTCCATAGAGTTAAAACAAAATTATTCCCTTCAGCAAAATTTGCCAGTAGAAATATTTAATTTGAAAAATAAAATAAAAGACAAATCGTACCTTCAGTACGATTTGTCGTGAAAATTGTAATATGTATGTACGAACGTACATACATATCACAAAAAAGCTTTCGCGATAAGAAGAGCGCGCCGCGAAAATACATTGTATGTATACGCGCGCGGCAATTCTAATCGTCGTGGTAGTGGCTGATGTTTATCAAAGCATCAAATTTCAAGCCTCCGTACAACAAATAAATTAAAATTTTCTCAGGGTGAAAATGCAACTACGCATTTTCTACCCTGAACGAAGGCTCTTGATCGCGACAAAAGTGATCAAGAGCCGAGTTGGATTTTAAATTTGATGAACGGCGGTTGGCGGTCGGATTTTCGGCAGTCGAATAAAAAAAAAACGAAAGGAAGTAGATTTTGAGGTTTGATCGGGATCGGCACGGTGCGGTTCGGTTTAGATTTGTAGAAAGTAATAAAGTTATAAAAAAAAACGAGAAGTGATAATTTTTCGAAGAACAAAATTGTAATATATCTACAGGATAATTAATAACGTTGTAAAATTTGTAGAAATTAATACAGTTATAAAGAAAACGAGAAGTGATAATTTTTTGAAGAACAAATTTTTTGGAGAATAGGTTTAATACCGAGGGAAAGTGTATACACTTGTGCAAGTGAAAGAAGGAAATAAAGAAAAGATAAAAAGAAGCAAAAGTGTTCAAGTGTTGTGTGTACAATTTACCCTCCTCCAGGCCTCAGTGCGTACCCCGACCTCAGTTATAGGAGGAAAATATATAACAATTGGCGCAGCCGGTAGGATATAGGAAGCCTACTTTGCAACACAAACAAAGTATAAGCGCTCGAAAACCCTCTATCCTACGAGTCAAAAAGGAGTTTAAGACGAGATCGAATACTGGGCAAGACACCCTACCCTCCGCCTGAAGTTGAGTCTGGCTTCAGGAGTATTTCGATCTTGTCGGCTCCCAACGCTCGGGGTCGGACAGCTTTAACTGCCTCTGTTTGTAAAACACGCAGCCACCCCCTCATCAAAGCACAAAGTGCCAACGTGGGACAATAGCGGGCTTCATCCCAGCCCAGGAAAAATAGATGTCCACATTAAGAGGAAAATTCCAAAGCGAAAACCTGAAGGAAGATAAGATACACTCCAATCTGCGATCCGAAGCTGAAAGGAACTTCGAAGTAGGCAACGCGCCCCCCTTTCAGCTTTTATGCAGGGGAATTTAAGAAGGCCACGGGCCCCCCGGCAGCAAAAGAACTCCAACCAAGAAAACCAGCGATCCTGAATTGAGAGGGACCTCGAAGAAGGCAATAAGCCCCCCTCTCAATTTGAACCAAGGGAATTAAGGCGGCAGAAGCCCTCCTAGCTGCAAATTTTACATACGGCGGTCCATGAGCGAAGAAAGCTCCCACCAGGGGACTCCACAAAATTTTCCTCACCGGGCGACGCACAGGAAGATCCGTCCCGGTACGAAGGAGGCAACGAGGGAGCAACATCTGCAACAGAGGGTGCTAATCAAACACCCCCAACAAATAAAACAACAAGAGGAGTCACGTTAAGGAGTGGGACAATCCTGACAGGTCCCCACCAAGTAAGAAACACTTTAAACTTAGAAATATATTTAAAAAATTTGGAAGAGAAAGTGCGAAACTCCTCCGAACTCTCTGTGAATCAGTGCGACTCAGTAGAAAAGCAAATCGAAAAGTCGAGAAAAGAAAGATAGGAAACAATCGAAAAATTTAAAATTAACACAGAGAAGTTCAAAAAGAGCTCAAAGGAGTTTGGAGAATTTTCGCACTCTCTCGGGGTAGATATTATTCAAAATAATAGTGCTAGGTTAAGAGAAAGTGCCATCGAAGACAGTATCAGTGATTCCACCGCGAGTGAATTCCTTTTAAATTGGCTGGGTGACTACCTTCTGAAGACCAGCTTAGAAGAAACTAGCCCCCCAAAAGTGCCAAAGTCTAAAATCCCCAATATAAACATGGCAGATTACGCGAAAATCGCCAAGCTAACTGCCCAGCTCGTTCCCCTATTTTCGGGAGAACAGCACCCAAAATTGAGCCTTGAGATCCAAACTTTCCTAGGATGCTGCAGGCAGGTAATCCAGTGCATTTCGGTGGAGGAACTATCAGCATTTTTGCAAATCTTCCCCACCAGACTTCGAGGCGAAGCTTATCAGCTTTTTGCCTCAAATATCCAACTACTTTCAAAGAAGTAGAAGAACGGTTAAATCGCACGTACCTGCCTAGAGAAACTTACCAGGAACTGGTAAATGAATTAATCACTACAAGTCAGTATCCTTTGGAAAACCTCACAGCCTTCACGGCACGAGTGAAACAGATGCTGGCACTATGTAATGAAGCAGCAGAGTCCAAATATGGAGCCACGGCAGCACCAGCTGTTAAAACGCAGCTCGAGGACTTTGCCAAAAACGCACTGAAAACAGGCGTAAATAACCCATATATGTGCCAATACCTTCTGACCTTGACCGACGGCACTATAGATGAATTAATACAAAGAGCACTTGACATGGAACGTCTCCAGCAAAGTGCTCTATTCCTGCAACCTTCAGGGCAAATTCAACAAAATGTGATACAAAATACACTACCCCATTCAATAAGTGCAATAACACCCAATAACGCACAATTTAGTGGAATTAACTCATCGGCTAATCACAGCGTATTTAATCCAGGCATAATGCCATACGCTCAAGTTCCCCAGACCCTGTCAAACACAAGTAGTCACACTCAGCAGCCGCAGTTCACACAGGCAAACACATCCCCATATATCAAACAGGAGCCAAGATCTCCCAATAAAACTTATAAAGTAAACAATAAAAATAATTATTTGAATAAAATCAGTTGTAGTTTTTGGAATCTAGGAGGCCACACATATGCTGATTGCCTTAAAAGGAAAAATACGCCTTATTGTGTGAACTGTAAAATGTATAACCATGACGTGCGTGACTGCAGAAGAAACAACAATAGTTTCCAGAGAACACACCACAATAGTGGACCACCAAACCAACGTCCTAGAGAGCCGCAAAACCCCAATAACAACTGAAGAGCCTATAACGTGCGTAAAAAGTTCAAATTTTGTGGTCGTTCTGGACATGCAGTAAATGACTGCCAACAAAAACGTAAATGGGAAGCCCGGAGTCAGGGAAACGACGAACAGTCGACCCAAAACTCCCCGGCTCGACTATAAAACTCCCATCTAATCCTCAGCAGCCCGATTCCAGTGTCGCTACAGTAAAACTTCCTTTAGACATAGGCCTGAACGGCCAAACTAAACTAGTAGTAGACACAGGCGCTGAGGTAAGTATAATAAAGAAAAGGTCATTAAAAGATCTCAAAGAAATTAACCACAATGAGGCATGCACACTTCAGACCCCATTTGGTACCGGAAAGACGCTGGGAAATTGCCAGGGAAACTTCGTTTTCAAAAATTCCCTGCAAGTTTCAAGTCGTAAAGAACTTGCCTGGACTTTCCGATGATGGACTTCTAGGAAATGATTTCCTAGCAAAAAACTGTAACGTTGAGGGTCCTAATAGGGCACTAAGGTTTCCTCGCACGGAAACTAATCCTGATGAATTTGCTTTGCCATTGATGTTGGAAACGGACAAGCTACATTCTGAAAAAGCAGTCGAAGTAAGAACACTTGCAGAAGAGGTAGAGTCTAAACAGGCTGAACTATCCAACTGCAGTGTCTTCAAGACTTCTCAAACGAGAAACGCTGGCTGCCAAGCTCCAAAAGAGCCCAATGAATTTGAAAAAAGCTGTCTGGGCGAACAAGAGACCGATGAAATCAGGCGGCAATTGGTTACCTTTAAGGAAACAATCTGCATACCTGCGCGCTCTCAAATCGTTGCCCCAGGCCCGTTACAAACTCAAGAAGAAATGCTCTGTTTATCACAAGAGATAAGCGATGGAGTCTTCTTGGCAAACAGTTTACTGTCATCTGGAGAAGAATTAGTGCTGGTTAGTATTCTCAACGCTAACAGTCATCAAGTAGTCATACATAGCTTAAAGTTACAGCTATTTCCAATAAACGACTACACCGTAGTCCCATTAACACACACAAAAGACCACAACCAAACGCACCTTCCCATACCAAATAAAGAGGCAATACCAAACAACACAAGAGGCGGAACTGAGTGTCTAAAGCCTGCCAAAAAGGTGCATATAACTCTTCCGTCCAAAATCCTGAGGCATAAATCACTATTAAACAAAAAACGGCCATATAAGAACGGTAGCGAGTCGCTAAAGCCTATATTAAAAAAAGTGCATATTACTCCACCGTCACACAACACAAAAAATTCTACATGGTCAAAAAGCAAAAGCATTGACGCGCATGAGTATATCACACAACCTAAGGCAAAGACCACACAGGTGTACCAAACTCAGCCGGCAACAAAGCAGGAAGCCCATACCCTGCAACATGCTAAGAACAACGAAATAAAGCCGCAAAAGGAATCCCAAAAGCCTCATCTATTTACAGGTCAAAAACTTAAAAGGAAGAGTAAGTCAAACCAAGGTTCAGCCGACAAAACGGCAATATTGCAACATGTACGATATCTATACCCGGATTATGAGATTCCGGACGACATAAAACAATACCCGCGTATTTCTAGGCTAGGGCAGGAACTCAGCCTAGACCCTAATTTGACCGCGGAAGAAAAAATTTCGATATCAGAACTCTGCGAAGAGTATAACGATATCTTTTTCCTCAAAGGTGACAAACTCACCTATACAAATGCGATAACGCATAACATTCCATTGGTGCAAGATCAAGCACCAATCAACCAAAAAATGTACCGCTTACCTGAAACACAGCGGAAAGTCATTAACGAGCAGCTAAAAGAAATGCTAGACAGCAGGATAGTCCAGTCTAGTAAAAGCCCTTGGAATTCACCTCTACTAGTTGTCCCCAAGAAAGCGGGACCTGACGGTGAAAAAAGGTGGCGCGTCGTTGTCGATTTTCGTAAATTAAACGAAAAGACAATTGGAGACGCATTCCCGCTACCCCGAATCGAGGATATTCTCGACCAACTAGGTCACGCAAGGTATTTCACCACACTCGATTTGGCCAACGGCTATCACTAAGTTCTTGTCGACAAAAAAGATCGACATAAAACTGCTTTCAGCACAAGCTATGGGCACTACGAGTTCAAGCGTATGCCATTCGGGCTCAAAGGAGCCCCCGCCACATTTCAACGCCTAATGAATTTTGTCTTAACAGGCCTACAAGGCCTTGAATGTTTTGTCTATCTAGATGACATTGTCATCTATGGTAAAAATTTAAATGACCACAACGAAAAGTTGAGGAAAGTCTTCAATAAGTTGAGAGAGAACAACTTGAAGCTGCAGCCAGAGAAGTGCCAGTTTCTACGAAGAGAAGTTGTTTACCTAGGACATAAATGTTCTAGCGAAGGAGCCCTACCAGACCCAAGTAAGAAGGCCTGCGTCCAAACATTTCCT
This sequence comes from Dioctria linearis, assembly GCA_963930735.1. NCBI lineage: Eukaryota > Metazoa > Arthropoda > Insecta > Diptera > Asilidae > Dioctria > Dioctria linearis. The sequence goes on along the minus strand of OZ005741.1, from coordinate 200,370,652 downwards.
GTTCCAAGAACAGTAAGGAAAGTTCAGTCATTTTTAGGACTAGCCAATTACTACAGGAAATTCATTCCAGACTTCTCCAAAATTGTACGTCCAATCACAAATTTACTCCGAAAGGATGTAAAATTCACTTGGACAGAGAAATGCCAAGAAGCATTTCAAAGCATAAAAAATGCTTTATTTTTCCACCACTTTTAATTTACCCCGATTTTTCGAAATCATTTAATCTCACTACGGACGCAAGTAACGAGGCTCTAGGAGCTGTTCTTTCTCAAGGAGAAGTCGGAAAGGACCAGCCCATTGCCTATGCAAGCCGCACATTAAACAAAGCCGAAAGAAATTACTCTACTATAGAGAAAGAGTTATTGGCTATTGTCTGGGCTACCAAGAATTTCAGGTGCTATCTTCAAGGCCGGAAATTCACGGTCTATACTGACCATAAACCTCTCAAAGGTGTCTTCAATGTGAAAGACCCTACTTCCCGTTTGGTGAGATTTCACCACAAATTATCGGAATTCGATTACAACATCGAATATAAATCAGGGAAGTACAACACTAATGCAGATGCACTAAGTCGCATCCCTCAAGCATTAAAGGAAGACAGTTTAGGCAATACCTTAACGGTAAAAGCCCCCGTCCACCACATGGACTCAGATGTGGAGGAAGACGATTCCACAAATAATAAAAAGAAATCCGCTCATTGTTTCGTCGTGACTCGAGCTCAGAAGCAAAAGGCTCAAGAGACAATAAATAGCTCCAGTGTGGAGACAGAAGAGCACACGAAAGCGGACCAAAACGAAATTCAACTCACGGAGGCGAAAACACTAGACCCAAACACGCTTGAGCAAAAAGTAAGTACTGGCAAGACACCTGAAGTTATTACGAGCCCCACGGAGATCCAAACAATCTTAAAAGATTAACCCATTTCTCCATTTGGTGGCCATCAAAGTGTCATAAAAACGTACAAACGCATAAGACGCAAGTATTGGTGGAGACACATGCTTAGCGATATTAAAAAATACATTAAAAAATGCCCAAAGTGCCAGACGATGAAAGCATCTCCACAATATAAAATGCCAATGGTTATCACGGACATCGCAGAACAACCGTTCGACAAAGTTTACCTCGATATCGTAGGTCCATTAGAAGAGACCACATCAGGTATCAAATATATCTTGACCTTCCAAGATAATTTAACAAAATTTGTCGACTGGTATGCAATACCTAATGCAGAAGCAGTCACAGTAGCGCAGGTTTTCTTTGATGAAATCGTTACGCGCTATCGCATACCCAAAAGAATACTCACCGATCAGGGAACAAATTTCCTGAGTGAATTATTCAAAAGAGTATGTAAGCTTCTAAAGGTAAAGAAGTTACAGACTTCAGCATATCACCCACAGTCTAATGGAGCACTAGAGCGTGCACATAGACCCCTGATAGAATACCTGCGAACAATCGTAGCTGAAAATCCCAAAACTTGGGACCAATACCTACGAACCGCTGCATTCGTGTACAACAATAGTGTACACGAGGGTACTAAACTTACCCCAATGGACTGCCTATACGGCTTCACAGCGGATGTCCCATCAAAAGAAATTTACAGCAGGTTAAAAGAACTTGAATCAAATACACAAGCCCTAGCCGAGCTAGAGAAACAACAAATCAGTGTTGTAAAAACTACCTTGGAAAAGATTCAAAAGCCGCTGGCTATGTTAATAGACAGACAACAAAAAATAGCACACCAGATAAACGATCTCCACCATGTGGCCGATGATTTAACTAGGAGGCAACTAAGACAAGAGATTATATCAAGCTTATTGCTTCAAATCATCGAAGTTGAATATCGACAACAAGCCCTCCTGGATATAATAATGGCTAGTAGAACCAATCATATTCATCCACTCCTAATGTCTCCCAAAAAACTGCTGGAGATATACCGCAAGACGGCCTCGAATTGCCCAAATGACCAAAATTGTCTATCTGTTCTATATCAGACAGCAGGAGCTCAGTCACTCCTTATGCAGAGCAAATTGGTGGTGAGAATTACTCTCCCAATTTTTAACCTGCCAAAAATGAGGCTACAACAGGTTCAATGCTACCCTGTACCCAAGTCAGCAAATTATTCATTAATTCCAGATCCTGGTTATTCATACATAGCCAATAGCGCAAAAACTCGGGAATTTCTCTTATTAAGAGGCGATGACATGAAAAGTTTCAAGAAAATAACAAGTAATTTGGAAGAGAACACGTATGTAGGCCGGCTGAAGACGCCTATAATCAAAGCGGCAACGTCCAACGAATGTGTCATTAAATTGCTATACAACTCTCTAAGTGAAGTGCCCAAATGCAAGACCAGAGTACAAATCCCACAAAAACACATGCTGAAATGCGTGGCTATTTTCATTTATCACCTCCACGGTGCTACACATCACATGTCCAGATCACTTTGTAATCTCGAAACTGGAAGGACAAGGGATATTAGAGATAACGCAACCATGTCAAGTTCAAATAGGTGACAAAGTGCTTAAATACGAAGGTCAGAGTAAATTTCCACTAAAAATTATCCAGCCGAGTCAATTTCCTGAGCTCAACCACTCTCTACTCAAAGTAAACCTGACTGAAAGTTTACAAGGAGCACAGTCTGGGGAAAATCGAAATCTTAACGGGAGACGATATCCATAAATCAATTTATACCGACACCCATTCGCTGGAAGAAATCCAAAATAAAATAAATAAATACCAAGAAAAATATCAAGTAAAAACTCCCATATCCTGTCCACAACTTCTCTATCATTTACGAGCCTACTAGTTCTGGCCATAATGATCGCTGTGGCAGTAAAATATCTTAACCCTGTTGTCATCAAGATGAGACAACAGAGGAATCAACCACCAGGTAACCCCGAAGTTTTATCAGAGGAAATTCCTTTAGAAGAGCGAACTCCTGCTCCCCAACCCAGTTTAAGGCGAGCCAGAAGCCTCTCCTAAACAAAATCAGTCCAAATCGTTTAAAAAAATGGAACACGAACACTGTCAATATGCACAACCAATCAACCTAATTAAGGACATAAAAGGTAGACCTGGTAAAAGATGGAACGTACATAGAAACGAAAATGTACCAAAACAAAAAGTAAAAGGTATGAAGCAACATGTATTGCAGGCAGCGAGGCCTAAATAAACACATTGTAAACATATATATAAAAATAAAACAAAATTTTAAATAAACCCAAAATAGAGTAGAAATAAAATTAAAATTGAAGGTAAACGTAAATGAACAAAAATAGAAATAACAATAGATAGAATAGTTAAAAAAAAATTAATTAAAACCTAATTATAAATAGGAAGTTTATAAGCTAATATAAAAATAAATAAAACATGTAAAGAGATTTAAACTATAGAATTAAAGAAAAAAGCCCTAGAATAAAAATTAATAAAAAAGCATACAGTACCTACTCAAACAGTAGAGGTAATCGGAAAAGAAAATAATTTAAAATCAGGTACATACAAAAAGGCATTAAATTCAATTATTAAATAGTCGGTAAACTAATAGCTTTAAAAGGAGTTAGTTAAACCAAAATAAACAAAAAATAATAATGCATAAAACAGCAAAATTACATAAGGCTACTACACACAAATAGATTTTTTTTAAAAAATACTAAAATTAGAAATTATTATACATACTAGTATTATAGATATAACGAAAACCAAAAAAACTTTAATTGAAAAACATGTGTGCCTACTTAAACAGTAGAAGAAACCAAAAAACAAAATGTATAAAACAAAAAAAAGATTTTTAATTAGAATTAAAACAATATATATAAAATAAGAGAATTTGAAAGAAAGGCATTAAACAAATAAACTGAAAACTAGAATTACTTAAAAGAATGTAAGAAAAAAAAAGAAAAACAAGAAAACTTTACGAGGCTACTATACACAAAAAAAAACAAATAATTGTTTATATTTAATAATAAAATTAAACCCTATTATATATTCTTATATTATAGGAAAGTAGTTAAGATAAATATACCCAGAAAGAAAGGTAAGGTAAAATAAACAAAAAATAAAGCTTCGCAATCCCAAGCCGAACCGACCAAGCCATAGGTAACAGACAATAGATAATACCTAAGAAAAGGGCGAAAATTAGCACAATTAACACAATTAAAAAGTATAGGATTAGGAAATTATAATAAAACATAGAAAATATATATATAAAACCAAAATATATAATATTATTGTTCGCTAAAAATAGGAAAGAAGAGAAAAAAATGTAAAACCCAACCGAGACCGACTGAACCAAATTAGTACCAACCTAACCAGACCTAAAAGCAAAACAATTTCGGAAAAATAATTTAATCAAAAGTAATTAGCATATAACAAAAAAAAAGGGGGGAATAAAATAATACAAATTAGTACAACGACAACTTCCCCTGAGAATTATTCCTCTTCAAAGAATAATTCTCTTTTTCTCAGGGGGAAGGATTGTTGTGTACCTAAAAAGCCTAAAATAAATACCTAATTATAAATTAACAAAATTTAAAAAATATTAAAATATTTCATGCATAAAATTTTCACATAAGCTAAACGTGCCTAAAACATGGTTAGCTTATCTATTCAATCAGTGAAGAAAATTGCGTCAGCAATTTTGTTCACATTCCATAGAGTTGAAACAAAATTATTCACATGGCAAATTTGCCAGTAGAAATATTTAATTTGAAAAATAAAATAAAAGACAAATCGTACCTTCAGTACGATTTGTCGTGAAAATTGCAATATGTATTTACGAACGTACATACATATCACAAAAAAGCTTTCGCGATAAGAAGAGCGCGCCGCGAAAATTCATTGTATGTATACGCGCGCGGGAATTCTAATCGTCGTGGCAGTGGCTGATGTTTATCAAAGCATCAAAATTCAAGCCTCCGTCCAACGAAAAATATTCTGGACTTGTTTAATCAAGTCCAGAATAAATGAAAATTTTCTCAGGGTGAAAATGCAACTATGCATTTTCTACCCTGAACGAAGGCTCTTGATCGCGACAAAAGTGATCAAGAGCCGAGTTGGATTTTAAATTTGATGAACGGCGGTTGGCGGTCGGATTTTCGGCAGCCGGAAAAAAACGAAAGCAAGTAGATTTTGAGGTTTGATCGTGATCGGCACGGTGCGGTTCGGTTTAGATTTGTAGAAAGTAATAAAGTTATAAAAAAAAACGAGAAGTGATAATTTTTCGAAGAACAAAATTGTAATATATCTACAGGATAATTAATAACGTTGTAAAATTTGTAGAAATTAATACAGTTATAAAGAAAACGAGAAGTGATAATTTTTCGAAGAACAATTTTTTTGGAGAATAGGTTTAATACCGAGGGAAAGTGTATACACTTGTGCAAGTGAAAGAAGGAAATAAAGAAAAGATAAAAAGAAGCAAAAGTGTTCAAGTGTTGTGTGTACAATTTACCCTCCTCCAGGCCTCAGTGCGTACCCCGACCTCAGTTATAGGAGGAAAATATATAACAATATTTTATCTTAATTTTAAATTTATATAAGAAAATCAAAAAATAAATTTCACTTCTCTCATGTATATAAGATTATTTATTCGAATAAAATTTAATTTTATGTCTACAAGATTATTTTAAGTGCTACGTTATGAAAATATGACGAAGTCATGGTTGCAATGATTGAAAACTCTATAGGTCAATCCAGGGCCAATCAACATATTCTATAATACATATAACACTTCATCACTTACTGTTAGTGTAATATTTTTGTCTAACATTATACTAGATACTTTGTCTTAGAAATTTTATTGTAAAACTAATTTATCTTTAAAGTCTTATTCACATTTTTTTATAAATTGAAATCGAACTTTGTATTATAATTTTGTTTTTGTTCCATTTTAGAAATGTATATTTCAAGTTTGTTTCTCCTTTTTGATTTTCGAAATAAATATTTCGAGCAGAATCTCATTTTAATGTGTTGTGTGTGCTGTCCAATTCGAATTCATCCCAATATTCGTTCTGGGTAAAAATTCACCATTTCCATAGATAGTTTGAGCAGGATGCAAATTCATTGTTAATCTGTTCAAAGTTCCGAAAACGGCAAGAAAAAGTAATAATAAAACTGTGACGTTAACAACAAGCAAAGTGGGATGACCGAATGGTGATAATCCAACGGGAATATTATGGTACAACTCGCGATATATATGCTCAATCCCGTCAAATATCACTCTACGAAAAATCTCCTTATTTATTTTATTTGAATTAATATCAACATTTTCCGTGAATGTATTTTTGTTGGTTGATTGACTGACGAGTTCAAAATATTTCCCTTTATGAAGCTGACTTTTTGAAATGAGTGGAAGCGGAAGGAGCTCACTTGTGTTGTTTACTTTATTTGCATTCCCATCAATATAGCTGCTAGTTATTGTGATTGAAATTATTATAAGTATTAAAAGAGTTAACACAACTAAGAAAAATAATTTGAACATTTTAGATTAGATGTTCACTCTTTAATATTTGCAAGAAAACTAATAAATCTTCGCTTTGTCGCCACCAGTTTTATAAAGGGGAAATGCAGAAAGAACCATTAAAGAAGTCGGTGAAGCTGTCAACTGTCTCAATTTGCTTTACTTGTTTGTTTAGAAATTTCATGGTCAGAAGAACTGCTTTATTATTAAATCAAACAAAATGGATGGCAAATATCGCGAAGCTACATTAAAGAAAAATAAATTACAAAAAATAACTAAAATAATAAAAAAAAATCCACAGATTTATGCAAACTTAGCATTTACCCCGTTCACATGAAGTGGACTGCAGTGGATTAACGTACTTTTCGAATTTAGAGAAAACGTCATGTGAACACTAACCGGACTGGAATTATAAATATATACCGAAGTTAGTTCGGTATTGGAGTGGAATTAATCACATTTGAACACTAGTGAATCGAAGTGGATTGACATTTGGATATTTTTCGGTATGGTTTCATCCTTCGCTTCGAACTCCTTCGTGCTTTCAAAATAACCTCAATTAAGAGCTGACTTTAAATTAAGACCTATCAATAGAAAGATGTCTCTCTCGCGTCAATTTAATCCAGTCGATCGCATGTGAAGACTTGGTACTATGCGAATTAGGACTATTCCAGTCCAGCCCGCTTCATGTGAACGGGGTAATTAATATATGTTTATATTATGCATAAAGAGATGTGAAAGCTTTGATAATTTTTTTTCTATTTTCAGCTACTTTTTATACCCTAGACGAAATCATGGCGTATACTAAGTTTTATTAAGTTTGTAACTCATTCATTATAATAATGTATGACGTAATTTTGATATACAGTCTTGCGTAAAAATATGAGACTAAGAAATTGTTCACTTGGCAGCCGGCGGAATTCTAGTTTTCTGTTTGGCTTTCGTCTAAAAAAAGGACTCTTCCAATCATCAACCCGTCCAATTTGTTCATTGAAGCCTTGCCTTGGAAGCTCTTCGTAAGGATGCGGTTCTCTTTCCCAGATCTTTTTTTTTCTTAGAAAATCCAGTGACATAACGAATATGGAGATGGTGTTGTGCCAAATCCCTAAATCCCTTCTTAGGGTTGCCATACGAAAATTCTGTTTTTTTTCGTTTATTTCTTATGATATTGCCATGAGATACATTAATTAGAGAAGCCTATTTCCGTGTAGATGAAACTTACCGGGTGGTACGCTGGTGGGTATTATACAGTATTATATTCCGCCCCCACCTCTTTGCATCTTCTTCCTTGCCCTCCTTTAGAGCGGATAGCAATACTTCTTTCTGTTTGATAGATATAAGATGACCTACAGCTACAAGGGAAAACGATCTTTTGGTGATTGCAGGTGGTTTATCAGCTTCTTGGATGATAAAAAGAAGGATTTCACACCCCATCGCTGCAAAACTTTTCCCACTCTATCCGTAACGCCTCTAAAATAGGGCAGGAAGGCTCTTTTCTGGTTTAACTGCTCCTGGTTTCTGTTCCTTTCCCTTGCCAAATTAGGCTTCAAACGCCGTTGTTTTCTTGTATAGCCATTGAATTTTTAGAACATCGTCCACATATTTGAGTTCTGCTGCCAAGTCTTTATCATCACAGATTCTGTGGGGACGGTGAACTAGTGTGGAAACGATGGATCTTAAATTTGGTGTAAGGTAGCCAGGGCCGTAGCTAGAGGAGAGCATAGAGGGACAATGCTCTACCTTAAAAATTGCCAACTTACTCCGTATTCTGCGGCGGTCACGTTATAAAAGTCGTCGCGGAAAATTTTGGATCGGAGCACTGACCAGACAACCGCTGCTCGAACATGTTTCTGTTTATGTTACTTAGCTCCCACCTATTACTGCCTGGAATGAAGGCGTTGGTCAGGACATTTGGCTGTTACAAGAGTCGTATATGAAAATATTCTCTGATTTTGAAGACTCCAGATGAAAAAAAAATGGAAAATTCAATGGTGATGATATTGCAAAAAGTATTGACATCAAAGGCGTTATGTTACGCATGGAAATTCGACTAGCAATGATCGTAGAAAACAAATAAAATATTATGTGTTCTGCAATCAACTGATGCGGCCTTACAGGGTCAAAGCCCCGGATTGAAGGATGCCATATCAAAAATAAAATGCGTCCAGGAAGAAATTCTTAACCTGAAGTCAGAAGACACATATGAAACAATTTTGGAAGTAGCTGAAAATATTCTAGAAAAGAATCTGAAAATATTTCCCAGAAGAGAGGAGACAAGTAAAGGCAAGACATCTGGAGTGTATTAAGTGCTGTATGGCCCATCACCTTCTCGTCAAAACACTGCAGGCATCATTTAAGCTCTGCCATTTAAAGCGGAATATTATGAATCTGTTGACATAATAAGGAGCTGAGATGAAAAGATTTGCAGGCAATTAAGATCTACTAGATTCAATTTTGTGTCTTGATGAGTTAGGCAAAGCTTAGGGCTGTTCAACATTTAAATATATAATTACTAATTGCTATCAATAAACCTCAAAGAAAGTCAATGGCTCAGGAGTTAATGGCAGGTTTGGTTTTTCTTGCATTTGAACGGAAAAAAAGCAGACCAAATTTGACGAAGTGCTACAAAAATTCCACAATATGGTAATTCGAAGACGGCAATTATATTGAATATTTTTACCATCTTGTATTTCTTGTTTAGTCCAGTTATATCTTTTTATTGTAGTAAGTATCTATTTTAGTTCACCTATAAAAAATGTAATAAAATGAGAGTTCTAGAAGCATATTTTTCAAAAAAATGCACCTAAATTTTGCGTCATACTTTAAAATTTCTGATGTCTTACCTTTAATTTGGTTTTAACTACTAGTTTGGAGGTAGAGTGTAAGTAACGATTAGTTTACGTCATTTTGCGATGAACTGTGTGTCGTCATGTGCCATCATTCTTCCGTATAAATTTAACGTCCAAAGCGCAAGGGTACCTATTCTGTTCTTGGAGTGTTGCGAGTATAGATGTTGTAAGAAACAATCGATACTAATGTACCTGTATCTACCTGCTACAAAAACAGAAAAGCCGAAGGTTTATTGTAAGGGAAGTTTCCTGGTTGAGCAATGCCTGTCTGCGGACACATTAATTGACTGCCTAGATCTTGCTATTTAACACCTTTAGATTTATTTCGTTGGAGTTATTTTAAAAATAAGAGCTACATCTATGCATACCATAAACAATTACAGCATTGAAGGATAATATTGGAGCTGTCATCGAGAAAGAATATGTCCGATTCCGGTTTGAAGTTAAATTGGGTGACAACACCGAACTGCTAGCTGTAGTGGAGTGGAGTCTGACCTTCGCCAAACTGTAACAGATATCGCAGAAAAATTGAATGTGCACTATTCGACAGTTCCACGCCACTTAAAAGCGCTTGGGAAAATCAAAAAGCTCGACAAGTGGGTCCCGCATGATCATCTGACTGAGCGAAACATGATCAATCAATCGACTGGAAATTTGCATTTCTCTGCTCTTCCGACACAAAACGTATCCGTTTTTACACCGAATATGTGATGAAAAGTGGATTCTGTATGATAATCTTCGTTGCACTGCACAATGGTTAGAAGCTCACGAAGCACTAAAACACATGCCCAAGCCGAATCTTCATCCGAAGAAGATAATGGTGACTGTTTGGTGGTCTGCTGTTGGAATTGCCACTATTCCTTCTTAAATAGTGGTGAAACGCTGTCAACACTGAGAAATACTGCACCCAACTGAAATAAATGCACCAAAAACTAAGCGTTAAGCAGCCTAGATTGGTCAACAGAGATGGAATCATACTGCTTTACGATAATGCACGACCTCATGTAGCTAGAGCTACGATTCAAAAATACACGCGTTCCAGTATGAAATTCTTTCTCATCCATACTATTCACTGGGCTTGCCCCAACCGACTATCACTTCTTCAAACATTTAGATAACTTTTTGGCGGGGAAACATTTCAATAATGAAGAAGCCATCAAAATCGCCATCAAGGAATTCATTCAGTCCTGAAATTCGGATTTCTATAAAACTGGCATAAACGAGATTGTATCACGTTGGGAGAAGTATATAGGATCTAATGGTGCCTATTTTGATTAATAAATATATGTATAAAACGAGCAATAGTCTATTAAATTTCCTATAAAATATCCGACATTTCACGTGCAACGACCAATAGATCCACTAAAAGGTTGAAAATTCGTAAACAAAGTCTAGGCGGGCATTTATCCGATGTTTTCTTTTCTTATTGATTCGAAATGAAATGGAAAACCAACTCTGAAATAACTACACTAGATAGATTTTTGGACTGTCGAATGCAAGGTAATTGTAACAAATACAAATAAAAACACAATTTGAGTATTTTTTTTTTTTTATAAAATGAGATGCGCCCGATACAACAAAATGTCTAAATAATTTTCTTTTGTCGGATAGGAACGGTCATCTCTCCTTTATTTGCTTCTTCAACATAATATTTTTTCATCTTACTATTTTCTAAATATATATTACTAAAGTTTCCAAAAAAAAAAAAAACAATAATTAAAAAAAAGAGAAAACTGTTTTCCATTCAACACAGCATGTCTTCGCTGAAAAAAAATGAAATATTTAAAAAAATATTATAAAAAACACTTTATTCCCAAATTAATAAATTACAGTTAATTATTATTTTATACTTGAAGTTGTTGATCTCCGTTTTCTCTCCCGCTTAAATAGTGTGGCTTATCTCGGCTGTGTTTTTCGCTTCTCAATAATATTTTTTTTACTCTGATTATAAATACTCTCGTTCTTGTGTCCCGAAGTGAATGATATTATTTTTCATTGTCCGAAACATGAAATACATATGTATATATATTTATGTAGGTAGTATTGTGTGTGTGTAATGTATGTAAATAATTCACTTAAATTTAATATAAATAAACATAGAAGAGACGAGAGATGTTTTTGCTTTTTTAATATTGTAATTTACACTCTGTTATTAGTTGTTTGCTTATATTTGCCCAAAAACTCAACACATCTTCATCTTTCACATTTTTGTTTGTTTGTTTGTTTCTCTTATTACATTGCTTATTCTTAGAAGTATATTTTTCTTTGATGTTTTTTTTTCTTAGCTTACCTTACTTTCTTTACTAATGTTAAATACATAATATTTTCGATTTTGTTCGTTCGAAAAAAACATAATATTTCTCCATCTTGTTGCTGCCTCGCACTACTCTCTGGAAATACCTAAATAGTAATAGTAATATTTTGTTGTTTGCTTAAATAACTTCTTAAATATATATTTTTATTTTATTTTCCTTTAATACTTCTTTTTTTTTTATCAATAAAATCATCTTAGCTTTAATATAGTTTATTTTTGTTTTCTTTTTGTTTTTTTTGCTTTGTATATATTTCTACAAATATTATTGAAATTTGATTTGTTCTTCTCTTTTTTTTATACTTGTATATATTACTAACTTTTACGTGTAATTTAATGATTTGCTTGTTTATTCTTAAAATCTACATCATTTTTGCTCTTCGTGCATTATTTCTCTTAATCCACAATATATGTATGTACGTACGTAGTCATGTTATATACTGTTTTTCTTTCCTTTTTCTTTTTTAACTTTAATCATACTAAAATTCTTGTGTATGGGGATTTTTTTTTATTTTTTTGCTGTGTTTGATGTTTTTTACTTTTATTTTATACTATGAAATTAAAATTTTATTTTGAAATGTATAATAGAAATATTTTAGAGTTTTTGTTCTTGTTTTTTGTTTTGGGTTTTTGAGTCTTAAAATATTTCAAGTATTGAAAGCAATAATATTAGAAAATAGAACCAAACATTTTTTTTTGAAATTATTGCATTCGAACCGAGTTTTTTTATCTTTTACTTAAATTAGATATAAATTTTTTGAAAATTATTAAAATAAATTTTATTAGAATGAAAGTATCAACACGAAAAACGTAGACTGAAAAGAATATCTACCCTTACCACGATTAAACATGTAAAGAAGTTCATTTGGATTCACTATTCAAAAATATGTACCTAAGTACAAAAAAGTTGACTGAATAGGTTGAAAATACAAATAAAATTTACAAAATTTAATTATAAATTATACAAAAAATAAAATTTTGTGGGTACAAATTCAAAGAAAACCTAGAAACTAGAGCAAGACATGGAAAATTGTGTAATTCTAAGAAGGGAAAATTGTTTAATTCTAAGACACCCACCCACACGAAAGCCTTCGATATGGTTGAGCACAAGATATTGCTGTAGACGAAAGATTCCCAAAGTGGTCGATATCGACCACAAGGGGTCGATATCGGTTTCCCAGGGGTCGACATAAACGAAAACTGATTTTGGGGGTCGACGAGGTCTAAAAATCGACCCCTATTATTAACACAAGCTCTTATTTGAAACTATCAAGATACTGTATAAGTTGTGTTACGTGTATCAACTTGTTATAAGAATGACTAATTATTTAGTAGGAAGTATCATTGTTGTACTTTTAAGAAACTAAACAAGTCGATAAGCATGCACAAGTTCGTACAAGATGAAAAACTGGGCAAGTCAATAAGCGTGGGCAAGTTCATGCAAGATAATGTGTTCGAGCGTACAACGTACACGTTTTGACTTGCTCTGTATTTGACGCATATACGAACAGGAACGAAATCATGATCAAGTTCAAGTCCAAACATGCTCCTGATATTTTACTAAATAACAAGCTTGCACTTAGGTTGAAAGTTCATTTGCGTTTTGAAATTCGTTGGATCTTGAATGATAATACACTCATCTACTACTACGTAATTCACAGACAGCATTTAGTAGCAAAAAATCTGAGTCCTAAATTGTATCAGTCTTTACAGTATGTTATAAATGCTGTCAACAAGATTCGAAGCAATTCTTTGAACTCTTGGTTTTTTGCTCAGCTATGTGATGAAAACGACGAAGTCTTTACTCGGTTACTTCTGCACATTGAAGTTCGCAGGCTATCAAGAGGCTCTTGCTTAGCAAAATTTTCAGCTCTTTTTGAATCTGTGTTGGAGTTTTTACTAGAAAAAAATCCGAATTTGAAAGAAAATCTGAACAATTCTCAAACATATTAATTACTTGATTGATATCTTTGGTATGTTGAACAGGGTGACGATCTCAACTTGATTAAAACAAAATCAATAATATCGGTCTTTGTATAAACTCATCCTTTATAAACAAAATTTAAGCAGAAATATTCACAGTTTCCACATTTGGCAAAATTACCAGAAATGCTTCAAGACGATGTTATTTTATCATATGTCACTCACTTGGACGCATTACACAAGGATTTTACTAAGAGGTTTGGATCTCTTAAATTTACAAATTCCTCAATGGATAATAAATTCGTACAATATCACAGCCATGGAAGAAGCCCATGTGATAATGCAAGAAGAGTTGATTACCATCAGCACAGACGAGGATCTTAAGCAAAAGTTCAACCCAGGCTATCAGAAGTTCTGGTTGCAACGCAATATTGAAGCACAGTATCCTGAATTGTGGAACATTGCTGAAAAATACCTTATCGCTTTTCCATCATCATACTTAGATGAAAATGGCTTCAGTGTGGTTACAAACATTTTGGCAAAACAAACAAACCGTTTGAAAACCAACGAACGCGGAGATTCAAGGCTGCAACTCACCAATATTGAATCGGATTTAGCTAGATTGGTAGAAAGTCACCAGGTTCATCTATCACACAGAATTTTGGTCTTTGTTTATCTTTAATTTGCTATTTTAATGTTTATTTCAAAAAATAATTACCTACATAAGTATTTTTACGTAATTTGTATTAATAATTATTAATTTCCCTTGAATTTTATGTATATTTATTTTGTTAAATTTTTATGAGAAAATGGTGTCAAGTATACTCACTTAACCAACCGCATAGTTTTAAAATTGGTAAGTATTTTGTATCAATAAGAAAAAAACTAGAGATACGAATTTTAAAGTAATTTGGCTATGGGGGTCTGAGAGGGACAAGGTGGAGTATAAGGCGCTTAATTACGTTAACGCCACATCAGGGGAGGAATTTTCCCAAGACCGTCCGTACGTGATGAAGAGGCACTGCTATGGCCCAATATGTATAAGGAAGATTCTTCTCCCAGCAGCCAAGGGCGCATTCTAGTGAAATAATCAGCAATTGCTAAACAATAACCTCGCATGCTATTGTTCTGCAACTGTCGGTTATTTTGCTGATTAGCCCAACAGCTGGCTGCGATGAGCGCTTAGTGGAGCAATCGACGATTACAATAATAATTAACTTCGCATGTAAGGCGATTGTTTACTACTAAGCGACTCAGGTGCTGCAACCGGTAGAACAAACGACAAGGTTGTTGTCGTTTGTTTACATCCGCGTTGTGAGCAAAGAAAGCTTACTTCCGGGTATAGGTTCATAAAAGACCAATGACTGGTCTGTCGAGTGCCGTAGTATTCTCGCCGTTAAGCGTTCAGTTTAGAGTCGCGTTTTTTCCAAATTAGCGTGAAGTTAAGAGTGCGGGTCGTAAATATTTTTAACATTGTTGAGATAGGGCAGTTTTAAAACATTCAGTCAATAAAGAAGTAAAGTAATTATCGTAAAAACGTCTTTTAATTGCTCGAGGGGCACGACAGCACATCCTGCCCGAGGTGTTCCTGCACAGGCAGCTGGTAGGCATCCCCTGGGGTGCTGCTGGTTGCCTGACTGAATACGGCGGATCTAGAGAGGAAAACTCGATAAAACCCGCAATCCCAGGTGTAAACAATCGTGCCTATGGGATGAATGGCACTGCGTGAGTGTGTCTTATAACGATGGACTCCGATTACCAGGCGACCGGGGTTCTTAGCGACCCCTACAACATCCAGGACATTACAAGTCCTTCATCTGATGGCGATGTGATGGATACACTCCCCCTAGATGAGGAGGACCTTCTTAGGTCTTCAGAACATAGCCAACTGGACAGCGGGAACACTGAAGTTCCCATTTGCAAAGAGCGCAAGCCAAAGCCCTCTGGCGCGGCCAAAAAAAAGGTTTAAATGGCTTTTAAAACACGGTCACACAGAAGCAGAGGCTAGAAGGATTACTGCACTTCATATAGATCAGCGGAATGAGGAGAGTAGTCTAAAAAAACGGACTCGCTCTGACGACTCTTCTCCTAAAGTGGAGCAACCTAGTGCTAAACGCAGCAAGGCAGCAACGGAGAATCCTTCAAAGAAGCACGTCTCCCTGCCTTCGCGTAAGCAGCCTTCTTATAAGGAGGTTACAGAGAGCGTTCGAGTGGGTATTCTTCCTGTCGGTTATTCTGAGGTGGCACTCAACGCGGATCAATTGAAGTCCGTACAGGGTGCTATCTTGAGAGAAATCGCGGCAAGAAAGCAAAATTCCCTAAAGCCAAGATTCCTGGCCTCCACATTTAGACCAGGGTGGCTGGTTCTTACCTCCGCCAATCAAGACACCGTGACGTGGCTGAAAGGTGTAGTTGCGGAGCTAAAGCCCTGGGAAGGAGCCAATCTTGTGATGGTCGAGTAAAGTGAAATTCCTCGCCCACAAGTCCTTGTGGGATACTTTCCAAACAGCGCTGAGGACCATACGGATTTGATTCTTGATTATATCGAGGGTCAGAACTCGGGGTTAAACGTGTCTGAATGGATAGTGTTGCGCAGAGTACAAAAACCCTCAGTCACAGAGCTGACTCTCTCCGTGGACCATGTGTCAATGGAAGAGTTAAAGAAGGCTCAATTCGCAATTGGGTTTAAGTTCGGGTCTGTCCAACTAAGACCCAAGGGTGGAACAGTAAAGGCTGTGTCGGAGGCTGGGGATGGCCCAAGACAGGTTAAGACTCTGACTGACGGTCCTCAGCCTTCGACATCAGGAGTCAGCAGGCCTAAACCTCTGGTCAAGGCAAAGGCGGGCCCTGGTCAAGCAGCAGGAACTGCAGAGTCCAAGTCGGGGACTTCCGAAAAGAAGTCTATAAAAACTAAGAATAAGCCCCTCCTGTCCGTCCCAAGCCGGGCAAAAGCAAAGGTCCTAACTGATCCACCACCAAAGCTGACAGCGGCCATAAAAAGCCATCTTAGTCATGGCCAGCGATCACCTAAGTTGCCTTCAGATAAATCTCCATCATACTAAAGCGGCATCAGACGTGCTTAGCAGGAGATTTATCTCGGAGAAACTTAGTCTGGCGCTCATTCAGGAGCCCTGGGTACATCAAGGCCACATCAAAGGACTTCCCACAAAATCATGTAAGTTAATATATAGTAATGAACATGAATATCCTAGGGCAGCACTACTGCTCAACACTAAACTAAACTTTATTCCTCTTTCACAGTTCATCTCGAGAAACGTGGTTTAAGCAGTTGTCGAGGTACCAACTTCAGGAGGTAGCCACGAGGTAGTAGTTACCTCAGCCTACTTTCCTGGAGAAGCGGATTCATTACCTTCCCCAGAGCTAAAAAGGCTCATCAACTACTGTAAACGCAGAGGAAAGCATTTCATCATTGGATGCGATGCAAATGCACATCATACGCTATGGGGCAGCACGGATACCAATGCCAGGGGTGAGTACCTGTATGATTTTATATTGTCTAACAACTTAGAGATACTAAATCGAGGTAATAAGCCAACCTTTATGAACATCATTAGACAAGAGGTCTTGGACCTAACACTTGCCAGTATGTTCATAAGTACAAAAATAAGCAGGTGGCATGTATCGAACGAGATTTCCATGTCAGATCACAGACACATCAGGTTCGATATAGATGCCACACTCAACACATGTCAGGAGGACCGAATCCCTAAATTAACTAACTGGGAACTCTATCGACAACACCTTAAGGCTGTAGTTGACTCTCCCGGCGGTAGCATTAGCACGACTGAGGAGCTAGACTCAGCCACTACGCAGCTTCAAACGGCTGTAATGACTTCATTCGAACACAGTTGCCCTCTGAAATAAAAGACTTGCAATCGGCAGGTACCATGGTGGAATAGGGAACTGAGTTTGAAAAGAAAAGAAGTCAGGAAACTATTCAACAGATCTAAGCTCTCTGGCATCTGGGGGAATATAAAAAGGCTCTAACGGAATATAACACGGAACTAAGGAGATCCAAAAGAAGAACCTGGCGGACCTTCTGCGATGGCATAGATCAATTGCCCGCAGCTATCAGGCTCCATAAGGTACTTTCGAAGGATCACACGAATGGTATAGGTGCACAGGAAGATGGGAACTACACCGAGAATTGCGAGGAAACAGTCAGGCTCTTACTAGAAACTCATTTTCCCGACTCTCTCACTCCCGATCAAGGAATAATAGCTCCAGACCCGATTGAGGTGGACAAGCACGGAGTCTCTAACAGGAGTAAAAGCCTTGCGGGAAGAATCTTCACTCCTAACAAGGTTAGATGGGCCATTGGCACATTTAAGCCCTTTAAATCTGCTGGAGAAGACGGCATTTTTCCCGCCTTACTACAATAAGGTGTTGAAGAAATACTCTTTCCACTACAAAAAATTTTTCGAGCCAGTTACGCTCTAGGGTACGTTCCCTAATGTTGGAGAGACGTCAGGGTGGTATTTATACCTAAAGCAGGAAAAAGAGCTAGTTCTCTAGCTAAATCGTTCCGACCCATCAGCCTCTCTTCATTCTTGCTTAAGTCCATGGAAAAAATCCTAGACCTACACATTCGAAGTGAAATTCTGATTAAATCGCCACTTCATTCTAAGCAGTTCGCTTATCAAGCTGGCAAATCTACTGAGACTGCCATTCACACACTAGTCAAAGACCTCGAAAAAGCGCTCGAAGCAAAAGAGGTGGCTTTATGTGCATTTGCTGATATAGAAGGAGCCTTCGATAATACCTCCTTCGATGCAATTAAATCAGCTGCCGAGGATAAAGGCTTTGAGCCCTCCACGGTAAACTGGATAGACTCCATGCTTAGAAGCAGAAGGATAACCACATCTCTAGGGAACTGCTCAGTCACGATCACCGCAGCAAAAGCCTGCCCACAAGGAGGAGTTCTATCTCCACTCTTATGGTCGATCGTGATTGAAGATCTGCTAGAGAAGTTGACCAGTTCGGGTTTTAATGTTCAAGGCTACGCGGATGACCTAGTAGTTACAATACGGGACAAGCATGATCAAGTCATATCCGACCTCATGCAAATAGCCCTCTCCAAGGTCCGCACTTGGTGTTTAAACAAAGGCCTTAGCATAAATCCCAACAAAACGGCAATCGTTCTGTTCACAAGAAGATCGAAGCTTTCACTAACGGCTCCTCTTCTTGATAATACGGAATTGATATTTTCAGACGAAGTCAAATATCTGAGTATAACCCTAGATAAGAAACTTACCTGGAATTCGCATCTGTCCAGAGTGACGGATAGAGCGATGCGATCTCTCTACACGTGTCGTCGCTTCATTGGCAGAACATGGGGTCTGAAGCCAAAAATGATGTACTGGACGTACACCACGGTTGTTAGACCCATGGTCACCTAGCGGCTTGCCTGTCTAGGAACAAATGGTGCCATGAAAACCTGTCCTACAGCAGCCATGGAAGCCTTATTAAACCTTGCACCCCTGCATTTGCAGGTGAAAAAGGAAGCGATCTCCAGTGCTATAAGAGTACAAACGGAGAAACAGTTAAAGCCAGGCGATCTGGTTGGTCATTTAAGTATCTTAAAACAGATATGCTTCGAGCAAGTGACGACAATATCTGATATAATCACACCCAGAGTGGATTTTGTAAGACCATTCCAAGTGGTTCTTGGAGACCGACAACAATGGCGCTCCACTAAACCGTCCTTCCAACAAGGACCGATGGTGTGGTATACAGACGGCTCAAAAACAAACAGTGGGGTCGGATTGGGTGTATACGGCCCCAAATGCCATATATCAACGGCTCTAGGCTCTACACCTACCGTATTCCAAGCCGAGGTATTGGCCATAGAAGAATGCGCCAATACCTGCATTAAAAGAGCCATAAATGGCTCAACCATTAATATCCTCTCGGACAGTCAAGCTGCCCTCAAGGCCTTAAAGTCCTACACTGTCAAGTCAGGGATTGTCTGGGAATGTCTAAAAACCCTCAAAAATCTATCAAGGAGAAACAAAGTTATCCTCATGTGGGTACCTGGACATGAGGGCCACAAAGGCAATGAAATTGCGGATGGCCTAGCCAAAAGAGGAGCGGGAACTAAGTTTGTCGGACCAGAGCCATTTTGTGGCACTTCAAAGTGTTACCTCAAAGCTACCCTAAATAACTGGGAGAATAATCAAAAATCCCTGTATTGGGAAAGGCTACAAGGACTTCGTCAGGCAAAAAAGTTTATCGACACCTCTGGCCGAAAAACTAAAGAACTCCTACTCCTTAGAAGAACAGAGCTCAAAATGATCACTGAGCTCTTCTCAGGCCATTGCCCCTTGAGGTATCACCTAACCAAGCTGGTTTTGGCTGAGACTTCATCCTGCCGCTTCTGTCAGGATGCCAGGCGGAGATTACTCCACCTTGAACATGCTTTTCCTCCACCAAGTTACGTATGGAACCTCAAGCCCAGAATGGTTCTAGACTTTATTAACAGTCTAAACCTATAAATGGAGCAAATTCAACGGGGACTCACAATAGATCTTTCAGGTCGCAGTGATTGCGAGGCTAACGCCTATACACCCCTTCACAAATTTAATCTAAATCTAATCTAATGGGGGTCTGAGGTATCAGTTCATTTTGGAAAAGGGGTCTCTTGTCTATAATAGTGTGGGAATCCGTGCTGTAGACCTTCGATGAACTGACTATACGCGGTAAAACTAACCATCACATCAAAGCTTTTTTTTATCACTTAGAACGGTCAGAACTAAAATAAAAGAACACTCAGCACTTTTTTACCATTTTGGACCAGTGTATCTCAAGGTTCTATAAAAGTACCAGTACTATACTTGTGGTATATATATATATATATCTATGGGGAAGTACCACATATTTTCGGATGATACAATTCTGATTTATTAGGTTGCAGTTACACATCTGGCCAGTAATACTAACGCCAGTTAGAACCAGCTGTCGCAAGCAATTAGAATGCTATGATAGTAAATGGTGTGGTTGGTTACGAGATAAAAATTTTACAAGCGCCAGGCATGCTTGTTTTTTGCGGTTGAGTCATTTATATTTAGGAGCGCCAGTTTAGATGCAATAAAGTTCTCATACAAAAATGGATGTGGAAAATCTGGATGGGGACGTATCAACTTCCTTATCAGTTTTCTGCTTATAATGAAGAAAATTAGTGATATTCAAAAACTGCGTTTCCACATAAAAATGGGCGAGTTAGCTTGGAAGTTACGAGTGATCAATGATCACATTCCGTCTATAGTTGAACAAGTTCCGTATATAACGAACAACAAATTTCTCTTACTCAAGTAACGAAACTAAGGAGGAACTAATGAAAACATCTTTCCAATATTTAATTTACAGTAATCCTTATTTCGAGTTTAAATTATTGCAATTACATTTATTTCTTCTGGTTAAAGGAGCGTTTACAATGGCAGAGTAGAGTGGAGTCACCAGATTGCATTTTCTCTCATCATCTCACCAACGTGAGATTAGGAATTTTTCAAATTTGACGTTACTCTGTGAAATCCACTCTGGTGGGAAGCGCAAAGAACTTATATTAGAGTGCAAGCTTGAGACATTGTAAACGAGGTTAAGGACCCTTGGATCTTTATTTATAATTGTCTTATTTTACTCAAAATATAGTCAGCCTTATTCTATAGTATTCGAAAAAGGTTTTTCATCTGCTTTAAACATATTGTGTAGATGATGAAAATCCCCACAATTTCTGCCGTGCGGTGCGCATTCGACATTACGCCGGTGCTCTAGGGAATCAATAGTTGCTATTGATATGTCATCGGTAATAAGCCGGAAGGTCTTCTTTTTTTACTTTCTTTAATGCGGACAATGCAGTGCGTCCAGTCCCTGCTCAAATATCGGAATATATTTTAATCTAGGCCTAATATGAGACTTGTAGATTTACGCCGATGGCGTCTGTTGGAGACAATATTTCTTGGATCTTTGCAAGAAGCCCAGGAATTTCATCGTGTTATTGACAATACAAAAAAATATGATCAGACCAATTAATTGATTGTTGGATATTTTATTCAATGCCTAAGATTTTTAGAGATGGCGAGTTCGAGATATCCGCTCCATAGACGGAAATGGGTCGAGCGGGTGCTGGAGTATGTTTGAGAGATAACAGACAATATTACGTTTTGGAAGCATTAAATAAGACCCGTTTCACTCTGCAGCAAGCGAGTACTGTTGTAAGGTTATAGTTTAGTTAACTAAACATGTGGCTTCGTTTTCAAACTATAATAGCATTCCCACGGGAATCTGCTTTAGAGCCTAGCGAGTACACGAAATCAAGAGTTCTGTCGTCTGCAAAACTATGAATAGGATTGAAACGGAGAGGTAAGCAGATCATTAATAAATATGAGGAAGAGAGTAGAAGAGAGAACAGAGCCTTGCGATATACCGGCATAGATTATAAAACGGTTAAAAGTCGGTCCAATATAACTTGATTTCAACGGCGGGAGAGAAAACTTTGAATCCATTTTAAGAAAAGATGGTCTAGACCTAATGCTTGAAGTTAAGCTAAAATATCAGGATGCCAGACTCTATCGAAGTCCGGTAGCTGCATAGGAGTTAGTGTTGCGCCATGCTGCGAAGAGAAAGTACAAGCAAGGGAAATGCTGTATATATGCTTCGTTCTGAAAGAACACAGCTATTATGATCTATGATGATTTTGCGTGGTCTGATAGACGCCTGCACTTTTACAACCTAGTAATCTAGTCTAGTAACTAGTACTTTGGTATGCCATAAGCTTACGGGTTGTAATCTCCCGCCTGTCCTAACTTAAAGGGCGGATCAGAACCTTCACGTGGCCCACTGCCGTCACTTATGTGCTAATACATATGATTAAGACCGAACGGGGGTAACAGTCTCGTATAAGGATTCTGCATGGAGAATCCACTGGTAGTAAGTATGGCCTTATATTACAAGGTTATACATTATGAAGCTATACCAACTGGGTAGCTACATTGCTAACTTGTTGTCCTGGATAGCTTGCTTTCCACCTCAACATGATGAGGCCCGTTGATGGGAGCAACGTGCTGCATACTGCGTGCGAGGATCTGAAGGATGGTCGCTTATGAATTTATGCTTAGATAGACTTTTGGTGTGGAGTTGCACTAAATCAACCGAGTGTCGTGACCCACAGATCAGCAGAGATCTTAGATGGGTCTCGTTTCGACCAGTAAGTTAATGTGAAGCATACACCGGCATAACTGACACTGATAGGGACAGGATATACTCTGTCTCATGAGGGCGCTGATTGTCGCATTGTTATTAATCCGTGCATTAAGGCTGCCCGTGGAATTAAAGCTTCATAGCTAAGTGTCTATGTTTAAATCACTGACAGAATTTATCGAATGCCTTCGAGGTATCTAATGCGATGATTTGAGACTCACCAAAATAATGGAGACATTGATTCCAAATTAAATTTAAAGTTCTATTAAAACTGGTCGAATACAACCACAAAAACAAACTAAAAATCCAAAACTAGAATAGAAAAGATAAATATAAATATGTATGTATATATATATATTTTTTTTAAAGCAAAAAAAAGGACTGAAAAAATAAAAAAACAATAAGTGGTAAATTTCAAAGCATATTTAATATCTTTCAATCAACACTACTATAAAGTACAATTAAATGTAGTTCAATGCGCACAATAAAATTATTTATATGATGAAAATGAAAATAATAAAATTAGAGATAAAAATACAAAAATAATAATAAATATGGCTTCTATATTGAGATAATAATAGTTGTGTGATTCATCATTATAATCATCATCATTCATTGTTTGTATGCATTTGTTATGTATTTCTGTTGAGATTCACATCGTAAGTATTCTTCAGAAATGTTTTCTTTTTGGTAATGTGTCATTTTTTCTCTTTTCTTTTCACTAAATACATTCTCTACTAAAAGAAAAATATTCACTAAACTTAAGCAAAAACAAAAATAAAATAAAAATACTAAAAATTACTATTGTTTTCAATGAAATCAAGAAATCGCTTAAAGTCAATGTCAGAAATTATATCAGTTACAGTTTTACACTTAAAATATATATATATTTTTTTTTCATCTTTTTACTAATTATGGCCAAAAAACAGACCAAAAAATAGACCTTCATCAATCAATCTATCTTTCTTTAGCATGTTTCATCGTTTTTCGAGCACACTCTGTCTTTTCTGCATGTTTTTCTGGTGTTGTTTTTGTCTTGCTTTTATTTTTTCTCTAAACTATTGTTGCGAGCGTGGCCTTTGGTTCGTTATTTAAAACACAATATTAAATAATTAATATATAAGTTCTTTATTACACTTAAATCATATAAAGTTCACAAACATTTATTTAATCAACTCAACTCTAATTATCGCTAACACTGTACTTACAATTATCGCAATCTAATTACACACTATCGCTTCTTTATTGCTTTCGCTTCTTAACACTGCAACGTCTAAGACAAGACTCTTTTTTGTCGATGACAACTGTTATATTTATACCCTAGAAACACTCCAGATTAATCTGGAGTGTTCTATTCCAAAAGCTTCTTGACTATTCTATTTGTTCTATTCCTGAACTTTCATAATCGATTCTCCGAACCTGAAGTCATTTACTCTCCGAACCTGAAGTTGTTTATTGCCAGTAGATGTCACCAGTTGTCTCTTTCTATTGCACGTAACACTGCCCCCTTCTTAAACTTGTTCGTCCCGAACAACAGGTGGTCCACGGTCTTGATGCTCGTAGTATTGACACAAGCGGTCCAAATGAACAATTTTGTGCTTGCCTCTTGTGCCACGCTGAATCCTGTATACCACGTCATTAATTCTAGTTACTACTGAATATGGTCCTTCCCAGTGTTGTTGCAATTTTGGAGAGCGTCCCTTACGTCGTTTCGGGTTGTACAGCCAAACAAGATCACCTTCATTGAATCCTGCTGAATTCGCACGTAAGTCATAACGTATCCTCATCCGATGGGTACTTACTGCTAATTTCGCCCCCGTGGCCCTTTGTACATCAGCTCTCAGTTTCAATGGGGCTCTGACATTACACTTGTACATTTCCTTTCTGCTGCTACGTGGCGGCCCTTTGTAAGAAGCACACACAGTGCATCTGCGACACCACTTCTCTACATCCTCCCGCATATGTAGCCAATAAAACTTTTCTCGTATTATAGAAATTGTTTTATTCACTCCCAAATGTTCTCCAGATGCTCCACGATGCACTTTACCTAGAACCTCGTTGACCTTTGATGCCGGCACGACTATTTGCATTCGGAACGATTTACCGTTAGGTGCTTCCCACTTGCGTTTTAATATGCCGCATTCAACATGAAGAGAATTCCATTGAGCCCAGTAGCTTTTCAGCTTTTCACTCATCCTCGAAATATCCTTCCATTCTGGTTTTTCTATGTCTGCTTTCCAAACAAGAATAGGCGATATGTCCGGATCCTCTCGTTGCGCTGTTTGCAAACTCTCGATGTCCCAACCTGTTGATGGCTCCACAGTTACCAACTGTATAGTAGCTGTTTTCTCATTTCCTTTCTCCCAGCCGTAATGCTTACATTCAGGTTCCCACTGACGTTGTACCAAGGCTTCTGCATTTCCATGGATACGTCCTTTCCTGTGTTGGCTCTCAAAGCCATAAGGTTGGATTCTAGTCTCCCTAAGAATAGTTTGCTCTCTAGCTCGCCAATTTGGACATTCTTCTCTCCCTTTCTTTTCTGTTGATTCCTTTCGATGGCGTTTCCTGCAGTCGCTTTGAAGGTGTCCTAATTTATTACAATCCCAACATCGAAGAACACTACCTGAAGGGGTGCTCAGTGATAACTGCAATCTATTGCAAGTCTGCTGCTCAGCTTGATATCTTTGCAATTCCTCTTTCCTCTCTTCATCTAGAGATTCCACTCGTCGGCGTTTTCTGCAGTCTCTTTGTAGGTGTCCTGTTCTATTACAATTCCAGCATCGAAGGATACCCCGCAAAGGTGAGCTCTGGGATGACTGCATTCTATTACAAGTACATTCGTCCACCGAAATGTCTCTCATTCTTACTGCACTCCGCGAAGCTTGTCTGGCGGATTCATACACTAATGCATAGGCTAGTGCTTCTGCTGTTGATTTCTTTCCTGCTAGCCTCAATGATTGTTGTAAATTTTGATCTGTAATAGCGTTCACAAATGCCTCCGTCGCCACTTCATTGAGAAAATCCGCATTCACGCTGGAGTATGACAGATGTGCTAATCTTTCTACATCTGCCTGCAGTTGTTGTAGTGATTCGCCATGTTTTTGAATCCTGTTGCGCAACTGTAGGCGATATACTTGCTGCATGTGCTCATCTCCGTAACGTGATTCTATCGCCTGTACTAATGAAGAGTAATTACGTTGATTTTCAATCGGTACAGTTTGTAAGAGTTCTGACGCAGGACCTCGAAGTGCTAACACCAGAGCTATAGCTTTGTCTTCATCATTCCATCCATTTACCTCTGAAGCTGCCTCGAATTGTCTCTTGAAGATATGCCACGAATTTTGTCCATCAAATATGGGAGGTTTCATTCTACCTGCACCGGATATTTCAGTTGCTCCGCTTAGAGGCTGACGATGCTTTATTCTTTCCAGATCTGATTTAAAACTGTCAAGCTGCTCGGTGACTTTTTGTTGAGCTTCCGCCACTTCCTGCTCGATTCCTTCAATTTTCAAATTTTGTTCGTCTAATGAGTTTTTCAGAAAAGTCTTCTGTTCCTCCAAACGAGTTTCTAGACAATTCTCCAAAGAGATCTTTTGTTCGTCCAAACGGGTTTCCAGAGATTTCTTTTGTTCCTCAAAATCAATCTTTTGTTCATCAAAACGGGCTTCCATAGATTTCTTCTGTTCATCTAAACGTGATTCCAGAGAATTCTTTTGTTCGTCGAGAGAATTCTTTTGTTCGTCCATAGATTTCTTCTGTTCATCTAAACGTGATTCTAGAGAATTCTTTTGTTCCTCGAGAGAATTCTTTTGTTCCTCGAGAGAATTCTTTTGTTCGTCCATAGATTTCTTCTGTTCCTCGAGAGAATTCTTTTGCTCATCAAAACGGGCTTCCATTTTACTCATTAAAGTACTCAAAAGCTGTTCCATTTTCATCGCAGGCGCTTCTTCAACTTCGATTTCTTCCAAGTTCTCTTCGAAAACAAATGTTTCAGGATTCTTTCCTTCCTCTATCAAAGATTGTCTAAGTCGCTCGACTAGAACTTTCTTTATTCCTGTCGTTTGTAATGACCGGTTCCCTAACTCCACTTTCAAATCCTGCGTTCGAAGCTCGTCCACTTTGCGCCCCATTACTGTAGTATAATATAAATTATTTTCCAGAACTTTTAAAATTTAACACAATTTCTCAAAATTAATCACTCTTTTAATTTTTAGTCAATTGCCACCACTTTATTTCGCGAATTTATTTCACTTCTGACACCAGTTGTTGCGAGCGTGGCCTTTGGTTCGTTATTTAAAACACAATATTAAATAATTAATATATAAGTTCTTTATTACACTTAAATCATATAAAGTTCACAAACATTTATTTAATCAACTCAACTCTAATTATCGCTAACACTGTACTTCCAATTATCGCAATCTAATTACACACTATCGCTTCTTTATTGCTTTCGCTTCTTAACACTGCAACGTCTAAGACAAGACTCTTTTTTGGCGATGACAACTGTTATATTTATACCCTAGAAACACTCCAGATTAATCTGGAGTGTTCTATTCCAAAAGCTTCTTGACTATTCTATTTGTTCTATTCCTGAACTTTCATAATCGATTCTCCGAACCTGAAGTCATTTACTCTCCGAACCTGAAGTTGTTTATTGCCAGTAGATGTCACCAGTTGTCTCTTTCTATTGCACGTAACACTATATATGCATGAAATTGGAACTAACGATAAAATCTATAAATAATCTTCTTAAATATAAAAATATTTTAATAGAAATTTCAAAAATTATTCATAATAATCCTTACAATCGCTGGACATGTATCCAAGGAAACATATATAAATTTATGAAAATATTTACAATTGAAATTTACTGTTAACAAAAAAAATTATTATTTTTTGTTTATTTGTCCAAAAAATATAAGAAGAAGAAATCGTTTTCATTTAAAAATAAATTAATTTGGTGAATTTTTTTTTTGCTGTATATGATTAAATTAAGTTTTAAGCTACTATAAAGGGAATGGAATTCTATGTTTAAAATGAAATGTAGAAGAAAAAACAAATGAAAATGTTAAAAATATTAATTTTAAAGCAAAATGAAAATTAAAACTAGATAAGATGTTCTAGAATTAGTACATAGTGAGTTTTTCAGTTCTATTCTGTTTCTATTTTTCGAGATAAGGTCTTTTAAGAAAAATTAAATTACAAATTAGTTTGGTTAAAGTTAAACTTCTAAGCCTTTAAGCCACAGCTCGGGCTTAAAGTAAATTATGAGGACGAACTAATCCTGTGCGTCTACGTGTTAACAAACGTTGTCTACGTTTTTCTATGTTTTATATAAGCAAACGTAGACAATATGAATTCCAATCGAAGATAACGTCAATAATTTACTTTTGGATGTGGTTTTTTGCGGAATTTTTACTAACTCCTTCTGCTAGAGTCAAATAGGTTCTCGTACAAACTTAACCAAAAATTTCGTACGTCATGAAAAATTCTCGTACACTAGGCTTATCGCGAAAGAAATTTATGAATTATCGCCCAACTGAAGAATTGTCGTCTAAGTTACGTACAGTTCAACAAATCCAAAAGGGCTAGGTTCGGTATAAAAATATATAAAATTAGTGAATCAAGTTCAGGGTATTGTCTTGATTTTGAGATTTATACCGGCAAAAAATCAAACCCTTCATTACCAGCTAGTGAAGGGATTGTAAATAAGCTGACGGAATCATTCACTCCTGATGGATAAACATTGTTTTTGGACAACTGGTACAGTTCTCTAACATTATTTTTCAATTTGAAGAAGAGAAGAATAAATGCCATTGGAACTGTTCGATGCATGAGGAAGAGTGGCATATTCTACATCTAGAATCAACAAAAAGAAGCAAAAATCGTTGAAACGTGGTGATGTAAATATTATGTTCAGCCATAATATAGCTGCAATACGATGGATAGACAAAAAGCCTACTCATCTGCTATCAACAATTTACCCAAGTGAAGAAATGACAGACACTAGAAAGACTGACCAACAGACTGGCAATGCTTTGCAAAAACCTAAGGTTGTCATTGACTATAATCGTGGCATGGGTGGAGTTGATAGAAATGACCAATGCTTAGCTTCCTTTCCCATTATGCGAAGATACTCCAAGGGCTGCAAGAAGATATTTTTTTACTTGGCAGACATGGCAGTATTCAACACATATGTGTTGCATAAAAATATCTCCAATGTAAAGAGACTTTCATATAGTGACTATAGGATCGATGTAGCTGAGAGAATTTGTGAGCACATTACCCTGCCATCATACAAGCACCATGGAAAAGTTTCAGGAGGAGTATGTCCTTTGCGACTACAAGCATTGCAATGGGCACACTTTCCTAGGCAAATTCCACCAAATCCAGTCAAACAAAACCCATCGAGATTATGCAAAATGTGTTCCTTGAAGAAAAAGAAGAGCGAATCTCGATGGGAATATGAGAAATGTTTGGTTGCTCTCCACATCCCAGAATGCTTTAAAGCTTATCACACTCTTCTAAAACTACCTGGGGATGAGCCATAATGATCTAGCTTACGAACAAAAAAGAAATTATGCTTTTATGTTTTACAATTTTTATTTTTGTGTGTAATCTAGTCGTAATGTTATTATAATAAAAAAATGTGTCAAAATTAAATAGTGTGTTGTATGAACAAATTATGTCATCTTTATTAGTGGTGCAATGGGTTAAGATATTGAGTGATGTGAAACAAATTGATGTTAAGATAAGGATAGGAACTCTGGACGAATTAAGGAAAACGGATAATCTGATAATTCTATAATTTCTTTGAAAGCTAGTGAAAGCGCAGCAGAAACTCTAGCAGACCTCCTCGATACAGCGAACTCTGACAATAGTGAAGTAACAAATATCATAATGGTGAGTACAACATAACAACATAAGGTTTTCCTTTTGTCGTCCAATCATGTCAGTTTAATCAAGGCTGTATCACTGACATATATAAAATGGACTGCTGATACTACTGAAATTCCTTACATTATTTGACATTATTATGGGATCACTTTTCTATAGTTGTCCCTTTTTGGTTTAACTACCTTATTCCGCTGAACTACAAATAATAAGTTCTATACAAAATACACCATAGTCCAGTATCAGTTCAGTGGTTTTCCAAATGAATATATAGGATAGAAATAGATGGCAATACAATATTTGTAATCCTTTCTCTGTCTCCCCCATAGCTACTTTTAGGGGCAGGTGGACAAAAATTGCTTAATTTTATTTCTTTAAAAATCAAGTTTCAAAAATATTTGATGTCGTAGGAGATAAGCTTCCAAGAAGAGAAATAAATTCGAGTGCTTCTATAATTTGTTGAACTTTTAATATGAATATTAAAGCAAAAGTAAAACTTGAAATTAAGATAATTGTCACACCCTGCCAAAAAAAGTTGACCCATATGAAATAGCAAATCAGGCAGTCCATGTTATATATGTCAGTGGGCTGTATGCACCTTAGAATATAGAGACAACAGGAAGTGTTGATACCTGTAAAATTCGTGTGCATGAGCGTGGATTTTTCAGAGTATTTTGAAGTAGCTCAGCATTATATTCAAGAAAGAGACAACTCTATGTTTAGCTGTCGAAATATCGAAAAAATCCTTCCTCCACCGAGATTTGTTTACGTTTGTGACAGCTGCGAAATTCCCTGAGTATGATGGCGTAGTGACAGTGAATAAGAATATTTTCGATGGGAGCAAACGTAATATTTTCAACCATATATCTTGTTGCCCCGCTCTCTGTATTGATTCTACTACACGGCTGTACTGAGCGTTCACTACAGGGGAAACAGATACTAACACAACCAGAATTTGACTACACCAAATTTGGCTTATCACACTTCCTGTACTCTCTATATTCTAAGGTATGCACAGAAATTTGTATTTGACACAGCAATATTTAAAAGAAAAGAAACCTTGATAAATATAAATTTAAAATAAATTTCTTTGGGAGCTTTAGGCAGGATAGCCTTATGTAGAAAGATTCGTTTAAGGCCAAGAGTCACCCAGATGATATGGTTGTAGTAAAAAACGTAATATTTACTCGACCTGTAGCCATTAAAACTGTGATGAAACAGAACTGCTCCTTCCATAGAGGAAACGTTGTGATGATTTTGATAAGAGTAATTTAAAAATCTCTAGTAAAAGATAAGTAGGACAAACCCAAAAGAAAAATGAGAACACTTGAATCACATTTTTAGTTTTTTATTAAATTAGAGCTTACATATCATGCGTACACTCTGTGTACACCAGAGATACGTGCATAGTTAAGCATAATTATATATATAAGTTGAGTCAATTGAATTCTTCACTTTAAGCTTTAATTGTGGTGCGGATAATTATGAAACGCCAAGAACAAGTGCCTTTTAAGTAACCATAATTGTGTGGGTTATCACGGTTATTACATTCTACGTGCTCGTTGATTTCAGACACCGGATAATGATTAATCTGAAATGAATTAACGATAGGTGTGAGAATAGATTGATAGATTTTAAATTAAATAGAGAGTAAGCAAATAAAAACCGTATGTACATTATGAAGTTAGGTAATATATAGAATAATGAATCATAACGTCTTCGGGCTATTCAAATAGTTGTTCCTTTCGCAATAGAAACTCCAGATGAATATTGGCACGTATCAATAAATTAAGTAGCAGTTAATGAGAGTATATAGTTCGTCTTTTTCTTGGTTGATTTATATCTAGGGTCGAATGACATTTAATGGTGAGGATGTTCTGGTAACCTCCAGATTCATTTTCTCCTCAGTCCTCTCCTGGAGCCCTTCCATGTGATGATGGTTGAATATGTAGGTCCGCTCTTTCACTTCTAAATCACAGGTCATCATTAGGGACTCAGGAAGCGAAGTGGTAAGTGATGTAAGGGCCCCTTCAGGGCTCGATGTGGCGCCTAGGGTGTTCTGATAGGCACGATGATCTTTTGTGTGATCTGTCAACTTATGCTGGCAGTCTGGACTTCAGGTTCAATCCAATCACTACATAGATAGATAGCACGCCTTCAGCAATTTTGTTCTTAGTAAGAGACGTAACCCCCGGAAGATCAAACCGAAGTCGCCGATGACGCCGACACATTAAAAGGCCTGGGTGCAGCCATGCCCAAGAGGAAGAACTTCATCTTAAAAAGGTCCCAAAGTCTAAAACTATCGCTTCCACAGAAAAATGAAGGCATAAAGACTGTGATGTTCGCCTGCTACTCTCTTTTTCAGACTTTTTTTCATTGCTTGTATTTCTGGGGATTACGTAAGAGGCCTTAACTTAAATTGGAAACAATCGGTTGCTTAATATTTAGGAGCTGTTAATGCACTAAAACTTAAGATTACTATCAGTAAGTTTACATGAATACTTGAAGTATACTTGAGGTATGCTTGAAGTAATCAAAATATCATGAAAAGGCTCATTCAACGCGTTAATTTCAACTTAAGTAATTGGAAAACTAAATTCAAGAAAAATTAAGTCAACTAATTGGAATTAATTCAATCAACCGCCCTACCTGCGCTTCAAGTGAATTTCAAGTCAGGTACTCAAGTATTCATGTAAACGTACTGTATGACTTATTACCGGGCATAATTTTATTCTTGTTCAAGAAGGCTATTTTTTAGATTCTTTGGATTCTCCCGCACAACATCAAAAGCGATAAAATTTTTATTTTTTATTTCATCACAACCCATTTAATTTTTAATTTTGGGTTGAAACAATTAAATGGGTTGAGTGATGAAATAACAAACAAGAATCTTGAAGCCTTTGCTGTTGTGCCGGAGAATCTAAAGATTCCAAAAAAATAGCATTCTTGAACAAGACTAAAACTTAAGGAAATTATATTGGAAATTCTTGAGATTTTGTATAATATTAGGCTGAATGTAATTGCTGTTACCTGTGATCAGGTTCAGTTAATCGAAAAGCCCTGCATACATGGCCGGATTTAGGAGAGGGCAACCGGGGCTCTAGCCCTGGGCCTCCACAAGAGTGGGGCCTCCACAACCATCAATAGAACTATCTAACTACACAGACGAAATACATCCATTTTCATCCACAAACCTCGAAAAATATTTTTAATAATATTACATTATTATAAATATTTTCGGAGGTTACCCTTATTTCGGTTCTGATAATATTGAAGACACCAATACGAATGTATTTTGTATAAGTAGTTATAAATACGCAAATAATTATTTTTTGAAACAATTGAATTGAATCATTTATTCACATACCTTTTATTGCATAAAAGAAATGATAAGGAAATAATGATTTCTTTAATAATTAAAGAATATCAATTAATTGGATATTATTATTTAATTTTATTCATCATTTTATAATGAGAAAAAAATAATCGCGACGAGGAATCGAACACTGAATGCCTGTTTATGCTTACGTATACTTTTTACTCGTTTTTCACCGAATTTTCCATTTTTCCCCGATTTCTCCGTTTTTCCCCATTTTCGTCTTTTCTAGTTTATTTTATTTTGTCTTTTTATTATTTTTTCGTGCAATAAATTATTTACAAAATTTACAATTTAAAAAAATGTGTAACCTATTTTAAAAATAATTAGGGGTCTCAACTCTTTTGTTGCCCCAGGGCCTCCACACTTCTAAATGCGGCCCTGCCTGCATAAATAGGATGTACAGTAAATAAGCCTTATCTAAAAATCGGTAATAGAAGGATAGGTTTATTGCATGATCCTCTACTCTTAGTAAAACATATCAGGAACAGTTTACTAAAAGCCGAATGTGAAGAGAAGAAAATTGGAAAATTTTTGAGACAATTTTTCGAGAGGAAGAAAATAATACCATAAAATGTGTTTTAAGCTGATTGAAAAACATATTTATCCCGATAGTTATAATGAGGGTTAGGCTTACTACACAAGTACTTTGAGATTATCGGATTGTAGAAACCTTTCGGAGCTGTCGAAGCTGTATTCGTAAGTAAAGAGGTAAAGACATTTAGATCACATGAAGAAACCATATTGTTTATATGGCATGCTGCAAACAATTAATGACCTTATTCATATGTAAATGTATGGAAGACGTACAAAACTCTAAAATTTACATCATCGCAGATGACAGTACTCTTGATTTCGCTTACTCCTTTGACACTCTTGCGGAATCCAGGGGGAATGCCGCATGTGTTAAACGAGATTGCATGACTAGATCATTGAATAACGATCTTGCCAATATCCTCGCTTGGGGCAAAGCGAATCGCGTCGAATTCAATGCATCAAAGTCCCAAAGCTGTCTTATCTCATTAAAACAAGATCATAACTTAACCACTCCCGTTTCTTTTGATGGAGCATTCATTTCTGATTCACCGTCACTAAGCATTCTTGGCATTAATATTTCCAGTAAGTTAAACTGGACAGATCACATCTTCTCTGTTGCCAAAGAAGCATCGAAATGTCTTGGATTTCTGAAAAGGTGTAAGAAATATATCAGCCCGTCAAATCTAGCGCTCCTCTACAAGTCCTACATTAGACCTAGAATGGAATACAACTCCCATATATGGGCCGGGGCTGGTCGCACAGCCTTAGCTTCATTGGATATTGTCCAAAAGAGAGCCTTCAAGCTCATTGGCGATTTGGCAATAACTTGTCATATCGACTCACTCGAGCACCGCCGCAATGTTGGATGCCTTTCGCTCCTTTATCGCTATATGCATGGTCAATGTTCTGATGAAATATCTAGTCTAATCCCTTGTAGAATGATTCCTGCACGCAATACTCGCGCTGCAAACCGCGCACATCCTTTAACCCTTCAAATTACTTTCGGCCGTATAGTAAAATTCCGAGATGCTTTTTTATCCCGAACAGTGCGAATGTGGAACAGCTTACCATCTTCTGTTTTTCCTCCGGCATACAATCAGCGGAAGTTTAAGGGCGACATACATCGGCACCTCCGCCACTTTCCTCATATCCCCTAATCCTTTCCCTATCTCCTTCCTGCCATGCTGTGCTTTGCATCATAGGGTATCCCCTGAGCTTGGCTTAATAATATAAAAAAAAAAAATAATAACAACACACATTAACCGAAACTGTCTGGAAAATACCATTTCTATATTGCACAGATGTAACGGTAGCTATGAACGGAATCCTTCATCCCTCAGATTATTGAGAAATCTTAGGCAAATAGTTTTCCAAAATCTTGTTCCAACTATAGTACTTGTTATAACATTGCTACTGAACAAACTTTCAGCTTTACCCAAAGAAGACATCATCGTATTTGAAGAGGTTTCTGACAATACAAGTAGAATTTTGGGACATTGCACTGTATTTTCTATATTCTATGAAGTTTGAAAATAAAAGTATCCCGGACAGTTTCTTATACTAAATTGGAAGCACAAACTTACCTGAAAATTGCAGAACTCTTATTCATGGATGCGATTTTAAAACTGTTCACTGATATTATAAAAAATCCAGCTGTTTTATGGAAACAAAGAAACGAGGTACTAAAGGAAACTGGATTCAGACCAAACCTATACTTTATACAGTTTTTTACAGGGAATTTTATTTGCGCGAGATTATATGAATTTAAATTTAGATAACGATTTACTTAACAAATTTAAATCTTCACAAAAAAATTCATTGGTATTATATTTGGTGATATTATTTTTTGCCAATTTTATTCCTAAAAATATTAGTGAAGCAACTGTTAAGTTTAGTTTTTCATTATATATTTTGTTGTTATTCTCATTTGTTTTCGTTCCCCTAATAAAGTGAATAAGACAAAGGATGCATTACATTTAATATGTATGACGATTTTTACTCCCATTTGACGATTTTTTTAACCCGCAACTGACGATTTAAATTTATATTTTCTGGCAACCCTGTACCCAGGGCTGCGACACACACACCCACACACCACACATACACACGCATATGCACACATGCACGCGCGGCGCGTGTATGTGTGTGTGTATGTGTGGTGTGTGAGTGTGTGTGTCGCAGCCCTGCGTGCGACCTCCCCCTCCACCACCCATCTCCCACTACTAGTATTTGATTATATAGGGTGGTATTACAGTATCGGCGTAAACGCTTTTAGCATTTCATGAATTGACTAAAAATTTCAGCCACATAATGTAAAAAGTGGCTAAGTCAAAGCCGGTACACTATCTGCCTACTTTTCATGAAGTGTCTAGACTTTTCGTGAAATGCTGAGTTCCGTCAAATGTCTACGACATATACACAACTATAAAAACTTATCGTCGGTAGCCGGCATATGTGATTACATGTTAGATCATAAGTACCGTTAAATAGGGTGAATTGGAATAAAGATATAAAAAATATAGGCGATCCAATTCACTCCATGTCTCACGTGATCCACTTCATCCCGTTTGACTCTCCAAAGTAATCTGTTACAATGTAATTAGATTAAGGGGTCACGCCACTGTAACGGCTAAAAAAAAAAGGTTTTTTCACGAATTTTTTTCTCGTAAAATTAAAGGTGTTTGAAAAAACCTTTTAAGGGTATTATCGGGCATAGATTGAACTTTATTGATAAATTTTTTGACAGCGAAAAAAAAAACAAAATGGCGGCTCCACAGTCATCTTCCCGGGACATGTTTTGCTTGCAGGGCTCCGCGGCACGCATCACTACTGGTGCAGATTTTAATCTAGACCAAAACAAAAAAAAAAACCATTAATTTAGAGGCTTATAGCTAGAGAATGCCGTACGGACTTTTATAAATATTAATTTTTGTAGATTTGGCGCGCATTTGAAAAAAAAGTTTGATTTTTGACGAAAAAAACGACAGGTTTTTTCGAAATTGCCCTTAATTACATTGCTGCACAATTTATGACCTTTTCAATATGTAATTTTTCACTTGAAACCATTTTCTCTAAAAAATAAATATCTTCACATTTCACAAGTTCCACGCCAGATTATATTCTAAATGACTACACACATCAAAACGTGTACCAATTGCAGAAAATACACACAATTTGACTATTTCTCAGGTTCCACTTCGCTAAAAAGTTGAAGTGAGTGGAACTCGTTTTCGTACTGGCGCAAGTAGACTGATGGGTATGTCAAGAGGCGGTGAGGGAGTGAAAACGAGGCTACGTGGGACAGTACCTTCGCTTGTGTGAACTATACTTTAAGTATAGTGCGCTTGCTGTCGCTAACTTAACGGATAAACAAGTTAAAGTTGTTATGGTCGTAGCATATTGTATATAGCAATATGCTACACGTACTGTAGCGTGTATATCGGCTGCTGTCCACAGCGGAAAGCGAACGCACCTGACCGAGAGAATTGCATTTCCTCACGTTCAGGCGCCATGTCGACGTGACAGTGAAAAAAGGAAGAAGAAGATTAAAAAATAGGGTCGTGGTCTACAAGTAAGAAACTAAAGGAGAGGCCCATAAACAACAATTTTCGTGCCAATCTCAAAAATGTGTAAGTTTATACACATACTATAAAAAATTCGCATTGCAGGCGGATGGAAAAAAAAGTTTACGCAAGGGACTTTGGCGCGGTTTTTGAAAGTGTGACGCAAAATTCTATACCAGCGGCATGATAGTGAGAGCTAGTAATACAAAACAACTTTGTGAGATTCCTGGTTCCCCAGTAAGCCTATTTCCATCTTCGGTTGGCCAATAACTTGCCTTAATATTTCATTTTTGGTAAATCCATAATAAGAAAATATATTAAAATTCTTTTACTTTTATCAAAATTACAAATATTTACCAATATTCTAATTCCTAGCTTATTATTAAAAAATAAACAACTACAGTTTTACTAAATTTCCATATAAAAGAATGTAAATATTTTTCTATTTAGTACCCTTCCAATTTTAACCTTACCTACGGCTTTTGTGCTAGGGTAGATTTCTTTACCGAATATAAACAAAAGTGACACCTAGGGTATATGTAGACAGAGATACAACCATATGTTAGAAAGTGAGAAAAAGCATCACGTTCGGCACGCAAAAATGGCATATATATACACGCAATGGCCTCTCCTTTAGTTTCTTACTCGTAGGTCGTGGTATGACTTGCGAAAGTGAAAGAAGGATTTTTTTTTGTGGTGTGATTGACAAGAACGAAAAAGTAAAAACAAGTTTTGGAGTTGGAAAAAGCACAAAGACGAAAATTAATAGAAACAAACGTACGGAACGTGACAAATAAAAATTTTTGGGAAGAAATATTCACCGAGTGGAGGAATTATCGCGAGGATGCCTCTGATAATGGAGGAATAAAAGTCATCCGCAGGAACCACAAATTGCTATAAGCTGCTAGGCAGGTTATCCGGCAGGGGATAAATAAAAGCGACAAATTGGGAATCTGAATAATTCAGAAGTAGTCCGTCAATCAGCACCAGGTTACTGTGACCAGAAACCTGTAATTACGATCCACAAAGCAGTATACAAGGAGATGAGACAAAATCAACGTAATCAGATACCAGGTTCAATATCTAAAATTATTTCAAGACAAAATTTTGTTTATGCATCCAGTGAATTCAGCAGATAAAATTTTTGCTATATCGCAAAGGCCATAGTAGTATAGAGTTTTTGCTATAATTTGAAGGTTGCATTATTCTAAAAATGTCGCTACATTTTTAAAGGCCGTATCATTCTAAAAATTTTGCTATATCGTAAAGGCCATAGTAGTCTAGAGTTTTTGCTACATTTTTAAGGTCGCATTATTCAAAAAAAATTTCATATTTTAGAGGTCATAGTATTATAAAAAAAACTTGGATATATCTTACAGGCCATAGTATGCTAAAAGTTCTCTATATTTCAAGGGCCGTAGTATGTTAATATTTCTATATATTTAAAATCCATTAGCCGGTTAATAGTTGCATATATTTAATACGAGTATATTTTATTAGAAATTAAATAACACAATATTTTACTAGAACAAATACAATACTACTTTACTAGAATTTAAGTACAATATTACTTTACTAGAATTTAAATACTACAAAACGTCCCTATAATTTAAATGCAATAATATCTTACTATTCCTTAAAGGCGATAGTTAGATAACTGAAGAAACATGAATGTGCAATAACAATATAGGTTACAGCGAAAATATTAAGCGTGAAGTGCATGTCATTCGGGTCAATTCTAAATCTATCTTTATATCTGATAGGGTATATCATTATTATTATTCATAAAAATTGGTGTTAGAGATTAACCCAAGGGAACCACAATATAACTATTACTTTCTGGCTATTCTGGCCATTTCAATTTCAGCACACTAAGGATGAAGCTCCAGAAGGCCTTCTAGAGAAGATAACTTCACCAGGTGAGATGTAAGTACTCATTTATAGGAATCATGGTATCATGAGCGTGTGGTTATTCCTTCGGGTGACTTCCTAGGTTGGTTAGTCAAGCTAAGGCTAGAATGATATATCCTGTATTATATAAGTTTTTTTTCACGCCCTAAGCGTAAAGTTTGACTAGTGAATTCATATCCGTAGCTATCGATAATGATCAGACATGTAGCATGGTTGTAATTAAACACGAATTTTATAACGTAAGGATGCAGTAAGTCTTTTTACTTTTCCTTCACATCCCGGAGCCCTCTATCGAAGAGAACAAGGTCGTCTAGGTTTGCCTAGTCTCTCTCTCTTCCTATAGGTCAACAAAGGGACTTTGGACGATTGTGCCACCCAAAGCCAATGGGAGGATGGGGCTTGGCAAGGACGGCATGCCATCTGCGCCTTCCATGGAATGCAGGTAAGTGACGTAAGGGTCCCTTCAGGACCGGGTGTGTGCTAGGCTTGGTGTAAGTAGGCACGAACATTTTTTGATTATGGGTGATGACAAGCGACAGGTTATTTCGGGAACTCCCCCACACTCTCCGCCACCCTTAGCCGAGGTGCTAGCGTGCCGCCCTGTGCTATCGCTGTCATCGAGTGATCTGCCAGCTTATGCTGGCAGTTTGGACTTCACGTCCTGATCAA
Source organism: Dioctria linearis (assembly GCA_963930735.1). Classification (NCBI taxonomy): domain Eukaryota; kingdom Metazoa; phylum Arthropoda; class Insecta; order Diptera; family Asilidae; genus Dioctria; species Dioctria linearis. The sequence continues at coordinate 200,330,943 of OZ005741.1, read as the reverse complement.
TCACTCAACATACATATATACCATAACAAAGTTGCAAATGTCAAAAAGGTCAGTTGTGTTCAATTCGGCTTTTTCTGTCAGCTTTAGAAGAAAGCTGGCTGAAAAGCTCCAATTGTGTTTTAGGCTTCAGGCAGTCGTTTCGGTGTAAGTTTGATGCGCTTGGTGGCGACTTCCATTTTCAAAGGAAAAAAATGTTTTCTCGCACGGGACCTTTTTTTTCTTATTCTAGAGGGTTTAAACTATTTTTTAAGCCAATAAAAAAAAACGATTTTTCAAAAAAAATTACAGTGGCGTTACCCCTTAAAAATAATATTCTATCATGAGTAATCTGATTGAAATATAATCAATTACAATTTAATTAGGATTACTTAATTGACTTACGTAATTTGACTTAACTGTAATGTAATTACTAATTAAATTACACTGGAATCAGATTACGCCCAACCCTGGAAATATTCCTAAACCTACTTTTTCATTTTCCTTAAAAATAATATACTATCATGAGTAATCTGATTGAAATATAATCAATTACAATTTAGTTAGGATTACTTAATTAACTTACCTAATTTGACTAAACTGTAATGGAATTACTAATTAAATTATACTGGAATCAGATTACGCCCAACCTTGAAAATATTCCTAACTGTTACCCACTTCGTAATGAAAAAGACCGACTACTGACTTAATGATTTAATTACAAAAGGTTACATAAATACTAAAATTATACATTTCTGTGAAGCCGACAAGACGCGCGTACAATATGTGAAGTTAGACTCAAACCTGTCATTGTCCACGTCTTGAATTGGTTGCGTTCAGTCTGAAGATGCCAACACCTCCCTTTTTAGGTTAAATAATCTCGAAGGTAGGCTGGCGGCCTGACTACTCTTCCAGCTTTAGTGCGTACAGGATCTAAATTTGATGTGAGGAATATTGGATCAGTTGCTGACTCATCATCTGGTTGCTCTGTAATTTCAGCACCTGATAACGTTGATGACAATGATGAGTGGTCTCCTTCTAACTCGTGCTCTGATTGTATTGAAGGCACAGAGTTGAGCAGGCCACAGACGATACAACTGTTGGTCCAACTGTTGTACCAATCTGTGTTGGCATACAACCGTTGTATGGTGTGTGGGCCAATTGTACGAAGCATCCAACAATCAAGCTCGGTTGGATGGTTGGATGTGCATGCAGGTAAACCGCTGTTGTATATGCAACCGTTGTATGGTGTGTGGGCTTGTTGTTCAACCGTTGATCCGATTTCATTATCTGTCAAGTTTTTTATTGTGTCAATTAAGTATAAGGACTTCTGGGAAGAGTTTATTGATATATTATTAATTTTCAAAGACATAATCTCAGCTGAAAAACAAATGCACATTTCCTTTTTTTTGACAACCGATGACATTATTTCGGAAGAAATTATTGCTGAAGAAATCGGTCCAACAGTTGTATCGTGTGTGGACTACCATACAACTGTTGGTCCAACGGTTGGTCAACAGCCGTTGGACCAACAGTTGTATCGTGTGTGGGCCGCTTTAGGCTCTTCACTATTTCAATCGGTTCGTGAAATGCTGAATGCATCAAGCAACGTTTCAAAAGATATATCGCTGTTAGCAACGACAGCGTCGCCTTGTTTTCGATCCCGAAGCTGGTTGGTATGTGATCGAATTAGTCTAAATTTGTCCTCATCTGATTGGACTAGGACGTTGTAGTTAACATTTCCAACTCTTTCGATGATTTCGCCAGGTTTCCAGTGATGTTTGTTATTTTTAAAAAGTTTGGCATAAACCAAATCTCCAGGTTTATACTCACGGTATTTAGCTCCATGACGGCGATTGAACTGATTATTCTGCTTTACATTTGTTTTAGGTGAATTTGCTATAGCCCATGAATGAAGTGTTGTTTTTACAGGTGACTTTGCTACACTAGCACAGCTTTGAAATTCTTTGACATATTTAGATGTCATCGTCAATATTTTCCCAGTAAGCATGACTCCTTGCCAAAGCTTTCATGCGCTCTATACCCGGATGTCCCCGATGCAGTTGTCGAAGAACCCTTTTTCTGAACAGAGATCTTCAATAGTTTCTTCCAGGCGAGTGCAGGCTATCACATACTCTTCTTCTGGTTTTGTATGTGATTCGATAAGTCGTGACAGCATATCAACACATCCAAAATCTTTTGTGTTGACATACTCGATGTCGAAATCGTAAAGCATCAAGGTTAATGCCCAGCGTTGTAATCTACTCGCAGTATATATAGGTATACCCTTTTTAGAACCAAACACAGCCAAAAGGGGTTTGTGATCGGTCAAGAGTTTAAGCTTTCTACCATATACGAACCGATGAAACTTAGTTACGGCAAATATTAAGCCAAGGACCTCCTTTTCAATCTGGCTGTACTTTTTCTCTGCATACGTGAGTGATCTGGACGCATGAACAATGACCTTTTCTGCACCATTCGGTAATGTATGAGCAATGTATGCTACAATACCATCGTTGGAAGCATCTGCTGCTACTTTGATTGGTAACGCTGGATCAAAATGAGTCAACAGTAAGTTTGATGAAAGAATCTCCTTAAATTTGTCAAATGCGTGTTGACACTGAGATGTCCATTTGAATTTTACGTTTTTCCTTAGAAGCTCATCGAATGGTGCTCTAAGTTTTCGCATTTGTGATATGAATTTGCCATAATGGTTTACTGCGCCAAGAAATGATCTCAGCTGTGATATTTTCTGGTTCAGGAAGTTCCCTGATTTTAATGATGTTATCCGGATCAGGTCGTATCCCCTCTACGTCGATAATATGACCAAGAACAAGATACTTTATTTGCTGTGATAGAAATTTACATTTTGATAATTTTACACGGAAACCGTGGTCAAGTAGCCGTTGTAGAACTTTTTCCAGATTTCGCATGTGAGATTCCATGGCAACCCCTGTTATCAAAATATCATCAAGGTAAGCTGCAACACCATCCAACCCAGCTAGCATTGTATCCGTAATCTGTTGAAATGCCCCTGGTGCAGCTTTAACTCCTGGTGCTAGTCGAATGAATGAAAATAATCCCTTATGGGTGCTGATAGTTAGTAGCTTTCTAGTTTGTTCATCGACCGGTATCTGAAGATAAACGTCGGATAAGTCGATGTGAGAGAAAAATTTGCTGTTTGACAATGTAGCAAATATATCTGCTGGAACAGGCAATGGATACTGACGTGGTTGTAATGCGTCGTTTAACCCTGTAGAGTAATCCCCACAAATCCTGATATCCCCGTTTGATTTTTTCGCAGCAACAATAAGTGCTGCCCAGTCTGAATATTCAACTGATGATATTATACCCATATCTTGCAGACGCTGAAGCTCGTTTTCAATTAAAATTTGCGCTGAATATGCTACAGGTCGTTTCCGTCGAAACACTGGCTTTGCGTTGTCTTTGAGGTGTAGATGTACAATGACGTTTGTACAAGTTCCTGGTACCTCTAGGAAAAGCTCAGAAAATTGACGCTTGATGGTTGCAATTTCTGTTTCTCTGTCCATTGATTTGATTTGGTAACAGATTGAGCTCAGAGGTGTTTCCCACAGATTGAAAGCATCACACAAGTCAATGCCTAGAACATTAAGGCTACTAACATTAGTTACAAGAATTTGACCTGAATGAACTTTCCCATTTAATTCAATATCGTATTGGAACTGTGCGATTATGTTGATTCCATGGTGAGATGCACTTTTTGCTTGCAATTTGGTATCCACTGTAGTGACAGGACGCCCTAACTCCTCCCACACGGGTTGACTGATAAGAGTTATATCTGATGCTGTGTCAATTTGCAATCGAAGCGAAGCATTAACAATGTCATTTCTACCAGGAATATTGTTGACTTGAACTACTGTATACCGCCGCCTATTTTGATATTGAACTTTGTTGACATTGGCAAATACAGCTAAATTGTTGACTATAGACTTCTTGTTGTGATTAGAAGAGTGTTGTTTTCTAGATCTGGCAAACTTCTGTGATTGATCTGAAGTAGTTGCAGTTTTCCGTAAAAAACAAGCACAATATCCGTCCTTATGACCAACTTGACTGCATTGATTACATTTATGATTTGAGTATGAGCAATAACGTATGAAATGAATGCCTCCGCATGCCCAACACGGTGTTCGTGGAGTGTCAGCAGTGCTTGATGAAGCTGACCGCGCTAATTGAGTGATTGATTGACGCTTTTTATTATTGGAGAGCCGCTTGTTTTGTTTTTGATAAATAGCGTTAACATTTGGCTTGTTTGGAGTTTGACCAATCAAAGCTGTGTCTTGCTTTAGATTGATGATCCGTTGCGCTTCTGATACCAATTTATCAAGTGTCAGTGGCCCATCAGTTTCAGTTTCAAGCTTTGATAAAAGTCTAGCTCTAACGTCCGCATCTTTTGAAGATTGCAGCCCAATAACAAAAACTAAACACTTGAACTGATCTGAACTTAGTTTTGCCAAATTAAAGTCTTCACAATTTTTGTTGACTTTAGCCGCAAATGAAATATAATCATCCGAACCTGCTTTTGACGTTTGTAGGCATCGATATCGAATGTTGAACTGCGATTCCTGAATTCCAAATATTTTTGATAGCGTTGCAATTGTCTCGTCGAACTGAAGGTCTCTACTGTGCTTTGGAAGTATATAATTTACATATTTCTCGTGCACCAGTGGATTTAACTTTCGCATGAGAAGTCTAACTTTAGCCTTATCGTCTAGTTTAGCACCATCCTCCTTGAATAAATCTTCAAAGCGGGAAAACCATGCGTGAAACGTTACTCCATCATCTGGGTCGTAGAAAAATTCGGTAATATTATTTGCTAAGGAATCCATTGTAAATTCGGTTCCTTTTCCCGAAGTCACAGTATCAGAATTACTCGTTTGAAGTGTTTGGAACATTTGTTGTTGAATCTCCAACAATTTCTGTTGTTGTTCGATCAATTGAAGCAATTTTTCCATCTCCGCCATTTTGCAGTGAACATGAAAATTCTCGAACTTGTTCCAATTAAATATATTTTTTTTTAATATTTTTCCAAATCCTCGTCGCCACTTTTGTTACCCACTTCGTAATTAAAAGACCGACTACTAACTTAATGATTTAATTACATAAGGTTACATGAATACTAAAATTATACATTTCTGTGAAGCCGACAAGACGCGCGTACAATATGTGTCAAAGTCAAAGTCAAAGTGCATTTATTTTTTGAACCCCTGCTTAAAGCAGCGTATAACGCCGGGTTCCACGACAGTATAAAGCTTATCAATTAGTTTACATTATTTATAGCAAAAGAAACAATATATCAACTTAAACAGGATTCAATTAAATTAAATTAAATTAAATTAACAGCTTATATAGTCATAACAATCTTTAGATTTCACAGTTGAACTACACTTAGTCATTAATTAATTATGATTTATCGGGAGTGGTACTGAGGCCAATGTTAGCCCAGACACCTATTCGAACATCAGTAACAATAACAGTAACAGCAACAGGCATGACATAAACGTGTGAAGTTGGACTCAAACCTGTCAATGTCCACGTCTTGAATTGGTTGCGTTCAGTCTGAAGATGCCAACACTAACCTACTTTTTCATATTCCTTAACAAAGGCTCGCAAATCACAGAATTTATAATTGTTTCTCATTGAGTGAATCATTTAATAGATTTCAATACGAAGAGAATAAACAAATCAAAGTGTAATGTAAAAGAGCTTGGTTAAAACTTCTTACTCTAAATGGAAAAAGAATAATCCAAAAATCACATCTAACCTTTATCTTACATTAACTAAAGCATCAAACTAAAAATTACTTGAAAATTTTTCCGTATGTAGAATAGTTAATGTTTCTTAAGACTTAAACACAATTGCGACGACAGACGACAAAAGACGACGATATATAGCTGTCAAACTTCTAAAAGCACAGAATCTTATGCGAATGCACCAAATTGCGACGACCCACGTTGAGCGATCGACGACATTTTCGCCTGGATTGATCAATTTCTAATTTTGCCGTCGTCGCTGCAGTCCTACCAACAAAATTAATCGAAGGAAGTAAGTGTGGCATTCACTTTTGTCTTTTTCAGGTGGTAGCACGCCGCGGTAATTTTAAAATAATGAGCTTTGAGGAAAAATTGATCGAAGAAATGCGAAATCCATAAAATAATTTATAGTTTACAAGACAGGCAAGTCAAATGGACAAAAAAGACGTGGTTTGGATGGATATTTTAAAGCGTTTAATTTAGTTAATTTCCGCATTCACAGTTTTTTTCACACTTTGGTCCATTGCATTTCTTTCGATAGGATATACAATATTCTTGATAAAAATCTCCTTTTAAAATGCTCGAAACATTTAACAAATGAAATTTCAATATCTTCTTCTTTCACAATCGTCGCTCACCGCCTGTCGTTGCAATTGTGTTCCCAATTTTTCTACTGCCTGTTTCGCAACGATATTTTCGCTGTCGTCTGTCGTTCTGTCGCTCTGTCGTCGGAATTGTGTTTAAGCCTTTACTTTTCTATTAGTCTGCTTAAGGCTGCGGTTACGCACCCTCGCCAGTAATACTGGCGCCAGCTGGTGCCAGCAATTAGAATGCTTTTATTGTAAATGGTGTGGTTACGCGATAAAAACCTTACAAGCTCCAAGTACGCTTGCTGGCGGCTGCTGGGGCCAGTGCTTTTTTGCGGTGGAGTCATTTCTATTTACGAGCGCCAGTTGTTTAGACGAAATAAAGTTTTCATACAAAATTGGATGTGGAAAAATTAATTAGTGAAGTGCAAAAACGCCGGTCTTTATGGGATATGCGCTGTAATGGCTACAGCAATAGGAAAATAGCAGCAAAACTGTGGGGAAGAAGTAGCGGATGAAATGAAACTAACAAGTAAGTGAATTCTATTCTATTGCTTTTTAGTTACTATTCATAACGGACAAAGTAAGACCTGAATAAATTGCGTACATTTAAGCATCAAAATATGAACGATTTGTGCATCTACTAGTCTGTGGTACTGTTTTATTAGTTGTCAATATAGTTTTTTCCACTTGCATTAAAATTGGTTTATCTATTTCTTCAAGGTCTATTACAATGTTGTACAACAAGCAAACACATTTTGTAATAAGTTTCGCTGTTTCAACTTCCGTTTCCAATGTCTTGCCCAAAATACGCCACTTTCCAGTGATTAGACCGTAAGCACACTCGATCGTATTACGAGCTTTTGATAATCTCTCATTGAAAATTGAGTTTTCGTCACTCAAATTGTTTCGAGGGAACGGTCTGAGCATGTACGGCCTTAAAGGATAAGCTTCATCTGCAATTAATACAAATGGAGCCTCAATATTACTTCCTGGTAGTGTACAGGGTGACGGAATATTGAATTTGCCGTATTCAATTAACGAATGCAAATTTGATGATTCAAATACCCCTCCATCACTTTGCTTACCAAGAGCTCCAACTTCAATGCAAATAGATCTATATTGTGCATCTGCAACTCCTTGTAAAATTAACGAAAAGAAATTTTTGTAATTAAAATACATGCTTCCGGATTGTGGCGGACATTTAATGCGTATGTGTTTGACATCGATTGCTCCGATGCAGTTGGGAAACAGCCACTTTTCATAGAAACATTGGAATATATTTTTGATGGATTCTGCTGTAGGTGGTTGCATGTGTTTGAATACTAAAGTGTTCCATATCGCCTGACATACTTCTCTAACAATTAAAGAAATTGTACTATGCGACAATCTGAAGTTAAATGCTAAACTCCTGTATGATGATCCAGTAGCCAAAAATCTGCAATTTATACAAACAATTACTATGTATACACTCCTGTCTCTCATACATACATAATAATATATCATTGCATTTCAGAAAGCGAGGTAAGCAAAAAGTGGAAAAGCATCCGCGATAATTTTAGACAGGAACTAAATAAACTTCCGAAGTGCAAATCAGGATGTGCAGCACCGGACGTGCATGAGCGAAAATGGGCCTATTTCAAACAAATGTTGTTCTTGCGGGATATTCTTTCTCCAGCGCCACTAACCGGTAGCTTAGATGTTACGGAGGAACAACAAACTCATAACGTAAGTCAACCTGAAGAGTATAGTGAGGATATACCATGTCCCCAGGAAACTGCTGTGGAGGTCAGTGGAATGGCTAACAATTCGGAAGAAGAACCAAATTCCGTTATTTTGCTCACCTCTAGTGTTCCGAAAACTACAAAATGTCGTAAACATAAACTTGATGCCGACAGTGCACTCCTTCAAATTGAGAAGGAAAAGCTTTCCATATTAAAGGAAAACAGTGGACTTAAGTTAGATGGGGATTATAACTTCCTTATCAGTTTTGTGCCTATAATGAAGAAAGTGAGTGACATTCAAAAATTGCGTTTCCGCATAAAAATGAGCGTGGTAGCTTTAGAAGTTACGAGCAACGATTTCCGGAAATTGAGATCTAAAATGTTTTGTGATTATACTAACCTCAATGTAACAGCAAATCTTTCTTCTTGTAAAATCGTGGTAAGGACGATTGGATCCTTCTGTATTCTTGGTGTTATTTTACTCAAAATATAATTAAATGTTGCCGGCCTCATTCGGTAGTATTCGAAAAAACGTTCTTCATCTGCTTTCAACATATTGTGAAGATGATGAAATTCGCCCAATTTCTGGCGTTTCTTAATGAACGGAATATTTCCTTTTACGCAAAATTTTGTACTTAAGAATTGTGCTTTCGGATAACAGAAGCTCTTCACTCAAAGATAGTGCCATAGGTAGGTACGTTGCTATAATTCCAAAGCTACTGAAGATACAAGTACTCGCGGTACCTAGACATAACAACTGAACTTTCAAAATACTAGCTCAAGCCACTTCGAATGTACAGCGTGTGATGCAAGCTAGTGCTTGTGCTGCTGGTGAGGTGCGTAACCGCCACCAAAAACTAGCTCACGCCAGCTCGCGCTTACACCCGATCGTACCAGCTGGCGCCAGTATTACTGGCGAGGTGCGTAACCGCAGCCTAATGATCTGCTCTAGCAGGAAAGCAGTTCGAAGTTGTCCCTCCGCTGGCTTCGACTTTTGGACCAGATTAAAAGGTCTTTCACATCGAAACCGAAAACCGATACGTTCTACACCGAAAATTCGCTTTTGCTTTCATATCAAAAAACGAAAATATTTTTTCGGTTAAATAGAAGTAACATTTAATTATCATAAAAGTTGTATGATGAGAGCCCATACATCTACGAGTAAGAAACTAAAGGAGAGGCCATTGCGTGTATATATATGCCATTTTTGCGTGCCGAACGTAATGCTTTTTCTCACTTTCTAACATAAGGTTGTATCTCTGTACCCTAGGTGTCACTTTGGTTTATGTTTGTTAAAGAAATTTACCCTAGCACAAAAGCCGTAGGTAAGGTTTAAATTGGAAGGGTACTAAATAGAAAAATATTTACATTCTTTTATGTGGAAATTTAGTAATACTGTAATTGTTTAATTTTTTTAATAATAAGCTGAAAATTAGAATATTGGTAAATTTTTGTAATTTTGATAAAAGTAAAAGAATTTTAATATATTTTCTTATTATGGATTTACCAAAAATGAAATTTTAAGGCAAGGTATTGGGCAACCGAAGATGGTAAGAGGCTTACTGGGGAACCAGGAATCTCAAAAAGTTTTTTTTGTATTTCTAGCTCTCAATATGCTGTTGCTCGTATAGAATTTTGCGTCATACTTTCAAAAACCGCTCCAAAATCTCTTGCATAAACTTTTTTTCCCATCCGCCTGCAATGCGAATTTTTTATAGTATGTGTATAAACTTACACATTTTTGAGATTGGCACGAAAATTGTTGTTGATGGGCCTCTCCGTAACCCCCGGAATATAAAACAGCCATCAAGTCGCCGAAGGCACCGACACATTAAAAGGTCTTAACGTGCCGGGTACAGTAAGTGCTCACTCTCACTGCTTTTGGATACTCCTCATGGAAGAAAAACTAAAATTTCATCTTAAACAAGTCCTAAAGCCCAAAACTGTCGCTCCCACAGCAAAATGAAGTTAAAACAAATTGCAGCCAAATATGTTTTCTTTCTAATAGTTTTAAAAAAATATAGCATGTAGAACAAATTTACGGAAATTATAGCGTTTGAACGAAATACAAGCAACTTTTATATGAAAAACTCCTTCAGTAAGACAAGGCAAGACGGTGGATGTCGCCTGCTGACCGGCCCGCTGCTCTCTTTTTTCGACTTTGTTCATGGCTTGTATCTTGCGGGGGTTACGGCCTCTCCTTTAGTTTCTTACTCGTAGTCATACATAAATCTTATTTTAATTTTACTTCGAAATCCCTATTCATATTATAATAATATAATAAATAATAAAATAAAATAATATAATTTTCAATGTAAACACAAAAGTGAGGTTTAGTACGACCGAAAAAAATTTTCGTCCCGAAATGTTCCACATGTGGAAACCGAAAACAAATTGACAGAAGCAGCCGAAATTTTCTTTTTCGGCCGAAAAAAGATAAAAGTTGTGTTTTTCTTAAAAATCTGAGATAAATAATCTATTTTATTAGTAAAATTATTAGTTTATCCTATTTCCCATGATTTTATTAATCATTGGATCAAAAAACTTGTGTTAAAGTGGAATAAATATAGTTTTTCGGTTTACATTTTTCGGTTTTCGGTTTTGATGTGAAAGTGCCTTAAGGGTCTTTCTTTGGGATTTTTTCTCCCTAGTGATGCCATTTATGCATCATTAGATTTACAATATATGTTTGGTGTTCGGTGTTCAATGTACAGTGTTCGTAATTTAAAGTTTTACACATAAGTTGATTTCATCAACTGTAACAATGAATTAGGCGTGGCGTTGGTAACGGTAGTTCCATTTCCATGAAATTTACTTGTGTTCCGTCTACCTATACATAACCAAACAAAAAACTAACACAATTATAAAACGTAATACATACAACCACAATTAAAAAGCAAATTACAACTACATTTATAAAACAAAATACAAAACAACATTTAGATAGATATGGCAATCAACATTTAGCCGGACACAGCACACTTTTTGGCGATATACCCCATAGGGTCAAGTCATCGTGAAGGAACTCCAACTCGCAAGTCGAGCCCTCAGATCCGGATCGTAATCATTAAAAGAAGATCTGCTCTAGGTTGGATTGCAGTGGATTGAAACCAGGCTGAGATCCGAACTGGATTCCTTGAAGGCCACGAGGCCCATTATTCAAGTCCCAACCGGACGCTTTAACAAAATTGAAAATTGGCCCCAACCCTCCTTACCGGCTTCGTTAAGTTGGTTTACAGCAGAAAAGAGTGGAAATCATGTTTCAAAGTCTAGCGTACTGCTCTAAAGTATTCTAAAGGTACGTTTACACATTGCAACTTTTAAGGTTGCAGTGGTGTTTACACTTAGTGGAAAAAAGTTGCGTGCAGCCTGGAGGTTTGCTGCACGCAGCTCAGAAATTGCAAACTTTCGAAAAAAGTTGCAAAGATATTAACACATGCAGCCGGTTTTATTGCTGCGCGCAGCTTTTATTGTCAATAGCACGGTATAGAGAATACAAGCTATTCTCATTAAATTTGGACACATGAGCTGTGACGTATTTTGTCCACCAATGTATATACATTTCTTTTGAAAACATAGAAAGAGGAAAGAGTATTGTTCTCTGCATCGTGCTTTCCTACACATTACACGACATTTCGTCCACTAAGGGTTTAACGTGGTTCGTAATGAGAATAGCTTGTATACTCTGTACCGTGGTCAAAAAATAACTAAATAAAAGAAAGGACACAGAAGAGTGTTCCGATTGTTTTCCATTTAAATGTACACGGCGAGAAAAGGAAGGAAGAGACAAAAATAAAAAAAATCAAACCCTCTGAACATTTTACGAATAAGACAAAAAATGTGAAAGCGAAGATTACATGTAACGAAAGGGAATGGCAAATGATTTATTTTCGTAAATAAGAGAGAATGGGTGGAGTTTTCCCAATGTTTTTCGTAAACAAGAGAAAATGGGCGGAGTTGCCCCAATGTTTTTCGCAGGAATTCTAATGTTTGTTGGTGTAATCCCATGATATTTGAACAGCACGTTTTTCTGTTTACATTCGTTTTGCTATGAAGAGAATAAGTGGGAGAACTCATGCTGGATTCTCTGATATTTTCGGGAAAAATGAGAATTTTATTTGAGAGGAACTTTACATCTCCTTTCAGCATGTGGACCAAAGCGAAATTTATCTTTTTCTTTAAAATGGAAGGTAGTGTGACCTGATGTACATTATTATGAATAGTTTGATAGGATTTCGAGGGATTCAATAAGATTTTGTCGTTCGGGTATCCTACGTTCTCTCGATTTTTGTTTTTAGCTCGTTGTCTCGGTTGCACTACAATAGTGTATAGCCAAGTTCTTTTCCCCCATTCATGCAAAAGACGAAAGTATATGAAATTACTTGTTTCTTTCTAAAAAACACGAAAAATTTCCTATTTTGTTCGCCTCTGTCTGCCGTGGTCAAGTCTCCAGTTCAACGCTGAAGTATTTCGATGATTCAGAAGCGCGAGCTGCCGCTTGCTTAGCATTAACTTTGATAAAAAATTGCAATAAGGAGCTGAAAAGGAAGAGGTGTTCTGTGAAAAAGTAGATATCTATAATAGTGTACTGGAGCCGTAAATAATTACGTATTGGTTGAAATTTTTATAAAAATTTCTAGCGCTTATCACCCAACAGTATTGAAGAAATTCTAAGGCAAGTGACTCCTCTTATAAAGAGAGAAGATTCCTATATGAGGAAGGCAATAAATCCCATTGAACGGTTGGCCATAGTTTTGAGATTTTTTGCAACAGGTAAATTTTACAAAGAATGTATGGAATAGAGGGAGTAGAATATAAGTGGTGTGAATCCTATCTATCAGAACGATCGCAAGAACTAAAGGAGCGGATACACATTGCAACACTACTCGAGGGTTGCAATGTGTAAACACCTCTGAAACCCAAACAGTTGCCCCTGCAGCTCGGTTGCTTGCAACTTTTTCTTGCTGCCGCTGTCTCGGAAGTCGCGATGCGTAAACATCTTAAGATAAGGTTGCAGACGCAGTATGAACATTTTAGTTTTTGTTGAAACTTTTTCTGAGGTTGCATTGCAACATTGCAATTTCCAAGACTGCGGCAGCACAAAAAAGTTGCAAGCAATCGACCTGAAGGCACAACTTTTTGGGTTTCAGAGGTTTTACACATTGCAACCCTCAAGTAGCGTAGTTTTCGTGCTGCCCTACAGTAAAAGTTGCAATATGGTACCTTCATGTTAACTGACTGTCTTTATGAGTCTGCTGTTAAATGAACTAGAGTGAGCTAAAGCAAAAATTTCTGCTCTAATTTTCTTAAATGAGAAATAAAATAAAGGCGTAGAAATTCATGTTTAAGCTTTGCAGAACCGTTTGTACTTCAATATGTATTTAGCAAATTTGTTTTAGTGAAACCGAAAGCTTCACATGAAGCTGATATGAGTAATCAATGCTACTCTTCTAGAACTAGAACAACTCTACTGTATCTTTCCACCTGACTTTTGTTGCCTTAATTTTTAGTAATTTGCTGTAAGTTTTGAACGAACACATTAATACATTCAGTTACTGCGAATTTAAATGCCTACAAGAAAAGAAATAATAACTCAGATATTTGCTTTTAAACATTCTTGTTCCTGAGCCGATTATACCTACATATATTACAACTTATGTTCTCTGGCTGCATAGAAGACACAGAGTCTTATTTAATTTATTATAAATTCATTTAAAACTACTTCTGCCTACAAAATTTACTATTTCTTACAACAAATAATAAATAACTTGCCATTTTTGAAAAAGCAAATTCCAATGCTTAAATATTGAAATTTGTGTTGTTGACATCTAGAACAATAAATTTTAAATTCCAGTAAATCAAAGCCATTTGATTTGTCTACCGTTGTAGATGCAATTGATGTATTTTAAATAACTATTAAAAAATTTCATTTTCAATCATATTTAACGCTTTAAATAATAATCCGTCTTCGGGGTTGTATTTACCAACAATTTTTTTCTTCTTAGTCTGCACTACTGAATCTAAATTATCATCTTCGCTCTTATCTGCTACCGCATGCGGTGATGTAAATTTAAACCACGATCTGGAATCTGAAATTATTTTTCTTTGTTAAGTTGTTATTATCCCTGATTATGATCTTACCTAAATCATAAACTAGTCGTGATATTTCCCTTAGTTGTGCATCTTGTTTTTCAATTCGAAAAGCCAACTCTGACAGGGTAGAAAGAAGCATTTGTTTCTCTTCTTGTAGAGCTTCTTCCTTTTTTTGTTCTTTGTTACTTTGCCTAAAAGATTTAAAAGTTCTAAAATTACCCTGAACTTACTCCTTTATACCTATTAGTATTATGCATTTTTAATAGTTTAGTATGCCCTCAAGACGGTTGACTACAATCTATTTCTTAAGAACTTTGTAAATCTTTTCTTTTTTATTTTGTCTTTATTATGAGAAACACAAAATGCGAAATTCAAATACCTTACATATTCAAATATAAGGAGACCTGCACCAATTGTAAATATTATGAATTCTCCCAGCAAATTTGCTCCAAGCTCTATAGCCATTGCTTCGTTTAGTTTTGGGATTTTTGCAGGTTTTCCCAGGTTCATAGCCCACATTTTTGTTTTCACCTCAACCCAGTTGTAAACTGAAAAATAAATTCAAGTAAGTTTTTGTTTACTTCAATTTCAATTTACTTATTAGGAAGAAAATTATATAAAATTGTAACCTTAAACTTACATTGTGCCGGTGGCATGCAAACATATTTCCGGAAAAACGCACTTTTTTTAGCTTCATCTTTTATAATATTTGCAATAGGTTTACTAATTTGTCTTAGAGCTAAAACACCTAGTTTAGCTGCAGGAAAGGCGCCAACAACCATGATGGTCACTCAGCGCAACAAACGTCAGCTGCTTGCTACTTGCTGTGACGGCTGTGACACAAATAAGTGATTGTTGGAGCACGTTCATAAAGTAGGCTGCATTATGGTATCTGTAAATGTGGCTAATATCGTTGCTCGGAAATGCGATAGCCAGATTTTTGACTTGGCTACACTGACTTATAACAATGGACTGAGCGATTTGCTATTTCATGTGGCACAAAAAATATTGTGTTTCTGTATATCACCGTTAGAGCACCCTTTAAAACGATTACATAAAAAAACATGTAAAACTCGACCAATCAGATGAAATTTTACATCCGAAAATCGAATTAAATTAAAAAAATATATTTTCTTGTGCCCAAGTGATATTTTAATTGCTTATAAGGAATTAAACTCATTCCGGCTTTAATTTTCAAAAGTTATTCTTAACTGAATCCTGCCTATGGGCAAGAGAGACGGAGCATGGTAAACACTATCTTTACCTTATTCCTTCTGCGGTGATTGCATCTGTAACAAACATAACAACATCAAATGGCATAAGCAAACGTTCCTGAATGCAATATTTTGTGTTGATAGCTCCAACTCTGCCATAGGGCGAAGGAGAGAACTATAAAACTTGTGCCATGCTTTCCTATAGGAAAATGACAATACGATCATCCATTGTTATAAGTCAGTGCTTGGCTACCACTACACCAGTCAGTAGAACTGACGGACAGTAACTTAGAATATAAAGAATACAGGAAGTGTGATAAGCAAAATTTAGCGTAGTCAAATTCTGGTTGTGTTAGTATCAACGAGGTAATAACTAAAGGAGATGCAATCATATGTACGATCCGTGTACATGAGCGTACCCAAAATTTCCCTGCATTTGTGTATGTTTCATTCCGCCATTTTTGGTCTTCGCTGTCAGATCCATACTTAGGTTTTGTTTGATTTGGGCTTGGCGCATTGACGCAGGAAAACTTATGAAATAACCGTAGGGGCACGAAACAAATATTACTCAGAAACTTTTTATCATTGAACTTTTCTTCTTAATGATTAACCTTTTTATGTTCAGTTTGCAAATTCAGTAAATACTTTTAAGCATGTGAAAATAAAAGCGATTAAAATTGCGAACAGGTGGTGCAATTGTGTACAGGTGTACAATTTTTACGGCGCTTATGTACAAACAATATCAGTGTCATTGTGTTATAAATGGGTACGTGATATTTTCTCAATTGCATCTCCTTTAGTTCTTACCTCGTTGGTTAGGATCTGTTGCCGCTGTAGTGAAAGCTCAGTACAGCCGTATAGTAGAATCAATAGTTATATAGAGCGGGGCAACAAGGTATATGGTTGAAAATATTGCGTTTGCTCCCTCCGAAAAGGTTCTTGTTCGATGCAGTACGCCAACATACCGAGGGAATTTCGCAGCTTCAATTCCCCTACTTTGCACAGGATATTTTGTCGGTGTTACAAATACATATTCAAGTTGAATTGTCATCTACTCTCTCAAAGTATACTGTCGCGATTATTAGTGAAATTTTGGAGTTAAATGAATTAAAAAAAATTGTTTGGGTAGTTTCGTAGCCCCTTCCTTCAAGTCCACATTTTTTTAATATAAAATCATTTATTTTCAGAAATTTAAATATAGTTTCCTTTTTGTCATGTTTTTTAATAATAGATTTAGATCTGGCATATTGGCAGCAATGGAGCGCTAGCGTTAAATTTAGGATTACGCAATGATTACACGAGTCAATAGAACTGACCTACGAGTAAGAAACTAAAGGAGAGGCCATTGCGTGTATATATATGCCATTTTTGCGTGCCGAACGTGATGCTTTTTCTCACTTTCTAACATATGGTTGTATCTCTGTCTACATATACCCTAAGTGTCACCTTTGTTTATGTTCGGTAAAGAAATCTACCCTAGCACAAAAGCCGTAGGTAAGGTTAAAATTGGAAGGGTACTAAATAGAAAAATATTTACATTCTTTTATATGGAAATTTAGTAAAACTGTAGTTGTTTATTTTTTAATAATAAGCTAGGAATTAGAATATTGGTAAATATTTGTAATTTTGATAAAAGTAAAAGAATTTTAATATATTTTCTTATTATGGATTTACCAAAAATGAAATTTTAAGGCAAGTTATTGGCCAACCGAAGATGGAAATAGGCTTACTGGGGAACCAGGAATCTCACAAAGTTATTTTGTATTACTAGCACTCACTATCATGCTGCTGGTATAGAATTTTGCGTCACACTTTCAAAAACCGCGCCAAAGTCCCTTGCGTAAACTTTTTTTTCCATCCGCCTGCAATGCGAATTTTTTATAGTATGTATATAAACTTACACATTTTTGAGATTGGCACGAAAATTGTTGTTTATGGGCCTCTCCTTTAGTTTCTTACTCGTAGGAACTGACGGACAGTCCTGATTTCGTGTGTCAAATTTACTGACAAGAAACGATTTGCGTTCTATCAATTAACCAGTCTGTTCATAATAAAATGTCGTCAAGCAGTGCACACATTCCTCTTCTATATGCATATCAAACAATTTCTTCATTAATCCGTCTTTATTCTCTACAAAATAAAAAATAAAATGTATGTTAAACACTTTTCAGTCATTTCCCACTCAAAAGAGAAAAGATTAGGAATATAAACACAAATATCCACTAGCATGTGCCTTTATTTTTCAATTTCCGCCATCTTAATTGTACGTTTGACAGTTTATTGACTAGTCCGTACTGACTCGTCAGTTATATTGTCAGTACAGACTGGTCAGTAAATAAGAGTAGTCAGTAGGGGTTTACACGAGCCTGTGTAAGGTCAATCGCTATCAGAGTCAGTTCTACTGACTCGTGTAATCCCCGGGTTAGAGATGGGTCGACGACCACGACGACGCCGGCGTGGGTAATGTAATGCATTTCATACATGCAGCACTGAGTGCTTTTCTTTATTCATTCCGAATATTCAAAACGCACCAAAAGTGTTTATTTATCCATTCGGAATATTCCGTTTATTCCATTCTGTGTTTCCTTATTCGAAGTGGTGTATTCTGAACGTATTCTTTTTAAAAAACCTCCATAGTTGGAATAAATGGAATACAATTTGACAAATGTCAAATGGCAAACATCACTCCAAGAAAATGGAAGCCAGCAACAGCAGAGACACGAAAAATTGATTTAATTTTGTATTTAAAACAGGATATTTTATTTTCTGAACCTGAAAATTGTATATGATGGTCTCCACGTGATAATACATTGTGCGTTATGCACAACTGTCAAATTTTTATTCTTTTCTGTTTACTTAATAATTTCTGTTCCGAATAATCTTGTACCACGTGATCAGTATTCTGTTCCTTCCTTCCACAGAAAAAATAAAGAAAAGCACTCTTTGTCTCTAAATATTTTTGACATAAAACGACGACCACGCCGACGTCGGCGTTGTTAATGTATTCAGGCGATTACTAAAGGAGTTTTTCATATAAAAGTTGCTTGTATTTTGTTCAAACGCTATAATTTCCGTAAATTTGTTCTAGATACTATTTTTTTTAACTATTAGAAAGAAAACATATTTGGCTGCAATTTGTTTTAACTTCATTTTGCTGTGAGAGCGACAGATTTCGGCTTTAGGACCGGTTTAAGATGAAATTTTAGTTTTTCCTCCATGACGAGTATACAAAATGCCGTGAGAGTGAGCTCCTACTGCATGCTGTACCAGGCCGTAAAGGCCTTTTATTGTGTTGGTTCCTTCGGAGACTTCAAGGCTTGTATTATATTCCGGGGATTACGGTAGTTTCGTAACCCCCGCAAGATACAAGCCATGAACAAAGTCGAAAAAAGAGAGCAACGGGCCGGTCAGCAGGCGACATCCACAGTCTACTTGCTTTGTCTTACTGGAGTTTTTCATATAAAAGTTGCTTGTATTTTGTTCAAACGTAATAATTTCCATAAATTTGTTCTACATGCTATATTTTTTTAAAACTATTAGAAAGAAAACATATTTGGCTGCAATTTGTTTTAACAACATTTTGCTGTGCTAGCGACAGTTTTGGTCTTTAGGACCTGTTTAAGATGAAATTTTAGTTTTTCCTCATGACGAGTATACAAAAAGCAGTGAGAGTGAGCACTTACTGCATGCTGTACCCGGCACGTTAAGGCCTTTTAATGTGTCGGTGCCTTCAGCGACTTCATGGCTTGTATTATATTCCGGGGGCTACGGTAGTTTGCATAAAGTTAAGAAGAACTTTGTTTCTATATATCAATCACTGACATGTATATAAAGCTTAGATCATATAACGAACAGGATGGGCTATGAGGAAGAAAAACTTAAGCATTTTTCTTCAAGTAGTAGAATAGCATCGATGTGTTTGTTTAGTCATGGAAGTCGTAAACTACGATATTTTCTGAGCGGGCACATAATTTAGTGGTTGAAATTTAATCAAATATTGAACAAGTTTTATAATTTCCTGTCACCGCGATTCGTATCATTTTTTCAGTTTATAATTTTATAACTTATTACATTTGTAAGAGTTTTCCTAGTGCCCCATTTATTTGCTGATAATATTTCTTGTAGTTGCCTTTGCTTGACTGACATCAAACAAGACCCCCGATGACAATTCAATTGTAAGATCTAAGAAATGACAAATGAGAAATGTCAGAAATATCGAACTGCCTAATCTAAATCCCAGCCCTCTTGTGATTTCCCTCCCGTGACCAAAAAAATTGCTTATCACACGTACACGAATTTTATACAAGGTAGCCTATCCTTTTGTGGTAAATTCGCTAAATTCCACTGACATGCATGTACGTAAATTCCCAAATAATTTAAATATAACGCCAGTTTACGACAGTTGGTAGCATTGACAGTGACAGCATACTTACTGAAATCAGAATTGGTGCCACATGAAACAGGAGATCATGCAGTCCATTTATATATATGTCAGTGATATCAATAAAGAGCATTTATTACGTTTGACAGTTCCGTGTATATAATACGTGTGTCCACCTACGAGAAAGAAACTAAAGGAGAGGCCCATCAACAACAATTTTCGTGCCAATCTCAAAAATGTGTAAGTTTATATACATACTATAAAAAATTCGCATTTCAGGCGGATGGGAAAATAGTTTACGCAAGGGATTTTGGCGCGGTTTTTGAAAGTATGACTCAAAATTCTATAGCAGCAGCATCATAGTGAGAGCTTAAAAAACAACTGTGAGATTGCTGGTTCCCCAGTAAGCCTATTTCCATCTTCGGTTGCCCAATAACTTGCCTTAAAATTTCATTTTTGGTAAATCCATAATAAGAAAATATATTAAAATTCTTTTACTTTTATCAAAATTACAAATATTTACCAATTGTCTAATTCCTGGTTTATTATTAAAAAGAAACAACTACAGTTTTACTAAATTTCCATATAAAGAAATGTAAATATTTTTCTATTTAGTACCCTTCCAATTTTAACCTTACCTACGGCTTTTGTGCTAGGGTAGATTTCTTTACCGAACATAAACAAAGGTGACACTTAGGGTATATGTAGATAGAGATACAACCATATGTTAGAAAGTGAGCAAAAGCATCACGTTCGGCACGCAAAAACGGCACATATATACACGCAATGGCCTCTCCTTTAGTTTCTTAAGGCCGTGACACATTAAAAGCAGAAAGCAGCGACAGAAGCAGAGGCAGAAGCAGAAATTCTACATTTCTGCTTTGCCAACCACATTGAAAGCAGAAGCAGAAAACAGATACTTGTCAACTACAAATGTCAGGCGATATAATTTTCACGAATTTGATGTTAATTGTGAATTAATTTGTTATATTTAACAAAATTAATTATTTTTTCCTCCATAGACACTTTGTTTTTCTCGTATCAAACTCTTTAACACTTTTAAAAGAAAGGACGCCAACAATGAAATACAAATTTTAGCTCTTTTTATATTGGCAGTACTGGGCAGAAGCAGAATTTTTGAGATTTGATCAACTTTCAAGTTCTGCTTCTGCTGCTGCCGCTGCCTCTGCTTTCAATTTGGTAGTGCTCGAACAGTTGCATGGTTTCAGAAAAAATTCTCCTTCTGTCGCTACTTTCTGCTTTTAATGTGTCACGGCGTTTACTCGTAGGTGTCCACAAATTCAAGGAATATGACAGCAATAGGTCTTGTCGCGTACTCAGTTTTGGGACAATGCATTGCAATGAATTTGCATGAACTTACCCAATTTCCGTTCCCGTACTTTCTCGTGTACACAAATTTACACGAGTTTTGCATACGTCACAGCTTCCCCTCTTGCATGAATTTACCCGAAGTTTTTAGTTACTGCACACTTCTTGCAAGGAAAGGTTGACAGCTGTCATAGGAAAGTTAATTTTTTTAATTTTCTGAAAAGTTTTTAAAACGCAATCAAAATGTCGAAATAAGATAGTTTAAGCATTCAATGCTCTCATAAACTTTACAAGACTGCAACAAGTTAAAAAAAATAAAACAATAGGTTTGTTCGCGTACTTCTCGTGCAAAAACTTTCTGGGTAAAAACTTACTCGTGTGGTGGGAGAAGAATGTAAAATGCATGAAAAAGTACGGGAACGCTTTTCATGCAACTTCGTGAAAAACAAGAAGAAGAAGTGTGGCATAACATTTGAGAATAAGTATTGTTTTATTTTTTTTAACTTGTTGCAGTCTTGAAAAGTTTATGAGAGCATTGAATGCTTAAACTATCTTATTTCGACATTTTGATTGCGTTTTAAAAACTTTTCAGAAAATTGAAAAAATTAACTTTCCTATGACAACTGTCAACCTTTCCTTGCAAGAAGTGTGCAGTAACTAAAAACTTCGGGTAAATTCATGCAAGAGGGGAAGCTGTGACGTATGCAAAACTCGTGTAAATTTGTGTGCACGAGAAAGTACGGGAACGGAAATTGGGTAAGTTCATGCAAATTCATTGCAATGCATTGTCCCAAAACTCAGTACGCGAACAGACCTAATACTTATTCTCAAATGTTATGCCACATTTCTTCTTCTTGTTTTTCACGAAGTTGCATGAAAAGCGTTCCCGTACTTTTTCATGCATTTTACATTCTTCTCCCACCACACGAGTAAGTTTTTACCCAGAAAGTTTTTGCACGAGAAGTACGCGAACAAACCTATTATGTTCGTTCGACTTCAGTGCTCCCAGTTCTCCTCTGCCAGAAAAAGTGAAACACTCAATGGTCCCATCGAAATCGATATTATTAAATTGTCATTAAACGATGCAAATATCGGCATATCGCAGTGGTGGGCTTATTGATTTTTACAATTTTAGAAGATATTAAAAGGGCGAGAGAAGACTCTAGCGAAAACGGAGATACTGGACAAATCTTTTTCTTTCCAAAATACTAAGGTTCGACACGCAGACGAATTTATTGGCAAATTTGCTGTATGATGACAACAGAAATCATACAAATTTTCTAAGGCTGCCTGACGAAAAATTTTGTGATTTACATGAATGATAAATGCCCAAATGCTATAATCGTTACCTGAAATAATTCTCTTACATTTTTAGGTGCATCCGATAATCAGAAGAGAAGATACTGCAATGCGAAAAGCAATAGCGCAATAGCATCAAAAGTACATTAATGTCGTTTTCGTTTGAACATCAGTTTCGCTCTAGAGGCAACCTAAGGGCTGTCAAAGCGTTCGTTTGAAGCAAAAATTACGTCTCTGCTGCATTGAATAAATAACTAATAAGGAAACGGCATATCGTGCGAATACAGTGTACGTGTTTAAGCATTTCAATGACAGTGGGACCCACGGTCGGGGGGGGGGGGGGAGAAATGACAAGAGGGCGTCGTTGATATTTTGTGTCAGTTCAATATTCTGACATTTCATAATTTTGGAAATAAGTTCTCGAATTTGAATTCGCGATATTGTGGAAAATAAAGAATTAAACGTGTTTTTTACGTAATAGTAGTGTGAAATAAGTGCGGAATATTTCTTTTGTGAACGACATTTTGTGCAATAGAGACTCCGGAGTCCTAAATTAGCATAATGAAGTGCGCTGTGCTGTGCTGCAGGAAAGAACAGAGTTATTGCCGTGGGAAAACATTCTTCAAGTAAGCTTAATAGCTTTACTTATTAATTATATTGTTTTAAACAAAATAAAAGTGAAATATCTGTAAAAATAAAGAGCCATGGCAAAAGATTTAACATTTTACCAATGCCGGTTTATTTGTTTACAATTGAATTGTCATTGGTAGATAAATTATTCCAGTCAAACAAAGGCAACGCCAAGAAATATTGCCTGAAAATAAGGGGGAGCTAAAAATTTGTTTATTTTACATAGGAATTTGGATTATAAAAAATGTTCCCCTTCAAAATTGTACGATTCCACTATTGCCATGACGAAACGAATACAAACAGAACACACTAATACATTTCGCCGAGATGCTTACGTTTTCACCCGATATGCCGTTTCCTTATTAGTTATTTATTCAATGCTCTGCTGGCAAACCAAAAAGCATCTGGCTCGCTCTGAAAATTTTCTCGGGTACACTATGAGTTCCCTCACCCAAACAAAATCAAGGTGTGATTTGATATTAATGTCATTTGACATTATTTTAAAGGCAACAATTATTATTAAGATCTCTCTACTATTATTATATTACATTATGCTCAAAATTATTCCGCAAACAAAATTCATAGCGTACTTTGCTAATTCCTTCCATCCCTAAAAACTTCTCGTCTGGGTTGGCCCTAAGCGACGCATTATGATATTCTGTGGATCCAGGTCTTCCGGATCCAGGTCTTCGTCTTGTTATTACAGCTAGTGACCTAACACAACACACAACAAGCTCAGCTATTATAATAGTTAGACGAAGACGAAGCTAACCTGTCCGAATTCGTTCGTTTGCTCAGCTTGATTTCACAGACAGCAAACAAGCATAACCTCAGCGAATAAACATAACCTCACAATACGTTGTCTATTTAAATAAGTCAAATCGAACCTTGAACAAGCTAACCCAGATGTGAAAACTGTTATACAAAGTAGCAAAGCTCGGTGGCATAGACATGGATTCAGATAGAGCTTGACCCGATGTTAAGTCACTAATTGTAATAACAAGGCGCAGACTTCGATCCGGACTGGCCCGGAGGATATTTTATTAATAACTTTTTTTTCTATTAAGCGCGGGAAAGCTTTCGCGATCGGATGTATTTTGAGAACGACTTTCTTGGATGAAAAAGTAGACTTTTTTCCTCTCGTGATTGTGCGAAATTGGTGCGTCGTGGAAAATGACTTCCTATGAGAAAAATGTCCACAACAGAGGACTAATGTCCTTGAAAGATAGAACGAAATAAAAATATATGCGAAATGTATTAAGTAGGGTGTATGTTACCCAAGTGCATGAAAGTAGGTTTTCCGGCGACAAAATCGTCCCGAGAAAGTTTTTTGAACCAGGAAAAGAGTACACCACTCGATAGTACTCGGCGAGACCTTTATTTTGATATGTAACAACATAGTATACATTAGTCGCTTTCGGCAAGCACATTCTCAGTGGGACAAGCTTACTGAAGGCGCTTTCGGCAAGCACATTATCAGTGAGACAAGTGAGATATTCTCAGTTGGCTCACTGAGACTGCACTTTCGGTGAACTGTCTTAGTTCCATATTTAGCTACAAAATTCGAACGCAACCACTGAGCAACTCAGACACGTGGTAAACTGAATTTTCTTGTCTCAGTTGACTCAGTTTCGTTATTTTGTGATTTTAATTGCTAATTAAAGTTTAGTGAGCTATTTGAATAAGCTAACAACACTTTTCTCAATTTATTACTATCTATTTTCTGTGATCAAAATTATTTAAATGTCAAAATTGCCAAATCAGCTGGTTTGAACTGAGACAACTGAGAATGTTGCTCAAAGTTTTATCTCAGTTGTCTCACTGAGACAGTGCTTGCCGAAATTCCTTATTGTATAGTACTATAGGCGCTTTCGGCAAGCACATTCTCACTGAGACAAGTGAGATGTTCTCAGTTGGTTCACTGATACTGCACTTTCGGTCAACTGTCTCAGTTCCATATTGAGCTACAAAAATTGAACGTAACCAATGAGCAACTGAGACAAATGAAGCTGACTTTCCTTGTCTCAGTTGACTCAGTATTTGTTATTTTGTGATTTTATTTATTACTTAAAGTTTAGTGAGCTATTTGAATAAACTTGTTATGGTTGTAGCGTACTGCATATAGCAGTATGCTACACAGAGAATTACTGCAGCATGTATGCCGGCCGGCTGCCATTCCGACAGTCCGCACACCCGATCTCGAAGAATTCTTGCCTGCTGTTGGAGAAATCTTCCAAAATCAAATCTTCCATGCACTGAACAAGTAAAGTAGTGAAATTGAGAATTTGTCCAAAAACATCGGCCAGGAAACTAAACCTGTACGCGGAAATCTTAAAAATAGCGTCCGGCAGCATTGACATCTCGCCGTTAATAGCCGAGATTATATCTCAATAGATACTTGTAATTGGAATCACATTGGACCCCTTTCAACGGATCCAGGGGAAATAATAAGATAATTGTAGACGTAAGTCTGCACACATACTATATACATATACAGAAGTGGTTTTGTTGAAGAAATCTAGAGTAAGTTCT
This sequence comes from Dioctria linearis, assembly GCA_963930735.1. NCBI lineage: Eukaryota > Metazoa > Arthropoda > Insecta > Diptera > Asilidae > Dioctria > Dioctria linearis. The sequence continues at coordinate 200,305,386 of OZ005741.1, read as the reverse complement.
AGAGCATAGCGAAACAATTTAGAGGTTAGGATTTCCAGTATAACAAACTAAAGCAAGCAGATAATCTTGAATCTACATATATCACAATATAGATTCCTGGCATCAGGTGGCAAAATTTATACATATGTACCTACAATTCTTGTTGCGAAAATTACATAAGAGCTTTGGAAGATATCCACTATTTTCATGTTAATAATTCACTGTTAATTCACGAGGAGTGCAGGTCTATTGGAATTAATGTCCTCAGTAGACACGACGAATTTAAGCACGAAACTATAAGGACGACGATTCCTGTCTAGAATTAAAGAATAGTGTAGAGTTGAGGCATGGTCTCATAGAATTAAGCTCGAATCATATTACCGAAAGAAAGCTGATAGTCTTTGGGAACTTAACGCTGACTCCGCCGAATCAAGGTCCACTCAGTGCGACATTAGTAATAAAGACAGGAATCCAAATGGTATCAGAGAAATCATTGTAGTGTTTCAAACGCAAATGAAGTCGGCTACGGTTCACAGTTTAGATAAATCTTTGAGCAAAGAATAGAAATTTTTAAATATATCAAAGAAGAAAAAATGTTAATAACTAGGCAAATCCAGTCGTGTTAGGGCCATAGCCAGCGGTTGAATTCAAAAATTAACTTTTACTACGTTTCAGCCACGCCTCCAGCGAGCTCCTTGGAGGGATCAATCAGAACCATAGGAATCAACTAAAGTACTGTAAGTCAAAGTATTCTTTTATTATTTTCCTTTATTTGCAATAAAAATATTTAGTAATTAAGTCCAACATATCGACGATGATTTAGACGAAACAATGCTGTCGTATAGATTTACCTTTGTTCAACCTGAAAATACTAAGCTAGTTTGAATCCTACTGACATTTAATATCGGTACAAAAAGAACATTTACAATAATCAGATTTAAGAAAAGGAGAGAATTTTCCTTCTTTATATGAACGACAGCATGAACGGTTGAAGGTAAGCAGTAAACATGAAAGTGACTAACGACGTCGACTTCATTAGCGAGTAGATTTTAAATATTCTTATATTATCTTTTTCTCTGGTTTATGATGTCTAATAGTTTGTGTCACTGGCAGAGTCAAATTCCACGGTATGGATAACACTTTTGTCTCTATGTCTCGTATTTCCATTCCTCTATTTCTAAAGAAAATTAACTGTGGAAAGACTGCCAAGTTTTTACGTATGTTTGTCATTTAAGTTTCTGAGATTTTAATTAGTTATTTGTATTTATTTAAACAATTGAAAGGCGGCTTATACATTCACGTAACTCCTTACTTTGATTAACTATAACATTTTTGTCGAAGGGGAGTTGAATGAATGAATAGCTCAAGTGAGACTAAAGTCTGAGATTCCACTCAGTTTATTTTTATAGTAAGAATAGCGGTAGTCATGACTGTTTGTAATAATAATAATCATTTGTCATTTGTATTGAACTTTGAACGACTACTATTTAAGAGAATTTATGTTACTACGTGCAATGAATAAGATAAAGGATTATAACGTTATGCGATCCTAGAGTTTTTCTTGTTTTCTCCTCCACTCTCCCGGAGCCTTCTTTATTTGATGGTCGAATAGGTCCACTCCTCCTCTCTATTTCCAGGTCTACAAGGGACTCTGTAAATATCTGCCCTCAGAGTCAGTTGGGTAGTTGGGGCATGCAGGAAAACAGACCATCTGCGCCTTCAATGTAGATGTAGGTAGGTGACGTAAAGGTCCCTTCAGGACTGAATGTGTGCCGGCGTTTGTGGTTTAAGGCACGAGATTTTTTTTTGTATATGGCAGGCGGCAGCGGCAGGTTTATCGTGGAACCTCCCAACACTTTCCGCCAATAGCCGAGGCGAGCTAGCGTGCCGCCCTGCAGTCAACGCTGTCCGCCGAGTGATCTGTCAGCTCATGCTGGCAGTCGGGACTTAACGTCCAGTCGTCAATCACTCAACATAGTTCCATAACAAAAATGGCGCCCAACGTGGGGACTTAGAGTGAGATGGTCATTTGGCACTTTGCTAATTGACTGACCTCAAGTCTCATATCCAGTGGAAGTTACATATATGCAGACCTGGTTTTTTTGTTGAGAATTTTTGTAGAGTAAAGTAATGTTTATGAAAGTTTTTGCTATTTTGATTTTTGAATTTTTGTATTAAAGTAAAGTAACGTAACATCTTTTTGAAAGTTTTGAAAGTTTTTGTGAAAGGTTGTAAGTTCGACTTTAGGTTTGTCTTTGGTCAAGCCTCAAGTCTGAACAGTTGTAAGTTTTTTGAAGTTTTTGAAACGATCTTTCCCGCTGGCCTTCTGTTATGAAAATAGTAGGTGGCCTCACAAATTTTTGATTGTGTTCTCACGGAGACATGTCTCTGTTGGCCAACTGGCTGGACAGAGTCGTGAATCTGTGAGACGACTTTTTGGCTTTCAGCTAACTAGTTGACCAGATTCATGACTCTGTCTAGTTGGAAGTTTAGCTGGATATGACCAGGTGAAGAGGAAGGAAAGAGTTGTTGGAGGATGGAAGTGATGCTGGAGACCTTCAGTAATCAGGAGCTGGCATACCGCTAACTGCCTGGCTGAATAATCTCTAGTATCATTTTCAGTCTCTAGCTTCTCCAACCCGACTCTTCCCAGATTTTTGTGAGGACTCAAGATTTTTTCATGCACACATTCACGTCACTTATGTCATCACCCTATTCTGACCTGATCAGAGAGAGTGATCTGGAGGACTTCTATGTTTTTGGGGTTAGCTCCTGGGGAGTGAGAGGGAAATTGTATGACTTTCTTTCTGTAAATTTTTTTGGAACGCTTTAAGTGACTTTCGGTAGTTGTCTCATAACCATTAGCAATTATATCTTTTGACTGTACGATTGTGTTGGTACAAGTGTTGAGTCTAAACTACTCCCACGTTTGAAATTTCCCTGTCAATTCGAAGATAGTTAGAACTCTAGTAGTTGGGACCAGAATTTCTCCAAACTTTTGGTGATTTCTTTAAATTTATGCATTTCCTCTGAACTATTGGGAAAAATTTTGTTGATATTTTAGTAGTCTTCAAGGATTTTCCTTAAATCAATATTTCTGTTATCTCGATCTTTGAAGACTTTGATGTCTTCTTCGAACTTTCGAGTTGTTTTTTTGAACCTTCTTGGCATTTCTTCCAAGCCCTTGGTATATTTTTGAAATCTTGACTTTACGTCTGAAAGATTATACAATGGCTACAGTGCGAACACAACCCCGAGAAACTGATGTACCGATACCGTTGCCAGACCAGTGCTCCATCTGCCAGGAGGGCGACTGGTCAGGACAGAGGAAGCCAGTGAAGACGGTCTGTGGACGTGTGTTTCACAAAGCATATCTGAAAACGTGGATTGGACAGCAGTCAAACTGCCCGAACTGCAGATTCCATCTCACTCCATACGATTTTACTGATTACACAGGTGCGGTCCCGAAGAGGACTCACACGAAGCCTGTTAGTCAGGAGCCTCGAACAGCAGCACCAGTCTACAACCTGCCAACACCTACGAGTCGACCAGTCAACCGCGAATCTCTGTCTCCAGATTTACAGAATGTGCACTCTATGACCTTTTCGCAGCCGAATTCCAGAGTGAACAGCCCGCTCCCTATTGCTCAGGGTCAGAGCTCAGCAGCGACCGAAGCCTTGCTGGAAGGTCTGCGTATACAGCTGCAGGATTTAGTCCGCGAAGACTTTGAGCAGAGCCTAAATACCTTGCGAGCTGAACTGGCAACTATCGTAAAACTCCATCAATAGCCGCACAGGAGGCTGTATCTAGTAAAGTTCTATCTCCTTCATCAATAAATTCACAAAAAGTGAATTCCAAGAAAAAATTCAAAGAGTCAAAGAATTTCAACAAGGGTTTATCTCCTTCAAACTCTATCGAGTCGGAACAATCGTTAACTCCTTCCAAATGCCACAAAAGTTGGAATCATATCTCCTTCCTTTTAAAAATCCGAAAGAATCGGATAAATTAAATAAAATTAAAATTCTGGCTCGATCAGAATTCACCATTGAAATTCCAACTCCTTCTATTCAACAACAATCGGTCTGTTTCAAGAAGGAAATAAGGCCAGGTTTGTTTCTTGGAAATTCAATAGTCAAACCAGTCAATGGTATGGCAAAAGTCCTAATCCTCAATACAAATGAGGAGGATGCCGATCTGGACCCTTACTAGGTGAACCCAGTTTACCAAGACTTGGATGACTTTATGGTCATCTCCACAGACTCTGAAAGAGATCCAATTAAGGGCAGAATAATTAAACTTTTGCAGTTTATAAAATTGGATCACTGTAATTCAGAGGAATCTGAGAGTATTCGCAATATCTGTAGGGAATTCAACGATCTCTTCTTCATAGAAGGGGATTTCCTTTCATATACAGATGCGATTACCCACAAGATGGAGTCCCTCCAAGACAAAACGCCAATTTATACCAAGCCTTATGGACTTCCTGAAGCAAGCCGAACTGAAATAAATAGACAAATACAAGAAATGCTTGAGTCAGACATCATTAGACCTTCACATAGACCCTGGAATTCTCCACTTCTCCTGGTTCCTAAAAAACAGATGAGAATGGTAACAAAAAGTGGCGAGTTGTGGTAGACTTTCTTCGTATTAACGACATTACTATTGGCGATGCGTACCCACTGCCTAATATCACTGATATATTAGACCAGTTGGGGAAGTCGAAATACTTTACTACACTCGACTTAGCCAGTGGATTTCACCAGATAAAAATGGACTCGAAGGACAGGGAGAAAACTGACTTTAGCACACCCTATGGCCACTACGAAAACAATCGTATGCCATTTGGTTTAAAAGGAGCCCCTGCTACTTTTCAACGAGCCATGAATAATGTCTTATCTGGACTTCAAGGCATCTATTGCTTCGTATACATGGACGATATTGTAGTCCATGGATACAATCTCAAAGATCACAATTCCAGACTCGCAGCAGTATTTAGCCGTCTCCGCAATTTCAATTTGAAACTTCAACCCGACAAGTGCCATTTCCTAAGGAAAGAAATTATGTATTTAGGGCACATAATTACAGAAAATGGAGTCAAACCAGACCCTGCGAAAATAAAATCAGTTCAGTCATATCCCAGACCCAAGAAGAAAAAAGATATCAAAGCTTTCCTTGGTTTCGTCGGCTACTATCGGCGATTTATACCAAATTTTTCGAATATAGCCAAACCACTCACAAACCTTTCGAAAAAAAAGATACGCTTTTCAAGTTCGACGCAATCTGCGACGAGGCATTTTGCGAATTATGAAATAAATTAATTTCAGCACCAATTCTATCTTATCCTGATTTCGGCAAAGAATTTTTTTGTTACCTCCGATGCCAGTGACTACGCCATCGGGGCTGTCCTTTCACAAGTTGATGATCAAGGAGATCATCCAATCGCCTATGTGAGCCGAGTTCTCAATGGTGCGGAAACTCGTTACTCAACAATAGAAAAGGAGCTCTTAGCTATCGTTTTCGCAGTTGAGCAATTCAGACCATACGTTTATGGCAGACAGTTTACAATTATAACTGACCATAAACCATTAGTATGGCTCATGAATCTGAAAGATCAATCTTAAAGACTGATGAGATGGAGAATACGTCTTGAGGAATATGACTACAAAATAGTCCATAAATCAGGTAAGCTCAACACAAATGCAGACGTTCTCAGTAGAGCTATTCCAGATAGTAGCGAACATTTCGCAGAACCTACCACCTGCGTAAATGTGGTAACAAGGAATCAAGCTAGAGCTCAGGCGAATTCGAATACTCCCAACACGAGTGTAATTAATCAAAATCCACCTCCATCACAAGTGAACAATTCCTCAGTCATAATAACTGAGACAAATTTCCCATTACTATTGCCTAAAAATGCGAATCCAAAATTTTGCCAATGCAAGATACAGAACTTGAAAGAGTGTTGGATTCGAAACTAAAATTTTCAGATAAATCCCCACTTTCAGAAACTGAACTGAACTTCTTCAAGAAAAAAGACTCCAAAATAATCATTTCAAAAAGTAATTTACCTTGTCGATCCCAATGAGATAGAAAAGATTTTAACTGAGATCTGCTCATACACAGAAGCAAATCAGTTAAAACAAATAAATATCTCCTTCCCTATCCACAGAATCTAATAATTATTAAAAACGCTTTTACCCAGATCTTCGCTAATAAACAAATAAACATAAAGCTCCATCAAGATGCAATAAAATATTTATCCGATAAAAATGACATGGAACAAGCTTTGAAGGATTTTCATTCATTACCGACGGGAGGCCGCCAAGGCGTTTCCCGTACAATTAAAAGAGTCAAAAAGCAACTCTACTGGCCTGGCATGTCAGACGACATCGTAAAGCATGTAAGGAAATGTAAACTTTGTCAGGTGAACAAAGTATCCAGAAATCCAAAAATTCCTATGAAAATTTCGAGCATTAGCTCCAAACCTTTCGAAAGAGTGTACCTAGATGTTGTAGGACCTCTCCCAATATCACATTCTGGAAATAAATATCTCCTTACATTTCAAGACGACCTTTCAAAATTTTCTGAGGCTATTCCCATAGTCTACACCGACTCTAAGACATTAGCGGAAGCCTTCACGACAAAAATAGTTTGTCGACATGGTATTCCAGAAAGTATCCTCACAGATCAGGGTTCTAACCTCATAAGTGGTATCTTAGTTGCTGAGAATTAAAAGGCTCAAAACTACTCCATATCACCCTCAGACAAATGGTGCATTGGAAAGAAGTCACAGAACTTTAGCAGAATATCTCCGATCTTATGTAGCAAAAGATCCACAAGACTGGGATACATGGATTCCTTATGCCATGTTTGTATATAATACAACCCCTCATTCGAGTACTAATTATACTCCTCGCAAACTCCTTTACGGATTCCCAGCCGAAATTCCAAACAATTTGAAATGTTCTCTAACCGTTTGCTACAATTACGACAATTATGCAAACGAGTTAAAAGCGCGTCTACAGCATAGCTTCAAAACAGCTAAAGACACAGCCATGGCAAATAAAGAAAAATCTAAAATACAATACGACAAGAACTCCGTCCAAAAATTATTTAATAATGGTGATAAAGTCTTACTCAAGAGCAGGGTGAGAGATAATAAGTTCTCACCATTATGGTCAGATCCGTATGAATAATGGAGATTAGTAGTTACGCTATGCTGGTTCTGGGTCACTTTTTGAAGCATCCAGGATTTCACCACAGATGGCGCCACCGTCGCTAGGTGGCCTGAGTCCATACTAATGTAGGTTTGTGTCTTGGCTGTATTGGTTTGTATCTTGGATACGCCATTGTGTCTTGGATGCACCATTGTGTCTTGGATGCACCATTGTGTCTTGGATGCACCATTGAGTCTCGACTGCGCCCTAGCGGGATTAACCGGTACTACCGGGATTTGTCATTTGGTCTTGACTGCGCTGTAGCGACATTAGCCGGTACTACCAGCATGTTCCGGTACTACGGTTTTCTTAGATAGATATGTGGTGCACTTAAATGTAGGCTTTTTTATTATGATTTTTCTTGAGCGCCTAAATGTAGGCTTTTGGTTTTTGAACTAATATTAGTAATAATTAAAGTTAACGCTAGGAAATTTTTGTTCATGCTAATGTATTCTAGATGGGCGGTATGTGGGGGGGGATAATAAAGATAGGGAGGGGTGTAGTGAAATTTTCATCAGAAATCCTCTACGGGCTCTGGTTTTCGAGATATTAGCGACATTTGTTCAATCAATTAGCTAATTGGCAATTATATAATTACTAATTGGCAATTAGCAGCTTGGTTTGTAATTAGCTAATTGGCAATTAGCTAATTGACAATTAGTAATGTGGTGTGATGCGCTTTACTGGAATTCTCATAAAATAAACAAATTTAAGTAATATCAACACTTGCTGTAAATATTTAATAGAAAACTTCAAGTTTAAGGTAAAAATATGGTTGCTGTAAGGTGTATTGACACAATTTCTTATGCTGAAAATAATGTTGTCAAACCAAATTAAATTTCAATATTTATTCACAACAAATTATTTATTTATTTCTAAATCTTAAGTTATAAACCTTTTCCCTATGCTCTATATTCAAAATTGGTAGCAATTTAAGTGAAGTTCTATGAATCCTATCTTGGAAACGAAAGCGGTCCAGAGCATAGGTCTCCCAAGGTCCTTTTCTGGGCTCATATTCAATTATATAAACTTGTGGAGCACTAGTACTAAACGTAACCTTAATTATCACTAATAGTTTAGAAATATTAATAATAAAAAAACTAGTTTCACATTATTTATTTTTTTATTTAACGAATATAATAATTAATTGGATACAAATTAACATCATGGCGAATAAACTCTATTTTAAACGTTCGGCCGATAGGACCTCTATTTATAACATAAAAATCTCCTGCAGTATTTATCTCCAGTATAGTTTCGTCAGTAATTGTGCTGTACCGTGCAGGATAGAAAAGTTGACAGTCCTCCAAGTCCAGGATAATACGAGATCCAAATGCAGTCTTACAACGTCTGGCACCGAGAATCTTGTATTCCTTACTAACTTCCATTTCAAATGTCTTTAGAGAAGGTGGGTACTGCTCCAGCTTCTTCAGTTCCTCCATTGCGTTTGCCATTTCAGATTACTTTCTACTTGGTTGTTTATCGTTTGAACTCCAAAATGAAACTGATTGCAAATCTGATTCAGCTCCTCAATTTATAGTCATGATTCCAAAACAAGTTTAATCCTGCTTAAAGCAAATTTGCAATATCAGCACATTAAGCTGAATGATTCATGTAATTTGATACCACACTTCCTGTAAGCAACCCAATTCTAAGAATTTTACTGATCGAAACGTTTCATTGGAATTCGTAAACAAATTTTCACATCCTGTTGTAAACAAATTTAAGCAATATCAGCAAATGATTCATGTTTACTCTTTTCAAGTAATTTGATACCACACTTCCTGTAGGCAGCCAAAAATTTTATTATTCCAAGATCGAAACGTTTCATTGGAATGTAAACAAATTTTCACATTTTCATGTATGCATTCATGTAAACAATCTTATTTGCAAATTCGACCAGCAGAATAAAGTAATCAAATTAATTTGAGTGATTTTCTTATTGTGTAATTCGATATCATCTCAGCCTGTAAGCAAATTCGTTGGAATTCATCCTGTGCGATGATTATTGTAGCAGCAGGATCATTCATGTTTACAAACCGTTGCTATAAAAGCGCAAGCAAACTCTTGGGGAGCACCAGTCAATCTAAGTGATTCTAAGTGTTAGTGCCGAATAAAAAAAATTAAAAATGTCTATCACAGTAGTAAATGAAAGTTTTTCATTAATTAAGAAATTGCGAGAAGATGTGTTGAAGTGTTTAAGTGATGCAAATTTTGTGAATAAAAACAATATTGTTAAAGAGTGTAACAGAAACATTCGTAAATATCAAGCACCATTTCGAAAGTGTAATAAGAATGCTAGAAAACGACATTTGGACAAATTAAATCGTTGAGAGTGTTAATCAAAGCTCCCCATCGAGGTGGAGGAATTAATCAACGAGTAATAAGAAGTGATTTTGTTAAGTGGGAAGAAATAAAAACAGCATTCGTAGGTAGAATTAGGTCAGGTGTTATCGTGAATATAAGCCACCTAGATCCTAAGTTATTTATGCAAGATGCCTCCAAATTACTTGCTCGCCGCATTAAGAATACATTAAAACAACAATATCATATTAAAGTTGCTACAACGTTTTGCGGTGAGTTTATTAAAGAAACTGGTGATAATGAAGTTATTAAAGACATTAAGTACTTCCAAGCAAGAACTGCCCCAATCAGTGTGGAGATAATTTGAATGAGTGGTATAAATTAAATATATACGACCCAATACTCACTCAACTAGAAGAGTTTCAAGAGAAAGTTAGTGGTTGGGCTCTGCATTCTATAATACATTTAGCGGTGCATAACAACAAGTTTGAACCGATTCGGGGATCATTTTATATACCTCTGCCGAAGGAGATTGCATCAAAGAAAGCTTGCATCAATGTACAAAATAATGATGAAGCATGCTTCGCGTGGGCCGTAATCTCAGCGCTATATCCTGTAAATATTAACACCAATAGGACCTCATCATATCCACATTATTCTACTGTGCTAAATTTAACTGGAATAACATTTCCCATGACGCTTAAGCAATTTACACAATTTGAGGACCAGAACGATTTATCAATAAACGTATTCATCCTAGAGAAAGAGCGTTTCTTCACCACAGTTCCAGTTAGACTTACGAAACACAGGATGGAGCGACATGTAAATCTCTTAATGATTCAAGATGACTATGATCAGGATGATGATGATGATGATGAAGATCATATGGATGATGATGATGATGACGATGATGATGATGATGCCAGCAGATATCATTTCTGTTGGATTAAAGATCTTTCACGCCTTGTATCGAAACAAACTTCGAAACATAACAATAGAGTGTATATGTGCGACAGATGTTTTCTCTACTTTTACTCTGAAGAAAAATTAGCATCACACACTCCCGAATGCGAGAAGCAAAATGATTGGAGGATTATGTTTCCCTCAGAGGAAAAGAAATGGCTGGAATATAAGAATTATAACCATAAGAATCCAGTCCCGTTTTGTGTGTATGCAGATCTTGCCAACAATGGTTTGCATTAGAATTGCAAAAAATTGCCTCCGTAGCTGTACAGGAAAATCTGAACATCAGGCTCATGCTGCCCCTGACTAAAGAGGAACGGCGTTCGCATATGGAAAGTACTTGCTGCCATATATGTGAAAAACCGTTTGCAGCTGATGAGGAACGAGTTCGGGATCATTGTCACTTAACAGGTAAATACTGAGAATCATAATTCAATTAATTTTTTCATAAATTCTATTAACAGGAAAATATCGAGGACAAGCGCACAATGCATGCAATCTGATGTATCAAGATTGCTCCATAGTTCCAGTCATTTTTCACAATTTATCCTGATATGATGCTCACTTCTTTATTAAGGATATAGCTACATCTATCCCTGGGAAAGTGGATCTCCTACCAATAAACAAGGAAAGATATATCTCGTTCACCAAGCACATGGACGGCAGCTACATAAAATTCTGATTCATCGATTCCTTCCGTTTTATGGCTGAATCTTTAGATAAGCTATCATCATTGCTGCCAATGGATAAATTAAACACTACAAGATCAGTATGGCAGGGATTGGATGATGACACTATCAAACTTCTTACACGCAAGGGTGTCTTCCCATATGATTTTATTGATGAATGGGATAAATTAGATTTCCGAAACTTGCCAACACAGGAAGCGTTCTACAATAAACTGACTGACTGTGCTATGTCTCCAGAGGACTACAATCATGCTGAAGAGGTCTGGCAACAATTTGAAATACAAACACTTGGTGAATATTCAGATCTATACCTTAAGACTGATGTTCTCCTATTGGCCGATGTGTTTGAGAACTTTCGAGAAGTGTGCATGAAGACATACAATTTAGATCCAGCACATTATTACACCATGCCAGGCCTAACATGGGATGCTATGCTAAAATACACTAATGTGAAATTAGAGCTGATAACCGACGTAGATATACTGCTATTCATAGAAAGAGGCATTCGAGGTGGTATAAGTCAATGTTCGAACAAATATAGTAAAGCAAATAATAAATATATGGATGATTTTAAGCCTGAGGAGAAAGAGAAATACTTGATGTATTATGATGTGAATAACCTTTATGGATGGGCCATGTCACAGCATTTACCAACCGGAGGATTCAAATGGGTTGATGTTCCCAATATTGACGTTTCCGAAATTCCTGATGATTCTCCAACTGGATACATATTCGAAGTCGACTTGGATTATCCTCAATATCTACATGATAAGCATAAGGACTTACCGTTTTGCTCTGAGCATGCAGCACCACCTGGAGCAAAATTAGAAAAGCTTCTGACAACATTACACCCAAAAATTAAATATGTTATACACTACCGAAACTTGAAGCAATGCTTATCACATGGACTCATCCTGAAAAAAGTGCACCGGGTTCTTCAATTCGACCAATCAGCTTGGCTTAAACCATATATTGACTTAAATACTACCACACGGATGCAGGCTACAAGCGATCATGAGAAGGACAGCTATAAAAAGATGAATAATGCAGCTTTTGGTAAGACCATGGAAAATATGCGCAAGTATAGCGATATCAAGCTTTGCGTAAGGTGCAAAGGCTCGTATTGCGGCACCCAACTTCCACAGTGCAATGATATTTGATGAGAATTTAGTTGCTGTGGAATTAAGGCGACTCAAAATCTTCTTCAATAAGCCTCTCTATATTGGAATGGCAGTTATGGAAATTTCAAAGGTATGCCTCTACGATTTCCATTACAGTTTTATGCAGCGTCAATTTGGAGATAAATGTAAACAGATAAAATGTAAAATGTAAAATGTAAATGTATACAGATACAGATTCTCTAATATATGAACTTGAAGAGAAAAATGCATATGAGTTCATGGCTAAAAATATAATTAAATTTGATACAAGTAATTACCCAGAAGATAACCAGTTCGATTTACCGCTCATGAATAAAAAGATTCCTGGTCTAATGAAGGATGAGCTGAATGGGAAAATCATGAGCGAATTTGTTGGTTTGCGCTCGAAAATGTACAGTCTGCGAATAAACGACAGTAAAACTGTAAAGAAAGCAAAAGGAGTAAAGGCTAATGTAGTCCAGAAGCATATCAATTTTGAAGACTACGTCGAATGCTTAAATAACAAGCGAATATTAACTGCCAATCAGAGCTCCATACGATCCCATAACCATAGCATGTACACTGCGACATATTATGAGCGGAACGAAACGACGGATACTCTACCATGGGGACATTACTCCATTTCATCAGATCAACAAGTGGCAACCGCAGAAATAATCTAAGTCTAGTGTAAATAATAAATCTATTATAGTTTTAGTTTCATTTATAAAAGTAATTTGCATTATAGCTACATGTATAAAGTATTATAATTATAAATTTATTTTAAATTGTTAAATGTTTGTTTTTCAAGAAATTATAAAACATCTTTGTTATTAATCCAAGAATTGTGTTTTGATGAAAATCCGAGCCATTTAACGTAAGCTTTATCTCTACTCTTCTTTAAGCTTTTCTCTACGAGATATAGGTTTAGGTGTTTAACTTTTTGCAGCTCCAATTCATAAAAGCCTCCTGTGATTGGATTTCCTTGATAATCTTCCAGCCGATATGTGATGGGGTTTGTGTTTTGAACTTTAATAATTTAAAAAATCTCAGCAGTTGAAAGCAGTTGTTTCTCATTGGAGGTGTTGATATCACGTGCTTTCATTTTCGTAGTTCGATGTATTCCTGAGTTGTATTCAGTGAGCAGTTTCTTTACCATACCAATCCACTGATAAGTTCCATTAAAGCTGAATTCCTTCCACATCATATCCTTCAGAGTTCGGTTAAATCGTTCCACTATTGATGCTTTGAGGAAACTGGACGTAGAGTAATGATTAATTGCATGCTTCAGCATTAGATTTTTATGGAGGCTGTTGTAGAATTCCTTTCCATCATCAGTCTGCAGGCTTTTAGGTATTCGTCCCTCGCTTAATATAGATTGCACGGCATCTCTTACTTCTACACCAGTTTTTCTTTTAATTGGAATTGCCCATGCGTATTTGGAGAAGGTATCAATGACTGTCAGCAGATAGCGGTAAGCCTTGTTCACATACTTGTAGGGATCCATTTCAACCAAGTCTGCCTGCCACAAGTCATCTAGTCCTTTGGTAATCACACGACGTCGTTTAAAATTTTTTCTCGCTGGTTTATGCAGCTCATTTACCACTTGTCTCTTACTCATCGTAATTATAAGTGAAACAGATTTCTCAAGAGTTTTTACTCATATACACCATCATTTGGTGTCAAGTCTTTCTTATTTATTACTGAAGTAAACAGATAGTTGTCAATCTTCGCGATTTCATCATTGATATATAGCGTTAAATTTGCCACCTCTATATTAAAAGTTTTTCTTATTTCTTCCACACTTATTTTAATTTTCTTGTCAACATACATAGTCTTTGGTAGCAGCATCATCATTTTCAAGGGGTTCACCAAGTCGTTTTATACACTTTGAGTTTAGATCGTAGTCTCCGTTTATCGTTAAATTAAATCCAATACCCCGCTCTCCTTGTTCACCAGCTGGACTCTGAGCTCCTTGTTTACCAGCTGGTCCTTGAATTCCTTGTTCACCGAATGGACCCTGAGCTCCTCTTGGTCCACGTTCACCTTCTTTCCCAAGATATCCTCGCTTAGAGAAACGTCCAAACTTGTCAACGCTCATCTGTAGATTGTATAGAAGTATGGTAATGGAGTAGTATTTAAACTATAATATGTGCTTCTCGCAACTCCTCCAGGATAGATACAATTTCATTGTTGTGACTGGTGTTTCCAGCCTGCTTTGATGCCATTAGAGGCCGCAGTCTATCCACTAATTCATTTGGATCATCCCAGTAAATGTGATTAATGTTCTCCTTAGGCAGACGCATTAGTCCCATGCTTTTATGCTGTATGAGTTTACTGATTATAGCTTTATACTTAGTCGCTCTAGTACCTTTTATTTGCCCATCTTCAGCATAGTCACGTTTATACGCATTGGTATCTCTCAAAATTGATCCATAATTAATTAAATCCTCTTTAGTATATAGACTTTTTACAGGATCTTTCATAAATAGCAGCTCACATAACCCCAAAGTTGTTTTATAGCTCTTCCCCTTGATAACAATATTTCCTACATCATCAACATCAAACGTTGAATTACCGATTCTCCACGCGTTTTCTTCATAGTAAACTCCATAGGTTGGATCAATTTTAGGGCTATTATCAGTGAATAGCTTTAAATAGTTTGAAACTATGTATCCAGACGTATCGGAGGAGGTGACAGGACACCTTCCAGTCAATGTTCTTGAATGTTTAGGTATTGCGAATTCTTCTTCAGATGTTAAGGAATAATCTCCATAATTTATAGGTGTGCTACTAGCCTCCATTTTCACATATTTTCGTTTTGGAGGAGTAAAAGGTTCCACAATTTCGTTGTCTTCTTCTTCTACTTCTTTTTCTTCTTTTGGTTCCAATTTGACTGGGGGCTCGTTTTAGACGCTTGTAACAAACTCTTTTAAGGGTTTGGTGATTGGCTTGAAAGTTTCTTCAAGTTGAGCTTCTGCTTCAATCCTTCCCGTCTTTAGAGCTTTAAATTTCCTTCGCACTGCATTCCTTGTCTTGATGATTTCTTTTAATAGATTTTCATTCATCTTCGATATTAACTGAATAACGGCTTTTCAAACAGCTCTGATAACAGCTTAACAGCTTTTCAAACAGGTCTGATAACAGCTTAACAGCTTTTCAAACAGCTCTGATAACAGCTTAACAGCTTTTAAACAGGTCAAATAACAGCTTAACAGCTTTTAAAACAGCTCTGATAACAGCTTAGCAGCTTTTCAAACAGCTCTTATAACAGCTTAACAGCTCTGATAACAGCTTAACAGTTTTTAAACAGCTCTGATAACAGCTTAACAGCTTAACAGCTTTTCAAACAGGTCTGATAATAGGTTAACAGCTTTAATCTACTCAGCAGGTCCACAGGATACGGTGTGCTTTCGACTGAGTTACAGCTTCGACTTATGAAGATTTCACATGTTTCACCCTTTTACAGTACAATGAAGGTATCAAATCCTTTACGGTAGCGCCCCTTGTTTAATGAGCTATCCTTATCAATCATCAAGAAACCATATTCATCCTTCCAACACTCAGCGCAGGCTCTTCGAAATTTATCAAACTTCATGTCTTTGTTCACATGATCATTATAGATATTAGCATTGTCACGTATTAAGTGCTTTGGTATATGCGTATATGTTTGACACAGATAGAAGCTGTCTATATCTTCGTGACGACCCATGCAAAAATAGGATCGCACATTATTTTGCTTTTCACATGCTACATCATCGAAAATAAACACTGAATGTGATTTGGGTTTCCTCTGGAGGTAGAACGTCGCAGTTGTTTGAGAATGTATAATACCCCAATCCTGATATGGGAGTCATCACTCGCTTCAAGTATTCATACTTTGGTTGATGTAAAGATTTGGAACATATGTAAATATTTTCATATCTCAAAACATTGGGATGTTCCAGCAAACTTATCATAACATTAGTTTTTCCACAATTGGATGGTCCAACAATGATGCTCCTTATAGTATTAGGCAATAGAGGACCATGCTTCTTTTTCACCTTCATAACAGCTACATCAGCATTTGAAACAGGAAAAGCTTGTTGTTGAAGACTAACGGGATTCCTATGAATACTGCTTATATTACATTTCAACAGTATCATCGGAACCTTATAAGATGCCAGATCACAAATCGAAACGCTCCAGAAAATCTTTGAAAGGGGGCAGAGGACTATTAAATTCAATCATCAACAAATTACCTGTAGAATTACATCTACCGGAATACCAGTACTGTGGGCCAGGAACAAAGTTACAACAAAGATTGGCGAGAGGAGATCCAGGCATTAATCTACTGGATGCAGCCTGCATGGAACACGATATAGCATACTCGCGACATAAAGATACAAGTGATCGACATATAGGTGATAAAATACTAGCTGAAAAAGCCTGGCAGCGTGCAAAGTCTACGGATGAAAATTTGAGCGAACGTGCCACCGCTTGGCTTATAACAAACGCAATGAAGGCTAAAATTAAGCTAGGTATGGGTCTTAAGGCTAAAAATAAACGCCAACCCACATTCCGAGAAGCAGTACGAAATGCACGTAAAATTTTAAAAGTAAAAAACCCAAAAGACTTGATGGAAGCTACAAAAATAGCTCTTAGTGCAGCTAAAAATATTGTGAAAAGAAAGAAGAAATCAATTAAAACTCCACGAGTGATACCTGTACCAAAGGTTGGTGGGGCACTTCCGTTCCTCATCCCGTTGTTTGCTGGACTTTCAGCATTGGGAGCACTATCATGAGGTGCAGCAGGCATAGCTAAAGCAGTAAATGATACCAGTGCGGCAAAGGCAAAATTGGAAGAAAGCAAACATCATAACCAAGCAATGGAAACTATAGCGGTTGGTAAAGATGGAAACGGGCTGTTCCTGAAGCTGTACAGAAAAGGACTTGGACTCTATCTACAACCTCAACCAAAAAACTATTAAAGATGCTACCCAAGACCGCTAAATGAGTTGGATCTTCACAAGTATACCACACACTTGTCGCACTTCAGAGGAGTATTAATGCGTGATAATCTACCTAAAAAGCCATGGAAGCGAGAAAGCGGTATTGTTAACTTGGACATCTCAAATGGAGCAGGTACACACTGGGTAGCGTACTACAAGAAAGGTGATAACATCGAATACTTTGATAGCTTTGGCAATCTCCAACAGCCAAGGGAGCTTATAAACTACTTGGGTAGTAATATTACGTACAACTACAGTTCTTATCAGAACTATGATGCAGTAATTTGCGGTCACTTATGTTTAGAGTTTTTATATAATTGTTATAGCCATTAATTGTCATTTATAAATAAATGTATCTATGTTGAAATTGTGGCAGTTCATTATCAACCGCCATGTCATTAACACTTACTCTCACGGGAAATTCATCTCTACTCACTGCTGAGTACTTTCTTCCGCTGGAGCTAGCAATGGATTATGTTTGTGGATTAATTGATTTTCAAACATACAACTCTATACCAAATATTGATGTGAGCAATAATCTGGTTCATGTAGGGAATGAGGTTGTTGAGATACCTGTTGCATCCTATGAGATTGATGATATAGCAAAATATGGATGCTTGGATAAAGAAGGGAGAAGAATAAAAGTTGCGATAAAGGCTAACAATAATACATTGAAGAGTGAAGTTAAGGCAACTGAAGAAATACATTTTGAAAAACAGAGATCCATAGCTCCTCTGCTAGGATTCAGTAAAAGAAACTTGACTGCTAATACAGTGCATACATCAGAGTTGCCAGTCAACATCATTAAAGTAAATACTATACGCATCGAATGTAATATTATATCAGGATCATTCTTCAACAACACACAAGTACACACTCTCCACGAGTTTTCACCGAACGTGAGGCCTGGGTATAAAATAGTGGAGATACCCAAAAATTTAATCTATTTGCGTGTGAACACCAAATGTATAAGTTCTCTAACATTGAAGCTCCTTGACCAAGACGGTGACTTAATCAACTTCAGAGGAGAGACTATAACCATCAGGTTACATTTGAAGCCACAGCATGTTGATATACAATAATGATAAATACGAGTTCGGAGCAAACAAGATCATTAGTCAGCGGATAACCTTGAAGCGATCAAGACCTACATTAACACCTGCAAATACAGCAGCTTACCGCTGAAAGAATGAATAAAGGAATACCAGATATTGCACCAGACGCTCGCTTTGATAACAGTGTTACCAAATTTGAACATCACTCCTATTCACCATTTCTAACATCATTTAAAAACAGCGATGAAATCCGTATCTCTGTACAACATCAGGACCTGAATCTTCTACCCAGCAGGAGTTTTCTTTACATTGAGGGGTCGCTAACAAAGCTGGATGGAACTGTTTCAGCAACTGCAAAATTGGCTAACAACGCTCTACCATTTCTTTTTGAGAAAATACGCTATGAACTGAATGCAGTGGAAATCGACCGTACAAGAAATCTTGGGATTGCGACAACATTAAAAAACTACGTATCGCTAAATGCAAATGTAAGCAGGATACTACTCAATACTACTCAACGGCAGTTGGTCACCAGATTCATCCGTTATACCAGCCAATGGACTGTTTAACTATTGTGTACCTCTGAAATATTTATTGGGATTCGCTGAACATTACAAGAAAATTCTGATAAATTCCAAACATGAACTCATATTGATTAGGAGCAGGACAGATGCTAATGCCATTATATCGCTCGCAGATGAGGTGAAAATTGAAATTACCAAACTTCCATGGAGCATTCCGCATGTTACAGTATCCGATGATGAAAAGCTGCAACTATTTAAAATTATCGGGAGAGGTCGCCCGATACAAATACCATCCCGTAGCTGGGACATATATGAGTATCCAGTACTACCGGAATCCACGCATCAAACCTGGTCAGTTAAGATTTCCACTCAACTGGAGAAACCTCGATTTATCATCTTAGCATTACAAACGAATCGAAGGAACGATAAAACCAAAGATGCTGGCAAGTTTGATCACTGCCAACTCACCGATGTTACAGTTCATTTGAACTCAGAATCATATCCCTACGATGATTTGAATTTGAAATTTGATTTGAATAGATACGCATTGCTGTATGACATGTATATAAAGTTTACACAATCATACTATGGTCATCAGTATCAGCCGTTCCTCACATGGGAGAAGTTCAAAACCGATGCTCCGATTGCTGTCATTGATTGCTCACATCAAAATGAAACAATAAAAACTGGACCTGTTGACATAAGGCTAGAATTCAAGACATCTGAAAATATACAAGCTAATACAACAGCATATTTCCTGCTTCTACACGATCGAATAGTGGAATACAGTCCGCTGACAAGTGAAGTTAGAAAGTTAAATTAAGAAGATGGCTGTCATCGTAGACGTCCAAGGGTTCAAAACAAATCTCAATGAATTAATCACTAAAGAACTGGCAATTTTAAACAATGAAAACCAGATGCAGCACTTTATATTTCAACCACCGTTCAGATACAAAGATTTGACTTCAGCAAAAAAGAGACAAGTAAAATGGCTTCAACACAATTTTCATGGATTCCGCTGGGATGATGGCTACATACCGTATCACAAGCTGTACACTATAGTTGAACCACTGCTTCGAAACAAAACCATATATGTAAAGGGAGCTGAAAAAGTTCATTGGATGCAGAAGATAGTTGGAGAGGTTGAAATCATTATCAACGTCGAAGATGAATACAACTGTGGAAAACTAATATAGGTTAACACAAATGCATCATCTTGCCAAGTTCATATTGGACAAGTGCTATAAGAAATACTTTTGTAATAAGAAATTTTATTGGAAATAAAAACAAATGTTTATAAAACATAAGACGTTTCAATAGACATACCCTAAAATCCTCACTGACATCGTCTAGAATCTGTTCATGGTGATGTCAAGTTGTGAAATTCGAATAATGCTGATATCTACAACTTCCCTGCTAAGAAAACTTATTTAGGTACAGCAAAACCATTATGACGTCATGCCGATATCTAGAACTCTCCCGATAATAAAAGAAAACAGCAAAATCAAGGCATGCTGGTAGTTCCGGCTAAGGCCGCTAGGGAACCTTACTCAAGAAATGGCGTTTGCGCCCAAACAGATGTCGCTAATATCTCGAAAACCAAAGCCCGTAGAGGATTTCTGATGAAAATTTCGTTCCCCCTCCCTATCTTCATTACCATTCTATTAAAAACATTTATTCAATCCGTACTAGGACACAGGGGGGAATGAAAAGGAGTAAAAATAATTTTTTTTTTAAAAAAGAATCCGCCGGAGTCTGGATCATTCAGCCTCGGCCTCAGGATCAGGTCCCACCAGTGGAGGATGGCCGTCCATGGTATTCGGGGTGGGGCGGTAATACGACCGGCCAATTAAAACCATGTTAGCCCCTGAAACAAATAGAGAAGGAAAAATTACGAACAAAATCAATAAAAAAAAGGAAACTTACCCAATGGCAACAACGCCATATCACATTCAGGCCACAGCGAAAAATTCCACGCATGGTATTTCAAGGCATGGGGATCGGCCCCCCAAACGGTCAGCGTGTCCCGGTTAGGACAAACAAAGTTTAGCCGGATTGGACCCTTTCATCGGGGCCAAACCGACTCAATATAAATCCCATCTAAGACTACTACGTAGTCTTTAGGAGCCTTGTATGGCTTTCGCGAAATGCCCACTGCAAATATCATGGTGAAACTAAAACTGACCAAACTACCACAACTCACAAGCTCATAATCCACCTAATCACTATAAAACTGCATCCCAAGCAATTTTTATCGAAACAAAATATCACACAGAGTCCCGCGACAAAAATCTACCCACACGATATCTAGATCAAACAAGCCATTCTTATCAAATAAATTAAACGATTTTTTCTTCTTCTTAATTTCTGCTCTCCTAGCTCGCAGTATCATAGTATTGACACACATTTATTAGCCGATTAAGTCTTAATGATTTTCTTTACCTTTCACTTTATACATACAGGCAGTACCAAACTTTAACAAATACTAAACAAACGGACACGACTTATAGTATCGAAAAA
Organism: Dioctria linearis; assembly: GCA_963930735.1. Lineage (NCBI taxonomy): Eukaryota > Metazoa > Arthropoda > Insecta > Diptera > Asilidae > Dioctria > Dioctria linearis. Next base: position 200,284,006 of record OZ005741.1, on the reverse strand, counting down.
AAAAATAATAATGAATTTCTTAATTTTCCTTTTATTTCTTTTTATCTCATTTAACGAGTGTGCAATTAAATGCATTTGAAATAAAACCGTGAAAGGAAAATAGGTATAGAATTATAAGAAATTTTTTTTTTCTCATATAAAAAAAAGGAAATAAAGAGATATAATAAAAAATTAAATCATAAAGGAGAAATACAATTTTTTTTTCTCGTGAAAAATGTTTTTGTAATAAAGATCACGTTTTTATATAAAAAACTTTGGAATATCGTAAGTAAGGAACAGCAATGAAAATAAAGATAAATAGTTTCTACAAATTAACTTTATAATTATAATAAATAAAATAAAATAAATATAGTGTAAAGAAAATGTCTATGCAAATAGAATTAAGACATAACGCAAACAAAAATTTGTTTGTTAAGAATATTGTTAACATTAACATTACTATATAGTAATAAATCAAGAAAGAAAAAGATATCCAGTAATTGCACATATATATGTACATATATATTATTTACATATAATTAATAATACCAACACTTTCAATTAGAATATCTTGATTAATTTTTAATATAATAGCTACGTTTTTTTTTATCTCCGTGATCTGATCCGGATCAAAGGAGATTATCGATTGACGTCGATGTCAAAACGGTTATAAATTTACATGGTTTTCTAAATTCATAAGAAATCATCACATTGCCATGCTTTTGTTGGGTAAAAACTTCAAAATTTGAACCAAATTTTACTCAAGTTCTATTTTGACGTTTTGTGAAGATTGAAATCATGGCAATTTGATAATTTTCCTCATATGTAAAATCATAGCTACCTACAGATATTTTTTAGAACCAAATCAACTTGAAATTTCCAATGAACCGGATCAATGTAAAAAAAAACGCAGCTATTGTAGCTTTATAACTTTGCAATTATTTATAGTTAACTAGATCCTATTTTATTTTAGTATATGAATCTTATCTTCTCTTTTGCCAGGAAAGAAAGTTTTCTTCACAGGAAGAATAAAACTTTCTTTTCCCCAGGGGGGATACATCAATGTATCGTCCAATACGATATATTGATGTACCATTAATTGACCCTGAAAATCATTTCAATTTAAATTTCATTTAAAATCTTAATCAAAATCTAAAATGCATTTAGAAATGCATTGCATTTTGTTATCAGACACACATTCCACTCACACGGTATGCACACTTACCTACATACAGTGTCTTCTTACTTTTTTCCGTACATACGTACATTACTTACTTAATCCAATTTAATTGTATGTACATACACACATACAATTATCTCAATTATTCGCGCCCTCTTAAAATTAATATTTCAAGACAGGCGCACAAGTGCATACCGGATTACAGTTTGCATAGATGCATGTAGCTTGCATCAAAACTTTCGTACATTTTCTCACGTACGATTTTTAACGTCGTGAGAAAGAAATAAAAAGATAAAAAACCTTTAAAAAGTTTTCACGGGTACCTGAGCGGAATATCGCCGATTCTTGAGGAGTTTTCTTTCCATCCCGTCGAGGTGACTCTTATTATAGAATATTAACGGTAAATTAAATCGGAGTTAAAAATTGTTAAATCAGAAAATAGTGAAAAATATATATATATATTAAAGGAATTTAAGTTTAAGAAATGTGAAAAATATAGAGGAAATTATATCAAAGAAAATTGTGTAAAAATATAGAGGAAATTATATAAAAAAAAAATATTGTGAAGAATACAGAAGGCAGTTTAATTAAGAGGTGTGTTTTAATTCTTACATATCCTGGTGTTTGCTCTCTCCACAGGAGCACGGAGCAAACAAGAAAAATACAACAAAGTCCTTTGGCTCCTGTGAACTTATTAGGTAATAAGCGTCATCGGATAAGCGATACTTTATGCATTTGATAAAAATGCTTTGCTCTGCGGGTTCTAGACGGTCGTGCAAGTCTTTGCTGTAACTAAGGAATCGAAATATTTCCTTTGCCAACTTCGGTGACCTTTCTCCTGAAAACATCGGCATATATTTAGAAACCAGGTTCATAGTATTCTCGTACGAATCTGCCATCTTGTACTCAGTTGGTGATTTTCTATCTATTTTGATTCCTCTTGTTTTCTTACTGGTTTTGTTAATTATAGTTACTTCAAAATTTCACTTTAGATGAAATAACTTCTAACGTCTATACTTCATATACATGGAACCGCAAATTTTATACAACTTACTCTAGAAAATATCTCTCGCAACACTCATATCTTTCTTAGCCGAACAACAATACACACTCGTATCTAACGCTAAACATTCAAAACTCTAACATAATTACCAGACTTAATTACTTTGAATTCAGCTATTATGCTCACAAACATGATTTCTCTAAATTTTTATTCTACGTTGAAAAAATTGTTAATTCTCACGTAGCTAACACACATCTATTACAATTTTCTTAAAAATATTGCACCTTACAAATTTATTTAATTTTAATTTTAACACTTTTCTTCTGAAAAAAAGAAGCATTATCCTAAACTCAATCAATTACTTTAGGCTGCAAAGTAAATGTAGCAGCTAAAAAAAACGTTAACTCCCACAATTAAAACAAATGGAGCAGCTGAAAAGAATTAACTCCCACAAAATACAAAAAAAAATTGGAGTAGCTAAAAAAGCATTACTCCCACAAAATAAAAAAAATGGAGCAGCTAAAAAAGCATTACTCCCAAAAAATCAGAAAAAATGAAGCAGCTAAATGGCATAACTCCCAAAATTTAAGGAAAAATGGAGCAGCTAAAAAAGCATAACTCCCAAAAATAACAAAAAATGGAGCAGCTAAAAAAGCATAACTCCCAAAAATAAAAATACAAAAAACACAATACCTGTATTACAGCAACACTTAAACTTTCACCGGCTGCGCCAAATTGTCGTGTCCCAAAGCAATCAAATAGCGGAAAATCGAATAATTAACAACGCTCGAATTTCTTGAACATATGTACTTTATTATTTCACGTCAAACAAACTGACCTATCTTAATAATTTAAAAGTACTCCGAACCGAACTGTAACCTGACACTCTAAAAACTAAAGTTGAATGGCGACTGAACAATTAACGGCGCTCGCCAGACCAGTCATTGGTCTTTTATCGCCCCAATATTCGGAAGTAAACTTGTACTCGTAACGCGGATGTAAACAAACGACAACAACCTTGTCGTTTGTTCTACCGGTTGCAGCACCTGAGCTGCTTGCATAATAATTACCATGCGAGGTAAATTATTATCGTAATCGTCGATTGCTCCACTAAGCGCTCATCGCAGTCAGCTGTTGGGCTAATCAGCAAAACAACCGGCAGTTGCAGAATAATACCATGCGAGGTTATTGTTTAGCAATTGCTAACTATTTCGCTGTAATGCCTTTGGCTGTTGGAAGAATCTTCCGTATGTTGGGCCATCACACTCAGAGCGCATACCTAAAAGCGATCTTTCAGGTCAGTAGTTGCTCTATGTTCATTCTGGACCACTGTTTTAGCTTACAGGATTTCGCCACAGATGGCGCCACCGTCGCTAGGCGGTGCGAGTCCATACTAAATGTAGGTTTGTGTCTTGACTGTATTGGTTTTTGCCTTGGCTGTATTGGTTTGGGTCTTGACTGTATTGGTTTGTGTCTTGCATATTGGGGATACGAGACCACTTTTAGCACTCTCCAGCATAGGAAAATAGCATAGGATTTCGATTTTTTTCTGCAGTTCGCTTATTTTTCATCTCGGACTCGTAGCCTATAAGTTGACATTAAGTTTTTCATCTCGAGTTTAGGGGATACGAGATCACTTTCAGTTCTATATATTTGTGAAGGGGTGGAAGCTTTATTGATAGAGGTTGCTGGTTAAGTTTGATCTGGTCTTGGAGGCTACACTTTGACATTGAGGTGCCCCCTCCTGTGTCTGGGAACTGGAGGTTGGCTGAGAGCTTTAGTGGCAATATCTGATACTATGACTAGGACCGCCTGGGGTGTGTTGGACTGGGCTACGTTACCTGTACCAAGGCTTGGGTAGAATGTTTGCGGCTTATGTATAACTAATGATGTGAAATACCCTAAGATAATTATATCGGGGCTGTATACTTGTCAGCGGTACTACAGCTTTCTTGGGTGTGTGGTACGGTTCTCTTGGGTCTGTGAAGTTTTTGCTGCACTAGTGCCCACACGTTGCAGCATACTACGGTTTTATGAAGTTTTTTGCTTCACTTCTGCCCACACGTAGCAGCATGCTACGGTTTTCTGTGCCCACACGTAGCAGCATGCTACGGTTTTTTTTGGATGTGTGAAGTTTTTTGATTCACTTGGCATGTTCCGGTACTACGGTTTTCTTAGATAGATATGTGGTGCACCTAAATGTAGGCTTTTTTATTATGATTTTTCTTGAGCGCCTAAATGTAGGCTTTTGGTTTTTGAACTAATATTAGTAATAATTAAAGTTAACGCTAGGAAATTTTTGTTCATGCCAATGGATTCTAGATGGGTGGTATGTGGGGGGGGGGGGGATAATAAAGATAGGGAGGGGGTAATGAAATTTTCATCAGAAATCCTCTACGGGCTTTGGTTTTCGAGATATTAGCGACATTTGTTCGGGCGCAAACGCCATTTCTTGAGTAAGGTTCCCTAGCGGCCTTAGTCGGAACTACCAGCATGCCTTGGTTTTGCTGTTTTCTTTTATTAGCAGAAGAGTTCTAGATATTGGCATGACGTCATCATGGTTTTGTTGTTTGCAAATGCTGCACGTTTTCTTAGCAGGGAAGTTGTAGATATCAGCATCATTCGAATTTCACAATATGACATCACCCTTGCTTGATGTTTTCTCAGCAAATTAATATTGAAAAGTGTATTGAAAAGTCACAGTTGCTCTTTCGAGTGTAAACACCATTTCTTGAGTAAGGTTCCCTAGCGGCATAAGCCGGTACTTCATATGTTGTTCACCTCGAGGTTGTAGATATCAGAATGACGTCATCTTCGTTTTGCTGTTTTCAAGTGATGTGCCTAAATAAGTTTTCTTAGCAGGGAAGTTGTAGATATCAACATCATTCGAATTTCACAACATGATATCACCTTAGCTTGATGTTTTCTTAGCAAATTATTATTATTATTGGGTCTTGGGGGTGCGTGCATTGAAAAGTCACAGTTGCTCTTTCGAGTGCAAACACCATTTCTTGAGCAAGGTCCCCTGGTGGAATTAGCCGGTACTACATCATCTCGGGCTTGGGGATACGATATCACTTTGCGGGTAGGTACTGGAGGTTGGCTGAGAGCTTTAATGGCAATATCTGATGCTATGACTAGGATTGTCTGGGGTGTGTTGGATTGGGCTACGTTACCTGTACTAAGGCTTGGGTAGAATGTGTACGGCTTAAGTAATAATGTGAAATACCCTAAGCGAATTTATATCGGGGACTGTATACTTACTCCATTTCATCAGATCATCAAGTGGCAACCCCAGAAAGAATCTAAGTCTAGCGTAAATAAATTATGTATTATAGTTTTAGTTTCATTTATTAAAGTAATTTGCATTATAGCTACATGTATAAAGTATTATAAATATATATTTATTTTAAATTGTACTATAGGTTTTTTTCAAGAAATTATAAAACATCTTTGTTATTACTCCAAGAATTGTGTTTTGATGTCATCCGAGCCTTTTAAGGTAAGCTTTATCTCCACTCTTCTTTAAGATTTTCTCTACGAGACATAGGTTTGGGTGTTCAACTTTCAGCAGCTCCAATTCATAAAAGCCTCCTGTGATTGGATTTCCTTGATAATCTTCCAGCCGATATGTGATGGGGTTTGTGTTTTGAACTTTAATAATTTTAAAAATCTCAGCAGTTGAAAGCAGTTGTTTCTCATTGGAGGTGTTGATATCACGTGCTTTCATTTTCGTAGTTCGATGTATTCCTGAGTTGTATTCAGTGAGCAGTTTCTTTACCATACCAATCCACTGATAAGTTCCATTAAAGCTGAATTCCTTCCACATCATATCCTTCAGAGTTCGGTTAAATCGTTCCACTATTGATGCTTTGAGGAAACTGGACGTAGAGTAATGATTAATTGCATGCTTCAGCATTAGATTTTTATGGAGGCTGTTGTAGAATTCCTTTCCATCATCAGTCTGCAGGCTTTTAGGTATTCGTCCCTCGCTTAATATAGATTGCACGGCATCTCTTACTTCTACACCAGTTTTTCTTTTAATTTGAATTACCCATGCATATTTGGAGAAGGTATCAATTACTGTCAGTAGATAGCGGTAGTTGGAGTTGTTCACATATTTGTAGGGATCCATTTCAACCAAGTCTGCCTGCCACAAGTCATCTAGTCCTTTGATAATCACACGACGCCGTTTAAAATTCTTTCTCGCTGGTTTATGCAGCTCATTTACCACTTGTCTCTTACTCATCGTAATTATAAATGAAACAGACTTCTCAAGAGTTTTTACTCATATACACCATCTTTTGGTGTCAAGTCTTTCTTATTTATTACTAAAGTAAACAGATAATTTTCAATCTTCGCGATTTCATCATTGATATATAGCGTTAAATTTGCCACCTCTATATTAATAGTTTTTCTTATTTCTTCAACACTTATTTTAATTTTCTTGTAGCATTATCATTTTCAAGGGGTTCACCAAGTCGTTTTATACACTTTGAGTTTTGATCGTAGTCTCCGTTTATCGTTAAATTAAATCCAATACCCCGCTCTCCTTGTTTACCAGCTGGTCCTTGAGTTCCTTGTTCACCGACTGGCCCCTGAGCTCCTGTTGGTCCACGTTCACCTGCTTTCCCAAGATATCCTCGCTTATTATTATTATTATTAATTGTGGGGGATGCAGACAGGATTTCTGCCTCTCATTTTGTCACTTCGACCTATAAGATCTATTGTGACATTACCCCTTGATGCCCTACGGCGCCCATTCAAACTTAAGGTCTTTGATGAAGCCTATAGTATTCTTTAGGGCCATTTTTTCGACATCCTCTGGCAGTGGAAATGCCTTTCCTAGATGTCTTAGCCTTATGCGGCACAGAGCTTCACAGTCGCATAGGACATGTTCAGCGGATTCATCGTCTTCCATACAGAATCGACCGGTCTCATCATTGACCTTACCCATCTTCTTAAGGTCGTATCTAAGTGGGCAATGCCCAGTAAGTAGGCCCGTTATGAGCCTTAGTTCCTTCCTACTGAGTGTGAGGAATTCTTTGGTCCTCTGTTGCGAGTACTTTATAAACTTCTTCGCTTGTCTCAGCCCCGGGGTATTTTCCCAGTATTCCTTCTTAGCTCTGTCCTCCCAAAGCCTGATCTGAGCTGAGAGGTGACTTTTTGGGTGTCCAAAGACCGGCTCAGGGCCAATAAACGGAGATTTGGCCCCTTCCTTTGCAAGGCGGTCCGCAATCTCGTTTCCCATAATGCCTTCATGTCCTGGTACCCAGATCAGTGTCACCCTATTTGTCTCGGCCAGTTGCTTTAAGACAGTAAGACAGTCCCAAACCAGCTTTGACTCAAAGGTAAACGAGTTTAACGCTTTAAGTGCTGCTTGGCTGTCTGATATTATGTATATTTTTGCTCCACGCATATTTTTATGGATTATTTCGCGAGCGCAGAGTTCTATGGCGTATATTTCTGTTTGAAAAATGGTTGGTGAGACCCCCAGTGCCTTTGCGAGATGGCACCTTGGCCCATATATGCCCACGCCTGCTTTACCTTCCATTTTGGATCCATCCGTGTACCATTTAAGAGATCCTTTTTCAAAGGGTAGGTCCCCAGTGTGCCACTGTTGACGGTTCCCCACGATCACCTTAAATGGTGTTTCAAAGTTATGGCGTTTCGGCATAACGTCTGAAAATGGGTTAGCCATCGGGTCCTCTATGAAATCTTGGAGGACTTTCAGGTGGCCAACCAGATTATTTGAACTTAGGAGGTTTGCCCTTTGTAGCCTAATTGCACTAAGTATGGCCTGCTCCTTAACATGCAAATGTAAGGGTAGCAAGTCCAACATAGCCTCTAGGGCCGCAGTTGGGCAGGTACGCATGGCACCGGCTACTCCTAGACATGCAAGCCGTTGTAGTTTTTGCAAACTAGCTTGAGCTATCTTTCGTTTTGTTTTTGGCCACCAAACAAGTGAGGCGTATGTGACCATGGGTCTTATAATAGATGTGTATGACCACAGAGTCATTTTTGGTTTAAGACCCCAAGTTTTGCCAAAAAGCCTGCGGCATGTCCATGTTGCCACTGTAGTATTCTTTTTAAGTGAGAGTTCCAGGGTAGTCTATTATCCAGAGTAATACCTAGATATTTGACTTCCTTTGAGAATTCCACTACTGTTCCCTCAAGGGATGGTGCTTTTAGGTAAAGCTTCCTTTTTCTCGTGAAGGGAACAACTGTTGTCTTACCAGGATTGGCTCGAAGTCCCATTATTTGGCACCAGTTGCAAACTATGTTTAACGCATTTTGCAATAGATCAGAGATTATCTGATCATGTTTGCCCCTAATTGTAATGACCAGGTCATCCGCATATCCCTGATTGTCATAGCCGGAGTTTGTTAGCTTCTGTAGGAGATCACCTGCAACCAGAGACCACAGTAGAGGGGACAGTACCCCTCCTTGGGGACATCCCTTGGCAGCCGCTACTGTAATAGAGTCCTCCCCCAGGTTAGCTGTGATTCTCCGGCTTTCAAGCATAGCTTTTATCCATTTGACTTTCCTTGGGGTGAAGATTCTGCCAGAGAGACTTTTAATCCTGTTGGGGGGCCTGCATTCAGGTCTTAGCTCTTCAGGGATTTCGTCGTCATCTTACATAATTCTCGAATCGGGAAAATGAGTTTGTAATAACAAACTTACTGTTTCTTCCCGGCTACTCGTGTAGCTACCATCGATTTTCCGTAGAAGGCCGATACTATTGGTGTGATCCTTAGAGAGAACTTTTTGAAGCCTTGCACTCGTGGGTAGATCATCAATACCCTTGCAGAGATTTCTCCAAGTTCTTCTTTTGAATTGCCTCAGCTCTTTATTGTACTCAGTCAAGGCGCGCTTGTATTCATTCCAAGCACCTGTTGTTTTTGCCTTGTTGAAGAGCTTTCTAGAATTGGCTCTTAATCTATCTAGTTCACTGGTCCACCAGGGCACAGCTCGCGTTGTTGCCCTTTGTTTAACAGGACAACTTTTTTCATAGGAGTAGATGATCAATCTATGCATTTGAGAGGAGATACGGTCTAGATCTATGCGGCTCTCAATTTGACCGTTTTCGAGCTCCTCTAGACCCATTCTGATGTATTCACTGTAGGAATTCCAATCAGTGAGACGTGGAACTCTTATTTCCTCCCTTTGCATAGAGGTAGCCCTAATATTGAACCTGATGTGGTTATGGTCCGACATTGAAACTTCGTTTGAGACATGCCAGTTTGCAATGTCATCCGCCATATTTGGGCTGATGAGTGGTAAGTCCAGCACCTCTTGGCGAATGGCATTGCAGAATGTTGGTTCATTCCTTATATTAGCTATGTCTATGTTATTTTTAACTAAATAGTCAAAAAGGTACTCACCTCGTCTGTTGGTGTCACTGCTTCCCCATACAATGTGGTGGGCATTCGCGTCACACCCAATGATATAGGATTTATTCCTTTTATAGCAGAAATCCAGAAGTTTTGTAATTTCCTCTGGAGGAGGTGTATCCATATCTCCCGGGAAGTAGGCGGAGGCTATTACCACCTCATGTTTGCCTTTATCTGTTGGCACCTCCACTAGGGCAGCCACTAGGTCCCGAGATATTCGTTCTATATTAGGAAGGAAGTTAATATTAGGTTTAAAAAGCATTGCCACCCGTGGGGTGTCATGATTCTTATTATAGATCAACTTACCTTGTTTAGTCGGAAGCTCTTTCACTTGACTTGCAAGAACCCAGGGTTCTTGCAGGAGCGCTATGTCTATACCACCCATATAAAAACAAAAAAAAAACACCCCTATGAATCTTCTGCTAAGCACATCCGAGGCAGCTTTTGCATGATGAAGATTCACTTGGAGTAGCTTGATATCACTCCTGTTTTCAGTCATTATAAGTGACCTCCTTTTTTGGGACTCTTTTTCGTTCCCATTTTTTTGCCCTTCCCGGCTTTCACCCCTTGGTCTCTATTTAAGGGTTTTGGCCCTTTTAAATAGAAGCTTGGGCGTACTGTGGGTTTGCCGTGCGGTTTTAATTTAACCACTGCCTGCTCCCCAGCAATACTGGTCAGCCTGTTACCCCTTTCTGGTGTTGAGGGTGTCACAATTACCGGGTTGTTAAGTCCACTGGTAGTTGTGGCTATTTTTTTTACCTGTTTTGGGTATTACTCTCGAGGCTTTTGCCCGAGGTTGAGGCGACCGCAGCTGCTAGGCCAGATGGCCGAAGTGCAGTCTTGCACGCTTCAGCCTTTGGGTTGTCCTCTGCTGCTTTTCCTTGCTCCTTTTGCAGTTTTAGGTCTCCTTTCGGCATAAGCTGTACCTGCCCAAAAAGGAAGTTAATCTTAAAGCTTAACTTCTTGAGCCTTTCCGCCGAGCAGTGGTCCACTGAGAGAATGACTTTTGAGACAACTCCTTCAGTCACTTTCCTTAAGACCTTCCACTCAGCTACTTTGAGCTCATGGTTTTGGGCACCTACGTAACGCAGTAACTCGTCAGCAGGCATCTCTGTGCTTTCAGGGAAATAGCCAACTGGGATCTTTTCACGAGGAATATCACATTCCTCTACAGCCCTTAGTTTGGCATTTTCCCATGGTGTTATCTCACCCACTATCTGCTTCAGCCACTCCGAGGTAGCCTTGTCAGAGCAGGTGAGAACTAGCCATCCTGGTCTGGCACTGTAGCCAAGGAATGCCGGCTTAAGTCAGTCATTCTCTATCTCCAGTATCTTGCCCAAGATCGCCTTACGGACAGATATAATTTGATCCGCCATAAGCATTTTTTCGGGGAAGTTCGCTGAGAGGATTCCCATTTTAACTCCTGCAACCACTTGTTTGTAGGACAGGGACTTGGGAGCTATTTCCTTTTTGGAGTGCTCCTGCTTCCTTTCTGCTTCTTCACCCTGTTGAGTCCTCATCCTTTTGACCTGTGTAGGCTTAGGAGTAGAGTCCCCGGAGCGATTCCCTTTGGATCCTTTATCGGTTTCCTTCACTGGCATCGGCTTCATAGCTAGCTCACGGGCCTCAGTTGGGCTGTGCCCTTGTTTCACCAGCCACTGAAACCGTTTCTTAGCGGCCCCACTCATCCTCGCTTAGAGAAACATCCAAACTTGTCAACGCTCATCTGTAGATTGTGAAGAAGTATGGTAATGGAGTAGTATTTAAACTATAATATTTGCTTCTCGCAACTCCTCCAGGATAGATACAATTTCGTTGTTGTAACTGGTGTTTCCAGCCTGCTTTGATGCCATTAGAAGACGCAGTCTATCCACTAATTCATTTGGATCATCCCAGTAAATGTGATCAATGTTCTCCTTAGACGCATTAGTCCCATGCCTTTATGCTGTATGAGTTTACTGATTATAGCTTTATACTTAGTCGCTCTAGTACCTTTTATTTGCCCATCTTCAGCATAGTCACGATTATATGCATTGGTATCTCTCAAAATAGATCCATAATTAGTTAAATCCTCTTCAGTATATAGACTTTTTACAGGATCTTTCATAAATAACAGCTCACATAACCCCAAAGTTGTTTTGTAGCGCTTCCCCTTGATAACAATATTTCCTACATCATCAACATCAAACGTTGAATTACCGATTCTCCACGCGTTGTCATCATAGTAAACTCCATAGGTTGGATCAATTTTAGGGCTATTATCAGTGAATAGCTTTAAATAGTTTGAAACTATGTATCCAGACGTATCGGGGGAGGTGACAGGACACCTTCCAGTCAATGTTCTTGAATGTTTAGGTGTTGCGAATTCTTTTTCAGATGTTAAGGAATAATCTCCATAATTTTCGTTTTGGAGGGGTAAAAGGTTCCACAATCTCATTGACTTCTTCTTCTTCTTCTCCTTCTTGTTCTTCTTTTATATCTTTTGTCTCAAATTTGGCTATATCCGGCGGCTCGTATTTGACGCTTCTAACAAACTCTTTTAAGGGTTTAGGGCTTAAAGGTTTCTTCAAGTTGAGCTTCTGCTTCAATTCTTCCCATCTTTAGAGCTTTAAATTTCCTTCGCACTGCATTCCTTGTCTTGATGATTTCTTTTAATAGATTTCCATTCATCTTCGATATTAACTGAATAACGGCTTTTCAAACAGCTCTGATAACAGGTAAACAGCTTTCCAAACAGCTCTGATTACAGCTTAACAGCTTTTCAAACAGCTCTGATAATACCTTAACAGCTTTTAAACAGCTCTGGTAACAGCTTAACAGCTTTTCAAACAGTTTTTAAACAGCTCTGATAACAGCTTAACAGCTTTTAAAACAGCTCTGATAACAGCTTAATTACGAAATGAACGTAAAATTTTAAAAGTCAAGAAACCAAAAGACTTGATGGAAGCTACAAAAATAGCTCTTAGTGCAGCTAAAAATATTGTGAAAAGAAAGAGGAAATCAATTAAAACTCCACGAGTGATACCTGTACCAAAGATTGGTGGGGCACTTCCGTTCCTCATCCCGTTGTTTGCTGGGCTTTCAGCATTGGGAGCACTATCAGGAGGTGCAGCAGGCATAGCTAAAGCAGTAAATGATACCAGTGCGGCAAAGGCAAAATTGGAAGAAAGCAAACGTCATAACAAAGCAATGGAAACTATGGCGGTTGGTAAAGATGGAAACGGGCTGTTCTTGAAGCTGTACAGAAAAGGACTTGGACTCTATCTACAACTTCAACCAAAAAACTATTAAAGATGGTACCCAAACGACCGCTAAACGAGTTGGATCTTCACAAGTATAACACACACTTGCTGCACTTCAGAGGAGTATTTATGCGTGATAATCTACCTAAAAAGCCATGGAAGCGAGAAAGCGGTATTGTTAACTTGGACGTCTCAACTGGAGCAAGTAAACACTGGGTAGCGTACTACAAGAAAGGTGATAACATCAAATACTTTGATAGCTTTGGCAATCTCCAACAGCCAAGGGAGCTTATAAACTACTTGGGTAGTAATATTACGTACAACTACAGTTCTTATCAGAACTATGATGCAGTAATTTGCGGTCACTTATGTTTAGAGTTTTCATATAATTGTTATAGCTATTAATTATGATCTATAAATAAAGGTATCCATATTGAAATTGTGACAGTTCATTATCAACCGCCATGTCATTAACACTTACTCTCACGGGAAATTCATCTCTACTCACTGCTGAGTACTTTCCTCCGCTGGAGCTAGCAATGGATTATGTTTGTGGATTAATTGATTTTCAAACATACAACTCTATACCAAATATTGATGCGAGCAATAATCTGGTTCATGTAGGGAATGAGGTTATTGAGATACCTGTTGGATCCTATGAGATTGAGGATATAACAAAATATGTACAAGGATACTTGAATAAAGAAGGGAGAAGGATAAAGGTTACAATAAAGGCTAACAATAATACATTGAAGAGTGAAGTTAAGGCAACTGAAGAAATACATTTTGAAAAACAGAGATCCATAGCTCCTCTGCTAGGATTCAGTAAAAGAAACTTATCTGCTAATACAGTGCATACATCAGAGTTGCCAGTCAACATCATTAAAGTAAATACTATACGCATCGAATGTAATATTATATCAGGATCATTCTTCAACAACACACAAGTACACACTCTCCACGAGTTTTCACCGAACGTGGGGCCTGGGTATAAAATAGTGGAGGTACCCAAAAACGTAATCTATTTGCCTGTGAACACCAAACGTATAAGTTCTCTAACATTGAAGCTCCTTGACCAAGACGGTGACTTAATCAACTTCAGAGGAGAGACTATAACCATCAGGTTACATTTGAAGCCACAGCATGTTGATATACAATAATGATAAATACGAGTTCGGAGCAAACAAGATCATTAGTCAGCGGATAACCTTGAAGCGGTCAAGACCTACATTAACACCTGCAAATACAGCAAATTTACAATCGATAGGCTTAACGCTGAAACAATGAATAAAGGAATACTAGATATTGCACCAGACGCTCGCTTTGATAACAGTGTTACCAAATTTGAACATCACTCCTATTCACCATTTCTAACATCATTTAAAAACAGCGATGAAATCCGTATATCTGTACAACATCAAGACTTGAATCTTCTACCCAGCAGGAGTTTTCTTTACATTGAGGGGTCGCTAACAAAGCTGTATGGAACCATTTCAGCAACTGCAAAATTAGCTAACAACGCTCTACCATTTCTTTTTGAGGAAATACGCTATGAATTGAATGCAGTGGAAATCGATCGTACAAGAAATCTTGGGATTGCGACAACATTAAGCAACTACGTATTGCTAAATGCAAATCTAAGCAGGATACTACTCAACGGCAGTTGGTCACCAGATTCATCCGTTATACCAGCCAATGGACTGTTTAACTTGTAACGAAGAGCTTGTCAGGCGACAGATATACCTACATCCACTTGTACCTGGATGTAGATACATACCGCATCCGACACCTCTTTGCTACAAAAATCATATCCAGGATATGCGTGGGCAATTGCCGCCAGCCATCAGTCGGCTAGGGGGGGTCCTTGCCACCCACATCCCTTCTATGCTTGTTAAACTGTGCATAAAGAAGAAAAATGTTTGACCGGACAATTAAAAAAAGGACTTGAGTGTGTGACTGCAGACGGACAGACGGACAGAAAAAAAGGAGGTATGCAGGCTTCCTTCTCCTTGTGGAACCTGAAAGCCTAGAAAGAAGAAAATTTACTTTATTAAATGCTGCAAAAAAAAAGAAGAACAGAAGACCTCAGCAACGCCGAAGAAGTACTAATTCACCCGGAGATTTTTCAACGCTGGCAGATGAACGATTGAGAGAGAGTGAGAGAGCTGAGAGGTGGGTCTCCGATGTTGTTGAGACCCCGGCTTTGGGTAATATTGGGCCCAATCGCCCCCATCCACCCTGGCTAAGCCTCCAAAGCCGTATCAAAATGCTCAGCCCCATTCATGTGATTAGCCGCTTGTACCTTCCAGACGCATCAGCATCACTGCCACCACCCCTCTCCTCGGATAATTACTTACTCATCTTAATGCTCCTCGAAAGTGAGAAGGCGTGATAAAAAAAATTTTGACCAGTGACAAAAGCAAGGCAACCCAAGAGGGCCCTCTGAACTAGATTTTGTTTTTTGTCTTTTCTGTTTTTACAAGTGGAGATTCCGACTGTAAGCGATTTCTTCTTCCCGGATCATCAGACCTTTGGCGTTACAATCAAATGAATTTACTTTTACCATGAATCGGTATACCATATACGGGAATACACAAAGAACCTGTAAATTAAATAGACGAAAGAAAATCCACATGTAAAAAAAAGGAATACTAATAATAAAAAAAATAAATGTATATCGTTATAAAGGAAACATTTTAATCCAATTCTTTCGATTTATTCTAGCATCTGAGTAATTTGAAGATCTAACCTATGCTAGGCTTAACCTACTCCCTATCCTACACCTTAATCGGCTGAACCTACCTTACTTAAATACCACTTACTTGAACTCTTATAAAAAAATAACACGCACACGAAAATGTCTAATAAAATTTCCTTTTCAGATACATCACTGTGGACGTATAAAATTCACTGGCACGCAGGTAAGAATTCTTCACATAATCTAAATATAACTTAATCCAAAGATAATTTGTGCGTACGAAAATGTTTAATTAATTTTCCTTTTTAGGTAAATCACTAATAATGCAAAACCTGGCTGATACACAGGTAAGAATTCTTAAAATAATGAAAATATAATTCACGCACACGAAAATGTCTAATAAAATTTCCTTTTCAGATACATCACTGTGGACGTATAAAATTCACTGGCACGCAGGTGAGAATTCTTCACATAATCTGACTATAACTTAATCCCAAGATAATTTGTGCGTACGAAAATGTTGAATTAAATTTCCTTTTCAGGTACATCACTGTGGACGTAAAAAATTCACTGGCATGCAGGTAAGTAATCACAAAATTCTTTCCTTCGATAAATGTAAATTCCAACCAATATAATTTCCTTTCAGAAACATGAAGAAAAGTTCTGAATTATTCCAGAAAATTATCACTACGCGCAGGTAAATTATAACAGAATTATTTCCTTCAATAAATGAATGTACATCACAAACTCATATAATTTCTATTCAGAAATATGAAGAAAAGTTCTGAATTATACCAGAAAATTATCACTATGCACAGGTAAATTAAACACAGAATGCTTTTTCTTCGATAAATTAAATTTCCAACTGATATAATTTCCTTCAGAAACATGAAGAAAAGTTCTGAATTATTCCAGAAAATTATCTCTACGCGCACAG
Source organism: Dioctria linearis (assembly GCA_963930735.1). Taxonomy (NCBI): domain Eukaryota; kingdom Metazoa; phylum Arthropoda; class Insecta; order Diptera; family Asilidae; genus Dioctria; species Dioctria linearis. Next base: position 200,267,573 of record OZ005741.1, on the reverse strand, counting down.
GTAAATTAAACACAGAATGCTTTTTCTTCGATAAATTAAATTTTCAACTGATATAATTTCCTTTCAGAAACATGAAGAAAAGTTCTGAATTATTCCAGAAAATTATCACTACGCACAGGTAAATTAACCACAGAATTCCTTTTCTTCGATAAATTTAAATTTCCAACTGATTTACTTTCAGGTATATTATCGCGATATTTTACGCGACTCAATAAACACCAATTCCGTTCCGCTCTCTTCAGTAATCATAAAACCAAAAGAAAAAAATGTATGCGCGACCGGTTTCATAAAAGAAGAACTCTTCTGTCTCCCGACTTTATTCTGCCATGCCTAGAACAAGACTAACTCTCAGCCCGCATTCCGCCTACATTCCCGTCGTAGTTCTTTTCTGCCACCGACAGACGAGCGCTTTTTTTCGTTTCAAGGAATGATTCGTCTCCCGCTCGCAACTACTCGGCAGCACATCTGTCCGTGTGTCGTGTTTTATTTTTCGGCAAAATCGTTGCTACCGAATATTTTGTGTCAAATTTTCTTGGAAATTTTACGATCAGACTTGCAATGGTTCATGGTATGGTGGTATCGTCCGATGCATTACCGCTAGGCGAATTGCCGTGCCGTTTTCGTCTCCTGGATGTTGGTGACTAGCGGTAAGTTTTTACATGAAAAATTGTGAATTGTGCGCGTTTTTGCACAATTTAGAATTTTATCATTTTTGAATGTTTTTGCTTCTTTCCTCGTTATTTTTTGCCTTCTTTTGCTCTCTTCACATTGTTTTAGGTCTGTACTTATATGCGGCTGTATATGGATATATTTTCTTTTGCTTTTCTTTGCAGGAGTTTTGTACTATGGAGAAGTAGCATAGGGCTACTTCTCGAAAATATATAAATTTTATCTTTTATTCTAGGTACCTCCGGGATATCATGGGGGTTTCTCTATAGAAGTAGAGATGCCAAACAACAACAAAAAAGAAACAAGTAGCGTAGGGGGGGGGGGGGGTATACGCTACAGCGTGGGGACGACCCATCGAGAATAGAGTCTCATGCCGGGCACAACGGGGAAGGGAGAGAAAAGAAGGAAAGGAGAAGGAAGAGAAGAAAAAAAAAGGTTTTGCTTGGGAGGTGAACTATGAATGATATCTTTGCAGCCGCGCCCAACGTGGGGACGACCCACAAGAGTCTCAAGCCGGGCATACACTAGACCCTGTGTTGTTGAGATCTAAGATCCCAATTCGTCTTGAACGAAGGAGGACTGATCTACCGATAGACCTCGTCTACCAACTCGCCTCGCCCCATGAACTGACCAGGAAGAGGTGCAGCGATTGATTTATTGAGTACGGGAATGTTCGGCTTGAGACTACGACTTCGTCGGTGAAATGCCGCTACTTAACGTTCTGCTGAATCCAGTCGCAACACCCCGGAAATCCCCCCAATCCCAAGAGAGGAAATCGCTTCGTAACAGATAGAATTCATCTATCAACTCACTCAGGATGACGGAAATCCCGCGGGATGCAACAAGCGGGTTCAAGCTCTAAGAAAATTGAAGAAAGAACAGGAAAGTAAAATCCTTCAGATGAAGGCTAACCCAGAAGGGGTTAGTAACAAAGGCTGAGACCATCTAAACTTGATAGTTTAGAGATAATACACTATATAAAAAATATATATTCGCTGAGACTCCATCCGCACTCGCTGACGCTGGGGCACCTTTTTATTGGAAGAAAATTGAAGAAAGGACAGGAAAGTAAAATCCTTCAGATGAAGGCTAACCCAGAAGGGGTTAGTATCAAAGACTGGGACCATCTAAACTTGATAGTTTAGAGATAATATGCTACAAAAACTACACCCGACTGAGGCTTCAGCCACACCAACTACCTCTCGGAAACCTTTTAGTTGGAAGAAAATTGAAGAAAGACAGGAAAATAGAATCCTTCCGGTGAAGGCTAACCCAGAAGGGGTTAGTAACAAAATGAAAGAGGTTTATCACCCAACACTGAGGAAGTAGTAAGAGGGGTTGCGATAACCTGTAGTTCACAAGTGAAGCTTGCCGGATGCCTTCTTAGGGCTACAAACGCGACAGTGATATTGACAGTGAAAGAACTGATAGTAGAAACTAAAATTTGGGCCTATCTGCGATAGGTCGTTATTATGTTCACAACAGAAATAAGATAAATAAATATAACAAGCAATCCAACTATACGTCAACGATACTCAAAAGCACTAATACAAGAACACAGGTATCGGCATGACGGAACAACGCTACGACACGACGATCCACACAGAATTCGTTATACAAGCAAAGAAAAATTAAAAATATTCAGCCATTGCTGAACGCATAAAAACAAAATTCTCTCTCTCTATCTCTCTCCCTCTCCGTCGTCCACCACTCTCCAAGGTGCCGTCGCTCTGAACCAGCCCAATCGCAAAACCTTCGGTCAATCTATATTTATATAATTAGAAAAAAAAAACTCTATCAAGCGTTAATCGATGTTTGTTAGGAAATGGTCATGAACTTGGTGGCTGACTGAACATAAACGCGTAACAAGCCGAAGCAAAACTTCTAAGAGGGGTATGCTAAACCGCGCACACTAAGCTTGTACTCCCACCAAGCAAATGAGCATTTATCTAAATAGGAAGGGGTTTACTGCAATGTCGAAGAACGGAGCTTCGAATTGCCGTCTTACAATGCATGATCGCGACAAGCACTCCCTTAACCAAGGATAAAATCGGGAGGGATGAACATCGTTCATCAACTTGGTCAAGAGACTGAAGTCAACAGATCAAGGAAAGGTGAGAGGTCGGTGATCAAGTGGCTGCTGGTACTCGAGAAAGAAGCCGTAGCGGTGATTTATATGAGGAGATAAATCTGAACGGGACAACCCAACTAAAACTAAATATCTGTGCGGGACAACCCAACTAAAACTAAATATCTGTGCGGGACAACCCAACTAAAACTAAGTATCTGTACGGGACAACCCAACTAAAACTAAAAAAAAAGAGATAATACGGGCTTCTTCTCGGAACCAGCAGAAGTGAACAGAACGCACTCTAACAGTATGCACCGCATACAACGTTCATAACCACTAATCGACTTAGCCTCCCATCACTGGAAGTTAGGGAAGGTTAATGGGGAATGAAGCTGAGATCCCAGGCGAATGTGAGTTGTCAGTAACTCAGTGGCTGCCAACACTCAGGAGAGAAGCAGTAGCTGATTGTATATATTAGTATCATCAAAATAATTAACAGGCAAAAAAAAACATGAATGCTTATATATGCCAAAGGTGACAATGCAAACCTCAAAGCAGCTTTTAAAAATCAAAAAAAAAAACCAAAACTAAAATGGCTCAGTGCCCGAAACAACATGGAAATTTAATAATATACTGGCTTCTCCCTGGAACCAGCAGATGTAAGCGGAATTAATTTCAGAAACGTACGCATCGCATACAACGCTGACTGACCACTGCAAACTGAACAACTCACACTTCCAACAAGGAGCATCAAGAGGGATTATAGAATTTAATAAAAGGGAAGAAGGGTTTGAACAAAAACAAGGAACTGGTGCTAGGTTGGACCCTGGAACCGGTAAGCTGACACCAATGCCCAGACAAGGACAGAATCTAAAGAAGAACATCGTTCAACAACTTGCCAGGTTTGGGTCAGCTGACCAGCTCGTCATGCAGGTATAACTGTCAAGTGGTCGTCATCTCGGCGTCCACGAGCCAAAGCTTGGCTTCAAAGGTGGTACGCCTCGCGCACAAGACTCGCTTGTTGCCGAGGAGGTGAGCACTTAAACAAAAGGAAACTGTTAAATTTAGGGTAGAAATTAACTTAAACTTGACCGAAGGCAATTCACCATCGCACATACAGCCAGGACCATGGTCGAGTGACCCAGCCGCGATACAAAGGTTCCGACTCTGCCCTGTTATGGTCGTCTATAATAGAAAAACAATTCAGAAATGTCACACACGCAAGTTGACGTGTGACACTTTCAACTGTCATCGAAACAACTAACTCTATGACCTCAGGAGGCGTTCAGAGAAGGGTAAATTCATGAAGTTAGTCACAGTACACGGACGTGGACCAGCAAGAGTAGCTGGTTACCATTGGCAGTGACCAGTAGAAGAAGAAGAGCATAGGAATCATAAGGCGGTGAAATCCGGGGACCGCCATCTTCTTGTATAAAGTGGCAAGCCGTGATAAATAAGACACTCGTTTACTGTCGGTATCAAAGAAAAAGTTGAAACCCAAGAGCACTACTTGGGAAGTTATCTGGGCGCATCCCACAATTGACGAGGGCGTCAAAGCAAATAGTGGCCATCAGGAATAGGCCGTGATAACTGTGACGAAAATTGCGGGAAATTATTTCTACAAGTAAGTAAAATCAGTATACTATATAGGCTGGCTCGTGTCCATTGACCATAAGGTTCCTCTTTCAGCATACAAATCGAGCACTTAAAGCGCAGAAGAAAAGGACAAGAAAAAATACACATTCAATTCCCATCGCTATAGGGAACCTCGCTAATATTCGCTCGGGGACATATCTATATCTATCTACGACAAAATTACCATCACCTGTAGGCGAGCATCACCATCCTTCTGTATAATTGGAGCTCACTACCTCACAGAGGTTAAAATATCATTGGAGGACATGTCACTCGTTGTGGTTATAGAGACTAACCGCTGATCAACAGCTAACACAGTGTACATTCCTCAAAAGCAACATCCAACGAAGAACAACAGCAAAATAAAGATTAAATAAACAAAAGAAATTTGCAATAAATCGATGTCTGCACTATAGAGGGTCTCCCCTCTTATAAATCATAGCTTGATAGTCGAATTAAGTGATAGCAGTAGGAAATGATTAGTGACGGTTGACTAGCGGAACCTCGAGGGTCAGGTAGCATACATACCCCAGACGCACTAACTAAAGTAGATTGAATCTCGTCCTCATCCTCAATGAGTAACGTGGTCCAGCCAGCTTGAATAAGCCTCAGACAATCTTTTGGTAAAAGAATTAGTTTTTTTGTTGAGAACCACGTGCCCCACTGTGGGATACGTACTCCACTATATATAGATATATACATTTACATACAGGAACACTCATTAGCATCATCAATGGGGCGCCTCAGCGATGGACATTCAACTGTGAGTACGTAGCCTTTTTTTTATATTTTCTTATATTTGTTAACGAAAGGCAAATGTTGCCACACTTTATCCCGTATATTCGAAGATACAGTGATATTATAAATATATATGTATATATAGTGTGTGGCTATATTTAAAGACCATATCGGTAATTCTCTTTTCGTTTGTCATTAGAATTTTTCAGAAAACAACGTCAATTATCGCGAAGCAAATCAATCAGCTTAATCATAGATTTAGCATCAATTCATTTTCTTTATCCTCCGTCACAATTACTTGGATTTTCCCATTCCGAATAATTATACCTTGAGTTACGTCAGACTATAGTCTCGGCAATGATTTAAATTGTCTTCGGTCTCGGGATATTTCTACTATAACTTTCGATAACCAGTATATTATAAGTAGTATATCTAGTTTTTTTAGCTATTTTGTTTTAAGTCGGGAAGTTCGCGTCTGGATGTATGATATCGCTGAACTGACCTCGTAGAATTTTTTCATGTATATCAGTAAGCTCTCTCTATTCGCTATTTGTTAGGCTTGTATAACCAATCGGGATAGTCCATTAAGTATAGGGTTAGGACTTTATGAACTACTAGCGATAATCTTTTAGGTTAGAATAGCAAATAGGCGGCTATCCTTTTGGAAGGGAATAGTTTATAGTTTTTAAATAACAATTTTTTTTTCTTTTGCTCAGACACAGCTGGTGCTGTTACAGGTATACCGTCATCTAGTATTATCACAGTAATATGTACAATTTTTTTTATGCTCATATACCTAGGTACTAATTAGTGAGGTGATATCAAATTCCCTAGAGTAATCATTTATGTAATGGTAGACTATGCATATATCGCATAATATGTATATATGAATTCCGGAAACAACGAAATCATGAAGTATTAGAACACTTTGTTTCTTTCGCCCCTCCGCTCTCGAACCCCTCTTCACCCGATTGCTCGTCGTAGTAATTTTCAGATAACGGGGATGTTCAAGCAACAAGGCCAGAACATCCATGGGATGGATGGGCACGGCCCATGCTGGGGACCACCACTAGCGCGTTATCCGGGCAGCAGGGCCGACTCAAGGCTGACTATCCCTTTCTAGTCTCTAATACCCAGTCCTAATCTTTCCTCACCCTTAATTTTATTTACTCCGGCATGAGATTTTGTTGTTGTGATGCGGTGGCAGAAGGCAGGTATTATTTTTGAACCCCCCCCCCCCCACTTATCTCCGCAATGCTACCTTGCATACATGCCGGCCTGCCGATAACTGTGACGGGGCGAGCAGCTACATTCGTTCAGCTGACAAGGCTTAATGTCCTTGATCCTTAATCCCCTAAAGAACAAGAATAGATCATAACATTGCCTCAGGAAGTCTATAAGGCTTTGTATAAATCTGCGGATTGTCTTGGAGTGTCTCGATTTTGTGGGTAATCGCATCTGTATATGAAAGGAAATCCCCTTCTATGAAGAAGAGATCGTTGAATTCCCTACAGATATTGCGAATACTCTCAGATTCCTCTGAATTACAGTGATCCAATTTTATAAGGTTTTGCAGTTTAATTATTCTGCCCTTAATTGGATCTCTGTCAGAGTCTGTGGAGATGACCACAAAGCCGTCCAAGTCTTGGTAAACTGGGTTCACCTCGTAAGGTGCCAGATCGGCGTCCTCCTCATTTGTGTTGAGGATTAGGACTTTTGCCATACCGTTGACTGGTTCGATGATCGAGTTTCCGAGAAGTAAACCTGGCCTTATTTCCTTCTTGAAACAGACCAATTGATTTTGAATAGAAGGAGTTGGAATTTCAATGATGTACTCTGATCGAGCCGGAATTTTAATTTTATGTAATTTATCCGATTCTTTCGGATTTCTAAAAGGAAGGAAATATGATTCCAACTTTTGTGGAATTTGGAAGGAGTTATTCGATGATTCCGACTCGATAGAATTTGAAGGAGATAAAACTTTATTGAAATTCTTTGACTTCTTTTCTGATTTATTTCTGGAATTCACTTTTTGTGAATTTGTTGATGAAGGAGATAGAATTTTATTATATTTAGCCTTTTGTGTGGCTGTAGATGGAGATATGCTTTTACCTTTGTGCTTCATCTCTTGTGAAGCTGTCGATGGAGATAGATTTCCTTTGTATGTTGGTTCCACTTTACTTGGAACTACTGATGGAGGCAGTTTTTCATTTAAAAACACTTTAGGATTCACTTCTTGTGAAGCATTTGGTGGAGATATATTTTTATTTAATTCAGCCTTTTTTGTGGCTATAGATGGAGATAGATTTTTATTAGTATTAATATCGGAGAATGTTATCTTCGTATATAATAGGCTTTTTGTTTGAGACCTCTTTTCTGGGTCTTCGCTTTTCAAATAAACATATGGATAATTTGAATAGTAATCCTCATATGGATAAAATTCATTTGAATCATTAATTTCTAGAGAAATAAGTTTATTTTGATAATTGATGCTAGCATTGTATCGAGATAAAAAGTCATGACCAAGCAGGCCATCGTATGAAAGGATGGAGTTATTTCCCACAATTTGAAATGGGTGTTCTAGGATGGAGTTATTATTATTCGAAGATTCTAAATTCAACTTAGCACAGATGAGCCCTTCCGTAGAAGTGGACTCTGTGAATAATGTGTTTATATTGCAGACAGCATCTCTGTAGCAGATACTGTCTGACCTTAATAGATGTAGTTTTATTAAACTGATCTCTGCTCCCGTGTCGATTAAAAAAGTAAGTTTTGGAGTAGAGCAGATATCGACAGGCAAAGAAATTGTTAATGAATTTTTATTAATTTGGACTGGGATATGAATTAATTTATTGTGTCCTGTGTCGATATTGTCTCGGGAATCCTGTGGACTTGTGCTGTAGTTTGTATGTGCGAGGGGTTGCCAAATGAGACCCCCCGCTGCATCCAGTTTCCCTGCTTGGATGCCGATTGACTTTTACTGTCCTTCCTATTTGAAGACGGTGATCTAGCTGAGATATTTGCATTTTTATATCTCGGTGGAGTTCGATTCTCTTGGAATACTGGCTGCTGCCAGTTCCTGTTTTGTGGCTGTCTATCAGCCGTGCTTGTTTGCGGAGCTGTGTTTACTTTTTGGAAATTATTTCGATTTCCTTGATTGTCGTTAAATCGGGAATTATTTGCAGCTCTTGTCCTGCATTCTTCAATAGAATGGCCCATCCGATGGCAATATCGACAACTAGGGACCTGTGACGGAGATGTAGCATTATTAAAATCTGGAGGACGTTGCAATTGTGAATGTGTTTTTTGGATGGTGTTAAAATTTTCCATAGATCGTTGTATGACTGGGCATTTTGAAGCAGCATGCCCCAGTCTATTACATTGGAAGCAACGTAGGTTGTTATTTATACTTTCAAAGGAATTTTGATTTACCTTGTTATATGTTTGAAGGTTGGGTTGCTTCTGCTCTATACGTAAAGAGTGATCTAGAATATGTGATTTTAGTGCAGAGAAGGATTTATCGGAATGTACCTTAGCCAAGGTCTGTAATTGTGGATTGGATAACCCATCTTCAATTGCTCTCACAGCCTGACACTCATTATCTTTTAACAAAGACCGTAGGAGCACCTTGTCCGTTACAGTGTTGTATTTAATCTTTGAAGAAAGTCGTTTACACTTTCTTCTCTACCTTATCTTGAATTATTTAATTGAGACTGTAGGGTGGATCTAGAGGTTTTGATTTCGAAGGATTGAGTTAACAGAGATTTTAATTCAGACCAATCTGATATTTGATTGTACCTATATACATCATACGCCTCTGCAGATAATTTACTCCTTATTAAGCTAAGGAGGGAGTGTTTTTCGCTCACCGTCGATGCTGTTGCGTACATGTCATCACAACTTGAAATAAATTTGTGGAAATCCTTAGAATTTCCACTAAAATTTGGAATTAATGACCTTGCGTCTGATAAGGAGAAATGCGACAGGTCTCTAAAAGAGACATTATGGCGATGATTTGTTAAATCATTTGTAGTATTTGAAAACTCTTGAAATCGTGAATCTAGCTGTTCCTGGAGTGCAATTATAGTATCTGAATATGATATTTCCATATTTATATAGACATTTTTCGTGAAGTAATCGCTGCCTTTGTCCTTAGGGCCAGCATTTTAAATTATTTCAGTATGAGTTGTTTTGAAATCATCCCAATACTCATGCAACGAATTTAGTTTTTGCGTTAAGTATGTCCGGCTTGCAGTTGAAAGTGAATTAAGATTGATAGACTGGATAATATGTGATATTGTTTTTTGTCTGTCCTCCTGCAGCCGAAATCGTATTATATTTTCTTGGTCTTGGTCTGCGTTGTCGTGATTATCTATCGATGCTGCTTTTTGTGAATTTTTGGGAGGTGCGATGTAAAATGGGTTATTTGTGTTATCCTCATGAGTTGAAATGGATTTCAACCTATCAGTCAGTGTTGCTTTGATTAGGTTGTACCAATCCTCTGTCTTATCAGAGCATGATTGTTTAAAATATTCATGAGTTTCGTCGTAATCTTTATGTTTTTGGATAATGGATTCTGTTTCTTCAAAGTCTGTCCAGTACTCTTCTAATTTTTTGATCTTTTCGGAAACTATTTCTGGAGTTCTGTATTTTTTGTTAGTACTGTGGTATTCCTTTAATATTTTTCTGATTTCTTTGTTTTTTTGTATTTGTGACAAGCAAAGCTCGTCAAAAGATATGTTTTCTTCAGTCATGTTTGTTGTAGACGTGTAAAATTGAGAAGGAGTAGAAGCAACGAAAAATGAAAATTTCACAAACGAAAGGAAATGTATTAGTATAATATTGCAATTGTACTCTATACGGTATATAGCTGCTACGCAGCAGATTGATTAAAGGGATGGAAGAAAATTGGGATTAAATTTGTTTCGATTTAAAAAAAAACTCAAGAAAAAATGGTTAACACTCTCAACAAAGGGATCAAGGATGTACGTTGTTTGTATTTAGATATATGTTAAGAAAATGAAATTTGGGAATTAAATGTAAGTAAAATACAATATAATTCGTAATTATTTGTTGCAATCGTTAATACGGTAAATTTTAATATTTTTTTTTTTTTTAACAATTATTGAAAAGAAGGGGAAAAAAATCACTCAGCTGCATATATTTCAATTGCTGGGCAGCTAATCGAGATAGAACAAAAAAACATTAATACCGAAATATTGCATATATGTACGTGTACCCAATATATGAGAAGGAAAAATTCAAGATCGCTCCTTCCAACCAATATCTGACTCCTGGTCGATAGACTCACGAAGTCTTATCGCAGGGGACGGATTATTGATTTTATTCGAAGTCCTCTGACCAACAAGCTCACGAAGTCTTGCCGCAGAGGTCGCTTCTAGGACGAACTGATCTTATAGTTATTCACTACTTTTGTTAATGATATGATTAATAAAATATAAGAGCTATCTAAATATTATGTATATATGTATGTTGAGAAAATAAAAAGTCTAATATTTTATATTTCTACCTTGCGTATTAATCCGTGAGTGTGCTAATTTGTTGTTGATGAATGTTGGTTACGTTGGGCGTCCGGGGTGATGATTTCTTCAAGTTTTTACCTGTTTTTGATGAACCTGTTGATAATTGTTGTTGTTATTGGTGTCATGTGTCGGGCATCCCGGTCAACGTCTTCTTGAAGTCTTCCTTCTGGGTTGTAAAACGTCTTTCTTGAGGCAGGGATGAAGCCTCCTTGGGTCCCACGGTGAGCGCTTAGGCGCTTAAACTTTTCACGCCTCTAAGTACCTCCTGGGTACCCGGGATATTCTTATTTTTTTTCTTTATTATTTATTTATTTATGATAAAAAAAAATTTTGTATTTATTTTAATTTTAATTTTCTGGTGCCACTAGTTGTTTTGTAGGTATATATTAATTTTTTTTTGTTTTTTATTTTTAGTTAAGGGCACTGGGTTAGTTTTAGTCCGCTGCCACCAGTTGGTATAGTGTTGCAGATTTTATTATTTTTTATTATTTAATTTTATTTAACTTAATAGGCACTGATTTCGGGGTACCGCTGTCACCAGTTGTTATCGTGTTGCAGATTTTATTATTTTTTAAGGAAGAAAAATTTTCTTTTTTAAAGCACTGATTTTTTTTTTTAATACCGCTGCCACCAGTTGTTGTATTTTTCTTGTTTGCTCCGTGCTCCTGTGGAGAGAGCAAACACCAGGATATGTAAGAATTAAAACACACCTCTTAACTAAACTTTCCTCTGTATTCTTCACAATTTTTTTTAATTAATATAATTTCCTCTATATTTTTCCACAATTTTCTTTGATATAATTTCCTCTATATTGTTCACTATTTTCTTTGATATAATTTCCTATATATTTTTCACATTTTTTAGACTTAAATTCCTTTAATATATATATTTTTTTTCACTATTTTCTGATTTAACAACTTTTAACTCCGATTTAATTTTCCGTTAATATTCTATAATAAAAGTGTCACCTCGACGGGATGGAAAAAAGAGCTCCCCGAGGTTCGGGCAAATTGCACCCAGGTACCCACGATATCTTGCAAAAGCTTTTTTATATTTTATTGTTTTCTATAAGTTTTTTATAAGTTTTCTGATCGAGCTATATGAATCAATGGAAGCTGTAATCCGATATGCACTTGTGCGCCTGTCTTGAAATATTAATTTTAAGAGGGCGCGAATAATTTTGATAATTGTATGTATGTATGTACATACAATTAGATTGGATTAAGCAGATAATGTACGTATGTACATAGTACATACGGAAAAAAAAGTAAGAAGACACTGTGTGCATACCGTGTGAGTGGAATGTGTGTCTGATAACAAAATGCAATTTATGCTAAATTGCATTTTGTTATAATATGGGAATGCATTTCTAAATGCATTTTAAATTTTGAATGAGATTTAAAAATGAAAAAGTTCATTGGATGCAGAAGATAGTTGGAGAGGGTGAAATCATTATCAACGTCGAAGATGAATACAACTGTGGAAAACTAATAGAGATTAACACAAATGCACCATCTTGCCAAGTTCATATTGGACAATGTGCTATAAGAAATACTTTTGAAATAAGAAATTTTATTGGAAATAAAAACAAGTGTTTATAAAACATAAGACTTTTCAATACACATACCCCAAAACCCTCACTGACATCTTCTAGAATGTGTTCATGGTGATGTCATGTTGTGAAATTCGAATGATGCTGATATCTACAACTTCCCTGCTGAGAAAACGTGCAGAATTTGGAAACAGCAAAACCATGATGACGTCATGCCTACATCTGGAACTCTCCCGCTAATAAAAGAAAACAGCAAAACCAAGGCATGCTTGTAGTTCCGGCTAAGGCCGCTAGGGAACCTTACTCAAGAAATGGCGTTTGCGCCCGAACAAATATCGCTAATATCTCGAAAACCAAAGCCCGTAGAGGATTTCTGATGAAAATTTCGTTCCCCCTCCCTATCTTCCTATGCTATTTCCCTATGCTGGAGAGCGCTAAAAGTGGTCTCGTATCCCTAAAGGGGCTCGTATCTCCAAGATCCAAGACACAAACCAATACAATCAAGACCCAAACCAATACAGTCAAGACACAAACCCCACGTTTAGTATGGACTCACACCGCCTATAGACGGTGGCGCCATCTGTGGCTAATTCCTGGAAGCTAAACAGTGGTCCAGAATGAACATAGAACAACTACTACGGTCATCTCTCGTGAGGAGCTATTCTCCATGGGAGTAATAGCCGGGGGAATGGTTGAGATGTATACAACAACCCTCGGTAGTGCTATCAAGCTTATTCTTGAGGGCATGGTGGATGGTGTAGCGAAGAGCGCACCCGTCGCCAGACCGACCTTTATTCATCTTGCCATGAACATAGTTAGGTGCTGCAAGAACACCTCCTGCTGCAAAACTCACTTCGGGGATATGTGTGAGTGGCCGCACAGCGTAATGCCGCTAGCGATCAGCCGGCTGAGGTGGTTCTTGCCACCCACATCCCCTCAGTGCTTGTGAGAGCTGTGCGAAGAGCAAAAAAAGTAAAGAAAAGAGACTGGCTCATCTTTGTGGGACGACAGACGGAAGGAAGGATAAAAAAAAGTTCTTTACGTTACCTGTTACTTACCTCCACTGGTGTAACCTTAAAACCTGTAAGAAAGAAGTGCATGTAGCCTTATGCTAAAAATACATTAGAGGAAACCATTGCGACACAGTACCAGTGTACGACACCTGGAGAAACTACGACACAGGCGAGAGGAAAGAGAGAGAGTCCGCTGACGTGGACTCCAGTTGTTGAGGGAGTCGTGGCTTTTACATGAATGGGCCCAACGCCCCCACCCACCCTGGCTAAAACGTCAAAGCATAGGTGTTATCCTTAGCCCCATATTATGACTGTGTGTGTCCACTAGCGACGCCCCGTTCTACCCCCACCCCTCATGCGCGGGACTTACTCACTCATCGTGTCGTGAAGGCCTGTGCTACAAACATGCAAAGGAAAAAGAAGGAGAAGTTAAGAAAAAACAAGGAAGTAAATAAATTTAAGATAAAGGAGTTTTCTTAACGGGGTGCAGCATAAATTCGTTTTATTCGCTTTAACCGTCCACCGTTCATCCTTACTTAATCCATCTTCACATAATTCGAAAAGTCTACCATTTTCTTAATGACAACTTAACCTAGAAGAAACCCTACTAGCTGACCTTAATTCTAGGGTGCTCAGCTAGTACGTGTGTCCTCGAAAGCTACCCGAGAGATAGACACAAAGAAAAATTGTTATAACCGTATAACTATTCTTAACTATGTTAAGTATGCTACTGAAATCTCTAATATAATCAAATAGAGAAGAAAAAATAAATAAAATAAACAAATGCGCAAATAAACTTACTCGCAAAACAAAAGGCTTAATACCCTAAGCGGAAGTATCCTACGCTGGCTGGAACTGGTGAGTTAATGCCACTGGGGTTCACCCCTTCACTCTTGGTCTATAAAGTAGCGCCAAACTTGCAACACGAGGTGGGCACATTGGCCTTTTTTTTATTATAATATATATATATATATAGATTTTTATTAACTTTCTCTTTATAGAGTATCACGTATAATTGTAATTTATTATCATAAGTTTTCTTTTTCGATGTTATTTGCTTTTCCTTTCTTGACAACAAAAGAACTTACGGTTTCCTTATACATAATTTTTCGGGATGAATGGCGGAACATTAGCAGTAGCGACTCAGCAGGTAGATAATTAATAAAAACAAACAAAGTTCACTGACTCTTTTCGTTCAAAACATTAATTAGTTAAATTTCATCTTCTCAGGAACTATATTGTAGACTTGTTTTGATCACGACAGGTGAGTAAATATTGTTTAAAATGTCATACTGGCAACTCCATTTCATTTCGGGGCACCAAATCGGGAAAGTCTCACGCTGTTGAGTAATAAAACTTTTTGGAACTTCAATAATTATAAGCGCTTTACACTTTCTGGCACCAAATCGGGAAGTCTCGCAACAGGTGAAAAATAAAAATCTTTTGAAAATTCAATATGTATACCCATTTTTCACTTTCAGGCACCAAATTGGAACAGGTGAGCATATAAATTATTTTGCGAATCCAATGATTATGAGTGATTTTCACTTTCAGACACCAAATCGGGAAAATGTCGTTCCACCACAACATGTGAGAAGTAAAATCTTTTCACTTTCGGGCACCAAATTGGAAATTTCGCAACAGGCGAACAAATAAAGTCTCTTGGAAATCCAATAATTATAAACGCTTTTCACTTTCAGGCACGGAATCTCTTTTTGCCGTTCGTTTCTTTCAGCCACCGAAGGCTAGTATCCTCCTCGGATTTTTGGAATGTTTTCGCTTCTGTGCGGGTGAGTGTGTATCACTCACCTGTGCTTCGGCAGCCACAGAATACAGCAATTTCGTAGGAATTGTTTTGGCGGGCCTGCTGTGATACATTACGTGATGGTATCACGCGATGATTTATCGCTAGGCGAATTTTCGTCTTTTGGATGTTGGTGACTAGCGGTGAGATTTAAACGAAAAGTAATTTGTGTGCGTTCTGCACAATTTAGTTTAGAAATATTTTTGTTGTTATTGTTTTCTCTTCAGGTCTTCTGCGATTTTTTTTTTGTTTTTTTTCAGGAGATTACTAATTTTGCTGCGTTGCCAATGCGAAATAACTTGATGTTTGTAGGTTTTTCTGAGATTTATTTTTTTTTATATAGGGTTTACTTTTCAGGGTTTTATGCTTTATGAAGCAGTAGCATAGGGATACTTCTCGAAATTGTATAGGAACTTTTGCCCCTTTAAGGTACCCCAGGACAAAAGTGAAAGTAGCCGAGGAATAAGAAAAAAACATTACAGAAGAGATAGGAAAGAAACGAAAGTAGCGTGGGAGCAGAACGCTACAGCGTGGGAGCAGAACGCTACAGCGTGGGGACGACCCACCGAAAACAGAGTCTCAAGCCGGGCTCTGACACCAAAACCCTGAGCTAGGGAGATAGTTTGGGAGTTAATCTTCGTAGCAGCGCCCAACGTGGGGACGACCCACAAGAGTCTCAAGCGGGAATAAGACCCGGACCTAGTTCTACGGACTGAATCTCAAGACGGCACCCGTAATCTAAGAAAAAAATCGCACATGGAGAAAATGGAGAAGGGATATGTAAACGTTAATTTACAATCTACCGTGCATGCTGATTAATCTCCACTACCACCAATAAGATAACTATTGGTGTGGTGGCCCGTCATTGTGGTCGCAAATGTTTTGAAGCGTCAAACTAGTTAATTATAGAAAAGGGAGTCGATATATTACACTCGTTGAACGAGGTCCTCTTCAAGGGCTGCTGGTAACACTAAGCTTCAGGACCAGTCGAGACGAGGGGGCGCAATGGCGGGTCCTGACCTAAAAGTGTAGTGGCTGTGTGTTGTGATTAGTGTTGTGTGGTGATCTCATCGGAAGAATAAATGCATTTCTTAGAAATGCTGTAAGTAAGTTCGAAGGTGTGTCCCTATGTCCCCACACCCAGATCGAGTCTTCGAAATTTTATGGTAATCAGCACAGATGTGTGCACGGCAGGGAATAAAATTTTTAAGGCCTTTTGCAATGTGCAATTCCTTCGGCGTCGCTGCTTCCGTAGGGTACCAAGTGGGGATGGGTTTTGACGTATTGTCCAGAAAAAGGGGGGGGGGGGGTGACAAGAGAATAAAAAAATAAAAAGATCTTACTAACAGGAGCTATACCGACCTCTAAGTTGACCAGGTCCTAAGCGGCGCACTGGTATACTATAGCTACCAGTTAAGCCATCTTAGGGCTACCTGGACCAACTTAGCTCTGGTCAAGACTTTATGTCTTGGGAAAGCTAAACTCCTATCGGAAGACCCTTGTCATTCTTTAGACGATACGAAACGCGGCCTATGCGTTCTAAAAACAGTCGCCTCGATGAATTTTGGGGCCAACTCAGCAGCAAACCGATCTATCGTGCTACTTTGCACGTGGTTTCGTGCGAAAACAACCTGCCCTGGGGGGGTGATTCTGATCTCTTTGTCGTAGCTTAGGCGTATATTTTAATCACATATTTTGAAATTTCACCTCATATTTGTCGTACTTTTATATTCACCATATTCATTTTCATTTACCGTTTTCATTAACCACAAAATAAACTAAAATGAATTTGCATGAATTAATGTCAGAATACATGCCTAAAAGTACGACAAATTAGACAACTGCTTCCGAGGTTGTGAAAAAAAAATTTTACTATGGTAAATGGATATTCTACACCTAATTGAGCAATACAAGTACTTAAATTCGAAATAATATTTTGATTTTGTAATGTGAAGTATCATTTTCAGTTCATTCTACGTAATGCAAGGCTTGCTGAGTTGAATAAAAACACGAAAAAATTAGTGGAAAAGCTCATTTCATTAAGGGCGTATATTTTGACATTAAAGTACGACAAAAGATCAGAATTACTCTCCTGGCTGAAAAATTCTCACACCAGTTCGGAGATTGTAACTCGCGGAGTATTTTTTGTACGCCTCAGCCAGGTGTGTTTTGATCTGGTCTCGCACTGAGTGCACTTGTTAAGTTTGCCTTCACGCTGGTTGTCAATGGATTGGCGTATTCTCCGATATCCAATATTCTATTCATGATTTAAATTAATTATTCACTATGCCGAATATATGGCGTATCGCCTCAATATTCATGAAAGAAATTACAATTGCCTGTGGATATGCCTCAATCCTTGCTTGATATTTGGCTGGAGTGCCTCAATATCTTAATGTTGAAGATATCTGGCTAAAAGGCTCTACATATATCTTATGGTAGGGGAGCACCTGGCTAATTGCCGCTGCGCTCTGAAGAATAAGCCCTTGTCTTTACCGTTCAATGGTCAAAACTTTATTCTTAATTTCTTTCTTAATGCTACCTTATTTATAATCGCTAATTATTGCTAAATAAGCTATTTACATTAATTTCTTAAAGCTACCTACATTCGATAATTTTCTCACCCATTATGAAAGAAACGGTGACCTCACGCGAGCAGCGTTTTTGTTGCCATTGATAAATTTGGTGCATTGCACATACATAATTTATTTCCGCTTGCGCTGTAATCTAATGCGCTTTTATATTACTTCATTCATAACGAGGTATGAATGATTGACACAAAAGTGTTTACATACAAATCTGTATGTATGTCAATTGTATTTTCATTTTTGTTTATTCGAGTTTTAGCTTTTGAAATGAATTACAAACTTTAGTTGTAATGTTGGTATCATATTTCTTTTACGGAGATGTGCATATGATTTATATGCAATTACATGCTTTAATGATGCATGATTACAGATATGCATTACTGCATTTACTGGAATTATTTCAGGTGCTCCATCCGTGTCAGGGGTCAGATCTCGCAAGAATTTGTAAGAGTTCCCATGTATTACGGGGTGTCTTCTGAACATCGCGAAGTACGGGGAGCACTTGGTGGAGTCATGCACTACGTTTCGGAGAGCGAATGCTGTTTCATTCAGGTGTTCATCCCAATTCCGATGATCGTCTCCAATATAAGCGCGGATCGCGGCGAGTACGGATTGATTGACTCGCTCTAACGCGTTAGACTGGGGAGAGTAGGACGGGGAGAGACAGTGCTGGATTCCATACTTCTGCAGCGATTGGGTGAAAAGTTTGGAAATGAATTGACTTCCGTTATCAGAATGAAGGAATTCTTGTACCCCGAGCGCATGGTATACTTCTTTATCTAAGTAGCTTACAACTCTCGCAGCGGTAGGTCCTGGCATTGCTTCTAGCAACACGAATTTGGTTAGGTGGTCAAGGATGACGAAGATATACCTGTTCCCTTTCTTGCTTCGTGGGTAGAGACCTAAGAAGCCGCAGAGCACGCGCTGCCAGGGTAGTTCTGTGTTACGCTTCTCTTCCAAAGGGGGCTGAGAGAGTAGTTGCACGGCTTCGCGCTTTTACAAACCTCACACTGATTAACGAATTTCTGTACGTCGAGCCCATAGACGGCCAATAATAGTGACGATTTAGCTTTTCAAGTGTTTTGGCGATTCCAAAATACGCAGACGTTGGAGAGCAGTGTTCATCGTCAATCAATTTTGTGGTGAGCCCCTCCGGAACCCAGAGCTTCCATGACTCTTGACTTGCTCGCACGATGTTTCTGGGATAAGTAAATGATATATACACCCGGCCATTCATGACTCGGAGATTATGGAAAGCGTCCGGGTTAGAGGTTATTTGTTGAATTCGCCCGACGTAGGAGGGTTTAAGATAAGCGAGTGAATTCAGGACTATTGACTCGATGGCTGGTGAACAAGCAACCTCCTCAGTGTGATGACTTTCCAGCTCAACTGCAAAGCAGCGAGACAAAGCATCACCCACTACGTTTTTCTTGCCTTTCTGATACTCGATGTTGAATGTGACGGTTTGGAGTTTAAGACTCCACCGTGCTAGTCTACCACATAGATCTCTCTGGTCCATCAGCCATTTAAGAGTATAATGAGCGGTGATGATCGTAAACTCCAGGCCCTCAACATATGGTCGGAAGCGTTTGACACTCAGTACTGCCGCCAGGCATTCTAACCCGGTGATGCTGTAGTTCTTTTGTGCAGCATTCAATTTCTGCGACATAAACGCGATGGGGTGTTCAGCTCCGTCAGCAGCAGATCGCTGGAACAACACGCTGCCCACTCCCGTCGTGCTTGCGTCACACTGTATGAAGAATGGCCGAGAGAAATCTGGATTAGCAAGTACTGGCGCAGTGGTAAGGCACCCCTTCAGCTGTGTGAAAGCTTGTTCAGCCTGCTCGTTCCACAGGAATTTAGCATTCTTCCTCAACAGATCTGTGAGAGGAGTAGCGATTGTCGCGAACTGCGGGATGAAACCCCGGTACCAGCCACAGACTCCCAGGAAACTTCGGAGTTTTTTGACGGTGTTTGGTCTCGGAAAGTTCTGAATGGCAGTTACTTTCTCTGGGTCTGCCCTCATACAGCCATTTCCAACTACAAAACCAAGGTATCTGACATCTCGTATGCAGAATTAACTCTTCTCCACGTTGATGGTTAAGCCGGCCTTACGCAACAGCTCGGCGACTGCACTGAGCAGCTTGAGATGTTCAGAAAACGTGGAGGAGATGATGATCAAGTCGTCTTTATAGACAGATACCTGGCCATGCAATTGATGTGGAATGACCTTATACATTAACTTGCACATTATCTGAGGAGCGTAGCGTAGTCCGAAGGGAAGATCTCTGAACTGGTATGACGGCCCCTCTTATCGCGGGAAGATTTTTCTAGGGGAATTTGCCAGAAGGCGTGTTTCAGGTCGATGCCTGAAATGAACTGAGTCTCCTCTAATCGACTCAGGAGCCCATCGATGAGAGGTAGAGGAAATGCATCCGAAACAGTCACAGAGCTAGTCGAACCTTCCTGTTTGGTTTCTTCACCAAGGTGACGGAGGAAGACCATGAGATCTGACTCTCCGAGCGCTAGCATACGATCGAGCTCGTCGTACACTGCTTTCTGTATCACTGGGGACACAGCGCAGTAGCGTTGTTTGATTGGCTTTGCAGCACCGACGTCTACTGGTGTATACGTACACACCGTGCTCCTTCGAGAGTGCGCACGTTCAGGATTTTCTTCTGTATAACTCCACACTCGTGAAAGAGATCCAATGTTTCACAATAATTTAATAAAGAAAAAAGGAAAAACGACGTTTCACATGATTTATTTTTTCAAAAAATAGTTTTTTTGAAGAAAAGATTCTCAGTTCAATAATTTATTTTTTGAAGAAAAGATTCTTAGTTTCACAATTTATTTATTTTTTTGAAGAAAGGATTCTTCGTTTCACAATAATTTATTTTTTGCAAATCTCCCCGTTAGATCTACTCCGCGAGCGGTTAAAAAACAAACTCTCCGAGGTTTGGGCAAATTGCACCCAGGTACCCATGATCGCTTTAAAGCTCTTTTTTTCATTTTTATTGTTTTCTCACAACGTTGAAAAAACGTACGTGAGAAAATGCAAAAGTTTTTTGATGCGAGCTATATGCATCAATGCAAAACTGTAATCCGATATGCACTTGTGCGCCTGTCTTGAAATATTAATTTTAAGAGGGCGCGAATAATTGTGATAATTGTATGTATGTATGTACATACAATTAGATTGGATTAAGCAGATAATGTACGTATGTACATAGTACATACGGAAAAAAAAGTAAGAAGACACTGTGTGCATACCGTGTGAGTGGAATGTGTGTCTGATAACAAAATGCAATTTATGCTAGATTGCATTTTGTTATAATATTGGAATGCATTTCTAAATGCATTTTAGATTTTGATTAAGATTTTGAATGAAATTTAAATTGGAGTGTTTTTTCAGGGTCAATTAATGGTACATCAATATATCGTATTGGACGATATATTGATGTATCGGTATTATGGGTGTGATTCGGGGCATTGGGCACCTGAGTCACAACATCCCTCCCCCTTGGGGGAAAAGAAAGTTTTATTCTTCCTGTGAAGAAAACTTTCTTTCATATTTAGTAAACCAGAATGTGTACATATATTTGTATATATAAAGGAACTGGTATATAACTAGTCAACTGTAAATAACTACAAAATTATAAAATACAGTAAAAACTAATACATGTATATATTTTAATTTCTAATAGAGAAATTTTACTTTATTAATTATACGGTATTATTAAATTATTTTGTTATAATTTTTATTTATATGCAGATACATATTTTCTTGTGAATTATTTATTATTGTTGATTATTACTATCATTTCGCAACGAATGATTGAATATATCTACATATTGATATATACATATTTGATAGGTAGGGTAAAACTAGAGAGAAAAACATTATTGTATTGAGTATAACATTAAATTTAATATATATTATAATTAATTTATTCCTTCTGTTTTTTCTCTTTATTTATTTTTATTGAAATTAATGCTCATTATATTCTCTGGC
Source organism: Dioctria linearis (assembly GCA_963930735.1). Taxonomy (NCBI): domain Eukaryota; kingdom Metazoa; phylum Arthropoda; class Insecta; order Diptera; family Asilidae; genus Dioctria; species Dioctria linearis. The sequence goes on along the minus strand of OZ005741.1, from coordinate 200,245,945 downwards.
AAAAGAAAATTTTTCGCTTTTTATTAATATTGTTAGTTTTTTTTTTTGTATATATATATATACTACTTTGTTATGTATTTTAAACGAAATACAAGTATAAACTCTACGAGCTAAAAAAAAACATTTTATTTTCTATCCAACAAGGAAAATGTAAGGAAGGAAGGAGTTACCATTGTTCAGTTTTCTGTTTGTCATATTTGCTTGTTTAATTGTTAAAGCTAAATTAGTTAAACGTGTTCTGGCGTTCTTCTTGTAGGTGCTGGAGTTATTTTGAAACTCAGTGGTACTGGTCTAGGCACATCTTCCAGTTCTTGTGCTGGAAGTGTATTATCAGACTCTCGGGTTTTTCGATTGTATTTAATATACAGATAAACGCATAGAATGAAGATAATTAAGGCAATTGTCAGGTACGACAATGTATAGTGGTGAATATGGTGATTGTTTATAGGATTTAAAGGAATTAGTTCTTTATCTTTTTGGAAACGAATGGATTCTAGAGGGTTCTCTAGATCCATGTTGTTTTTAATATATAAGGAATTTGATTTCATGTGCGTGTTCATAGGAGAAAACGTCATATTCCTTAGTATATTGGAAATGTTTATCGTTGGGATAAAATTCGAGTTAAATTTGGATATTTTGACGTTATGTCCGTGCAAGATGAATTATTTGCTTCGTACATACATTGTTCCTATTCCATGCAGGGTTTGTGAACTAATGGAATTTTCACAAATAATATCTGTATGGAGGGCAAAAAAAAAAGCCAAACGTTCTGCTGCGTTAATGGCGTCGAATAATAGTCTTGTTCCAATGGTAGGATTTTACATTTTGGTGTAATTGGTCCCTTTTTTATAAGATTTACTTCGCATTGGTTTGTTTTTGTATTTGCGTTAAGGATTTGTGATGATATCCTGCAATAGAAATGCATATGATCCAACGTTGCGCAATTATGGATATCATGTATTGTTAGTTCAACAAAATGTTCGCGATTGTAGTCTATTAATATGTATTCCTTCGATGGTTCGATATATACGAATGATCCGTTAGGGAGTGTCGGTAACGGCATTGCCTTGAATATTTGGTATGGTTCCTTGAACGGAAGTGGAATTCGGAGCTCAATAATTATCTTATTGTTGAAAATATTTGCAGATATTGTGCTTAATTTGTAAATTTGTGTAATTATATTTTCTCTGGAATTTATGGGAAGCATCATTGAATTTGGCAATTCTTGCCTGATGTTCAATAAAAGTACTTCAATATGTCTAGGGGAAATGAGTGTAGGGTGAAATATTCCACGCCTTGAATCTGTTAAGAGATCTATTAATTCCGACTGGGTATTTTGGTATCTGAATGACATTAATGAGACTAGTGAAATGAGTGATTCCAGTTCAATTGATATCTTGTTATCAAGTGTTCTGTTTTTATGCATAACCATGAATTCCTTTTCAATTGCGGCTTTAGTTTTGTTGAAAATGTTTGCGGTTGCTTCGACTATCGCGGTTTGGCTTTTCATAAGTGATAGGAGAGAGTTTTGGTTAAGGGTGAGATTGCGGATTTGTTCATCATATAGCTTGGCATCATCTTCGTCTAATGTGCCGAAAAGGGCTTTGGAAATTGAATCTATTGCATTAAATAGTGCTCTTTGTTTCCTATTTTGGGTCACAAGTAACATATTCTTGTATTCTATGTTTGCTATAGTAAGATTGGTTTGCAGTAACGTACCATTGCAGGTGTGGGCCATCGCTGAATTGCTATTGAGTTTCTGGCAAGTTGCTGTTCTTTGCTGTGCGATGAACTGGATATTCCTGGATTCTGATTTGAAATTTTCTAGGTCGTAGAATGTCACTAATTTCCACTCGTTGGTGTAGAAATTGGCTCTGCCAATTTCTTCGAAGTAAATGCCTGCAGTAGCATTTAGCTGCTTATACCTCTATTCCTGAGCCGTAGATTAAGGGGATAAAAATTAGAATGAATGCTATATACATCATTTTGGAAACCTGGAAGATGACACTATGTTAATATCTCTGAATGATATTTGAAGATGATGAAGTTTTTACTCTGAGAAAAGTTTTAGGTCATTGTTATGGACTCTTTTGTTTTTATTATTGATTTTAATAGTGGAATTTTCGGGGGAATTAATCTCCATTATCTCATACGGACCTGACCATAGTGGTGAGAACTTATTATCTCTCACTCTGCTTTTCAGTAAGACTTTATCACCAGAATTAAATGATTTTTGGACGGAGTTCTTATCGTATTGCAATACTGATTTTTCTTTATTTGCCATGGCTATGTTCTTAGCTATTTTGAAGCTATGCTGTAGACGCGCTTTTAACTCGTTTGCATAATTGTCATAATTATAGCAAACGGTTGGAGAAGATTCGAAATTATTTGGGATTTCGGCTTGGAATCCATATAGGAGTTCGCAAGGAGTATAATTAGTACTCGAATGAGGGGTTGTATTATATACAAACATGGCATAGGGAATCCATGTATCCCAGTCTTGTGGATCTTTTGCTACATAAGATGGGAGATATTCTGCTAAGGTTCTGTGTCTTCTCTCCAATGCACCATTCGTTTGAGGGTGTTATGGAGTAGTTTTGATCCTTTTAATTCTCAGCAATTTAGATACCTCGGCGAACATGCCACTTATGAGGTTAGAACCCTGATATGTGAGGATACTTTCTGGAATACCATGTCGACAAACTATTGTTGTCGTGAAGGCTTCCGCTAATGTCTTAGACTCGGTGTCGACTATGGGAATAGCCTCAGAAAATTTTGAAAGGTCGTCTTGGAATGTAAGGATGTATTTGTTTCCAGAATGAGAAATTGGGAGAGGTCCTACAACATCTAGGTACACTTTGTCGAAAGGTTTGGAGCTAATGCTCCAGATTTTTATTGGAATTTTAGGATTTCTGGATACTTTGTTCACCTGACAAAGTTTACATTTCCTTACATGCTTTACGATGTCGTCTGACATGCCAGGTCAGTAGAATTGCTTTTTGATTCTCTTAATTGTACGGGAAACGCCTTGATGGCCTCCCGTCGGTAGTGAATGAAAATCTTTTAAAACTTGTTCGATCTCGTTAATGTCGGATAAATATTTAATCGAATCTTGATGGAGTTTGATGTTTATTTGTTTATTAGCGAAGATCTGGGTAAAAGCGTTTTTGATAATTATTAGATTTTGTGGGTCTAATATCGGGAAGGAGATATTTATTTGTTTTAACTGATTTGCTTCTGTGTATGAGCAGATCTCAGTTAAAATCTTTTCGAGGTCTGATCTATCTCTTTGGGATCGACAAGGTAAATTAGTTTTTGAAATGATTATTTTGGAGTCCTTTTTTGTGAAGAAGTTCAGTTCAGTTTCTAAAAGTGGATATTTATCTGAAAGTGTTAATTTCGAATCCAACACTCTTTCAAGTTCTGTATCTTGCATTGGCAAGATGAAAAATTTAGGATTCGCATTTTTAGTCAGTAAAAGAGGAAAATTAGTCTCAGTTATTATGACTGAGGAATTGTCTGATGACGATGGAGCTGGGTTTGGAGTAATAATACTCATGTCGGGAATGCTCAGATTTGCCTGAGCTCTAGCTTGATTCCTTGTTACCACATTTACGCAGGTGGTAGGCTCTGCGAAATGTTCGCTACTATCTGGAATAGCTCTACTGAGAGCGTCTGCATTTGTGTTCAGCTTACCTGATTTATGGACTATTTTGTAGTCATATTCCTCAAGACGTATTCTCCATCTCATCAGCCTTAAGGAGTGATCTTTCAGATTCATGAGCCATACTAATGGTTTATGGTCAGTTATAATTGTAAACTGTCTGCCATAAACGTATGGTCTGAATTGCTCAACTGCGAAAACGATAGCTAAGAGCTCCTTTTCTATTGTTGAGTAACGAGTTTCCGCACCATTGAGAACTCGGCTCACATATGCGATTGGATGATCTCCTTGATCATCAACTTGTGAAAGGACAGCCCCGATGGCGTAGTCACTGGTATCGGATGTAACAAAAAATTCTTTGCCGAAATCAGGATAAGATAGAATTGGTGCTGAAATTAATTTATTTCGTAATTCGCAAAATGCCTCGTCGCAGATTGCGTCGAACTCGAAACGCGTATCTTTTTTCAAAAGATTTGTGAGTGGTTTGGGGAAAGCTTTGATATCTTTTTCCTTCTTGGGTCTGGGATATGACTGAACTGATTTTATTTTTGCAGGGTCTGGTTTGACTCCATTTTTTTTGTAATTATGTGCCCTAAATACATAATTTCGTTCCTTAGGAAATGGCACTTGTCGGGTTGAAGTTTCAAATTGAAATTGCGGAGACGGCTAAATACTGCTGTGAGTCTTGTATTATGATCTTTGAGATTGTATCAATGGACTACAATATCGTCCATGTATACGAAGCAATAGATGCCTTGAAGTCCAGATAAGACATTATTCATGGCTCGTTAAAAAGTAGCAGGGGCTCCTTTTAAACCAAATGACATACGATTGTATTCTTAGTGGCCATAGGGTGTGCTAAAGGCAGTTTTCTCCCTGTCCTTCGAGTCCATCTTTATCTGGTGGAATCCACTGGTTAAGTCGAGTGTGGTAAAATATTTCGACTTCCCCAACTGGTCTAATATATCAGTGATATTAGGCAGTGGGTACGCATCGCCAATAGTAATGTCGTTAATACGACGAAAGTCTACCACTAATCGCCACTTTTTATTATCATTCTCATCTGGTTTTTTAGGAACCAGGAGAAATGGAGAATTCCAGGGACTATGTGAAGGTTTAATGATGTCTGACTCAAGCATTTCTTGTATTTGCCTATTTATCTCAGTTCGGCTTGCTTCAGGAAGTCTATAAGGCTAGGTATAGATGGGCGGTTTGTCTTGGAGTGTCTCGATTTTGTGGGTAATCGCATCTGTATATGAAAGGAAATCCCCTTCTATGAAGAAGAGATCGTTGAATTCCCTACAGATATTGCGAATACTCTCAGATTCCTCTGAATTACAGTGATCCAATTCGATAAGGTTTTGCAGTTTAATTATTCTGCCCTTAATTGGATCTCTCTCACGAGTGTGGAATTACAGAAGAAAATCCTGAACGTACGCACTCTCAAAGGAGCACGGTGTGTACACATACAACGTACTGGTTTTGTTTTCTTCAGTCATGTTTGGGTCGAGTTATTTTGAGGGACGTAAAAATTCTGAAAAGATGAAAAGAAAATTCTGATACACAAAAACAAGAGGAGAAAACACTTGATTCCGCTTATATATAAACGAAAAATTTTTTTTTTGTTTTTTTGCTGTATTGTACGTATGTATGTTTTTTTTTTTATAATTATGTTAAGTGAGATGCAGGATAAAAATGGGATACGCAAGGAAGTAAATTTTAATTTAGTTTATAAGGAGATAACATAGAGGAGTAAAAGGAAATCAATAATCACTCTTTCCGATCTAAATCTATCTCCTGATCGATAGGCTCACGAAGTCCTACCGCAGGGGACCGATTATCGATTTTAGTCGAAGTCCTCTGGCCAGCAAGCTCACGAAGTCTTACCGCAGAGGTCGCTTCTAGGAAGAGCGGATTTCACTTTTAATGTGTAGAATCGAAACTTTCTTTAAAATTGGAAGAAAATTGAAGAATATAGAAAGAATTCTTTTTCACTCTTTGCAAATGAAAATATATAGATAATTCGAAAAACTTATATGTAAATATGCGAATAGTCGGGAAAAATGTAATTAATTAGAAGGTATGCAAACAAATAGAGAATATTTAATTGTGCAGATAAGTTGCGATTGTTTAGAAAACCAGAAAATATGCAAATATGTTTGTTAGTTTATATTGTGGGAATATAAATTGGGATGGGTAAAAAAAAATGAAGAAATTTCAGTAACAGTTAGGAAAAAGGCGATGAAAGTGAATAAAAACCACAAAAAAAAAGTAAGTTTAGCCGGAAAATTTTGCACTGTTCCTCGAGAAAAAAAAGAGAACAGAATATTTCTGTACCTTGAGAATATTTTTTTTTCACTAAGTGATTCTTCTATTTTTATGTTGACAATAAGATAATATTTAATTATGTATATATATATAAATTTTAAAATTCTAAAACAACAGCTTTCCACGCTACCTTTAATTTTATCCAATATGTCATTACTCCGGGATGATGAATGTGGTGGTTTGGTTATTTGTTGTATGTTTGCTGTATTTTAAGGCGCTGCATAAGTTGGCGGATGGTTTAAGGATGGTGATGGTGATGGTACGTCACGCGTCCGGGGTGACGATTTCTTGCAGTCTTCCTTCTGTGATAATTCGTCTCAATTGAGGCAGGGATGAAGCCTCTCTAAATTCCTTCGTTGGAGCACTCTGGCTCTTACAATTTTAAATTCCTCTAAGTACAGTATAGTACCCGGACTAATTTTTTTTTTCTTTAAAACACTGGGTTTTATGGTATATAAACACAGCTGCCACCAGTTTGCCATATTTGGTTGGATATGATTTTTTTAATTTATTTTTATTGATTTACTTATTTTTGTTTGTTTTTATTTACCTCTATTAATTTTATTGACACTGATTTTTGTTTTTTTTTTTTAAATAATAAAAAACTTACCGCTGCCACCAATATGTTGTATGGTGTGGCAGCATTTTTAATGTTTAATTTAAAAAAAATATTTTTAATTAATTTCCTTCTTTTTTTTATTGATTTAGAGAAAGCACTGATTTTATTTCAAGGTTCGGTTACCGCTGCCACCAATATGTTGTATGCGTACACACCGTGCTCTTTCGAGACTGCGCACATTCAGGATTTTCTTCTGTATAACTCCACACTCGTGAAAGACATCCATGTTTCACAATAATTTATTTGTTTTTGCAGAATAAAGAAAAAACGAAAAACGACGTTTCACAATGATTTATTTTTTCAAAAAATAGTTTTTTTGAAGAAAAGATTCTCAGTTTCACAATAATTTATTTTTTGAAGAAAAGATTCTTAGTTTCACAATTTAGTTATTTTTTGGAGAAAGGATTCTTCGTTTCACAATAATTTATTTTTGTTGAAGAAAGGATTCTGCGTTTCACAATAAAAACAAACTCTCCGAGGTTTGGGTTAATTGCACCCAGGTACCCATGATCGCTTTAAAGCTCTTTTTTCATTTTTATTGTTTTCTCACGACGTTAAAAAATCGTACGTGAGTAAATGCAAAAGTTTTTTGATGCGAGCTATATGCATCAATGCAAAACTGTAGTCCGATATGCACCTGTGCGCCCGTCTTGAAATATTAATTTTAAGAGGGCGCGAATAATTGTGATAATTGTATGTATGTATGTACATACAATTAGATTGGATTAAGTAAGTTATGTACGTATGTACAGCGTACATACGGAAAAAAAGTAAGAAGACCCTGTATGTAGATAAGTGTGCATACTGTTGGCATCTTCAGACTGAACGCAACCAATTCAAGACGTGGACACTGACAGGTTTGAGTCCAACTTCACATATTGTACGCGCGTCTTGTCGGCTTCACAGAAATGTATAATTTTAGTATTCATGTAACCTTTTGTAATTAAATCATTAGTCAGTAGTCGGTCTTTTAATGACGAAGTGGGTAAAAAAAGTGGCGACGAGGATTTGGAAAAATAAAAAAATAAATATATTTAATTGGAACAAGTTCGAGAATTTTCATGCTCACTGCAAAATGGCGGAGATGGAAAAATTGCTTCAATTGATCGACCAACAACAGAAATTGTTGGAGATTCAACAACAAATGTTCCAAACACTTCAAACAAGTAATTCTGACACTGCGACTTTGGAAAAAGGAACCGAATTTGCAATGGATTCCTTAGCAAATAATATTACCGAATTTTTCTACGACCCAGATAATGGAGTAACGTTTCACGCATGGTTTTCCCGCTTTGAAGATTTATTCAAGGAGGATGGTGCTAAACTAGACGATAAGGCTAAAGTTAGACTTCTCACGCGAAAGTTAAATCCACTGGTGCACGAGAAATATGTAAATTATATACTTCCAAAGCACAGTAGAGACCTTCAGTTCGACGAGACAATTGCAACGCTAACAAAAATATTTGGAATTCAGTAATCGCAGCTCAACATTCGATATCGATGCCTACAAACGTCAAAAGCAGGTTCGTATGATTATATTTCATTTGCGGCTAAAGTCAACAAAAATTGTGAAGACTTTAATTTGGCAAAACTAAGTTCAGATCAGTTCAAGTGTTTAGGTTTTGTTATTGGGCTGCAATCTTCAAAAGATGCGGACGTTAGAGCTAGACTTTTATCAAAGCTTGAAACTGAAACTGATGGGCCACTGACACTTGGTAAATTGGTATCAGAAGCGCAACGGATCATCAATCTAAAGCAAGACACAGCTTTGATTGGTCAAACTCCAAACAAGCCAAATGTTAACGCTATTTATCAAAAACAAAACAAGCGGCTCTCCAATAATAAAAAGCGTCAATCAATCACTCAATTAGCGCGGTCAGCTTCATCAAGCACTGCTGACACTCCACGAACACCGTGTTGGGCATGCGGAGGCATTCATTTCATACGTTATTGCTCATACTCAAATCATAAATGTAATCAATGCAGTCAAGTTGGTCATAAGGACGGATATTGTGCTTGTTTTTTACGGAAAACTGCAACTACTTCAGATCAATCACAGAAGTTTGCCAGATCTAGAAAACAACACTCTTCTAATCATAACAAGAAGTCTATAGTCAACAATTTAGCTGTATTTGCCAATGTCAACAAAGTTCAATATCAAATTAGGCGGCGGTATACAGTAGTTCAAGTCAACAATATTCCTGGTAGAAATGACATTGTTAATGCTTCGCTTCGATTGCAAATTGACACAGCATCAGATATAACTCTAATCAGTCAACCCGTGTGGGAGGAGTTAGGGCGTCCTGTCACTACAGTGGATACCAAATTGCAAGCAAAAGGTGCATCTCAACACATCCTCCACTTCAGGTCCTGATGGGATTCCGGCTGCCTTTGTCTTTGGCTGTCGTGAGGCTTTATCTCAACCATTATATCATATCTTCAATATTTCTTTATGTTCAGGTGTCTGCGTCCTATACATAAATCTGGCGCTAAAAACGATGTTTCTAACTATCGTCCAATCTGTAAGCTCTCTGTTATTCCCAAGCTGTTCGAAAGTATTGTAACTAAAAAAATTTCTTTCCTTGTTAAGGAGCACATTTCACCCCATCAACATGGATTCATTAAGGGTAGATCTTGTGAGACTAATCTTGTATCCTTTGCTAATTTCTCACTGAAGGTTATGGAGGACTCAGGTCAAGTTGACACTATTTACACTGATTTCAGTAAAGCTTTTGATAAGGTAAACATTCGCCTGCTTCTTGCGAAGCTGACTGTCTTTGGTTTTCATTCTTCTTTGCTAAAATGGATTTCTTCCTATCTATCGGACCGGAGACAAATGGTTGTTATTAATGACATAACATCTCGTTCTATTCGTGTACTCTCTGGTGTACCTCAGGGCATTCATTTGGGTCCTATTCTTTTTATAATTTTTATTAACGATGTTTTTACAATTTTTAGTTTTGCTTCGTGCCTTGGTTTTGCTGATGACTTAAAGATTTTCATGAGGATTGTTAATACTCAAGATGTAGCTAACCTTAAGCACTACCTTGTTAGTTTTGCTAGGTGGTGCTGCCTAAATCATTTATCTTTGAATTTATCAAAGTGCAAGCATGTTACCTTCACTAGAAGGTCCTCATCGGTACTACTTGATTTATCCATTAACGGATGCCCAATTGCCAAATGTAATCTATCATCTGATCTTGGGGTCTTGCTTGATTCTCAGTTGTCATTCTCCCAGCATATAGATTTCATCGTGAGCAAGGCTAACTCTCGCCTTGGCTTCGTCAGGCGTCGTGCTGCAGAGTTTTTGGACCCTTATACACTCAAAAGTCTATACATTTCTTTGGTGAGACCAATCCTTGAGTATTGTTCTGTCTTGTGGGATCCTTACTATGCTGTACATTGCAATAGAGTCGAGGGCGTTCAGCGGAGATTCAGTAGGTTCGCCCTGAGGAAGCTTAACTGGAGTGGTGATCTACCTCCGTATCATGCAAGATGCCAATGAATTTACTTACAAAAATTGTCTACCAGACGGAAGACCCGAAATGTTATGTTCATAAGAGATCTTTTGGCTTATAAAATTGTTTCTCCTTCCCTGCTCGAGCACATTCATTTTTACATTCCATCTAGGAATTTGAGATTCTTCTCCATTCTGTACGAATCCCTTCACAGAACTAATTACTGCCTTAATGGTCCAATTAGTCGCTGTATTCGACAATTTAATCTTTGTAGTGGCATGATTGACTTTGTTGACAATAGGTGCTTTACTCAAAAATCTGTAAGTAGCTTTATGACTTCATTCTCATAAATTCACTTTTGTATATATATTTTTTTTGCACGTAATATAAATTGTCTGTAAGATTGTATATCGGTAGACGGAATATATAAATAAATCAATAAATAAATAATCGCACAGTTCCAATGCGATATTCAATTAAATGGGAAAGTTCATTCAGGTCAAATTTTTGTAACTAATGTTAGTAGCCTTAATGTTCTAGGCATTGACTTGTGTGATGCTTTCAATCTGTGGGAAAAACCTCTGAGCTCAATCTGTTACCAAATCAAATCAATGGACAGAGAAACAGAAATTGCAACCATCAAGCGTCAATTTTCTGAGCTTTTCCTAGAGGTACCAGGAACTTGTACAAACGTCATTGTACATCTACACCTCAAAGACAACGCAAAGCCAGTGTTTCGACGGAAACGACCTGTAGCATATTCAGCGCAAATTTTAATTGAAAACGAGCTTCAGCGTCTGCAAGATATGGGTATAATATCACCAGTTGAATATTCAGACTGGGCAGCACCTATTGTTGCTGCGAAAAAATCAAACGGGGATATCAGGATTTGTGGGGATTACTCTACAGGGTTAAACGACGCATTACAACCACGTCAGTATCCATTGCCTGTTCCAGCAGACATATTTGCTACATTGTCACACAGCAAATTTTTCTCTCACATCGACTTATCCGACGTTTATCTTCAGATACCGGTCGATGAACAAACTAGAAAGCTACTAACTATCAGCACCCATAAGAGATTATTTTCATTCAATCGACTAGCACCAGGAGTTAAAGCTGCACCAGGGGCATTTCAACAGATTATGGATACAATGCTAGCTGGGTTGAATGGTGTTGCAGCTTACCTTGATGATATTTTGATAACAGGGGTTGACATGGAATCTAACATGCGAAATCTGGAAAAAGTTCTACAACCGGCTACTTGACCACGGTTTCCGTGTAAAATTATCAAAATGTAAATTTCTATTACAGCAAATAAAGTATCTTGGTCATATTATCGACGTAGAGGGGCTACGACCTGATCCAGATAACATCATTAAAATCAGGGAACTTCCTGAACCAGAAAATATCACACAGCTGAGATCATTTCTTGGCGCAGTAAACCATTATGGCAAATTCATATCACAAATGCGAAAACTTAGAGCACCATTAGATGAGCTTCTAAGGAAAAACGTAAAATTCAAATGGACATCTCAGTGTCAACACGCATTTGTCAAATTTAAGGAGATTCTTTCATCAAACTTACTGTTGACTCATTTTGATCCAGCGTTACCAATCAAAGTAGCAACAGATGCTTCCAACGATGGTATTGGAGCATACATTGCTCATACATTACCGAATGGTGCAGAAAAGGTCATTGTTCATGCGTCCAGATCACTCACGGATGCAGAGAAAAAGTACAGCCAGATTGAAAAGGAGGCCCTTGGCTTAACATTTGCCGTAACTAAGTTCCATCGGTTCGTATATGGTAGAAAGTTTAAACTCTTGACCGATCACAAACCCCTTGTGGCTGTGTTTGTTTCCAAAAAGGGTATACCTATATATACTGCGAATAGATTACAACGCTGGGCATTAACCTTGATGCTTTACGATTTCGACATCGAGCATGTCAACACAAAAGATTTTGGATGTGTTGATATGCTGTCACGACTTATCGAATCACATACAAAACCAGAAGAAGAGTATGTGATAGCCTCCACTCGCCTGGAAGAAATTATTGAAGATCTCCGTTCAGCAATCAGAGCATTGCTAGTCACATTTCGCATGATTCAACGAGAAACACAACGAAATAGAGTTCTTCGCACTGTCTTAAATTTCATTGTACAAGGCTGGCCTGCATCAATATCAAAGGAACATCCATTACATTCACAATTGATTTCATATTTCAATCGAAGGGAATCTTTATCAGCGGTTCAAGGATGTGTCATGTTCAGCAATCGCATCGTTGTACCTGAAATCTTCAGAAAAAGGGTTCTTCGACAACTGCATCGGGGACATCCGGGTATAGAGCGCATGAAAGCTTTGGCAAGGAGTCATGCTTACTAACGATGACATCTAAATATGTCAAAGAATTTCAAAGCTGTGCTAGTGTAGCAAATTCACCTGTAAAAGCAACACTTCATTCATGGCCTATAGCAAATTCACCTAAAACAAATGTAAAGCAGAATAATCAGTTCAATCGCCGTCATGGAGCTAAATACCGTGAGTATAAACCTGGAGACTTGGTTTATGCCAAACTTTTTAAAAAAAAACAAACATGACTGGAAACCTGGCGAAATCATCGAAAGAGTTGGAAATGTTAACTACAACGTCCTAGTCCAATCAGATGAGGACAAATTTAGACTAATTCGATCACATACCAACCAGCTTCGGGATCGAAAACAAGGCGACGCTGTCGTTGCTAACAGCGATATATCTTTTGAAACGTTGCTTGATGCATTCAGCATTTCACGAACCGATTCAAATAATGAAGAGCCTAACTCTAGGCCTTCAATACAATCAGAGCACGAGTTAGAAGGAGAGCACTCATCATTGTCATCAACGTTATCAGGTGCTGAAATTACAGAGCAACCAGATGATGAGTCAGCGATTGAACCAATATTCCTCACATCAAATTTAGATCCTGTACGCACTAAAGCTGGAAGAGTAGTCAGGCCGCCAGCCTACCTTCGAGATTATTCTACCTAAAAAGGGAGGTGTTGGCATCTTCAGACTGAACGCAACCAATTCAAGACGTGGACACTGACAGGTTTGAGTCCAACTTCACATATTGTACGCACGTCTTGTCGGCTTCACAGAAATGTATAATTTTAGTATTCATGTAACCTTTTGTAATTAAATCATTAAGTCAGTGGGTAACACATACCGTGTGAGTGGAATGTGTGTCTGATAACAAAATGCGATTGCATTTTGTTATAATATGGGAATGCATTTCTAAATGCAGTTTAGATTTTGATTAAGATTTTGAATGAAATTTAAATTGGAGTGTTTTTTTCAGGGTCAATTAATGGTACATCAATATATCGTATTGGACGATATATTGATGTATCGGTATTATGGTTGTGATTCGGGGCATTGGGCACCTGAGTCACAACACTATCTCGTGCTCAACGTAAGATGTGCAACCGAGGCCGTGTTTACTAAAGGATGGAAAGGATTCAATTGCTGTCTGCAGGCGTTGGTTTTCCGTATCGGACAGATCATTCTTCTGAGGGCACGCGGGTGCCGACTTAGGTACAGAATATAGCTCGCTAACCATGACTGGAGCAAGACCGAAAGCTCTCCAAAAATCGATCACTAAATACAGGGACTGTTGTAGAGAGGGAACTATAAGAAGCCGCATCATGCGCATTTTCTCCCCATACTTCACCAGCACATGAATATGGCCCAACACTTGCTGTTGTTGCCCGTCTGCGGTCGATATAGTAGATGGCATGGAATGGAAAACAACTATTTTCATTAAATATTCAAAATAATGAAATACAAAAAATTAATTTATTGACAAGATTTTTACCAGAAAATAAATTATATAATTATCTAACTAATATAGGAAACTGATCCCTGCTCTTTCTAAAAAATGTTCGCCTACGAAACCTAACACGCTCACGCTGGCGCCACTATTTAACAGGCATCTTATTCACTGGTCTTGGAAAGACGTCGGCGTAGCTTGAAGTGGCTGATGTCTCAAAATGACCCCAGCGGTAGACTTGCTCGGTGGAGTCTGAATCTTCAAAGTTTCGACGTCACTATTGAACACAGAAAAGGAAGCCTGAACGTTGTCCCAGGTGCAATGTCACGGATCCACTGTGATAGTTTATCTGAAGACCCTGGTCCAGAAGTTGAACTCAATTCTCCATATTTTAATTCATTGGAATATGAGGAGCTGAGGCAAAACGTTAAATCATATTCTAATATTACCAGATCTGTATGTCAGGGATGGCATCGTTTATATTCGTACTGTTCGGAGATCAGGGGATCCAATTCAGGAAGAAAAGCTTGGAGACTTTGGATTCCACGAAAGCTTGTCTCCGATGCTATTTCCAGAGCGCATAATCCGCCACTAGCTTCTCACGGAGAAATCGGAAAGACGCTGGAATAATTACGGAGACATCTATACTGGCCTCGAATGATAGGCAATGTCAGAAACTACGTTGGCGCCTGTGACGTGTGTAAGGAAATTAAAAAACCTAATACCATCCTCAAACCACCAATGTCACCTCAGTCTGTTACAGAAAGACTATGGCAAAAGCTTTACATTGCCTTTTTGTCTGTATACTTATTATTCTTGACCACTTCTCAAAATTTCCTATTCTGGGACCGCTGAGTAAAGCATCTGCTCTCAACATCTGTCAGTTTCTCGAAACAGAAGTATTTCACACGTACGGAGTTCCGAAGGCGATAGTCTCTGACAATGAGGTCCAGTTATGTTCTGCGCAATATTCCCGACTGCTGGATAAATATTGTGGGATGAGAAGCTGAGCCATATTGCTAGCTCCCTCAGGAGCTCTGTCCACCAAGCAACTGGCTTCTCACCCTACAGGTGAGCCGCTGACAGTAGGTGTTAATGACAAATTAAGATTGATCCGTGCGAGAGCGCAGGAAATCTTAAACTACGCATTGGAACAGGATGCAAAAGCTTATAATCTTAGCGCTAAGCCCGTTAATTTCAGAGTTGGTCAAGGTATACCAACAACAGCTCAGCGCAAAATTGGGACGTAAGTTTTTAAAGTGTCGCGTCAAATCCAAAAAAGGAAACTCTATATACGAGCTAGAGGATCTGCAGGGAAATTCATTAGGTACTTATCATGCTAAAGACATTAATCCCTAATCGTAGATTAATCTAAATAAAAGGTCTGTTATACTCACCTTCTTGCATTTCTCCCAATCTTGGTAGCCCTAAGGCATCTGGCCAGCTTAACTGATAGCCACAGGATACCAATGCGCCGCATGGGACTCTCCCAGTCTAGCGGCCTGTATACCTCTTGTTAGTAAATACACGTCTCCACTTTGCCTCGCTTGATAACGCGTCAAAACCTCTCCCACATGGTACCCTATGGAGGCTGCGCCGCTGTAGGAATTCCACAGTGCGAACCGCCTTCAAAAACTTTAATCACTGCGTGCTAGCATCTCTGCTACTTAACTTAAATTCTCGAAGACTCGATCTGTGTTGAAAGTTGATCTGCAGCCGGAGGGAGAGGTCAAGAGCGGAAAAGGCTTTGCAATCAGTTGGTTGGTTAGGTTACTGATTGTAGAGCCTGTACGGGACGGAATGTATGTGTGCGCTTACTACTCTTCTGACCAACACGATGAACGTGCGCTTCGTCGTCAGAGTAACCAACACGGTACGGGCCGGGGACGGAATTTATATTCGTGCGCTCGCTACTCTTCTGATCAACACGATTAACGTGCGCTTATCGGCAGAGTAGCCTACACTGGGGTACGGGACGGTGTGTGTGCGCTTACTAATTCTCAGGCCAGCACGATTAACGTACGCTCGCCGTTGAACTAATCAACACGACTTGCGGATAGGACTTGGACGAGAGATGTGTCTGGTCGAGCTGCTGGGAGACAACTGACCAATCTTTCGGTGCTGACGGACTTTTATAGCCAGTCTTCTGGCAATCCACTGGTGGGGTCAACTCTGTTCACTTTGGAGTTGTCTTCTTGCGGTCGAATATTTTCCTGATCGGTGACTGTAATTTTCGACTTGTGTCTGCTTCGATGCTCGGTGATCGACTGAGTGATTTTACTACTGGCTGCCGGCTATTTATAGGCAGGCTGGCTGATGGCGTCGGGTGTAGAATACTCCCTTCTACTAACACGCCACCAGCACGACGAGGGCATACTACAAGAGAAATTTCTTGAACAGCTGATCGATAGAAAAAGATTATCCACGAGAATAGGACATCATTTGAAAAAATAAAATAAAAAAATGATTATAATATTTGAAAGAAAGAATTGCATGTAGCTTTAAGGAAATTGAGCATGTGTGTGACAAAGAGAAATATACTTGTTTTATGTGAAGTAGAAATGTTTACATTTTTCAATAACCAGGCACGTTGTTTTTTACACACTGGTGAATAAGGATGTAGCGGTTTACTGTTGTTTTTTACACACTGGCGAATAAGGGTGTATTGAACAGCTGCTCAAGAAATTTCTCTTGTAGTATGCCCTAGTATGCACTACTGAGCTGCTGATTAGTAGTGTACTCTTCTCTCGGCGGCTGGCTTACTTTGTTTGAGATGTTCGCTCAGCCTTTTCCTTAATTCATCGGCTGTGCCGGTATAGTTTAAATCTCGTTTACTTAATTCTGTAGTCAAGTCATCCTTCTTTAACGTATATACCCAACTGGGGGTCTTTTCTGGATTCATCTTGCTCTATCTATTCTGGATGAACAGCCGGCCCCTGCTCGGGCGCCAAATTTATGTAAAGGGACTTTCACATCAAAAACAAGAACAGAAAAATGTAAACCGAAAAACTCAATTTATTCCACTTTAAAACAAGATTTTTGCTCTAATGATTAATAAAATCCAGAGAAATAAGATAAACTAAGAATTTTACTGAGAAAATAGTTACATTTATTTCAGATTTTGAAGAAAAACACAAGTTTTATGTTTTATCGGCCGAAAAACTTTTTCGGCGGAAAAATTCGTCCGATAGTTCATAAAAGTTGTGTTTTCTTTAAAATTCTAAGATAAATATATTATTTTATTAGTAAAATTATTAGTTTATCCTATTTCCCATGATTATATTAATTTGGAAAAGCTCTGTTCACTACTAGCTATACTGATGGTGTACAGTTTCGCAATGCTATATTGTGAACTGCAATTAAAAGATGACGATCAGAATTAATCTGTAATACTCAACGGTGTATTGAGCCGAGATAATCTCAGGTAGTTGACCAAGTGGCTGTAGAAGATTCAACAGTGTGTTGAATCTGCGTACAACTATAGTGCAAGCCTTTGTTTTACCTTTTGTATTGCTAGAATAAATCTAGATCCGGAACTTGATTCTCGATGGGCTGATAACAGGTAAAAATAAACGTTCTTACTATTGGGTATAGTAGAAAAAACTGGTAATTTATTCAAGTAGGCTATTTATACACAAGAAAAAATCACATATTGCATATACGAACAAAGCTATTCTTAAATCTATCATCATATGTTGCCTAAATTGCAACATGTATGTATAGCAATTTATTTTTGAGCCATTACACAATTATGATGTAAAGAAAATTTTACCTACAGCTGCTGATGCAGCGTAAAAAAACAAAAATTTAATGAAGTAAGCGAGCACTTCCGCGTGATCGTAATCGCGTTATTTGTATGCTATGTAGCGAAGTTTACATTTTGCTTAATTTTATTCGTGTCACCCATTACATGGGTAGCTAAAAAATTATTTGAACTACTTAACGTTGTTCAGGCATGAACATGTTGGGGCCGGCACTTGCTAACACAGCGTCGAAGCGTTTTTGAATCGATGACCCTGACATTGATTGTCGTCTTTGTTTACTTGGCGGGTATTTGCAGGTGGTGCAGAGTTTTTTGAGCGGAATGCCGTAGTTGAATGCAATAACAAGTGCTACTATAACAACCGTGGCTGTTGAAATCGAATACACCATGAATTTCATAAGTTAAATAGGTTTCATGGTTGAAATTAACGGCGAAGGTAGAAGATTTTAAGTTGGCTACTGCGAAAGAGTCATTTGTTATTATCTGAGGTATCGATGTGATGTGCATCAAATCGTACAAGTTCTTTTCTATGATGCTTAAGTAGCCATATAATTTCAGCGTGCTGTTGGTTGCGTTGACTTCTAGACGGTGCTGAGGTGTGCTGTCGATGAGAAGATCAGCGCCAAGCTTTATTGAGACATTTTTAATTAGCTCGTCGATGTCTTGTGATGTTATAAAGTCTAGGATGTGCGCGTGCTCATGTAGTGCGTTTATCCAGTTATTGTATTTGCTCTGGAGTTCATTATAATAATTTTCAACACTGATGTCGACAAAACTTCAATTCTGACTCTATTGTGATCTGCAGTAGAGTACCAGGTGGCCATCTCATTTATGGAGCCAATTGCCTTTTCCAATTGTGCATCGAAGTGTTTAAGCGTCTCTTCTATGACCGTATTCGAACGGTTTATTCTTTGATTGAGAAAGAGAACCTGTTGGTTGGTTGATTGCAAGATGTTTTCTTGGTGGTTTTGAAGATGTTCTATCTCTGAATAGACTTCATCATTTACTCCAAATATACCTGTGAGTAGCCTACCAAAAATGCCTCTCCTGCTTCGGTGCTTTTGCTGGATAAAGTTGATGATTTGACTGGTGGACTTGAGCAACCCTTGTCGTTTTGTTGATAAATGCTGAAATAGCACTTCACAGTGAGTTATATTCGTGAGGATCTTGTTCTTTTCGCACATTTCTTTTACACGTTCCCAAGTGCTGTCAACTTTTTTCTGGTGTTGAATGGCCTCATCTGTAGGATAGGTTATCTATAGCCTCAGATTCCCCCTTTTAACTTGTGCATGTCCCAAGTTTTCTATGTAAAGACCTGGTTTAGGTTGTAAAATCGCGTAATCTTGAGCAACGGCTACTGTGATCCAGTACAGAATTAACAACGTGGTGTGCAGGAATTTTGCTGCCCAAGTGCAAGGTGCTACTTTTCTCCTTTTTATTTTAATTGGTGAGCCGATATTGTTCACGGCTTCTTGAGTATTATTATCCTTCAGTAGTTCTGGATTGTCTGCTCTTGTTGATTTTATATGTTGCTCGTGTTTTTGCGGCCTTTTAGGAGGTCTAGATTCGGAATCTGAAATGGTGGTCACTGTTGTGCTTACCGTCAGTGACGGTGTTTGTGCCTCGGAGTCATGGATATTTAGCGGGAGTTGGCATAATTTATTCAGCGGTCTTTTCTTGATGCCGTTTCTGTATTGTACGGATACAATGCGGACGACGTTATCTTCGCCAGGATGGAGCTCGACAATTCGGCCCAACGCCCATTTTTGTGGTGGAAGGTTATCGTCCTTGACCAATACTAGTTCTCCAATGTTGGGATTTTCCCTCTTGGTCTTCCATTTGCTTCTCTGCTGTGCAGACCATCTTTGCCAAATTTCTTGGTGGTATTTTGTAAGCTGTTTCCATTTGTCATGCACCTTTGTATCCGTAATATCAGGTTCTGGTAGTGCTAGTAAGGGTCGGCCTGAGTTAATGCCTCAAGATCCTGGGGATCACTTGATTGTTGGCCAATCGGTCTAGAGTTCAGGCATGCCTCCACTCGATAAATGACGGTTGTGAACTCCTCATAGGTGATGAGCGTTTCACTTAGTACCCTTTTAAGGTGAGTCTTCACAGATTTTACTCCAGCCTCCCACAGCCCACCAAGGTGTGGGCTTCCTGGCGGAATGAAACTCCATTCCGTGCCATCATTGGCTGTGATTTCAGCAACATATTTTGTTGGCTGTGTGATTGCTTCCTTCAGATCCGTGTCCAATTTGTTGTGGGCACCGACAAAATTGGTGCCATTCAGAGAATATCTGCTTCGCATTTCCCCGGCGGGACACAAATCGTCTATACGCTGCTAGGAAGGCATCCGAGGTGAGGTCACTTACCAGCTCGAGGTGAACTGCTTTGGTAACCATGCAAATGAATAGCGAAATATAACCTTTTAGTGTTTTGGTGCCCCTTCCTTTTGCCATTTTTGTGATGAAGGGTTCTGCGTAATCTATGCTACAGTGGGAAAACGGTGGAGCTGGTGTGATTCGGAATGCTGGCAGATTCCCCATAAGTTGTTGGGGGATGCTTGCCGGTGTCTTAGACAGGTACACAGGTACAGGTGAATTCTCGACTGTACAGTGCGTTTTGCATTAATAACCCAATACTCTGACCTCAGATAGTTTAATGTGAGCTGGGTTCCTCCATGCAATGTTTGTTGATGCGCATGATCAATTATCAAATTTGTTGCATGATGTTTTTGGGGAAGTAGCATTTGATGTTTGGTGTCCTCAGATAGCGTTGAATGTTTTATTCGACCTCCGACTCGTAAAATCCCTTCCTTGTCTAAGAATGGATTGAGAGAAAGAAGCTTACTCGAGCTCATCAAGGTCGGTCTTGTTTCTTTCGAGGATGCTTAAGTCCTCAATGAATGCTTCTCTTTGAACAATCCTCATTATACAAAGTTTTGCTTGTTGTAGCTCTTTGGAAGTCAGGTATCCTGTGTTTCGCAGCGGCATTGATCGGCGGCAATTGCCAATAAATCTTCTGTAGTATGCCATCACCCTCAATTGGCGAGTAAAAGTAGAACATTTAAATTTTTCTGAATTGGATACCTGGCTAGTTAGCACTTGAAAATACCTATTGCTCTCTTCGTTAGTTTGCAACTTTAATTTCTGTTGTGGCCATGCTTCCGGAGTTTGTGATAGCCAAAGTGGTCCTCTCCACCAAATGTCATGAGTGACTAACTTCTTTGGACTGATTCCTCTTGTTGCTGCATCTGCGGGATTATCGCGAGACGGAACGTGTCTCCAGATATTCTTGGGAAAATGGCGTTGTATATCGGCTACCCTATTGGCAACGTATGTATTCCATGTTGTTGGATTCTTGGCTATCCACGCTAATGTAATTTCAAAATCACACCATGCAAATATATCGGCTGGTTGTAGGTCCAAAGTATTTATTACTGCTGTAAGCAGATTTGCTAATAGTGAGGCACCAGAGAGTTCTAACCGTGGGAGAGAGATCTTTTGCTTTAAGGGAACTACCTTAGTTTTAGCTGTGAGCATTGTGACTTGAGTTTTCCCATGACAATCTGTAGAACGAGCATACACAACAGCAGCACAACTCTTTTTAGAAGCATCACAAAATCCGTGAAGCTGGATCCCATTGTTTCGACGGTAGTTTATCCATCGAGGAATCGCGATTTTCTCCAGTTCACCCAGCTCCTTTTCAAGCCCTTGCCAGGCCTTCGTTACTTCTAAGTGTACTTCTCTGTCCCAGTCTGCTTGTTCTCTGCACAGTGACTGCATTATCAGCTTTGCTGTTATGGTTACGGAGCGAGCCAACCCAGAGGATCAAAAATGGAAGCAATTTTTGATAGCAGTGTTCGTTTTGTTATGCTGTTGCTTGCTCCATGTGTTTTTAATTTAAAGCGGAATTCATCACGATTTGGATTCCAATGAATTCCTAAGGTTTTTATTGTATCGTGCTCTTTAATCTCCATGATCCCTTGCTCTATTATTGCCTCTGGTATATTTCTCAGAAGACCACCATCGTTAACGTCCATTTCCGCAGATTGAATCCACCAGCTCGTAGCAATGCAACTGTCTGCTCCTGTAATTGTAGAGCCTCTGATTTGGTGTCAGCCCCTGTAAGCATATCTTCCACGTAGAAGTCAGCAGAAAGTATTTCTCTTGCTATTGGATAGTTGCTGCCTTCATCTTTAGCTAATTGCTTCAAGGTTCTTACCGCAAGATACGTGGCAGGACTTGTGCCATAGGTAACTGTATTTAATTTGAACTCCTGGACGGGTTCTGTTGGATGTTGCCGCCACAATATCCTTTGATAATTCCTGTTAGACTCTTTAATGTTGATCTGTCTGAACATCTTCTCGATGTCAGCAGTGTAAACATATCGATGTTTTCTCCATCTTAATATGATCTGTGTACGATCTTGTTGCATTTTAGGGCCGCAATGAAGCAAATCATTGAGGCTTAGTCCAGACCTTGACTTGCACGATGCATCAAAGACAACTCGCAGCTTAGTTGTGGAGCTATCGGTTTTAAGTACGGCGTGATGCGGTAGATAATAGACGTCAGATTGTTTCCCTGCATACAGTTTGGCAGGACTCATGTGCCCCATTGCAAGATATTCTTTTAAGAAGGCATTATATTCCACTGATAGTTCTGGTTCCCTTTCTAGTCTTTTTTCTATTTGCCGTAGTCGGGCTATTGCCATGCACTTGGAATCGCCTAGCTAGCTCCCCCAGTTCTTGTTTGAAAGGCAGACTGACTTCGTAACGTCCTGCTGCATTTCTACTGTAATTATGTTTAAAATGTTCTTCACAGTGGTTGTCTTGTTCCAAATTTACCTGGTTGTTATCAATGTCCCAGAATTTTTCTAAACTATCTTCTATTCTGCGAGAGATAGGAAACTCGTTAGCTTCAGCGTTTCGCTGTTGCTGTTTGGAACGCTTCCAAAAATTATCCACCCCAATTTGGTATTCTGTGCCAGAGGCTTTGTCTTCTTAAACCCTTTAATTATAATGTTGGCATAGACATCTGCGCCTAACAATATGTCTATTGGGCCTGGTTGGTAGAATGTAGGATCAGCCAAATTCATGTTTTTGATTTTTTTCATATTTATGCCTGGAGCAGGTGCCTCGGGTAACAGAGAGTTCAATTTATGCAAAACAAGGGCGTCCACAGAAAGATAAGAATTCGTTTGATCTTTAAGTTATATACTTAATTTTACCTTGCTGCTGGCTCTGGCTGACTCGGCTTCTCCAACTCCAAAGATTGTGGCTCTGATGTGATCCTTACGGAGCTTTAGAAATTGACCGCCTGTTCTGTTATTAGCGATACCTGTGATCCAGGGTCGATTAATGCTCTGAAACTTTCCAACTGTCCATATATATTTTTAATTATGATGATTGCCGTAGGTAGCAACACGCTAGGCATTCTCACCTTTTTGGTATGACAGCTTTTAGTTGTTCCCTTTGGATGTGGTGGTAGAGCCTTGTCCACGCTGCATGTATTGATAGTCACATTTGTGCTCATGGTCTGATTCTGGCGTACGTTTGATATGCCTGGGGTGGCAAATGGCACAAAGCTTGTTCGATTTGCACTTCTCATTTTTGACAATTACCGCAGATGTGCTGCTGCTTGACGCGGGCTTGTCTATCATCCACGTTCCTTTTTCTGAACTCTCCACACTGGTAGAGCTTGTGCTCCTTGTTGCAAATCATACATGAGCTTCTTAATGTGGTGTGAAATGCCTTTTTAAAGCATTTTGAAGTGCCGGGCCTTGGGCGTTTTGAGTTTTCTATGCATTCCAATACCTGAAACCGCTTCTCTAGGAACCTCAGTAGATCGGTGATTAAGGGCATTTCCCTTGGATTTAGCAGGCTTTCTTCAAACAGGCGAAGACTTTCTGCGTCTAGCTTCCTCATTGCGATACATACAATAATTGGACTTCATTCGCCTGTTTTGTAGCTTAAAAGTTTCAGAGCTTCCAAGCACTCTCAAATGGTATCATAAAGCCTTATTATATCTTCTTGGGACCTGTATTCTACATTCTTGGTATCCATGATAGTATTCACATAAGTTGTGATGTTTTTTCTGTTATTTTTAAATCTGGCTTCTATCAAACGCAGAACAGTTTCATAGTTTTGGCTACTCAATTGCAAATGACTGATAACCCTTCTTGCGTCTTCCTCTAAGTGATATAGGAGGCACTGCATCTTTTCAATGTTGCTTATGTGTAAGTTGTTGTGGATGACGTTCTTAAAAATGTCTATGAATGACTTCCAGTCTTTGTAATCTCCACTGAACTTAGGAATTTGTATTGGTGGAAGTTTTGGATAGTTGTTTACTCTGTTGCTGTGAGCGTATTGATACTTTCTAAGTTACTTACTGCTGGTACTCCAGCCATTGTTGTTACTGCTGGAGGAGATGGCGCAGTTGTAGTAACTGGTGGCATTGGTGTGGTCATTGTGGATTTTAAGGCACTTGTGCTGGTGATTGATAGCTGGTACTTCTTGGGAATCTGGTAGTTGGCTATCAACTCAACAGCTTGTGTGTCCTTTCGTATAACCTATCGGTGAAATACGGGTGTTCTGGTTTTGCACACTCTGTTAGCTGTAGATGACGGTAGTTAAAATCTGCCTAGATTGCTTCCCACTCCTTGAACTTGTTTTGCAGGTATTGCTCTGTTTTTCTTTCAGCTCCGTCTTTGTTGAAATTTGCTAAAAGACGCTTTAATTCCTCTGCCAATTCTTTTTGGATTAGGACTATGTCTTCAGGTTTTGAAGGCATCGCAAATTAAAGTGCAGGCAAACAATTATTGGCGGCAGCTGCTTTGAAAGTCGGCTTTCGTCAGGGATGCTATGTTGGAGTAGCAAAAGAAGAGCTTTGACAGTGTGTTAAAACCCTTCACGCTAATTGCTGTAGCTTTTAGTGCTATTAGCTTTAAGTAGGAAAGAACGGTTGGCTTCCGTAGATATATCTCAGCTAGATTTAACAGTGTGACAAATCTAAGCAATGAGATTGCTGGTTTTTTCAAGCTATTGCTCAGCTAGATTTAACAGTGTGTTAAATCTTGGTAATGAGATTTAGACTTGATTCGACGGCTTGAAGGACCATGTACAGTTTCGCAATGCTATATTGTGAACTGCAATTAAAAGATGACGATGACAATTAATCTGTAATACTCAACAGTGTGTTGAGCCGAGATAATCTCAGGTAGTTGACCAAGTGGCTGTAGAAGATTCAACAGTGTGTAGAATCTGCGTACAACTATAGTACAAGCCTTTGTTTTAACTTTTGTATTGCTGGAATAAATCTAAATCGGACAGTGTGCCGGAACTTGATTCTCGATGGGCTGATAACAGGTAAAAATAAACGTTCTTACTTTTGGGTATAGTAGAAAAAACTGGTAATTTATTCAAGTATAGTAGAGCCTATTTATACACAAGAAAAAATCAAAAGTAGAAAAAATCACATATTGCATATACGAACAAAGCTATTCTTAAATCTATCATCATATGTTGCCTAAATTGCAACATGTATGTATACCAATTTATTTTTGAGCCATGGAATAATTATGATGTAAAGAAAATCTTACCTACAGCTGCTGATGCAGCGTAAAAAAACAAAAAATTTAATGAAGTAAGCGAGCACTTCCGCGTGAGGAACTTATTTGTATGCTATGCAGCGAAGTTTACATTTCGCTTAATTTTATTCGTGTCACCCATTACATGGGTAGCTAAAAAATTATTTGAACTACTTAACGTTGTTCAGGCATGAACAGATGGTTTTGTTAACAAAATTCTTAACAATTTTACTATATTGGGAACAGTCTTTCAACCTATATTTTTATATGTACTCTAGATGAAATCATAGGGTATACTAAGTTTGTCATTTCGTTTGTAAAACCTAAAAACAATGATGGTGGAGCAAAATAGATTCGACACTCAGGTATAATATTGAAAGTTATTTTGATTTTTGCATGTCCGTCCGTCCGTCTGTCTGTCTGTCTATGTTCACGATAACTCAAGAACGCGTGTACTTAGACATCTGAAATTTTGCAAATGGACTTTTTTAATAAAAAGTAAAATTAAGTTCAAAAATGGGACAAATCGGGTAACTCCTTCGTAGGGTTGCCATACAAAAATTTCGTTTCCCACTATAGATATATGGACACTTCCTGAGAACGCGATAACGTAGAAAGCTGAAATTTCGTATATAGTGTTTTTATAAAAATAGTAAATATAATTTAAAAAATGGGCTAAATCGGGCAACCCTTCTTGATGTTGCCATATACAAAATAAGGATTTTTACGTAATGTTTTTGTTGTACTGAAAAGTCCTTCAGAATATGTAATCTTATGAAATTGGTTATAATCATTTTTACTGTCCGACGAACCATCCTAGAAATATGTATATGCGAAAAACTATTTCAACAATCAAACTTGCCCTGATGAGTGACCATACCAAAATACATACGGGTATTCATCTCTAGGGTATCATAAGACTTTGTCTTACACTAATTCTAGCTTTTTTACTTATAGAGCAAGTAACGACATATTATTCTGGATTTATTTCATTTTAATATGGAATTGCTCTTTGTCATTGTCACAACTTTGGGTCTAATTTTGGTTGCATCTCTTAATATTTCAGTAAAAAATGTGCTTTCACAAAAGCACGGGAACAATATATGATATTAAAATTTCCCTTGTCATTTATTTTCGAGAATTAATCATTTGCCACTATTTTTTGTTGCATGTTATCTGTGGTTTCACATTTTTTGTCTTTATTCGTGAAATTATCAAAGGAAGTTTGAATTTTTTTTCATTTTTACTTGCAACATTTAAATGGAAAACAGTCGGCAATCTCTTCTTGTTTCCTAACTTGTTTTTAAGTTAACTTTGCTTCAACCACTATGAGGTAACAAGTGCGTTCTTCCTATCTATTGAAGAAGTCCATGAAGATGGGGCAACAATTGTAAGCCATAAACGAAATGCCGTATGTGTATTGGCAACGACACGTGCCACGCCTAACTCTGTACAACACCGTTTGGAAAACCATATAGTTTTCCTGTATGATTTTTGCCTATACACGAATGCGATTGCCTATCTGGTTTTATTTAACGTGTGTGCATCATGATGCTAACAAAGTCTTAATACTGAGTTAGAAAATTTTCGAAAAACATATAAAGTAGTGATTTTTGAGTATATAACAGTAATTTTTTTAATTTACAAATATTTAAAAACATAAACGCACTAACTATTGCACGAGTTCTCATCTTTGAAGCCATTTTCACCGCCTGACGATATTTATGAAATAATAGGAGCGTCTATCTCGACTCTGGATCGCGCAAGTCTTGCACACTCCAGATGCCATCCTTCTGAAATGAAAGCAACAACAATTTATAACCGTATAATCTAAGTTCTATGAATTTACGCGCAGATATTAGAGAAAGAATAGTAAGCTATACACGCAAGGGATTACTCGTACGCAATCCACGCATTGCCCGCAGGGTTGCTTACGGCACTGATAAAAGCTCCTCGCCCATACACCATACATTCATTCCCTAACAATTGAGCGTACATTATTAGAGCTTAAGATTATACGATTGTAAATCTATTTTATATATTTTTGGAATATTTTCTAACTGAGTATTAAAACTTTCTTAGAATCACGATGTACAAGCGTTGGATAAAACCAGACAGGGTATCGGCTTCGTGTATGGGTAAAAACCATACAGGAAAACCGTACGGTTCTCCAAACAGCATTTGCAGAGTTAAGCGTGATTTTCCCTTATAGTCTAGGAACGTACGCGATTACGCGGGAACAATCCCTTGCGTGTATGGCTTACTATTCTTTCTTATTTTCATGAAAGAAAATAAGTGAATCATCATGATCAATTGTGGTAATGAATATAATCGAATATATTTGATATTTTCATATTATTGCCACTGATTATTTACCATTTAATGTATCTGCATGCCTGGGTGCTTCATGCTCTTTTTCAGGTCATTTACATTTGCATTTTTATCTTGCATCTTTTGTGCAATAATTTATGCGATTATGAAATATGAAATACGCGTATTATAATTTCCGTATATGGAAGTTTACTAATAACAGAACACACAAAATTTTGTATAAACTTGTACATACAATTAAACACAATTAATCTTCTTCGTTTAAATCTTTTCTTTTATTGTTATTTCGTATTGTACACGTAATTAACCCAAAGCCACACGACCGATGTTTTAAGCTCGACTCTTTGCAAAACTCCAAAATCAACTCACAGAGACTTCTCCGGCCAGTTACCATGCCACCCCGTTCTTACCTTTCTTATTTAGGCTACTGCTATGTTGCGTCATATTATTCTTCGCATATTCTTAGCCGCTTGTTTTCTAGCTTACGCGTTTTTATAACATACCTAATAATTTGTATGCAATGGAATTACTGCACAAGGTCTTTATTTAGTATCACGCAAAAGCAATATGAAGAAATCCTGATCAATTGGTTCCTTCATTCTATGATAACATCAATTGATCCATATCGTTATTTTAATTTTAATTATCTTACTCACTTTTCGGTGCTCTTATCGGAAAACAAAGCAAAGAAAAATACAACATTCCTGTTTTTGATTTTCAGAAGCGAAGTAAACATACATATCTCGGTCGTTTATGGACTGTTGTGAAGATTGTAGTGTAAAGATTAAGTGTCGGAACAGCAAAGTTTACATATTTTTGTATCTCTTAATTTAACTCTTCCAATTATTTGACTTTGACGTCCTATAACTAGCAACATAAGGGGGTGGAGGAGGTGGTTGGTCATTCATTGGAAATCTTGACGGTTTACTATCATATGAGAAACAAGCATGTTTTCTTAATCACCCTGTAACTCCGAAACGATTGAGATCACTCACCCCACAGTTTTCTGGCCCTAATACTTCAAACTATCTCGTTTCATTTATGTCCACCAACTCAAAACCACCTTGTATGTACATATATGGGTTTCATACATGATTGCGCGATGTCTGGCCCGATATTATACAATTAAAGGCATAAATACACATATTAAAATTCAAAGACAACCGCTCAGAATCACATTTTCATTTTCTTTTCAGGTGGAGGTTTCATTTCGACACTTGTTTCATGCTTAACATCTAAGGAATTATTGGGCTGAGGACTAGCCTCTGAGGGATGGTTGCTATTTGGATTATTGTTTTCTGATGGTTCCTGCTTAATTGATTGTTCTTGTACTGTTTCCATTTTTACTTGTTGACTTGGAACAGTAGCTGGTTGCGCCGCTAACTGTTGCTGCATTTGCGGCGGAATTGGCGGTGGAAATTTCCTTAGCAATTCACCAAGGAGCATATCAACGCGTTGCTTTTGAAACAAAGAACCAGGCTCTTCTTTATTTTGGGAAGAATCTCTTTTATTGGCAGTTTTAGATTTCTCAGATACTGAAAATAATTTTTTTTCTTAAATGGCAACTATTAAGTGAGTTAAATATTTACGAGCTTTGTTTGATGAAAAGTCCCACGTGTACCCTTTGTTCGGATGATACCGTGAATAAGAACTTGCTTCTTCAAATGCAGACTGTAGGAGAGTAACTGCTGAGAGCTGTAATTATTTTTGTAATGCATGTAAATACATTAGTAATGAATGTTTTACTTACAATCCTTGAATTGAACACACTAGCTAAATCAGGTGCTTGATATACAACACCAGCTATAATATAGTAATCTGCTAGTGGTGTTGCTTCTGATGGACTGTGGCGGTGTTGCTTCCTAATAACATAAAGAATTGGTTCGGCAACATGCAGTAGAATGTACTCAACTCCGACCATATTACTACAATTTCAATTTATTGTGAAATACATTGGAAGATAATAAATTGTAGATATATCAAATGAAAAATTATTAAATATTCCTTACTTTAATTGCTCCAAACTTAGACGTTGCATACGGACGTTTTCGTTATTACATGTCCTGTCGTAAAATGGATTTGACTTTTGTGAAAAGTACTCCATCACGTTTGTTGGATTTAAAATAGGTATCCATGTGGAATCGTGCCATGACAGCCAAAGTTTATTTTCTTGAGAAATAGGTACACCTAATCTTCCAGGTAACATTATCTCTGAAAATCTGAAATAAGAGTTCTATATTATAAAAGTATCCTTATACTTCATTTAAACTGAATGTAACAACAGAAATATTTGAGATTAACAGACTTCTAATTCGATCTGGTAGCGGATTCTACAGGCACATCCCCTTTAGAAACTCGCGACCGATTCTGCTTCTCGACTCTATAACAATTTAGCATTAGTGTAATCGAGCAGAATGCTAATAATACTTGTTGCTAACATAGCTTATGGAGAACGACTATTATGTACATATATTGAGCTGGTGGATGGCTTGCCAGGAAAGGAAAAAAGGAGTTTAAAGAATCCGGGATTATCGGGTTGAGTTTAGAATATGCCGATGCACTTTAAGCTGTGAGAATAATATTTATTGCACTTTTAGAAGAATCCCTACTGACAAGTATAACATGAACTGCTTGATCTTCTATTTCATATGGGTCCACTTTTTTGTCAGGGGTGTGAAAACTATCTTAATTTCAAGTTTCTGACCTGCCTCAATATTGTCTCCGGTTTTCCTTCATTTTTGATCCAGTTGCCTCCTGTTCTGGGCTTGGATATGTTACCTATTATCTATCATTCAGAAGCTTCATTTATCTATATAGATTTTTTTCAAACTATCTGCACGTAACCTCATATTAATCAAATTAATTTAATACTAAAACTCGATGTACTATATTTCTAAACTTGCTATCAACTCTGACTATCATAATCACTTCTAATTCTAAGGACTATCTATCTCCTAGGTGCACTGCGTACTGGACTATGCTATGTTGTATTGTAATTTGCTATATATTATGCTCCTAATTCTATGTCATTATATTTTATACTGTACTATATATTAAGCCTAATGTTATTTGCTCTGCTACAATGTAAATCTACTATGTAACTTTCTCAGATGTACACAGTGCTATGCGTGCCTTTAGCACGGATACTCAAATAAATAAATGTTTATGTTTCATTTTCGCTTCAACATTCATATTACAAGCTCAACAAATTCCAAACATATTCAAAATTATTATTTTTATTGTTAGCTTATCTCCTATAACATCAAATATTCCTTAAACTCGATTTTTAAGAAAATTAAGCAATTTTCGTCTGCCTATCCCTAAAAGTAGTTATTGGGGACAGTGAAGAGATTACAAATGTTGTATTGCCATCTATTTCTATTATATATATTCTTTTGGAAAATCAACTGAACTATGGTAGATTTCGTATAGAACTTAATATTTGAAGTTCAGCGGAATACAATACCTAAACCAAAAAAATGTCAGTAGTGTCAGCGGTCCTTGTTATAAATGTCAGTGATGTGAACATTAGTACTATGCGAATTAGCACTATTCTTAGAATATATAGCTTGCTATATATATATACTCAACTAACTATTGTTTTACTGTTTAAGTTCTAGCTATATTCAACTGTGTATTTATCTTATTCCTTGTCTTAATACCCTATTCGCTATACCCAACGCTTATTTGCGTGGCGCTCATGCCGGGGTTTGTAATAAATAAAATCTTGAATTTGAATTTGAATTTATATATAGTTTGCTATATATTCTAAGGCACTATGAGTAAATAAGAACAAATGAGCAGTTTGAAAAAATCGGAGCCCAGCTGCGGATCTAAAGTTTAGCCTTAGTTCATCACTAAGGAGGAAAACCCCTATCTGGACCAAAAGTCGAAGTGGATGGATTAGGTAAGACTTCCGACCGGGCTGAGGGACAACTTGGAACTGTAAATAAATATTCTTACACGTAAAACTAGTTACCTTTTATACTATTGGCAATTGGACCAAGTACGCGAGGTTTATAAATTTGTATTACTAAGGCCAACAAAAACTATATTGCAAACATAAATAAATCTCCAAAAAGATGCCTCTAAATGATAATGCCCATGTAAAAGTCACTTGAAACTACAAATCTTAGAACAGGGAACTAAAAAGAATGGCTAATTATGTTTAAAACCATATTATTTTGTTCCCTATTTTAACAAAAAACCAAGCTAGCAAAACTGACAATTGTAAATTTGACATTTCCCATTTTCGAAGCTGTTCGAAAATTCCAAAACAAATATTAGGTTTGTTCGATGAAAACACCGTGTAAATTTTCCCCTACAATTTTCCCCAAATTTACCCGGGCACTCATCGAACAAGTTTTTAAAACACCTGGTAAATCTAATGTAATGACATTTCTCGTGAGCATAATTTAACTTATAATTTCCAGTGATTTGTGAAAATTTATTTATAAAATAGGTGAAATAATTAAAAATTTAAGAATAAATAAATATTAAAATGCACAAAAAATACTTCCCAGTTTTTTCTTAATTACAAGTCTTTTATTAGCTTTTTTACATGGATATTATCGCCTTTGCTGTAACTTTACTTTGAAAAAATGACAATTGGTTCATCTGTGACCAGATATAGCTCAAGAAACAGTTGTGCTGCACTAGATTCACTTTTATCATCAGATGTTTTGTCACTAGGTATAAAATTACAGTTTGGATGATCAAAATCAACAGAAATTATTTTCTCTATCGCAGTGGCTTCTTTTCGAGCCACTATTAAACCCTTTCCTGACATCTCATTTAAGAATTTAGAGAATTTTTTATATGTTGTTTGCTTCAAACCTACTTGCTTGGTAGCTGCAGGGATAACGTGCAGTCTATAAAAAAAGTTTCATTCGAATTTCCTATGTGCATATTATCGATGGGTATTTTGTCATCTAATTTCTTATCCAACTTCCTTATATAATCCACGATTTTTTCACTTTTATATACAGCACTCAACCGCAATCACCGAACAAATTCCATGTCAGTTCACAAATGACAAATCCGCTAGAAATTTTTAGTGCAAGTTCAGGGCACGAAATCAGAAAAGAAACACCGGGCTTTCATCGAACAAGTTTCTGAAACCCCGTGTAAACCCAGGGTTTTCAAAAAACAAGATAGTACAGCCCGGGGCTTACCCGGTGTTTTCATCGAACAAACCTTGTTCGATGGAAACACCATGCAAATTTTCCCCTCCAATATTTACCCCAGCCGTGCGTTCAGCCGTAACCAGCGTTGCCATACTGACAGTTATTCCTGTAAATGAGAGTTTTTTTGGTAGCTGTGCAGTTTTCCAATTTTCCCCAGTTATCCTCCAAATTTGACAGTTTTTTACAGTTTTTGTAGACAAAAAGTAATTTTTTATAATTACTTAATAATTTTACAAAAACAGACCTATTGTATAACTTTTAAAGCTCAGATATTCTGCTTCAATTCCGCTCTGTTCAAAATTAGTTCAAACGGCAATCCTGGAATATAATTTTTTTTGTACTCCTATAGAGTGCCATCTGTCATCCATCTATAAACTGTTAATATCGTCTTCCATTGGGTGGCGTGAACTGCGTCATATTAATTTTGTTCAAGTTGATTTGTTTGAAGAAACCAAAATAGAAAAGTTTTGAGAAACAATTTTTAATTTAAAGCGCAGCGATGGATCCATGTGTTTCCTTTGTTGAAAAAACTGGTGTCAGCAGTTTTGTCAATCCCTATAGGCACAGCAAATGTAGAGAGAATTTTCTCGCAAATCAACATTAATAAAACGAAAATTCGGAACAAGCTAGAGGTCCCCACATTGTGTGGAATTTCAAGGACGAAAGATTATTTAAAAAAGCAAAATTCAGATTGCACAAATTATAAACATTCTAACGAAATGTTACAAAAATTCGACAAAGATTTATGCAAAATAATTAATATATATATTCTACTACGTATTCCAGTTTTAGTTAGCAATATGCTATGCCAAGGAGGGCAGGTCAGGCCAGGTCAGGCAGGCACACACACACACACAGGCAGGCTGGCAGGGGCACACCACTGACATATATTAAATGGACTGCTGATACTACTGAAATTCCTTACATTATTTGACATTATTATGGGATCACTTTTCTATAGTTGTCCCTTTTTGGTTTAACTACCTTGGGGCCTATTCTTGAATAACGAATGGTTTTAACGTATTCGTTATATAACGAATGGTTGATAACGAATCGTATACACCGTTCGTATTCTTGAACCTCATCGTTATAAAGTCGAAGTGGTGAAAAAGTTTTTCAACATAACGAGTGTGGTAAGATTAGATCTGTCAATTTACAAATTGAATAATGTCAGCTGTTTCATGTTTTAAAGTATAATTTGTAAAAAAATGGCTAGCTTCAGTGAGTTGTCATTATTGTTTACGTCTGAAATCGTTAAAGAATCTATGGACTATCAATTACGTCGATCGTTAATCAATTCCTGCACCCTTAATTCAACGCTAAATAGAAAAATGTTGCAGGAGGATCTCCACCAGTGCCATGCAAATGTTTTTTATCCGCCACAGATTTTCCTTTCACCACACATTTTAAATTCTGCCAACTCTGGAAATTTTCTATTAGCTTTGTTTAATATAATATCATAATAAAACTTTTCTGGTTATTTTGCGCTCCGGGTATGGAATTTAATACTGATTTTATTTTGCCACAATTCCGTGGCATCTTTTGAACTCAAAAAGTTATCGTATTTACCAAATTTCAGTTTCAGGTTTTCCTCTAAAAACTCAATTAGTTTAGTTTTTTGAGCATATGAAATTTTCGCACATCTTTTATCTCCCATTATCACTCGTAAAGTAGCAGCTGATTCACTCTTCGTTTGGCATAACGTATGGTTGCACCCATTCGTTAAATAACGAAGGGTTTGCGTTCGGTATATAACGAATGCAGATTTCAAGAATACGATTCCGAATGGTTTTGACAGTATAACGAATACGGAATCTGTCTTCGTTATTCAAGAATAGGGCCCCTTATCCCGCTGAACTAAAAATAATATGTTCTATACAAAATACACCATAGTCCAGTTTCAGTTCAGTGGTTTTCCAAATGAATATATAGGATACAAATAGATGGCAATACAATATTTGTAATCCTTTCTCTGTCCCCCATAGCTACTTTTAGGGGCAGGTAGACAAAAATTGTTTAATTTATTTCTTTAAAAATCAAGTTTAAAAAATATTTGACGTTGTAGGAGATAAGCTTCCAAGAAGAGAAATAAATTCGAGTGCTTCTATAATTTGTTGAACTTTTAATATGAATATTAAAGCAAAAGTAAAACTTGAAATTAAGATAATTGTCACACCCTGCCAAAAAAAGTTGACCCATATGAAATAGCAAATCAGGCAGTCCATGTTATATATGTCGGTGGGGCACACAGCCAGCCTGCCTGTGTGTGTGTTTCGTTAATAAATGTTTTTCAATTCCATTCTAACTAAATGAATCAATTGAATATTTGTAATGAATAAAAAAACGCAATGCTGGTAACCCGAATGTTCGGAAGGTATGTTTACACTACTTGTATACTTGTTACTAAAAAGAAGAAGAAAAGTTAATTAATTGTGAGAATGTCAAATTGTGTTGTGAATTGTAGTACAAAGTTCGGGAATTCTAAAGTCGATTATCGCAGAAACTATAACTTTCCGCGGAATTTTGTTTTCAGATCTGTGAGTAAAAAGGAACTAGTGTGCAAAGTTTAAAGAAATTCGGTGCCGTTTCGCAATCTGGTCTTATGCCCAAAAAACCTGCAATTTTTTTCGTCGAAAATCAAACTTTTTTTCAAACGCGCGCCAAATCTACAAAAATTAATATTTTTAAAAGTCGGTACGGCATTCTCTAGCTATAAGCCACTAGATTCATGGTTTTTTTTGTTTTGGTCTAGATTCAAATGTGCACCAGTGGTGCTGCGTGCCGTGGAGCCCTTCAAGCAAAACATGTCCCGGGAAGATGGCTGTGGAGCCGCCATTTTGTTTTTTTTTTCGCTGTCAAACAATTTATCAATAAAGTTCAATGTATGCCCGATAATACCCTTAAAAGGTTTTTTCAAACACCTTTAATTTTGCGAGAAAAAATTCGTGAAAAAACCTTTTTTTTTTAGCCGTTACAGTGGCGTTACCCCTTAAATACAAGCCCCCATGGGAGCAAAACGTTCAACTACATATTTGTAATCAGCTGATTATGTCAAATATATCGCACACTATAGTTTACGAGACCAGTGTAGAAAACCTGACTACTACAAATTCGTTGACCAGCCGCAATCCAGTAAATCGCACGAACCCAAATCCATTGACCAGCCGCATCCCAAGTAAGACATATGAATCCAACCTATACATTGAAATTGGCTAGCCCAAAACCCTCGAGAATATTCGTAACCCCCGGAATATAATACAAGCCATGAAGTCTCCGAAGGCACCGATACATTAAAAGGCCTTAACGTGCCGGGTATAGCATGCAGTAAGAGCTCACTCTCACGGCTTTTTGTATACTTGTCATGAAGGAAAAACTAAGATTTCATCTTAAACCGGTCCTAAAGCCGAAATCTGTCGCTCTCACAGCAAAATGAAGTTAAAACAAATTGCAGCCAAATATGTTTTCTTTCTAATAGTTTTAAAAAAATATAGCATGTAGAACAAATTTACGGAAATTATAGCATTTGAACAAAATACAAGCAACTTTTATATGAAAAACTCCTTCAGTAAGACAAGGCAAGAAGACTGTGGATGTCGCCTGCTGACCGGCCCGCTGCTCTCTTTTTTCGACTTTGTTCATGGCTTGTATCTTGCGGGGGTTACGGAATATTTCACAAGCCATGAAACAGACTACCTCACTAAGCCATGAGAGCCCCAACGGAGCCCTAACATTCTAAAATATTTGCAGCTTTCTTATGTAAAACTGACAGTTTGATTTGAATGATTTTGTGATAATATTAACTTTCCCATGACATCTGTCAATTTTCCTTGGAAGAATGGTGCAGTAACTAAAACCTTCAGGAGTGCATTCCAAAACATAGCTACAGTTGTCTATAGCTGACTTCAGTCGTTCCAAAACCCAGTAGTCAACTAAATTATGTCAGCTGAGTTGACTTTTGAGCGTTCCGAAACATCTGAAGTTGACTAAAACAGTCTACTATCCCTGACTGTGCTCTAAACTGCTAGTTATCTAATATATAAACCGTGACGTGAGCTGTCAATTGAAATATTTTGTTTGGCGCGCTTTTACAAACGTTTTGCGAAATTTATTTATTTATTTAATTTTCTCTGGCTCATTTCGGATTAACACACAGTAATAAAATATTAGTTTTAAGTATAAATAAAATTATACAATCAGTATAAATGACAGTTCTAATACTAGCTTACTCAGATCGTTCCAAAACCTCAAACAGCTTTAG
The DNA here is from genome assembly GCA_963930735.1 of Dioctria linearis. Lineage (NCBI taxonomy): Eukaryota > Metazoa > Arthropoda > Insecta > Diptera > Asilidae > Dioctria > Dioctria linearis. The sequence continues at coordinate 200,208,940 of OZ005741.1, read as the reverse complement.
TTACCTGCAGACAAATTGACATAGCTCTGACATAACTCTGACATAGCTACAACTATAGCTGCAGTTGTGTTTTGGAATGCACTCCTAATTCATTTGACAGGGGAAGCTGTGACGTATGTAAAACTCGTGTAATTTTGTGTGCACGAGAAAGTAAACGTGCAAATTCATTGCAATGCATTGTCCCAAAACTTAGTACGTGAACAGACCTATTGTCGTGGGAAAGCATTATTCAAGTAACTTTAATAGCTTTACTAATTAATTGTAGTGTTTCTAGCAAGATAAAAGTGAAATATTTATACAAATAAACAGTCATAGCAAAAAATTTAACATTTTAAGGGCGGTATGCTAGAGCCAAGGAATTAGGTCAAAGAATTTTTCCACTTCATTTCTTAAAGTAAAATTGACATTAGGTCAAGGAATTTTTGACAATTTGGATTTGTCAATTGTGTGATATTTCTGACAATAAAGAAATAATAAAGAAAGTGAAAAAATGGATAATTCCCAATGAAAAATGAAGATTCACGTAAAACAGTTTTATTCGTCCATTTGTCATTTTAAAATTGATTCACCTCTTGCAAAATCGCCGTTCCTTCGTTCAATTTTTCAATTATTCCACCAACGTCGAAATTTCTTACAGAAATAAGTATATCGGTACTTATTTCTTCAAGGAATATTGATAAATAGATTTTTCCACAAGAACGACATCTTTTTGTCAATCGAGAAGTAGAGTTTTTCTGTTCGAATTACTTTTCTCTAGCATACTGCTCCAAGGAATCGGCAAAGAAAAAAATTCCTTGAGCTTTCCATGACACTTTTTTTACATAGTTTTTGTATAGAAACAAAAATTCCTTGGCTCTAGCATACCGGGCTTTACCAATGCCGGCTGGTTTGTTTACAATAGGGCGTGCGGAGCACTACTTTCCAATATTGAAAACTAGGCGGCGTGACCACTGCGTTTATGGATGATATCTGATATCTGCTTGGCTTGAACGGGATTTATTTTTCGATCCCAATTTAATTAGTTAAATCAAAATTTAAATATGGTCATGGATTGTTGTGTACCCAGTGCTCTAACAAATTCAATAAAAACAAAATTTCAAACAGATTTCATCAGTTTCCTAAGGACGAAAAACTTAAATCTGAATGGATTTGTAAGTTGGTAAGTTATGTCGCGTTAGCAGCACTTGGGAGCACTTTACAAAGAGTGAATATAATATAACGTGGTTAAAGTAATCAAAGGTATGCAATTTTCATTACATGAAAGCAAACATTTTATCGAAGTCAGTTGTACCTTCGAAAAACTTGCTATTAACAAAGCTGCAATTTCTTTGCAACAAGAATACTAGTAAAGCAGCAAAAGAAGAGCTGTCTAGACGACTTAAACAGAAAACAGTATTAAAAATACGAAGCAAGGTAAGTTGACAAATTCCTAAATTGTTTGTACAATTTATATTTAATATTCATTTTCCTTAAAGAGCAAACAATACCCAAAATGGTGAATGTTCCAGTTCAAAAAAAATTGATTTACATAATAATAATAATTAAAATAGCTGATTTAGCTCTTATTCAAATATACATATAATGGGCCTGTATTACATCTAGGAATTGCTTGCACCTAGGAGCAGGTATAATAACATGACTTCCGAGACAATTTACGTTTTTCCCAACATTATCTACAAATTTATATTTTGATGTTATTTATGTATGTATATACCTTTTCGTCAATTTCTGTTTGTTACCAGCGGTTTTTACATCATGGAAACGGAACTTTTCTTTAAGTTACTCCATATTTTCGACGACTTAAACAGAAAACAGTATTAAAAGTACGAAGCAAGGTAAGTTGACAAATTCCTAAATTGTTTGTACAATTTATATTTAAGACTAATTTTCCTTGAAGAGCTGTACTCAAGCAGCAAACAATACCCATAATGGTGAATGTTCCAGTTCAAATAAAATTGATTTACATAATAATAATAATAATATTACCATAAATAATAATAATTAAAATAGCTGATTTAGCTCTTAATCTTAATCAAATATACATATAATGGGCCTGTATGGTACATCTAGGAATTGCTTGCACCTAGGAGCAGGTATAATAACATGACTTCCGAGACAATTTATTTTGTTTCCCAACTTTATCTACAAATTTATATTTTGATGTTATTTATGTATGTCAATTTCTGTTTGCTACCAGCGGTTTTACACCATGGAAACGGAGCTTTTCTTTAAGTTACTCCATATTTTCTTCATTATATTTAATTTTTGAAATAATAATTGCAATATAAAGTAAATATTACACCTATTTGACAGCTATAAAGAGCGGGCTGTCCATAAACCCGATGGTGCTGCCAAGAATCCAGTTGTCAGTTTTACAAGTATTTGCATGCCCCATTGAATTGTCATTGGTGCCTAAATTATTCCAATCAAACAAAGGCAACGCCAAGAATATTGTCTGAAAATAGGAAGCGGTAAAAACTTGTTTATTTTACATAGAAATTTGGATTACAACAAATGTCCCTCTTCAAAATGTTATGATTTCATTACTGCCATGACGAAACGAATACAAACAGAGCACACTAATACATTTCGCCGAGTGGCTTACGTTTTCACCCGATCTGTTGTTTCCTTATTAGTTATTTATTCAATGGTCCCGACTTCTGTGATTGAACTGAAGTTGGCCGCAGCCAACAGCAACTTTGCTCTTTGAGCAAAGTTTTGTTTCAGTCGCACTTGCAGTCGAAGTCGAAGTTGCAATTGTATCTTGCCACATGCATTCACTATTTGGGCAAAGTCGTCGTCGACAGATCAGTCGTAATTGTAATTCAGGCCTTAAGTACTTAAATAGTTTTTTTTTAATTACATATTACTTATTTCAGAGTGGATTTCATTCTAATCTTACTGACGAATTTGCAGAGGCAACGAAGCTCGAATCTCGGTCGAATTTTTCATCATGTTATTTTTCTCAATAAATTCGCCTGGCGCCAAATTAATTGTCAGTTATTCAATTCAAATTCAGTTATTCAGTGTCAGATTTTCTAAAAGAGGGATGGCCCCAAAACGAAAAGAGAAGTGTTCATCAGGATGTGAAGTATTTTAGCATCTATTTAGATTGCCTAAGGATAACATATCGTAAGAAATTACTTATATATTATATTAAAATTAAATAATTGTCTTGAATAATTCCAATTTCTAGATAATTTATAGAACCACGACTTTCCCCTTGAATATATATATAATTAAATGTACCAAGCAACAGCGATATCTTGTGAACGTTGATATAATGAGCTGAAATTTTATTATAATAAGTGTACATCATCATAAGTCTCCTTTATTCCCTAGAGGGATATAGGGCGGAAACGGTTCCCCTCTTTTACCACTCTTTTAGATTCGAGAAACAAATTGGAACATAGATTTATGAATAATAATAAAATAAAAGAAATGAATAGAATCTGTGTGGGCACCACGAAATTGATTCCAGCATCAAGCTTGATGTCACAGTTATCCGCCTTGTTGCTCTTCAAAAGTGCAGAAAACAATCGTTCACTCTGTTCCCTTAGGTTATTTATATCTTACCTTTTTCTAAATTTCAGATAAAATTAGCAATTGTTCACTATTTCCAAATGAAAACGTAAAATATGTAATTTTCACTATTTGCACCCTGCAACTGTCAAATTTATGACAGTACAAATTGTCAAAATATCACACGATAAATAATCAGCTACATTTAAGACATATGTGCTATTACCTTTTAGCGCCTGTAATCTTAAGGCGAGAGCTTTATAAAGACATGGTTCTCTCAGTCTCTCCTAATTTTGTTTCATTAGAAGATTTTACATTCGACCGTGAATAAAAAATGTCTCACACATCCTTATATTTTTCGGCAATAAAATTTTCCTCTTCTACAAAAGTCGTTACTTTGTTATTACTCATACTTCGCTCGACCGTAGTCGCTTTGACAGAACTACACTGCGACAACGACTACGCTACCAAAGTGGCAGTGAACGCGCCCACGGGCCCACGGTACAGAGAAGACATATAAAGGAACAAGTTATATAAGGGAACAAATTTACTTAAGTGGGAAACAGAATGTGGTGCTGGCGCTGTAACGCAAATTGTCAAAATATAACAGCACGATTTTCGATTGGCGCTGGCGGTTGGTTGTGGCGCTGTAGCGCACCTTTGCCAAATTTTAACTTTTGGTGCGCGCCAAGATTGACATTTGTGAGTGAAACAAAATAGAAAATTTTGAAAAAATCATCGAAATATGTGGGGATATATTGCTGAATGTTCCGTAAACCCCGGGTTTTCGAGTACCCGGTTCTTATCCGGGTACCCGGGTTTCACGGGTAAGAGTCGAGCTACCCGGGTACCCGATTCTTGAAATCGGGTTGTTAGGAATCGCGTAGTGAGGAATCGATTCCTTGGAATCGGGTATTGTGAAAAATTAATTTGGTGTCCGAGTTTTTGGATCCCTGAAATTAAATCTACGTTTGTAAAAATATTATGTCTGGTAGATGATTCCTCTTTGGAGTTTTTATTATGTAGATCAAAATAAAAAGGTAAATATGTACAAATGAATAAAAGATAATAAAAGCTTAGAAATTTTGTTAAAATATTGCTCTTTATTATATAGACATGATATACATCTGTAGATCATTCTTTACTGTATTAAATTAATGCAAGTTAATCTAATATTGTGGTGAGGAAAATCAGCTTAACCATCACTTTCGTTATGGTATCATCTAGTAGATGTGTATTTCGTGCAAGGAAAACAAGCATATTCACATTTTCTGGCAAGTAACGATTCTTTTTCTTTGTTACTGTATTTCCAGATGTGGAGAATGATCTCTCACAGCTGGATGATGTAGCTGGAATAACCAGCATTTTGTGTGCCAACTTTGAAACATAAGGAAACTTCTCCTGATTGTTCTTCCACCATTTGAGAGGATCAGCATTGTGATGAATGGTTGGTTCGCCAATGTACCTATCCATTTGCACAGTCGCATCGAGCGCTTTCAATCGATCTGTTGCACCCAATAGAAAATCCAAAGCAGTGTTTTTATCCTTTGGATCATTACTCTGGTCTGTTTCGTTAGTTTTAACACAGATGTCATTATTATTTTCAAACTTCTGTATCATGTTCTACACAACTTTAAGAATTTGTCCTCTTTCCTGTTCACAAGCATCTACTCGAAGAAAGTCTTTATATCGGGGATCAAGGAAAGATGCCAATTGGTGTGCCGATGGCCGAAATTTCTGTCAATTATGCGGTTACTTTATATGAGGACAAATGTCATTGAATGAGATTTGTCATTGGCTCAAGTTGAGATTTTTTTAGGAACATAAATATTTTCTGAATTATATTGTGAGAATTGTGCAACGTCAAGCCTATAGAACAAATCAGAAAACCTAGAAGATGTTGACTTTTCACGGAATTGAACGTGATCAGGATTCCTTTCAAGAGACAATACAACCTATATGAAGTCGCAAGCTACGAGTAAGAAACTAAAGAGAGGCCATTGCGTGTATATATATGCCATTTTTGCGTGCCGAACGTGATGCTTTTTCTCACTTTCTAGCATATAGTTATATATCACTTTTGTTTATGTTCGGTAAAGAAATTTACCCTAGCACAAAAGCCTAGTATTGTGTCGTAGCCCCCGGAATATACAAGCCATGAACAAAGTCGAAAAAAGAGAGCAGCGGGCCGGTCAGCAGGCGACATTCACAGTCTTCTTGCCTTGTCTTACTGCAGCAGTTTTTCATATATACCGGGCTTAAAACTTTGACGTTTGAATGAAATTGGAATACAAGAGTAGCAGTGCATTTTTATTATTTTTTTCTGACAAAAAATTCCGTCTTCATTTAGACAACTCTTTTGAGAAGAAATTAAAATAGTAAATATATAATATAAATATAATTTTCCTTACTATTTCGAGATTGGGTAATTGCAATAGCAATCTAAAAGAACACGAAAAAATATCACAAATGCACGACAGCTGATTGTAAAAAGCCGTTAGTGCAAAACAATGAAAAATTTTAGCCGTAAAAAAGGTCCCTGTTCGATTACTGCGAAATATTTATCCGCTAAATGAACCGGGCCTAAGGTTAAAATTGGAAGGGTACTAAGGACGTTTGCCAAACGGGCTAAATGCTGGCTAAATTCTAGTTTGCATTGGAAATTTAGCCAGCTAATTCCAGGGCTGTGCCAAACCAAAGTGGAATTTAGCCAATTGCTCAGCTGTCACTTTTATTTCAAAAGCAAAGCATTGTGTGGCATTTAAGATGGATTTGCAGGAAATAAACAAGGAAGCTATGGCCGTAATATTATTTTCTTGTATTTGTTCATTTTACCAATAAATACTTCTAAAAATCTTTCAAATAAACCGCACTTGTCAAATAATTAGACGAATGTGAAGAAGAAGAATTAGCAAGCTCGAAAATTTACAAAATGGAAAAGTAATAGATTTAGCCCGTTTGGCAAACGTCCTAAGTAGAAAAATATTTACATTCTTTTATGTGGAAAATTTGTAATACTAGGGCCGTAAACACCAACCCGAATAATCCATATTCACGTGTAATGCACAAACACCAACCAAGATTACTCGCGATTTAATCCATCGTATTACATCGGTGTAATATTTTATCCGAGATTTTCCGGGGGTAAAATTTCTATTCGAGGATTATTCCGAATAGGTGACAGATGAGCAAAATTTGAATTTAAGTGACAATTACAGCAGACAACAAAGAATAGCACGTTTCCGTAGCAACGATATTTCGGTTAGATACACTGATTTTAAGTTCTTTCTCTACTAACATTTTTTTTTAATATTATGTAAAAAAAAAGTCTGAAAATTAAATTAATTTTGTTCATTATATTGCTTATTCAACATTTCTTAATTTAAAATATAATACTTTTTTACTTCGACATGCCGAAAATATCCGAAAGTAATGCCACATAAACAAAAAAACTCGTTGTTTTACACGAGTTGGTGTTTACGACCAAAGCAAGCAGGATTATTCTCGGATAGGAATAATCTTTACACAGGAAATAGGATTATCCTCGTTGGTGTTTACTTGGTGTTTATTTTTTATACCCTAGATGAAATCTATAGGGTAAATTTGTCATTCCGTTTGTAACACCTCGAAATAATGATGGTAGAGCAAAATGACACCCACGCATAATATTAAAAGTTATTTTGATTTTTGCATGTCCGTCCGTCCGTCCGTCCGTCTGTCTGTCTGTCTGTCTGTCTGTCTGTCTGTGCGCACGATAACTCGAGAACGCTGAAATTTTGTACACGGACTTTAAAAAAAAAAGTAAAATTGAGTTCGAAAATGAGACAAATCGGGCAACTCCTTCGTGGGGTTGCCATACAAAAATTTCGTTTTCCACGATGTATTTGGACAGTACCTGAGAACACGTCACATAGAAAGCTGAAATTTGGTACATTGTGTTTTCATAGTAATATCAAATAAAATGTCAAAAATGGAATAAATCGTGAACCCCCCGCAACTGAACGGTTTGAAATGTAAAATTTTCGCAGTAAAACGGACGTCGAGGTTAGCTGCTTACAATGGACGCATGATTAATTGAAAGTGACGTTTGACCCAAAATTTATAAACAAATATGAATAAAATCAAAAAAATCTTTTCATTCCATTTCCTCTCTGCTTATTAAACGCTTTCCGCAACACAGTTTCACTTGACGGAACAAAATAAACAATCCCAAAGCTAATTTGAGGTTATGTTTATCCGTTCAGTTGCATTAATTTCGGATTTTATTAAGCTTGCTGAGTACGATTGCGTTTTCTCCGTCCACTGTGCGCAACAGTAGTTACGCTAGGACAGCACCAGACAACCGGTTTAGCTTCAAGGATTTCGCCACAGATGGCACCACCTTCGCTAGGCGGTTTATGCCCATACTAAATGTAGGCTTGGGTCTTGGATGAACTGGTTTATGTCTTGGATGTTGGGATACGAGATCAATTTGGGGATACGAGATCTCTTTCAGCACTCTCCAGCATAGGGAAATAGCATAAAATTTCGATTTTGTTTCTGGAGTTCGCTTATTTTTCATCTCGAGTTTTGGGGATACGAGATCACTTTGGGGATACGAGACCACTTTCAGCACTCTCCAGCATAGGGAAATAGCATAGGAATTCAACTTTTTTCTGGAGTTCGCTTATTTTTCATCTCGGACTCGTAGCCTCTAAGTTGACATTAAGTTTTTCATCTGGAGTTTTGGGGATACGAGATCACTTTCAGTACTATGCAGCAACTGCGCCCTAGCGGCATTAGCCGATACTACCAGCATGCTCTGGTGTGTCTTGACTGGTCTGGTTTATGTTTTGGATGCACCATTGAGTGTTGACTGCACTCTAGCGGGATTAACCGGTACTACCAGCATGCTCCGGTACTACGGTTTTCTTGGATGTGTGTGGATGTGTCATTTGGTCTTGACTGCACCCTAACGGCATTAGCTGGCACTACCAGCCGCTTTCTTGGATGTGTGGTACGGTTCTCTTGGATATGTGAAGTTTTTTGCTTCACTTTTGTACACACGTGGCAGCATGCTACGGTTTTGGGAAGTTTTTAGCTTCACTTTTGCCCACACGTTGCAGCATGCTACGGTTTTTGTGCCCACACATAGCAGCATGCTACTGTTTTTTTTATGTGTGGTGCGCCTAAATGTAGGCTTTTGTTGTTTTCAAGTGTTGCGCCTGGTTTTGAATTAATATTAGTCACAAGTGAAAAAGCTAGAATTGGTCTAAGACCAATTCTTATGATACCCTAGATGAATGTCCATATGAAATTTCGTATGGGTACCCATTTGAGCAATTTTGATTTTTGCAGTGGTTTTTCGCATATATTTCTAGAACGGTTCGTCGGACAGAAAAAATAATTATAACCAATTTTATAGGATTTTATATTCTGAAGAAGTTTTTGGTACAATAAAAATGTCTTGGGCTGATCGTTTTCACAGTAGACATAAAAAACCTAATTTTTTATATGGCAACACCAAGAATGGGTTGCCCGATTAAGTCCATTTTTGAAATTTTGTTTGCTAGTACAATGAAAACACCACGTACCAAATTTCAGCTCTCTAGGGCGACTCGTTCTCAGGCAGTGTTCAAATACATAACGGAAAACGAAATTTTTGTATGGCAACCCCACGAAGGAGTTGCCCGATTTGTCTCATTTTCGAACTTAATTTTAATTTTTTTTTTCAAAGTCTGTGTACAAAATTTCAGCTCTCTAAGTGTACGCGTTCTCGAGTTATCGTGCGCACGGACGGACGGACGGATGGACAGACGGACGGACGGACGGACATGCAAAAATCAAAATAACTTTTAATATTATGCGTGGGTGTCCAATCCATTTTGCTCTACCATCATTATTTCGAGGTGTTTCATCTAGGGTATAATAATTGATTTTTTTTGAGCGCCTAAATGTAGGCTTTTGGTTTTGAACTAATATTACTAATAATCAAAGTTGACGCTAGGAAATTTTTGTTCATGTCAATTGCTTCTAGATGGGCGGTATGTGGGGAGATAATAAAGACAGGGGGGGGGGGATAATGAAATTTTCATCAGAAATCCTCTACGGGCTCTGGTTTTCGAGATATTAGCGTATTAATAATTCAAGTTATTTTTGCTCATGGAAATGGATTCATGGCAGTGTGGGGTGGGAGATGGAACGAAATTTTCATCAGAAATCCTCTACGGGCTTTGGTTTTCGAGATATTAGCGACATTTGCTTGGGCGCAAACGCCATTTCTTGAGTAAGGTACCCTTAACCGGAACTACCAGCATGCCTTGGTTTTGCTGTTTTCTTTTATTAGCGGGAGAGTTCTAGATGTCAGCATGACGTCATCATGGTTTTGCTGTTTTCAAATGCTGCACATTTTCTTAGCGGGGAAGTTGTAGATATCAGCAACATTCGAATTTCACAACATGACATCACCTTGGCTTGATGTTTTCTCAGAAAATTAATATTATTGTATTAATATTAAGGCTCCCTAGCGGCATTAGCCGGTACTTCACATATTGTTCACCTCGAGGGAAAGTAAGATTCCCTAGCGGCATTAGCAGGTACTACCACCATGCCTTGGTTTTGCTGTTTTCTTGCTTGACGATTTATTAGCGGGGAGGTTGTAGATATCAAAATGACATCATCTTGGTTTTGCTGTTTTCAAGTGGTGTGCATAAATAAGTTTTCTTAGCGGGGAAGCTGTAGATATCAACATCATTCGAATTTCACAACATGATATCACCTTGGATTGATGTTTTCTTAGCAAATTATTATTATTATTGGGTCTTGGGGGTGCGTGCAGAGAAAATTCACAGTTGCTCTTTCGAGTGCAAACACCATTTCTTGAGCAAGGACCCCTGGTGGAATTAGCCGGTACTACATCATCTCGGGCTTGGGGATACGATATCACTTTGCGGGTAGGTACTGGAGGTTGGCTGAGAGCTTTAATGGCAATATCTGATGCTATGACTAGGATTGTCTGGGGTGTGTTGGATTGGGCTACGTTACCTGTACTAAGGCTTGGGTAGAATGTGTACGGCTTAAGTAATAATGTGAAATACCCTAAGCGAATTTATATCGGGGACTGTATACTTACTCCATTTCATCAGATCATCAAGTGGCAACCCCAGAAAGAATCTAAATCTAGTGTAAATAAATTATGTATTATAGTTTTAGTTTCAATTATTAAAGTAATTTGCATTATAGCTACATGTATAAAGTATTATAAATATATATTTATTTTAAATTGTATTATAGGTGTTTTTTCAAGAAATTATAAAACATCTTTGTTATTAAACCAAGAATTGTGTTTTGATGAAAATCCGAGCCATTTAACGTAAGCTTTATCTACACTCTTCTTTAAGATTTTCTCTACGAGATATAGGTTTGGGTGTTTAACTATCAGCAGCTCCAATTCATAAAAGCCTCCTGTGATTGGATTTCCTTGATAATCTTCCAGCTGATATGTGATGGGGTTTGTGCTTTGAACTTTAATAATTTTAAAAATCTCAGCTGTCCAGTTTGGTGTATAGCCTTTCTCAAATATATGCGTGTATTTGCTGATACGTACAAAATCTCCAACTTTATACTTTGCAGGAACAACAATTTTTATATCATTGTATACAGTTGAAGGCAGTTGTTTCTCATTGGAGGCGTTGATATCCCGTGGTCTCATTTTCGTAGTTCGATGTATTCTTGAGTTGTATTCAGTGAGCAGTTTCTTTACCATACCAATCCACTGATAAGTTCCATTAAAGCTGAATTCCTTCCACATCATATCCTTCAGAGTTCGGTTAAATCGTTCCACTATTGATGCTTTGAGGAAACTGTACGTAGAGTAATGATTAATTGCATGCGTCATCATCAGATTTTTAAAGAGACTGTTGTAGAATTCCTTTTCATCATCAGTCTGCAGGTTTTTAGGTATTCGTCCCTCGCTTAATATAGACTGCATGGCATCTCTTACTACCCCAGTTTTTCTTTTAATTGGAATTGCCCATGCATATTTGGAGAAGGCATCAATGATTGTCAGTAGATAGCGGTAACCCTTGTTCACATACTTGCAAGGCTCCATTTCAACCAAGTCTGCCTGTCACAAGTCATCTAGTCCTTTGATAATCACACGACGTCTCGCTGGTTTATGCAGCTCATTTACCACATGTCGCTTACTCATCGTAATTATAAATGAAACAGATTTCTAAAGAGTTTTTACTCATATACACCATCTTTAGGTGTCTAGTCTTTCTTATTTATTACTGAAGTAAACAGATAGTTTTCAATCTTCGCGATTTCATCATTAATATATAGCGTTAAATTTGTCACCTCTACATATATTAATAGTTTTTTTTATTTCTTCAACACTTATTTTAATTTTCTTGTCGACATAGTCTTTGGTAGTAGCATTATCATTTTCAAGGGGTTCACCAAGTCGTTTTATACACTTTGAGTTTAGATCGTAGTCTCCGTTTATCGTTAAATTAAATCCAATACCCCGCTCTCCTTGTTCACCAGCTGGACCCTGAGCTCCTTGTTTACCATCTGGTCCTTGAGTTCCTTGTTCACCGGCTGGCCCCTGAGCTCCTGTTGGTCCACGTTTACCTGCTTTCCCAAGATATCCTCGCTTAGAGAAACGTCCAAACTTGTCAACGCTCATCTTTAGATTGTGAAGAAGTATGGTAATGGAGTAGTATTTAAACTATAATATTTACTTCTCGCAACTCCTCCAGGATATATACAATTTCATTGTTGTGACTGGTGTTTCCAGCCTGCTTTGATGCCATTAGAAGGCGCAGTCTATCCACTAATTCATTTGGATCATCCCAGTAAATGTGATCAATGTTTTCTTTAGGCAGACGCATTAGTCCCATGCCTTTATGCTGTATAAGTTTACTGATTATAGCTTTATACTTAGCCGCTCTAGTACCCTTTATTTGTCCATCTTCAGCATAGTCACGTTTATATGCATTGGTAAAATAGATCCATAATTAGTTAAATCCTCTTTAGTATATAGACTTTTTACAGGATCTTTCACAAATAGCAGCTCACATAACCCCAAAGTTGTTTTATAGCTCTTCCCCTTGATAACAATATTTCCTACATCATCAAAATCAAACGTTGAATTACCGATTCTCCACGCGTTGTCATCATAGTAAACTCCATAGGTTGGATCAATTTTAGGGCTATTATCAGTGAATAGCTTTAAATAGTTTGAAACTATGCATCCAGACGTATCGCGGGAGGTGACAGGAGACCTTCCTGTCAATGTTCTTGAATGTTTAGGTGTTGCGAATTCTTCTTCAGATGTTAAGGAATAATCTCCATAATTTATAGGTGTGCTACTAGCCTCCATTTTCACATATTTTCGTTTTGGAGGGGTAAAAGGTTCCACAATGTCACACAAACATACAACTCTATACCAAATATTGATGTGAGCAATAATCTGGTTCATGTAGGGAATGAGGTTGTTGAGATACCTGTTGGATCCTATGAGATTGATGATGTAGCAAAATATGTACAAGGATACTTGGATAAAGAAGGGAAAAGGATAAAGGTTGCGATAAAGGCTAACAATAATACATTGAAGAGTGAAGTTAAGGCAACTGAAGAAATACATTTTGAAAAACAGAGATCCATAGCTCCTCTGCTAGGATTCAGTAAAAGAAACTTATAGTGCATACATCAGAGTTGCCAGTCAACATCATTAAAGAAAATACTATACGCATCGGACGTAATATTATATCAGGATCATTCTTCAACAACACACAACTACACACTCTCCACGAGTTTTCACCGAACGTGGGGCCTGGGTATAAAATAGTGGAGGTACCCAAAAATGTAATCTATTTGCCTGTGAACACCAAACGTATAAGCTCTCTAACATTGAAGCTCTTTGACCAAGACGGTGACTTAATCAACTTCAGAGGAGAGACTATAACCATCAAGTCACATTTGAAGCCACAGCATGTTGATATACAATAATGATAAATACGAGTTCGGAGCAGACAAGATCATTAGTTAGCGGACAACCTTGAAGCGGTCAAGACCTACATTAACACCTGCAAATACAGCATATTTACAATCGATAGGCTTAACGCTGAAACAATGAATAAAGGAATACTAGATATTGCATCAGACGCTCGCTTTGATAACAGTGTTACTAAATTTGAACATCACTCCTATTCACCATTTCTAACATCATTTAAAAACAGCGATGAAATCCGTATCTCTGTACAACATCAGGACTTGAATCTTCTACCCAGCAGGAGTTTTCTTTACATTGAGGGATTTCTAACAAAGGTGGATGGAACCGTTTCAGCAACTGCAAAATTAGCTAACAACGCTCTACCATTTCTTTTTGAGGAAATACGCTATGAATTGAATGCAGTGGAAATCGATCGTACAAGAAATCTTGGGATTGCGACAACATTAAAAAACTACGTATCGCCAAATGCAAATGTAAGCAAGATACTACTCAATGGCAGTTGGTCACCAGATTCATCAGTTATACCAGCCAATGGACTGTTTAACTATTGTGTACCTCTGAAATAATTATTGGGATTCGCTGAAGATTACAAGAAAATTCTGATAAATTCCAAACATGAACTCATATTGATCCGGAGCAGGACAGACGATAATGCCATTATATCACCCACAGATGAGGTGAAAATTGAAATTACCAAACTTCAATGGAGCATTCCGCATGTTACAGTATCCGCAAAATTGAAGTTGTCTATTAAATATTTACAGCAAGTGTAGATATTACTTACATTTGTTTATTTTATGAGAATTCCAGTAAAGCGCATTACAACACATTAATAATTGCCAATTAGCTAATTACCAACCAAGCTGCTAATTGCCAATTAGCTAATTGTTTGAACAAATGTCATACCGCCCATCTTGAATCCATTGACATGAACAAAAATTTCCTAGCGTTAACTTTAATTATTAGTAATATTAGTTCAAAACCAAAAGCCTACATTTAGGCGCTCAAGAAAAATCAATTATTACTAATATTAATTCAAAACCAGGCGCAACACTTGAAAACAACAAAAGCCTATATTTAACATGCTGCTACGTGTGGGCACAAAAACCGTAGCATGCTGCCACGTGTGGGCAAAAGTGAAGCTAAGAACTTCCAAAAACCGTAGCATGCTGCCACGTGTGGGCAAAAGTGAAGCAAAAAACTTCACATATCCAAGCAAACCGTACCACACATCCAAGAAAGCCGTAGTACCGGAGCATGCTGGTAGCACCAGCTAATGCCGTTAGGGTGCAGTCAAGACCAAATGACACATCCAAGAAAACCGTAGTACCGGAGCATGCTGGTAGTACCGGTTAATCCCGCTAGAGTGCAGTCAAGACTCAATGGTGCATCCAAGACATAAACCAGTACAGTCAAGACACACCAGAGCATGCTGGTAGTATCGGCTAATGCCGCTAGGGCGCAGTTGCTGCATAGTACTGAAAGTGATCTCGTATCCCCAAAACTCGACATGAAAAACTTAATGTCAACTTAGAGGCTACGAGTCCGAGATGAAAAATAAGCGAACTCCGGAAAAAAGTTGAAATCCTATGCTATTTCCCTATGCTGGAGAGTGTTGAAAGTGGTCTCGTATCCCGAAAGTGATCTCGTATCCAAAAACTCGAGATGAAAAATAAGCGAACTCCAGAAACAAAATCGAAATCCTATGCTATTTCCCTATGCTGGAGAGGGCTGAAAGTGATCTCGTATCCCCAACATCCAAGACACAGCTGGTAGTACCGGCTAATGCCGCTAGAGCGCAGTCAAAACCAAATGATACATCCTGGTAGTACCGGTTAATCCCGCTAGGGCGCAGGCGAGACTCAATGGTGCACCCAAGACACAATGGTACATCCAAGACACAAGGGTATAACCAAGACACAAACCTACATTTAGCATGGACTGAACCCCACCACCCACCATCGCGACGGTTGCGCCATCTGTGGCGAAATCCTGGAAGCTAAAACGGTGGTCTGGTGCTGTCCTAGCGTAACTACTCGCAACTCCATTTGAAAAGTATACAAAGAAAACCGGTTTGACATTTCTCTCCGTTCAGTTGCGTTCCGTGGCGTCCATTGTAATGTAGCCTTTACACATTTTTGAGAAAATTGTTGTTGATGGGCCTCTGCTTTAGTTTCTAACTCGTAGGTCGCAAAACTACTTTCTATTGGGACAAAATTTCTTTAAAAATCAGTTTTAATTCACAATAGATGTAGATATTCAGTTTTAGCAATTGGCACATTTTCAAAAATAGAATACAATTACAAATGTGCTATATGAAACTTTGCAAAAATTACAATCTTGCAATCAAAATTCAAATTAGAAATATTTCATGAAATTACTCCGCTTGCGTAAGGATCTTTGATTTCTATAAATTCTCTTTGAAGGAGGCCGCTTACAGATGTATCGAATAGATATCGCAACAACAGATGACATCCAGTGATATTTAAGTAGTCTTTAACACAATTCGGTATAATACCTGCTGATTATAAATGAAATACATATATGCGAGAGCATTAAGTTGAAAATCTTGTGAATATTTTGCATTTTCCATTACTTTGAAGTCTTTGGATTCTTCTAAAAGAGGTACAACCATTTGCCAAGGGCGAGTAATGGATTTGTTTTCTTCTTCCGGTGATAATTATGCCTCATTTTCATCGTTAAGTTAATTCATTTGACTAATTTTCCTGTTAATTTTGTCGTTCTAAATACTAATTTGGATTTCTATGAAAGAAAAGGTGGGTTATAAAATAAATATTTTTAAATATTGACTTTTAGCAAAATTATTGTAAAATTCCTTTATCCTAGTCGCTTTAAGAACATGATAAATATATATTTTCGCCGCACGTGTCGCTATGTGTTAATTTTAAATGAAAAGTTTGGCTGTGTCAAATATTTGGCTTTGTAAGTGCGGTATTCTTGTGGTTTAAGTGAACAAAATTTGAGATGTGCGAGGGAGAAAAGATTATAGGAACTGTTGCAATAATTGGAAAAAGATGGAAATATATTTCAATTAGTCAAATGAATTAACTTAACGATGAAAATGAGGCATTATAGTTAAATTTGTTCTTTTGCACGTTGATAAAATCGTTTATAGTTGTCTCTGCAACTAATTGAAAGATAATTGGCTCGCAATTTTTTACACTAAATTCAATTGAGGATACTCTTATATAAACTAATGAAAAATCAAACCACACTATTCGCCCTTTTTCTGTTAACTGACAGATATAATTATTTTGATGCTTTGCAAAATAATTGGAAAGCTTTGCCAAATGACTTTTGTCTCCCTGTGACGTACAACACAAAAACTTCCTCTCGAATCGGCCATACCTTGTTATCTTTGTATCATAATTGATAGGTATATACGTACCTTCCGAACATTCGGGTTACCAGTACTGCGTTTTTTTATTTTTAAAGAACCACACACACACACACATCCCGGCTGACACCAAACACACAGGCAAACACACCCACGCGCACGAATCGGAGGAGTGTGTGTGTGTGTTTTTTTTTAATAAATGTTTTTCTATTCCATTCTAACTAAATACTGCTTACTACACATCAATTGAATATTCGGAATGAATAAAAAACTGCAGTGCTGATAACTCGACTGGTCGGTAGGTATGTATACATATACCCATCAATAAGATGAATTTCATTCTTGTTGCTACTTTAAAGAAGAAGAAGAAGAAGAAGAAGAAGAAGAAGAAGAGTAAATTAATTGTGAAAATGTCAAAGTGTTGCGTAGTATAAGAGTAAATATTAGGAGTTTTAACGTAAAATATTTCGGAAAGTAGAAGTGACCGCTCAATTTTTTCTTCAGATTTGGTGTTTTTTAGGTGATTTTGCATAAATATGCAAAGTTTGAACGCAATCGGAGAATTGTCGCGGATTTTGAAGATATTCACGGTTTTATCATTTGGGTAATCCAACGTTCTCTCAGTTTTTCTTTCTAGCTCGTTGTCTTAGTCGCACTACAATAATGCATAGGCAAGTTCCTTTCACACACGAAAAATTTTCAATCTTGTTCGGCTGTTTCCTATTTTAGGTTATATTCACCATTGTGTTATTACCATTAATATTACTAACCATTACAAATGTCACACAACAAAAATGAGTAGATACTTTGATAACAGATGTCTCTATTTTTTAACGCCGTTATGTCAGTGGTAACATTCCCGCTCTTTTATATCATCTTGAACTGCTGGCTGACAAGGGAAGTGAAGTCGGTTTGTTTTTATTGTTAATCTGTTCTGAAATTAGATTTAGTTTATTAGTTATTGAAAATGCATCAAGAAGTTGCAGAGCAGTTTGATGAGCTAGGAATTGAAGTTAAAACGGATATTCTTGATAAATGTAAGTAATGTTTAAATATTGTAACTGCTTGTCTTCAACCTGCTTTAACGACGTCCTCGCAATTCTGGTTCGTCTCATAATGGTGCTAGTCTTCATCTTCATCCTGTGACCTCTACTCTTCACTCAATTGGCCCGTGTACTATGTTTCCAAGATCCAGGATTGAGTTAGCGTAAGTTTTGCTGGCTGAGTTAACTCTATGCTGTTTGCATGAACCGCTTGAGTTGAGTTGACATAATACATATATTTCATACAAAGTAGCCGAATTTGTGTTGGCTAAGACATCCGCACTATTCTACCTAAAACTTAACAAAACCCAACTCAACCCGACTGGTTTCATGGAGTTATATGGATTGAACGAAACTCGACTCAAGTGTCGTTTTCATGAGCACTAATTAGGATTCAATGGGGATTGAACTCTGCATGGAAACATAGTAATGATTGCAGATGGTTCAGCACTATCTACTTCCAATGTTTTTTATGTGAATAATGTATATAAAGCCAATGTAATATGTATTCACCCAGATTAGAATAAAATAAAAAAGCTTTATTAAGAAACCTTAACTTAGGTACATCGAGTAGAAAATGGATAATTGCATTATGTCGATTGAGTACCGTTTAGAAAAGTAACAAAGGTGAAACGAACAGACTGCAGTAGAAACTATAAGCAATAGGCGTAATAACCAGTGGTTAAACGTTAAACATAAACATTTATTTATTTGAGTACCCGCGCCAATGCACGCCAAGCGCTGGGTACATCATAGCGAGTTACATAGGAGATCATGTAGCAAAACCAAAAAAACGAAAAAAATAGATAAGAATAAATAGAATAGCGACAAGTAATAGAGGGTCTTAGGTCTTGTTAAAAATAAAAATAACCAGGAGATTCTTTTGAAATAGAATTTTATTACAAGATAATTTACTAATTAACAACCGAGAATGCTAAACCTTTTCAAACGAGCTACGAAAGAAAGTGAGTAAAAACCAAATTTAAGCGAGTTAATCGACCTCGCTACACCAAAGAAAACTACTCAGCTAAACAATACCTACTGTCTTCGATATCAATATTGTAAATTTGAGTTCATGCAAATTATATTTGCTAATATATATGAAGGGTACAGAGAAAGGAAAATGTAAATCACATTTACTTGAAAATTAGATGTTTAAGTTAAAAATTTTTAAGGCCTATTATTCAGTTGTAAAAGATAATTAAGTGAATTTTTAAAATTTTTGGGAAGAAACGAAAAATTTAAACAAGTACCTTTAATAAAATAACAAAATAATGTGATCGAAAGATAAAAAAATAATGTTGCAATAAAACCTCATTCCATACAAAGAAAAGTCAATGTAAATAAAAGAAAACAGTTCAAACCCTATAATGTGTGTTTAAACTAGATGAATACTTTTCAGGCGATACTTAAATAGTTCAATTAAGCTTTTTTATTCATTATTTCGAGTATTTTCTGGTCGGGTAATTCTACGAAAAAGTTTTGTGGCACACCTCAATATTATTTTTTTAAAGCCTGCAAGGCGTTATATTTTGCTGAAAACGGCATGGGTTTCTCGTAAAACTGAGAATGTACGTACTACTAGCAATATATGTTAAAGAGATTAAGTAGATGTTACTGATGCTGGATTCTCTAATTGCTTGGAAGTAATTAGAATGTTTTTTTTACACAAATTGTAAAATTATCTTTTTCTTCAAAAATTAAGGTAATGTGACTCGAAAAAATTCATTATTACGAATTTTACGAAAGGATTTTGAGGATATTCAAGAAGATCTTATCATTCGGGTAATTCTACGTACTCTCAATTTCTTCTTTAACTTGTTACAACTGTCGCACTAGGACAATGCATAGTTAAGTTCTTTTCACCTATTCATGCAAGAGGCACAAGTACGTATGACATATTTCTTTGTTTAAAACGAAAGATTTTCTAAGTTTTGTTCGCCTGTTTCCTAACTTCCTTATAAGGTTAACATTGCATAGAATATAGAGATAACATGAAGCTGCTCTAAATTAAAAAAATGCTCTCCATTTCATCTTTTTTCCTTAATAAAGTTCTTCCTACTTCAAACACAATAACAAGAGCGATATCGCCGATTTTACAGTATCACCAACCAAAAAGTTTTAGTAGCTTTGGGGTAAATAAGTAAGTAAGAGAATTTATTTAGCATTTTTTGCTATTCATTACAAAAGCCATATAATTTTGCACCAAGTCTGGCTCTCTTTTTATCCTTTTTCTTTCCTTCTACCTTAATGGGTAATCCTAGCCAATTCAAGTATTTTTAAACTATTCTGTGATGAACTATCTATGTGGCAGCCCAAAATCTCTAGCAATTCTTAACCTGTAAGTTTGTAAGTATCCATAATTCATTAATTTATTTAAGTAACTGGACATATCACCTGACTTAATTCGAAATATAAAAATTAATAAATTCATAATAATTCGCTGCTTAACACTCAACCAACACAAAGAATTTTGCATAAATATGATAGATGTGTATCTATTGCACTTTAAAATGGCTCTCATGGGCCTATTTTGAAGTCTCTGTAGTCTTACAAAAGAATTATTATCACACATAAACACAACTGTCGAGCAATATTCAAAGTGGGGCTTAATAAGTAATTATGCACATTAATTGCACTTAATAAGTCTAATCTATTTCTTATTCTTCTAAAGTATCCTATTTTCTTTGAAATTTTCTTTGCTATGTAATCTATATGTTTTTTAAATTTCAGTTCCTTATCAACAATAATGCTTAAATACTTAATTTCACCAACTTGTTCAATTTGTCCCTAATCCATTCTTAAATTCAGGTCAAAGTTATATTTAAATATCATACACTTAGTTTTACACACATTCACTTTTAATTTAGTTGCTTTAAACCAATCTTCTAGTCTCTCTAAATCTTCCTGAATTTCTGACATTGTTCTGTATCTTTCCCTGTCATATATGACTGCATCATCCGCAAAAAGAACAATTTTTGAATTCCTTAACACTTTGGCTATGTCGTTAATATATATTATAAACAGAACAGGTCTGAGAATAGATCCATGTTTTATTTTTCAAATATAATTCCAACCATTTCAATTCAGTATTTCGAATGCCATAATTTTTCAACTTCCGTATTAATATACTTCTATCTATGGTTTCAAATGCTCTTTTAAGATCCAAGAAAACTGCAATGACCCTACTTTACAGTTCACTATTACTTAGTTTAATGCAGCTTCACATGAGTGTCTCTTCCTAAAACCCGACTGATTCTCCATAAAAAGATCATTTTTGTCGAAATAGATTTCAAGTTGTTTATGAATTATTTTTTCTAATACTTTCTCGCAAGTTGGTAATGCATTTATGGGTCTATAATCTTCACAGTTATCAGATCCTCTAACCTTTTCAATTGGCGTGTCACGAGACCCCTTCCAAGTATCAGGAAAATATCCAGTACTTAATGAACGATTTATGAGACGCTCAAAAATTTGACCTAGTAACATTTTTGCAATTAATAAATTACAATCCCTTTTTTGACTAATTGTTTTTATAACTTCTCTAATTTCACACTGATTCACCGAATTAAACTCAAATTGGAAGTCTTTTTCTTGTATTAAGTTCACAAAAGGAACATTGTCTATGGATAAATTAATCTCCTTTATACTAGTAACAAAATATTTATTAAATTCATTTTCAATAATTCTTTCATCTGTCACACATACATGATTAAACATTATGCAACAGTGTACCAAATAGGTGTGAATAAAAAGGAGCAAAAATATATTAGAAGAAACAAGAAATTTATTTGCCATTTTCGTAGAATCACAAATAGATCTCTTTCATTTTGGGAAAGTTTTTGCCAATCATGAACTTGTATTGTTTTTTTTTATACAAAAATTTGTACTCAGCTTGTTCTTAGATTTTATGATATTTTTAATTACTCCTCAATGTTATTTTTAAAGTTTCTTTTAACACATACTTATAGTACGAAATCATGGCCATAAAAACTCTGACTGTTTGCCGTCTATACGCAGTGACGACATATGTTGAGCTTACAGTTTGGGTTTTCCCCTGCACCTTTTCTTCTTCTTTGCAGTTACACAATTTCCGTAATTGCTAATTTCTCAAATTTTCTTTTCCTTTTACTGTTATTCTGTAAAATTTGTGTATTTCTACCATAATACTCTAGGCAGACGGGCAAAATCAATGATCATTCGTTCATAATTGAATTTTTCAAAAATCGATTTACCATTGAATTTTAATGGACTCCCAGACTTGAGGAATTACAAAAGTATTAGAACACAATTTAGTAGAAACTGAAGGAATTCTATCAGAACACATTAGGAAGTCATTTCAGAACCCTCCAATATGATGATTGATTGATGTTTTATTGGATATAATCCTTGTATACATTACATACTAGATGTTTAATACTTATTTTTTACTATATCTATGGTGCTTCTCTTTAATCTAATAATATTTGTTTCGCCTTTGTATATACCGGGTAACTCATTATATATTTTTAGTCCTTTAATTAGTAATGTATTTTGTGTACTAGCTTTCTCTGAAATTATTTATACTTCTTAATTGACAATCAGTAACCTCATGTAAATATTCAACAAAGTCATTAAATAATCAGGTAACAAATAATTGGGAATGAATGGGACGCCTTGAGTAAATCAGGCTGAAAATTTTAGGAAACATTAGGAAGAACGACATTATTACATAACAAAGCAAATATGTTGCGTGCTAATAAAGGGTTACTCTCTAATGTTATTCGGGAAATTATTATAATTTGATTTCTTCATACTACCAAACTAAATATACGTAAGCGATAGTACAATTTAATATATCTACTTATCATAGTGCATCGAAAGTCTTATTAATAATCTAATATTGGTTATCAGAACCAGCTTAACTCAAGTTCGCTGTAGTAACACGTTTAATAAATAAACGGTGAAACAATACATGCGTTTCATCCCTTAGTGGGTGTTAGTATTTAGTATTTTAAACTAAACATAAACCGAATGAACCGAATGAAATGACATGCAATACGACAAAGAAACAGAAAACTAAGTATTATATAAACATTTTTTTAAAACATGCTTAGAAACGTCAGTGATAAAATGCTCAGCCTTAATATTAATAGCAATGCACATGCGATTGATGGATGGGTTCGTACATTCTAAAGTTGTACCTTGCGGAGTAAACATGCAGAAGAGACAACCTTCTCTGCCCACTATCACGGAAAGAGATTTTGTGAGGCAGCAGCGGAGAATCAACATTCGCATTTAAGAGTTGATGCACAAAAGCTACATCGCCAACCATGCCACGTTTTTCAAGGGAGTGCATATTCAAAAGCTTCAAGCGATATCCATAAGGTGGAAAAATCAATGAATTATTAATTCCAGGGTAGGTGCCTAAGAGCGAAGCGCAAGAAGTCCCGGTGAACATACTCCATACGGTCGATGTGTCTTTTTCTCACAAAGCAAGTGTACAAACGCAATGTTATGGTAGGATTCGAAAACTGTCGGGATCATCGTTTTATAAAACCCAGGATAGAACTACTCTTTGATACATAGTTTATATGGGAGATAAAATTCAATCTGTGGTCACATTTGACACCCAAGTCACAGACAGAACACAGACAGGGCGAATCGAGGAATCTGAGAACTCATAATCATAAGTGATTGATTTCTGATTCCTGTGGAAAGTCATAACCTCACATTTGTCGATATTGCGAGCCAAGTTATTGTTTTTGCACCAAACGTAAAATTTATGAAGGTCACCTTGTATCTGTTCACAATCGCTAAAAGATTTAATCTGAGCGAAGAGTTTAATGTCGTCAGCATAAATCAAGTCTTTGCAGTGCCTCACAACAGAGACCATGTCGTCAATAGATAGAATAAAATCCAGCGGGCCCAAGTGACTCCCTTGAGGTTCGCCAGATGAAGCCTTCAGGACTTTAGAGATGAAATGTCGAAATAAGATTTGATATGTTCTGTTATCTAATTAAGACTACGTCCATTTAAGAAACGTTAGTTTTTCATTTTAAAGAGTATCACGGAGTGAGATAACTTGTCAAACGTTTTACTGAAGTCTATAAAAACAATCTATCTGGAAGCCTTTTGTAAACCCGCCAATGGTATCCGAGACAAATTCCAACAAGTTAGTGGTTGTATATCTGCCCGAAATAAGCCCATGTTGGCTTGAAGAGAGCAAATTCTTACAGGAAATCGACAGCTAAGAGCAAATGATCGAGCGATTTTAAAAAATTAAGGCAAATTTCAGATAAATCATCACTAGCAGAATCCTTGTATCTCATGGTATTGGGATAGTTGTCAGTTTTTTTCTTCATATTTATAAACTAAAAAAGATACGTGGGTCACTGAATAATTTGGCACGCATGCCTGGAATATACTCATCATAAAGTGAAGAGGAAAGTTGAAGTTGAGGAAAGAGTTGAACACAGCCGAACTTACGGCCACCTGGGAGGCAGCCAAGTGTCAGCCACCCAAAAGGGCACCACAGCAATCTTCTCTGATAGCCTGTCGGGTATCAAAGCGATCCAGAATCTATCTAACAAGAACGCACTAGCCCACAACATCAGAAATACCATCCAAAACTATATGATCTGGATCGCGTGGTGTCCGGGAAACGAAAGTTAGGACTGCCTGGCTAAAAGCACAGTCGCAAGCGAATAACCTACCATCTATCCTCAGGCATACAAAGCGGCAGTAATGCACTGCGAACACCTACGAGAAGCCTACGGGCAACTCTCCTGGAATGGCTTCCGCGACTTCCTGGCGAGCCACCACAAAACAATCCACCAACCTGAAATGAACGAATTCCCAAGACGCTCGATGATAGAAATGGCCAGCGTCAGCTTGGGACATTTCCTAGCCATCAAAGAGCATATTTTTAAAAGGCAGCCGGGCCCGACCTGCAACCACTGCGACGGAGCACTACCATTCACAGCATATCACATCTTTTTCGAGTGCAGGGAGCTAACGAGACTACTTATCGAACGAGGAATCACGACAAGATCAACGGACCTCCTGAAATACACCAGAGAGGATACGAACACACTAATCCCCGCACTCAAGCAACTACTAACTTCCAACGGACTAACGACTAGACTATAACGCACCGAACGTACCCAGACGCACATACCAACGCCACCAGCGACAAACAATACAACCACCGCGGTAAAAAAAAAAACTATGAATGGAAAAAAAGAGGGGAAGAGAGTGGAATACTACACAAAAAGGAAAAGATACATATAAAACAACCCCTAGGTAATTGAGAAGAAAAGATGAGAGGTATAAAAAAAAAAAAAACTGTAAAAGGTACTTATTATAGGAAGCTAGTTAAAATAAGTATAGACATAAACATCTTGTAATTAGTAATAGGTAAAATTTACATATAACTTTTCCACAATTTATTCTTTCTATTTGTAAGACGTTTTAGTACTTTATTAAACAATGGTTGATTTTGTTGACTAAGATTGAGTACCGGACGAAATTTATACATTTGTTTTTTTTTTACAGGCGTAGAATTATGCTTAACCTATAATATTGATCCAGCTGAATTTGTTGAACAATGGATGGCCTTCAGTCTCTCGAATCTAGGAGGGGTTGAACCTACAGTACCATATCTTATTGATATGGAACGCAAGGAGTATTCTAATAAAAAAGATAAAGGGACCGCTGCATCAGTTAAGAAGAAAAAGGCTCAAATATCCGACATTAGCCGGTTATCAGAAGGAGGTGCACTTGCAATTTATGGACATCCATCAACCTTAGTAAACAGTGAAGAAATTTTAGATGTAGATGAAATAATGAATTCGTATAGTTGTAACACGCCAAAGGTGAGTAATGAACGTAAGTTTATTTTAGTATTCACCCTGTTATTCTTCTTATTTACCCTCATTCTATAATACATATTATACCACAAATCTGTAAAATAAGGTTGTCCGGAGATATAAATTAGACTATGTCCATTAAATTTTTATTTAAATTTCTTGGTCAGCTTTCAGTATAGTTTTCTTTCCACCACATATCTCCAGTTAAGTCAAACAGACGTTGATTTGCTTTCTTTTCATTTGCCGTTCTTAGAAGCTAACTAGTAACGTTGAATTTCAAAACCCTAGGACTATACTTCAAGCACTGCAATTAAATTTAAAAATAAATAAATAAAAACGCTGTGAATTTTACGAATTGGTGTTGCAAACATATATTTCCTCATTAAATATGAAAACACCATCTACATATATTGCATTAGATTCCGGGGTTATTTAAAAAGAAGCATAAACCCCAACAATTAAATTGAGATGTTAGATTATTACTGACAATTGTTGGTCATGCTCCCACTATAAATGAATATTTATCGTCATTATCATAGATATATGAAAGGTTGATTTTTTATACGCTTAAAATCATTCGTTACTTTATATACTGTGAAGACATTATTAATGGGTCAGTGATGCATTTTTAATATCTCAAGCCTCAGCACTAAACACCCAGCATTTCAGAGCTACATTTTTAATATCTCAAGCCTCACGACCAAACACCCAGAATTTCAGTGTTAGCACTTTTTATTCACTATTTGTTTATTCTTTTCCACTATATCGGATGCCGCTAATCCTCATTGCATATCTATCTGCACTGTTTTTTTAAACTGATGACCAGCCTTTATCGACCGGTTTATCTGTGAACAAAAGACCGTGTATTGGAAAACCCCTAATTGAATTTCTTCGATATTATTTAATATTTTATTACTATCGATCAGGGATTTCGATCGCATTTTGTTAACATTCGGCCATCCTACGAATTGTCGACCTCGAAAACTGCACATTACTCACACGACGTACATTAAGAAGCAATTTCTACATTCAATATTTGTTAGTATTAAACTAAGATTACTGAGAGAAAAGAACTACACACACGAAAAGACAAAGGAAAATTCTACTACATATATTTTTTTCATGCTTTAGTGGCCAGTACTCCTGAACCGATTTTTTTTTTTTTTTTGTGGTACTTCCTTTCGAGTTCTGTTGTGGTGCGACTGTAGTAAGCTACTACTCGTTTTCCTTCATCCATTGATTGCAGCAATACCCCGCAAGTCCTAATGTACATGCATCTGTATGAATCTCATGTGACTTTGGGTCGTAAATGGCCAATACCGGCTCATTTATCAAGCATTCTTTTAATTTAGAAAAGGCACCTTGTTGATGTTTTTACCACATAAATTGAACATTTTTCCGTAGCAGCTGATTTAATGGTAAAGCAATTCTCGAGTATTCAGGAATAAAACGGCGAAAGTATCCAGTCAGACCTAAGAGCTGTCTTACTTCCTTTATATTTGAGGGCTCTGAATATTTTCTGATTGCTTTCGTCTTGCATTCTCCAGGTTATATACCATATTTCCCTATCTTTTTATGTCCTAGATAGTTGACAGTCTCAACAAAAAATGAACACTTTTTTAAATTTATCGTTAAATTGTTTTCTCAAGTAACTCTAATGTTTCGGTTTTATTATGTGTCATTAAAATTATGTCGTCCATGTAGCAGAATACGTGTGGATCGTTGATCTTCCTTAGAATGATTGCCATTAACCGCATAAAAACAGCTGGTGCGTTTGATAAGCCAAAGGGCATCCTTTTGAACTGGAAATGTAATATATCGACTCGATGCGTCCACTTGCACTTGGTAGTAGCCGCTCATCATATCCAAATTACAAAAAATTGTACCACCTACCATTGCGTTTAGTTGCTCCTCTATATTTGGAGTGGGGAAGTTCTCTCGTTTGATGATCTCATTTAGTTTTCTGTAGTCAACGCCGTCTTTTTTTCGTACCAACAAAATTGGGCTGGCAAACTCTGATGTTGAGTCCTCAATTATTTCTGCATCCTTAAGTTCTTTTATTATAGACTGCAGATCTTCTTGATGGTGGTAAGGAATTCGATAAGGCTTGTAGTTAACTATTTTCTTTTCTTTTAACTCGATGTAAATTTTTTTACTAATTTTGTCTCGCCGATTTCTTTTAAGTTCCTTGCAAAGGTCTCCCTATATCTGTTTAACAATTGGAGGAAATTGTGTTTCTCATTCTCCGTTAAATCTCCTATAGCTACATCCTTCTCTGATATTTTTAGTCACGCTGTCTTTTTATTGTCTATATTATTACTCAACACTTCACTTTGCCGATTTAAATGATCGTTTCTGTTGTTTTCTTCGTTGAAGATATGTATTTCTCGGAAGCGCTTGACAACTGTTATATTTGGTCGGTTCAATAAGTCCTGTCCAATAATCACTGCCACGTTTTGTGCCTCATTCAGCACCACTATTAATTCGATTGATGTTTCAATTTCATCAATTATGATTGCCTTATATAATTTCCAAATTGCAAGACACTTTCCTCCTGCAAATCCATTTAAAAGAGTGGCACAAGCATCGGTTCTCCATTGGAATTTGTCGCATTCTTCATTTCGAATAGTTGAGATTTCACTTCCTAGATCAATGAAGGCAATTAACTTTTGTCCGTCAACTTCAACACTTTTATAAACTTCATTTTTTTCTTTTTGCACTACTTGGACGCTTCTGTTATTTCCTACTTTTTAAGGCACTTGAAATCTATTATATTGCTTGTCTGCAGGCTTATTTCTGAAGCAGTTTGTCATCCTATGGCCAATTAATCCTCATCGATAACATTTTCCTTGAAAATTTCCTGCACTTATTTGACCATGGTTTAATTTTCTTTGATACTTAAAATGACCAGATCTTACTTGGTCAATACGTCTTGTGTTTGATAAACGTGTTTTATCCGCCCTCAGCATAGACTGCTTTGCCATTTCGCTTCTGTTCTGCCCCTGTTCCACTATTCCCTCAAACATTTTTATACGCGCAAGCACTTCATTCAAATTTTTAAGATTCGCCGCCGTTAAAACATTTATTAAATTTTGATTACTTTGTCCAGATATTATGTATTTAATAATTTCACAGTCGCTAAGTTTTGCTCTTTTTGCTAACGCATTGACTTCGTAGAAATAATTTTCTATTGGCTCGGTGGGTTTTCTTTTCCTGTTTAGTAACTGAAAATGTACTTTTGACGCATCACAAATCGTAGGGAAGCTAACAACTAATTCCTTTTTAAATTGGTCCCAACGATTTATTTTGACTTGATTTGCAATGTACCAATTGTACAAACTGTTCAATGATTCAACATTAGAAATCCATTCTCCAGCAGTAAGTGATGAACTTGTTCCCGAAAACTCTGGTTGCACTAAATTTGCTGCCAAACATGAATTCCTCGCAAATAGTTCGCTTCTAAAAAGTTCAATTTCCTCGAGTTGTTTTTAAATTTCCTCCAAAAGTTCTTCCATTTTCACTTTTTTTTTGAACTCCACGACGTGTTTTCTTCACTGACATTTGATTTAAGTCTCTTTGTTTCACTATTGCTTAATAATCACTGGTTCAGAAATATGATCGTAGAAAAAAAAACTGATGTCCCGACTAACCGTTCTGAAAATTCGATACTGAATACCTAAAATGCTCTCTCTCAACAATGCAATTTTTACACATAAAAATTAATATTTCTGAAAACCAGGCAAACGCGTCTCAAATCCTGTCAAACAACCAAGAAGTTCAGAAATCGAAAAATTTGATACCTGATCTGGCAAATGAGTTTCAAATCCAGTCATACAAGCAAAAAGAAAGAAATTCAAAAATCGAAATATTTAATACCCTCAATAAAAACCAATTCATATTTCTAGGAATTTAATATCCTAGCATTTTCCTTTTTGTCGAAATCACATAATTACACTCGCAAGTGGCGACGTTATTCTTCTGCCAGCATATATACATCAGCAAGCTCGCAAGGGAACGTGAAAGACTTTCATGCCCTCATTGCCTATGTTTTATGGCACTGTACTTTATTTTACTTTTACCAAGCCGAAGGCTCTATCTCACTTCTGAATTTTATTACCCTATTAGTCAGCGAACCCACTAACGTGCCCTGCGTAGAGTTCCGCGTCGAACCTTTACTCTTGTTCATGTGGTTTATCTGGATGCGTACGCATCCTCGTAATGTAATCACTCTACTGAGATCCCTTTTGGAATCTTTTTAAAATAACACGACAAAGGTGTGCCACATGTACTCTACCACGCTAATGGGCTGCTTTGTGGGCACTATATACATATACATTCAACGATCAGGGATTTCGATCGCATTTTGTTAACATTACTATATTATTGTTACACATTAATGTTTTATATAATAAAATTAAAATGAACAAATGATCCTTAATGTTGTACATTACACAAATTGTTTATGAACAACAGGACAGAAACAAAGAGTAAAATTACTGAATACTCCAAGCTAAAACTAAAACTATACTAATTAAGATATACTTAAATTTACTTTTAAATTGAACTAAACCATATTATTATTACAATGCTACGTATCAGAAATTGTAAATACAGCGATTTAGTGTATTTGTAGTAATTGTCATACATCCTCTAGAGAGGGTGACAATAACCACTATAAACACCGCTACGTTGTCGTAGTAGTACGAGCTTTAATCAACTATTCTTCGGGCTGTAGTGTTATCAAGCGTTGACTTGGACTTCAGGAGTTCCGCCACCTAAATGCTATACGTTGGGTGGAGAAAGAAAATTATGCGATGGCGAATTTCCAACGCCAATAAAAAATCTTTTTAAGTTGTTGGAAATAATTTTATTCCGATGAAAAGTATTATTTTATACTTTGTAGCAGTTTACTAATTTAGGTGTTAGCTCTGATAGATACAAGTTCTGAGTGACTTAAAAACTGAATAGAATATAGAATAATTTATTTAGCGACTATTATGTACAATTCTTTCTTAGATATGTTCTTAACTATTTAAGTTTAACTCTAACTTTAAATGCTATACTTACGAGCTAGTATAAAATTTGGCCCTGAGTTCCTACGATGATTGAACTGTAGTTCCTTATCTATTGCCTATGAAATATCTATTATCTATTTTAACATTAACGATCTTATTATTTAGCCCTGCGCTAAAGCTACCTATGTATTAAAGTATTAATCCTAAAGAATTAAATTACACCTGATTAACTCTAACTTATACCTTTGACAGACTAACTTATTTATATCTTATCTATCCTCTATGGGAATTTCGTTCCAATCCAGTTTGGTAGAAGGGGATACCATCCTGGGTGATCGTAAAAAGCTCTTCATGCTCCTGAAAGTTTATGATGAAGGGGGACAGATACTCATTTGCTGCATCCATGCTACGGTTGTCTGCTGCCATTTGTACCATTAACGGGTTAGAATGATACTGAATTCTGTTGATGGTCTTCTGGGCTTGCCCGATGAGGAACTCGTCCAGAGGAGAAATTTTTCCGACTTCTCTCGCTGCCTCGTATAGCTCCTTGTTGCTGAACATCCTGAAACGACTTTTAAAAAACTTACCAGTACACGCTCTTAAAATTTTTCTCTCAAGGGTTAGTATTCTACCTAATGTTGTCTTGTTGATAGTGAACCAAATGGGGAATGCATAGGATATTACCGGTCTGATTAATTGCTTGTATAATAGCAATTTAACTTTACTGGACAGGCCGGAACTTTTTCGCATGAGGGGACTAATGAGACCATAGGCTACGTTGGCTTTCTTAATTGCGGCTTCTGTATGTTCCCTGAATTTGAAAAGTTTGCTGAATCAACTCCAAGATACTTAATCGAGTCTTTCGGTTTGATCTCGTAGCTACTGAGGGTTAGGGAAGCTTTTTCGCAAGTGCTTGCGATTCTGAGAGTCCTTGAATTGGATGCGGGCTTCCGAAAAAGGATAAAGTCGGTTTTGTCAAGGTTTAACTTGAATCCCCACCTAGTGTAATAGTTCACCAGGTCCATTAATTTTCTTTTGATGCTGAGAATTGCATAATTTGGACTATGGGCGGACGAATATGTGATAGAATCATCCGCGTAAAGTAGAGTGGTTGTAGATGAGTCGTTAGCTGGCTGATCCGATGTGAAGATGTTGAAGAGGATCGGGCCGAGAACGGAGCCTTGGTGTGCTCCTGCCAAGATGGGATATAGGGTTGAAGAAGCTCCATTTAGTTCAACGAAAAATTGTCTGTTAGTTAAAAAGTTATAGACGAATCTTGTGATTTCTGGTGGGAATTGAAAGTGGATCATTGATCCCTTGATCCACATTTTGTCAAATGCCTTGCCTATATCTAAACTGCATGCCGCTGTGATAAGGCCTTGGTTTAGACCCCTCGTCACGTCATTGTGCAGTTTGAGTAGTGCGTGTGTGGTTGAGTGACCTGGTTTGAAACCAAATTGGTTTTTGGGGATTATGTTCCTTTCTTCACTAAAGGATAGAATGGCGTCTTTCACGAGTATTTCTAATTTTTTGCCAATCACGGATAGTAAGGCAATTGGTGTGAAGTCGTTGATGTTTATGGCTTTAGACTTCTTAGGGACTGGGAAAATTTTTGCTGTCTTCCATTTATGTGGGAAGTAGCCATTATTTAAGCAATTATTAAAAATTGTTGCCAGCAGCAGAAAGCCAATGGGGGGAAGTTTTTTCAGGAGAAAACCTGAGATATTGTCAGGGCCTGATGACTTCTTGCTATTTCCGGATTTTATGAGGTATTCGGTGTAGAGTGGGTTAACGAATATATCCATTCCTGCATTAGTCGGTTGATAGGAGAGGTTGTTTTCAGAGAAGTCGATTAATGGTGAGTATCCGCTTTGGTTAGGAGATTGTTGTGATGTAATGAAGTCATCAATCTCGGACTCGATGGGCATTTTGAAGGCTAGGTCTATGGGATTTTCAACAAATTGCTCCACATATTTTGAGGCGAAGCTATTTGTTATCGCGATGGGACTGGATAATATTCCATCTTCAGTAGAAATTTGAGATGGGGGTAATTGCCTACGGTTGGCTAGCCTATTTATTTCCCTAAAGGTGTCAGAGTTGGCCTTTATTGAGTTAAGCTTCTTGGTAAAGTCTTGGTTCATGAAGTTCCTTGTTTGAGTGGTAATAATCGTACTCAAGCAATTTATTTGTTATAGAAGAGAGCAATACTGGGGATTTGTAGAATTATGGTGCCTGTGGCGAATTCTACTAAGAGCTTTCCTCATTCTTTGTCTTAACTTATATAAATTAGTTAAGCAAGGCGGTAAGTTTTTGTATTTATAATTTTTGGGCACTAATTTAGTTCCAAATAGCTCAGCAGCGTCCGAAATTGTCATGCTAAGTTTCTCCACAAGTTGATCAATTTCTGAGTTAGTTAGATTTCTATTTGTTGGGACATCCAGAGTTTCAAGCCGTTCAGAGATATACTGCGAGAAATGTGCCCAGTTTGTGGAAGCAAAAGATATGAAGTTCCTTTCATCAATTGTTAGAAAATTAATTTGGGGGTCCAGCGTGATCATTAGCTTTACTGCGTGATGATCTGATTCTGCAACTACTGCCTCACAGTGATAATTAGATTGGTTACTGAATTGATTTATGAGTGTAGATGACACTAGGAAGAAATCTAAGAATGAGCCTGATCTTGGGAAGGTTGGGCAGTCTTGGGATATAACTAATAGGTAGCTGAGGCTATTACTCAGCCAATTTTGGATGTTTGTTCCAGTTTGTTTACAGCCGGATCATTCTAAAGGCTGTGGCGGGCGTTGAAGTCACCGCAAATTATTGCGTGATCAGCTTGTTGTGACATAGAGTATAACAAATCAAGATCATGGTTAATATTCAGGGAATTTGAACTCGTCCTGAAGTACACACCAATAATGAGGAGAGTTTCGTCACCTGATAGATGAACTCGGATTGCTGTTGCTTCGGAGCAGGCAAGGTTTCTAATTTCTACTTGGTCGGTTTTAATAAAGGTCTTACCACAGATAAACCCAGATGTCCAGACCTTATGGGGATCAGTGACGTTCAGTCACCAACTGAAAATAGAAAGCACATTGTATCGAAAAAGAGCTTTGAAACTTTTGCGAGAGATTCTATGCGAGAAACATGCCTCTTTGAGATTATTCCGATACACCGCTTCAATGGTTATATATGTTTCTGCCTGCAACACTGCACCGTACGATCGCTGTTCAAACTTGATTGTTTGGGAACTCTCTCTCACAGCCCTCCGCTTTTGCTTTCAATTTTATCTTTACATCTCTCTTGAAAAATGAGAGTTTGGTAGATGGCTTGTGAGAGAAAAGCTTTAAGCACTTGTTTGTCGGTTAGACGTTGTCGGTTAGCCGCAATAATTGGCGTCAGTTTTAAGTACGGTGGATGGTTATCTGTATTTTTCTTATTTGTGGTCTTACTAAGAATAGCGGTGCCAGCTGAATTATCAAATTTGTCATTTCTTACAATTCTGTAAGTATCGAACTGGACTTTGTGCCGAGATCTGAGATTGGTTTCACTAAGACAGAGAACATGGGGTTGTTCGTCCTTGAGTAAATTCAAGAGAGAGATGCGTTTACTATGGGAGATAAGAGAATTCACATTGAGAATCATAATATTTAATTTATTTATTCTCACTTGCATATTTCAAAAAGAAAACCTAAATATGCAGCTTGCCTTTGCTGTTTATCCTTAATGAAGTTATATTTTGGCATGAATTCCCTTATCTTCCCAAGAAGAGAGAACATGTCCATACCGAAAAGTTCGCGGCACTCCTTGGTTATGAAATTTTTAGTACCTTTATAACTATTATCTGTATATGGTTTGTTAGGTTTTTTAATATTACTACTACCATTAAAAAGACTAGCAAAGGACTTACCCTCTTGTACATAATTGGTGACTGGTTTACGGGATTGCTGATGCACCTTCTCCGTTTCTGCTTTTTTATTCTGCCGAGCGGTGGCGATTCTTTTGTAGGCTGCGCAGCCTCTGTAGTTGGCGGTGTGCCCATCCTTCTGACAGTTTACACAAAAAGGTGGAGGTTGAGCTATAACACTGTCCTTTACATCTGCTGGAGCTTTCCTACTGCATTCTCCAGGAAGATGTCCTCCTTTGCACTTTACACATCTGTATTGTGCAGTGCAGTTCATGGCGACGTGGCCGAAGTTCTGACAGTTCTTATATTGGATGATGCCTGTGTTCCTTAGCTTCTCCCTGGTCACTCTTTGTCCCATTAAGTACCGCACTGAAGTAATGGCTTCTGGGTCCGAACCAGGTTCCAATTGTATGATGAAGGCGTTGTAACTTATGCCCTTCCTCCTTGCATGTGGTGAAGATAATCTGGAGACTTTTGTCACTTTGGCTTCCGGAACTAGTTTCACTAAGTCCTCCCTAACGTCGTCTGCATCGTAGCTGTGATGAACATTTCTTAAAACCAAGTTGACATGTTTCTCCTCTGGGGGGGTGAAGGTGAAAGCGTTCGTTTTGCTACATTTGATTATATTGAAGAGTAGCTTTTGGTCCTGTGTTGTCTCGGGTTTTAATATTGTTTTAGTCCTGTTGACGTTTAAGACCGAATATTTCGGCTTTGTCTGTAGTCCGCTGCATGCTGTGGCCAGATCCTTTACGTGGAGGTTGAAGCATATTATGGGGGGAACTTTTGTTGAATTCTTCCTTAGTCCCTGGTTACTTCCACCAGCTCTGACAGACGTATTTTTTTTTCGTGGGTGTGCGTTGGATTATTGCCATGAGATAGATTTACCTCCGATAATCCAGCGAAGCGATTGCCTTGGGTTGGGCTTGTAATGGTTTCGGAATCAGGTCTGGGTTTTTTTCCAGCTTTTCCGGTAACCTTATGCCACTCTGTTTCGAGTCTCCTTTTGCTAGAGGCTGCACTGGCTACTGACTCCATGTCAATGTTGTCGTCGCAATTTTCTGGAAGACTTTCGCCGTCATCGTCTTGATTTGTGTGGCCATATAAAACGGCCAGCTCTGAATAAATGTCTACTTTCACTTCTTTTTCTCCTAGATGGTACTTTCTCCCTAGCCTGGCTACATTTTCTTGTAGTTTTTTAAAGAGTCTGCTTTTTGCCTTATCATATTCTTCACTCATTTTAATTAAATTTTATTAAATCACACTCACTATAATATTCACTTTTTGAACTGAGTCCTGTCTCGAAAACAATCAAACAATCAAAACTGTCGATAACAAACACTGATGCAATTTTTAAGAGTCCTATCCCATTACACATTTCTGGTTATACACGTGCGTGAATTAAACGGTCAGAAAAAACCCGTCGGCAAATCCGAGGAAAATTATACGATCACGTCCCGAATTAACAAATTGCCGTCGGCAAGATATGCCTTAATAAAATTTCTACCTGTATTTAATAAACAAGAGCACTTCACTGATCTTAAATGATGAATGATGAATGACTTAACAACTGACATGGTTTCGTTTCTTAAATATTGGGCCTATTAATTAACGCTACGCTCAGATAAAGTACCGTTTGGGTATAAAGTAATAGTGCCTTCACGTCGCCACATTACTCCCCTGCCAGCGAAATCGTGACGGAGTTTTAGTGGTTCGTCCCGCGCGAGTGGTTTGCTGTGGAATCACAGTGGACCCATCTGGAAGAAATCTAATGTGACGAGAGGCTGTATTTGTTGGAGATGTTGAGGCTTGATTTGAGTTTTGAATGTTGGATTTTCCAACTGTTGGCTGAGGGTTTTCCTGGTTGGGCACCGCGAGATTTTCAGCCTCCGGGAGAGCTGACATATTTTCATCCTGTGTAGAGTGAGTGCTGTGACGTGGTTCCTGACCATCAATGCCCTCCGTAAAGCAAGGTTTTAACCTATTTAAAGAAATGTTACGATCTTTATTCCTGACCTTCAGAGTAAAAAACTTTTCGTGACGCTTAAGCACTTCGAACGGACCCTCATAAGGAGGTTGGAGCGAAGCTCTGATGGAGTCTGTTCTAATGAAAGCGTGTGAACAGTTATTGAGATCTTTGAATTTAAACAAGGCCTGACGAGAATGGTTTGAAGCGGGGATCGGCCTGATATCAGCGAAAAAATTGCGCAAAGAAATGACGAATTCACTTTGAGGTTGTATATCGGATTTTTGTAGGAAGTCACTTGGGATCCGTAAGTTTTTTCCATATACGAGTTCTGCCGGTGCTGCAAGAAATTCTTCCCTGAATGCAGTTCTAAGTCCTAAAAGCACGAAGGGTAAAATTTTGGACCAAGACTTTTCTTGGTACGCCATGAGAGAGCTTTCAATGTTCTATCCCATCTTTCTAAGAATCCATTGGATTGTGGGTGGTAGGCCGTTGTCCTATTGCGTACGAAACCGAGTAATTTTGATAGTTCAGCGAATAGCGCTGATTCGAACTGAGATCCTTGGTCCGTGATTATTGTTGTGGGTACACCAAATCGAGATATCCAGCTTAGACAAAGAGCCTCAGCGTGAATATCAGCTAAGGGAATTGCCTCGGGCCATCTGGTAAATCTATCGATTATAGTAAGGCAATATCTAAAGCCTTGTGAGGGAGGTAGCGGCCCTATTAAGTCTATATGAATTACCTGAAAGCGATCTGAACATTCCTGGAATGTACCTAGGGGACTCTTGCAGTGGCGAGAAATTTTACTCTGTTGACACGCCAAGCATGCGTGAGACCAAGAGTTGCTGTCTTTGTTGATAGATGGCCAGAAATATGTTTCGGTGATCATTCTATTGGTTGCTCTGATACTAGGATGGGCTAAATCGTGAATTGACGTAAAAATTTGTTTCCTAAATTCTTGGGGAATATATGGTCTGGATTTAGCAGAAGAAATTTCGCAGAACAGCTCCTTCTCTGATCCGAAGATTGGCAATTTAGCAAACTTATACTGATGATTTTGAGCAGTTGCTGGAATTCAGTATCTTCGGCTTGCCTTTCTGAGATAGATTCGAAATTGACAGAACCGATCAGATTTATGTCCTCAATTCTAGACAGGGCATCAGCCACCACATTATCTTGTCCGGATTGGTGTCTGATATCTGTTGTGAACTGGCCAATGTAATCCAGGTGTCGCAACTGTCTTGGGGATGCTTTTTCGGGATTTTGACGGAAAGCATATATTAAAGGTTTATGGTCCGTGAATAAACAAAAGGGGCGTCCTTCTAATAGATACTTAAAATATTTGATGCCTTTGTAGGCCGCAAGAAGTTGCCTGTCGTAGGTACTATAATTCCGCTGAGCACTATTTAGTTTAACTGAATAAAAACCCAGCGGCTGCCAGTTCTCATCCACTTTTTGTTGGACTGCTGCTCCGATGGCCGAATCTGATGCGTCTACCCAAAGAGATAGGTCAGCAGACAGAATTGGGAAGGCCAGGAGAGCGGTTTGTGCCAATTGATTTTTTACTGACACGAAGGATTTCTTTACCTCGTTGGACCAAATGACTTGCCTTGCTCCGCCTTTCTTGGAACCAGTGAGTTACTGATTAAGCAAAATTTGAGCCCCTGCAGCGTGTGGCAAAAATCAACGATAAAAGTTTACCATTCCTAAAAACCTTCGTAGTTGCTTAACTGTTTCCGGAAGCTTTAAATTCGTGATTGCCTCGTTACAAAGTCGAAATGTCATTCGCGTAAACTCAAAGAGGCCAAACGGCGTGCAAATGGCCTTTTTTGGTACATCTTTGGGAACAATGGGAATTTGATGATAAGCTTTAGTAAGATCTAAGGTTGAAAAATAGCTACAATTCTGCAAATTGGATACGAAGTCATGGATTAGTGGAATCGGGTAATTATCAGGGACAGTACGAGAATTTAAACGTCTGTAGTCCCCGCATGGTCTCCATTCACCATTTTTCTTTTTAACAAGATGGAATGGTGAGGACCAAGCGCTGTCGGAAGGTCTACAGATACCTTGCGATAACAAGAAATCAAATTACTTCCTAGCGTCGGCTAACTTCTCAGGAGAGAGACGTCGAACTTTTGAAGAAATAGGTGGACCATTAGTAAGTATCTGGTGAGTGACTGTGTGCTCCACTGGTTTAACAAAGGCGGTTTCCACAGTAATGGATCGATACTCACGCAGTAGTTTTCGAATTTGGGGGTCAATTTCTGAACTGTTGAGGACAGACAGACTCGGTTGCCGACATATGGCATGTTGTGCAGCCGACCTCAACTTGGTAATAGGGTCGATCAAGGTCTTTTTTTTAATGTCAACTATCAGCCCATAGTGGCGAAGGAAGTCAGCGCCTAAAATGGATTTGGGAACGCTTGCTATTACAAACTGCCAGGTGAATGCTCTGCGCAATCCCAAATCTAACGATAAAATTTTGCTGCCAAATGTGTTGATTGGCGATGAATTTGCTGCCACTAGTTGAAAGCTTGCGTTGGGAAAGCGATCTAAAGAAGATTTTGGAACCACTGATGTGTCTGCTCCGGTGTCAATAAAAAAATGTCTATGTGTAGATTTACCCAATATGTATAGACGACAATTTGTTGTGCCACATCCTGCTGTCGTCTGCTGGTTAATTTGCCGAATTGACACTGCTTGATGAGACACTAATCTCTTTCAACTTGCAGGGAGGTAAACATTTTTGAGCGTTAGCCCCGAATTTTCTATGGTACCAACAGTGGACCGAATTTCTACTAGATGACTTGTACCTAGATTGTGAACGGTGTCTGGAGGTATGTTTATAAGATCTGCTCCGTGATGCCTCTCTGCCGAAAGACAAAGCTTTCTCGACTAATTTGGAGATTTCGATGACTTGAGTCCTTAGTTCCTCCACTGCTTGATCTTGATTATTGACGGTGGGCATCACAGCGTATATCTCGCTTCTAGGGCTAACCTCGGCTATCTTGTCAGCACCATCCGCTAACGCTTCCAAGGAACCAGGGTTGCACGCTAGAGTGGCTTGCATGTGAGCTGGTAGTCGTTGGAGCCAGAGGGATTTTAACACTGCTTCGCCGAGCTTATTCCTGCTAAGGGCCCTCATTTCCCTTAGTAATTGCGAAGGCTGGGAATCTCCTAAGGAGAGCTCTGTAAGGAGCTGTTTCAATTTTTGGCTCTCGCTTCCAGAGAGCCGAGCAATCAATGTGTCCTTGATTTTCTCATATTTCTCAGAGGATGGGGGTTCGTCGACAATGTCACTGACTAGACGTATAGCTCTCTCATCCAGAGCACTGATTACGTGGGCAAATTTAGTTGTATCCTGAGTGATTCCTGCTAGTTGAAACTGGGACTCAAGATGGCGGAACCACAGACCACGGCAACTCTTCCAAAATGGTACCACTTTAACTGATACAGCGCTTAAAGCTAGAGGAGGTGCAAATGACGAGGAAGCACTGGAGTCAAGAGGTGTTGTCTGCTCCAAGTCCTCACTCCCATCGGCCTTATTCTGAGATGGATTAGCCATCCCTATCACAGATCAAATGAAAAGAAAACAGAACGTAGAAAACAAGCTTTGCGCGACTTGAGCGTTTACAAAGAAATATTATGAAAAAGTGAATCTATTTATGAAAATATACAATAAAATATAAAACTACTCTAATTAATTATATTAAGTGCGATTATGTGCACATATCAAATGTAAAACTTCTTGAAAATGAACCGTAACGATGTTGTACTAAGTACTATTTGAATTGGTGATTATGAGCAAATGCAAAAGTTCTAGAAAGTGAACCGTAACAATATTGTACAAAGTGATATATTAATTATTTTTAACCCCTAATATTGTATGGGGAATTGTAATATATTACGTTAAGTAATAAATATAATGATAATATAATATGCTATAATTATGACTAAAACATCTGACGTTATAGTTTCTGATTATCTTTTTAAATGGTATCTTCCTATTTGTTGGGGTTACCTTATAACCAGAAAATGAATGATGGAGCGGCAATTGCAACTGGTGTTTTCTCTCTCCGATAGCTAATCAGAATTAGCCTCTTGTGCCTTGGTACTCGTGAAGAATGCTGTACTTCTGACGCTGAGTCACCCGTATGTGGTGATGTACTAAGGTTCTTGATCCAAGTCACCAATTGTGGTGATATTAGGGACGTTAGTTGCGCTGACGGGCAACCGATGAAAACGCTGGATAGAATTTCGCCAATTGTTGTGATATGCCGGACGTTGGTTGCGCTGACGGGCAACCGATGAAAACGCTGGGTAGAATTTCGACAATTGTTGTGATATGCCGGACGTAGGTTGCGCTGACGGGCAACCGATGAAAACACTGGATAGAATGCTGGATTTCTTTGGTGTAGGTTGCGCTGACAGGCAACCGATGAAAACGCTGGATAGAAGCTGGATTTATTTGGTGTAGGTTGCGCTGACGGGCAACCGATGAAAACGCTGGATAGAAGCTGGATTTATTTGGTGTAGGTTGCGCTGACGGGCAACCGATGAGGACTCTGGATAGAACGTTTAATGCAATCCTTGATTAAATAAGTACCTTACCGTGGATAGGGGGTACTTAATCATCAATGATTGCTGCAGTAGTGAATCCTGTACGGTGTGTCCTTGAACTGTCGGGGTCACCAATTGTAGTAATTGTCATACATCCTCTAGAGAGGGTGACAATAACCACTATAAACACCGCTACGTTGTCGTAGTAGTAAGAGCTTCAATCAACTATTCTTCGGGCTGTAGTATTATCAAGCGTTGACTTGGACTTCAGGAGTTCCGCCACCTAAATGCTATACGTTGGGTGGAGAAAGAAAATTATGCGATGGACAATTTCCAACGCCAATAAAAAATC
Source organism: Dioctria linearis (assembly GCA_963930735.1). NCBI lineage: Eukaryota > Metazoa > Arthropoda > Insecta > Diptera > Asilidae > Dioctria > Dioctria linearis. The sequence continues at coordinate 200,167,370 of OZ005741.1, read as the reverse complement.
CTTTTAAGTTGTTGGAAATAATTTTATTCGAATGAAAAGTATTATTTTATACTTTGTAGCAGTTTACTAATTTAGATGTTAGCTCTGATGGATACAAGTTCTGAGTGACTTAAAAACTGACATGGTTTCGTTTCTTAAATATTGGGCCTACTAATTAACGCTACATAAAAAATATTCGCTCATGCCGCACAAAGTAGATTCTCGCAAATTATTTAATTTAGATACATCTTCAATGTTCAGGTCAATACAGCGGCTCAGATAAAGTACCGTTTGGGTATAAAGCAATAGTGCCTTCACGTCGCCACATATTAAATTGGCTTATTAGTGAATTGTACAAGTTAGCAAACTAAAAATAAAAGAATAAACGATAAATCAATAGCTTAAATCCTAAAATGCAAAATATTAAAATAACCTACAGCTAACGACCTATAGTGTGATAAGTAATAAGTAATATGTGAGAATAAAAGGTTTACATCACTTAAAGTTGGAGTTACCAACTTAATAGAAACAATATAGTAAAAAAAGACCAACAGACGAAAAAACTATATAAGCATTTGACATGATCAATAACACATGCCAAAGCTAGTTCGGAATGTGCACTGCAAGAGAGTTTTACACTTCAGCGACCTGAATCAGGATCCTTCATATGTCGAAAAACGAAGCAAGTCGTTTAGTCTAGTAAATAGTGAAAATAGTGAAAATAAATCTTCTCGTAGAGATGCCGGGGTACACTCGTATGGTTTAAGTTGGACAAAAAGGTAAGGACATTTCGCTTTAGGTAGTGGTTGAGCGAACAATCTTTTTTCGTGCAATGTCAACTATAAATCTTATACGATCATTGAAATTAACCTGAATTTTCCGCGCGCATACCCTATTAAGTTTTTTGTAATTAATACTTCTATAAGTGAAGTGAAATTTTTAAATGAAACTTGAACGATAATATACATGCAAACCCAAACTGCTAAAGTTTTAAGTAGTTTCAACTGAGTTTCAACTCAGTTTCAAATTTAGCTTATCCCAGGTTGGCGACACTATTCACAAAACAATAATATAATATATATATGTATATATGTACTAATTGGACAATGGAGCACACCTTCCCCGAACATTAAATCTATCAAAAATTTTGATCATATGAGATTCAGGCAAGGATAAAGAAAATGTTGCTGGTGGACAAGTATTGGAACTAACTCACATCCTTTTCATGACAAAAAATTGTTCACTTTATTTGACCCTGCAACTAGCACATGTCAAGGTTTAAATGTCTAAAATATTCATGAAAAATTCTTAAGCTGCTCTAATGGTTCGGAATTGAAATTCCTTTAGATAAAACACTCGCGCCTGTAGTTCTTATATTAAATACACGTGTAGTTCAGGTAATTTTTATACCCTAGATGAAATCATCGGGTATACTAAATTTGTCATTCCGTTTGTAACGCAGAGAAATAACGCTGGTGGGGTGGCACTCACGCATAATATTAAAAGTTATTTTGAGATTTGCATGTCCGTCTGTCTGTCCGCACAATAACAAGTAAAATTAAGTTTGAAAATGGGACAAATCGGGTAACTTCTTCGTAGGGTTGCCATACAAAAAATTCGTTGTTTCACTATACATATATGGACACTGCCTGAAAACGTGTACAGTGTTTCCATAAAAATAGTAAATATAATTTCAAAAATGTGCTAAATCGGGCAACCCTTTCTTTTTACGTATATTGTGAAAACGATCAATCCTAGAAGTTTTTATTGTAAACTTCTTCAGAATATGAAATCGTATGAGATTAATTATAATCATTTTTACTATCCATCGAACCACTTCTAGCTTTTTTACTTGTTTTCATTGTTTTTTTTCTAAATACAGCTTGTCTATAGGAGTACTATCCTTTCTGAGTTATTACGAGAAATTTCTACAATTGCTCAATGGGCAGTTCAAAGCAATGATAATGATAAATTTAGACAAAAAAAATTTACTGCATAGTGGCCTGTTTCTGTTTTTATATCCTTAATGAAATTGTAGGGTATACGAAGTCTTTCATTCCGATTGTAACACATACAAACAATGGTATGGCAAAATGGTTTGGACAAATATTTCTAGAACGCGTTGAATTAAAGAGCTGCAATATTGTACTTGGTCTTTTTATAAAAAGTGTTGACTTATGTTCGAAAACGGGTAAAATCGGACAACGCCATATAAAAATTTAGCTATTCACTTATATTGGAATACTATTTGCAAAGATGTGTAGTGTAAAAATGTTATGAGTGGACAGTAAAAGAATAAATGACTTTATTTTATTATTCTTAAAGCCGATCTGGTAGCTTAAACACAGAGTACATACATATGTACATATAATCTAAAATTCAAACCGCCACTTAGATATAATAAACTGAGAGTGTAAATATTTTAGAAAGTAATTCAATTTAGCAGCAAACTAATGAAATATAAATTAGAAAAAGACATGTGAACACATAAAGGAACAACCTGTAGTTAAAGTCAAAGTACTATAAAATCAGAGAAGGTTCTCAAATGATATAATTATACTTATTTTAATTGACAAGGGACTAACCAAAGCTGTAAACAAGATCGGCTCTGCGCGTAGATATCTAGAAAACCATGAAGGAATGGTATTACTTAATGCATGTAAACAAATTTATTAAATTTTAATCCCGGCCTTCTTGATCGATAAGTTCCTTCTTGTTTTTAGTCCGGATGGATGGAGTTTGTATTAAACCGGGTGTCTTGGACTGCTTTGTATGCTTCGAAAGATATTTTTGAGTGCATTCGCAGGAACATCGTTAATAGTAATAAGGAATAATAGTATAAATCCTTATCGAATTCCGGAATTTATGCTAAGGCTGTCGGATATCCTTCTCTTGTGGAGAACTTTGCACCTTCAAATTCAAAGACCCTTTTTTGTTTCAATAATCTTTTGCGTCGATGTAGTGTGCTCCACAATTGAATTCTGCCAACACAGTACTAGGCTCTTTCATAGCAAGGTGTTGATGCATCGTTGGATCGCTCTTTCCTTAACCCAGCTTGCTGCATTATGATGATGTTAATTAAAATATTTCCAATAGTGGACTGTAAACAGATTCCTTTCCAGTTGACGCAGTTTGCTAGGTACCACTCCTTTCAATAGGATAACTTTTTTCTAATCCTTCGAGAAGGTACTGGTGCTTCGTACTCGCTCAAGAATTTTTCGGAGGACATTAAATGCAGTTTAATGTTGCTTCAATGTAGGTCTTCGATGTCAGTTTGACTGCCAATACAAATTCTGGTTTCCTTGTCACGTGAAACTGGAAACCGTGAAATCCGCATTATTTATAGCTAGCATCTCCACTTGAAAGACACTGCAATACTCAGGTAAGTAATACAATTTTTGCATATTAAAGCAGATTGAGTTAGTCAGTTATGGAATAAGATAATCCGTAGTCTGCCTATAAAGTCCTGCTGTGCTCTATGTGGCGCAGTCTGTATTTACTATAGTCTTAAGGAGCCTTTCGCTGCATTAATGTCGAGAGGTGAAAGATGGAGCATAGTTTTCATTGTTGCGATTGGAGTTATACATAGAGTGCTTGTAATTAACAAGGAAACAGCTCTGTATTTTGATAAGGCTCTTTAGATGAGTTCTTTTTTCTAAAGCGTTCCACCACACTAAAATCCCGATGTGACGATAGGTATGATAATAGAGTTGTTTCAAAAGTCGTGCACAGTATTTAAGGATTTAATAGCTAAGATCGAGACAAGTAAAAACTTATATGATAAAGAAGGGACGGGGAAGAAGACGCGTCGAGGTAGGGGAGGAGGTTAAAATTTTACGCAGTTTTTCCTTCTTTACACTTTGAAATTTTCTTATTTAACCCCTTGTGAAGATAGTTTAAATATGAAATGATAGTATACCGTCTAAGAATTCTAAATAATACCCAACAAGGATGACATTAAAGATTTAAGCTTTAGCTTATTTTGTGTTTGTATTTGAGGTTATTTATTTGCAGATGAGAATTTTCAAAATAAGTTCATATCTACAAGAAATCTTGAACGGCGAAATTAGCTTCTTCGGCCCACCTTGACAAGATATGTAAAGTGGGATCTTACTCGTATTTAAAGTAATAAATTCCATAGTAAGCAATGGTTGCATTCTAATTTTCCATCTTATAAAAAATTACTGTCACTTCACAAGTAAAACCCGAGTAAAAACCATTTAAATATGACAATTTGTGTTACAGTTCACACATGCATAAATTTTTCTATAGTATTTTTGGCTACAGTCCCCGACCATACCTTAAAATAGCCTAAATTCTGCTCTCGAGGACTGTTAAAATACAGCTGTGCCTTCGTAGAAAATATTGAACGTAACCGTGCTCTCCGTTTTTGTTTTTTGTAACTATCAGGATGTCATCCAGCCATCGCATCGATCGGAGATTTTTAAAAATATCCTAGCGTCTTAGTACCTATTTGGTACTAGTTATTTGATCCTATCGTAAGAAAATTAGTACCTATCTATACGTAAACATAATTAAATCAAAGAAAAAAGCTAGAATTGGTCTAAGACCGATTCTTACGATACCCTAGACCTAGATGAATGCCCATGTGCATGAATGTTATGTGCAAACTTGGGGTTCTCTCATCTATTTCTAGAACGGTTCGTCGGACAGTAAAAATTATTATAACCAATTTCAGTACAATAAAAACTTCTCGGTCTGATCGTTTTCACAGTACACATAAAAAACCTAAATTTTTGTATGGTAACACCAAGCAGGAGTTACCCGATTTTGTAAATTTTTGAAATTGTATTTACTATTTTTATGAAAACGCTCTGTATAAAATTTCAGCTCTCTACGTCGACGCGTTGTCAGGCAGTGCCCAAATATAAGTTAATAAATTCACTTATACGTTTATGAAAAAAAATAAAAAGAACAACTTTAAATTATTTTCCGAACTTTATTCTATCAAATATAAATGAGAACTGAACTAAGAAATAATCTAAAAGTAAAGCGCCAAGTTGAAGCTGAAGCTAAGATGATTCCCACGGCTGGCATGCAAGCATGAGACATGATGTTAAAACTGCAATCGCTGCAATTCCCACAGGTGGCTTGGAGACGATTTGGTTTAATGTTGATATCTGGGAGATATGATGATTACACGTGATTAGGTGCTGTATTCCTCGTCGCATGTACTCATATTTGTTAAGTCTTCCCCTCTTAGATGCGGATGTCCTCATAAGTAAATCTCGTAGAACTTTGGCCGGCTTATGGAATAATGTTGGGCAAGATCAAGAACTGCTGATGTGGTTAAAGCTGGATGAATTTCTTTGCTTTCTTCTAGGTTAGTGAACTTTGGAGCGATTTCCTTACTTGTATTGATGTGGATTTCCGTTTGTTTTTTATTTTTTATGGAAAATATTACCAAAATTACTAATATGATGCCTATTGGGGTGAGCAGTCAGTTACTGGGCCATTGATCTTGTCGGTTTTCAGAAGTTCTATTTTGTTGGTATTGTTTATATGTAGGTCTTTCATCATTTCAAGTGATAATAGTTCTCGATATTGACTTTCCTTTGAACTGATTCGCAAGATGGCAGGTAAGACATGAAGGGTTGGCTTTTCTTGGGAGATAAAGGTTCTTCCGTTAATACTGATCGTCGAATTGTGGAATTTGATGAAAAAGGTTCCATTAAGATTGTGTACCGCATCTTCGATTCTTATGGCACCCTGTTTACAAATTGACAAATAACCTAAACTTTTACAATCTTCTGCTATGACATAAATACTGTTTTTGTTTTTCAGGATATTTTTGTAAGTTATATCATTAATTACATTATTCCTCTTAACTGGTTTGACTAATAGTTTCTGAAATGTTACGTTACTTGTTATTGGAATATTTATAACGTAAAATAATGACACGGAGTTTGTAATTCGTTTAACAATAGCAACGTCTAACGCTTCTTCTGGCGAAGCATATGGTAAGTTCTCCTTATCTAAAATATCTGTAGCTAACTTAATTTCTTCTTTAGATAGTATTATGAGATAACAATTCCAATGGCCCAATGGATGGCGTAAGCAATATTAGTTAATTCTTCCTTTATTAATTTTAATTTATTCTGAATACTTAGTACTAAATGATCATTTAATGTGTGGTCATTTTTTATTAACTTTATTATTTGATTTGTAATATTCGTAATGTTATTTATTCTTTCGTTATACAATTCATTGATAATAACTTGTTTATTATTATTTGACAAAACATTATTTATTTTATTCTCTATCATTAAAAAATCGTCATGGTCAGGACTTCCAGCTATCCATTTCCATGCTGAGCCAATAAAATCTAATGATCTTTTTGCCTTATGTGTCTTTAAATTGTTGAATAAATTCTATATTTGCGATATCTCGTGGGAAAGATAAGGGGAGAGGGTATAATTTTTAGGAATTTGGTTCTCTAGAAGTGAAGAGATTTCGGATATAAATGTTTCCTAAATATTTAACTCGATTATGTGGATAAGTTTAAAATGACCTTGCTGGATCCTTGCAGTTCCCACGTCTAGGTCTATGATTTGCGAATTAGAATAGTCCAACTTCTCCTCTGATCGAGTAGATGACATGTCTGAAATGAGAAATTTCAGTTTCTTATGTGAGTTGGTTCTCCAATCTCATAGTTTTTTACAGGCTTTCTTTTTTTATTGTGATATTTAATGTCTTGTTGCTGTTTTTGTCTGAGTTTACTGATATTGTTTGAGCGGGATAGTTCGAAATCTTCTGGGCCGACTCTAGGGTCTCGTCCGTAAAAAAGTTCAACTGGTTTTTTTTCCAGTTGTAGAATGGACGGTAAAATTGTACTCATTGACCGATCGTTCCAAAAGCTCTTCAAATGAGCGTTCAACGCCGTTGCTCTTCAAACATCGTATTATTTCAGAGAGAGTTGCTGGCATGCAAGCATGAGACATGATGTTAAAACTGCAATCGCTGCAATTCCCACAGGTGGCTTGGAGATGATTTGGTTTAATGTTGATATCTGGGAGATATGATGATTACACGTGATTAGGTGTTGTATTCCTCGTCGCATGTACTCCTATTTGTTAAGTTATATAGTGAAACACGAAATATTTGTATGACAACCATACGAAGGACTTCCGATTTGTTTAATTTTCGAACTCTACATTTATTTTAAAAACGCCGTGTGTAAAATTTCAGCCCTCTACCGCATTCTGGAGTTATCGTGAAAACAGATAAATAACTTTTAATATTATGTTTGGATGTCTAATCCATTTTACTCTACCAGCATTGTTTCTAATATTTGTGATACAAACGGAATGACAAAAACGGGAATTACACTGCAGATCAGGTATATAATGCTGATGACACCGCGTTATATTGCAAAACAGTGCCTGGACGCACTTTCATTTCGAAAAATGAAAAGTCTCATTCGGGATTTAAGTTTTCGAAGGATAGGATCACTTTACTTTTATGTTCAAATGCATCTGGAGATAACGTTATAAATCCCATGTTAATTACTTACAAACTTACTCTATAGATTTCATCTAGTCCAAGTGTACAAAAATATATTAAATAAAAAGTTTTAAAATAAATTGCACTGAAAGTGGTGATATACACAGGAAAAGTCTCATTGCAAAATATGAACTGCTAGAACATAGATTAAATCTTAAAATGAATGTAATAAGGGGGGTTACCACTGAAATCTTAAAAAACACGAAAAGTTAATACGACTTTGCGTCAAATCTGTGCGTATTATCATGATCAAAATTCCACATATGTAGTTTGAGAAAAAGAATAAACTTAGGTAATGGCGTGTCAAAAATAAACATTTCAGGGTTTTATATGTATGTAATTAACTTTAGAAAATTCTCAAATTCATGAAATTTGCAAGGTTTGGTACATAATAAGGTAATAATGGTACATCAAGTGGATAAATTTGTACTTGAGTATGGAAGATCTTGAAGTGGAAGAGGAAATGACGGAGCGAAAAGTAGTAAAAGGGTTGGCTACTAATATATTTTCGTTTGAAAGTTGCTATTTTCAGAGTCGAATAACTATCAAAATTATGATATTATTGCAAAGAAAGTTCAATTTGTAACAAAGATCGAACCGTTTTCTGTTTATTTTGAAAAACTCAAATTGTTTAGTGCTTAGATCATATAACGAAAGGATAGACTACCTTGTATAAAATTCGTGTACGTGTGATAAGCATTTTTTTGTGGACACGGGAGGGAAATGACAAGAGAGCTGAATTTTTAGTTTTTGTCAGTTGATATTTCTGACATTTCTCATTTGTCATTTCTTAGGTCGGGTGTTGTTTTAGTGATTTTGTGAGTGTAAACATTATTAAAAGTGATTTATAATTTTGTAATAGTGAAAACCTGTAAAAAAAATTTTTTTTTGTGCAGGAGATTTGATATAATCGAGACCTCGGAGTCTATAATTATGGTGTTGAAGTGCGCTGTGCTGTGCTGCAGAAACAACCGGAGCTATTGCCATGGGAAGTCGTTTTTCAGGCGAGTTTATTTGTTTCAATAATAGATTATGGTGTTTTAAATAAAATATAAGTGCAATTGCTCATAAAAATAAACAGCCGTGATAAAAAATTTAACGTTTTCCAATGCCGGTTTGTTTTTACAATTGAATTGTCAGTGGTCACTTACATGTTGTCTGTATGATATCAGCCATACAAAGCCAAAGTCAAGAAATATTATCGCAAAGTAAATGGGGCACTAGGAAAATTCTTAAAAATGTAAAAAGCTCTAAAAAAATTATAAAATTATAAACTTAAAAATGATACGAATCGCAGTGACAGGAAATTATAACACTTGTTCAATACTTGATGAAGTTTCAACCACTAAATTATGTGCCCGCTCAGAAAATATCGTAGCTTACGACTTCCATGACTAAACAAACACATCGATGCGATTCTACTACTTGAAGAAAAATGCTTGAGTTTTCTTCCTCATAGTCTATCCTTTTCGTTATATGATCTAAGGTTTAGTGCAATGATAAAAGAAATAAAGTCAATAATGTTAACCATGGTAACGGCAAAAAAAAATTTTATACCCTAGATGAAATCTATTGCTGCGGTCCTTTTCTCGTTCAAAATGAATTTTTTCAATCCTTTTCGTTCTTTTCTCAGGCCGAACCATTTAGTTTAAGTATTCACCAAGCCATTTAATTGAAATTTAATTTAATTTCTGTTTTAGTACTCCTGTAAGAGAGGGTTAGGGCACACTTAAAATTAAATTAAAATTAAATTTGGGTTATTTTATGTTATAATAACGCATATATAACTTTAAGTTTAATTTAAGTGAGCCCTAGCCCTCTCTAACGAGAGTACTAAAACAGAAATTAAATTAAATTTCAATTCAATGGCTTGGTGAATACGGCCCTAAATCTGTCATTGGACTCCGAATCGTTCTGAATGTACCTGAGTTTTTCCCGGTTTCAAGCAGAACGATTTCAATTTGTATTCGTGAATGTGTTGTTTACAATTTGGGCGAGTTGGTAATAGTTGAGTTTAAGTTTAAGTTGCCTTTGTTGGAAAATGGCTTTATTTTTCATAAACAAACATTTTTACGAATCTTTACTTGCTGTTATCAAATTGAAGTGTCAACCACTTGAAATGGTTCTGTTTCGTTCCTTTTCTAAGAGCACAGAATTAAATTATGACATCGTTTAGTTCGATTCATACAGATTCACTCAGAACGAGAAAAGGAACGCAGCATATAAGTTTGGCATTCCGTTAGTAACGCACAAAAAAAATGATGGTAGAGCAAAATGAATTGGACACACACGCATAAAATTAAAAGTTATTTTGATTTTTGCTTTGCATGTCCGTCTGTTCGCCCGTTCGCACGATAACGCAAGAACGCGTGTACTTAGAGAGCTGACATTTTGAATGCGGACTTAAAAAAAGTAAAACTAAGTTCATAAATGAGAAAATCGGGCAACCCCTTCGTGGGATTGCCATATGGGGTTCCACTATATATTTGGACACTGCCTGAGAACGCGTTGACAAAGAGAGCTGAAATTTGGTACATGGTGTTTTCATAGTAATAGCAATTAAAAAAATTGCATAAATCCTTCAACTCTTGGTGTTCTATATGAAAATTTATGTTTTTTACGGATACTGTGAAAACGATCAGTCCTAGGCATTTTTATTGTACTAAAAACTTCTTCAGAATATGAATTCCTATAAAATTGGTTATTATTATTTAATCATGGGACGTGTTAGTAAAATTTGCTCCAATAATATTATGGAATAAACAAGAACTGAATATGTAAATTTGTGTATGTATGAAAAGGAAATAATCTCAGCTGGAAAAATGGGAATGTCTGACTTTGATAAGGTTTACTGTTAACATTACCTGGAAGGCATTAGTAATGAGTACATGAACATACCTTACGTTAAGCTGGTTTAGGAATTCAGGCGTAATGTATTAATGCGTCGCATTTTTGAACATGCTATGTACCTTTCAGGGAGTGCTTAGAGAAGGCTGAGGTAATGAATAGATATATTCATTCAAGCTGTTATCGGAAAATATTGAAAATTGTGCGGCTATATTTGCAGTGGAGGGAGTGCATGCAGTTTGAAAATGAGTCATATAGTTTCATTGTTTTTTTTAAAGAACAGTGAAGGTAGGAAAATTGCGTGCCGATGGAGAATATTCTAATTTATGCATTATTTTAAAAGAAGTGGATTGTTTTCATTTAAGTACCAGATTCGAATAAGTCAAGAAGAAGAAGTCTAAGAATGCAAGAAAAGTTCTTCCCTTTACCTCTCAGTGAAAACAGGAAGAGTGCTTCTCTCCATCTTCCTGAGAGTATAAATATTGAATGGTTCCATATACTTTCCTGAGATGGTGGAATAAATGCTCTCACAGAATTGAAATGTAATGCTTCCTCTCGTCTTCCAAAGTATTAATAAGGAAGACTTCCTTCCGCTCTACTGGCCATGCAGAGGTAAGTATCGACCTTATATACCTTCCCGTCGTTGGACATCGATACATTAAAAGAAATGAACGGGATATAAGAGCGTATTGCTTCCATATCTTTAACAGAATGTTTTCAGAATGTATCCAAATTGCTTCCGTTTCCCGGTGGGATCCTATAAGGCCGTTATACAGAAAACCGACCAATTTTGTGATGAAATATATTGAAAATATTAATTTTTTGTTGCGATCCATTTATGACCGAGATACGATCTTTTGTAATTTGAAAAATGTGACAAATTTTGCTTAGTAGATGTAACTTTAAAAATTTATAAGTATCTCAGAATGCACTCATCCCATCTCCATCTCCTCGAAGACAGAGCGAACAAAGATCTTAGAGTGTTCGCAATGTGCCGTAGAGCAGTAGGGAAGAAGTGGGGACTCAAACCGCGGATGATTCTATGGATATACACTAGTGTCATTCGACAGCGGTGTCAGCGGTATGGTGGAAAGAAATGAACTTCGCCAACCATCGCAAGATGCTGGAGAAGATTCAAAGGCTGTGCCTTCTCAGCGCAAGTGGCGCTTTTAAGTCAACTAGCACCCGGGCTCTGGAGGTTATCCTCAATATACACCCGGTGCAAATACATATCAAGCAGAGGGCGTCGACTACAGCGCTAAGGCTGCATCTTAACCTCGGCTGGCTTCATGGGGGAACAAGGGTTCCACATGAATCCATTTATGAATTCGTGCAGTCTATCGCACCTGGCATTGACAGAGATAGCGACTACCTCCTCGAGACCATGCTGGAGAGCAATTTTGAATATAGAATTCCATCCAGGGCAGAATGGGAATCACATTTCGTGTTTCAACCATTGACAAACCCAATTATAATATATACTGATGGTTCTAAGTCCGATGAAGGCACCGGAGCGGGAGTTTTTTGTGAAGAGCCTGAAATTGAATTCTCCATTCAGCTTGAAAACCACTCCACAGTTTTCCAGGCAGAAGTCAAGGCTATCCTTGAAGCGGGAAGACACCTCCTTAACTCAGATACTGAGAATAAGGAGATAGCCATCTGCTCGGACAGCCAAGCAGCTGTCAAAGCTTTGTCTAAACCCTTTATAACCTCCAAATTATTAATGGAGTGCAAAACCACCCTGAATTCCCTTTCTCGGAATAACAGGGTGATAGTGCAGTGGGTGCCGGGGCACAGCAACATCAGCGGGAATGAAAGGGCAGACGAACTTGCTCGTCTTGGAGCAGCCTCAGAGGAACCTGCCTCTACAGTCGGGATTGCACCAATGCACCTTGTCTCAATCATTTCAAGCTGGGCTGACCGCCAACACAGTCGCCTTTGGTTAGAAGATCCCACGGGCAGGACAACAAAGGAACTGTGGGGTACACCAAACCCGCTCATGGGTCCGGAGGGTGAACAATGGGCCTTGACTTGGCCTTCGTTCGGGGGACCTGAAAGGGGTCCCAAACCTCATAAATCAATCAATCAATCAATCTCCATGAAATAAACGTTATTTATTGTGGGAAGCCTTGAGGTTTCCGAAAAAATTAATTAAGGTAATTTTTCTGAAAATTTGCTTTCAAGGATAATGCATATTTCGGTTATCCTTGAATGTCCCAAAATGTGCAGTCCCGATATTTTTTCTTTTATTGTATGTATCTTAATCCCTAATGCGTTTTAGTGAAGCTGTAGAAGGGAGAAAATGGATCTTCTTAATGTTTGGATGGAATTATTTTTTTTTAATATATGAATGTAATTTAAAAAACTGTGAACGAAAATTGATGAGGTGTGGTGAGTCGTCAGATTATTTACAGTATGTTTGGTAAATAATTAGGATGAAGTATGCCAATATATTCCGTAGAGGGTACAGATAACACTTCTTGTGACTCGTCTCCCTAAATTCACGGCTTCCCTCTCAAATTTAAGATATCGGATCAAACTTGAGCATTGATTCCAAAGAGGACCCTTTATCCTTTATAATGATAACTAAAATTGTACATGTTATAAGTGAAACGGTTTTTTCAATTTGATATATACTACATATATATGAACCTTAAGGTGGCCCAAAAATGTATGGATTTCCAATAGTGATTTTTTGGCTGTTTTGGACTTTCAGGAAAACTGTTTCAACATTTTCTTTCATAGCTGTTTAATTTTACAATATTTATTCTTGATTCTTTTTTCCATTTGAGGGAACTTAGTTATAAACTTATTGCAGTGAAAGGTGTTTTAGAAAATTTAATTTTTCTCTTTTTCATAAAAGTTTTTTAAAACGAAAATTCGGAACCGGAATTCAAATTTTTTGATTTCGCGTAAATTTTGTCTCTTTATTTTATTTTATGCATCGTAACATAAAATATTTCCTGTTATGGAGCATAACACAAAAGAATCTAAGAAAATTATCTTGCATGCCCAAATTATTCGAATCTATCATTTACTCTCAACTATCATCTTACTGTAAGAATTTGCTCTCTTCAAACCAGCATGGGTTTATTTCGGGCAGGTCTACAACCACTAATTTGTTGGAATTTGTCTCGGATACCATTTGCGGGTTTGCAAAAGGCTATCAGACAGATTGCATTTATACAGACTTTAGTAAGGCGTTCGGCAAGTTATCTCACTCCGTGATACTGTTTAAAATGGAAAAATATGGGTTTCCCCCAATATTTCTAAAATGGACGGAGTCTTATTTAGATAATAGAACATACCAAATCTTATTCCGCCATTCCATCTCTAGAGTATTGAAGGCTTCGTCTGGCGTACCACAAGGGAGTCACTTGGGCCCGTTGTTGTTCTTTATTCTGTCTATTGACGACATTGTCTCTGTTGTGAGGTACTGTAAGGTCTTGATTTATGCTGACGATATTAAGCTTTTCGCTCAGATTAAATCTGTTAACGATTGTGAACAGGTACAGGGTGACCTTCAAAAATTTTACAATTGGTGCAAGAGCAATAATTTGGTACTCAATATCAACAAATGTGAGGTTATGACTTTCCACAGGAATCAGAAACCAATCACTTATGATTATGAGTTCTCGGATTCCTCGGTTCGCCGTGTGGACTCTGTCTGTGACTTGGGTGTCAAATGTGACCACAGATTGAATTTTATCTCCCATATAAACTACATGGTTTCAAAGAGTAGTTCTATGCTGGGCTTTATAAAACGTTGGTCCCGAGAGTTTTCAAATCCTACCATAACATTGCGTTTGTACACTTGCTTTGTGAGACCACTTCTTGAGTATGCTAGCCAGGTCTGGTCTCCATTTTACGGTACACACATCGACCGTATCGAGTGTGTGCAGCAGAACTACCTACGATTTGCTCTCAGGCATCTACCCTGGAATAATTCTTTAATTCTTCCACCCTACGAGGATCGCTTGAAGCTTTTGAATATGCACTCGCTTGAGAAACGTCGCTTGGTTGCCGATGTAACATTTGTGCATCAACTCTTAAACGCGAATATTGATTCTCTATTGTTACGTAACAAAATCTCTTTCCGTGATAGTAGCCACAATTTGAGAAGGCTACCTCTGTTGCATGTTAACTCCTCAAGGTCTAACTTTAGCATGTATGAACCTATTAATCGCATGTGTATTACTGTCAATAATATGGCTGAGAATTTTGTTGTTGACGTCCCTAAGCATGTTTTAAAAAAACGCCTATTTAATATTTAATTTTGTTTTAATTAACTTTTTTAAATTGTCTTGTTCTATGTTGCATGTCATTTTATCCGGTGTTCGGTGTATGTTTAGTGTAACATACTAGTACTAACACCGACTAAATGATGAAACGCATGTATTGTTGAGACGTTTATTATTAAACGTGTCCATGCAGCGAGCTTGTGTTAAGCTAGTTCTGATAGTCAATTAGATAGTCAATTACATTTTAAAGGTATTTTGACGCATTTTATGAAAAAGACATACGTCAATTGACATTTGTGGTGTGAAAGTAGTTTTAATTAAAAACTAAAATGCCCACCCCTATACATTTGATAACCACAAAATAACATAAAATATTATTTTATGAAAAATTACAGAATAGGGCCCATGATCTCGTTTGACTTTAAATGTTTGAAGTGAAACTTTTCTTGTGTATATCACTAAGAAAGATACAGTTTTTTTAATATATTTAATTTTCTACTTTTTAGTTCATTATATTTTCGCTAAAAGCTCAAATAACGGTACATAATCTACCTGACATATGCATATTAATTTGCATCTACGTTCTCTTGGGAACATTGGAGTGCATTTCTTTTCTCTGCGGTAATTAGTTTAGAAGAATATCGCACTCTAATGTAAGAATGTACTTCTAAGTATGTCAAAAAAAGTTTACATGAAAAATCTGGAAAAATTTATTTCAAATAAAAACCCATATATAACGGTTAAAGATAGAAAAGAGAAATACTCCCATGAAATATGTAAAACACTATGCACCTACACCCCCTCTGTACACAAATTCGAAAATCACGCATTTCAACGATATTTGGGTAAAACAAGACTGTTTTGAAGTTTCTTACAGAAGAAAAGATAATATGCCATTTAATAGCACTCAGCAAGAGCTTTAATTTGATATATCACACGGCCCAAATTGGAGAACCCCAAGGGTGGTAGTTACCTCCACCCCAAAAACCCCCAAAAACGTAGATTTTGTTTACTCCATCGGAAAGCTCCCCATTCACTCATTCTTAATCAGAAAACCCCATGTAAATCCATACACGCTTACTACTCTAAAACTATTTATTCCTAAAATTTCACTTTTTCATCACGGATAAATTTATTTAGTTAAGGGTTAGTGAGTAGATAAAAAGATATATTTTAGATAGTTCCACGTTCAGTACTCGCGTTTTTGGTTATGATTCAAATCTCTATATAACTTTATAAATTTGAAATGAAATTTATTTACTTATTATATATAATGTGTTAAAATTATTCAAATATTTTTTTTTTAATTATTATTAATCCCTATGCTGTTTGGTTAACTTGATGCGGTTGTGTATGGTTCTATATTTGTGATTGAGAATGTCACCAATCTGCTTCAATAACTGTCGTGATATATGTGACTGGATGTTACCATGTGCCGGTAAAGATGTATAATTTATGACTTGATGTCACCACTATCTTTGAAATCTCAAGTATTTGAAAAGAAAATTGCAAAATAAACTTAGATGTGGGACTGGATGTCTCCAATACTCTCCTTTTTTATACCTTAGATGAAATCTAAGGGGTATACTAAGTTTGTCAACGCATAGAAATAATGCTGCTGGAGCAAAATGGATTGAACACACATGCATAATATTAAAAGTTATTTTGAATTTAGCATATCCTGTCTGTGCGGATAACTCGTGCACTTACAAATCTGAAATTTTGCACACGACCTTTTAAAAAACAAAGTAAGATTAAGTTCGAAAATGAGATAAATCGGGTAACTCCTTCGTAGGGTTGCTATACAAAATTTCATTCTACATACATACAGATGAGAGGCATTCGGGGGGAGGAAAAATTCCGAAATGCCAAGTTTTGAATTATCATTACGTGATGTGAATTTGTTATACAGTTATTATTTATATCAAATCTGTGACTTATTTGAACACGCACATATTAGCTCTGTTCTTTTGTGTCCGCAGAACAGAGCAGAACAAAAGATTTACAATAGAACGGCTCATACATTTTCATAGAAAAGATTTAAATGAAGCGAACAGTACAAATAGTTCGCTTCAATCGACAGAACAATTTGTTCTTTCCAGTATATGGGAGCTCTAGAACAAGGTACACAAAAGAACACACCAATAATTACCCTCGGTATTCATATAAGGAACTACAGCGTAGCATAATATTGTGATGACACAGCGCTGTACGACGTCCCATTTAGTTTCCTGCTCGAAGGGTATCGTGCAAATACAGTGTACGTGTGTAAGCCATTCAATGACAGTCAGATTGCACTTTGGTTTCACTTACTTTGACGTTTCTGAAAGTAAATATTTCAGAGTTCCTAAAGTTTAGTTAAACTTTTTTTAAATTTATTGGTTGTAATAAATATTAAATATTTTAAATTGTGTTATTTCGGAAGCGTGAAGTGAATGCTTTGATTGAGTTCAGTGTTTTGTGAAATTACCGCTATTAAGCTTTTAATTTAAACTGATGAATTGTGCGGTGCAATGTTGCAGAAACAATCGCCGAAATTCAGACGGAAAATCGTTTTTTAGGCAAGTGAATATGTTTAAAAAGAAATATCTTCTTGTTTTATAATTATTGTGGAAAAGTTTTTTTAAATATATATAACAGAAACAGAAAAATATACGAAAATTTAAATCATGTCCGATTTGTTTATTTGAAAAATGTCAGAAGGTTTCTTCTTTTCAATGGCAGTCGTATATTTCTTTTACCTAAAAAAAGGAGGCGCTAACGATTTTTTTATTTTACACAGAAATTTGGATTAAAAAAAATATCTCCCTTCAAAATGTCATGATTTCACTACTGCGATGACAAAACGAATACAAACACAGCACACTAATACATTTCACCGAATGTCTTAAGTTTTCACCCGATATGCCGCTTCCTTGCAAACATCATGATCCGAAAACGATTTGCTAGCAAATGGTAATCTCTGGCTTAAACTTAAGAACAAACTCCGTAGTAAAAGAAACATGATTCTCGACTTATCAACCCGAGATTCTCTCGATAGCGATTTGCTTTAGATCCTAAGACGAATCGAAATTGATATTAAAACGAAGTTAAATGCGCAAAATATGTTTGGATTAGTGGTGTTATATATTAAAAGAAGCGAGCTATTCTCGTATCGTAAGCGATTCTCGCAAAGCGAGTTTTTATGGACATGTCCGTGGACATTATTATCTAGGTCACTTCATTGCACCTTTAATTATATCACTTTTCCCAGATAAACACTAGATTACATTCCTGCACTGCACATGCCATTAAACAGATCAATTATTTGTTTTGAGCATAGAGTCATTAAATCTTTTTGAGAGAAACGAAGGAATCTCGCAGTAAATTCGATTCGAAGCATAGAGGCATTCCGAAATCAGAAATGGAGAAATCTCGGACAAAAAAGGAATTGTCGTGCTAAGCTCTTTAATTTCCTCTCATTTGTAACAGCATCAGAGAAACGAATGAATCTCGGAGGAAAATCGAAATTCTCATTTATTGATTAATTCGAGATTACTTCGAGTAAGCGAGTGCTTCGTTAAAATGTTTGCAGAGTTATTCAATGTAATAGGGTATACTAGGTTTGTTATTTCATTTGAAACGCATAGAAATAATGATGATAGAGAAATATGGATTGGACACCCATGCATAATATTAAAAGTTTTTCGATTTTTGCATCGGGTGCCAATATGAAGCTTGCGGAAATAATTATATTGGTTGATTTTGCATATATGTATCGTAATAAAACTGCATAGCATTTGACGTTGCCTAATTTTTTTTTTTAAATATCAAAATGTTCATTAACGCACAAGGTAAAGTTTTAATGAATTCCAAGTTTTTCCGCACGCGTTTCACCTATTTGCGATCACTGATCTAATTTCATACTTCCCAAGGAATTCTAATTATGATAATGACTAAAGTGGGTGTCACACCGGGAGCGGCGCGGCATTTTTCAGTTGCCGCTGCACGATTGTTCTTGCAAAATTAAATGTATAAGTACGGTGACCATCCATCCTGTATTTTACAGGACAGTCCTGTTTTTTAATATTCTGTCCCTTGAGATTTTTTTGTAGATACAGGACAGCACAATGTCCCTCATTTCCTAATTTGATATGCAAATGTCCTCTTTTTAGCATATACATTGAACGAACATAAATATAAAATTATCATAAAAATCCAACTGCATACTTTCCCTACATTTCCAAAAGTGAAAAATTTATTTACTGGGATATGGGAAATTTCCTACAATCTGGCAACATTGTGAATTGTCAACTTGAAATTGAATTGTCAATGTCATCTTGTTAAAATAAAAATGTGAATGATTTTTGGTTAGTAATTTATTTATTTAAATTTAAATTTAAAATGGCATTCATTCATTTTATTAAAGAGATATGGCTCCAACAAAAAGAAAATGTAATTTCAATAATGACTTAAAAAGCGAGTTTCCATTTATTAAAACAACAAGTAGCTCCAATGTGGGGAGATGTGAAAAATGTTTGGCACATTTTTCTATAGCAAATAGTGGACGTACTGATATTAAACAGCATTTGCAAACACAAAAGCATAAAAGAGCAGATTTAGCCAAATCATCAAGTAAAGTTTTAACGAATTTTTTAAGAAGTAATACATTCAATGATAAAGAAAAGGACCTGGCTATTGTTGAAGTTACTTGGACATTTCACAGTGTTCAGCACAATTTTTCATTTAGGTCTAACGATTGCACATCAAAACTGATTAAATCGTGTTTCAATGAAAAATATTCTTGTGCTAGAACAAAATGTGAATTCATTGTTAACAATATTTTTACACCAATGTCATTAAATACAATCAAAGCAGATTTGTCACACGTTCAATGTATCACAATATATTCAGATTGTTCGAATCACAAAAATGCTAAAATTTGTCCAATATTAATTCGATACTTTCTGCCGAATAAAGGAATTCAGATTAAGATTTTGGATGTTAAAGACCTTATTGGGGAAACTTCAGATATTATTTCAAAATATGTGCAAGATACTCTTCAAAAAAATGAAATAATTAGTAAAATGATAGCGTTTTGTGGAGACAGCACAAATTGTAATTTTGGTGGTGCAGCCAGAAAAGGTCAGAATAATATCTTTCACAAAATGCAAAACTGATAGGTGTAAATTGCGATGCACATATTTTGAACAACTGCATACAAACTGCAGCAGAATGCTTACCTATTGATATTGTCAAAATTTATTCTTTTTTTTTATATTTATACAGTTAGAATTGAAAATTTCAAAGAAATATGTGAGGATGTAGAAATAGAATATAAAAACTTATTAGGACATAGCAAAACTCGATGGTTAACATTAATGCCTGCTTTGGAAAGAATCATAAAACTATTTCAAGCTTTAAAATTATATTTTATGTCTCAACCAAAATGTCCGACAATATTACGAAGTTTTTTTATAAATCCTTGTGCTGAATTATGGTTATCTTTTGCATATAGCCAAGCTTCAACATTTCATAAAGCTATTCTTAATGTAGAATCACAAAATATTTCAATGCCTGAGGCTTCAACTATTTTAAAAGATTTAAAATTTAAATTGGTCGAACGGAAAAGGGAACTGTTTTTACCCCTTACCGTCAAAAATATTATACTTCAATTGCAGAAAAGTAATGACTTTGATGAAACAATAACCAAAGAACATGTAACAAATTTTTACCAGACATGTGTTGATTATCTAAATCAGTGGGATAAAGCTTTTAGATATGTAGAAATTTTCGACTGGATATTGTTACGAAATATGTTATCTTGGGACAAGATTGAAAAAAACTTTATCCTATCTAAATCAATTTAGAAATGATTTAAAAATAAATAATGAAGATTTATTTGATGAAGTGAGCTGCGTGAAAATTTTTGCAAATAATGAAAAAATAGAAGACTGGAGGGTAAAAAATATATCAGTAGATGAAAGATGGATTGAAATTTTCAATCACTTTAAGACAAATATGATTGCATATAATAATATTGTGATACTTGTTGAATTTTGTCTATGTCTACCAGCCTCAAATGCTGCTACCGAGAGAGTGTTTTCAATAATGAATAATATTTGGACCACCGAAAAATCGCAATTAAGTAAATACTTTAAGATCATTATTAATTACAAAATGTAATTTTAAAATGAATTGTTCAGAATTTAAAGGATTTTTAATTAACAATCCAGATGTTTTAAAAAAAATCCATTCTGTGGAAAAATATCAAACTTCATAAGTAAATTTAACATTTATGTAGTTTTTTCTATTTTTTTTTTTTTGTTAGCCTTAGTCAAAAAGACTATTTATAAAACCAAATTTATTAGTTTAAATTATAATATTATAAAAACTTTTTATTTAACTTCGTATTCTAGTCAAGAAGACTTGTTATTGTTTTTACTTAATTTTATAATAATAATATAAATATATTATATGATTATTTTTTCTGTTTTTTTTTTATTTTTAACATAATTTTGCATTTGTCCTGTATTTTAATTTCCCAAAAATGGTCACCGTATGTATAAGTCACACCGGGAGCGGCGCGGCGCGGGACGGCAAAATAGTTGCCGCGCGGCGATTTTGGAGATTACTCAAAAACACAATTTTGCCGCTGTCGCTGGCGGCAAAATTCCTTTTCATTCGAAATAAGTCCGCACAATTCGTTAAATGAAGCTGTTTGCATTCATAAGTATATTTGTAATCGAACCTCATCACGTTTCTCTGTTTTTCTTCAAGCAGAGCTACTAATAATAGAATTTCTTCCTCGGAATTGGAGTACATTTGGATAAAATCTGCCGCTCTCGGTGTGAACACTCTATTTTGCCGCGTGCCACCGGGCAGTGGCACGCCGTGCCGTGCCGCGCCGCTCCCGGTGTGACCAGGGCTTAATGATTGAATAAGCTGGTTACACTTCCGGAGAAACTAGTAGAATTTTCTTAACATTAATATAATTAATTTAGAGTTGTCAGCTATATTAAATCCGGGGAAACTCAACTATCTATTAAGGCCATTTCACATCAAAAACAAGAACCGAAAAATTGTAAAAGAAGATTTTTGCTCCAATCATTAATAAAATCATATGAAATAGGATAAACTAATAATTTTACTAATAAAATAATATATTTATCTGAAATTTTTAAGAAAAACACAACTTTTATGTTTTATCGACCGAATTCTTCGGGCGATAAAGTTTTTCGGCCGATAAAACACAAAGGTTGTGTTTTTCTTAAAATCTCAGATAAAAATATACTATTTTCTCAGTAAAATTCTTAGTTTATCCTATTTACCTGGATTTTATTAATCATTGGAGCAAAAATCTTGTTTTAAAGTGAAATAAATTGAGTTTTTGGTTCTTGTTTTTGATGTGAAAGTGCCTTTAGGTTCCTCTGACGCTGATCGTTTTGATTGATCATATGCTATTGTAGACTTCTCGACGACCTCTACAAAAATGTGGATATACCTCCAAAGAGGTGGTTCTTTTTTACCTTTTCGAGTAACCTTTTTCGACAACTATATCATACTATGAATATTTTTTACCTCACCATATATTTATAATTTACACACTAAAATTACAGCTCTTTCTATGTAGTTTGAAATGTCATAATACTTATTAGTCTAGTTTATTGGTATTTTGCTTTAATTTATATAGATGAAATCATAGGGTATACTAAGTTTATCATTCCGTTTGTAACACAAAGAAACAATGCTGGTAAGTAAAATGGATTGGACATCGCATAATATTAAAAGTTATTTTGATTTTTGCATGTCCGTCTCTCTGTCCTCACGATAACTCGAGAACATGTCAACTTAGAGAGCTGAAAATAAAAAGTAAATTTAAGTTTGAAAATAAGACAAATATGTTTTCAATATAGGTATGTACATTTGGAGCCTGAGAAGCGTGGATGTAGAGAGCTGAAATGTTGTACACGGCATTTCAAAGAAATAGTAAATATAATTTCAAAAATGGGCTAAATCGGACAACCACTTTTTGGAAACGTTGGAAACGATCAGAATATGAAATTCTGTGAAATTGGTCATAATAATTTTTACTGTCCGACGAGCCGTTCTAGAAATACATAACTATATGCGAAAACCCACTTCACCAATCAAAGTTGTACAAAGCGGTAACCCTGTACGAAATTAAATACGGGCATTAGGGTATCATAAGAACTGGTCTTAGACCAATTCTAGCTTTTTTACTTGTTACATAAAACTATAAAATTCATTTTGTTTTACTCTTCGCCAAATAAAAAAAGAAAGGCCCAGTTATCATTTTTAATATTGTAATTAGGGCCCTAGGAAGTATTTTAAAGCATGAAAAAACATGCCTATATGAAAACAAATTCTATAAAACATGAATAAAGATTCCTCAAACACTTCACGGCTTCACGCCAGTAATTACTTGTCGGCATACCAATTAAACGATGTCTGTAAAATTCTTATAAGGCAAAGGCATCAGCGAACAAAAGGTAAAAACGCAAATAACGAATCTTTATTAGATCGGTCGGAAGATGCTATGACCAACTCAAAAGCTGTTATTCACTTTATGTAAAGGAGAAGAAATTTATCTTAGGTCGTCCATTGTAATGCTAGCGTTGCTTTTTTTATATCCGATTATGTATGGTAGAGCTGTATTAGGTTGTATTATGTGCTTCAGCAGCGTTATATACCTGTTCGCTGTTCTTAACTCTATTATTTTGCTTGAAAAATAGTCTGAGCGGTTTTTCACCTTTAGATTTTTTTTTTTAATTTGCAGAATTTTTGTAGCTTTCCTGTATTTTTAGATTCATGTATCTATGGGTTTTTAAAGTTGGAATATTTGCTTTTTATACAGTGGTAAGTACAATACATTATTTCTGTATTCGTAGTAAAGACGTTTAATAAAATCAAAAGAAAAAATGTTAGTAAAAATATAATCTCAGCATCCGTGTTCTACAACTGCCATTCCAAAATGGTAAAAGCGTTAGTTAAAGACCAAAGCTGAAACTCTCTGATCTTACACTTTTCTCTCTTAATGAATTCAAGGCCAAACTTTTTATACAATAGTATATCTCGATATTCCGTTCTGTTGAAGACAGTCCCGCGAAATCTCGGCTCACATATGCGAAACTCATAGATCGAGCATGATATTAAAACATCTCCAAGTACATAAGGTTGGTTTGGATTTTAACAAAGATAAGCTTGGAGCTTCGTTTATACATACCTATCTTATGTACCTTCTTTACGTTTTGTATGCTTCCTATATTTCTCTGTTCTTAACTCAGTATCGAAACCAATTGGACAAAAAAATATAAAATGTTTGATAAAACTGGGTGTTACCATGATTCAAGAATTTTTTAAGTTGCATTACAATTGGCATATAAGGTCAAATTAAACCTGTAGTTACTTTGGCTATAGTTTTATTTTTAACTTTTGTTATAATATTTGAATTTATATATTATTGATTTGAAAGCATGCATAATTAACCCTTTATTACCTACCTTAGATGAAATTATAAGTTAAGTTTGTTATTCCGTTTGTAACATAGAAATACTGATGGTTCAACAAAATTAATATTTGCATGTCCGCTCGTCTGTCTATCTATCGACGGTAATTCGAGAATGCGTTGACTCAAGAGAGCTGAAATTTATTACACAGTAATTTTATGAAATAAGGAAGGCCAAGTAAGGTTAAGATGGGTAAGATCGGACAACTTCTTCGTATTGTTGCCATACAAAGTTTTGATTTTCACTATATAGGGACAGTGTTTTCCGGCTCATAGGTCCATAGGGAAGGAGGTGATAAAAATTGAATGGCATGGGGGAGAGAGCATCTCAACGTTACCTTTCATTTGATCCTCTACACATCAAGTTCAAGCTTTTTATTTGCGTCAAAAAATCACTTACAATAGTTTCTTATCTAAACCTAATTCCTGATTATAATACCTACGGGTTTTTCTTTCGACCTGAGTTCAATTAATCTAGCTGATTTATTTTACTTTCTAAATATCTAAATTAAGAACTAACATATGACTTTTAAACTACGGCTACCGCTACCTAGTTATAATTAACTAAAAATATTTCGCAAATCTAATACTTAACTAACTTAAGTACTTAGCTACATAGCTTATATATAAGTCTACAGGTCTTAGGTTGTCTCTGCTTCTGCGACTACTTCGGTATCCTATCCTGATATTGTTGAATGTCTCCCTATTTCGGGCCTTGTTTAAAGTAGGTCCCCTGTTCTTTAAGCTACAGTCCGCCTTCCTTCTTCCTCTCGTCATGGTAGCTTTCTCCTTTCTCCCTGAAAAAGGTAAAAATTCCTTCGCGGAAATCTTTTCTTTGACAGTTTAATTTACAAAAAGGCGATAAATATTTATTAAGGCACTTTCACATCAAAAACAAGAACCGAAAATTGTAAACCGAAAAACTCAATTTATTTCACTTTAAATCAAGATTCTTGCCCCAATGATGAATAAAATCATGGGAAATAGGGTAAACTAATAATTTTACTAATAAAATAGTATATTTATTTCAGACTTTTAAGAAAAACACAACTTTTTTGTTTTATCGACCGAAAACTGTTTCGCCCGAAAATTTGTCCAATAAAACTTAAAAGTTGTGTTTTTCTTAAAAATCTGAAATAAGTTGTAAAGTGAAATAAATTGAGTTTTTCGGTTCTCGTTTTTGATGTGAAAGTGCCTTTAGTGGCAAAAATTTGGTAGTTCTTGAACAATTGGGTTTGGGTGGTTGGGGATTTTGGCTACCTGTTTCTTCATCAACTCAACCAAGTAGTCGTGTATCGGAGAAATACCAGCTTTCTCGTACAGGACCTGATTGCAATAATGCTTTCCACAGGGCCTCCGGTAGAGTACAGTGCAGATTCGGAGCGTTTTCCTCTCAAATCTCGCAAAGCTCTCCATATACATTGACGGAGTGGTATGCCATGGGGAACGAGTACGTTAGCGTGGGCCTAATGAGCTGCTTGTACATCAGCAGTTTGGTATTCAGAGTGAGACCATTCGTATATCTCATTATAGGACTGACCATGCTGAGTGCAAAGTTTGCTTTCCTAGCAACTGCCTTTGCGTGAGGGTTGATCTTAAGCCGTTCATTAAAATTTATACCTATAGGTATTTGGCGCTCTTTTATCACTTCATTATTAATAGTGATTTCGATGTTTCTTGTGTTTTGACATACGCCTTTGCGTGAACGTGCAGATCAGATGCAGAGTAAGCTCGATTTACGGACGTTGATCTTTATGCCTCATTTACAATATGATCACCCATTTCCTTTGTCGCAAATTTGGGAAATTTGGAATGCGCATATGTCAATGAGTCATCCGCGTAGAGAAGGATTGTGACTCCATTATTCTGCGGTTGATGAAACGTGAACAGGAAGGTCCCAAGTACTGAGCCTTGCGGACGCCCGCTATTATGTTCTTATGCGAAGATGTGCAATTCTTTATTTCCACAAAGAATTGTCTCTGGGAAGGGAAGCTATTTATCATCCTCTACACATGTACATACCTATCTATATGCAATCGTTCTTGAGATACGCCAGTTTTTATGATTCATTATTCCGTTAATTTCGCTACTGACCATAGAAACTGCTCCTTTCTCGAGCCTTTGAAAAAACAAACTTTTCATACACATTTTCTGTGTTACCCACAATTCCGTAAAATTTACACACAAAGGACATAATTTTTTTTTTTCTCAAATATGACCCGCTATTTGTCCTTTAAAATAAAACCAGTAGTTTGAAAGTTTATTAATATTTTTATGTAATGTGCAAAGTGAAAAAGTTTTGCAAATTCTACCAAATATTGGCTGGAAGTGGATGTGAATCTATTTTTGCTATTTTTTGTACATACACTTATTTATGTCAATCGATGCCTGAGCTACCATTTCATGCTCAAGGCAGACTGTGTATCGCTCTTGCTAAGCTTCTCGTTTGTCAATAATCTTACATCGAATCTTCACAAACTCATTCCATTTGGCAACGGCTTTCGCATAGTTAGTATTAATTGGGTTTTTATAAATTTTTTCGAAAATTCCCTGAACGGCCTTCTTATTAAAAAAAAAATGTTTGAGATATATATATATACCTGAATCATCAATAAAACAAAACTTATAAATCATTTATCATACATACATACATATGTATGTACGTATGAACTAAATTTTGCAGTACCTTTGTTAGTTTACGTTGCACTTAATCTAGGCTATCGAAAATAATTAGTTTTAGATTGATTATAAAATTTTGTTTTAATTTAATTTTGTAGGAGTATCTAATTTATTTTGCCAGCACTGATAAATAATGTGTGACAAACGTAAGATACATTCATTATACCCAAAAATGACATCTATGTATGTATTATATAAAACCGTTCTGGTAACACTGTTATTTTTGCTGATCATGATCACTATTCGCTTCCTTGAGTTTGGCGTTTGCTGTGTTTTTTTTTCAAGTGCTTTTTGTTTCTCGTCAGAAAGTCAATTTTCATTTATTCTGTAGGCATCCCCCACCATTCTATGTACATGATCATTTGCCAGCGATCGTGCACCTCTGGTGACTTTAGTTCCAGTTAGCGCATACTGAACTGAACTGCCAGTCTTTCGAGACTGTTACTCTTGTGATGATCGTTGAGTGGTTGGTGATAGTCGTCTGATCGAATTTTCTTATAAACAAAATCAATAAAAAGTTTGCTCTCGGATAAAATCTCGAAAAGTTTTGTATGAATGTGCTTCGAAACGTATATCGGAAGATATTAGCGCTGTACCACTTGTTGCATTGTGTAGTTTTAATTGAAATTTCGTGGCTAGCAATTATTGTGTTATACCAAAGGTTATAGTAGTGAAGCATTTTCGCTTTTATATAAAACGCGTACAGTTCGCTTATGTATCGTAATTTTTAATCAGTTCTTTGTTATATGAAGACATAAACTAAAAAGGTCAGAAAGAGAGAGACTGATAGAAAACCATTGCGAATATCCAGTTTTTCTCCACTCTTAAGTTTATGGTTTAAATGTATTTGTGAAAAAAAGTTGCGGGTCAACAAAATTTAAGTCGAAAAGAACAAGAAGCGAACGCTTGTTTGCCGCCTTCCCGTTTTTGTCTTTTGTTTCGTGTATTCATGTGCATTGGACCAATATAATATTTTTTCTTACTTTTAACTTTGTCCAGATCGAGATTACATTTGCTTCGTTAAAAGTGGATATTGGATAGGATTGGGACTGACTATCTGCACTTAACTCGCGTAAATGAGTTTCCATTGTGTTTTGGAATAAGAAAAATGATCGTTCATCACATTTTGTCGGGGTTTCTTTACGAAAATTCGTTATATTAAATTATGGTTTGTATGGAAATTTATAGAGTAGGAATGTCTGTGGAAATTATAATTTGTATACACTGTTTATTATTATAGGTTTACTAGCCGTTTTTAGTGAGTGAGGATATAGTATTCACATGATTTTTAACAATTGTGACTAGATCCACACTCATTAAGAAAGGCAGTTACAACAGCAACAGATAAATGGAATTGAGTATAATTGCTGTGTCTCTTTACGTACATAATATTCTATATAATACTTAGGTATCCACTTTACGTAGCTTAACGTAGAACTTGCGTTGTATACGTACACCTGCCACAGGTTGTTTAACTCTGATGTTGCGGTTCACAGGTTAGATTTTGAAAAGAGCTAGCTTGCTAGCTACAAAAAAGGCAGTACTACAGTCACAATTCACAAATCTCGACAATCTACCTACAATAAAGTAAGATTGATGATTCTTTTGATCTTTTTCTTGTTGTCCTATCCTATAGGTACGCGATTTGCTACCTGTACAGGTGTGCGTGTATATGCTGGGCTTTTGTTAAGGGTCATATGTCAGCTCTTACTGTGCTTATAAAAAAAAATTAAAATTTTTGATACAATAAGAAATATATATATGTATATATACAATACATACATATAAAGTTGAGCACTTAAGTTTTGGATTTTAAAATTTCTTAGAAGTCATCAAAAGCCACCGAACTAGTCTGAATTCAGCAACGAGTTTATTTTGCAAAATAAATTTAATTAGACGCTGCATAGCACCGTATAATCTCGTGCGTTGAATATTGAAATTATCAGCAATAGGTACCTATAGTAGCAGAGTTAAAATATTTGTTTGTAGATACCTACTGCTTATAGGTATATATCCAGATAATTTGTTTATATAAAACCCCCTGCTTATGTTGATAATTTTTTGTTTTCTTTATTGCAAAACATTTGACTAAGGTTTCATGATTTCTGCCGAACCTTATCTGGTTTGACTTCAATTACAGAAGTCTTAAAAAATCTCAAATCCGTTGCGTGATTAATTCAAATGAAGATATTTTATTTCTTTGATTGAGCGATTTATTCTGAAACTTTTTCCATTCGTAATATTTTTAATTTGCCCCACTGGGCAAAATGATAAAATTTTTGAATGTTGCGAAAATTTGCAAATTGATTTCGTTAAACAATTTTAAATAGTATGTTCGGTGTAAAATGTATTCTTTAAAGTATCTAGGTAATTTAGATTTCAGATGTATAGAACAACAAACATACTATGCGCGTGATGTAATTTATTTCAAGAAGCCACATTCTAAGAACACGCGACCGGAACCAATTTTTTACCAAGATACATTTCTTAATGGTCTTTGTGTATTATTTACTATTGTTTATTGTAATTTTCGTTAAGCTTCTAGTAGATTTTTAATCACAGTTACACAATTTTCATATGTATTGTATCAAATTCATCTAATTCGTAGAGTAAATAAATATAGAGTATTTCTTTTAGGTTAGATTGCTGATAGTTTTTCCATAAAAACTAATGTGGGTAGGTATGAAGTTATATTTTAGGAAGATTATTTCCTTGATCTAATGAAATTTTATAATTTAAGCTCTTTTCGTGCCTTAATGGCCCAAGTCCTAAATCGATGACACCGTACTTTTTTGGGGATAACACGAGCAAAACATGTATACATATAGATGAATTATTCTTTTCTTGCATACAAAAACAAAGTTAATTTCTAGTCAAGTCACATTTTTAAACTTAGCTAGAGCAGTTATCCTTTTTCTTGTTCTTTCTATGTATACAGTAAGATGGCCAAAAAAACAGAAGTGTTAAAATCTAAATGCTCATTCAGAATTTGTTAGATAATGTAATTTTAAACTTATAATCAAAATTTCGGTGAAATTCATTTATGTTTAGAGGTCGCAAAAATCGAAAATAGGATTTTTTTGACTGTCTTGGATTTTCAGGAATACTATTTCAACATTTTCTGTTATAACTTTTTAATTTGACAATATTTTTTCTTGATTCTTTTTTTAAATTTAAGGGAACTTAGCTGTTATGAATTTATTGCAGTGAAAGTCGTTTAGAAAATTAAAATCTTGTATTTTTTTATAAATTTGTCAAAAAGAAAACTCGAACCCGGAACTCCAATTTCTTGACTTCGCGTCAATTCCTTTGTAAGGAAAAGTGGCGCACGGGTATACTTTTTCTACTAGGTATAATGTAATCTACAATCGATTATCTTTCTAGCGACTATAACTTATGGGGGTCATGTAGTATATGAACTGTTTTGTAGGCAGCTACATTGGATATCATCAGCCCACGGCAACGGCACAGCGACATATACAATGATTACTAAGCTGAGATTTTTTGTTTGAGGAATCGTAGTCATTTAGTTCAGATAAATTTCTTTAAATAATTTTGGTAAGAAAGGTTTAAAAATTTTATTTCGACTCGGAAGATAAGAAAGCAAGCTTAAGGTTATCAGAACACAATTTTTCTGTATGAAGAGTAGTTTAGGGCGGAGGAGCTATTCAAATCAAGCTTTTGTCGGATTTACATAAGAACACTGCAAATATTTTAGAATGTTAGGACTCCGTTGGGGCTCTCATTTAGTAGTGTAGGAGTCTGTTTCATCAGGGTAAGTTTTCACTGTAGCGAAGAATCCAAAGAAGTAGTTGTATTGAACAAATAGATTGTTTTCCCGGTAATAAATCATAGTTATCTTCTAAATTTTTGCGTAAAGTCTTACTTCAGCTTTTTTTCGCATCTCCTTGAATTTCTTCAATCAACCTATGATAATATATAGTAATTATCAAATTCAAATGCGATAGTGCGGAAAGTTAAAATTTGATCAACTTTTGCAATGTAGTGGACTGAGCTTATCCGTGTCGCGACCTCAACGGATCCTAACCTAATCAATGAGGATAAAATGTATATAAACTAAAAATGTTAGCCATTTTTAAAACATTGACCCTGATAATTCTTTGTATACTTGTGCGGGACAATCTAAATATCATCTGTATGGTTATTCTTGTTTAACAAAAATCAGCTGGAGTTATCGTGAAGACAGATAAACAGGCGGACAGCAAAAATTAAAATAACTTTTAATATTATGCTTGGGTGTCTAATCATTTTGCTCCATCAGCATTGTTTCTAATATTTGTGATACAAACGGAATGACAAACTTACTCTATTGATTTCATCTAGTCCTAGGGTACAAAAATATATTAAATAAAAAGTTTTAAAATAAATTGCACTAAAAAGGTAAACAGTATTTTTTTTTCTCAGTGGTGATATACACAAGAAAAAGTCTCATTGCAAAATATGA
The DNA here is from genome assembly GCA_963930735.1 of Dioctria linearis. Classification (NCBI taxonomy): domain Eukaryota; kingdom Metazoa; phylum Arthropoda; class Insecta; order Diptera; family Asilidae; genus Dioctria; species Dioctria linearis. The sequence goes on along the minus strand of OZ005741.1, from coordinate 200,136,127 downwards.
ACTGCTAGAACATAGATCAAATCTTATTAATTATATATTATTAATGTATTAAGGGGGGTTACCACTGAAATCTTAAAAAACACGAAAAGTTAATACGGCTTTGCGTCAAATCTGTGCGTATTATCATGATCAAAATTCCACATAGTTTGAGAAAAAGAATAAACTTAGGTAATGACGTATCAAAAATAAACATTTCGGGGTTTTATATGTATGTAATTAGCTTTAGAAAATTCTCAAATTCATGAAATTTGCAAAGTTTGGTACATAATAAGGTACTAATGGTACATCAAGTGGATAAATTTGTACTTGAGTATGGAAGATCTTGAAGTGGAATAGGAAATGACTGAGAGAAAAGTAGTAAAAGTGTTGGTTACTAATATATTTTCGTTTGAAAGTTGCTATTTTCAGAGTCGAATAACTCTCACAATTATGATATTATTGGAAAGAAAGTTCAATTTGTAAATAAGATCGAACCTTCAGTTTATTTTGGAAAACTCAAATAGTTTAGTGTAATGATAAAGGAAACAAAGTCAATAATGTTAACCATGGCAGCGACCAAAATTTCTTGTTTTTATATATTTTGCATTCGATTTGGCGTTCTAATTCATTTCATCACCGTCAAATGGAATGATGTGCTTTCGGAAAGCTGTAGTGTGCACGCTCGGGAAGGCTATGCCGCCATTTTCTGCATTAGGTATATGAGTGTAGATTTCGCGGAATATATTAAGTTTTATCATTGGTATTTTCTTTTTTTTTGGCTTGGGTAGCGAGTTGGTAGTTCTATTTATAATCTATTTGTTTACAATTGTGAGTAACTATTATGGGACCTATTAGTAAAATTCGGTCTAATAATATTATGGAATAAAGAAGAGAAAGCTGAATATTGCTAGGCATGTAAGTTTGTGTATATGAAATATGTAATCCTATAAGCCGTTAAACAGAAATCTACCATTTTTTTTTTTTTTTTTTATTATGAAATTTTACAGGAGATATGAGATACGGTCTTTTGAAATTTGAAAAATGTGGGAAATTTTGCTTAGTAGATGTAACTTTATCATCGTATCTCCATGAAATAAACGTTATTTATTTTGGGAAGCTTTGAGTTTCCGAGAAAAATTAAGTCATTTTTCTGAAAATTTGCTTTAAGGATAATAGATATTTCGGTTATCCTTGAATATCTCAAAATGTGCAGTCTCGATATTTTTTATTTTATTGTATGGATCTTAATGCCTAATGGGTTTTAGTGAAGCTGTAGAAAGGAGAAAATGGTTGTTGGTACAGTTAAATCGAACTCTTTAAAGTAGTTCTTTGGTTATCTAGTTAATAAAATGGTAAAACTGACAAAGTGTAAGCATTGTCAAAATTATATGATACATTACAACTCAGAATTCTCGGAAGAGTTTTATTTGATGACCACCTTCAGTAAAATAAAATTTGCCCAAGCAATAAATGGTGCCAGACAAATTAAAATGTGTCTGGTCAGCAGCACAGAGCGCATACATTTCGTATGCCCCTTGCCTGCTCTTCACGCAAATCGTTTTATAAGTTCAAAAAAAATCTATCAAAAATCCGACAGCTTATGCGATCCTACCGTTCTTCAGATGCCCGAAGTGCTTTGGAGTACAATGCACACGAATACCTCAGCATCATATAGCTTTGCATGTACTTACATATAGTGATTTGTTTCAATTTTCAAATTGCATACTCTTAGGCGTTTATGATCCACTGTGCCTTTAAGAACAGAAATCGTGAGCTTTGTTTTGGTGGTAACCCGCCTTAACCAGTGTCACCAAATAAATCAAAACAGACTGATTTCAAAATAATAATATGTATTTTCCCACGTTTCTACTTAGCAGGTATATTAAAATTTATATGAAAGCAAAATTGCCATAAATTACTACGTACGTTCAGTAATGCAAAAATGTTGCTGATAATTTATATAAAAATATCTTTGTGTAATGCTAACGTCTAAACTGATCCGCAGTGGAACTAATATAACGTCAAGAAAAAGCTAATAACCTTCAGGTAATTAAATTGAGAATTTGCCAGACCCAAGAAAATTTCAACAGTTGGGTATAACAAACTAACTTTATACCTGTGATAGTTGTTATAAAGTGTAATCAGTCATTCGTAAATAAATAGTTTTACTTTTAACGCAACATTTAATTAGACATACGAAAATTATCTATCGTTCCGGCAAATCACGTTCACTTTTTATACGCTAGATGTCATTCCGTTTGTAACGCATAGAAATAATTATGCTAGAGCAAAATGAATTGGACACCCACGCATAATATTAAAAGTTATTTTGATTTTTGCATGTCTGTCTGTTCGCACGATAACTCGAAAATGCATGTATTTAGAGAACTGATATTTTGCAGTCGTGTTCTTTAAAAAAAAAGTAAATTTAAGTTCGAAAATGGAACAAATCGGGTAACTCTTTCAAGAGGTTGCCATACAAAAATGTCGTTTTTCACTACATATTTGGACACTGCCTAAGAACGCGTCAACGTAAGAGAGCTGAAATTTTGTACACATTGTTGCCATAAAAATAGTAAATAATTTCTAAAATGGATTAAATCGGGAAACCCCTTCTTGGTGTTGCCATATTTAAGATTTTTTTACATATATTGTGAAAACTGTCGGCCCTAGACGTGTCCATCAGAATATTAACTCCAATGACTTCATTTCCTCATAATCATTTTTACTGTCCGACGAACCGCTCTAGAAAGACCACTTCAACGATCAAACTTGCACTGATGACCATACGAAATTACATACGGGTATTCGGCTAGGGTATCATAAGAATGGATCTAAGATCATTCTAGCTTTTTTACTTGTTAGAGGATACTTTTGGTAAAAGGTTTGTTTTATTCAGTTCACTTTATTCTTCTGCGTTAACTTATTACATATCACATCCACAGTGGTATCGGGCATCCCATTTGAATGAGTCTACAAAGGTAACTTAGTTTTTTAAATAAGAAGTTCTTTTTAGTCACTAATATCGATAAAACTAAAAGGAAACAGTAATTTTTGTACTTTTGTCGAAAACTTCACTGCTTCAACTGGCTTGATTTGTACTTGTCAAACTTCTGTATTCCTTTTTTAATTAAAATTACCCAAACAATAGCGGTGAGGTTTTCTAAAAAGTACCTAAATACAGAGATTCTTTGACTGGTCGAGTTCTATCGATAGGATGACTCAAAAGTATTTTCCCCAATTTAATAATAATTATATTTAAAAACACCATCTTATGTCTCCTCAAAATTAACAAATTTTTATCTGAAACTTTTTTTTGTATGATAAATATGATAAATTTGTTTAATGTCAGATATTAACACTTCGTGAGAATTTAATTTTGTGTCATAATTAGTCTGGAATATAATTCCAATTTTGTCTTTTGCCTATAAGAAAATTAGGACTTTCAATTCGTATCATCCGAACTGAAAGTTTCACCTATAAGCATCAGCTGTGCTTTTTTGTGTCCACTGTGTAAAAAAAACAAAGAGGACAAGGACAAGTAAGTACATATGCATGTAGTTCGTAATACTTGTTTTGTTCATTTGTGAGAAAATATCACTAAAAATTTTGTGGAAAGTGGATGATTTCACAAACTTGTTCACTCTATATATTTTTTGATTTCTCTAAATTTACACGGAAGATTTAGATGAAGCAGACAACAAATATTTAGTTCTCTTCATAGACAAGATGTTCTGTTCAATTATGGGTGTTCTAGAATAATTTAAGATTCAATTCAATTCTCAAGTTACCCAACAAAACACAGCCCTGAGTGGTGCTCACCAAACCATTATTAAATTACCTCCGAAGAGGTGAATTAAAAGCATATAAAGCAAGAGCAGGATGATAAGAAATGAAATGAGAAACTCATTTTAACTCCCCGAATCTTATAAACTTTACGAAGGGCTACCCATACCTGGTCAATTGTTAACTATTCGTATTGCACCCAATATACGACAAAATTTGAATAGTCTGTATTATGAACATACATAAATATCAGTAGTTTCAATTAATATAGCTTATTTTACTTGCACACTATGTACACTATGCCTAACTGTCTCGTTCTTGAAATTTGACGCTATTAGCACTCGAAGATATTTCTTTTGCCTTTTGCTGTATATCGATCGTCTAGTTCAATACTGAAAAAAGTCCGAAAATTCGTTTTGAAGTTAAGTATTACAATAAGTAGAGTCATTATTCGAATCTATATTTGACAAATGTTGACTTGCTATGAGAACAGGATGCAAATCCTATTCCAGTACAGAACTGAACTTGTTTAAAAAATATATATACATATATGTATGTATACAACTTAAATGTCAATTACCTCGAAACAGTTAATTTTTTTTTTGTTCCAGTATTGAACTAGACGATCGATATGTATATTAAGCAAATATCGAAATGCATCCAAACTGAAACAATTTGAATAAGATCATAAGAAATTTTCTCTAGGTGTGTAAAAAAATGGAAACTCAATTTCATTTTTAAACTAGTAGTTATACCGTCCTAGAAAAAAAATTCGAGATTTATTTTTATTATAAAATTGTATTAAGCTTTTTTTCACCTTAAGTAACTTTTTGTAAAGCTAATACACTACTATATGTATAATTTCAATATTTTTTTCAAAAATAAAAACACTGTATACATTTACTTACATAAGTGCAAAGAGATAATGTTCCATTTATCTTGGCTCTTTTTTGTCGGCGAACATGAATCTAGTGCACGGTTTATTCAAAATCAAGTTCGTGACTAGATTTCATGCTCGTCTATTAAGTTGGGTCAAAACAAGCATCACCGTGGTCCAGCGAAGACAAAATAAAAATAAAACCATTATAACTTACAAGAAGTTTAAGAAGAACGCAAAGGAGAAGTGAATAGAAGCGACCAGCGAAAAACATTTTCGTGTGTATCTACTTACTTCACTTGCAAAAGGCAGTCAACTAGCAAAGATGAGATCGTTGAAATCCAGAAAGAAAAAAACAACTTGAAAAATTCACATCAACTGTTGGAAATGGTAAAAGGTGAAGATATACCCTGCCAAAGAAACTTAATATCAAATGGAGTGAAGCACAGAGTCAAATGACTAGCCGCAGCACATTTTCTAGTGGAAAATTGAACAAATCGGCCAAGACCAAAATATTATATCTTTTAATGCTATGTCGAATATTATTCAACATTCTGGGCTCAATACATAATGATATTACGGTAATTTTTCCGATTGTAAACTATATAAACTTCAGAATATTTCTTATTAATCAGGTTATTGCCAGCACTTAATTATTTACGCTTAAACCGTTTGGATGAATAATTAAATTTTTTTCTCCAGGTTGTATTTTTTATTGAAGTTATTCATGCATAGTTTATTGCTTCTTACAGGGACCCAAATCAACCTTAGCTAGAACACCTGCTCGACAAAATGATTCCCTGTTCAGCCCAGTGAGCTATTCGCCTATGTAAGTATAAACATTTTTTAAATAAATTTTTTCAAGTTTTCAGCGGTTCGATGATGATTTTTTCCTGTCAAGTACGATTCAAACCATTTTAATTCCTCGTTATATATTCCATACATCCAAAGTTTGTCTATTAATATTCCTTCGTCCAACGTTTCAAAGCCGCATTATTTGCTCACCAGGTTCGAACGTACCATCTGTTTGGCTACCCCGCCTCGCGCCCCAGTTCGCACTTGTCGTCATTAAACTTGTCTTTAGTTTTAGGTACATGGTAGGTGTATAACATTTCATATATCACAACCAACTGACTAATTGGAATTCCGAAAACGAGTTACCAAGGACAAAAGGGTACATGACGGGGATGCCAACTATATTCCGTCATTACGGCTAGCTGTCATTGGGAACAATATTCGGTTATATGTTTACACATTTGAAATCCAGGAAAATTGCTATTACTTCATTTCATCTTTTATATTTTTCCATTGGAATATTAACAATTTCAATAATTTTGGGTCGTTTGCACTTTTTGTGATAGAGGGTTGTACTTTTATTTATATTCGAAGTACATGTCTTATTACCTTCCAACGCCGAGATAAACAACAAAAATTTATAAGGGTAGTTTTTGAGGGATCTAGAGGGTACCTTTTTTTATGCAAGGAGGGTGCGTGGATACAATGGGAGCGGATTAACGGAAATTTCAAAGAAAAATAATAAAAAATCAGCTGATCCAATAAGTCGCAGGGTCGCTCAGGATCTGCAAAAACCAATAAAAAAAACTGAGAAATCTTTACCTAATTTGTAGGCATGGGTGTTATAGGCTATTTCGATTAAAGATAATTTGCAGATTTGCGGGGTCGCGGCGGTAATTTTTTTGTCGTAATATTCACGGGGCAAACTCTGTGGGAGAGCTGACATTGGGGTTTTTCCGAGCACGAAAAAATAGGTGAATAATTTTCGGGGGTGAAGGCTCGTACCACCCTCATAGCGGGTTGATCAAAATACGTCATGTTTGGTGTCAAATTAAAGAGGAAGGAGAGGATAATCGTGTGGTGTAGTTTGTTTTTGATTGTTTAAACGTCATAACTCACTTTTGACTAACGAAAAGGGCTTTTTTTGCACTTGGTTCATATATGTACGTCCCAGTTTCTATATTCAGCACATATTTCTTCCGGGTTTTCTTTCATATCCATTAATTCTCTGTTGTTAACATTTTTCTAATGGGAAGGGACTTTCTACGACTTACCAGTTCTTTACAATGAAGAATTGAAAATATGACCAAATTTTGTACAAAAAAAAAAATTTAATTTTTCCACCTTAAAAATGACTGATCCATTTCTTTTGCAGTTATCTTCAAAACCATTTATCGGATTCAAAAACTAATTACATGTCTAATTAGGGGACACAATGTAGATGAAAATTCATCCTATATACAAGCTTTACCGTGAATATTTAAAAGTTTTATAAGATCACTTCTGTACTCGAAGATTACCAAATTGACCATTTTCGCCTTAAAACACGAAAATCCATGTTCCTCTGTAAGCATTCCATGGATTTTCCTGATTTTTTTTTTTTTCCTAAATATTCCCGGTTATGCGGTGAACCATAATTTAATTTGAAAATACCTAGATACCTTCACAAAACACAACAAAAATAGACTATACTCTTAGTTGAGATCTTTTCTTCTGACTTCTTCACAACTAAAACAGCCGAGAGTTTTGCGATTGCGTGTGGAATAGAGAGCTGGATAATTCTCAATACAAATTCCCCGCGATACAGTATTTCCAATGGAGAGTTGAATGTGAAAAGAACTCTCTCTCCCCAACTCCCCGTGTACAAAATCTGGCCCCTAGGACTATAACAGATTCCTTTCAATTCTCAGGGAAAACGTCATTTCGAAGCTAAAATGCAATTGTGTTCTATATTATTTTAACAGTAATCCTTTCTTCTCTTTATTGCATTTTTTAATAGATGCATAAGCTCGCATTTTAAACCTACGCAATATACTGGTTAAATTGAGTACTGGATACCTAAAGCTTTAATTGTTCTCTGCACACTTTTCTGAATTGCTCTTAATATACATATTCTTATGCCTGCAACCTATTTATAAGCAGTTCTAGACTTGTTTATATCGTTCCCAACCCACTGGAAAAAAGAGCGCTCTAACAAATCTCTTGAACTGCTTCCCCGAAAGCTCGTAGCTCTTCTTTTCCCTATTCCAGTTCATTGCTTTTTAACATAGGCATGTCCTCAGAGACGAGCCTTTCACTGCTGTTCTTAAGAAGAATTTTGAAGGTGTCTTTCAAAAGCTTTAATGAGCTTTTTGAATAATCATCGCAGTGCTTCTTGCTTAACCTCATAAGAGGACTTCAAGACTGCTTCCTGAGAACATTAGTAAGGTGCTTCCGCTTACTCATGATTATTTGTGGTATTAAATTTTATAAGTTGATTCTCCTTTTTATACCCTAGATGAAATCTATAGGGTATAGTATGTTTGTCATTCCGTTTGTAATGCACAGAAATAATGATGGTAGAGTAAAATGGATTGGACACCCACGAATAATATTAAAAGTTATTTTGATTTTTGCATGTCCGTCCGTCTGTCTGTGCGGACGATAACTCGAGAACGCGTAGACTTAGACAGCTGAAATTTTGTACACAGACTTTAAAAAAAAAGTAAAGTTAAGTTCGAAAATGAGGCAAATCGGGCGCCCGCCCCCTTGGTTTTGCCATATAAAAATTTAGGTTTTTTACGTATACTGTGAAAACGATCAGTCCTAGACATTTATATTATACTAAAAACTTCTTCAGAATACGAAATCCTATGAAATGGGTTTTTATCATTTTATCTGTCCGACGAACCGTTCCAGAAATATTTGCGAAAAACCACTTCAAAAATCAAACATGCACAGACGGGTTACCATACGAAATTTCATACGAGCATTCATCTAGGGTATCATAAGAATTGGTTTTACATAGACCAATTCTAGCTTTTTTACTTTTTATTAACAAAATCTTCACCAGATTACTTCTGATCACTCTGAACTTCTCATTGAAAATGAGAAATGCTTTACTTCGCACAATAGTGGAAGAATCAACAGTTTAGATTCGTGGAAAATTATATGAAATCACCCTTTGTTTGCATTTGCTGAAACTCATCAAATAATCTTCTATAGAGCTTCCAACTGATATTAACGGTTTTCCAGGTACAAAGTTATTCATAACTGGAAGTTTTTAAGGTATCTGACATAACATTTTTATTTGTATCTCCGGTGATCTGTAACCTTTCGACTCGAAACAAGTTTTCTGTAAAAGGTAACATAATGCCCTTTCCTCGCGGGTAAATATTTCCAGTTCCAATACCTTTCACATTTACGGTGTAGTATGGAAAAATTTAAAAATTAATTTTTTTTTTCTAAATTAAAATTTTGCACCATTTTACCCAAAATATAGCGTAAAGGCACTTTCACATCAAAAACAAGAATCGAAAAAATGTAAACCGAAAAACTCAATTTATTCCACTTTAAAACAAGATTTTTACTCCAATGATTAATAAAATCATGGGAAATAGGTTAAACTAATAATTTTACTAATAAAATAGTATATTTATCTTAGAATTTTTAAGAAAACACAACTTCTATGATTTATCGGACGAATTTTTCCGCCGAAAAAGTTTTTCGGCCGATAAAACATAAAAGTTGTGTTTTTCTTCAAAATCTGAAATAAATATAACTATTTTCTCAGTAAAATTTTTAGTTTATCCTATTTCTTTGGATTTTATTAATCATTGGAACAAAAATCATGTTTTAAAGTGAAATAAATTCAGTCTCTCGGTTTGCATTTTTCTGTTCTTGTTTTTGATGTGAAAGTGCCTTTATAACCAAGTGATTTTTAATGTATTTCGGAATAACCCCTACTAAATCTACGGTCACGAACCTGGTGTAATTCGCATCTTTTTACATTTAAACTTTAAAAAAGGGGAAGCAATTGAATTAACTGATTTCAGTAAGGACACGGTTTTCATAGGCTTTTGTTGTTTAAACTTCTCTGATAAAAACTACTGTCCTCATCCAAAACATAATGATTTATGTCCTGCTTCAGCTGTAAATCCATATTATCTTATTTCATGTCCTCGGAATATATTCTGTGTTTTTTCGTGCTTCTCTCCGCACTTGAAACATATTTTCTCAACAGCTTTCCTGGATTCAGTATGTACTAGTTAATCTGACGATGAGTGTAAGCTGGCAAGTATCACGCTGTATAGTTTTGAAAGAAGCGGGCTTGCCTTTTTTTTTATATATCCGTACCACAGAGCAAAAGGGTATTAAGTCACAAAATGTAAATTTTACAGGAGAGCGTAAAATACAATAATTGTATTGTACAGGGTACAAAACAAGTAGAAATAATTATTATTTATACTTGTCTTGTAGCCTGTACAAATTAACAATTTAAACTTGATTGAATAATATGAATAATTATAATAGTCGGTTTTTGCAATTATCAAGATTTTTGAAAACTAAATTTTTTTACAGAAAAAATGGACTTAATATTTTTTTTCCTTTCAGAAAATTTTATTGATTTTGACTTAATATTTGAAATTTGCACTTTATAATTATGGTAAAGTAGGAGCTTTGAGTTTTTATGCTGGAAAAAAATGTCTTTGCACAAATAAAAAAATGATTATAAACAAGAACCAAAGAAAAAATACAAATGGCTGTAAAGTAACTGACCATTTATTCTTAAGAAATTAACAAAAATGTTTTTCATGTAGTATTCCCTTTATTATAATAGTTACATAATAAACAAAGCTGGCTAAAAATAAAAAGCTTCAAAAAAGTAATAGGTATTTACCCTAATCGTCAGTATTTTCATTCATAATTGATTCCTCATGCACAAGGTTCTGAAAAAAATTGTGGAATCTTACTGGAACCCACTTTAAGAGTTTTTGAAGATCTTTGAATTTTTTTGTGCTTATCGGATATAAAGTATCTTGTAAGGGACCACCGATTCTTCTGCAGACTGGAGATTTCTACATCTTCTATTAAAATTTACACTTTCGAAATCCTGATCAAAATCTGTTTTAAAGTAGAGAGCTCCAGGTGTTTCTTGTCTAACCTGTATAAATACAGTTTTCGAAATTAAAAATTTTTCGTTATTCTCGGTTTTTTTGATATTTTGTAATGGTGAATTGGAAGAATTGTACATTTTATTGAAGTCTTTAAAATCTCGAGTTATCATTTCATACACTTTGAAGTTTTCGTTTTTGCCTGAAATCCTAGCCAACTGTAACCAATCCCATGGGGTAATAATTTAAAAATTGGGACATTTTTTAGCCTCTCGTTCTATAACTGAGTGTATACTATCCACCTCCATGTGTGTGTGTCCACGCAGAAGAAATTTGTGACTGATCTCTTTGATGTGTGGATTCAATGCAAGCAGATAAAAATAGCACATGATCATCTGTAAATTGCGGTTTTGTGAGGGGCAATTGTCGGTCCAAATAACCACAGACCTTGTGCTTTGAGGTAAAGAATTTATGTATCGGACGAAGCATGAGGCCATTTCGTTCCCACCTCGGCCAGCAACTGACTCATCCCACATTAGACAGTTTGCCTTGTTTTCTGTTGCATCGTAAATTGTATAGCTAAAACACCAGAGATTTAAACTATAAAAACTTTGGGAATTTGCTAGCTTTGGGCAAGAAAGACATTTTTGAAGATCTATCATTAAAACTTTTTGTCCAGGATTATTTAAGGACATCTCTTTGTCCATTTTTTTAAGATTGTATCTTTTATCTGCCTCCAATAAATGAGAGTTGTATCGTGCCTGTAAGATTCTTGCGCAGCATTAGAATTTGATTGTCTTAGATTAATCAAAAATTCGTCACACATATCGCAAGTGTCTTTTGAAGGAACGGCGAAGGATAAATTAAATCCTGTATTAAAAATTTGGCTATAAAGCCATTCCTTGCCAACATTGTCAAAAGGAATATTTTCCAAGATACATTGGTAGCTTTAGCATTAAGTCACTTACAAATAAACACAAACCACTTTAGTTAAACAAAAAACGAATTTTATTTTGCAATCAGTAATGGCAAGTGCATCGCAACATATCAGACAGTGAACTAAACTAATACGTGCGTTTAAAACCTGTTCAAACGTGTAGAGAGTTGCACTGTTTCCATTGGCTCACGTTGTGATCGTGGACTTAATACTTTGTCTGAATTGTATTATGTGGGACTTAATACTTTTTTTTTTGACATAATATGGTTTTGCCCTGGGTGATTTATGTATTATGTTGGACCTAATACATGTGATATAAAGAAAATACTGTTTTGTTCCAGAAGCAAAGTGGACTTAATACTATTCATAAAATGCTATTTTCGTTATTTTACGTCCAATCGTTTTATGTAGCAGACCACTAAATAGAGTGCGAAATTCAAATCCAGATGAGCCAAAAAACGGAAAAATTGAAATTTACGGATATATATATATATATAAATATGGCGAAACACAAATATAGTTTTGAGAAAAATGGCATCGCAATAGCGTCAATTCAATAACATTAATTTATCGCTAAATCTGCAAGTGTTCCAGCATGATGAAATATTAGCACAAGTTCAAGAAAGTGAAATGAATAAGATTCTATTACGGATTTATGTACGTTTTCTATCCCCGTAGCAGAATAGCAAGGGCTTCGTGTTATTGATAATTTAAGAAGTGAAATTGGGTTTCGAGATATTTAAAGAAATTCAAGGCAGAAGCACATCCAAGTAAGCCTGAGTCCTGGCCTCTCTCAGGCTTCTTCGCATCTCGTCTCAAGGCTTGCCTCAGAAAATTGAAAAGAAAATGATACTACCGGGCTCGGTGCTGTTGACAGAAGTTCGCCTGAGAGAGAAAAGTTTTCAACATTGAGCAAAGCACGCCTTGAGGCTAGCTGCTGCCTTGGTTTTGTGTTGCATCATTTAAAAACCCGTGTTGGAAATTTTGACAACGCCGCGAGGAAGCCTCGAGACCTGGATAGTGTTTCTGCCATTATTACGTACTCAAAGTTGTAATCACTTACTGTTAGATTTTTAGGTAGCTTTATTATGTATGTCTAATGGAAATAGTTAAGTACTTCGTCCTGTCTTCTTCGTTTTTATGTCAATATCATAAGAGTGTTTGAAGTTAAATTTTTTGATATGACACCTTCCAAAATTTTAATCAAAGCAAAGTTCATTCTCAGCTTAAGTAAAATGATAAACAGGACATTGCCATATTTAAAATATTTAAAAATTTTGAACTTCTTGAGGGAGGTTCCTTCAATATAGACTAATTCTGTCAATAATTCAGAGGTAACTTGGAAAAGTTTTACGACAATTAGAAATGAGGATGTTTATCGCTGGTGTCATACAATCAATAATAAAATCCATTAAATACTTTGTATGGTTGGTATTTACTATCCTGAAGCTGTGCTGATATTTTGGACATAATCATATATGTATGTACGTAGTAGTATCATCTAAAGAGTTTTCCAGATGATTGGGCACCTTATTCCATCAGCTTCAGAAGCTTTGCTGTTTTTAATGCCATACGCAGGCTGCAAGTTAATCGAAAATCTGTTGGTGGTTGCTTTCTTTGCTAATCACTCTTCATAATTGCTTAGTTTCATTCTTGGTGTCATTATAAAAAGTAATATTATCAAAATTTCAATCTCACTATTTCAGAACTAAAACTCCGAAAACTCCGTCAGAAAATTTGGGAAAAATAGTTTACACCTTTGGAAATTCTTCTTTAGTTAAGCAGACTTGGACATCAAATAACAAAGAAAAAATTCTATTAAAACAAAGATCTGTTAACAATGATGAAGTGATGAATGTAAAAAGCAAGTACATGTTCGACAATCTTTCAGATAAGTGCCTTATTTTGGGCGATCATTTATTTAGCATTGGAAAAGGAATATGCAAGAAAGTATTTGGCGTAGACGCCATCGACTATGATATACAAAATGTTGATATTCCTAATCAGGATGTAATTAAAACTGTCGGTAGAATTTGCTGTGATTTTGATGGTAAACTTGATCCAGCATCAACGATTCTCATTGATGCCGATGAGATGAAATGTCGCACAGTTCGCCTGAATTTTAGCAAAACAAAGTCGTTTGGAATATTTCCAGGTCAAATTGTTATGGTATCCGGAATCAATCCCAGGGGTGATACTATATTTGTGGAGGAGATATTCACGGAGACGATATTAACAATCCCGAGTCCCCCAAACATAACTACAGAAATAAGTTTTTTGATAGCCGCTGGACCATACACAAATCATGATGACCTGGTATACGACCCATTGCATGATTTGGTGATGTATTGTAGGGATCATAAACCGGATGTCTTGATTATGACTGGACCTTTTCTGGAAGCTGATCACAGCTTAATAAATAGCAATGTTCTTGCTGAGACATTTGAATCATTTTTCGACAAAATGCTGTCAGGCATTGTGGAAACACTTGGGTATACATTTTTTTATTACTTTTTTAATTAATTTGTAAAGATCCTCTTATCTTTAGCAGTGAAATTACAATTTGCTTAGTATCTTCGTACAAAGATGCTATTAGTAATATGGTTTATCCCACGCATCCCAGAAATGCAACAAAAACCACATATCCGAACGTTCACATGCTACCTGATCCATGTATAATCGATGTGAACGGAATATCTCTCGGCATCACCTCGACAGATATTATAGATCATCTTATGACCGAAGAATTATCAGTGTAAGTTTAGAAATAAAAATAAACAGATAAACGAACTTTTAATATTGTTTTTCTTTTTTCAGTAATGCTGGTAATAAGGTGAAACGTGTTGTTAATTATTTACTCCATCAACAATCGTTTTATCCCCTTACACCTCCGCCGATTGATTTGTGTTTGGATAGCACTCTAGTCAATAAGTTCGGCAGATTAGATATTGTACCAAATATTATGATTTTACCCAGCACACAAAAATGCTTTATTAGGGTAAATATAAAAAGAATATTTTAAGCATTTTTTTTATCCAAATTTATACAACTTTTGTGTAGGATGTGAACGGCTGCCTTGCGATAAATCCGGGAAATTTGACAGATAAGAAGGGTGGAACTTTTGCTCGTCTTATGGTGTATCCCCCAAAAGAAGAAACAAATATTGTTAATTATATGGCATGCCAAGTAATGAAAGTGTAATCATCTGTTAAAGAACATTTTTATTTAATATTTATTTCCTTTCTACTTTCCATTTAAATCTATTAACACAAGAAACTTAAATGTAACGTTTCCATCCGGCATTGATCTGTTCATTCTGTTCCAGCGGTAAATGTAGAGACAAGCGAACTTTGCACATCAACGTAATGTGTAATCAAAAAAGTACGTTAAAAATTTCGAGCTCGGCTTTTTTTCTGTCTTTTATATTGAACTAAATACTATTTAGGTCGTGAAGTGTGGTAATTGAACTGTTATTTAGTGACGAATTCCAAATGGAAAATCCAGAATTTTACTCTGCTCCAAAAGGAATCTCTTAATAATGATAAAGCTTTTGCCTGTTCTTAAGTATTCATGTTATCCTAGTTTTCTTCAATCCCTGTAAAAGATCGACACGAAAGTTACTTAAACTTACATATAAATACATAAAGGATCGTATTCGACTGTTGGAGCAAAGATTTTTGACTACATTCGTGGAATTTAGAAATATTCCACAGCAACGAGGAAAGAAACTCTTGAGCATCTATTCGTAAAATCCATGACCTTTTTAAACTACCTTTGAAAGATGGTGATATCATCAAGGTGTATCGTGCTAACAGAAAGTGTACAACCCAGTAATAGTTAAGTATTCCTCTTAATTTTTAATGGAACGTTTACTCTTAGCTTCCAAACTTAAAAAGACTTTATTTGCAGTATTCTAGGATTCTCAGGATCTGAAATTATTTACATCGACGAATTTTTAAATATAGAAATGAAATTTATTTAATTCTTGTGTCAATGCCTACGTACCTGAGTATGTTTGCAATTTTGAGAATGAAAAAGCTTTATCTAATCTTTGAAATTTTTCATCCATCACTTTAGTTATCCTCAAGGGCTCTATTTGTAGATGCTATAAAATTTTGAAAAGTATTTTGGGTTCGTCAGAAAATAGACCTGAATTATAAATATACGTTACCAAGCTCAAATCATACCCATTAAATTTTTTAGGAATGGGGATTGATTTTTGTATCGGGTGAATTGTATAGAATGGTCTGCACGTGCACATACAGGGTTACAGCATGTTGTGCAACATTTCCGTGTGGGTCGCCGCTTACCCTCCTCTTTGCAAATAACGCAATTACCTTCGACTTTCAGTCGGCCTGTTTGATCCCGTGCTGCTGGTCCACTGGACGTGGATGTAGATGGGATTGGTATTTGGTGTCCCTTCATGCATTCGATAGTATATCTGGTCCCGAAGTTTCCAATAATGTGTGAATTCGCTGCTCTGATTTGTACAGCTAGCATGGTGAGGGCTTCACTAAGATCTTGCAGAAACGTACGTCTCTTATTTTTCTTTGGTTAAAATTGTGCGTATCGTATATAATGAAGGTTGCCAAAGCAGCTACATTCAAAATATTATAAAAAATGCTACTTTATGCTTAATATAAACACAAACAAATTGTCCTTGAGATGTTCGAAAAACTGCATTCCTGCAATCAACAATTATCCTACCTCCCAAGTTTTGTAAGCCATATGCAGCATACCCACTTTTCACAACAGGCCTAATAATAAAAAGTCTGGCGTGTATTTCTAATTCTAAAACTTTACTCTATGTTGTATTAATCCAAAAGTAAATCAATTCAATTGTATAATTCATAATACCAAGACTAGTGTGCATCTATGGTAAAGTTGTAAATTCAACTAACATAGCTTCGAACTTCAAGTGAGAACCTAAGAGCTAGTTTATAATTATGGCTTTTGTTTTGTTACATAATTCTTAATCTAGATCTAACTCTAAATCTAACTGTAATGTTTGTACTGCAAGGCAAGAATCCTGGCCGAATTTTACTTCGTACGTGACTTTTGGGTCCAGGTGAGAGCTGTCGTTATTTGTGGGCTGATTTGTATTTGGTTCGTCCGTTAAAGTTTAGTGGTTAACCCATTTGCTGTCAGATAGTGTTTGAGTGCGGGGAGTAGTGCGTTAGTGTCTTCTGTGGTGTATTTGAGGAGTTCTGTTCGTCCTGTCGTTATGCCTCTTTCGTCTAGTAGTCTCGGTAGTTCCTCGCACTCGTGGAAAATGTGGTGCGCTGTAATAGGTGGTGACAGATAGAAAAATAGCATTTTTAAAAGCAATGAGCCCAATGACACCTATCAGGCTTGTCAAAAATTCCTAATTCGACCAGTAGAATCTAGTATAAATAGCCCAAATTACAAGCTGGTTAAAGAGTTAAACAACGTATTGAAAAACGTAACACCCCAGTTTAACTATACAATGAAAAACTCTTTAGATATTGCGGATAAAATTAAAGGTCAAAAATGGCCCGAACCAACAAATACAACTTTTATTTCTTATTGATTTAGTCTTAAAATAAATTTATTTTGTTTTTAATAAAGAATTTTACAAGAAAATTGATGGATTGGCTATGGGCTCACCTAGAACGAAAGATTTTCAATTCGAAAAATTCTATGCTTGAAAAAATACAATTCTGTTAAGTTCCTAAATTCCTTCAACAGTAAAATTCAATTCTCAATGAAATTGAAGAAAATGAATACATTAATTTCTTCAAAATGAAAAAAAAAAACAGGACAAACTCAAATTTAAGATTTATAGAAAAGATACATATGCAAACATAGTCATACAAGAAAATTCTTTCACACACTTCAAATATAAACACTCAGCATTTGATAACTTGGTACGATTAAGAACATAGCAAGCAATAACGGGTTCAATGATAAGTTAATAGATGAAATTTTAAACAGAAAATTTAAAAATAAACTTATGAAGGAAATTACTTGTTTAAGCAGAATTGTATCAACTGAAAAAAACTTGGGCCTCATTACCATATTACGGAGGGATATCGGATATAATAGCTAAGGAACTAAAGAAATGTGATATACACGTAGGTTTTAAAACGCCAAAATATCTTAATAACCTATTGCCAAGTATTAAAGATACTACTGATAAATTGAATAAAAATGAGGTTTATTGCCTAAAATGCGCAACATGCCAAGGGGTATATATTGGGCAAACAGGGCGATCTTTCAAAGAAAGAATAAATGAACACTTCAGTTCGCTAAGAAATAATAATTTCAAATCGAACTTTGCAAAGCTATTAGAAAATAAGCACATTTTTGACTTAGAACCAGAAACTAACAGAACACAAAACTAAACTTGCTAGAATCACTCAAAATATCTCGAGCTCTATTCGGTTCAAACTCTGCATGCTTCAACGACCAAATGGGTCTTTGTCACTCGCCGGCTATGCAAATTTTTAGTGTACTGCCCAGCTAGCATTTAAATCGTTGGAACTTGTGAATAAGTGTTTAGCCTCTTTGACTATATGGCTGCCAGTTTGCCGCTAATATCATCCACATATATGTTCCTGTCACATACACGTTGTTTTCGTATGCTTCTGGATCGTGGCTGGGACAAACTTTGCCACTTATATATCCGTAATTTTGAGGTAGGATTTGTGAAAGTCCGGAACGTAACAGAAACAATCTTTGCTCCATCAAAATTTTGCAATCTTAAAGAAAGATTTTATGGCAACAGCCAACAATTATCACATATAAATATCGCCACTTTGGAATGGTTTCAAAGGTTTTATGGAACGTGACAAGAACAAAAATTATTGTTTTAAAATCCCAGCCTCTTAGCAAAATATGAAGAAGAAAACAATTGGGATTTTGAAATTGCAGCTACGAATTTCTGCCGCCACAAATTGGCAGACTCTTTAACGTAGATATATGTCGACACCAAGGGCGATAACAGAGGTCAACTGTTCCAAAGTATTTTCATGGCGGATGGTCGTGATAGGTAATAGACAAGATTCGGATATCGAAACTTTAACCATTAAACTATGTGCCCGCTTTGAAAATGTCATTATTTACTACTTCCATACTTAAACAAGCACATCGATGCGGTTCTATTACATGAAGAAAAATGCTTAAGTTTTTCTTCCGCATAGCTAGGGCTCAGACGCTTCACTTTTTACGGCTGAGAGACATTCGGGGATAGGAAAAATTCCGAAATGCCAAGTTTCGATCGGAAAGACGGACAAGCACACCAATGCTATTGAAAGGAAATTGACTCGGCCATTTTAAAATTACGAAATTTTTGATCGGACGGCTGTACAGTTGTTTAACTACTATTTGAGGTGATAATATAATAATTTAATTATCATTACGTGCTGTGAATTTGTCATACAGTTATTGCTTATATCAAAAACAAAAACTGTAAGTTAATTGAACATGGACACAATTAACTTCGGTAATCATATAAGGAACTACCACGGGGCAACATTATTGTGTTGGTACGTCTAAGCAAAGGGGGGGGGGGATCTTCCCTCTTCGACCTGAAACGTGTGGGTTGGCCGATAGCCTGTCCTTTTTGCTATATGATCTAAGGTCTTATCAGCTGACGAGCGATCAATACACTTGACGTTGTCATAAAATTTATGACAGACATAAGAAAGAAAAATGTAAGTATATTTCTTCATGTGGTAGGGCTGTATCGCATTTTACTGCGTGCCGTTGACATGTTTATGGAGACAGGAACATAGAAATTGAGCAAACTGGCGGCATTAGAGGAACTGCCTTTTATTAAGGTGGCTGGAACTTTGAAGTCGCCAAATTGTTGCCGCTTCATACTGACTGCCACTTATTTACATAATCGGGGATTTCTAACCAGATATATGTATGGTATTGCCACTTTGGCTGAGTACTTTGGGAAAATGGCCGCTTTATGAGATAATTATGGATGACCATTGGATATAACCTAAAAACAAAACCTTATTTCATATTCATTCTTGCATGGAAATCAAATTAAACTATATTATTTTGTCATATTTCAGGTGAAGATTCTCTTGGAAATACTTAAAAATAAATTGTTAATAAAATTTTCTTTTCTTTAATGTAAATTGGGCCTGTTTCAAAGGCGCTTTCTAATTTTTCGAAGTATCATACGGCATTTCAACAATAAAATTTTCTGCGAAGCTAATTTTCCCACAGAGGCAGTCAGAAATATAGCATTTTCAGATTTAATTAAACATTTTCCAGAAAGAATTAAACCTTTTCCACAAAGAATTTAAACTTTTTTCACAAAGAATTAAACATTTTCCATAAAGAATTAAACCTTTTCCACAAAGAATTAAACAAAATTCATAAACAATTAGACAAATAATTTTATTATTTGTTTTTTACATTTGTAAATATTTTGACGTCAATGAAGTGGTTCGCCAACCGATGCAGGAGCAATTTTCATCATCATGTCCATTATAAAATTTACAGCATCTGTAGAATTTATCTCTCTAACGCTACTTTCTATAACTGAGGAGAGGGTGTTCTCAACGGATGTATCTGCGAGAATCCTCCTCGCAGCTCCTTTTATCTTTGAAAACGCTTGCTCTATAGGATTCAGCATAGGTGAATATGGTGGAAGAAATTGTAGTCGTAGATTATTACCGGTGGCAACTACCTCTCGAACAGCATTCGTCTTGTGTATGGCGGCATTATCCAAGATTAACCATGCATCTCCTATATGTGCAATTTTACCTATAAGCTCTATAAGGAATGAACAAAATTTATCGGAGTTGCATGTTGAATTTGAAATAATTTTGTAATGTAGAATTCCATCATTGTTCAGTTTAGGTATTACTATCCATGAATCTGAGTTGTATATATAAAAAAAACCAAATAAAAAAATCATTCCTTTAATTGTTTACGAATTTTGTTTAACTCTGTGGGAAATGTTTAATTCTTTGTGGAAAATGTTTAATTCTTTGTGGAGAAGGTTTAATTCTTTGTGGAAAAGGTTTAATTCTTTCTGGAAAATGTTTAATTAAATCTGAAAATGCTATATAACTATGAAAAATGAATCTTATTAATTTCATTCTGCCATATCTAAAATTTATTTCTATAAACACAAGTTCAAATTTGTTCACATATACTCATCATAACTGTCATTAATACATATAAAAACTTTAAAGAACCGACACAAAAAGCTCCTTAGGAATTAAGTTCCGAACTTTATGGACGGGAACATCGCACGATAAGAGTCTGCCACTATCAAGTATACATAATTTCCACGTTCGGGATATGTAGCCGCTACGGTCCCAGGTAGTATGCAACCACTAGAAAAGTGTTCCCCACTATTGCGACAGGCACATTGCTGCGATGTTCCTCGGCATATAAATACTAAGTAGTCGGCAATTTGGATAGGGATCGCCATAGAATTTCTGACAATTATCTTCAATAATTGTCTCAATAATTCTTACTTTCCTGATGTCTGGAAAACCGCACGCATAGTTCCAATTCCCAAAAAAGGAAACTCGAAAAACCTTAATGAGTTCCGCCCTATCTCTCTTCTGTCCAACCTGGGCAAACTTTTCGAGAAAATAGTCCGCCAACACATAGAAAATACCTGCCTCGACCTAAATATCAGGCAAGATACCCAATTCGGCTTCAAGCCCCAGCACTCCACTTTTCACGCTTTGCTCAAATTCCTCTCTGATTCTACAAACGCCCTCAACAAAAGGGAGCAGACAGTAGGCTGCTTCCTTGATGTAGAGAAAGCGTTTGACTCAGTCTGGACAAACGGGCTAATATTCAAAATTATAAACCTCGAGTTCCCGCCTTATCTCACCCGGGTTATACATAGCTTTCTGTCATCTCGGAATTTCTTCATAGAAATTGAGAATGTCAAATCTCAGGAAATATCAGTCAGTGCTGGTGTCCCCCAAGGTTCGGTCCTCGGACCAACTCTCTTCAATCTTTTCACCTATGACCAGCCTATCAACGACTCAAATTCCACCACACTACTTTATGCTGATGACTCGCTTACGTACGCCCACTCCATGTCATCCAATTTCGCTGCTACGAAAGTGGAGCGTCATGTCCTCTAACTTGACGAATACTACAGAAAATGGGGCATCAAAATCAATCTTAATAAATCTGAAATGATTTGCATCCGAAACCCTTCCACAAGGGGAAGACCCAATCTCGCCACACGAGCCAAGAACATAGAAATTGAAGTCAACAACGAAAAGCTCCAGCCTTCAAAGAACGCCAAATATCTTGGTGTCTCTTTCAATAATCTGTTGAAATTCAACAACTACGCCAAGCTAACCATGAGGAAAGCAAACTACGCTTACTCCCTACTCAACCCTATTATCAGAAGGAGAAACGGTCTCCCGAAAGATACAAAGCTGCTTATATATAAACAGCTCATCCGCCCAATCATATGCTATTGCTTCCCCATCTGGCACACCATTTCACCATCCTATATGAAGCAAATTAGCGCCCTCGAAAGAAAGATCCTAAGGGCCTGTACAGGAGTGTATAGAAAACCTGACGGACACTACTTTCCCAACACCTTTTTGTATGACAGTGCAAACATCACTCCAATCGAGGACTACCTCCTTTCTCTCGCGGTCAAACAACTTGAGAAGATCTCTCAACATCCTAACCCCCTCATTAGCCAGCTTTCAACGCAACTTCAAGTTGAAAATCACCACTACTTATCACCTCTCCACCTAATCAACTCGGAAACGAGAAACATTTATTACCTGGGCGAAAGATTTACTTTCTTCACTAGTGCAGGAAGCCACCATCGTGGATACGACAACATCCAGGCATCTCGATCATCGTGGGATTTATCAACGCTGGACCATTCTGGACTTCGGGATATTTCTCACCATGCTGGAAGAAACGCCGGTCTCCAACTTACAACAAGTTAGAGAAATCTCTAACATTCCACAACTTCCCACTACCATCCAACTTCCCTATTCCTCTAAATTCCAAAATTATCAAATAACAGACAAGAACACAGCTTGCCGTCGCGCAACAGGCTGTAATAATTTCGACATCGTGTAACCTTAAGTTAATATAAATTCGAACAATTAAAGTGCAAAGTGAATCAAAGACAAAAGTGAATTCTAGGCCAAAATTAAAGCCTGTACGTAAACATTTTCAAATATCCCGGGATATCGGTTCGGTAATAAATTCGCCATAATTCGTTTTATTTCGTTAATCGCGTGTGAAGAACACTTGACTTGACTTGATTTGGATAGGGATGAAGTAAGTGATCGGTACACATTCCTGTCCTCATAAATTCATTTTTAATTTCTATTATTTATAATGACGTACCACATAATCTCCACAGACAAAAATAGAATGATATCCTTGATTGCTCCATCGGATAGATTTTTCGTTTGGGTTGCGTTTTTTAAGCAGTTAATAATTACCTTAAGCATTTCATGCTCAAATTGCTTTTGTCGGATCTATTTGGGTACTACAAATATTACAGGTTACCGTAGAATGCTCGCTACATGGCGGTCAAGACAAACTGTCGGCGACTACGTCTGTTCTTCCTGGGGAATATTTTATCATAAGATCATATAATTGGAGGGACAACACCCATCTTGCTAATCTGCCAGTTCGAGACTTAAGTGGTATTAACCACTTTAAAGGCTGATGATCGGTAATTATAGTTGTATGCACTCCTTCAATACCACCACGGAATTTGTTAAGGGTCCATACTATTGCTAGGGCTTCTCTCTCGGTAGTGGAATGAATAATTCTTACCTGCTGATGTCAGAAGCCGACTGGGGTATTCTATTGGTTGCTCTTCTGAGCTCTCCCCCTAGATCAAAGCTCTACCAATAGCATAACTACTTGCATCCGTTTTTATTATGAATGACGAGTTATTATGAGCTTGCTTAAGTATTGGAGCTGACGTCAAAAGTTTTTTTTAGAATGCCGTACGCTGATTGCTGTTCATACTCCCATTTCCACCGAGATTTTTTTTTTTTGCAAGTCGGGTGAGTGATACTATTTTGACGAATCCCGGTATAAATCTCTATATCAGGAGCATGTGTGAAGATATGAAATCAATTGTTTCAAATTTGTTAGGAGGACAGGGTCAATATCGCCTCTACTTTTTCAGGATCAGGTCCAATCCCTTTTTTTGTAATAACATGGCCAAAGTATGTCACTGACACTGGAGCGCAAGTCCATCGTTGACATATGCTGTGGTATGCTGTGCATACCTGTCCCAGACAGTAATTGCATTAAGTTGACGATAGTCAATACAATCTTTGATACCTCCATTATTTTTTGGAACGAGTACCACTGGAGCGCCCTATATCGATTCACATTCTTCAATAATATTCTCACCTAGCATTTTGCCAACTCCTGGCGAATTTACTGTTCTTTATACGGGGAAAATCGGGAAGGTGGTACTGCTAGTGATTTGCAATCAGCTGATGCTGTACTCTCATTGCTTACTTTAAAAATATATATCATTAATCGATAATAAAAGTGTATTGAAAAGATTCCTGTCCTTGTCACTGAGGCAACTAGCTTCGATGGTGCGAAGTTCGATGTGAATCGCTACTATGCGCACATTTGCAGAATTTTCTCGCTATGGGGGATGTGGAAATAGGTAAGCAGATCTGGGATCGAATTGCAGTAGCGAAGCATCACGAAATTTTTCAGAGGTATGTCCTGGGGAGTAATCATGCACCAAGGTGGACTTTCTAGTCGATGTAACTTCCATGGAATAGTTCCCATAGTTGCGGTGTCGGATTAATTAGAAAGAATGCTAGAGTATCGTAGTAGTCAATAAAATATGAAGAGGTTATTGAAACAAAATCTTTCGTTACTGGGTCATTCCATAATCAAAGAAAAGTGTGACATCAGTAATTATGTTGGAGGGTTTGTGAAAACAAAAATACAAATAAAAATTTTTCTTTGTACAATGCGTATTTCGTGTGTTATGGCATTTTCAAAATTTCGCTACCTACAAATAAGAAAAAAAATTGTTTTTGTACAGGCTATCTCGTATGTGGTATTGCACGTGAAGGCTATGTTAGAGCATAAAATTTGATCCGGATAACCGGATACCCGGATCTGCAAACTATCCGGATCCATTGCTTCATTGGGAAAATATAAATTTCTGTGAAACAATGCAATCTGGAGGAAATTTTGAACCTTTTTTGCTTATTCTGGATCCGGATAATAATAATCTGGATATTTCAGTTCTACTATGGATAGGTCATACTTAGTCAAGCAAAAAATTGTAGTAGTGGTGGAGGAAATCCTAATCCTAAATCCGAGATAACGAGACTTTAAGATATTTGGGTATATTTTCACACATCACCCTGTAACTTCTCCACGTTACATCCTATGAAGTTGATTTAAAATTTGTTAGATTAGTATTAGTTGAAACTTTCAACAAACAAATTCAAGATTTCGGAATTTTAGCTCGGTTTTTTAACTACTATTTTTATCAAAAGTTTCAAGTTTTCATATTGGATTTAAGAAGCCCAAAAGTTTTCCCTTAAAATGACCTATGACACTCTGTACCCAAAATGTTACCCTTTTTGCGTTTTTTGCACTTTTTCTCTTAAGTATACCCTTATTTTGTCATCCCGTTTTAACGCACAGAAAAAATGCTGGTAGAGCGAAATGGTAAGTAAGGTAAACAAGGTAAATAAAATTTCAAAAATTGATTAAATCTGGCAACTCCTTGCTGTTGCCATACAAAACTTTGGTTTTCTCTTTATATTTGGTAATGAGTGAATTGAGAATGCGTCGATGTGCAAATATAATTCCCACATTTGGGCAGGGGCTGGACGCACTGCATTGTCCGCCTTAGACAAAATCCAAAAGAAGGCCTTCCGCGGCTTATTAGTGATAACATATCATTAGCAACTATTGATTCTCTAGACTCTAGAGCATCGGCGTCTGAGTCGCAATAATCGCAGTCACCTTCTTGGCTCAACCCTTGTGGTTTAAATCGGGCAGTCTCTTCTTGGATTTGCCAACAGCACCTTGGATTTTCATTTCATTTAACTGTTATGTTCATTGAGGATATAATATTATTGGTCTTAGGCCAATTGTAACTTTTCTTCTTGTTTAAAATTATATATTTATAGATAACGGTAGTTTATAAATGAAATTTCAAATTGATTATACCGCACGTGTACTATAATAATAAAAGATTACCAAACAAGTATGTGCGGAATACCAACATCTTTTATCGCTAAATGTAAATGTTTTACATCTGGTGCATCCTAAGTGGTTCAAATTGCAGGCCGCAGACATATTATTTTCGCTATAACTTGGGTTAGGTATAAGGGTTGCTGCCGCAGATAAGCAGTCCGCTTCACTTATACATCCTTCGGATCCTTGGTACTCCTTCAGATCATGGGACTCGTTAAAAAATAAGCTCTAGATCCACACTGCTTCACTTAGGAATCTCAGGATACACTCTCTTACTTTGCAGTTCACACATACCTAAGAAGTAGCTACATAGTAGCCCACCACTCTTTATCATTATAGCAGGGCACTCGCAATGTATGTGTTAAACTGATTTTCTACTTCCGACGGATCGTTGCAGCTCCTGAAGTAGATATTTTCTCTCAGCTAGCTTTGCATAGCTGCACCATCGTTAATTTTACCAACGCACTATTCAACACCTTAATGCCCGCCTGGATGCCAGTGTACCGTGTAGAATTACCGAATGCTACCAATTACTCATTCCTATCCCAATCACACCTGATGGGCATCATTGCATTGAAATCCCTACGCTACAAGATCATAGAGTTAAAGAATGAGCATAAGGATAAGCTAGGGACTAATAATAAAAAAAGACATTAGAAAATTTAAAAAGTTTGAAATTGTAGATACATAACTTCTGACTGGTACTAGATAAAACTGTTGTACCAATTTGGCAGATCTGTCTAATGTCTATCACAAATACTAATGCGTCGATAAAGTTATGACGTTATTTTATCGACGCGTTTATAACGTCGAAAGCTATGATAGCAATTTTATTTGAAGTAATTTGAACTGAAAGAAGTTCATTAAAGGCAGAAAAAATGCTAAAGTGATGTCATAGACAAATTAATAACAAAGATTGGGCAAGTAAAATAAAAATTTTTAACGCCTCTCTTGAATATTAAACCGACGATGTCTCGACTTACTGATGTAATAAAATTGTAAGCCAGCAATTCCTTGCCTCGATCTGATGTAGAGAAGCCCTCAATTTTTTCTTAGAAATTTACTTTTCTTTAGAATCAAAAAATCAACAATGAAAGTATTGTATCTGAAAGTAACTCTTGTTGGCCACCAATAATGGCCTGTTGTTGACCTGCAATAATGCATAAAATTCTAAAGTAAAGCTTAACTGGAGTGCCGATTTGCCCCCTTACCATGCAAGATGTCAATTAATTGACTTGCAAAAGCTATCTACAAGACGTAAGATACGTAATGTCATGTTTATAAAGGATCTGCTGGATTAAGAGTTGTCTCTCCTTCCCTGCTTGAGCATATTTACTTTTACACTCCATCCAGAAATTTGAGGTTCTTCTCTATCTTATTTGAATCGCTTCATAAATCAAATTACTGTCTTAATGGTCCAATTGCTCGTTCTGTTCGTCAGTTTAATCTTTGTAGCTGCATGATTGACTTCAATGAAAGTAGATGCATCAATTAAAAAAGCTGTTAGTAGTTTCATCGCTTCTCTCTCTTAATTACTTTTTTATAATTATATCATTGCTAGATTTATACCATGATTGTCATGTGATTTTTATTCCTGTTATAGTTGTTATTATTATTTTCATTTTATTTCCAAAGTTATTATTATTATTTTGTATGTAATATGTTACTCAACTATTTATTAATTGTTAATTCCATAATGTTACTATCAATCGTTTTATACTAATTATTGTCTAGCTTCTTTAATGGTCACGCATTGCATTATTATCTTTTTTACATCCTAGCTCGTAGTATTACTCAATTCATTGTTATGTAAATATTTATTGTGTTTTTGCTTGAAGCTAAATGTATTTGTTTTTTTTTTGTTTTTTAAGCATTTATACATAGTTTTAGTGCATGCCTTTTTTATAATAACTATTTTTTTTCCTTGGTCTGTGAGATTTGTGAATCGGTAGACGGAATAAATAAATAAATAAAATTTTCCAGTAAATTTCTAAGAAAACATTGAGACCATGCCTACATCAGGTCAAGGCATCGTTGATTTTATATTGGACCCCATTGACCCTTTAATTACGTCAGCGTCAGCAAGTTGAGGCCACAGTATATTATATATGAATATACTGTTTAGGGAGAATAGAAGAATTTTAAGAACTTTTTTTTTACCGGCTTTAAATTAAATTATAAATACAAGAGGAAACAACAATCGCCTCGTCCGGGGTTTGAAGCCGGGACCTTCCGCTTTCCGGGCGACTGCTCTTACCACTGAGCTAATGAGGCAGATGATTTTCCCTCTTGTATTTTTTAATTTGTGTCTAACCCATTAAGCCACGTTTTGCTTTCAGCTGGCATTAACCAGTAACGATGAAAGCGCACAAATAAATGTAAATTCAATTGTTATTTATTTTTCCTGGACGGGAGTCGAACCCACACTTGTTAGAATCGGTCAAAGATAAAGAATAGAAGAATTTTAAGAACTCTTATTTTTAACGATTCTAAATCAAAGTATAAAAGCAAGAGGGAAAATCATTTGTAAGAGCAGTCGCCCGGAAAGCGGAAGGTCTCGGCTTCAAATCCCGGAAGAGGCAGTTGTTGTCCCTCTTGTATTTATAATTTGATTTAAAGTCGTTAAAAATAAAAGTTCCTAAAATTCTTCTATTCTCCATCTTTGACGGATTCTAACAAATGTGGGTTCGTTCCCGTCCGGGAAAAAATGAATATACTGTGTTGAGGAATCGTCGATTTTATATTCGAGCGAGGCGTTACAGATTTTGTTCTACTTGCAGTCTTTGGATGTATTAATTGTCTATGGTAATGTGTTTTTATGCTACCAAATATAAAAAAATTTTTATTGTTTTAAGGAGTTTTATTGAGGGCCACATCTCAGTGTAAAATTTTTGAAAAATCGATGTTTTTTTTTTCTCATCTTGAAGTACATACATATAGTTGTGCGTGTTCTGTCAAATTTTCAAATTAAAATTCAGTTTCGTGTTATTATTCTGAATAGATAGACGTACGTCTGAAGAATCTGTGAGGCAAGAACGAAAAGGCTTGAGAAGTACGCATTCCCGACAAGGCAGTAAGAGGCCTGCAGGGTTTAAAGGCACAAATCGGCATTTCATCGAGACCGATACTACATTCGAGAGCACTTCCGCAGCAAAGTTTGTATGTAGACAATTTATGTAAAAAAAAACCTTTAAACGCGTTTTTCTCGAAATGCCCTTTTTACAAACGGTGTCAACTCTCAAGCTATCGACTTGAAATTTTTACGGAATTTTCTTTACTTCATTCTTTATGTACCTATGGAAGTTTTTTTTAAATCATCCGGATCCCCCCTCCTATCCATCCGAAAAAAATCGCGAAAATTGACAATTTTTTGGCCGGTTACACTGAGATGATCCCTTAACAAATTTATTTATATAGATAAAAGTCAAGCATTAATAAATAAGTAATTACGTATTTTTAAATAATCTCACCCTCGGGTAGTTTATATATATTTATTATAAAACCATTCTTTAGTTTCTTCTTCGTTCGTACTTTTTATCTGTAGCTCATCTCATAGTTACCTCTTCTTCAAGACTCTGATGAAGTACTTTAGGTAGGTTCCGATTTTAAATACCAAGTCATTATTTGACGTCCATTGGTCCGCTATTCCGAAATTGAAGACAAGCAAATCTAATCATTACAAGATTTTCATCCGAGCCTCCTGAAATGTTAAAACCTACAAAACCGAATATTTTTAAACAATATTTATCAGCCAATTACGGGCGTTTGATAGATTATGCGACTGTTTCACTGAACATAAATATCTCTAATTGACGCACGTACGGGTATTTTGCCGTGACGTGACGAAATAAGCGATCCAAAAATTACAACGCGTCGATTGAGGGTTTCGACATAGAGCTAAAAGATGCTTCGTTTCTAATCGCTGCTCTGAAATTAAATGTATTATAGGTACCAAATAGGTACTAAATCCTCATAACCACAAAGCAAAACTACTGGATGTGGAATTGCCCAAGATATCGACGCTGGAAACCATAAACGTACTAACCGACCAAAATGTCAAAAATAAGTTAAATGCATCATTGGAATCAGAAAAAAAACTGCATCGAATGGTCTGGATCTCATATCTCTACGATGAAAATAAAATAATTTACGCCATTGAAAACGCCTGTACTTTTTCCAGTAACTGCGACTTGATTTGCGATAATAGGGTCAACATCCGCTACTTTTTAAGCACATGTTGCTTAAAGCAAAGGAAGATTTGCAAATTTTTAACCGAGTTACATACAGCATCCGAGGTTTGATGGCTGGAGAGGCTTACATCATTTTTGTAGATGATTTCTGTCATTAACTCTCGACATTGTTCGAAGTTACTACATTTTCAAGGATTTATTGACTATGACAAATAGCTTCTAATGCATTTTGTTATTGCGTAGTTTTGCAAGAGAGATGCAGTTACTCTATTCTTTTTAACTTAAACATAACTCAGAATATGGTATTACTACGTTGAATATTAAATAAAAACTTAATAGTAACTATAACCTTTTATTTAAACTACCTGTCTTGTACTGTGGATACAGCTCACATATATTATACAAATAAATAAGGTATATTTGATACAGCATTTCAGTTGCGATAAGTTTTATAAAAATGATTTCGTTCCATACATTACAGCTATTCAGATACAGCATTCTTGAGGTCCGTAAAACAAAAAAACGGATTGCTGTAACTGGAAAAACCAATACTTATACTAACTTGACCTTATTACAAATTGTAGATAAAGTTTTTGGGCTCTAGTGAAAAGTTTCATTTTGGTCGGTTACGACGTTTATGCTTTTCAGCGTTAATATATATGGCTGGCCAATTTCTTTCAGTTATCTTTACTTATAGATTGGTACATACTATTTTTTTTACGATAGGTACATACGTACTACTAAAAGGCTAGAATATTATTAATACAAATATCTACCGGGTCGTCACCAGTAAACCATCTGAAAGTTAATGGAGCACTATCTGAATCATTTACGATTGCGAATCCGTGGGCTCTTTCTGGAAAACAATACAAATTGTTTACGTAAGAAACAATTTCCTATGATCTAGAAAAAATGGAAAATAAAGGTACCAAATTTAATATTATCGAAACCAAGTAGTATAAATCTTCAATCAGCAACACTCACACTTGTTGGTAAAAGTTATACAGCACATACAATATATTATATTAATACGTGAAGAAAAAAGAAAGAAAAGAAAAACACTCATTCATAGTTGTAAATTCATTTATAGAAAAGTCTAAAAATATATTAACATTAAAAGGAACAAACTAAGCTTCTTGGTAATTAACAAAACAGTGAAGAATTCTCAATTCCTCCGGATCTTCAATAAGATCCTTCAAATAGTCAGCAAACACCGTGCAAATTCTGTACAAACTTCGCTTAACTGCTCCTCTCAGAGCATTGCACTTCTTATCAACCTTTCTTCCGCTAAGATTAATGCTATTGGCTTTGTCCAATTCCAATTTTAATTTCAGCAACGCCTTAATTATATTAGGCAATTCACACTGTACAACACCATATTTATCTTCTACCAGCGAAGCAGCACAGAGCGCAGCTAGTGCTTGTGTCAACCAAATAACATCCTGCGACTGAGACAATAGAAAAATCGTCTTAGATTCCTCTGGTTCTCCAAAAAGATAAAATAATCCAGGAATAGATCGAAACGCTACTTTATAGATTTCTTCACAAGACTTTCCGAATTGATCAAAAGCGTTTTGAATTCTTTTGCATGGCTCATTTCTAGGAGCTGGAGGTGGATCACAACTTTGATTCAACATATTTCTTATGCCGTACGTTTCGTTGTATTGACGTAATAAAATTTTTTCTGCGGCTTCCGTAGCTGATGGTTTTAATCGTGTATAAATATTGTTGCTTTTTACTGTTGATATGTTTTTAACTGAAATTGCAAGTTCTTCTGAAAATGCATTAATCATGCTTAAGCATTGACCAGACAAATGATTCCAATTATAAGGGTGTCCTCCGGGCACCGATAGCGAAAATATAAGCTGTCTTCGTTCCGGATTCTTTGAATTTGTAAGATTAAATAAATCCAAGCTTGCCAAATGTTGTGCAATCGGTAATTTCGTTAGTGACAATGCTTCCACGAGAATCACTTCCGATTTATTGCAAACTGGATTCTTTTGTATGGGAAACTCTACATGTTCCGTGAGTAAAAAGGAGAAAAACACATCCATCAAATGCATGTTGCTTAGGATCTGAAATGATAAAATCCACGCGTACAGTACCAATCTGGGACTTGTCAAGATTATGTATAACGAGCTTAGAGTTTCATCATGCTCTACTCCTAGCAAGTTAGATAGGCGTTCCGTTATAGTCCATCCAAAAGCCCAAAAAACAATTGAAAAAATTATTGTTGGTGTAATGGATTTCAGAATAGATGAATATAAAGCGAAATATAAGCTCGACCGAATTTTAACATATTTGCTTTCTTGAATAACAGGAAATTTGAGTGTGGGCTCTGTATTTAACCATTCCTTAATAAACAAATATACTCCTGTGCTTATTCCACTTAAGGTTAAAAACATATAGCGACTGTTGAGGCAGTAACCGTCGAAGCACTCAATAAACATAGTTTTGTAACTTTCATGAAGAAATCTAGAGTACAGCCAAGCGGTTAGCAATCCAACTGTTGAATGTAGCAACAATGATACAATTTTCTTCACAGCTGTGTCCTTTATATATGAAAATCGAGTGGGATAGTACTTATTTACTGCTAGATGTGTGTTTCCCAAAAATATTCCGTAGAGAATTATAGCGCTAACCAACGGCATTATGCATAGCCATGTGTAGAATGAGAAGACAATTCCAAGAGTGTTTCCTATCCATGATACCGGATGAAATATGTTGAAGTTCACGAGCAACAAGAAAATGCTTAGGAGTAGATACTGTATGCAAATACTTAAAGAAACTGCTGCTAGACATCGTAAAACGCAAATTTTCTTGCACTCAACCTCGGCCTCCGACATTTCTAGATTTATAATATTGTACTTTCTAAAAACAAATTTACATTAAAAAATAATTTAAAATGTAATAAAGAAGCCACATACTTGAATTACTAAAGTAATGTTGCCTTAGACTATGTGTTAAAGTTAATTTAAAATGAGTAAAGCACCCGTTACAGGCGAAGTCAAATTTGACATTTGGCGGTTTGTCAAAAATGAAAAAAAGAATGTATATGGTTTGGTAGATGGCAGCAGAATTGAAAAAAGGCTTTATTGTGTTTTTATTCATTCGTGAACATGGTAAAGCCCAGTATCCAGTTCGGGCAAAGTAACATTTAACATGGTCTCCAAATTTTTCACATTAAAATTGCTGGTAAAGCCTAGTATCGAGTTCGGGTAAAGTAAAATTTAACGCGGCCTCCAAATTTTTCACATTAAAATCGCTGGTAAAATTATGACGTATGTTAATTTGGAGAAAACAAAGTGGTTTAAAAACTTTATCACTGAAAAACTTCAAATGGACTTAAGTAATCTGAAAATTG
The DNA here is from genome assembly GCA_963930735.1 of Dioctria linearis. Taxonomy (NCBI): domain Eukaryota; kingdom Metazoa; phylum Arthropoda; class Insecta; order Diptera; family Asilidae; genus Dioctria; species Dioctria linearis. The sequence goes on along the minus strand of OZ005741.1, from coordinate 200,102,907 downwards.
TTAAGAAAAATTAAATCCATCAATAAATTAACAAGCAATCTGAAAATTTTCAATTAATATTAAATCCTTCAATAAATTCAAAAAATAATTTGCAAATTGTCATTAAAATGTTCAGTAAAATAAGTGGAGACATACAAAGCGCCATCTATCTTAAAATAGAGAAATATTCAATTTTTACCAGTGAAAGGCCATTGGAGCGAAAAACTTGTGTTAAAGTGAAATAAATTGAATTTTTCGGTTAACATTTTTCGGTTTTGATGTGAAAGTGCCTTGAGCTCCGTATTGCACTAGTAAAATCATCAGTAAAATTTTTGCTTGCGATTTTAAAGGCGCTAAAATTTGTATGTCACATTTTACTCGAACTCTATACTAGGCTTAAGATTTTAACGTATGTAAATTTTGAGAAAACAAAGTGACAGATGTTTAAAAATTTTATCGCTGAAAAACTACAAATTGTTTTTGCAATTAAAAATGGACTTAATTAATCTGAAAATTGTTAAGAGAAATTAAATTAACAAAACAATGTGAAAATTTTCAATTAAAATTAAATCCTTCAATAAATTCAAAACAACAGGAAATGTCATAATTTTACTTTAATTCACACTAAAGCCAGGTCACGCCCGGTATTGTGCTCATTTAGCGGATAAATATTTCGCTGCATTCGAACAGGGACCTTTTTTACGGCTAAATTGTTCATTGTTTTGAACTATAGGTGGCTGCTTTTGACAATCAGCTGTCGTGCATTTGTGATATTATTTCGTGTTCTTTTAGATTGCTACCCAAGGAAAACTTACTATTTTAATTTCTTTTCAAAAGAATTGTCTAAATGAAGCCGGAATTTTTATATCAGAAAAATATAAGAAAAATACACTGCCACACTTGTATTCCAATTTCTTTCAACTTCAAAAGTCAAAATTTCAGCGTGAAAAATTGAGCGGATAAATCCGATGCTAAATATATGTTTGTGGTAATTACTGCCATCTGCTTGTCAAAATTAAACAAACTTTTAGCTGATAAAACACAATACCACTTTTTTCAGCCACGTGGCTAAATATTTCGCCACTCAATTTCACCCCTAAATTTCCATACAAAATTTATCCGCGGAATGAGCACAATACGAGGCTTATAGCGTGAAATACAATTGCGGCTGATCTGTCGACTGCGAATTGATTTTAAGTCGCAGTCGACGCTGAGGTGAAATTGTAATTCGCGGTTAATGCCTCATTTTCATTGTTAGTTAATTCAGTTGAGTAATTTTCCTGTTAATTTTGTCGTTCTAAATACTAATTTGGATTTCTATGAAAGAAAAAGTAGGTTAAAACAAAATATATTTTTTAATATGGACTTTTAGCAACATTATAGTAAAATTCCTATATCCCAGCCAGCCTAGCACGCTGATCAAGCGAAAATTTGGTTTCCTATAGAAAATCTATGTAAAAAAACGTGGGCGAAAGTGCCACGGAAATTTCGTAAAGCCTAGTACGGAGTTCGAGTAAAACAGTACAAAGTTCAGGTAAAAAGTGATATTTCCATACAAATTTTACTGCGGTCTTCACTTTTGCAGTACGGAGTTCACTGGTAAAAAGTCCCATTTTTTTCTATTATAAGATAGATGGCGTTTTGTAAGTCTCCGCTCATTTTTCTGACCTTTTTAATGTGCGGAGCATTAAAATGCTGGTAGAACTTTGACATTTCTTCGATTATTCACAAAGCGAGTTTATTTAGTTTTTCCCGTGGATTTCCTTGACGATACACACTGAGACCTGCCGCAGCAACAAATTCGTCGTTGATGTGATTAATTAATTATAAATAATAATCACTCTTTCCGATTAATTGTGATTTCAACAACTGTCACTTCATTTTTTCTCCACATAAAACTTACATCAACTTTTTACCAGCGTTAAAATGCTATTTTTTGGAGACCGCGTTAAATTTTTACCAATACCCGAACTTCATACTAGGCTTTAGTTATTAAAATTTTTAAAACGGAAAATATTGAATTCTTAGAAGAATATTGATATGTTCGGAGTAGATGCAATGGCAGAAATAAATTACGTAGATGAAAACGAAATTGAACAAAAAAGGGAGAGGGAGCAAAATGCCAAACTAATATTTTATTACTTATAATTTCGACTTCTATTTTACATTTTTCCACAACTCTTTTCCATGTATGTATATGCCCAAAATGCAAGCGAAGGTTTTGCTCGATCAGCGTACTAGATTTTAGGTAGCCAGGGCCAAGGTATATAGAAGACAAGCTATTCCCATTAAAATTGACACATTGCAGCTGATATCCTGTGACTAATGTATATACATTTTTATAAGAAAGGCAGATAAAGGAGAGATAGTATTGTCTTCTCTGTACCGACTTTCCTATACATTTTACGATATTACGTCACCTAATGGTAAAATATGGTTCGTAATGGGATTAGAGGCCGTTTTTACGGGTGAGAAGTATTCGGGGGTCGGAAAAATACCAAAATTCCAAGTTTCGATCGGAAGGACGGGCAGCATACCAATACTAGTGAAAAGGAAATTGATTCGGTCATTTTAAAATTGCAAAATTTCTAATCGGTCGACTGTACAGTTGTTTACCTGCGATTTGAGATGCTAATATAATAACTAAATTATGATTAAGTGCTTTGAATTTGTGATACAGTTATTGTTTATATCAAAAACTGTAACTTAATTGAACGCACAAACTATTAATTTCGGTAATCATTTAGCAACATTATTGTGCTGGTGCGTATAAGCACAAGGGGAGGAAAATCCTTCCTTCCTTAAAAACTTCGTGTAGTTGGTCCCAAGGCCATGCCAGCTTAAAGGCCTTTCACATCAAAACCGAAAACCGATAAGTTCTACACCGAAAATTCGCTTTGCTTTCACATCAAAAACCGAAAACTTTTTATCGGTTAAATAGAAGTAACATTTAATTATCATAAAAGTTGTATGATGAGAGCTCATACATAAAAGTTCATACAGAAACCGAAAAGAAATTGACAGAAGCAACCGAAATTTCCTTTTTCGGCCAAAAAAAGATAAAAGCTGTGTTTTTCTTAAAAATCTAAGATAAATAATCTGTTTTATTAGTAAAATTATTAGTTTATCCTATTTCCCATGATTTTATTAATCATTAGAGCAAAAAAACTTGTGTTAAAGTGGAATAAATTGAGTTTTTCGGTTTACATTTTTCGGTTTTGATGTAAAAGTGCCTTTATGCATATGTGGTTAGGCCTCAAGTATAACATTATCTGTTCAAATTATACCCGTAGATGGCAGTATGATTGACAAAAGTTTAAGTTAGACAAATGTTGAGCAATTGAAGTGTGGTAATCCTCTTTTCTCGCCCTAAAAAGTTTCGTAGCCATATTGGTTATTCGTGATGATTGCGTACGCATACACATAACGTACTCGTTCGTTTCGAGCCGAGGAGAATTTGCATGTCAACGGGGCTCTAAAACGATTTCTAGTTGGATTTTTTTTAAAGTATAATACTTACTAAAAAGTATTTTATTATTTTATTCAATTTTTTCAATTTAAATTAAGTTCGGAAGTTTGTAAAAGTGAAAAATAAACGACTTTTCCAGTGTTTTCATCGGATGGAGTGATACGCGGACGCGTGTTTAATCGGTGATTATCGCGAGCAGGTGTTGTGTCATATTTTCTAATTTGATACGTCTTCATTGAAAATTGAATCAAAAAATATTTTCATTACAAGTGGCTAATGTTGTGCATTTTTCACTACGAAAAAGTATCCCTCACGTTTTGGATAAGCTGATAACTCAAGCTCCCAGCTGTGATTTGTTTTTATTTTTGTGATTGAAGTTTCTTTAGTGAAAGTGAAAAAAAAATCTCTAAAATTATTGATAAAAATCTGTGAAAGTTGCGATGAGTGTTTAGAAGTTAATTTAAATGAATTGAAGTATTTAATCTGATAATTAATTGTGATGCCAAATTTTAAAGGTTCTGAGCAATTTCTTAGTTTTTTTGTTTTTTCCTTTACTGTGGGATATGTCGCATCATAAATTTCAACAGCAGGTAAGAAAATTAGTTTATGGTCCCAATTTGGTTGTAAAATGAAACCATACCTCGGTTGCCTTGGTGGCTAGCTACTCTATTCATTCAGTGACTTTAGTTTGTTTTACACTTTATTGTAGGTACGATACGAACACCTTCGGTTGGGTCTCGCGCGGACAGTAAATTTTTTATGATCTTAGGGGTACAATTAGAGGAGATTCAATGTTTTGGTTTTTCGTTTAATAGTTCCCACTTAACTTAATGTGCAAATTGTTGAAACCTGGCTCATTTCACTGAAATTTTTTAGTAGTATGCGTGCATTGCAGTTGCAGAGATTGCATAGGAAAAAGTGTGTCAGAAACTCAGCAGAACCAAAAGCAACATTGCCGTTTGTGTGTTAATGTAGAGAGCGCTATGGCTTTCATGCTTCGTGGTAGGTACCTTGAATGCGAATAAAGACGTATCAGCTGTTAAAAATTAATTGATTTTGCAAATCTCTTAGACACAGTTTTCAATTATATGTAGGTCCCTAATTGCTGTTTCGTTATGTTTCTTACTGCGTATGACTTGGGTCTACTTGATATTGTAGATTTTTGAACTTAAGTTTACCTACGTTAAGTTAACTCGACTGTTGATATCTAGCTAAGGTTATCTCAGGATATACAGAGCACAATAATTATAGTAGAAAATCCCAAAATTTGGTGTGATATTAAGTGACACCATTTCGGGGCAGTTTTCATTGATATTAGTAAATAAAAGCACTATAAGTACCTATAAATAAAAATTAGTAATAAAAGATTAAAACAACGAAAAAAGGCTGTAGTTTCGGCAGAGTCAGAGAGGAGGACTAAAGCTCCAAGAATTATTTGACGAATTTCAAATAATCAGCATAGAATGTATTCTACAGCACTTAAAGGGTTATATCACTGACTTATTATAACAATGAACTGAGCGTTTTGTCGTTGTCCTATATGAAAGGATAGTACAAGTTTTATAGTTTTCTCTTTCGCGCTATGGAAGAGTTGGCTCTAAACAAACATCAGTTGATTGTTTTTAAAGATAGTGTTTATCATGTTCCGTCTCTCTTGCCCATAAGCAGGATTCAGGTAAAAATAACCCTTTGAAAATTAATGTCGGAATCAGTTTAATTTTTTAAGAGTGCTTATAGGAGATTAAAATTTCACTTGAACACATAAAAGATATTTTTTTAATTTAATTCGATTTTCTATTGTAAAATTTCATCTGATTGGTTGAATTTTACATTTTTTTTTAAAGGGTGTTCAAACCCTGATATACAGAAACACAATATTTGTGCTGCATGAAATGGCAAATCGCTAAGCAGGTACCTACATAGTTATAAGTAAAAAAAACTTAACAAGAGCTTTACCAGATTGATAAACTTGAAATTCCTACGAAAATGAGAAAACTTTGTAACTTTTCCCACATCTTTAAAGTTAAACTCCCATCTACGTCCCATACTATTCAAATTGAAAATATATACCTAAGTATAAAAAAAAAGTCAATTTACTTCAACAAAATAATATATGTACATGTAAATAAAAGCAAAAAAAACATAGCTCAAAGGAATTTAATAAAGAAAATATAAAAATATATCTACATTAAAAAGAAAATAAAAAACTTTATGATGTAAATTGTAAACTTATATTCGAACATGGGACAAATCGGGTAACTTCTTCGTGGGGTTGCCATACAAAAAATTCGTTTTCCACTACATATTTTGACCTGACTGAAAGCGCGTCTGGTTTAACATTCATAGGAAAGACCCGTAACCCCTGGAATATAATACAAACCATGAAGCGTCGAAGGCACCGACAGATTAAAAGGCCTTAACGTGCCGGGTACGGAATGCAGTAAGAGCTCACTCTCACTGCTTTTTAAATACTCGTCATGAGGAAAAACTTAATTTTCATCTTAAACAGGTCCTAAAGCCCAAAACTGCAGCCAAATATGTTTTCTTTCTAATAGTTAAAAAAAATAACTTGTAGAACAAATTTATGGAAATTATAGCGTTTGAACAAAATACCAGCAATTTTTATCTGAAAAACTCCTGCAGTAAGACAAGGTAAGAAGACTGGATGTCGCCTGCTGACCGGCCCGCTGCTCTCTTTTTTCGACTTTGTTCATGGCTTGTATATTCCGGGGGCTACGAAAGACCCCATGGTTCTGCATACAATGCCGTCTTTTCAAGATATAGGGTGTTTAATGAAAAAGAACATATATTACTAATCACCCTGTAACTCGGTAGGGTGACATTTTGAAAGTAATTTTAAATTAACTAACAAAATTAGAAAGCCAATTGTTTGGTGTATGTGATATAATATAGTTATTTCTAAAAATATTAATCGGACTAGTACCAATAATTTTGGAGAAAAAAAAATGTAAAAAATCTACTTTTGGCGGTAGTCGACCAGACTCATCTTGTATAGGTACGTCCAGGAGCTGTCTAGTGTTCGACCATTAAACTTTTGCTGAATCAATTGAATTACTGAACAAAGCTAAAAGATATAAATGATTAGAAATTGATACTACAAATAAAAATGTTTTTAGAAATAACATTTATGTATTATGATATAAATAAACTGAATTAAGTATTTCCCATTATCGACCACTTGTTAAAACGGTGGTCGACTACTGGAAATACTAGGGTAAAGGCACCAATTCGCGTCCACTACCCAATTTGCGTCCAGTCAAAACCCTCGAGAATACTTCACAAGCCATGAAACAGACCACGTCCCTACCACATGCGATGCCCAACGTAGTCCTTACATTCTAAAATATTTGCAGTGTTCTTATGTAAAACTGACAAAAGTTTGATTTGAATAGCTCCTCCGCCTTAAACCACTCTTCATACAGAAAAATTGTGCTCTGATAATCTTAAGCTTGCTTTCTTATCTTCCGAACCGTAATAAAATTTTCATATCTTTTCTAACAAAATTATTTAAAAAAATTTGTCTTAACCAAATGACTACGATTTCTCAAACAAAAATTCTCAGCTGAGTAATCATTGTAATGTCGCTGGGCCGTCATGGCATGCATGGCTGATGATATCGAATGTAGCTGCCTACAGATTCAGACTCCGGCTGCATATACCAGACCTGTAAAGTACTTAAGCACATTGGTACTTAAGTACTAGTAACAGTACCAGGACCTGGACTTGTGCTTGACAAATTTTAAAGTACCATTACCGGGACTTGTACTTGAAATTTTTTTTAAGTACCAGTACCGGGACTTGTACTTGTACTTAAAATATTTGAAGTCCAGGTACTGGTACTGTACTGGTACTTGTACTTGGAATTTTACAGGTACAGACCTGTAAAGTACTTATAGTCCAGTCAAATAAGCGGAAAACATGCTAAAGATCGTATTTAATTCCTTTCAGGCTGCAATTTGGAGGGTTGGTGTAGGATGGTCCTGGGAATGTTGTCACAAAAATGCGGCATCTCAGGGCCAATACAAAGGGGTGAAATATAATAAAAACACCCCCGAACGCGTGATAATCAATTTGCCATGCGTGTGGGCCGGAAGTGGTGAAATTTTTAAAAAATGTAAAAATGCCATTTTATTTAAAATATTATTCTAAATAAAAAAGTCCTGGTGACCAACCCCTATCTCGTAAGGGCGCGACAGGGAAAGCGAAAGAAGCTAAGGGTGGACACATCGCTATATCCACTAACATGTGTCCGATTATTTCAACCCTGCAACATTTTGGTTCAGGAGCTAGCAACCAAGAGAAGCGTGAATGTTTCGTTGATGAGCAGAAAAACGGGTGGAGGGAAGAAAGTTATCGGATTATATGTTGCACAATATTTGCGTTCATGTTTTACTGTCGTGACGTATTTGGAACATTTTTGATTTTTTCTTAGAATTTTGGCTGGTTGGCAAAGTGAGACTGATATGATGAGTTTTGCCTTAGAATTTTTTCTTTTTTATACTTATGGCTGCAGTTTTGAGTATTCGATGGTTTTTAGGGTTTTAGTTGACTGCGATTGCGTAAGCGTGGGAAAAAATAAGCAGATAGGATTGTGTGCATTTCTTGTTTGTTTTTAATTTTTGTAATGTTTCTAGACGGAAGGGGTAGGATAAGGGATTGCAGGATACATGGGAAGAATGAGATGTAATATATTAATGGTATAGACTAGATGGGTGGGATCTGGGATGTTTAGATGGTGAAAAATAGAAGCGTTTAATTATTTAAAAATTTATTATTCACAAATCAAAGTAGTAGTGTACAATATGCAGATGGTTTCTTTTTAAAAAATAAAAAAAAAAGTTTTACTAATTCGCAATATGATTTATTGCAATAATTGTCTCTTACAATTTTCAAATCAAAAAATCAAATCAAATTAAAAAGCATTTGTTTCATTTACCAGGCATTTTTTAGCTACGTAGAATGTTGGGTACTATGATATTAAACAGCATAATTAAAGATTAAGAAATCAGAAAAATAAACAATAGTCATTTCATTCATTATTATGAATGGTTTCCTTAATTGTAATCGTAAGAGTAATACTGGAATACATGTACTAAAGTAAAAAGTACATTGGTACTTAAGTACTAGTAACAGTACAAGTACCTAGATTTGCACTTGAAAAATTTTAAAGTACCAGTACCGGGACTTGTACTTGAAATTTTTTTTAAGTACCAGTACCGGGACTTGTACTTGAAAAATTTTAAAGTACCAGTACCGGGACTTGTACTTGAATTTTTTTTAAGTACCAGTACCGGGACTTGTACTTGTACTTAAAATATTTCAAGTCAAGGTACTGATACTGTACTGGTACTTGGAATTTTACAGGTCTGGCACATACACAAATGCAATTATCAGGTATTTAGCGTAAAATGGCGAGTTTACTTTGTAATCAAAACTATTTTATTATTTTCTTAAGTAAGGTATATAGGAAGTGTAGCCTTTGGGAAGGTAAGGATCCAAGCTGTAAGTTACAAGAAGACTATTTTGTTGTATGGATAGTAGTTTAGGCTCTATAGCATATATAAAGTCAATGTTTGACATTTTTCCATAAGCATCAATATAGAAGATTTTAGAGAACGGACTCCGAACGCACACATATAGGTTTCTGTTTCATGGCTTGGGAAGTATTCTCGAGGGTTTTGTTCCAGTTCATTTTATAACATAAAACGACGTATTTTCCTTAAATTGTAGATGTGTATTTCTATATCGTCATGTTCGTCTATGTATCTGCTACCCCTATAATGCGCCACAGGATCGTTGCCACTGGCATGTATATAAATGAACTGAAAGCAAATAGCACACTTTCATATTCCTGTCTCTTTGCATGAGAGCATACTTTCCCACTGAACTGTAACGATTGGGAACGAGAAATTGTTTGAGGTTCTGCGGTATTTCCAAGCACTATTTTTAAATATAATATCTTTCACTATTCACAAGTTTTAAATTACATTCAAATTGTTGCAAATTAGACAAACTTCGTTCGACAGATAAACATAGATTTGTCTCTTTCTTCAATATAATGCTGACTTACTTCACGGGACCGTGAAAAAATCCACGCTCATGCACGCGAATTTTACAGGTATCAATAATCCTGTTGTCTCTATATTCTAAGTGCCACATGAAACAGGAGATCAGTCAGTCCATTTACAAAGTTAACTTAATGACAAGTTAATAAGCAGGCAAGAATTCCGAGTGTTTAACATTTAAAATGCATACGACAAGAAAAGGAAAAAAAAATCAAACTCTCTTTAAAACTTTTATGAATAAAGATAAAAAATTTGAAAGGGTAATTCCATGTAAATGTCAACCCAGAGAGCTTTTTTTCATCTTTCAATATATACATAGTGTTATATATCATTTTAAAGATAATTTCTTGAATTTTTAGAATTTAGCTTAGTTTTTACAAAATATTACTCCAAATCTATAAAAAAACGCTGCTAACATGACATATTCAGTTATCAAAAAATGTCTTATTATTTTCCTAAGTTTTCATATTCATATTTTATCAACAAAACTGCACCTAACAATTCAATTAGTTTTGTCGTTAAAATATGCTCCTTCTTCTGTTTAGAAAAATATCTTTTTTTTGTGATTGACATAAAAATTAATATTTGCAAAGATAAATAATGTTCATTCTGATTTACTTGTTATGTTAGTCACAAAAATATAAAGAAAGTTGCATTCCTTCCAGAAAATCATCTTTTTTACTTTTTTTCCCTTGATGTCTTCAATGTGATGGTTACAGTTAGATAGATGTCATTGAACAAAAATAATTTTCTTTTTTTCTGTTAAGAGTACATGTGACTAACATAACACCATTGCTTGTGACTAACATAACATGATTATTTATGAAGTAACTATCTTGAACAAACATTGAAATTATTTTGAGAATAAATAAATATCTACTTAATTTCTCATTTATAAATAATTTTCCAACTTTATGTAAAAAATTAATGTTTTTGAATTGGCAACACTCGATTATTTTGAGCTGAAGTGCTGAGCACATGTGACTGGCCACATGTTCATCCCGCCATAACTAGTAGACATCGGTCTTGCCGAACATTTTTAGTTGACGGGTAGACCACCATGGATGAGATCTTATCGGAGTGTGTTCTTTTTCCTCCTTTCCCAACAATGAAACCCAAATATCTTGTCTCTGTAATACAGAACTTACTCTTCTCTACGTTGATAGTGAGACCAGCTTTCCTCAAACAATCCGCTACGCGAGCTAGTAGAACAAGATGGGCGACAAAGTCTTGTAACAAAATTAACAGATCGTCTAAATAGTTGAGAACGTTCTCACGAAGATCCGACGGGAGGACTTTGTCCATTAGACGACACATAGTTTGTGGGGCGTTGCATAGGCCGAATGGCATCACTGTGTACTGATAGAGAGGATGACCTGGTACTGTAAAAGCGGTCTTTTCTCTGGAATCAGTGTCTAATAGGATCTGCCAGAAAGCGTCTTTGGGGTATAGGATTGTCGACTCAGAAGCGAGTCTATCTGCGGCAGTGGATAGGCGCCCTTCTGAGTAACGGAGTTGACCTTCGTGGCATCAAAACAAAGCCGAACCTTTCCAGGATTCCTCACTAGAACTACTGCAGAGCTTCAAGGACTCTGGCTCTCCTGTATCACACCCAGCGACAGCATTCGCTCTAATTCGGCGTCCATCAAACTCTACTCTGCACTGCCGGTGAAATCGGATAAAATCTCTGTTTTATCGGAGTTGCATCGTTCGTCTCGATCTTATCTTGCGAGTGACAAGAGATGTCTTTCCTAAGCCTAAAGAGGCGAAGGACGGAAAAATGTGTTTGATGGCTTCGAGACGCTGATTGTCTTGAACAGATGAACATGGCGGTCAGTGTCAGAGGCAGCTAATTGGCTTGGCATCACTTCCGCAACTATACCCAGAACATCTGGAGCCAACCTAAATAGACGCCGGAAGTCTATTCCCAGATATAGTGCTTGTGTGAGCACAGGAACCAAGTGAAAATGCACGTTTTTGGTTTCACCACGGAAAATGATATCCAAGTTCGCATGTTCATGAACATCCATCATGGCACCATTATCTACCTGCACTTGCATGTGATACCTCCTCCATTTGACATCTGCGTCAGCTAGTTTCTCCAGAGCTCCCCAGCCTAGGATGCTGTTAGTTGCACTATCAAGCAGCCCAGTCACAGTTCGCCCGAGTAAGTTTACTTCGGAATACGGCCGAATGTCATCTGGCATCGACACTGAAATTTGGGCCAATTTATTTCGTTCAGCTCTAATTCGTCGGCAATACTTACGCCAGCGAACAGTTGATCGTTTTTTCTTCTATTAAGGCCGAATCTGGGATCATAGTTCCAGCAAGTTCTACCACCCAGGAGAAAATGCGGTCTCGCACCTTATTGTAATTTTGTAGATGCAGGTGATACGGTGTCAATGCATAGAAAGCTGGCTCACGCCCACTCGTCATCGCAGAGCTTGGTGGCCGCCTTAATATCGAATACGTGTCAGACTGAACCTCCCGCTCAGCAACATTGCTTGAATAAGGTACAATTGGTTTTAACGGGATGTCAAAAATCAGGGGTTCTTCTAAAGAACTGTCTAGTAAAATGTCTGTGAAACGGGAGCTTGAAAATCTGCAGAGAAATCTATTAGGTTCGCTGCCTCTACTAAAGGATTACTATCATTCTTCGGACTGTCAGATGGATTGTTAATATCACTAGGGTCACTGAATGATATCAACGGACAGTCTATTGGTTCGTCGATAACCATGTGGCAACATGTTATGTTAGTCACAGGTAAAATTTATCAAAACTTTATATTTTTGTGTTATAATTAAAATGTGTGTCAAATTTGCACTTAATAATATAACTACAACCTTTCACAAGATATGGTAGTAGCGCCTAAAGTCAGCAGTTCCCAGTGCTCAGCACTTTTTACACAAAATTGCCTTAAATAAGAATATGATCTCACAAATTTTCCTGCGAACAACTAATTACGCATGCCCTCAAACCTGTTCACAAGAAATTTAAAAAATTTTATAGCACTTATCCTTCGTAGTTGTATTATTATCGTCAGTATCATTAGGGATCCTATTGAAGATGGTAATGAACAGGTTTTGTTAAAAAATAAATAGTGGAAAGTGTTAGAAATTTTGTTTATTTTCTTGTGAAATAAGTGGTAAGGTGATCAAAAAGTATTCTATCATACAAATAGTATTTATTTACGAGTTTTTTAATGCATTTGGAAAATGTACCTACAAAAACACATTTAATTTTGATGGTGCTGCGTTAAGGAAACGATATTTCATTGAGTTGTCTATACCAGCACAGCATGCCGGAGACTGGATCTCATTCAAAATTAGTTTAATCCAGTAGTCAGCACCCTTTTGTCAATGAAGTCCTTGCTGGTGCTACTCGAAATAGGAAACTAACCCCTGCAAATAATTTATCCTTTTCTCGAATTATCTTCGATTCAAGAATCCTTACTTCAAGCCGCAGAGTGCACTTAACATATTCTTTGCTCACAGTTTCGAGTATTCTCCTATAATGCATAAATGATGCATTCATGCTTATGAATGTGTTATGGTTGTTGGATATTTCTTCGAGAATTTTATCACAAAAATGCCGTTACAGCGCTCTGTTTTGGTCGTTTTCAGTACTGAAAACGATTTGCTATCGAAATTTGTTTCGAAATGAGATCTCGCTTTTGAAATTTGCTTATGCATCTCTTTTGCTTCATTATGTTTGCAGGGATCGTTCCTTAGTTTGAATCTAGGCTAGCTCATTGCAAGCATACAGCGCAAGCAATTAATCGTGTTATATATATTTTCTATATAGGTATATTGGACAATGAATTCCAAAAGACGGGTTATTCATAAGTACAGCGAGCAGGCTTTGGCAGATGCTTTGAGGGCTGTGCGATAGAAACGACTGAATATCATGCAGGCTAGTAAAGAATTCAATGTTCCTCGGGGCACTTTGCAGGATAGAATCCATGGACGTGTCAAAGAAGGTCCTAGAAGAATGGGGCCACATACAATTCTTTCTCCTGAGGAGGAAACAAGGTTAGTGCAGTGGTTGATGGGATTAGCTAAATGCGGACTTCCTCAGAAACCTGATGATCTCCTCAATACGGTGGAAAGAATAATATTGCAAGGTAAAAGATCTACACCTTTCAAGGATGGAAGACCAGGAAAGAAATGGTACTACGCATTTTTAAAACGTCATCCAGAGCTTAGTCTGCGAAATCCAGAAACCGTGTCAAAGGGGAGAGCCATAATGCCAGCTGATGTGGGATTTTTTAAAGGACTTAAAGATGGTTACAAAGGGGTTGTGAGGGGGTATCAACACATGCCCGGAAATCATGGAAAAACAATCACGAAAGAAAATTTTTGTGCAATGCTGCAAACTACATTGAGTAAAAAGGATAGAACTGAAGTAGTCAAAAATCCGTTCCGGAAATGTGGTACATACCCATTTAACCCTAATGCTGTTGACTACACCAAATGCGTCCAAAATGCTCTGGAGACGATAAATGAGAACATTAATACACGGACCAGCGGCCTATCCGCAAACGCATATAATAATGCAATTAAAGTAGTCGAATCAATTAAAGATAGCCTTGCAGAGGCAAATATTGACTACAACTTAGTTATTCGAATAATTGAAAAAGCACAGGAAAATAACCCTCCTTCTTTGGAGGAAAATATTGACGATCAAGGCCCAACCGAAAGAGATATTGATGAAGAAAGTAATCAAGAAGAGTATGTACAATCTGCCTTAAATATGTTGTTGGATTCGGGTCCTACTTCCCCAGCTACATTTGAAAGGCATTTGTTTTATCCAAAGCCATTTTCACCTTCAAGAAAAACAAACCGACAAAGTAAACTTCCCATGGCTATTTCCTCTGCATCTTGGAAAGAAAACTATGATAAGAAAGATAAGATAAAGGCAGATAAAAAAGCAGCCGCTAAACTAAAAAAAATTAATAGATTAAAGCGAAAGGCTGAAAATACTATACAAAAATCTGGCGCAAAACGTAAAGGTGCAAAAAAGAAGAAAAATCAGCGGAATAAAATTTTCTGTCAGAGTTGTGAGGATGAGTTGTTTACAGATGTTGAAGAGGATGGACTTAAGAATTTTGGCTGTAACATATGTGAAAAGTAGTTTCATTTAAAATGTACGTGTTTGTCAGACTTAACTTTTGCAGAGGCTCAAAATGCTGACTTTGTCTGCAATTTTTGTGAAGACAAGAATAGCGATTGTGATAATTAAGTGTAAGACTAAGATACGCTATGTAGTGACCTGCCTTATTCCTCATGACTGAAATAAGTTTCCACTTTTTAGTTTAGTTTAGTTTTACGATGTGATTTAAAAACCTGCAATTTATTTATGGACGACTGAAAGGAGTTCTTATTTTTTAGTTCATAATTCATAATGTGAATTTAATTTAATTTTATAATTTTAAGATATTATTTTGTTAGTGGATTAAAAAAAATATTGAAATCCAATGATAAACGTCTAAATAAAATGTGATCTGCATTGTACCAAAAAAACATAACTTGATGTGATATATGTACCTATGCCTATGAATCAATAAATATAGGTATAAGAGAGATAACTTTTTATAAATCTATGCCGAAGGCAAATTTGAATCGATAATTTAATGAAATGATATTAAAATTAAAAAATTGACTGCTTTTATTAATTTGTTTTCATATAAAACTTAAATTTAAGCCGCATGCTGAACAAAGGAAACTAGAATGCCGAGCACTGGGTTCTTTGTGCTGCCTTTAGGAGAATTTTCCCAATTTTCTATTTTTATTACAATTTTAATTAATAAATGAAAAATTGCGATATTTTAGTATTGTAAAATTAGAATATATATATTGAGGTTACTGTTCCTGTGTCTACATCCCCAAACTTAATTATTTAAAATTTTTTACAAGTTATTATTTCAAGAAAATGCGTTAAGGTGCTGACCACTAGCGACTCTATCCTATTATCAGAGGAAAAAAATTAGTTTGATGTTTCAGTTTCAGAGAATTATGACTATGAAAATTAATATGAAATCCTAGTGTTGCAAATCTGTTATGTTAGTCACATTGACCAAAATGCTCTCTAAATGTCAAATAATAATAATAATTAATCTTTTTTTTTTATTTACCTGCATAAAACCATCTGTCCAAAGAAGAATAACACCCTGTTTAAGATATTTTGACAAAAATAAAGTTAGTGTGATAGAAAAGACATTAAAAAAATCATTCATCCGTTATGTTAGTCACCATGGAATTACCCGAAAGCGCAAGTTGCATGCAACGAAACAGAATGGCAAATATTTCATTTTCGTAAATAAATGAGAAAAGGCGGAGTTTTCACGTTTTACTCTCATAAAATGTTCCCGAGGTTTTGTGAAAACCGGTTTTCATGAAATACTGATAATGGTTGGTCGCATGTTGTTGCTGTAAATGGAAACATGTTGTTGCTGTAATCCTATGATATTTGAACAGCACGTGTTTCTGTGTACATTCGTTTTGCTATGAAGAGATTAAGCGGGAGAAAGTCATGCTGAAATCTCTGATATTTTCGGGAAAAATGAGAATTTTATATGAGAAGAATTTTACATTTCCTTTCAGCATCTGGGCCAAAGCGAAATTTATCTTATTCTTATAAATGGGAGGTAGTATGACCTGATGTACATTATTATGAATTGTTTGATACGAGGGATTCAATAAAATTTTGTGGTTCGGGTAAGCCTACGTTCTCTCGATTTTTGTTACTAACTCATTGTCTCAGTTGCACTACAATAGTGCATAGCCAAGTTCTTTTCCCCCATTAAAGCAAAACACGAAAGTATATGAAATTACTTGTTTCATTCTAAAAACCACAAAAAAATTTCCAATTTTGCTCTACTGCTTCTTAACTTGTCATTAAGTTAACTTTGCCATTTATATATGTACATGTCAGTGATCGTTGCTCATTAGAAGTCGGCATGTAAATAATGCGCAAGTGCAATAAAAACATATTTTCTTTTTAATGTCGTGCTATGAGGTTAAAAGATAAGGGACAGATTTTTTTATTCCCTTTTTATTCCATGATTAAGCTTTTTAAGTAGTTATATTTCAAATAAATATAATATTGTGTGAAATTTAAGGTATTTTTTAGAATAATAGTCGCCGCGAAATGGAACAATGAATACTATCATGTGACAGTTTGCGTGTAATGGTGGCGCCGAAAATTAGAGTTGAATTTTCTACCTTGCCCCAAATTGCGGCCTACTAATTAGTCTAATTTAATGCATTGCATATAAGGAATGGAAGAATATACTGCTACAACGCTAAATGAAGCATTGTCGAACATTCGACAGGAATAATTTGCTATTAGATCAGCTAGGAGCAAATAAAATATTCCGAAAACATCGGGATAAAATGTCTGGAAAGCATCCTGAAGGCGTAGGAAAGTCTGATCCATAAAAAATTTTAACGGAAACCGAAGAACAACTAATTAAGTGTGTTGGTCGTTAGTCAAATGAGGGTTTCCATTAAGTGCTTATTTAAACAAAGTTCAAAAAATTGAGCAAGACGATGGCACGACTACATCCTACAAAAATGGGCGACCATGGCGAAAATGTTATATCTTACAACTTAATTTGTCAATATGGGATCAGAAGCTCAGAGTATTAGCTACTACTATTCCAAGATGTTTAACTTCCCCTACAACATCTATATTGCTTCCTTGTATAGTTAATGCCAAGGGTTCCCTGCCATTTATTAACATACAATTTTTTTTAGACACTTTTTAGACGCTTTTAATTTGTTTATGTTGATCCATATTGCGATATTTTCCAGATCCTCTTGAAATTTTTGTCTCCATTCGCTGAAGTCATTTACAGTTATGTACACCAGCGTGTCGTCCGCAAATAACACTACTTTTGAATATTTTACCACACTAGGAAGGTCATTTATGTACAGCAACAACAACGTACTCAAGAATACGCCTTGGGGCACTCCAATATTGCATTCCACAGGTATAGAAACATTAGACTCTAGCTTAGTCACTTGCGACCTGTTATGTAAGTAACTCTTCCACTCCAGCACAACCAAATTTAAAGCTGATTCACAAGAATACTTAGGTCTGAATCCTGATTGATGCTCCACAAGCAGATTTTGTTTACACATATGTTCTTCAAGCTGAACCTGTACTGCTTTCTCATGATCTTTTTTAAAAGCAGTTTATCGGCCTTATTTCTGCACATTTAATCGTGCTTTTAACTTTGGGAATTGGCAAAAATCCTTCCTGTATTGATTGGTTTATAATTTTTATTAACGCTGGCCCAGTAAACTGAATGCTATCATTTATCATGTTGACATCCAGGAACCAATGATCATAGGATTTTTTAATTTACTTATGTCGATTTCGATGGGACTTCGGTGCAACACCAGTATTGAAATTTTTCCAGTAGTGCAACACTGAAAATGTTCGATAGGACAATTTTTATAGCAGAAGTGCAACACAAGTTTTGCACTCTCTTCCCCTACTTTGCACCGGATATGAGGGGTAGCGAGTGAGTCATGCGCAAACTTGTCTGACTCCTCTGCGTCAGTGCGAAAGTTCTTCTTGTAGTGAAAAGTTTTGTTAAAGAGGACTGTGTTTTATTGAGGTAATTAAAATGTGTATATTATACAATTATGATCAAACGTATATACTTTATATATTCAGAATTATTGTCTTTCTGTTCCCTTTTTGAAGTTTTTGCGATATTTCAATAAATTAAACGTAATAATAAAGTGTCCGGCAACTAACACGACATTTTATTTCATTTTCATTATCCGGACACATATGTCCGACTTCTGAAAATTCGAAGAAAATTTATTTTTGTTTCACTGGCTTTGCAAACGACTTATTTAACTATTTAAATATGATTAAAAAATAGAAAATTTACTTTTTTGTATTCCTTTTAGTATTCGGACGCGATAAAATACTAAATACTCAGCATGTCCGGATACTAGAAGAATTATGTCTAGTACTCGGACATATTTGCCATTATCTCATCGTTATTTTTAAAGGTATTGCTATTAAGTAAAAATAATTTACAGGCTTAAATTATGATGTCAGCAGATCCTAGGGTGCGTTCCACCGGGCTTACTGATGTGGAAAAACTATCTAAAAGCTTAGCGGATATAAGAGAAAATCATATTTCAATTCGTGAAGCAGCAGCCAAGTATGGTATACCAAAATCCACTCTTCACGATAGATTAAGCGGCAAGGTTCCAGAGCAAGTGACTAGAAAGGGTCCAGATCCATATCTTTCTGCAGAAGAAGAAAAACAAATTGCGAATTGGTGCGTTCAATTATGCAAATGTGGGTTTCCGCTAAAAGAAGATGATTTATTAAATACAGTACAGAAAATAATGAAGGACGGTAACCGAAAAACGCCATTTAACAACAGTCGACCAGGACGGACTTGGTTAAATGCATTTTTTAGAAGAAATCCGATTCTTACAAGAAGGACAGCAGAAAGCATAACAAAAGGTAGAGCTGCAGTTACCGAAGCACAAATTAAAGAATGGTTCGAAGAGTGTTCCAATTACCTCAAATTAATTAATCAGGAGGATATACTGAATGATCCGACCAGAATTTTAAATGGTGACGAAAGCAGTTTCAGCCTATGTCCGAAGACGGGTAAAGTAATTGCACCTAAGGGGTTTAAGAATGTATATCAAATTCAGACAGCCAATGAAAAGGACACGTTGACGGTATTAATAGTATTTTCTGCAGATGGAAAACTTCTTCCTCCAATGGTTGTTTTTCCATTTATAAGACCACCCAGGGACATTATTAACAGTATGCCAACCAACTGGTTTTTAGGACGCACTGAAAGTGGATGGATGAGGTCAGAAACCTTCTTTGAATATGTGTCTAATGGTGTTCATAAATGGCTGCAACAGGAAAATGTTAAAAGACCAGTTGTTTTATTTGTTGATGGACATAAATCCCATATGACGATGGAGTTAAGTAAATTCTGCGATGAAAATGGAATCATATTGTACGCTTTGCCTCCAAACACTACTCACATTATGCAGCCCGCAGATGTCAGTGTTTTTAAACCTTTGAAGTCAGACTGGGCAAAAACTGTGAGGGAGTGGCAATCAGAAAATATTGGACAGGTGCTAACAAGAAAAACTTTTTGCCCCTTGTTGGAAAAAGCCATTTTGAGGAACCAAGATTTGCCAAGATGTATTAAAAATGGATTTCGAAAATGCGGTTTATTCCCTTTTGACCCCAATGCCGTCGACTTCAGTAAATGTGTAAGAGATCGGCTTGAAAATAATAATCTTAACGAATCCGAAAATACTGTAACATTAACTGGTTTTCAAGAAAAATGTGAAATCACCAAAGAAGTAATAACATTCTTAACAGAAAAATTGAACGAAAGGGGAGTAAATACTGAAACAATATTAGATGTAATTAGGGAAGCATCTTCTGGGTCGTGTTTGCCCACTACGGAAGAACAAACTCAGAACATATCCGTGACTGATCTTCATTCAGATGTCATTTATGAAGTGCTGCCAGACATCACTTCCCAACCGATGGGAGAATTACTATCTTTTCCCACAGAGACGACTTCAAATATACTGACTCCATCTATCAATGATCCTTCCAGTTCATCGTCATTACTTCTGGATTCTACCAGCATTTACAACCCAACTCATCAACTACTTCAAATCTCTGACTTGGAAAGTGTCGGACCTGAAAACAATCTACCTGGTAGCAGTTCCTCTTTGGGTCCTATTGGTACTACATTTAGAGATTGTGCTTCTTCTAAAACGTCTTCTGCAACCACTGTGAGTAGATGCTTACCGCGACCAAGCTTTGAAAAACATCTAGTGTGTCCTAGTGGGACATTCCTTTCCAAGAAAAGGAAATCAATGAGTGGATGTCGTTTTCCCAGCGCAATTTCTTCTGATACTTGGAGAAAAATGATAGAAGAAAAGGACGAAGCAAAACAACGGAAATTGGAGGAGATTAAAAAAAGGAAAGAAATTAGACTAATTAATAAGGCAAAAAAAGAAGCAAAAGTGAAGATAAAAAGAAGTCGCAGAAATAAAAAAAGGGAGAAATGTTTCAATTGTCACGAAGAATTAATTAGTGACGTTGAAGAGGATAAATTGAAAAATATTGGCTGTGATATATGCCCAAATTGGTATCATTTAAAATGTACCTCACTCCAAACTCTTAATTATAATGAGGCGATTCAACAAGAATTTATTTGTCCTCAATGTACAGTAATAGTATAGAATCATCAGTATTAATACTCATGAATATGGTATTTCAAGATATACTCGTACCTATCTTTTTTTATTATAGTCTTAAGGGATAATTTATGAATGAAATGTTTGTTTTTTCGCTTTTTGATAGTTTTTATAGGAATGTTATTTTATAGGCGTAAGTTTTGAAGTATTAGATATTTATTTTGCTTTTGTTTAAATCATTTTAATCTTGTCCTAATGAATTTAATAAGACTGAAATGAAATTTGTGACTAAATATTACTATTATACGTTGAATTAATTAATTCATATATTTTATGACGTTATGTAAATAAAAAGTTTAAAAAAATTCAAAGAAATTCTTAACATTTTGTCATTTCTTTGCCGTTTTATTTCGCTGTCCGAGTACTGAAATTGCATTGTCCGAAAACTGAATTTTGCTGTCCGAGTACTAACAAAATTTGAATGATCGTACTTTTGGTATTATCATAAAAAAACTAAATAATAAAATAATTTTTTTTTTATATTATGATAATTAGCAATATACATGCTATAAAGTATTAAAAAATAAATGTAAACAGATGTAAATTTTAAATGTTTTGTGAGATTAAATGCTCGAAATGTGTTAGTTGTCCGAGTACTAGTTCTTTTACCCTATATAATACGTGTGTCTACAAATACAAGGAATATGACAGAAATATGTTCGATGGACTTCAGTGCTTCCAGTTCTTCGCTGCCAGAAAAAGTGCAACACTCAAATCGTCTCATCGAAATCGACAACTATTAACATACAAAGACTGGTAACGTAGAACAAAAATATGCAACGATTTTCTAGACTATAAGATTAAAGTGGGAGTCTACCGGGAGAGGCGCGGCGCGGCGCGGAATTTTTCAGTTGCCGCTGCACGATTGTTCTTGCAAAATTAAATGTATAAGTCACACCGGGAGCGGCGTGGCGCGGCACGGCAAAATAGTTGCCGCGCGGCGATTTTGGAGATTACTCAAAACACAATTTTGCCGCTGCCGCTGGCGGCAAAATTCCTTTTCATTCGAAATAAGTCCGCACAATTCGTTAAATGAGGCTTTTTGCATTCTTAAGTAAATTTGTAATCGAACCTCATCACGTTTCTCTGTTTTTCTTCAAGCAGAGCTACTAATAATAGAATTTCTTCTTCTATTTTGCCGCGTGCCACCGGGCAGTGCCGAGCCATGCCGTGCCGCGCCGCGCCGCTCCTGGTGTGACCAGGGCTTAACGATGCCTCGACTTGGCACTTGATGACGTGCCCAACGGGTAAGTCAGCAATGCCTCGATCCATACAAAATCACCACTGCCTCGCCCCGATGACGGAAAGGCCACAATTTTTTCTTAGAAATTTACTGGATATTGCTTCCTTTGAATTTTTATACATTGTCCGAGGTCGAGAGCAGTGCCTCCCTCCAATATAAAATCAACAATGCGTCGACCTGATGTAGGGAAGACCGCAATTTTTTCTTAGAAATAAATAAAAATTCTACCGAAACATTTTATGTCTACGCGTCTCGTCTACGCTCATAAGAATTATTGTCGCCCTCCAAAAGTGCGTTTAAATTATAAGGAAAAAATTTTCAGTAAATTTCTAAGAAAAAAATTGCGGTCTTCCCTACATCAGGTCGAAGCATTGTTGGTTTTATATTGGAGCGAGACACTGCTCTCGGAAAGGAAGCAATATCCAGTAAACTTCTAAGAAAAAATTGTGGTCTTCCGTAACCCCCGCAAGATAAAAGCCATTAACAAAGTCGAAAAAAGAGAGCAGCGGGCCGGTCAGGGGGCGACATCCATAGTCTTCTTGCCTTGTCTTACTGAAGGAGTTTTTCATATAAAAGTTGCTTGTATTTTGTTCAAACACTATAATTTCCGTAAATTTGTTGTACATGGTATATTTTTTTAAAATTGTTAGAAAGAAAACATATTTGGCTACAATTTCTTTTAACTTCATTTTGCTGTGGGAGTGACAGTTTTGGGCTTTCGGACCTGTTTAATATGAAATTTTAGTTTTTCCTCCATCATGAGTATACAAAAAGCAGTGAGAGTGAGCTCTTACTGCATGCTGGACCCGGCACGTTAAGGTATTTTAATATGTCCGTGCCTTCGGCAACTTCATGGCTTGTATTATATTCCGGGGGTTACGGGTCTTCCCTTCATCGGGTCGAGGCAATGGTGATTTTGTATGGATCGAGGCATTACTGACTTTGGGCACGTCATCAAGTGCCAAGTCGAGGCATCGTCGAGGCATCGTTAATTTTATATTGTAGAAAAGCGTTGCATATTTTTGTTCTACGTTTCCAGTCTTTGTATATTATTCTTATTATTTGTCTATGGTGGTATGTAGTCCATCATTAAACTTGAATTCAGCAGTAAACTCAATTCCTGCATACACTTACGGTACGATTGGTATCCCAGTAGGAAATCTATTCCTTACTTCATTAATGAGTAACCCAGCGGGAAACGGAAGCATTTCGGATGCATTCCAAAAACATTCTATGGAAGGTATGGAAGCAATACGCTCTGATACCCAGTTCATTTCTTTTGAAGCATTGATGTCCTACGACGGGAAGGTATATAAGGTGTTATATACCTTACCCCTGCATGACCTGTAAGGTGAATGGAAGCCTTCCTTATTAAGTCTTTGGAAGGTCAAAGGAAGCATTCCTTATTAATTCTTTTGAGGGTGCGAAGAAGTATTACTTTTAAATTCAGTGGAAGCATTTATTCTGCCATTTCAGAAAAGTGTATGGAGCCATTAAGCATGAGTTTTCCGGAAAGCTGGAAAAAACATTAAATTTATACCGTCAGGAGGGTGGAGGCAAGCACTCATCATTTTTTCACTGAGAGGTAAAGGGAAGAACTTTTGCTGCTTTCTTAGCAAGTTGTGGAAAATAAACAGGTCTTCATTTATTCGTATCTCGCACTTAAATGAAAATAATCCACTTCTTCTAAAATAATGCACAAATCAGAATGTTTTCCATCTGCACGCACTTTCCTTCCTTCATTGTTCTTAGAAAAACAATGAAACTATATGACTCATTTTCAACCTGCACGCACTCCCTCGAACTAGCTCTGCAAATATACCCGCACAAATTTCTATCTCTTATCGGTAACAACACGAATAAATATATGTATCTACTCATTACCTCTGCCTTTTCTAAGTATTCCTTGGAAGGTACATAGCTTGCTCAAAAATACGACCCATAAATACATAACGCCTGCCTTCCTAAACCAGTTCAACGTAAGGTATGTTGTTCATATACTCATTACTAATGCATTCCAGGTAATGTTAATAGTAAACCTTACCTAAGTCGGTTTTTCCCGCTGGGAATGAACATAACTAATATACATTCCCAACACCAGTGAATTTTAATACAGAGATGTCATTGGAAATTCATGCCTTACTCTTTGACACTTTAGTCTTTGGTTATATCATTGAAGTGAATGTGGGGATAAAAGTAAGGGGCAATTTAAGCATTACCAAGCCATCCATGAATTCTTTGAAGTACGAATATTAACTGATTTCATCCATGAACTAATATATTTTAAGGGATAGAAGTCGCTTTTTTATATATATCTATATTTATACTCTAAATTCGAAATTTACAGAAACAAGGTATTGTGATTTTGTGTTCATTTATTTAAATTTAGGAATCTAAAAGCCCAGTCTTTTTCCACATAAGAAGAGAACAAATTTAAAAATTATATTATAAAGATGAGTAATACTTATATATAATTCACATTCATGTAATTCATGAAATAAAATAAAATAGAATTTAAAAAATATAATAAAAGAATTATTATGCACGAATACTAAACACATACACTACACACTTGACCTCAACTTAATGCAACTCAAAATGAGAATAATCACACCGACAACTGATTGACTGTGCCAGCTTCACTCTGAAACAAACAAAAACGAACAAAACATATCTTCTTATTTTCATATGAATCATCATTTTCATTCTGTTTAAGCAAACGTGCTTACATTACCATACCGTCTGCATTACCAGTCTTAGATGAAATAACCCAATACCGTATTCATTAATCCCTCGATTTCCTACTGGGATACTCTTGATAAAAAACGTATTTAGCTTTTCACAACTTTCTGGGATATGTTTGATATTAGAACCTTCAAACTCTATTTCTTTAATGCCATTTCCAGCCCTTGATTTTATTAATGCCTTCAGAATATTCCACATGCCCTTTTGAGTACCCTTTCTTGCAATTAGTTTTTGCCTAAAATAAGTATTCTCAGTTTCAACAATTCTTTTCTTATAGTAATTCCTGGCTACTAGGTATATAAGGGGCTCAAAACCCGAGGGGTATAAGTAACATTTTGTTAAAAATTGAAATAAGTGCATAAATGCAAATTAGATATACCCAAAATGTTTGTGACAAAGGGATATTACTAAATTCCTATCCTGTGTTGTTTTATAGCAGCCGTTATTTTAACGACTTTCAAGCAGGCGTTTTTGTTCAGAGGCAAAAAGGTACAAGTGCATTTCTACCCCTTTACTGTAAGCCTTAAGGCAAAGTTAACCTAATAATAAGTTAAGCTGTAATAATAAGTAATTTCATATACTTTCGCCTTTTGCATTAATGGGGGAAAAGAGCTAGGCTATGCACTATAGTATTGCAACTGAGATAACGAGCTAAAAATAGAAATCGAGAGAACGTAGGATTACCCGAACGACAAAATCTTATTAAATCCCTCAAAATCCTTCAACCTATTCATAGTAATGTTCATCAGGTCACACTACCTCGCATTTTTAAGAAAAAGCGCTTTGGGCCAGGAGATGTAAAATTCCTCTCAAATGAAATTCTCATTTTTTCCGAAAATATCAGAGAATTCAGCATGAGTTCTCCCACTTAATCTCTTGATATCAAAACGAATGTAAACAGAAACACGTGCTGTTCAAATATCATAGGATTACAGCAACAACATGTGTCCCTTTAGACCTTTTACAACAACAACATGTGTCCTAACATTATCAATATTTCATTTATCAATATTTCATGAAAACCGGTTTTCACAAAAGCGCGGGTGCATTTTATGAGAGTAAAACGCGAAAACTCCGCCCTTTCTCATTTATTTTTACGAAAATGAAAGATTTGCCATTCTGTTTAGGTGCATGCAACTTGCGCTTTCACATTTTTTATCTTTGTTCATAAAATTTTTAAAGAGAGTTTGATTTTTTTTCGATTTTTTTTCTTTCTTCCTTTCTTTTCTTGCCGTGTGCATTTTAAATGTAAAACACTCGGAACTCACCAGCTTGTTAACTTATTATTAGGTTAACTTTGCTTAAGGCCCAAAATACATTCACGGCCTCTGGCCACAGGCCACAAGCCACTTGAAGCTTGTGGCCGACTGCTGAAGCCAACTAAGTTACAATCACGGCCACTAGCCACTATCCACAAGAACTGTCACGGAATTGTCATTTGTGATTATAAGCAGAAGGTGAAAAATTTTGTTCTAAAGTTAATATTTTTAAAGTAAATTGTTATTTGATAAATTAAAAAGTGAAATGGATGATTTTACGGAATTAATGTTACTGTTGTGCTGTGCAATTGTGAGCTACATAACCCTCATAGACTTCGTTTTAAAAGATAAGAGGCAGTGGAACAAGGAAATCTATGACCCTAAAGAACGGGAACTACGAGGATTTTTTCTAAAATTTTTTAAAATTGTGCAAGAGAAAGACGAGCTGGAATTCCGTAAAATAACGAGGATGGGAGTGAATCAATTTAAACTCCTGCTTTCACTTTTAAAGGAGGAATTAGAGAAGATTTCAAATAGAAGACCAATAAGCCCTGAATGTCGGTTGGCTTTAACATTACTGTAATTTTATATTTGTAAATTGTAAGAATATTTTATATAATGACAAATATTGCAGATACTTGGCGCATGGAACATCCAGACAAGTACTTTCGTGGACTTTTAGGATGGGCGTTTCAACAGTCCGAAATATCGTCCTTGAAACCTGTGAGGTTATATGGGAGGAATTGAGCGGTATTTATTTAGCAATGCCTATTGAAGCAGAATGGCGAACTATTGCTGACAAGTTTCTAAAGTTGAGTGGAATACCAAACTGTGTGGGAGCAATTGATGGTAAGCACATCAATATTACTTGTCCCCCTTATGCCGGCTCCGAATATTTCAATTATAAAGGATCACACAGTATTGTGTTGTTGGCAGCTTGTGATGCTAATTACTGCTTCACAATTGTTGACATTGGAGCTTTTGGTAGCCAGAAAGATGGAAGCATCTTCGCGCATAGTACATTTGGCAGAAAAATCTTAAACCGCACATTCCCGCTGCCAACTGAAAGTGCTTTACCAACGTCAAATCAAATGTTTCCGCATTACTTCGTTGCTGATGCAGCATTTCCGTTAAAGAAAAATTTAATGCGTCCATATCCTGGAAGAAACTTGCGGAGAGATAAGGAAGTATTCAATTACCAACTATCTTCAGCTAGAAGAATGTTAGAAAATACTTTCGGTATTATGTGTATGCGTTGGAGGATATTACTGAATAAAATTCATTCAAACCCAAAAAATGTAGACAAAATTGTTAAAGCCGTTGTTGTCTTACACAATTTTGTTAAGCTTAACGACGAAGTATATTGTCCAGAGAACTATGTGGATCATTATGACGGAGATGAATTTGTTGAAGGTCTTTGGAGGAGAGAGGGCAGTTCACTGCCGTGTTTTCGGATCTCAACTGGCTTCAATACAAAACGTGAAGTTTTCCGGCTGCGAGATATTTTAAAAGATTACTTATTTGAACGTCATAATTAATTTTTTTTTACTGAAAATAAATGCCTTTAATAAACAATTTTTATCGTTGTTCCTATTAAATCTATCCACTTCTTTGTGACATCATCAAATACCTAAGCAAACAGAGTTTTCTTTCAATTAAAGACTTGCGCAGTTAATTTCTGAAAAAAATATTGTCCTTTTCTGACATATCGTTGTGTAAGCGAAAATTCAAACGGGCGGCGTGCGTCGGAATGTGAATGAAAAAAAGGTTTTTGGTACGTACATAAATAAATAACACTAATTTCTTCTTAAATATATATTTATTGCAGAAAAGCATGTATACATTTACTTTCGAGCGTGTGACTTAATCCTCTCCTTAACAAGATTTAAAATATCCTGCTGAAGATCGAGGACTTCTGCGAAGGGAAGTTCAGCCTCCTCGACAAGCATTGCCACGCTTTGAAAGAAAGTTTCAAGTTGCGATTTTTGGCGCACTCTACTTTGGACAACCTCGACTATGGCACTTAATTGGTCTTGAGCTGCTCTCACGTTTCTTTCTTTGTCAAGACGTTACTTCTTTCTTGGAGTTTTTCCGTATGAATCAGACATACTCTCAAAAAAAGAAGTATGCTCCATCGTCGGTCGAATATCGGCAGATTTCCTGGTGGATAGGCGGCTATCGGTACGAGGAGTATCTACTTGAGCTTCCACAATAGACGACAACGTTTGACTTTCCTCATCGTCAAGGCCTACTTCAAATAAATCGTAATCGTATTCCATATTTTCTACACCGTCTTCTTGCAAATTAGTTGATGTTTATAAATATTTTATTTATACAAAAAGTATTACTCTCTAGGATCTTGGGAATCGTTTAAAAATACCAGGTCGTAGTAATATTTCCACGTCACTATAGAACCGGCTGCACTCCCAGACGCCTTATTCCGTTTGGCTTGCTCCCTATTGAAGCAATCCCTTAATGATTTCCACTTCCGCTTCGCTTCAGGGACTGTAAACATTTTAAATATAATACACAATTAAAAAGAAATGATACAAAAATATTAAATAAACTAAACTAAAACGTGAGAAATATAATTTTACCTGTAATTCCCAACATTTTCGACAGCTCCAGCCACTTCTTATCTTTTGCTTTCATGCATTTGTACTCTAAATTTACCAACTGAGAGTTTATTTCTATTCGATTTTTTAAGATTTCATAACTTATTGGTCACAAAATTATAAAGTATATGGAAAATAACACAGCTTAGGTAATTTACCCAGAATATGTTTTTCTATGTACTATTTGATTAATTTTAGGTAGCCGAAAGGTATATTGCCTACTTTTAAGGGAACACTTGACTTATTTTACAGAAATTCCGTACATTATTTTTTACAGTGTACGACAAGTGCAGTGGCTGCATTTTAAAGTCTACACATTTCTCATTATGAGAAGAAATTGTCAATGCAGATATTCCAGTTGAATGGATTGCCATGAAAAAACACCTGGCAGATCAGCCCATGTTGAGCTGACTCCACTGTACGAAAGGGTTATAAAAATTAAATTAGCTAAGTACAAGAATCTAATCGATTTCCTTCCATTTATACCTCAATTCACCATCAATTCTTCAAGTTCCTTCCACATGAATTGGGTGGTAAGAAGAGAAAACAGCGCGGTCTAGTAGGAAACCCATCAGGCCATAGTAACGAACTAGAAGGATTAATGGAAGGGGGCTCGGTCAGTGAAGCTGATAATATCTTAGAGTCTTGATGATAACAAAAATAGAAGATGAAGATTTTACACACTCAATATTGAATTAATTTTCTTTTTCTGAATTTAAAAACAATTTAATAGTTTGAACTATATTTGCCTTGGATTATTTTTACCTTTTGTGCTTTTTGAAATAATTAATTTGTTAAAATACTAAATATTCGTTTTTATATTTGAATAAAACTTGTAAAGGCATAGGGATACAAGTACACTTTTTACAGGAAAAGGGATATAAAGGATTAAATTATTACCTTTTTACTAAACCAAAAACCGTCGAATATTATTTTATCCACACCAAAAAGTTATTAAGACATCCGGGTTTTTTTAGTATAGTTACATAAAATTAAGGATACCCAACCAACTTTATATCTCAAAAGTGTGAAAGTGTACTTGTACCCAGTGATGTAAAGGACTCAAATTTTGACCCAATTCATCGCTCAACTCGAGCAGTGAGTCCGTCCACCTTTGGGGTGACCATTATTTCTTTTTATCAACGGGTTTAAAAGGCTGTAGGCATAGTTTGCCTTTCTTAAGGTCGACTTGGTGTACATTTAAATACAGGATATTTATAATTGGGCACTGATTGCTAGTAGGTACTGTATAAATCTGCGCTCTGAACTTAGATACCGCTTATATATTCAATTCAATTCAATTTTTTTATTTAAGGTAAAGTACAAAAGATCTCAGGTCTTAACTTAGTACATTATATGAGAGGGAGAAAAATTTCAAGATACTAAAACTAAGTTATTTAAGCTAAAGACATTAAAAGGAGTAATTTAACAATTTGAAAACAAGAAAAAAGAATAAATAAGAGAAGAAGAAATAACAGAAATGCAAAAATTAGCGGAAGATAGCAAAAATAATTAATTAATTAAGATTTACTGGATTTCATTTATGAGTTCAACTTGTCACCAATAATGAGAAGGAGAAGAATATAATAATAAATTAACAAAAGTTTAAGTCACAAATTAGATACCTGAAGATATAGGTAGAACCAGCCCTCTGGACACGAACTGGAAAGGAGTTCCACATCCGAGCGACCTGAACAAAATAAGAGGCCTCACCAGTCGAGGAATGGAAACGAGGAACAAGAAGATTGCAGAAATTGTATCTGGTCATATAGATATCCAGGTTCACCAGAGTGAATTAGGTTATAGTGGAATATTAAGGCTTTACGCTTTAGGTAAGAATTGATCGAGTAACCAATCAATGTGATGCTGTACGGAGTTATATGTTTCCATTGCTTAATACCAAACACAAATCTACTGTAATCGTTAAAAGCAACTTCAACTTTCCGCGCGCAAAATGCTATCAAGCTTGGGATATCTCTATACACTCTTCCGTAAGTAAAATGGGATAATAGAAGAGCTTTTACGATTTCCAAGCGGATATTTATTGATAGTAATGCTGCAGATAGTCATAGTCTGCGTAATCCCCCATAGATCTTAGAGAGCATCAGTTTGACGTGTTTACAACAACTTAATTGCCCATTTAGCTTGACCCTAAAATTTTGTGACCGAATTCACAAAACACAGAAGGGAGTTGCCAAGAAAAATGTATGAGATATACCTTATGTCATAGAAAGAGTTGTAGATAGCAAGACAGTGCGATTTGTTAGGACTTAAATAGGGGAAAGATCTCCATTAATGCGAGCAACGCAGTCTTCTATAAGATCAATAGGCCTGCTTAGGTATAATTGAACATAATCAGCATAAAGATGAAGGAACATCTTGAACCAACTTTGGCAAGTCATTAATAAATATAGAAAATAAAAACGGTCTCAAAATAGATCCTTGAGGTACACAGAAAAGGATGAGGAGTCAATAATTTGTACCTGTTGAAATCTGTCAGTATGGAAACTATCAATTAAGGAGATCGCATAGGAAGAGAACTTAGAATTACTGTATAGCTCTCTAATAGCTTAGAGAGCTGACACTATCAAAAGCTTTTGAGAAATCTTGTAAAACAAGTATGCCAAAGTTCTTGGAGTCGAGAGTCAGGTGAAGATAAGTTTTAGTATAGCAGTTTCACAACTGTGTCGTGGTCGAAAGCTGAAACTGTGTTGGGAGGTTGTTCTGAAATCTGAAACGAAAAAAAAATTTTCCAAGTATTTTAGCAAAGTAGCAGAGAATGGTAATTGGCCAGAAATCAACAATTGATTCAGGGGAAAATTTCTTGGCTACTGGTATAATGTGGGATATTTTCCAAGCTTTAGGGAACGAGGAGTAAGTCATACAAGTAGTTTAAAATATGAAGTATATATATGGTGAAATGTAAGGTAATATCATTTTGAAGAAGAGGGGATGTAAACCGTCAGGACCAATAGCATATCACATGAACGATCCCAGGCTATGTGGCTGCAATCTAGAAATGCAATCCGGTTTTTGAAGAGGTTATTCGAAAATGGTATGTTGAGCTGCAAAATTATATAAAGGAGATGAATGCAGGAGACACTTTTAAAGAAACAGCTGTTTTCCCACATGTACGACCATCTATGTATGTAGTCAATAGCCATGCCAGAAGACTGGTTTTTAGTTCGTTCTGACTCAGACTGAATGAGAATAATCGCGAATGTGGTAAATAAACGGTTAATTAATGAACAAATAAAAAAAAAGTGATTATTTCTGTTTAAGGCCACAAGTCCCATTTAACATTGGAGATAAGTGAACGTTTCAGCGCAAACGGGATCATTTTATACCGACTTTCTCCCAGCATAACACATATGCTCCATCAAATGTAACCGGAGTGGTTAAGTGATGATCTTGTTTTAAAGAGACGAGACACCCTTGGTATCTTGGGCGCATTGAATTCGACACGACTCACTTTACCCCAAGCGAGTATATTATCAATATTCAATAATTTATATATTCAATAATCGAATCATGCATACTCATTTTACACATTCCCTATGAAGTCTGTAAAAGTGTCAAAGGATAAGGGAAATCAAGGAACTATCATTGATAAAACTATGCATCGCATTGAAAGTAAGGGAATGCAGATCATTCATGAAAATTAAGAGGAAAAACGGAGAGATAATAGAGCCCTGTGGCACACCGGCATTTATAGGGTGAGGTTAAGCTGTAATGCCATCTAATACAACCCATATTAGACGACCAGATAAGAAACTTTCAATAATAGAAGAAGAGGGGAGAGATCATGAGCTTTAAGTTTGGCTAAAAAATATATCGATCTAAATATAGCTTTAAGGCAACAGGTACCTAATTTATAAATTGAATTCCATTTTCTTCTTGATTTCTTCCCTTTATTTTAATAAAATTTAAAAGATGCTGTTATTTAAATCAACACAGTTTGAAATGAATTAGTTTTAATCTGAAGTGTAATGTTACTGTGAATTTTATCACAACTTTTTTTTAATGGCTTTTTAAATGAAGAATAACGAACAAATTAATAAAGTCGTATCTTTCAGAACAACATTTATTTAACACCACCTTATAAAAGCAGTTTTTATAATTTGTTTAGCCTGGACGCTAATTGGATCCTGGGTGTACGCAAATTGGCTTAGATTGGACGCATAATGGTGATTCCCCGAATATTTTCATTTATTAGTATGCAATCAAGAAATGTTTTGATTTTTTAATTTAAACTAAAAGATATACTTGCAGCTTACTATTGTACTATAAAATTTTAACCACCGAGATTACATTAAGTAAATTCTACTAAAAGCTCTTCTTGTAAGGATGAATTTTCCTTAAATGGAGGTAAATTGGTGCGTTTACCCTAGGTATTTTATAAACTCTTTTTAGAAAATCGCACTTATGCATTTCAACCTCAAATATGATTACATTTACGTTAAAGTAAAAAAAAGATTTAGTTTCGTATGCTCTTATTTATGGGGACGAGCTCGAGAGCTAAGCAAATTTTGATTTCCCTTCTTTAACACACGTTATTAGCTATTCTGAAAACTATCCTCAAACCTAAATTAGTTCCCTTTTTGACTGAAAACACGTCATTTAAAAAAAATCGGTTAATTTCGGTATGACATGAATAGGTTTTGACCTAATAACTCTTTAACGGCTGCAGATAGCACATAGGTTATAAGGTCAAATTAAAGAGGGCTCTTCTCAGTTTATTATAAAAAAACTTATGTAATGACCGTTTTGGAAAAAAAAATAGAGGTCAAAGTAAAAAAAAGTAGCTCTTTGATTCTATAGCAAAAATGATAGGCTATGCTGTGTAAAATTCGTGTGATAAGCATTTTTCTTTGTGGATGCGGGAGGGAAATGACAAGAGGGCTGGGTGTTTAGTTTTTGTCAGTTCGACACATCTGACATTTCTGAATTAATTTGAATTTATGAAAACAACTCTGGTGTTGTTCTAGTGATTTTGTCAGTGAAATATTGTTTTGTGGAAGAGATCGAGAGATAATCGAGACTCCGGAGTCGAATTATGATGATGAGCGTTGTGCTGGGCTGTAGAAACAACTGGAGTTATTGCCATAGAAAGTCGTTTTTCAGGCGAGTTTAATAGTTTCAATAATAAATTATAATGTTTTAAATAAAATATAAGCGAAATAGTTATAAATATAAAATAAGTAAAAAATGAGTTTTCAAACAAAACTGAGGCCAAGCCGCATGAAAAAGTAGAAAATAAACTTTTCTTCACACGCAGAGGTGGTGGACTCAGATTTTTTGATTGGGACATTTCTCTTGAATATTCTTTCTCTTCATGAATCAAATCACTTATTACCTCTGATTGATAATACTGAAATATATCGGTGATTGTCAGCTAATAAAATCTGGCTTGGCCTCAGTTTTGTTTGAAAACTCGTTTTTTACTTATTTTATTTTCTGCCTTTTTCACGTTAACTAAATTTTTATTACGTGCTGCATAGAGATATTTTAATACAATTTTTAAGTCATGTTTGGTGCCGATCCGAAAACAAAAATTTTTCGAGTATCAAATCGTTATGTACTGCAACGGTTTTCTGAAATTCAAATTATGTTTTAAACAGCGCTTTTTAGCTGTATTCCAACTTGATCCCATATAACATGAATTTTCCCGATTTTCCATGTTTTCCACAGACTTTTCCTATTACTATGAATTTTTTTAAAAAATTTATATGAATTTTCCTCGATTTTTCATGCACGTTTTCATGATTGTTGAAGAGAAAGTATTGATGCCAGTAGGACGGAAAAAATGATTCCGCAAAAAAATGATTCCGCATAGCTTATAAAACTTTTTTGTCGGAAAATTCCGGAAATTTCAGAAAAATTGGAAAATTCTGCACTTTTCCTGAAACAGATCTATCACTAATCATATCGATGAAAATTTGTCCGATGATTTCCGGGTTTTCCTCCGAGTTTTCCACAAAAGCAACTTTATGCAACTCATTTCGCTCTACAACAAACTCCGGAAAAACGTTTTACATGAATTTTCCTCGATTTTTTCTGCAAGTTTTCACCATTGTCGGAGAGAAAGTAATGATGCCAGTTGATAGGGAACTTGATCCTGCATAATTTGGAAAACTTTTTTACCGGAAAATGTTCCGGAAAAGTCGGAAAATTCCGGAAAATTTTTCGGAAAAATAGGAAAACTGCATTTTTCCTGAAACGGATTTATCACTAATTAAATTTGTACCAAATTTTCAAATGATTTTTCCCGATTTTCCGGGGTTTCCATGGAAATTTCCGGTTCAAATTTTGATAGATTAAATTGTCACGCGACATGAACCTGTGTGCCAAATTTCAGCTCGCTGTGATGACGAAAAGTGGGTCTACGAGAGTGTCGAAAATAGTAAAGAAATATATAAATAGACAAATTCGTGTACGAGTTAAAGGGAATGGCCTCAATAAACAGCTGTGGTAAAAAAAATTAACATTTTGTTTTTTTGTTTACTTACAATTGAATTGTTAGTGTTAGTATTATCGCAAAATAAATGGGGCACTAGGAAAATTCTTAGAAATGTAATAAGTTGTAGAAGAAAAAATTATAAACTGAAAAATGATTCGAATCACGGTAAACGGGAAATTATAAAACTTGTTCAATACTTGATAAAGTTTCAACCATTAAATTATGTGCCCGCTCAGAAAATATCGTAGTTTACGACTTCCATGACTAAACAAACACATCGATGCGATTCTATTACTTGAAGAAAAATGCTTAAGTTTTTTTTCCTCATGCCTATCCTTTTTGCTTTATAATCTAAGAGGCAGCTACATTCGCTATTATCTGCTCACGGCATGCCATGCCGGCACAGCGCCATATAATGATTACTCAGCTGATAGTTTTTGTTTGAGGAATCGTAGTCATTTGGTTTAAATAAATTTTTTTAAATAATTTTCTTAGGTAAGGTATAAAAATTTTATTTCGGTTCGGAAGATAAGAAAGCAATCTAATGATTGATAGAACATCATTTTACTGTAGAATAGTAGTTTAGGGCAAATCAAACTTTTGTCAGTTCTACATAAGAACACCGCAAATAATTTAGAATGTTAGGACTCAGTTGGGGCTCTCATGTGGTAGTGAGGTGTTCTGTTTCATGGCTTGTAAATAAATGTCTTCTTAATGAGTTTAAGCATCACATAGGCATAAATCTTAAATTATTTCTTAAATAAGCAGGCAACATTCCATACTTCATCTTAAATACATATACAAGCACATTTAAGATAATTTTCTTCTTCACATTCATCCATAATATGTATCCATTTTATTGAGGTGTATTTATTACAATTTCGCTCTGGAGGCAACCCGTTCAATCTTACGGTTTCAGAGTGCACGTGAAAAATTTTGAATTTTGTGCGGAAAGTGGTTGGTAATTTGTTGGCAGAATAATTTTGCTTTTTGGGTTGCCTCCGGGGACAACCCATGTCGTCATTTTTGTTCCAAACGAGCGTTTTGACCAAAGAATAACTAAATAAAAGAAAGGACACAGAAGAGTGTTCCGATTGTTTTCCATTTAAATGTACACGGCGAGAAAAAGAAGGAAGGAAGAGAAAAAAAATCAAAAAAATCAAACCCTCTTTGAACATTTTACGAATAAGACAAAAAATGTGAAAGCGAAGATTACATGCAACGAAATGGAATGGCAAATGATTTATTTTCGTAAATAAGAGAGAATGGGCGGAGTTTTCTGATTTTACGCTCATAAATTGTTCCCGCATTATTTTGAAAACACGATTTTCAGAAATTGTCCCAATGTTTTTCGCAGGAATTCTAATGTTTGTTAGTGTAATCCTATGATATGTGAACAGCACGTTTTTGTGTTTACATTTATTTTGCTCGAAAGAGATTAAGTGGGGGAATCTCATGCTGGATTCGGGGAATTTTATTTTACAGAAATTTTACATCTCCTTTTAGTGCGTTGTTCATTGCGAAATTTATTTTTTCTTGCCAAATGGAGGTAGGGTTACCCAATGTACATTATTATGAATAGTTCGAAAGGATTTTGAAGGTATTCAAGAAGATTTTATCATTCGGGTAATCCTACGTTTTCTCAATATTTGTTTTTAACTCGTTCTCTCAGTCGCACTATAAATAGTGCATAGCCAAGTTTCTTTCCCCCATTGATGCAAAAGACAAAAGTATATGAAATTACCTCTTTCAGTCTAAAAAACACGGAAAATTTCCAATTTTGTTCGCCTCTGTCTCTACTTATATTTATTTATACTTTGGTTTTGGCAGCGCTTAGGTTGCCTACAGAGCGAACCTGATGTTCAAACGATACGACTTTAGTATCACACGCATTGTCCTAAGCTAAGTGTGAAAGTTAATGAATCATCACGAAAAGGGAAAATTGAAAGAAAATGAAAACTATTCACACTATAAAATAAAATTATTTTAGAAAAAATAACACATCTTTGCGATGTATACCTTCGAACATTTGTTTAAAAGAAGCAATGCCAAATAATTGGGATGATTTTTTTTAAAATAAAGTAATAATAATTTTCTTAATTCTCATAATTTCTCACATGTAAGTGCTCACAAACACGATAAGTCGAATTACTCACACTTGGCTCAAAAGTATCCTCAGCAATGTCAGATGAGAACGAAGGTTGTAATGTGTTGGAATCTTGCTTTAAGCTGGATTTTTCCCCGGGCCTCTGTTCATGTAATAATATCCCTATATAAATTATAGATTTATATGCATTCGGTTCGAGTGCTTGTACAAATGATTATAATAATAATGATAATGTTTTAAACTCGCAATATTTTCAGTTGTAAAATGAGCTTGAATTGCTTTGCTGAATTCTTGAATGTCTTTCATATATATTTTTCGATTCCGTTGTGTAAAAGCCAACAATCATATTAATTAGAAGATCGCGGTTAGTTTTATCCAATTAATCATTATTTTCATAAAATTCGGTTATTCTTTTACCAACAGGTGTTCTCAAGAGCTCCGCTAAAATTGACTTTTGACTACTCACACTGATAGCGGAATCTGATGGAGAGGTTGCCGCAGAAGAACAATTTCCAACTCAATTTCGGCAGTCAATATCGACAGATAATATATCTGCCTAGAATGTATATATGAATGCTCATATTAAGAACTCATTTATGTATATAAAAAATATTGGAATTATTTAATGTTTCCATCCTCCATTATTTTAATAGGAATTTGAATGACGCTCTTGTTCCTAGCCGTGTAACTGGGAATAATTCATGAACATCCGAGTCCGTTATAACTCTCAAACTCCGGAAGGTAAAATAAAGAATCACAATTTTCTTCCTAAACAATAAAATGTAAATATAATAAATAAAGTAGTTAAATATGCCAGATCAAGTGGAACAATTATGCATATAACAATTTTAAGAACTTTTTCTTATATTAGCACAAAGAAACACAGGTTCTTGGTCTAAACAAATCAAACTTTAATAATAAGTAAAGAAATCGAACTTTTGAACTCTGTATTATAGGAAATAAAACACAGTCCAAGCCTCAACAAATAAAATTAACAAAAATCGAAAATTTCACCAGTACATATATAAAAAGCTTCTCTTTACTCGCATTTGAACCTGTTGTAGATATTGTTATCGAATCCAAAGGTTGTACACACAACTTCTTGTTTACCAGCAATTCGTACGATTTACTGCAGCTTTGTACTTCTGAACCACACACAAATTCAATTTCACTGCTTTCGGATAATAACTTCTCCAGATCACAAGGCATGATGTTCTTATATAGAATTTTATTAACAAAACACCTATTTTTATGCCAAATCATGTGGCTGTCATAAAATCGTTCAGTGAAATTGATTTAGAGGACTTTCACGAAATTCGCAGCCTAAAAATAACATATGAAAAAAAAAAAAAAGTATCCAAGTTTTGTGTATCATGATTTGCACAGTGCTTATAAGAGATTTGACCCAGAGCGTGGAATGGACTATCACATACCTTTAAACCATTGGGACGCGTAGAGCTAGTTCCATCACCGTATATGACAGAAATCACAAAAGTCTCTATAATAGTTCCCGCGTTTGAGCCCCAAATACAAGAGGCACCTGCTATCATCAAGCATTATGAAAAATCGGCATGGAAAATCAAGATAACACATTTCTTATGGTGGTATTTGTTTATTGTGCGAATGCTCGGATGGATACTTTGGTGAACGCTGCAGACCTAAGTATTTTACTAGGACCGTTGGGATTCCTGGAAGTTAAGTTCTTTACAGATTTTGTCTCACAATTGTTCAGTGCTAAGGTAAATAGTTGATTTTTGTTTTGAAATTTCGCGCGGGTAAATAATAATTAATTAAACCAAAGCTATACTGGCAGAATATATTATGAATATTTATTTAAGGATTTCAAAAAGGAAGGAAAAAGAAAAAAATACATATTTTTGTAGAAAAATGCAGCTTCTACTGTGATGTTACTGCATGTTATATACTCGTATTTGTTTTTTTATTATTTTTACACAGTCTATAGTTTAATTTACAATTTATTGAACATTAATTGAATTGGATTAGTTACTAATATAGTTATACGTATCGATTATAAATCTACAAGATTGTAAGTATTTGCCGTCGACGGAAATATAACGGAAAACTTGATAATTTGTACGCATTAGGCGAGAAATTTCTTACGTATTATTATACTACAATTAGTTACGGACAGAAATTCTTAAGTTTAAAGTATATTCAGCCTTTAATATTACAGAAATTATAATTTTTAATCTTTATCGTATCTAAATTGTGGTTTTTGGTTTCACATATATAGTTTAATTCAAATTGCTTATATGTGTGAATAGTATAACAACGATAATGGTCAGAATAAAGGTAAAAGCATCGATCATAACGTAATGAAGCACTAGAAGTTTGGTTTCTTTCTTCTCTCTCTTCTGGAGCCCTCTCGATGTAGTGGTGAACAGGTCCGCTACTCCTCTCTCCTTTTCAGGTCAACGAAGGGATACTGATATACTTACGGCCCTCAGTATCATTGGGTGGATGGGGCCTGGCGGCCAAGAAGGTATGATATCTGCGCCTTCACGATGATTTTTTTTCTGTTATGGCTGATGGCAGCGGCAGGCTTTTTGGTTAACCCCCCCCTATAACTCTCCCGCAATAGCCGAGGTGCTAGCGTGCCGCCCTGCAATCAACGCTGTCCACCGAGTGATCTGTCAGCTCATGCTGACAGCTGGGACTTCACGTCCAAAATAAATCACTCGCAACATAGTTACATAACAATACACGAGTATTTTATTACATATGTATGCGTGTACTCGGTTTGTGTGCGTATAGATCATATGGAAAAGATGAATTTTCTTTGCTGCATCAAGAACGTGTATCAACCGTGTATAAACTAAGTGTACCATGGGCTGATACACACTCAATACAAAAACCCGTTTTTACGTCGTGTCTAGTCTCGAGTGTGTATCATCGTGTGTCAGGGGACTTATCAGTTAGTATAAGCCTAGATGGCACAAGAACTAGATGTCGCATGGCATACTAGAGCAGAGTATACAGATTGTGAAATGGATAGTGCATTCTGGAATGGACCATAAACCTGTTTTAGATCATTCCGAAAGCAAATGGTTTTCTGAAAGCAGTTTTGTATACATTTGATCGACTTCCTCAACACTTAAGATAAGAAAAAATATGAACCACTCGACGTATACATCATTTCACATGTTGTGGTCCATTCCGGAATGAACCATGCAGCCATATAAATTTTGTATACTTTTTTGGTACTGTATGCGACATCTAGTTCTTGTGCCATCTATGGTATAAGTCATCAGCATTCAATCAATTTTTGGATAGTTTGTCAGTTAACATTCGGCGATCGGGAGATATTTATTGCTTATCGAGACCAACGGCGACTAGTATTTACGAAATAGTTTTAGTTGGACATTTAAATAATTGTGAAAATAGATTAGTACATAACGTAATTGGCGAATTGCGTGAAAGTGCATTCTTTTCCTTAAACCCAATGAACCCAAGCGACACTCATCTATTCCGTACAGTCCACTCCAAACATCCGACGCGATTTAATAAATTTTTCTTAAATCATAGGTTTATTTGAAAAATAAAATATAATTTGCACGATTTTAAAAGAAAAATAAAAGAAAGTGGTGTCGTTTAATTAACAGAGACCTTTGTTTTTCACATCCCCTCCTTTCCTTCTCTCACGTATTAAGGAAAATAAATGAAAATCCTCAAGTTCTATACACGAAACTTATACGATAGTGACACTCTGCCCAAAGCCCGTATTTATTCCAAGTACCAGTACCAGGACCAATACTTCAAATCTTTTAAGTACAAGTACAGGTACTGGTACTGCTACTTATAAGGTTCAATAGCTTTTGAAAGCTCAAGTCAGACATTTTGAAAAATCTATAGTCAGCTAAATAACTGGATGAGGTTTCCATTTACGAAATATCATAAAATATGTTGCAAAAACATAAAATGAAATAGAATCGTATAAGCTTTAGCTGTTTTAATTTTTAGTTTTGGAAGTTTTTCTACAAAACAAAGGTCAATCAGATTATGATTACCTTTGTGTAGCATTTACAAGACCTGCAAATGGAAATCTACGCTCACCAGGTGCGGAGGAATAGAGCGGGGTGTTGCATTTGATTGCCAACCTTCTTAATAATTCCGCTGATGGTCTTTCTATTTTACTGAAGGCAGTAAGATTTCTTGAGGTACTGTCGAGGTGCACATAATCTCTATTATTAGAAGGCGTATTTAAATAATTTACAGCAGCTAAAATACTTCGTGTTATGACGGTATTTGTAGTAAGTACGTTAAGTACCAGTATCGGGACTTGTACTTGAGAATTTTTTTAATTTTTAGTACAAAGACTTGTATACTTCAAAATATTTTAAGTCCAGGTACTGGTACTAATACTTAAGTACTTTACAGGTTTGAGGTTAGATACATATTTTAGAACAATTATTTACGTTTTTATTAAGCCCTAAGCCCTAAGCCCTTTTTCTGCAAACTTATTTAGCACCTGTTGCGCTGTTGGTTTGTTTTTAATTATCTCGATTTCAATGTTTAGGAATGTCATGCTCGAAAACCTCTCCTGAAACAGTTGTTCTTAACCAAGTTTTAACTCGATGGAAAAGCTCCATGCACAGCCGACCGAACTGACAGTAAGACAACTGTTTACAGCAACTAGTATAAATTTGTTCTCAGTCTTTCCAAATTTACTACAATGCTCTTGTTTTGGAAAATATTTTTTATTATCTTTGTTTCAGCCTGTAAGGTGGAAATGTCTACATTGAAAACATTTTTAGAATTTTCTACAAATGCATCTCCATGTTTCAGGTACAACTTTATAAATGAGTCAACTGACTGTGCCAAAGGTAGATTTTCAAACCTATTTTTAAACTTAGTGATAATGGTTTCCATCAGTTGGTTGTAAAGGCCTTGTATCTGATGGAAAGTCTACTTAATTACTTTTACCTTGAGTGGACACGAAGTCTTTTGTACTCACCAGCTGCTTTCTTCTTTTCGAGAATCGAGTAGGTTCTAGACAAATTTAATGTTTTTCTGTGAATTTCACGGTTTCCCGAAGTATTTATTGTCGTAAAGTGCTACTGTTTTATTCCATAATGTAACGTAATCAGAATATTATTGAATTTTATATATTTCTTCCTTATAAAGATTATCAGCCTTATCACTGAATCCGTTGGGATCGGAAGCGAAAAAGCTTAAAAAAGCCTTTTTACGGAAAATTAAAAAAATTTTACGAAATTTTCAAAATTTCATTGATATCAAGGTTATCAATTAATATTTCCGCCAAACTGTCAAAATAGTTCTGCATGACTTTTCCTACAGAACGCCTGTGTCAAATCCAGTAGAATCAGAGCAATCTCAGAATAGTTTTTTCAAATTTTAAAAAGGATTTTAATAAGTTTTCTTGAAGAAAAGAACTCGTTAAAGCCTTTTCGATTCCGATCCGAACGGATTCAATTTCATTAGGTCTAAGATTGTACGAATTGACTATTCTGGGGGGCCGGGCCTACCCTGGTCCCTACCTAGTTATGCCAATGATGCCTACTGCAGAACTCTATTCACCATATGAAGTGTTTCTGTAATGCCACGAGTAGAGTTTCGCTTCTCTATCAGAGAATATTTTCGAATGCAATTCTTGTCATTGAGTATGCGGTGTGGAGTGGACAACACTTGAAGGAATTTGTGCAAAAGGTTAAAATAAACGAAAAATGATTTTGAACCGGAAAACACTTTTAAATTAAAATGCCTTTAATATTTATTTTTACTTCTTGCAAAATATTTACAGAATTATTAAACTGTATAATAATAACCGCAATGACAGCATACAATGACTTAATAGGCTTTGACATTTCTACTTTCTCAATTGCTGTTTCAAAATGGAAGAAGGTTCCTTTACATCCAATAAAACATACCATGCCTTTCTCAACTAGCATATACAGAAACAAATAAATTCAACTAGTAGAATTAAGGATGGTGAATTTGCTTGACGTCATCGATTAGAGAATTTTCTCAACTGAAATTACAGAAACGGGCTGCGCTTCAATCGTTTTACTTATCAATTAAGTGGCTTGGGCTGTGACAGAAATGCTGTGACTTTTATATTTTATAAGGTGGGAAAATAAGCATTCTGCAACGGAGTTCCACGAGCCTTAGTTATTCCAACCGGAAGTCTGCAATGGATACAATCATAGTCAGTTAGTTCACCAAAGGTAGAATATGACGATACGAACTAACGAAGGTAATATGTCCGTTTAGACCAGTGATGGCTAGCATATTTCCGATGCGAAGATTTATTTTTCCAGCGATTAATCAATTAAAAAAATCTAAAAAGCATCAAAAGCGTTCGCAGAATGACTTATTTTTCAATATTTTTCAATAAAAAAAGAAAACAACAATAAAACCTATCTTCGCGTACAAACTTGTAAAACTTTTTCTAAGTTTTTACTCGAAGGCGTGCGCGTACTCGAAAATTGAGAGAGAAATTGTTGACGTCACTTTTCCTCTCCGTGCAATTTATTACTTGCATTAACTAGAGAAAAATCGTCAAGTAAAAACTTGGAAAGTGTCAGAGGTGATAGGTTGCCATCGGTTTTTAGTTATTTTTTAAGTTTTTAGTTATTGTCAAGTTTTCAGTTTACTTTAAATAAAATGGGAAAGCTGCCACTCCTCCTCCAATAGGAGTAGAATTTTCTCCAAAAACATTTCTAGTAATTGAATTATTTGACGTTACACAAGCTTTTACTCGAAGGCGTTCGCGTACTTTACAAGTGTACTATCAATATCTATCCGTATCATACAATTTGACG
This sequence comes from Dioctria linearis, assembly GCA_963930735.1. Lineage (NCBI taxonomy): Eukaryota > Metazoa > Arthropoda > Insecta > Diptera > Asilidae > Dioctria > Dioctria linearis. The sequence goes on along the minus strand of OZ005741.1, from coordinate 200,058,861 downwards.
TTTTTCATGTTTTTACTTGAAAAGGTACCCGACGGGACCTAATTATTTTAACTGAATCTGTATTAACTGAGAGAGCGTACAATGGGGTAGAAGCTGCCGCGCAATAAAAAAAATGTTTCTGCATTTCCTATGTTCCTTGGGGAATTAAATGAGCAGTAAGTAGTATTTTCCGAGAGCGTGTACAACTCTCAATATCTGGATTTCTGGATTTTTCTTCGCTGACATTCAAAGTGCTGGTTTTTTACAACAATCGTTTTTCATAAGAACATGCAAATATTTTACAGAATGCGTTTAATGCGTTTTAATTTATTCACTTATCTCAGATTAGAACCATTGCTGTTTACTTTATACGTTTTATGTGTACACCTACCTGCATTGCGATTTATAATGTAACATATTCCAAAAATAACAAAAAAAAAACCGTTATATGAAATATATAATTTGTAACTCGTACTTCTTTAATTATTTGTATTTATTTTTTACATTTTCAGAAAGGATACAAAACATATCTGAGCAAAACATCAAATGGCCGCGGCTAGCGCTGGATCACATCAACCCGGTGGTTCAGCCATTGTTGGCATTGTGCCATCATCCACATCTGGTAGTGTGGAATCTCAGATGTCTTCTATCCTTCAATCACACCAGCAACAATCACCAGCGATATTGCAACAGCAGCAATTACAGCCGCAGCAGAATCATAATTTGCAGTTTCATCAATCGTCGCATAGTCTTTCGCAACCTCAACAACGTCATTCATTTTTGCCGCGGGTCGGCAATGAATCTCATTTAAGCGGTGCGATTGGAAGACATGCAAGTGCAAGCGGTGATTCTCTTTCTGGCGGTGGTGCAGGGACAGGGATGCTAGTTAATCCCCAAACACTGCAACAGCAATCGAATGTAATGCCTCAGCGTCAACCAAATATGACAAATGCGGCCAATTTGGCACCGGGCTGGCGGAGAGTGGCTTCGAATAATGAGGTCGTCTATATCAGGTAAGTTAACGAGTGTAATTAATATGCAATGAGATGTTGATATGTTACTAATAGGCATACAAACTATGCATTAAGTTTACAACAACAAAAAATAAAACTAATTTTTGTTTAGTTTTTGCATTTGCTACCATTTTAATTTTCAATTTTTATATGCTGTAACATGCGGGAATAGAATTGTTTCTAAACAAAATTTGTCATTTTTTTTTTTAAGTGTTGACGAGGTCTTATTCAGAGAGCAGAGTACAGAGTAGTACACGACCTTTATTTTTCTTCGGAAAAAAGAAAGAAACAGCAACGACAAAAATACTTTCAGATAGCACGAAACAAGAAAATCTTAAGAATAGGAGGCAGATCTAAATTTGTTCGATTTTTTTCTTTTTTTGAAATCTTTGTGCGCACTGCGGGAACTGCTATTGTTTGCCGAGGAGAGGACTAAGGCCCGGTAATCTTTGCCGTCCTTGGCTTTTCACTCTTGACGCAATGTACCAGGCGCAATTGTGTAATCGCTTTTCTTCGATGATTTATGTGACAATTTCAAAGTGTGGATTCAGTTATCCTTTACACAATTTTTTTGGAAGAGTGGTATGTAAATAGAACAGAGTGTGCGGAAGTTTTCAACTTTTTCTTTTATTCTAGCAGGTATAAATCTATCTGTAACTGCACACTTTGTGTAATATGCTCGCACGTAAAATATGTAGTTTTTTTTTTTGTAAATTTTACAACTGGGCATTGCGGTGTAGCAAATTAGGCTTGCAGGGGCCGTATTTAGTCACAGGAATATTGCTTTGTTGAATGCTTACTTGTGATTAATTTATTAAATATCCTCGGTTTGTGTTTGATTTCTAATATGTCTATATATCATTTTAACACGCTCAATTTGAGTCATCTAGCCGACTGCTAAAAGGAGAGGAAGAAACCTCTGCAACGCCCGATATTAGAACTCGGGATATTTTGTTTGCCGGGCGACTGTTCTAACTACTGAGCTAGTTGTTTCTTTATTTTTATACCATTGATGATGAAATGATAAGGTGTATTAAATTTGTTATTTCGCTTGTAACATACAGAAATAATGCTGGTAGAGAAAAATGGGTTGGACACCCACACATACAAAAGTTCTTTCGATTTTTACCTGTAGGTTTCTCTGCCTGAAAAGAACGCGTTTACTAAGAGTGTTGAAACTTTGCACACGGGCTTATTTTTTTAAAAATAAGTAAATTTAACTTCGAAAATGGGATAAATCGGGCAATTCCTTCGTAGGGTTGCCATACAAAAATTTCGTTTTTCACTATATAATTGTATTTGTTCAAGAAGGAATTTATTTGGATTTTCCGGTATATAGCAAAAGCTAAAAAATGTTTTTAATTTGTTATTCCATCACACAACCCATTATATTTTTGGTGACAAGTTTCAAGTCTTGGTTTGATTCATCAACAGGTCCCAAATAGCCAAATTGAGTGACTTGAAAATGAAAAACAAATGAAAAAATTGAGAAAAATAGAAAAAAAAATTTATTAAAAAATTTAAAAAACCAGATTCATTCGAAACGAATCGAACCTGTATACGCCCGCAGTGGGCTGAAAAAAGAAAAAGGAAGAAGAAGAAGCGTTTCGTGTTAGCAGAAAACCTTACACTCATCGTTGCAGCTTGGTTTTATGCCTGATGTAGACGCTTGAAACAGATCAAATTGATCTCCTCTCATATAAACTCAGAATAAATTCTGGGTGTGAATTATATGAGGCAAAAACTCCGATATTACCAAGGAGGAAAAAATAAATATAGAGATTACTCTTTAGGATTTTTTACCTGGTTAAACTTATATTTGTTCAAGAAGGAATTTTTTTGGATTCTCCGGTATATATCAAAAGCTAAAAAATGTTTTTAATGTGTTATTCCATCACACAACCCATTATATTTTTGGTGACAAGTTTCAAGTCTTGGTTTGACTCATCAACAGGTCCCAAATAGCGATATATATTTGGGCACTGCCCGAGAACGTGTTGACGTAGAATGCTGAAATTTAGTGGTACGTGGTGCTTTCACAAAAATAGTAAATAAAATTCCAAAAATAAACTAAATCGGGCAGCCCATTTTTGGTGTTGCCATACACAGCTTTGTGTTTAACTTTTATGTTCATCTAGGATATAATATTATTGGTCTTGGACTAATTATAAATTTTCTCTTGTTTTTATTTGAAGGGTTTATTTTGGGACTATTATTGTTTGCTAACTTTCAAGTCTAGTTAGATTGGATGACTTAAGTTCGGAAAATGTCAGCATTTTGTTTCATGTAACAGAATGTTGTCGATAGCAGTTGTAAATTCGAAGGAACAAGTTATTTATTTATTTATTTTTTAAGTTAATAAGATAGCACACAGACAAAAATGCATGATACTACCTTAAAAGCTATAGTTAGATAAGAAAATTACAAAATAAAAGAGAAGAATAGCAAAAACAAATTCAAGGAAAATAATATGTAAATAGAGATAAAAAGTGAAACAATACATTACAGAGAAATTAAATAAATAATAATAATAGACTATTAAATACTAAACTACTAAAGTAACTAAAAACTAAGAAAATAAAAATATAATTCAGATTAAAAGAGCTAAAAAGATACAAAAGAAATAAAGATGGCAAATAAAATGGAAAATAATAAAAAGACAAAAAAGGAAAGGGCAAAGCAAAAAAGCCTATCTATTGGCTACTAAATTATAACTTTATGATCAGTGAACAATCTCATTCAAAATTAATCTTTTAACCGTCAGAAGGCGAGAACAGAAAATATCGATATTACTGAAATTAAGACTTCTGAATTCGACTTTCCCGTAGGTTTGGTTTGTTCTAGAAAAGGGCAATCTAAAGGGAGTATATTGTCTTGGTTATCTTAAGGGAATATTAATACCAATTCTGGAAAGCAAGTCAGGACAGTGCACATCGCCATTCAGAATTTTATACAAAAATGCAGTATCAAGATAAACACGACGATAAGAAAAGATAAGGAGATAAGATATTGAATCGGGCTATTCTCGCATTATACTCTAACTAAGTACGTTCCAATGCATGCAGTGGAGCTTGGAATAGCACAATAACTTCCCTGAAGATCCGTAAGCGGTTGCTAGCGGTAGAGGATAGAGTGAGGAGCGGGTATCGTTCACTATAGTCAGAGTATATTCATACAGTAGAACAGCTCTGTCAAAACTGTCACATGAGTAGGATGCTTCTATAATGTGACTATACTTTCTCCTTCAAAATTTTTAATTAACACACTAGTCAATTTTTAATACAAAGACTCCTATCTAAATCTAAAGAGAAGTTAAGGCATGCAAAAACTTGTACTAGAGAAAAAGGGTCAAAATGATAAGCAAACTATTACTGCGAGAAAGAAAAAACTAAAAACAATTTGTTCCAGTTCCCATGCCATTCGGCTTGGTAGAACTATCAAACTGTCACAAACTTATTCCAGCCATTTTGCCTGTTACACTGTCCATGGAACGAACATCACTTTACAATCAAAGAGCTGTTCAGTAATGGAACAATACATTTGCAGTACTTTTGCCGAGATGTGTACTTACATAAAATTAATACTTCCCAACCATTGTGCAACTAGCTACTGTTCGCCCATTTACTTCCGTATGATACTTAATAGTTCCATCTTATGGGAGAAATTTTGAGGTTTTTTTTGTAATTAAAATTCTAAAATTCATTTTTCAGTAGTTTGTTCTAAGCTGGTCTGCTGTATGTATACTGTGCTATGGTGGTGTTTGAAAAAGTCATGGAATTGATATGTAGTGTAACATATGTAAACCCCACTGTTCGTTCCACCGCCGAACTATAGATCCCTCGATGCATCCTGTCCAAATTTCTCATATTAATTCCTAAAAAGATACAAGGGAAACCACAGAGTATTACATTCCCAAAAAACCAATAATAACTCGAATACTTATCTAAAACCAACGAAATCCAGGCTTCCACTTCATCACGAGATCCAGGACTACAACATTCCTAAAAAATAAAGAAAGAAACACCAATAAATAATCAAGAAAACAAATTATCACAAAACTTACCATAAGTACACGTACATCCGTGTATACTTACATTGCGAATGTCATCCTATTGACATTACGTCAAACGCTTTTTTGGCCCAGCAAATGGCACAAGCGTTACCAATTTTACCGCCATAAGGAGTACTGCACATGACCGGAATTAGCAGCTATAAAAAGGCGACGAGCTATAGCGAAATCACCCATTTCCAAGTCAGAATTGATCTGATCACATCTAAGCCTTGGAGTCTGCTCAGAGCAAAATCTTAACCTACATTAGAATTCTAAAAACAGAAGTTGATTTTGAATTCTAATAATTTGAGGTTAACTCAATCCTATTATACAGAAGTTGATTCTGACTACCTAATAAATGGAGGTTAACTCAAGCTCCCATGGAGGAGTTAATCCTAATTATTGTAAATTGAGTTTAACTCAAGTTCTTATACAGGAATCAATTCTAAATCTTATAAATTGAGGTTATATCTTAACAAGAAGCTTCATCTGGCCTCTAAGAATGCACAAGTTGTATGCTTATTTGCGATGCGGTCGGGAGGTAACAGACAGGAAGAAGCAAAGATTTGAGACTAAGAGAATCTTGCTCTGTTCTCTTTATATCCGCCAGCCCATAGCTGTACATGTACACACGGCGATGCCAGCCATGCTCATAGTTTCTTGTTTAACTTTGCTGCCTGATGGCTTGTCGGCGGTCGGCTACCAATTCCTATCCAATCCGCTCATCTTACCCGGGGATTACACGAGACACTACAGCTTGCATGTAAGCCTCCCTTCCAACGCGTTGACAGCAGAAGGTAGTTCGGTTGATGTCTTATCATCTTGCATGCAAGTTCATTAAAAAAATGGCATCGAGACGTGAACTCTTGCGTCTATTGGGAAATTATAGCAATAATATAGCAGAATTATAAAAACCCAATGAAAAATGAAAAGGAAGGTGTTGGTATAGGAAGTACTGCAAATGATCCCAGAAAATCTCATTTTCCCAGGATAAATTTATCAATTTCTCTCAAACATTTCCTTTATGCCATCTTGAAAACTCTGTAATGTCAAATTACTGTCACCTGAGCTGCCATGGTTTTTCATCATGCAAGTTCGCTGAAAGCTGAGCTGCCAGCATGGCAGGAGAGGTTACACGTGCAAGAAGTATGGCAGTGCAGCTTGCATGCAAGCTGTACCATTACGTGTAACCCCCGGGTTACTATTCTGCCTCTTATCTATTGCACTTCAAAGCAATGCACGAGTATTCTTGATACAGTATGCATATCGCTTTTCTAGGGAAAAGATAAAAGAAGCAGATAGAAATCTCTAAAATTATGCTCCACCTTGGAGAGACATTTTGCATCAAAAATCAAACAGTTGTAATGATCGTCGCCAAACAAATCCCATCTGGTACGATCATTATGGGCCCCTTCGTTATTTCCAAGGTTAAGAAACCTGCTTGACGACTCGGCGTTAAACCGACAGTGTAGCTAGCTGCAGCTTAGTACAGGAAAATGTAACATATTAGGTCTGTTCGCGTACTTCTCGTGCAGAACACGCAATGTAATGCATGGGCAAAGATAACCTAATATTAAGAACAAGGACACAGCCGAACAAAATTGGAAATTTTTCGCGTTTTTTAGACCGAAACTGGTAATGTCATATATACTTTCGTCTTTTGCATGAATGGGGGAAAAGAACTTGGCTATGCACTATGTAGTGCAACTGAGACAACGAGGTAAAAACAAAATTCGAGAGAGCGTAGGATTACCCGAACGGCAAAATCATATTGAATACCTTCAAAATCCTATCAAACTATTCATAATAATGTATACATCAGGTCACACTACCTCTATTTTTTAAGAAAAAGATATATTTCGCTTTGACCAAGGTGCTGAAACTAGATATAAAATTCCTGTCAAATGAAATTCTCATTTTTCCCAAAAGCATTAGAGAATCCAGCATGATTTTCTCCCACTTAATCTCTTCAGAGCAAAACAAATGTAAACAGAAGTACATGCTGTTCAAATATCATAGGGGTAGTTTAGACGGTGTAGTTTTTGCGCGCCGCGCACGAAAATGGTAGGAGAGGGAGATGAGCGGTGATGGGGGAGGGCGCGCACAGAACAGCGACTGAGCATCGAGCGAGCACCGAGCACGATCATGAAGTTTTTATCAATTCCTCTTCTATTCATACGGGGGAGTTCAGAAAAATTGTTATTTTCAGCAGTTCCTCTTTCGCATGTTTTTGCATTCGGGGGAGTTCAGGAAATTTTTTTAACATCAGTTGATCATTCAAAGATGTCGTTGAAAAATATTATGTGCAATTGTTTATCCGGGATGCTCATTTATTGAAGTGTGGACCATTGATGTGTGATTGTTGTGTGATTTAAATTCGGGATTTTAATTTGTGAAAGCTTAAAACAATTACAGTGAAAATATTGTTTAATTTTCTTGTTGTCAAATTATCATCACTATCGCTGCTTGAGTAAGCATTTAAAGCTAGGCCGGCATTTTCTAAGCTCAAGGCCATTTCCATATCTTCTTCCCTGCTAGAACTCATATTCATGTCTAAAATTGAAATAATATATTTATAATTAGAGTTTTGAATGCTATTATTATATGTTAATAAACATACCTTTCAAAATGCGCAAGATATTTACTAAAAATATTAGCAGTCCAAATAATTTTCAGTTAACGTGAGCGCCACCCAGAGAAGAATGTCAAAGACGACGAAATAAGCGATTAAAGAACTGCTCTTGTTTTCGTGCGCGCCGTGCAAAAACTATACCGTGTTAACGCACAGCAAGTTTTTCCCTTCTTGAACAAAAGAGAATAACCGATCACTCGACGCAAAAACTACACCGTCTAAACCAGGCCATAGCAATTACACTAACGAACAGTTGTCTCTTAAAACCGGCATCCTTCCTCAAGTACAAAGTACATAGAATTTTCACCCACGAAAGATATTAACAAGCATTAAAGAATTTTATACAATGTCATCGTACAGCACACTACTACTACTACTACTAGATCTCTCCTCACTTTTAACCTCCCCTCAATTCATCCAAATTTATTTTCACCCGGGGTGGTTGGTTTTATTGTTAATAGTATTTTTTGTTTGTTCATTTTTGACGGAGATACGGTAATTTGAAATTTAAAAAAACTGATAAATTTCGCTTGGTACGTGTAACTTCAAAAATTTATATCTCAGAATGCACACCAAGTTCATGAAACAAACGCTATTTATTTAAGGAAGCTTTGAAGTTCCTGAAAAATATTAGTCAAGGCCTTTTTTCTGAATGTTTTTTTTCTAGGATAATGGATATGTCCGTTATTCTTGAATATCTCAAAAAGCCCACTGTCGATTTTTGTTATATTTTTTTTATTTTAATCCTCAATGGGTTTTGAGGAAGCCCTGGAGAAAACGGAACTCTTTGAAGTTTGGGTAGAGCTATTTTTTAAATATCGATACATACATATGTACATAGTTCAGAAGACTTTGTGAACGAAAATTGATGACGTGTGCTGAGTTGTCAGATTATGTGCAGTGTGTTCGGTAAATAAGAAGGGTGGGGGATGCCAATGGATTTTTTGGATCATGATCTTGATCATACTTTTGTTGAGACCCTACTCTTAAAAATCACTCCTTCCCACTGAAATATGATATGTTCGAAAAATTTTCGTGAGGTCATTGAATTGCTCAGAAGTTCTTGCACGCATATCGCCGGATAAAACTTGGACACTGGTTCCAAAGGAGACCTTTCATCCTTTCTCAATTATTGAGCCTTAAATTTGAATAAATGTCAAACAAATTTGTAGTTCTTCTATTGATCCTGTAAAGTTTTTACACCAAGCACATTACAGGCAGTCGTCAGAAGTTAAAACATAATTGCAACTAACGACAAAAAGCGAACTATGAACAAAAATAGAGGAAGCAAATGCCAAACAAACCAGATGTCTCTGCAACGAAGGACGAAATATTAGAAATAGGCACTAATCCCCGACGGCAAACTCGCTGGTAGTGTTAACTAGCCATTCCCATAATTCGCTATAACTTTAGGACTATGACAGCGAACGCTTCGATTCATTATACCTGTGATTCGCATAGGGTAAATTTAAGTGGGTATATAAATTACCCTGCTTTTACTCCGTGTGTATCATCAAATAAATACCCTGAGTATTTTGAAAAATAAGCGAATAATATCGCGATACCTATTCTTATATCTCTAAAAATTGCTGGGTAATTGCAATTACCCTGATAACAGCGCCAATTAGAAGTCGCTGGAAATATAAAATTTGTGTAACAGCGATAGCCAGTGACAAATTAAAACAAAAATGGAAATGAAAAGTTATATTCGAAAATTATCATCTGCATCGCTTTCTGACGTTTCCCTTGAATTAATGCAATTATACATCCATACTAAACGGCAAACATGTACGTTACCATTCAAAGTATCCCGATTTATGTGTATCAGGGGCATGATACAAAGATAACAAGGTAAGGGCGATTCGAGAGGAATTTTAGTGTTGTTACGTCATGAGGTGACAATGTCTTTTCTAGCGAATTTGTTTTAAGTTTTGCGTAATTTATTGATTGAAATACGTTTTGAATATATTAAAATATTTCACAAAACATTAGTTTCTTCGTTTAAATCACTTCGGGAAAAGTAATTAAGTATGTGCTAGTGGGAAATTAATGAAATTTCCAAAAAGAAAATTTTTTCCCTTTGATAAGGACGATTGAACAAATTTGTGACAATTGTCGCCGAAGGAAGCAAGCAACAAATTGACAGATGATTCGGTCATACCTTGTTAATCTTTGTATCATTCAGGAGTATCCAATTAGCTAGGTAATTTAATTACCCTGAATCAAAATACCCAGTTAAATTTACCCTGTATGTGTATCATAATCATTATTCGTCGTTCGTTCTTAATACTTTATCGAAAACGGATTGTTGTGACTTTTAGTTAATGGTATAACAAGCATCTAAAATCCAGGAATGTTAGGCGAAAAAGTATAGACACCTTCAATTGTTAAACGGTTTTTTTTAGAAGCTCTTTCTTGAGTTCTGCTAAAAATGGATCGGACGGCCTTATCTCTGTCTTTGAATCCCATATTCTTGGTTGGAAAACAGTTTTCTTGCACCCTATTCTTTGTTCTCATTGCTTTTACCGCTTTTGTCATGGCTTATTGAGACCATGGTCTTTTCTTCGTAGTTGAAATCGTTTTTGATCTGAAAAATAAGCATATGTTAGATATTCTGTGTCCACAAGAGGTTAGAATTTGCAGCGCATTCGATTCTGTACTGAAAAGGCGCTTGGGCCCGACTTAGTAAAAGCAAGTCGTTTTGAAAAGATATATGCGTCTACTTTAACCTATCAGAAACTGCCTAACAACCAATTAAAATGTACCACTTACGACTGCCATAATCAGACTGGTTCATAATATCATTTTAAAACAGTTTTGCCACTTTACTTAGACTGCTCCAACTAATCAGGGAGTAAGAAATTTTGTATTGCCTATAGCTTTATCGAGTTTTTCTAATAAATAAAAACAAAAATGTATAAGTCTACAAAGTTTACAAATTATTAACTCAGAATGTAACTACATATTTAATGTTTGCCATAAAAGATACAAAAATGTATTTGCTGTTATGATTATACTTTGGTTGCACCTATTTCTTTTATTTTATATTTAAAATATCGTCTGCGATAAAATCCGTCTATAGAGACAACATTTACTCCAGTATAATGAAGAGTAAGGATGATATTATTATATATATACATATATGTATGTACCTAAGTCGCTTGAGGTAGTCTACCTATAACATTTATTTTTTAATTTAAAAACTAACATTATGTCGCTAGGCAAACTTTGCATTTCAAAATGATCACATAAAATCATATAACACATAATAATCATAAAACCAATAAATGAATAAAACCTTGATTTTTAAATATTCAATTTAGAGAGGTCTCTTCTGTAATGCCCGAAGTTTTTAAACTTGAAAACCAGAAATTTTTGTCGACCAGAAAAGTTGAACAATCATCCACGAGTAACAAGAAAATTACAAAAACAATCCAAGTGCGCACGTTGTGCGTTCAGTCTACGGCTACGCAGATAAAAAATAAAAAATAAAAATAAAAATCTTCCGGAGGTGAGGAGTAGGTCCATATCTCCGATTTACGAAACTGGTTAGAGCCCTTGTTCCCTTCGTACATTCGCCTTGCGTTGCTTGGGGCTTTACTAAGGTACGGACGATTTTGATCGGTATAAACTGGAAAAAGTTCCATGACAATGTGAAAAGAACTTGATTCAATCTGACGTAAAATTTGTTGTTAAAAGCTTGAATCATTTTATACATGTTAGTATTGCATGAATGTATGTGTATTCCTGGTTAGTTATAAAGGGGAACTTGTTGCTTGTGTTGTTAGTACGAGCTTGTTTCCTGTCTAGAACTTGTAGATACTTCGTGATTCTGATGGGTGACTGATGGATAATTTGGTTCCGAAAATGCTGGAGTCATTATGTGGGTATAACGCGAAATTGCTTAACTTAAAGGGTGCAAGGTTCCCAAAATATATACATATGTATATTGGGTTTGTGAGATATCTGAGAATAAGCAGCATTTACTTAACTTTGTGTAGACCCCAATTGGCGTTATTCAATTTTGTGTTTGAATTGAAGAAACAGAACATGTTCGTCCCTCCGGTATTCTGCCCTTTTAAGAAATTGGTTTTGAGAAAATATTTTAGGTACCTACCTACCTACATAATTGCCTTCTGGTAACGACTTTTATTGACGAATGGATTTTGCTAATTTTAATTCTTCGAATTAATTTTGTTGTTGAATCATTGAATGTGGATGCTCTCTTATAAATTTAGGAGGCTTTTATTTATAATCAGACGAGGGATTTCTAAAATTATAGTATTAAGTAACGAAACAGTTTTACTTTAATGATTGATCCGTACAATAGTAAAGTACTGGTAAATTTACATTCAATTTACACGATCATTATTAAAAAATCCATAGAATTACAAAAAATTTCGCATCCCAAATATAAGTAAATATTATATTCTAATAAAGCTGATTGTTTTGCACGGTGAAAACATTCCAGATTCTTTGAAATAACTAATGGTGTAAAGTAAGGATTCCTAGCAAGCTTTCTTCTTTTTATTCATATAAATTGCACGATCTGCACGGCAACCGGACAGGGCATTTTCGTTGATGACGAAACGTCAGGACAACGTAGTAATACTTGCACAGGACACGAATGATATGTAATCTTCAAAATTACTCCAAATTTTGGAATCTAATAGTTAATCTTTCAAAGACGAAGATAGTGATATCTAACCGGGATGGGAGTAGAAGATTGCCACTGAAGCAATGGCAGCTGCTGTTTTTAAAACGTATATAAGAGGAGTTATTTTACCTCCAAAATTGTTTTTCCAAACGCATTTTAAAGAACGGTTGACAGTAGCAAAATCTAGCATGCACATTGCATGGAATGACTTCTTATCCGGGAAAGAGATATGTTCGCCCCGTAGTCAGAGCCAACGCCCATAACACAATAACTACAACTAAAAACACGGCGTTATTCTACGGCCCTCCCATGCAAAGTACGGGGGGGATTTGGGTGTGCTATTTTGGTATTCCCTACAAACTGTGAAAGTTTCATACAAATCGATAGTCGGGTTGGCCGTAAAAAGTTCCGGCTTGTAGAAACTTCAACTTAAAGGTAATTATTAGCTGTGTTCTTTTATGTACCTTGTTCTAGAGCTCCCATATACTGAAAAGAACAAATTGTTCTGTCGATTGAAGCGAACTATTTGTACTGTTCGCTTCATTTATGTATAAATCCAATATGAAAATGTATAGGCGTTCTTTTGTGTTTCTTTTGTTCTGCCCTGTTCTGCGGACCTAAAAGAATACAGCTTATGTGCGAATGTGGTACACTGCCCATGTGAAGTTGCTATGGCTGGCTTATTTCACTACGGAGTTACGATTTTGACCTTTGGTAGGTACATTTTTTTCCTAGGTCGGTCGGTCGGTACCGTGAACATGGTACCTATTTAATGCAAGTATATACATATATGCAGTGGCTTGGTCAATTGTGTTCTATGCATCGGAAGTGTGAGACTGTGAAAATAATGATCAACCAGAGAAACTGCTCAGATATTTTATAAACAAATGGATTCGCTTCCCGATGCACCCCTCTAATTACCTACATGACAGGCTTGGAAACCGGTTTACAAGATGTCTACATACAAACTTTAAACAACCATATGAAACTATTACGAATATAGATTACCGAAAGTATTGGCATATAAAGTTATTGAAGTTATTGAAAAGAAGATATCCTGGTCCGAATACTGGGAAGAAATTGCGGTCAAAACCATAATAATAATATTAATATTGGATCAGAATACTTTCAATACGTCTCTGGCTGATAAGTTGGCTAAGGATGAATTAAATTTTCTGGAACATAAAGTTGGGTTAAGCAAAAATATGAGTTGTACAAAATAAATTAAATTATTGTTTAAATAATACAGCTATTTTAATAATAACAGCGCATATCCTAAATCTGTCTAAATCTTAAATGTAGCGGAAGCCTTTTTAATTTAATCGAGACTCCGTGGAATGTCAAAGTAATCTCCTTCTGCTGGTTCAATGCTGAAGTGAACAAGTCCATAACATGAAAAAAAAAATAGTAAAAAAACAAAACACGAGCGAACAACGAGAATTCTTTTAAAGGAAAAATAATCCCTGTTTGAAAAGGAAATAAGGGGAATAAAATAAGTAAAAAAACGAGTTTTCAAACAAAACTGAGGCCAAGCCGCATGAAAAAGTAGAAAATAAACTTTTCTTCACACGCAGAGGTGGTGGACTCAGATTTTTTGATTGTGACATTTCTCTTGAATATTCTTTCTCTTCATGAATCAAATCACTTCTTAACTCTGATTGATCATACTGAAATATATCGGTGATTGTCAGCGAATAAAATCTGAGTCCACCTCTGTGTGTGAAGAAAAGTTTATTTTTTACTTTTTCATGCGGCTTGGCCTCAGTTTTGTTTGAAAACTCGTTTTTTTACTTATTTTATTTTCTACCTTTTTCACGTTAACTAAATTGGAAAATTCTGCATTTTTCCTGAAACAGATTTATAACTAATCATATCGATGAAAATTTTTCCGATGATTTTCCCGATTTTCCGGGTTTTCCATGGAGTTTTCCACAAAAGCAACTTTATGCAACTCATTTCGCTCTACAACTTTGTCTTAGGTTGCAAAACGCTCAAACGCTTCCTTGGTCGGAGAAACTCCGGAAAAGCGTTTTACATGAATTTTCCTCGGTTTTTCTGCAAGTTTTCAACATTATCAGAGAGAAAGTTATGATGCCAGTGGATAGAGAACTTGATCCTGCATAATTTAGAAAACTTTTTTAACGGAAAATTTTCCGGAAAAGTCGAAAATTCCGGAAAATTTTTCGGAAAAATCGGAAAACTCTGCATTTTTCCTGAAACGAGTTTATCACTAATCAAATTTGTACCAAATTTTCAAATGATTTTTCCCGATTTTCCGGGTTTTCCATGGAAATTTTCGGTTCAAATTTTGATAGATTCAATTGTCACGCGACATGAACCTGCGTGCAAAATTTCAGCTCGCTGTGATGACGAAAAGTGGGTCTACGAGAGTGTCGAAAATAGTAAATAAATAGACAAATATTCGTGTACGAGTTAAAGGGAATGGCTGGCCTCAAAAACGAAATGCTTGACAAAGATTTTTTCATTTTTTCAAAGCAACAATGGACCAACTCTAATCAATGTTATCAGTTATAAAAGTGGACTTGGTTCACTTTAGCAATGAAGCTGCCATATAAGTATCATTTTCTTGCTGTTTGTGATACTTCTAAATGTATTATATCGCAAGTATGTATTAGATAATACATTTACCGAAAAGACTAGAACAATGATGCCTCTGGGCATATGCAAAAGTTAATATTGTACTCATATCTTATAAAAACTCTGCACTAAGCTATAATAATTAATAAAATGTATATGACGTCAGATACAACGTAATGAATCTTTGGAACTAATTAATATAAATAATATAAGTTGAAAGTCAACAACTAAGAGTAGTCAACAACTAAGAGTAAAACGATAAAATAACAATTGAAAGATCAAGAAAATATTGATATATTGATATTGCAATTATGTCAATTGCAATATAAAATTTCAGAGACACACTTGCTGTTCACGATACTGAGAAATTAATTAGGGAACGGATTTATCACTTGATTTGTCATTTAATTTGTCATTTGACCTAAGAAAGTTTCGCGCACGTACCAAATGCGAGCAAATATTGTGAAATTACTTATCTATATGGAAAATAAAAACGAAATAACCACTTCAACTTTACAAGTGTCAAATATTAAATGTCAGAAAAAATTGTAGCCAACATTGCAGTATAAAATTCGGTTCTAAAAGGTTCCTGTATTAAATGATTATGGTTTATAACTAGGCTCATATTGCAATAAGCTAAGTACCGTGTACATTTTTCGAAATTTCAATATTGAGTTCCAATGTACTACACTGAGTCTACACCAAGCGAATTCCGAGCTGTTTCTCAGTATATTGAGACAGACTTGCGGTTTAGCGCAAATTGCAATATTGAAATTGCAAGTCTTTCTCTGGTATTAGACATAAACAGAACTAACGTAAAAAATGAATTATGAAATATGAATTAACCAAATTTAACTACTAACCTTTATTATTATTATTAATAACGGGGGATGCAGACAGGACTCTTGCCTCCCGTCTTCTTAAGATGTTATCTAAGTGGGCAATGTCCAGTAAGTAGGCCCGTTATGAGCCTTAGTTCCTTTCTGCTGAGTGTGAGGAATTTCTTAGCCCTCTGTTGTGAATACTTTAGTTACTTCTTCGCTTGTTTCTCCGGGGTATTTTCCCAGTGTTCCTTCTTAGTTCTGTCCTCCCAAAGCTTGATTTGAGCTGAGAGGTGACTCTTTGGGTGTCCAAAGACAGGCTCAGGGCCAATAAACGGAGATGTGGCTCCTTCTTTTGCAAGGCGGTCCGCAATCTCGTTTCCTTTAATGCCTTCATGCCCTGGTACCCAGATCAGTGTCATCCTATTTGTCTCGGCTAGTATTATGTATATTTTAACTCCACGCATATTCTTGTGGATTATTTCGCGAGCGCAGAGTTCTATGGCGTGTATTTCTGCCTGAAGAATGGTTAGTGAGGCCCCCAGTGCCTTTGCGAGACGGCAACTTGGCCCATATATGCTCACGCTTGCTTTACCTTCTATTTTGGACCCATCCGTGTACCATTTAAGTGATCCTTTTTCAAAGGGTAGGCTCCCAGTGTGCCACCGTTGACGGTCACCCAAGATCACCTTAAATGGTGTTTCAAAGTTATGGCGTTTCGGCAGAACGTCTGAAATTGGGTTAGCCATCGGGTCCTCTATGAAATCCTGGAGGACTTTCAGGTGGCCAACCTTTACACAATAGAGTAGTACGGCCGCGACTTAGGTTAATGGTAGGCGCATATATAAATGTGAAGAGTTTTCAACTTAAAACATAAAAAAAAGCAAAATGATTGAATTTGGTGTACGCTATACTTATATATACCCGTGAGCATTCCTTATGGTTGACTACAATATAAAAATGTTGGGTTATTTATGTTTTTATACCCTAGGTGAAATCATAGGGTATACTACTATAAATTTGTTATTTCGTTGCCTAGAAATAATGCTAGTAGAGCAAAATTGATTGGACACTCACTTCACCACTTGAAAAATCCAAAATGCACATAGGAACAATCGGATAACTCCTTCGTAGGGTTGCCATACACATATTTTGTTTTCCACTATACAGGGTGTTTCCCCTTAGGAGGTCCATAGAGCGGAAGGTGATAGTACTCACCTAGACGAACCAAAAATTGTATGGCAGGGGGGAGGGCAATATCAACCGTTTAGGAGTTACAGGGTGATTCATAAAAAAAGATAGGTTTTCACAAAAAACCCTGTATCTTAAAAACTACAGGGCGTATGGTCACACTTAAGAGCTTATTGTATACAGAACTTCATGGCCTTTCCAACGACTGCTCAACCACCTCCACACCCCTCTCCAATCATGATTTATGGTTGTCTAAACTAAAAATTTCGGATTTTCTTACCCTTTTTGTTAATTTAACCCCTATTATTTTTGAAAAAAGATGGTTAACATAACTTTGTTTTTTTAAAAACTATAAACGGTAGGCTCTCCTCTTTAAGTTGACCTATTACACCTTATGTGTTAACTGTAGCCGTTAAACAGTTATTAACTCATAACCTATTCAGGTCACACCGAAAAAAGACGATATTTTTTAAAATGACGTGCTAAGGGAACAAATTATCGTTGAGAATAGGTTTGAAAATAGGTGTGAGAATAGGTTTAGAGCTAATAACTCTTAAAGGGCTTCAGATAGCACATTGGGTGTAATAGGTCATATTAAAGAGGAGAGTCTGCAGTTCACAGTTTTTATAAAAAAAAGTTATGTTAACGACCTCTTTGCAAAAATAATAGAGGTCAAAGTAAAAAAAAAGGAAAGAAAATCTGAAATTTTTAGTTTAGACCTTTATATCTTCTTAGGGGAGAGGGGTACGGGGCTGGTTGAGCTGTCGTTGGAAAGGCCATGAAGTTCTGCGTACAGTGAGCCCTTAACTGTGACCATACGCCCTGTAGTTTTTAAGATAAAGGGTGTTTTGTGAAAACCTAGCTTTTTTTATGAATCACCCTGTAACTCCTAAACGGTTGATATTGGCCTCCCCCCTGCCATACAATTTTTGGTTCGTCTAGGTGAGTACTATCACTTCCCGCTCTATGGACCTCCTAAGGGGAAACACCCTGTATATTTGAACACTGCCTGAGAACGCGTCCACATAGAGAGCTGAAATTTGATACATGGGTTTTCATAACAATAGTAAATAAAGTTAGTTTCAACAAGTAAAAAAGCTAGAATTGGTCTAAGACCAATTCTTATGATACCCTAGCTAGATGAATGCCTGTATGAAATTTCGTATTGTCACCAGCGTTGCCATATTGACAATTATTCCTGTAAATGACAGTTTTTTTGGTAGCCGCCAAATTTGACAGTTTTTTACAGTTTTTGTAGACAAAAAGTAATTTTTTATAATTGCTTAATAATTTTACAAAAACAGACCTATTGTTTAACTTTTAAAGCTCAGATATTCTGCTTCAATTTCGCTCTTTTCAAAATTTGTTCAAACGGCAATCCTGGAATGTCATTTTTTCTGACTCCCATAGAGTGTCATCTGTCATCTCATCGATAAACTGTTAATATCGTCTTCCATTTGGTGGCCTGAACTGCGTCATATTAATTTTATTCAAGAAAAGTTTTTGGAAACAATTTTTAATTTAAAGCGCAGCGATGGATCCATGTGTAGAGGTCCCCACATTGTGTGGAATTTTAAGGACGAAAGATTATTTACAAAAGCAAAATTCAGATTGCACAAATTTTAAACACTCTAACCAAATGTTAAAAAATTCGGCAAAGATTTATGCAAAATAATTAATAATTATATTCTACTACGTATTCAAGATTTAGTTAGCAATATGCTATGCCAAGGAGGCTTTTTGTGGCAATAGAAATGTACCTATTATTTTAATAATTTTTGTGATTTTTCTTACACGAAGTGAGATTTTTGTAATATCTATTATGGTCTGAGTACGTATATAATCAAAATGATACTTAAACTAAGAAGAAACTATCTTTTCTTCAATGACAGTTTTTTGCTCGAAAAAAACAGTTTTTTTTTCTATTTGTTACAGTTTTCTTTAAAAAAAATATGGCAACGCTGATTGTCACCCTTCTGTGCAAGTTTCATTTCTGAAGTGTTTTTCGCATATATTTCTAGAACGGTTTGTCGGACAGAAAAAATGATTATAACCAGTTTTATAGGATTTCGTATTCTGAAGATGTTTTTAGTACAATAAAAATGTCTTGGGCTGCCCGATTTAGTCCATTTTTGAATTTTTTTTTGCTAGTACAATGAAAACACCATATACCAAATTTCAGCTCTCTATATCGATGCGTTCTCAGGCAGTGTCCAAATATATAGTGGAAAGCGAAAGTTTTGTATGGCAACCTCATTTTCGAACTTAATTTTACTTTTTTTTTTGTAAAGTCCGTGTACAAAATTTCAGCTTTCTAAGTATACGCGCTCTCGAGTTATCGTGCGCACAGGCGGACGGACGGACGGATGGACATCAAAAATCAAAGTAACTTTTAATATTATGCGTGGATGTCCAATCCATTTTGCTCTACCATCATTATTTCGAGGTGTTACAAACGGAATGACAAACTTAGTATACCCTATAGATTTCATCTAGGGTATAAAAATGGACTAAATCAGGCAACCCCTTCTTGGTGTTGCCATAAAAAAGCTTTGGTTTATTACGTATACTGTGAAAACGATCAGTCCTAGACTTTTCATTGTACTTAAAAGCTCTTCAGAATATGAAGTCCTATGAAGTTTGTAATAATCATTTTTGCTGTCCGACGAACTGTTCTAGAATGTATATGTATATGCGAAAATCCACTTCTAAATCAAACTTGCACAGATAGGTGACCATAAGAAATTGCATACCGGCATTCATCTAGGGTATCATAAGAATTGGTCTTAGACCAATTCTAGCTCTTTTACTTGTTATATTCTACATTCGTGTTGCCATATGTAGTGACTTAGAGGCGCGCGTTTAAAATTTATGGTTGCCGCGTTATTTCATTTTACATTTTACTTACTACAAATGGTACTTCATTGTAAGTACTTAAGAAATGTATGTTATCAATTAGATATTAAAAAATGATTGCTATTTGATTTTAATTTAAAAAAATGGTAATGAGATTTTTGAACAATTAAATTAAGGTCGATAAAACAATAGAATACCTTATATCTTGAGAGAACCTCAACTCAGGTTTGTATCTTTAGTTCGAAAAAGGGCAATAAATAACATCTCGAACAGAAAATATGTACAAACTACAAAGAGAAGGTATGCTTTGAGATCATTTTCCCGAAATCAGATTTTCAGGTTTTGTGTATAACGGATTTTGAAATGTTTTCTTTAGGGTTTTTATGTTTTCATATTTTAAAGATACATTACATTTATGTATACATTATGCACATAAATATATCAGGACTCTGTTGGCTTAGAATTAAACTTTTGATCCAAAATATGCATATTCAGTCAGCAGTATGGGTTTCATGTTCATTTATGTAATGGCTACTTCTCAAAGGGCTAAATGAGTACAATTATACATAGAATAGCGTGGGACTAATGAAATTTCCCTTAGTATATGAATTCAAATGTAATTATTGTGAAAAGAAAAATTAACGATTGTGCACGTTCAGAAAACAACAGCCTGTCGTCATTTATGCAAAGTAGGAAATTAAAGTTACCCTTAAGCAAGTAAATTTCCTCGTGCACCACTAGTGCTTATACAAATATAAGCTTGCAGACAAGTTCCTTTTTCCATCACCCCTTTCGTCTAGTAAGTATTTAAAACATTCACAAATAGTGCGCTTACGGTATTGATTACTTGTCGCTGGCGTTTTTATGTTCCTTAATGTTGAACAAAATTGTATTTTTCTTTAAAGGAGTGTGTAGAAAAAATGAAGGGCTGTCAACTTATTTCTCCCCGTCCTTTAAGGTATTTTTTCTCTCCACAATTTCTTAGATATTTCCTTGTAAAAGGTAGCATGAACTGCAGATCATTTTTTTTTACAAAAATTTGCCATTTCCAAGTTGAATTATGTAGGTATATGATGATGAGCATAAAGCGATTCGACTTTACCAGCACGCAGTTATTTGTTCCATTATTTTATTTTTACTAAATGCGAACAAATTTACAAAAAAATTGATTTTTTTTTGTTTACTTGGCTAGATGCATATCTTTTGAGTTACAGCAGCGATATGACTCAGAAATTGTTTGCTTTGAAAATGTAATTAGAAACTTTTCTGTTTAAATAGCTATTTGGAAATCAAAAATGTCAATATTCAATATACCTTCGTGATTTATACAAATGTGCAAATGGATTTGAGAATCGTTCAAAATAATATGAAATGTTCCCATATTTAGTGGCATACAATTGACGGATTGTAGAATTTATAATTGACAGTTTCTATTTAGTAAGTACTTCGCGCTTGCTGTCGATTTGGCTGTGATTAAAACAAAATATTTCAACTCTATCTATCAATCAGGTGGATTCTCTACGTCCATTGGAAGTTTCAGGAATATTAGTAAAAGTTGTGTTGCCAGCCGCATTAGCAGAGTCATAAGATGACCACTTTAAAGCAGACCTGTAAAATTCCAAGTACAAGTACCAGTACCTGGACTTGAAATATTTTAAGTACAAGTCCCGGTACTGGTACTTAAAAAAAATAAGTACAAGTCCCAGTACTGGTACTTTAAAATTTTCCAAGTACAAGTCCAGGTATACGGATACTGTTACTAGTAGTTAAGTAGCAACGTACTTAAGTACTTTACAGGTCTGCTTTAAAGACAGTAACGATCAAATTAATGTATCCGCAAACTATTTTGACTTCGAAGTAACTGCGGATACAGATTTGAAGTAAAATAACTTGGACTTCGCTTCATGTAAATTTTTATAATGAATGATACAAAGGCGAGTTGGGATATTTTATCAACTCAATCATCATCATTAATGTAAATTATAATTTTGTGAAATCGAGCATCACGTTGGATGTACATTGTTTTTTTAATTAAATAATAAATGAAACTGTCTTCGTCAAAATTTTTTCTTGTACATATACTGAAATTCCTTAATGATACATAATTTTAAATTTTTTGAGAATTATTTAAGAGTACCAAAGAAAGAAATCTTTTTTAAAAAAGACTGCTTCAAGATCCGCAAAAAAAATGCAACCGAAAATGATCTTGCGCAGTTAGCTCCTTTGAAAAATTACGGAGTTTTTATCGATAAGCAAATATACAGGAAATAATTTATGTAAACAATTTTCAAGTGGAAAAGGCTTAAATGATTTTTTTTCCGAAGTTTGGAGGGCCTTCGGAAAACGACACCGCGAATGAATAAAGTTATTAAAAGAAAAAGTATTGCAGATATATTGAGAACCGGCAATAAAATTACTCGTTAAATTAGTGCACAAATCCGGACGGACGAAAGCTACGGTGCGGTAGTGCGACGTCTACATGGGGTGCATTTGATTGGGCGAGTCGGTGTGATGAAGCCACTCACTATTAACAAAAATAAGATCTTTCGTATGAACTTTACAAGCAAATATGGCTCATGAACAGTAGCAGACTGGAATAAAGTGCTATTTTCGGACGAGTCAAAGTTTAATTTATTCGATACTCTTGCTCGTCGTCATAAAGGCTGCAGATATAATTCGAGGTACCAAATTCCCACAGTTGAGCATGATGGTTAAAATGTGTTGGTTCTCCGGTGAAAACTAGGCCCATTGGCTCACATTGCCGGTACTATGAATGCATCTACTGCAGGAATATTTTAGAAACGAGTATGAGAATGTTTGCCTAAGCCAATATGACCAGGATCTTTTGGCATGATAATGATCGAAAACATAATTCTAAGCTAGTAGTAAAAGAATGTTTGCATTCATTCAAACGAAGTAAAAGTTTTAGACTGTCCAGCTCAATCACCCAATCTAAATTCGATCGAGGATTTTTGAGGACCTCTTGGAAAATGCATCACCAAAATATAACAAATGAATAAGGCTCAATTAATTAGATCGTTGAAGGAAGAATGATTAAAAATTCACTCGGATACATTAGTGCTTAAATATAGTTAATATCTCGTCGTTGCGTTGTAGTAAATTCCGCGAAAGTGATGCTAACAAAATATTAATTCATGGGTAATAATTAAAAAGAAGGATTATTACTAATTTGTATTTTTTTTTTTTTTGGTTTAAGCAAGATATAGAAAAAAAACTTTTGCACGCCATTTAGTTGAAAGGTACCTATTTGTGCGTAAAAAGTACTGATAAATAGAAAGGAGAAAATGTTAAGTAATCATTACCATACGCAGTATAAACCTTGATATCGATTTAAAAGAGATGTTGTTGGTGTGTTCCTGGATATAGAGGGAGTTTTCGATAATATCTCACCAGTTCAATCACTAAACCATCCAAAAACGAGTTATTTATGTCAACATGTGCAATCGGATAAAGTCCATGAAATTGACGCTCATGACTTTTAAAGGGTGCCCACAAGGCGGTTTACTATCCCTTTAATATATTTAATTGTAATGAGCTACTAGTCAGACTCAGACTAGGTACAACCGGTATACATAGAAGTAGAGCGTGATATCGTCACTAATAATAAACATACTTAGATTCGAAGAAATAATCTCGGACTCGTATAAGGTGCACTAAATATGGAGTCGAGTTGGTGTATAGAGGCAAATGTTTCTGTAAACAGTGAGTTACTGTCTACTCCCGAATTAGTCTGTTTCCTAGAAATGCTTTTTCACCCGTTTGTCTTGCCCCTAAAATGATGCGTTAGAGTAGCCGTCGTTATAATATACGCCATTACCGCATAGTCATTCGATTAATTGTTTCTTTAGACTGTGTCTAATCCGTGGTATTGGAATCTTCTTGTAGCACAATTGAAGCCATTATGGTTGTAGACGTTAGTAATTAAGGTTAAACATTGCGATGCTCGTTGATATGGGCGGTGTCAGCATAATACGTTTCATTGCTTCGTTGATCTGCTTCTGTTGCGATTGAAGCATCGATGGTGCCTTTTTTTAAGCATAATCGTTTTCTCTCATAGTGGTTGCTATGAGTCACGTTGATGCAAATCTATAATTGATTGGTAATCCGACTTTTGATCTGTTAATCAGCAGACTGTAACTGTAGATCTAAAGACTAAGAAGGTAAAGTAAAAATCCAATTTACAATCTACAGATTTATATTTTTATTTTTGATACCGCATAGCTTATTGTGATATCCAAGAAGAGATTGTGTTAAATATCAAGTGACGACCGAATTATTTTTAGACTTGCTTCGATCATGAGTAATAGAACTCGATGTAAACAATATCAGTAAAATGTATTTTAAAAACCTTAAGCTATAAAATAATGGAAAAATTGTTCATTTATTTTCAATAGCCCTAAGAAGATATAAACCCTTAACTTTGACAGAATTCAACATGGGTACTTACCGAAAATTAAAGGTGTTATGCACACAGTACGTAGTCTTCTAAAATCAATTATTAATATAATTTATCGTGTTAAGCATATTTTTAACTCAAATATTAATTAGATTTGATTAATGAAGAATAATTAAATTTATCGCTTTACCAGCTCTTTAGTTTTGAGCGACGGATGTAAAATTTACGTAATATTGTATGTATTTGCTTACAGAGGCATAGAAAAGTAGCGTTATAATAATAATAAAAGATGATTGCATGATACATATCCCAAGGCCATAAAATGTTATCTAAAACATTTGTAAAAATCTCGCTGTCAACGATGAACTTTGTTCGAGAAAATGGAAATTAAAAGCATGTACGAGAATTTTTAATTACAGTAAATTTGTTTTTATATATTTATCGTGAATACTATTATAGTGTGTTAGAAAATCCTTTTTGAAATTTTCTTTATGAATGATTAAAAAATGTTTTATTCTTCTGCATATTACCAGTGCAAGCGATAATGCCTGACAGCGTCATCGGATAATAAAAATAATTGTACAATTATCTATAATTAACTAAAGTACCTAATTAAGAAATTAAAAACAATTTGAGCCATATTTTTCTCAGTGACATTTTTGTCTTTGTTAGTCTTTTATTATTACATAAATTGACGAATCTGGGCAATCGCGACAGACAAGAACTTGAAAAATATGTTTGATGTTATTACGAGATGTCTTTATTCTGAATCGATGTCGCCAACATCATTGTCAATTAAAAAATTCCTAAACCATGTAAGATGAAAATAGAGAGGCCCTTAATTGAGGCTATATGCTCATACCGACAACGTCCCCCCTTGTTTTATTAATTTTTAATATATAATACAAAGTTTCAGTTGAAGAAGGCCTGTTATGCCCTTGATAACAAACATGGACGGCTGGTAAAGGATGGGGAACTAAGGGTCATTAATCTTATGTTATGTCAACTATAGAATCGCCCCCCAAAGAACTAGACGTGATATTCCTCTCAATTATTACTTCGTTTATCACAGAACTGTTCCACTGCCTACCTGATCATGATGTCGACAACATCGCTGAACACTAACTTGTTTGTTTGCGATAAACGATCGAGGACGTATTAGCCATGTTCTCATTTGATTGCAGCAGAAGTGTTTTGATGTCTTTATAATGAGTATACCTGTTGAATATTCCCTAGGAATTCGGGCTTCCGTGTATACTACAGGTCTAAGTATAGAAAGAATTCGAATGATTTTATATGTATTATAATAAAATTGAAATTTTTAAAACAACTTTTTTTTTATACATGGACATAATTGGAACATAATTATCTTCGGGTATAGCATTGATCAGCTCCGTAATGATCATGTTATCACTGTGAAAGACCTTCACTCTCTTCCAAATCGATTATTGTTAAAATATGGAAATGTTTTTATCCAATTCTCTGAGATATTAAGTAAAAGATTCAAAGAAAATAATGGACAACACTTATTAGTTTTACGAGATTTAAAAAAAATATTGGTATGAGAAGTTCCATTTTCTAATAATCGTAATGCATTGTATCTCGATCAGTTAAAGTGTTTAAAACAGATTTTGTTTTGCGATTGAACATGGCGAGCTTTGTTCAAAATAATCGACATTTGCGGGATGTATTGTTATATGTACTCCTATAATTTAAAGAAATCCGCTGCTGAAGGTCATCGTTTACTAGTAGAAGCATATGGGGAATATGCTTTTTCGGATAGTATTTGCAGAAGATGCTTTAGACAGTTTAAATATGACGTTTTCGATGTTGACGACGATAAACGTGAAGGTAGACCGAAAAAGTTTACTGATGAACAACTGGAAGAGTTACTCGACGAAGATCCATGTCAAATTCAAGAAGAATTGGCAGCATCCAAAAACAAGGAAATTGGGTACCTCATGATCTAATCGAAAGGCAAGAAGAAAACCGAAAAACCATTTGTGAAATGCTGCTGCAAAGGCAATCAAGAAAGGGTTTTTTACACAAAATTGTTACTTAGGATTAAAAGTGGATTCACTATGATAATCCTATGTGTAACAGATTTTGGGTTAAGCCTGGTGAACCTGGTTCATCGCAGCCAAAGCGGGATATTCTTAGTGACATGATCATGCTCTGTATATGGTGGGATATGAAAGGTGTTATTTATAATGAGTTGCTGAGACCGTTTAAACCCGTTACTGGCGCTGTCTACAGGCGACAACTAATGCGTTTAAAGCGAGCTATTGAAGAAAAACGACGAGAATGAGACAATCGACATGATAAGATAATACCTAATAATACTGGGAAGTGTTACAGCACCCGCCGTACTCACCGGACATTGCATCTTCCGAATACTATTTGTTCCGGTCGATGCAGTCAGCCCTTAGTGGAGAACGGCTTCATTCTTTTAAAAGTATTCAAATTTTGCTTAATAATTGGATCTGCTTGCTTGCTTTTTACCAAAAAAAGCGGAACTTACTTTTTCTCATACCTAATACTACCTATACCCAAATTTCTAATCCATTTCATTTTCACTATTAGTCTTAACAAGGGAAAAAGTTATATTTGGTCTAAGACCAATAATATTATACCCTAGATGAAAATAAAAGTTAAATAAAGTGAAAACCGAAAGTTTGGTATGACGCAGCGTTGTACTTTAGTTCGTTTTTGAAATTCTCAGGCAGTTTCCAAATATATAGTGAAAACCCAAAGTTTAGTATGGCAAGAAGGGGTTGCCCGATTTAGTCCATTTTTAAAATTTTTATTTTCAATTACTATGAAAATAGCATGTACCGAATTTCAGCTCTCTACGTCGACGCGTTCTCCGGCAGTGCCCAAATATATAGTAAAAAACGAAATTTTTATTGTGGCAAACCTACGAAGGAGTTGCCCGAGTGGTCCCATTTTCAAACTTTAATTAACTTTTTTTTTTAAATTCATTGTGCGAAATTTCAGCTCTATAAGTAAACGCTTTCTCGAGTTATTAACAGACGGACATGCAAAAATCAAAAAAAAATTTAGTATTATGCGTAGCTGTCTAATCAATTTTGCTCTACTATCATTATTTCTATGCATTACAAACGGAATGACAAACTTAGTGTATCTACCCTATGATTTCATCTGGGGTATAACAATGACATTGAATGGGAAAGTATTGCGAAAGTGAGTTGTACAAATTTTTTTAAAGTATGAAGATCGCGGTGGCAAAATTACAGTAGACCATTTTGGTGTTGGAGAGGGGTTGAAGACGGATAATTTATAATAGCATCAGGGCAGAAAGAAGTCGGTAAAAAAGCGACAATAATGTGTCCGCAAAGTTGCACCACAACTTCGTTTGATTTAGTCCAAGCTACCTCATAATTTGTCGTTAATTGGTCGCGAAAACCAAAATTTGTGAGCATCTAAAAAAAAAAAAAAAAAAAAAAAAAAAAAAAAAAAAAAAAAAAAAAAAAAAACTGAATGCGGTGTTCTTCACCTCTTCACCTAAGAATTACCGACCTACCTTGTGTTTTTTTTGCCAGTCTATGGGGTTAGTCTGTAGCGAACCACTGCTCTCGGCTAACATTTTTGTTTTCTTATATCTCCTACAACATCATAGGATTGGATTGGACTGTTTATGCCGCAATCAAAGAATAAAAGTTTGGATAAAATTTTATTTATCGAAAGTTAAAATTAATATCTTTAGTCTACTTATTTAGAGGGCGTACTAAGGTAAGTCTAAAGGAAAGCAGTTTACATATGTATGTGTGTGTATGTATTCTTGATCGATTGAGGGACGTTATATTCGGGTGAAGTGAAAGTGAATAGGAAACCCTTGGATTCAATCGATGAAATCAACATTAGCTCGATGCTGAACTAAAGCTGAAATATGATAGTCTTGGGTAATAATGAGTGTATACTTTGGTTGCCATTTTTTTCCAACTTTTTTTTATATTTTATTATGAGTGAGTGAGTTATATCATCTTACTAGCCTTTCGTCTATTTCTGTGGAGTCCAAGATTTTATGTTTGAAGATGTTTCTGTTACTGAACATCTTTCTTAGTTAGCTAACAGTTTCTCTGTCGAAATGCAGTAGTATAACCTTCGCGTTGTCATTTATGTAATTTAATTTTATTTAATCATTCTCTTAACTCATGAAAATATTGGGATTATTTCAATATAAAGGCAAAAATCTGCCATTACTACAGCATTATGTACAAATCCATTGCTAACTTCTGCGATATGGTGAAGATTTTCGAGGTCTTAATCATTGCTCTTTTTCGTTTTCATTTGGTCCTACCTTGGCGGTTTTTCTATCTACCTGCTATTGAGCCAGGCAAGCAGGTTGATTGCATTTCCCTTGAATTTTGTAGGGTTTTTGACATAATCACACAATTCTTACTATTCTAACCTTTCCACCTTTTTCTGTCCAACCGAACGCAATACTTCTTATATCGAGATGGTATGTTTTCTGAGGAAATAAATATTTCGAAGTACACTACGAGAAAAATTACTACTTTGAATGTAGACATTTTTTTTGTTGCCTACATTCAAAATAGTAAAGTAAGTTGCGATATGTAATATTACCAAATGTTCTGTAATCGGATTTACCAAAAAATTATGTAAATTTGCCATATTAAATAGTGTAAGAAAAATGTTTTAAATACGTAATCCGCTCTCTTTAATGCACAAATCAATTGATTAACAAGTAAAATTGCACTTGGAATAGTGCAAGGAAATAAGTTTTATACATGTAATTTTCCCTATTAACTGCTTTCCGCAGATCATTGTCTGCTAATTTCCCCAATTCGCAAAAAAATAGCTACCAAGCGTATTTCTCCTACGCTTGGCAGGGTTGGAGCATTTACACAGCAGATTTTGAACGTTCTCAACCTCTTCCTCGTCCATACAGCTTCTTCAGAAGGCTTTGTGTGGAGCTTACAAGCGCTCTGCACGTTGCGATTCTTAGCAGAACATCTGTAAACATAGGACATATCTTGGACAATAGCTGTCTTGAAATCGCACATGTGATTAGTTCTCTTAATCTGCGATTAGCCAGCTTACATGCCTGTAAAAACGGTCACTACATGAATGAACCTTCATCTCTCACTTCACGTTTATATTGAATGTCGTCGCTTCTTAAACTTGTAATATACATAAAATTTACTGAACTTTCGGTATAAATGTACACAGCATCTCAAAGTGTGGACAAAATTACGTGATTTATATTTAATCTAAACGTAATTATATTACTTTAAATTATTTCGACTTAAGATTCCCTGATCTCTTTAATATTACATGCATATTATTAGTAATTTACTCCAGGGTTATGTAAAATTAATTAAAAGACGTAAGACCAATTCTTATTATACCCTAGACTAGATGAATGCGCGTGTGAAATTTCGTAGTGTCACCCTTCTGTGCAAGGTTGATTTTTGAAGTGGTTTTTCGCATATATTTCTAGAACGGTTTGTCGGACAGAAAAAAAGATTATAACCAATTTTATAGGATTTCGTATTCTGAAGAAGTTTTTAGTACAATAAAAATGTCTTGGACTGATCGTTTTCACAGTATACGTAAAAAACCTAAATTTTTATATGGCAACACCAAGAAGGAGTTGCCCGATTTAGTCCATTTCAGACATTTTAATTGCTAATGTAGTAAAAACATCATGTACGAAATTACAGCTCTCTACGTTGACGTGTTCTCAGGCAGTGTCCAAATATATAGTGGAAAACGAAAGTTTTGTATGGCAACCCCACGAAGGAGTTGCCCGATTTGCCTCATTTTCGAACTTAATTTTACTTTTTTTTTGACCATATTTATCAAGTTACGTTTCTTGGAGCAACTCCGTTTATATGCATTTTTAAGAGATGCACATTCATTGCACATTCATCTTTTTACAAATATAGTCGGTGTGTTTTTTAAACGATAATTTTTTTTCTATAATAACCCCAAAGTATATTATTTCTTACGCACTATTTTTCTACCACTAATATTCTCACCATCAAATTCAAATGCATTTAGATTTTTTCACACTTAATTTTATCTTATTCATTCTCAACCAAATATTTACTTTTTCCAGGCACTTCCATCCAGGCAATACATAAACTAATATCGTTTTGGGCTATGTAAAGTAATGCATCATCAGAGAGTAACATAATTTTTACATCCGATATAATTGTTGCAATATCGTTAATATATAATAAAAAAAGTACTGTATCAAGAATCGAACCTTGTGGAACATCAATGTCAATACTCACTTTTTCAGACAAAAGTTTATTAACTTTTTTTCTTTGTTATATGTATACCATTCAGAAAAGCATGACTCAAACCACTCATACGATATCCCATTTATTCCATATTTTTTTAATTTAATTAGAAGTATATTTCTGTCAGCTGTTTCGAATGCTCTTTTTAAATCTGGAAAGACGACTAAAACTTTTTTCCTACTTTCAAGTTTAACTTTTCACTCAATTAATACCCAATTTAGTGCAGTTTCCCACGAATGTCCTTTGCGAAAATCAGACTGCTGTTCTATCAGTGCATGGTTGGACTTCAAATATTTTCCTAATTTAATTTGTCCTACCTTCTGTATTATTTTTTCATTTATCAATAGCATATTCACTGCGCGGAAGTCTTCAGCCCTAACAGCATTCTTAACCTTTTCAACAGGAACTAATCACAAGTTTACAAATTCGGGTCAACTTTTGGACCCGAGCAGATGATGCCCTGAACCAAAGAACATATAACTTAAATATATATAATATATATATATATAACTTAGATGTTCTTTGCCTGAACTCAGATCTTCAATCCGTGTGTCAAGATTAGTTCTAGTTTTCGATTTCGCGCTAGGTGGCAGTACTGGGCTCTTACAACGGCTATCAGCTGACCACGTTGTATCGAACATCGTTTGGAACTTGTTTTTGTACTGTGATTGTGCTTCGGTGAAAATCAGAGAAAACGTTGCAGAGTCGATTTAAAGTGATTTTGTTACGATTGTGGATGATATATGCTCGGAAAACGTGGAAAAATCATGACAAATGCACTCAAAGATGCATATTTGCAGTACTTTAGTTTTGCTGTAGTAAACACTGACAAGCCATGGGTACCGAAATTGTTTTGTAACGCGTGCATAACAACGCTGTACAAGTGGTCCCTTGGTGAAAATATGTACTTTTCATTTTCTGTGCCAACGTTATGGAGAGAACAGAAAAATCATGTAGATGATTGCTACTTTTGCTCAATGAATGTCCTCGGTATAAATGCAAAAAAACTAGCACGGTATGAATATCCTGACGTATCATCAGTGTCGAAGCCAGTTTCATTATGAGCCAGGACAACAAAACGTGTCCTCTATACCACTCGTGAACCCACAGGACGTTTTATTGCCACCTCTTCATATTAAACTTGGCCTTATTAAGAACTTTGTCAAAGCGCTCAATCGCGAAGGACCGGCTTTCCAGTACTTAATCAAGTTATTTCCAAAACTGTCATACGCAAAAATCAAAGAAGGAATATTTGTCGGACCCTGATATTCGAAAACTAATGGCTGATGCAAACTTCACAAAATGTTTAGAGCCTGATGAAGCAGCAGCATGGGCATCGTTTAAAAGTGTTGTTCACAACTTTCTCGGTAACCACAAATCACCGGATTACAAAAAAGTAATCGACAATTTTTTGCAAAATTACGACAAGATTGGAGCTCGAATGTCTCTCAAGATAGATTTTCTGCATTCACATATTAATTTTTTCCCACAAAACTTGGGCGACACGAGCGACGAGCAAGATATAGCGTAAATCGAAAGGCGATACCAAGGATTTTGGGACGAAGGCATGATGAGCGACTACTGTTGGACCCTAATGCGTGAAACAGATCCCAAGCAGTATAAAAGACTCAGTTCATTTCTGATTTATACTTTTCAATTCAATAAATGGCCGTTAATGGTCAAAAATAGTAAAATAATGAATTTATTGAATATTTCGAAAACTAGAAGCAATTTTAAAAAACGGACTGCTGATTTGGATTCAGCTCACAAATTTACCTTAGAAACAGCTCTTGGTTGCTCAGCTCCAAAACCGTGTATACTATAATGATTCTGTCCAAGATTTTGGAAATAAGCCTGATGGTACATGGTAGTTGTGAGACTTTTATGGATCCGAGAGCAATAACAAAAATTATAGAATAACAGTTGACTTGGCTTAGGTACTGTGAAATTGTGATTGGTGTACATTTGCCAAGAATTTCTTATCAGAATTTTTCGAAAATATGTACCTATAATTATATTTTTGAAATGATTTGAAATGATACATTTGCCAAGAATTTCTTATCAGAATTTTTCGAAAATATGTACCTATAATTATATTTATGAAATGATGCTAAATGGTAATAAAATTCCTGAACTGAAATTCATTAAATTTAAAATTGCCTAGTTATCTATACCACCTTAATCTCCAATTATGTAATTGTTGGCCTTGTAAAGATTGCGAAACACCTGTTGTAATACATACAAGTAAAACACAAAATTTTGTGTCGATTTGTAAAACTTGGTGCACTCGATAAATTTATGATTCAATTTTCTATGCATTGCATGGTTTGTTCGAGTCTTAAATGTGATTAAAAAGAAATTAAGGCGCATACAATCACGTATACCTGTGATGAATGTGAATTGTAGAAGAATCACTCACGTAGACTTAAGGAATACTCTTAATTGTTTTGTCGCAACACAAAGTTCTAAACCCCTTTTCAAGATGAGTGCATTCAAAAGCATTGAACAAATGAAAAGAAGAGGAGAATAAAGAAAATCAATTAAGATATAAGCACAACGGTGACAGCGGAATAAATTGCGACAATCAATAAAGCGTGTTTTCCAGTTGGCAGTGAAGTATTTGCCTTGTTCGTTTTCTTCCGTCTGGGCGTTTTCTGTTACTAATGCTATCGCTACAATTGCTACTCGTTAGTGATTTCCAAGTAGATGAAAAGTAGATTCAAGAACATTTCTATGTTCTTAAGAATTTCTTTTTCCATGCCCGCAAGGTTTTAAATTGCACTTTTTTTTTATATAAAGTAACTCAGAATTTGCACCGAATGCTTACGGAGTGAAAGTATACGAAAGAAAGAAGAAATAAGCACTTTGTAGCAAAGCTAGTCGTCACACGATGTTAGAAAAGAGATTGTGCTGTGCTATGAAAATCGTTCTTAACGTAGAGCACGTGAGATATAAATAATGGATCCGTGTAGAAGCATAATTGCCCTTAACGATAAGATCACGTCCATGAATTTAGCTGCAGTTCAACAGGCATAGATACGAGCTCTGTTCTAATTTAATCTTTTATTCAGCACGGGCTTTTGTATTCTGTTTCACGTTCATTAATTGAAAAATTATATATAATTTTTGCGATAGGTGACGTTTGTACGGTAAACGAATAAATGAAAAAGAAAATGTAACTACTAAATGCGAAGCAGTTGTTTTGCAGTTTTAATGGTATATACTTACATAAATATGCACCTGAAATAAAATTAATAACTTCGTAAGACAAGGAAATTTTTTTTAGATACACTGTAAAAAATATTAGGACTATTCCCTAAATTTAAGATAGGTTTGTCCCTAAAAATAAATCTAATTTTCTCTGATAAAAAGGGAAAATCAGCCTAATTTCCCCAAATCAATGGAACATTCAATGAATTTAGGTATCTGGCGCCAAAAAACCGCTAAGTACGTACAATTCCTGAAATGTTAAGCACTCTTGGATATAAAAAAGAGAACATTCAACGAATTAGGTATTATGCTATATTTTTTATGGAAATATATTTTCTTTTATATAATTCACACATTGTTCTTGAAAACAAGTCATACATTGTTTTTCAATATTTTGTTTAAGCGTGCCAGCGCACCAACATAACTTCCACATTACTTAGTAGTATGGACCATAGAAAATGAGCTATTCAGCTCATTCTTATGTTTTTTAAAAGGGGTGGTCTTCTATCACCTTCACCTATGGTGGAGAGTGGTGCGGTGCTATCACCTATTCCCTACATTTTAGGAAATACTCCCTAAATTTTAAGGAATAATCTCTACATTTTAGGGAAAAAAACAAAACAACAATTTAAATTCTCTATATTTTAATAAATAAAAAAAGAACATGAAAATTCCCTCGGATTTTCAGTTGATGAAGCAATTGAATTTTTATGTGTAGAGGTTGGTACCGGTAATGAAAAGTTTGTTTTTTGCTCCGTATATTGTCCCCGAATTGCTTTAACTATGATAATGCCCGTGAATTTGAAAATAAAATCTCATACATAACACAACGCTATGCGAACGTCATTACTGGTGGTGATTTTAATGCCAATTTGCTAAGGCAAGACACCTTAGCAAATCAATTCACACACTTCCTCCAGTCCCTTCATTTTGATTTTGTTAATTTCTATCCTACCTACTACAATACATCTAATCCTTCTATTCTTGACCTGATTCTAGTGACAGGTATTGGAAAGATCATTGCACATGATCAAATAAACCCTCCCAGTACACTCGACCGTGATATTATTTTTCTCAGCTATGACCTTATGCTAGGCATTAATAACTCTCCTATTAAGTATTTTTTTTCCGGGATTATAAAAATATAGATTCCTTATTTGATGAGTGCATGGTTTTGCCGTGGCAGCGGATATATGATTGCATATTAGTTGATGACCAAGTCGACATCTGTACCACGTTGATCTCCTAATCTGTATAATAAATATGTACCTGTTCGGGTGAAATATATTAATGCGAATTGTTGCCCATGGCTTACTACAAGAGTCCGCACCATTATTATAGTGCGTGAGTATCTATATCAATGTTATAGACGGCTCAAAACCAACGAAGCCAGGTGCTTATACAAAACGGATCGAAATAGAACCACCACAGCGATTAAACTGGCTAAACGTCAGTATTATAGTTCTAAAATTAATACTAACCTTGATTCAAAAAAGTTGTGGAGGAATCTGCTGCAAATCGGAGTATATGGAAAGGACAAGAGCTACTGCAGTTTCCAACTTGATGAATTGAATGCCGTTTTTACCTCGATCAGTAACTCCCCTGATGAAACATCTCCTCAACATCAGGCTGGTTTATTATCCAATTCAGTAAGTAGTATCTTGCATGATTCTATGACCTATTTTCTTTCCGGTGTGTTAACATGGATGAACTTATTTCGGCCTTTACTTCAATAAAATCTGATGCTACTGACCCTGATGACCTCTCACCGCGCTTTATCAAAATACTGCTTCCAATCGTCTGTACATTTATTCTTCATATAGTTAATTCATGCTTGTCTTCATCCTCCTTTCCCTCCAATTAGAAAGTTGCTAATATTCTTCCAATTCCAAACAAATCTTCTTCTCCATGATTTCCAGCTGATTTTCGTCCAATTAGCATACTATGCTTTCTATCTAAAGTGGTTGAAAAATTAATGTACCGACAGGTTTCTGAAAACGTAGACAAAAATAATTTATTGACCTACTGACAATCCGGATTTAGGACGCACCATAGTTGTGAAACTGCTATTTTAAAGATATCCACCGACATAAGAAGTTGTATGGATCAGGGCAAATTTACCACCTTGGTGCTTTTGGATTTTTCAAAAGCATTTGATACAGTTGATCATAGCATTCTCTTGCAGAAGCTCTATGCCTCTTTTAAATTTAGTAGTACAGCAGTATCGATGATCTGATCGCAGTCAACAAGTCAAGCTCAATGATAGAATATCCATTCCGCTACCGCTAGTGCGAGGAGTACCTCAAGGTTCTATCATGGGTCCATTGTTGTTCAGCCTATTCATTAGTGACTTACTATGTAGTAATGCCCAATCTACAATGCATGGTTAAACCACGTCGTCGAAACGATATCGTTTGCTGAAGAATGCATAAAAATACACGAAATATGTAAGTAGTATAGTATTAGTATAATATAGTAAACTTAGTAAACTAAGAAATTGCTTGGGACAAGTCGAATAATATAAAATATTGCTTTCAAGACTGAAAGTACAAGTTCCAGTTTACAGCTGTTTTGTTCTAAATTTCCCTATATGGTTCTAAATTATGCTGAATACACCTGAGGTATTACTATATCGTTTTTGCTGATTAACTACTACACATAAGCTCGTGCTCATGTCGTCAAATTAATGAGAGAGAACGGACATTTTTGCAAGCATGAATTTCCAAATGCAAGAGTGGGAAACAAACACAAATCCATATCGTTTTGACGACGTGGTTTAACCATTCATTGTAGTTTGGACATAATGGTTCGCGATGTGAGCATTCACCTCTACGCAGATGATGTACGATTGTACTTGAGCCGTCCAATTGGGCTTATTGATGATTGCATAGAACGTATTAACTCTGATTTAGACAGAATCCACGCATGGCCTAGGTATAATAGATTGCAATTAAACCCTAGTAAGTCGCAGTGTATAAGCTTCTACAATAATTCATTTGATTTGCTTGATGTTAAATGGCTCCGTCCTACCAATGCGTAGTAAGGTCACCAATTTAGGGATAACCTTGAATAGAAGTATGAAGTGTTGTGATAATGTCAATATGCAATTGAGGAAAATATATCTGGTTTACGAAGGCTTTGGCTTGCTGCTTGTGAAATCGTTAATCTTGCCTCACTTCACATCGTTTACTCTTTTCGAATGCAGTTACTAGGATGCTCGTTGAAACATTTTCTACAACGTAGGTCGCTTATCTTGTTGTATAACATACTGAAGTCAAATAAGCCGGAGTATATTAGAGAGTTATTCCTGTTTACAACATCCCAACGGAATAGAAATTTAGTGATGCCACGATTTCATAAGCTGGTGATGGAGAATTCGTACCTTGTTCAGATCATCCGGCTGTGGAATAGTTTACCTGTTACTATTCAAACGGCAGGCACTGTCAGTGTATTTAAAATGCTAGTTCGAACCCAATTAAAATAAGATGTAAAATTTAAATAATAAATTTTATCTTCGCATTTGAGCTGCACGATTAGGTATACTTATAATGTAAAACTTACTAAATTGATTTAGATTGTTTCTTTTTATATTTTAATTCTTTTTCTTCAATATACAATATTGTACTTAAAAAAGATTATAAATCTTGTATGTACTGTCACCAGGAATAAATGAATTTGAATATTCCCTAAATTTTAGGAGAGGGGGGGGGGGGGTGAGAAAAATTCCCTACATTTGAGGGAGAAAAACCAAAGAACATTTTAGGGATAAAAACCTAATCTTAGTTTTCCAAGGTGGAGCTTTCCCTAATCTTATCGACAAATGCCTGATCTGTGTGGCACAAGTTGCTCTCACTCACTTTAGCGACTTTAGGTACTAACTGAGACTTGTTTCAGTTATTTGCAGCTTTAGCAGCATATAAGTTCTCCTCACATAGCATATTTTTATTTGATTCTTTTCTGGTTTAAATATTTTTACTTCCGTTCTAGCATTTCTACTGTGATTCATTTGCAAAATCAGCCCAGAAAAAGTGAAAGCAGGATCTGTATTATAGAACTCGAAACGAATCTAATTGAAAGGCCACATAGCATGTTTTTTGCGTATTTAAAGAATACCCCGAAATTTTCGAGGTATTGATATTTTTGAACTGAGGATACTTTAGCCAGAAATTATGAGGTTTTTTTTGAAAAAGTACCTTTATACAAAAATTCCTTGTGTCGTCGAGTAAATATAGTATTTATTAACTTCTTAGACTAGATATTAGAAAAGATAAGAATCTTACAATCTTTGCAAATACAAATATTAACGTAAATATTGCAGAATAATTATGCATTCAATAAATAAAAATAAAAGAAAATTAGTACCAAATCCTATATGAAATCAACTAAGACTATGCGACAAAAATAACTGATAGGCTGTGATGTGATTACGGTGTATTAAAAAATTAATAATTAACAATAATTACAGAGCTTCAGAAGTAAAGTAGGTAAGAAATGAGGTTAAAACGCCCTTAAAACGTCATTAGAAAAATTAATTGAAATGGTATGTATTGCAAAAAATGAAAGCACTATTATAAAAAAAATTAGTACAAGGATTTATAGTTGTATAACACAGGAAAGCTTTTAAGTAAAATATAAATGATGAAGATCGAATAATTGCATATTTAAGTCGCTCTTTAAATCCATGTCCATATATATCCCGCCATTCTGCATGCTATCGATAAATTTAGGTGATATATTGAAAAGATGGTATTCAGTACCTGTTTTGGGTTGTGTTCAGGAGCACTAATTCGATCAAACAACAGATTCATGTATATTCTACCCATCGTAGATTACCTGACAAATTTTCCAATGATTTTTCCGTTGCGGTCTTCAATACCAAAGATTTTGACAGCCGATAACGAACCGAAATTTAGAAGGGGCGATTTCAAGACGTTTTAAGAGAGCTATGCCAATGAGATAACATGTACGCCGCCTTTATAACATCCGCAAGCTAACCCACAGAAGGAATGAACCATGTAGAAAGTTAAATCATTAATCCAAGTTTATGTTTCAGGCAATCATCATAGGGTTCGGGAGCAGCATTTAGTAAAGCTTGCTTGTGTCATCAAGGGCCGGATTCTGTAACTCGGAGAGTATGGGAGATGAGGATTTTCGTTTTCCCCGATTAAAACTCCCTAAATCTCCATTCGGGATTTTCTAATATACTTGGGGAGTTAAAGAAAACGTGAGAAGTGTCGAAATATTGAAGGACGGCTAACTCTGTGTGGGAGGGTCGTAGAGCATTGGGGCTTTTTCTACGGAGTTAAGGTCTAGAGTATAAAAATATAGGTGAATAATTTTTGGGGGAGATTTGTTTATGGTGGGGGGGGGGGGGGGCTTGCCTACCCCCATTGGGGGTTGTTCAAAATACGTCATATTTGGTATCAAATTAAAAATGGAGAAGCGGGTAATCGAGTGGTGTAGCTTTTTTTTGATCATTTTAACTTCATAACTGACTTTTTACCGCCGAAAGAAGGACGTTTTGCACTCGGGTCATATACACCCCAGTTCCTATATTTTGCATATATTTCTTCCGTTCTGTGTTTCACATCCTTAAGTACTCTGTTGTGAATATTTTTCTCATGGAAAGTGAATTTCCACGACTTACCAGTTCTTCATAATGATGAGTTGAAAATATGTCCATTTTTGTATCAAAAGGCGGCCATTTTTTCATCTTAAGAAGGACAGATTCACTTCTTTTGCGGTTATCTCCAAAACCATTTACCGGTCTCAAAAACTAATTACATATTTAATTAGGGAATAAAATGTAGATGCGATTTAATACTACAGTATATATGCAGTATAGCGCCGAAAATACTTATTCTCAGATGCAGCGAATTATTTCAACACTAAACACACATCTAAATACACGGCTATTTAAAGTAACTAGAATCTTTTTCCTTGAGCATATGAACTGCAGGTTGGCATTCTAAAGCCTAAGTGCTATTCTTCAGTATTAAGGAGGGAATATAAGTATAGTAATGATCAAATAGGGATTATCCAATCGTCACTTTCTGGTCAGAGATTATATTTTTATTAAATATTTGCACATATAGGGTAGAGCGGGGCTCAAGTGCCGTGGGTAAGAAGTGCCACCTTTAATATATCTCATATAATAAAAAGGCAATAAAACAAGAGCGTACATGCAAAGAATTAGCTAGGCGTGGGGTGATAATTCGCCACATAACCAGTCGCTGCCAGGCATTAGGTAAGAGCGCACGTGTCATAGGGCTATTTATTTGGCGAAAAGTAAAATTGAATTGAATTGAATTGAATTGAACTACAAATTTGTTGTTGTCATTGTGTTCTATCTAAAAACATATTCTCGTACCGTTCCGTGTGAAAAGTGCCGCGGTGGCAAATTTTGGGTATAAGGCAGATAAAACAGACTAAAGGTTATAGCTATTGCAATGCGGCTACAAAGATTTTTTCCAAAAATTAAATATAAAAATAACATTTTAAAGTGAAGCAACTAACATAAGGTTAGACTACCATATTAAATTAGAATGCTCATGTTGAATATTTACGATTATTTTTGAAGCTATAAATAAAGATCGATCGATCTTTCTTACTCATGAAGTCTTGAGATACATATTGAAAGTTGCAATAGGTGGAATTTTTTACCGCACAAAACTGGTAAAAAGTACCGAACGACTTGCACATTTAAAATCAAGAGCATTGGGGCTTTTTCTACGGAGTTAAGGTCTAGAGTATAAAAATATAGGTGAATAATTTTTGGGGGAGATTTGTTTATGGTGGGGGGGGGGGGGGGCTTGCCTACCCCCATTGGGGGTTGTTCAAAATACGTCATATTTGGTATCAAATTAAAAATGGAGAAGCGGGTAATCGAGTGGTGTAGCTTTTTTTTGATCATTTTAACTTCATAACTGACTTTTTACCGCCGAAAGAAGGACGTTTTGCACTCGGGTCATATACACCCCAGTTCCTATATTTTGCATATATTTCTTCCGTTCTGTGTTTCACATCCTTAAGTACTCTGTTGTGAATATTTTTCTCATGGAAAGTGAATTTCCACGACTTACCAGTTCTTCATAATGATGAGTTGAAAATATGTCCATTTTTGTATCAAAAGGCGGCCATTTTTTCATCTTAAGAAGGACAGATTCACTTCTTTTGCGGTTATCTCCAAAACCATTTACCGGTCTCAAAAACTAATTACATATTTAATTAGGGAATAAAATGTAGATGCGATTTAATACTACAGTATATATGCAGTATAGCGCCGAAAATACTTATTCTCAGATGCAGCGAATTATTTCAACACTAAACACACATCTAAATACACGGCTATTTAAAGTAACTAGAATCTTTTTTCCTTGAGCATATGAACTGCAGGTTGGCATTCTAAAGCCTAAGTGCTATTCTTCAGTATTAAGGAGGGAATATAAGTATAGTAATGATCAAATAGGGATTATCCAATCGTCACTTTCTGGTCAGAGATTATATTTTTTATTAAATATTTGCACATATAGGGTAGAGCGGGGCTCAAGTGCCGTGGGTAAGAAGTGCCACCTTTAATATATCTCATATAATAAAAAGGCAATAAAACAAGAGCGTACATGCAAAGAATTAGCTAGGCGTGGGGTGATAATTCGCCCACATAACCAGTCGCTGCCAGGCATTAGGTAAGAGCGCACGTGTCATAGGGCTATTTATTTGGCGAAAAGTAAAATTGAATTGAATTGAATTGAATTGAACTACAAATTTGTTGTTGTCATTGTGTTCTATCTAAAAACATATTCTCGTACCGTTCCGTGTGAAAAGTGCCGCGGTGGCAAATTTTGGGTATAAGGCAGATAAAACAGACTAAAGGTTATAGCTATTGCAATGCGGCTTACAAAGATTTTTTCCAAAAATTAAATATAAAAATAACATTTTAAAGTGAAGCAACTAACATAAGGTTAGACTACCATATTAAATTAGAATGCTCATGTTGAATATTTACGATTATTTTTTGAAGCTATAAATAAAGATCGATCGATCTTTCCTTACTCATGAAGTCTTGAGATACATATTGAAAGTTGCAATAGGTGGAATTTTTTACCGCACAAAACTGGTAAAAAGTACCGAACGACTTGCACATTTAAAATCAATTAATAAAGTAAATAATTAAATGTTTTACTTATATATTTTTTTTGTATTGATAATTGAAAGCCTAAAGATTGTTTGTTTAAATTATCATATAATTGACCTAAAAGTTTATGATAAATTGATGACAATTAAAAAAATGGCACTCTCAAGCCCCGCTCTACCCCAAATATAAAACATTTTTAGTCAATAATGTATGTTTTAGCTTTTTTTGTGTGTGTGTAAAAATATTTAAGAATATTATATCATAACCACGTGGTGCCGAACGGTGTTTCGGTCCTACTCCTTCTCCTTCACTAGCCGGGATAGCGACTGCGTGTGCTCAAAATACGTATCAGCATAAAAAAACAAATATGTAATATTTTTTCTTTGGAGATTTTTAAAGTTTTGTGTTTCGATAACAACAAAATATTTCAGAAAATATTTGCATTTCATGATTGTAAAATTTTATGTGTAGCTTATAAGGAAATGTGACCCATGAAATATCCCAAATAACTTGACCATTTTCAAAATTAATTGAATTCTTTTTGTAATAAAATTTATTACAAGTTAGAAAGAAATATTTTATAATTCTGAAATATTAATTTGCATCATTTCTGACCTTTTTCTTTTGCTGTGGTACTAGACGTAAATAAAACTACATTGAAATAATTAAATTTAAAATTATTTGACCAAAGAATTGAATTAAATTCAAGCAATGAAATAAATTTTATTTATTTTTTAGCATACAGAATGAGTAATTACTTTATTAATATAATGAATGAATCAATAATTCTTAAATTAATAAATATTCGTAGTGTTAATGTATAATGTTGTTCATACGATTAAGTTGCTTTAATGAAATCATATTATCACTATCAATCAACTTTTAGTCAGTAATATGAATAGATTTACGTTATATCCATAAATGCTTGCTCGATATTCCTTTATCAACCCAACCAATTCTTTACAGATATTGCTTCTCGTAAATTGGAAGGTAGCTGTACTAAAAGCATATCTATAGAAAATTTGTGTACCTTCTGTCTTCTGTCTCTGGAGGGGACCACAATCAAAAAGTCTCTAGAGATACTCTCTGAGTGTATGCACGAAATTTGAAGTTTGGACTCTAGAGATCTCCAGAGATCTTTGTTAATTTTCAAGCAAGAGATTGTTAGAAAGAATTATCTCAAAAGTTATTAATATTTTTATTTTATGGGGAAAATGAAAAAAACTTTAAAAAAAAAAATATATCCTTGGTGTAAAAATTTTACGGGATATTCACAGCAAATTTGTAATTTTTTTTTAAATAACCAGAACTCTATTGGACGAAACAAGTTTTCTGCCCTAAATCCATTATATTAATTATTAATTTGTTTATTTAATTTCCTTGTAACAATTAATTATTGTCGAACTCACTCCCCTTTATTCCTTCCCGAGTAGACCTACTATTAACTGACCAGAACACACAAATAGTCTCCGGATACCTGGAGAAAACAAATGAATAAACTTGAGAGACCGGGGACCGAGCCTGGAGGACATGTTTGTATAAAATACAGGACGGGAGGCCGGAGACCAAAAAAGTCTTTAGAGATTTTTTGCGTCTCTGAAGTGTAGATGTCGTAGACACTTGTTGTAACTAAGCACCCCATGAAATGTAGGCAGATAGTGTCTGAAATTTTTAGTCATTTCATAAAAAGCTACAGCTCTTTACGCCGATAATGTAATATTAACCGATATTACTGAATCTTAGTATAGGGTGATGAGCGGTGAAGGTGAATGTCGCGCCTAGACCTGACACAAACACTCTCTCACAATCACACACACACACTCACCCCCCCCCCCCCCCACACACACACACGCTTTTCGAAGGAAGTGTAACTACATAAATTCCCATAATTCCTTTCACAGATATTGCAGGATAAAACTTGAGGACTGTTACAAAGAGGAACTTTCATCCTTTATAACGATCTCCAACATGTTGATTGATTGAAACAAGGTTGTGACCCCGACGGGGTCCCTGGAAAGTAGGCCACAATTAGGCCCATTTTTGACCCTTCAGACTTATGAGCAATCGCTCAACCAGACGGCATAATAAAGTTCAAAATTGTCTCCCAACCCCTCCTTAACGCTTTCTGAGAGTGGCGATTCTGTGACAAAGAAAATCAGTCATCGTTCGGATTCCACTAAGAATCCTCTGCATACTGGATCGTTAACAGCCCTCCCCCCCCCCCCCCCCCTCTCTCTATCTCCAACATGTTACGAATTATGATCAAATCCTACATAGTTATCGAGCCTTATAATTGAATTCATGGAAAGATGTCACATTTGTCAAATTGTAGTGTTATCCTTGATCCCATAAAATATAATTTCCTTCTTGAATATGACCCGTCAAGAGACCTTTAAAACATACAAAGAATTACTTCAATCTCTGCTTCCGTTTAGAAATTATTAAAATGTCTATACTATGCGAAATATGAATAAGGTTATTTTCCTGTGCAGAATAAGTGTTCTACTTTATATATAAGGCATTGAAAACTCCAACGCTTATCTATCTAATCTAATCATTTTAAGTAATCATGATAGGGTGTATCGTTTAGAAGTTTTATCGTGATTCATAAAATATGAAGAACGAAAACCTGTTTAATTCTTTAGGATTTAATACAATATGCAATACAATTATTTACTTATCTCACTGAGATCTATCCATAGCTGGCCAGTTGTCAACTATGAATTTTTAGAACATGCTGTATAATAAATTTGTATAAAGTAGGCATATACCTCGATAATAATTTAAGGGAACTTTCATTTTAACATTTCTTATAGAAATCATTTTAAATTGACTATAAGAAAGCAACCAAATTG
Source organism: Dioctria linearis (assembly GCA_963930735.1). Lineage (NCBI taxonomy): Eukaryota > Metazoa > Arthropoda > Insecta > Diptera > Asilidae > Dioctria > Dioctria linearis. Next base: position 200,014,154 of record OZ005741.1, on the reverse strand, counting down.
AACAAAACGGATGGAATAAAAGGGGTCCTCATTATTTCCCTGCAAAGTATAACCCCTACCGTAAAAAACGGAATACTTCAGCCTTTTAAAAGATATACAAATGCTTTTAGAACCAAAAAGCCAATTTGTCAGTAAAATAAAAAGGCTTTTAATAGCCAAACTGCTTTTGAATTTTTTGTAATTATTTTTCAAGACGAATGTCAATGAAAGTCAGACTTTGTGACTGGGTACAATAAAAATTACAAAAACAAAAATATTGTTCTGTAGAACAATTTTCAGGAAGTTTTTTTTTTTTTAAATTGCGACAGCTAGAGAGAAGCTTTCCCCCCCCCCCCCCCAAAGCGAGTAAAGAGAATAAATACGCTTGTGTACAAAACAAGAGTGCATGCAAATAAAAAGTCAAACAGAGAATTGTTAAATTTTGCTGTTTGTTTCGGAATAAGCTCGAAGCAAAAAAAAAAAAAAAAAAAAAATCTGCCAGGACGACGACTGTATGCGTATTTAGCTAGAAAAACTTCAAACTTTGAGTTTTTACGAAGCTGCAATAAAAAAAATTTCATTACGTAAGGAGTTAAACGAAATGTAAGCACTCAACTTGATATGATTTTATTAGAAGTGGGGACGTAAAAGTGGAAGGAAATCTCTTCAGAGAGAGATAAAGTAATTGCAAGGCTGGGAAGCAGTTGGGTTGGGTATTATAGTGCAATTCCTTGTGAAACGTTGCAATAAACTTATTTTGCTTTTCATAAGTAGGTACATACTATGTAATGCTATTGTATTCTTTGATGTATAGGTATTTTCGTTCATATACATAGGAGTGATATTCATATACGTTATAATTTGTATTACATTTATTTAATATGACGAAAGAGTGAATTACTAGAATTCTTTGAAGTTTGAAGTGTTTCTTGAGCTTTTGTGCGTTTCCTTGCGACGTTGCATAATATATATTTTTTTAAACATTCAGGTCATGTCGCAATTAGACTGAATTTTTTTTAAATTACGTGTATTCAGTGACTAAGGGAACAAATTATCTTTGAAAGTAGGTTCGAGAATAGCTTTGAGAATAGGTTATATGTTAATAACTATTTAACGGATACGGATAGCAGATAGGTGTAATGGGTCAAATTAAAGATTGGATGACCGTACTCCTTCTTAGGGATATCCTCTGGTAGTGTAAACCTACAGTGTCTCACCAAATAGCTGTATTTTGATTATTCTGTTGGACATGTTACCTGAATTCATTCATTATGGGTTGGATCCACTCCATGTTTGATTAGTAGAGGCATTATTGACTTAACACAGTTGTTATTAAACGGACAGATGGGAGGCCAGGGAAACGGACATACCAAAATCAAAATAACTTGTCCAACCTATTTTGCTCTACTAACAGTATTTCTGTGCGTTACAAATGCACGTAAAGATTACTCCTATCCGAAATAATTCTGCTTGCTTTGGTCGTAAACACCAACTCGTGTAAAACAATGATTTTTTTGCTTATGTGACATTACTTTCGAATATTTTCGATATGTCGAAATAAAAGAGTATTATATTAAAATAAGAAATGATGAATAAGCAATATAATGAACAAAATTAATTTAATTTTTAGTTTTCTTTATTACATAATATTAAAAAACAAATTTAAGTAGAGAAAGAATTTAAGATCAGTGCATCTAACCGAAATATCGTTGCCATGGAAACGTTATATTCTTTGTTGTTTGCTGTAATTGTCACTTAAATTCAAATTTTGGAATAATTCGGAATAATCCTCGAATAGAAATTTTACCCCCGGAAAATCTCGGATAAAATATTACACCGGTGTAATACGATGGATTAAATCGCGAGTAATCTTGGTTGGAGTTTGTGCATTACACGTGCATATGGATTATTCTGGTTGGTGTTTACGGCCCTTAGTTTACCCTATGATTTCATCTAGGGTATAAAAAGACTTAGCCAAATTTAAAATTCATGAATAATTTTCATCTGATTATGTGTGTATATAATATTAACAATAATAAAACAACTGATCTATGAAAAAACTGGTAGGATTCTCAAGATATCCATGTTCTGATATATGAATCTATTGGATATGTGCATTTGAATTTCGTAATGGTGTTTGGCGAAATTATTGACTATGAAAAGTAAAAATTATGGAAACAGCGTCCAATTTAATCGTGCCATTGATGGATCGAGGATTGAACTTTAAGGCCAATGTCACACGAGCTTCAAAATGACCGCGCGTCTTGATGAAAATCTCGCTAGTTCGAAAATGACCGCGCGCCATAATGAAACACTCGTTTATTACACGAGCGTAACTTATTCGCACAACGGAAAATTATGTTGCTCTTTTCAATTAGCTATTTAGCTCGATTTTAACTTGATTAAAATGAAAGTTCCAAATAATATATTATTTTTATATTCTGTTGGAAAACTTTTAAAAAATCAAAAAAGGGAAGAACTTTTTGCATCCACTGAACAGCGAAATATATTTCACCAGATATTTTTCTTTGAAGCATCCTAAATTGAATGAATTTTCAAAACTATTATTATCAACTATTATCGTATGTCTATTATGATATTTGTATATTTCGTTCCTAGTATGCCAAAGATCAATATCAACATCAATTTTCCTATTCATAATTTAAAAGTTTTCCATCATATCATGTGCTTCTAATTTCAAATGGCGCACGACCATTTGGCAGCGAGGCAATGCACATGCTCCGCAGTAGTCGTCACGACGCGACGCTCTACAGTTCGCGCGTCATGATGAGAGAATGCCAGATCAAATTGGCTCCCGCGACCACAGTGCAGCCTTTTGGTCGCGGGGAGCTCCATTATATGTACAAACGCTCATGGCGTGCGGTCAAAAGGGAGCATGGCATATGGCGCTCGTGTGGCATTGGCCTAAATCCGTAACAATAGCAGAACTGTCTTTTTAGCTGAACAATAGGCACCGCGGAAAATCTCAAAACATTGCATTCGATCTTTTTCGGGCCTATAAATAGGTTGTGTAGTTTCTTAATCGGGCGCAAATTATCTAGGCAGTTTTCTGTGTTTTACGAAGGTAGTCCCAGAAGTACCCGACCTGACATATAGATGGCAATTGTTGTTTGAAAATAATGATAATAGTAGAAAGTAGTAACCCTAGAAAACTTAAGTTTGAAGTTTAACAACGCTACGTTGTTTAGTATTTATTTGGCAGCTATAAATAGTGAGCGCTCTACGTGAATTTTGAAATAGGTATGGAATAAATTGGTCATCGATATGTTATATAAGGGCCCCAGACCAACCAATATAAAAGCGGAGCTAAATGCTACTCTGGGGAGTCTGCTCCTTTATTTACAACTGTATAATATTGGGTTACAGAGTTTAAACGAGGCCATACGAGCTGTCAAGACTAATATCGCAGTGCTCGGCCAAAAGAAGTGTCTATGTCAGAGATAATGGAAAAAATTCACAAAATCGTATTGGGTGACCGTCGACTGAATGTGCGTGAGCTTGCAGACGAGGTAGGCATTTCGAAAACTGCTCTACATCGAATATTGCCCGAAAATTTGGACATGACAAGGCTGGGGGAACAAAAACAGCGTTGTGAGGATGTTTCAATTGTTTGGCGAAGTTTAACAGGAATAAAGCCGAGTTTTTGCGTCGATTAATAACCATGGATGAGACGAAGCAACAGTCAAAACAATGGACTCAAACGGGAGAATCGTCTCCAAAGAAAGCGAAGACAGTTCCATCTTCAGAGATGGTCATGGTGTCAGTGTTTTGGGATTCGCAAAGGATAGGGGAAAAGGAAAACAATCAACGGCGAGTTATGCAGCGTTTGAGTGACGAAATCAAGCAAAACCGTCCGCAATTGGCGAAAAAGAAAGTTTTGTTCCATCAAGACAATGCATTAGTGCACAGGTATAGTTGCCATGGCAAAAATCAATGAGTTAAAGTTCGAAGAAGATCATTTTCTGTTTCCTAATTTAAAAATATGGCAAGATGGAAAAAGTTTTGCCACAATGAAGAGGTGGAGTCTGCGTCTGTAGAGAAATAAAGATATTTTTTCCCAAATTTTGTGTTTTATTTGTAAGCTCTGGGACCACCCTCGTATTTTTTAGTAAATCTAATACTATCGGGTTCATGATTTTTATCAAAACTTTTACAGCAAAATATTAAGTTAAAGATTTGTGTTTGTTATCTATGCGACAACTGTATATTTACAAAAAGCAGAATTTAAAATGAACTTAAAAATGTTTCCTTTGTTTTTTAGCCCATCTGGTGCATCTTTAAGAACATACGGGCAAATAAAGGATTATTTACTTTCTCCTGGCACCTGTAAATGTGGTCTTCCTTGTCCACTTAGACCAGAATATTTCTTTGATTTCAACTATCAGGTATGTACATTGTGTGTAATAATAAAATTTGTAAAATGTGCGCTAATTTACATCGCTATTAATGCATCGATTTGAAATTTGTCAACGAACATTTCCTAATACGTATTTGAATACGAAGCCAAAGAGCTTTTTTGGCTAAATTTCTATAAGATTCATTTCACTAGGTTAAAATGTTGATGAAAAAAACTTGGAAATAACATTACCCAGTAAAGGTGGGTATTATTAGTATAATTTTGCTGTTCATGATCTTTTCGAATCGCGCGCTATATGGATATAATCATGATGTGCAGACTGTCTATTTTTTTGTTCGATCAAATAAAATCCACATTGTATGGATTATTTTATGAATAAATAATGGTAATAATTGTGGATCATAAGAACAAAAAGCTGCTGCCTGACTATGATTGGCATCCTTAATTACCGAAAGTATATGTCCTCGAAGTATATTTAGTATAGACATAAAAACAATTGCAAATAACGGGAACAACATTTTAGGATTGTATCGCCTTGAGACTGTGTCGTCCTGTAATCTTCAATACCTTTTTAAGAATGAAAAACGTAATTATTGTGATTGTCGTTTGCTGATAGCAGTAAATATCAGCCTCATCGTCTGTCGCAATATCGAACACTGCATTATTTGCCCGATATTCTTGGGAATTTTTTTATTTCAGTAAACTCGCGCCTACATCTGAACTACCGAGCACAAATCTTCCAGATGTTCATGCAAGATTGTTTTTATTCGCACCGGTTGTCATCAATCAGCATGTCTCGTGCAACTTCATGAAAACGAGGCTTTTTTTCACGGTTTTTGGGGGAAAAAAATTATAAAAATTTAAATTTTAATACGGTTATCGAATGCGCTGATGTTATTCATGTGTTGAATATGTGGTTGAAATTTCATAAGAATCGGTTCAGTGGTTCCGGAGAAATCACCACCGCCGACCAACAAAAAAACTCATTTAAAGCTTTTTTTGTAATGAAAAGTGAAAACTGATGTTACTGTGGCTATTCAAACGATTCAAGGTCCCTCTTCACTTCTCAAATTTACTAGCAATGGTTCAGTTCTAAGAAAGAAAGCAAACAGCTGTTTGAATGAATAAAGGCACAGAGAGCAAATTAGACAAAAGAATTAGACAAAAGGCAGGTCGGGCGAACACGCTCAGGTAATAAAGGTAATAACTCAAAAGTCACAGAATAACATAGTTAGACGTCTTTGATCATTCTAAATTTTTTACACAATACTTTTACATACATCTTTGGAAAAATGTAAAAAGAAAACGATTTTTTGAAAATTATAAACCAGAATGATGCCTTAATTACGTATTCTTGACGTCAAGTCCCACCAATAATATCTTGATCATGGTGATCATGGTGTTTCGTTTTGCAGTCCCAGAGTGAGCTAGGTATTATTAAAAAAAAAGGAAAAATATGCTATTTACGCGTTCTTAATAGGCTGTACATAACAAAAATGAAACTTTCGGTTCAATTGCAAATCAACCTGCATTTAACACGTTTGTTGATTTTTCTTATGATTAACAATATGTTCGTTAATTGGCTTAAATTCTACTTGTCAAAAATAATAAATATAATAATAAAAAAAAAAAGAATAAAGTTTTAGAAAAACATAATAAATTCAAAGGAAGAAATTAAAAAAAAAAAAAATATATACATATGTATGTATGTATATACCTTAACTACCTAAATTCTACTTTTACTATTTATCTGCAATGAAAGAAAAAATAAGGTATAATTTTCTACCAAATAGCAATTCAAATTTTGTTTATTATTAAAACATCAATGTAATTTCAAAATGTATAATAACTCTTCAACCGTCACAGATAGAACATAAGTGTAATAGGGAGTGCTACGTGGGTGGTTTAACATTCATAGGAAATACCCCAAGGTTCTGCATACAATGCCGTCATAGAATAGACCATATATCCTGTACTTTTCAAGATTTAGGGTGTTTAAGAGGTTAAACCACTGTAATAGCCTTAAAAATAGCGTTTTTTAGACAATTTTTTTTTACGTAAAGAAAGGTAATAGAATAATAATATTCATGGAAGTTATTAAGCATATATTTAAGTATATAAAAAAAAATTATTAAAAAAAAATATTAGTAAATGGCGAAACCAGAGCCATTCTCGCGAGGCTTGTCGAATTTAAAGCACTCTGCGGCACGCAGTGCAGCTGGTGCAATTTTGAATTTGGAAAAAAGGAGAACAAAATCACTTAGTCTACATGCTCATAGCTAGTGAAGTACATAGGGGGTTTTGAAAATATTCATTTTTGTATGATTGACGGGTATTTAAATGAAATCGTTCAATTTTCGACACAAAAAGCGGTAATTATTTGTTAATAAATAATATTTAAATGGCTGTACCGAAAATCCCGTGCGTATTTCACTTCAAAATGTTATTTTAAAGATATTGTTAAAAATTCAAATGAAGAGAATGAAAATTGTTTGAGTTATGCTGCGTTTTGAAAAATCGTGTTTCGAGAAAAACACGTTTAAAATTTTGAAATGAGTTATTGACATGAAAAATTTAACTGAACATAAACACCTCCTAACGACATTTGTTACTGTAGTAGTGTCCGTAAGGTAAGAAAGCACCTTCCCAGTAGGGTTTATTTGACGCAGGTAGTCATTTCGCAGCCGACCGATGGGCTCGGGAGGAGCCTAAAATTTCGATGAAGAAAATTCCTTTTAGGTATAAAACTTTATGCATCATATTCTAGAAGGTTTAACGAATGTTTTAAGCCAATAAAAAAAATGATTTTCTGAAAAATTTACACTGTTGTTTTACCCCTTAATAAAAAAGAACATATTTTACTAATTTCTCCGTAACTCAGTATGCTGATCTCTTACCCCAACCCCTGCTATACAATTTTATACTTGTATAGATGAGAGGAATCATTTGATAAATTAAATTCATATTTCTGTGAAGTATCACAACAGCACTTCATCTGTTATTTAAATATTATATCCAAGGCTGATAGATTTCTACCAATTGTTGTTTTTCAATTAATTTGGTTGTAACTATTGCTTAGCCGTCAATTCGAAAAACAAGGATACTTTTCCCGGTTTTGAAGTGTCAGGTGCTCGCGTTCAAATTTCCATTTTAGCTGTGTCCACTAACATATATATAAATGGACTGACTAATCTCCTGTTTCACATGGCACCAAATTTGATTTCAAAAAGTATGCTCTTACTATCAATGCTACCAACTGTCGTAAACTGGCGCTATATTTAAACATTTGGAAATTTACTTATATGCATATCAGTGGGATTTACCGAATTTAGCACAAAAGTATTTGGTACTATTTGTATTATTAAATTTTAATTACGAGTCGAAGGAAGTGTTTTTTACAAGGATTTTAACAAGCAATTTCTCGTTCCCAATCGTTACAGTTCAGTGGGAAAGTATGCTCTCGCGGAAAGAGACAGAAATATGAAAGTGGTGCCATTTACTTTCATGCATTTTTGGTTCAACAAGCAGTCCATTTATATACATGTCAGTGGCTGTGTCGGAGTGATTGGCATTGCCCTTCAAGCCTAGTACGGAGTTCGAATAAAAAGTGACATTTCCATATAAATTTTACCGCTGGTAAAATCCCAAAAGAAAATTTTACTGAGCTCTTTACTAGTCCAGTACGGAGTTCTCTGGTAAAATGTGCCTTTTTCTCTATTATAAGATAGATGGCGTTTTGTAAGTCTCCACTCATTTTACTGACCTTTTTTTGGCAAAGCGGGCTCGAATTTAAATTCAAATTTTTATTCAAAATATATTTTTTACCAACCCCGGCATAAGTGGCATGTAAATAAACTTCGGTACAGCAATTGAAGTATATATAATATATATATAAGTACATTTCTGGAATATAGTAAGTTTTATAATAGTTCAAAAGTAGTTAATTTAGTTTTTGCCATGGATTTCCTTGACGACTATAATACTACCGATTTGGAGTATTTGCAGGTGGAGTAACCAGCCTAGAAATATTGCGTCCAGCTCCAGTATTAGATTGCGTTCCTTCGACTGGTAGCGCTCCTTGTATAAAAAAGGATAGAAATACTCCTTTAAAGGAAAAACGACGGAGCAGAAAAGAATGCTTGCCGGTTTGATCCAGTAAACACCATCTATATGGAAAATTGATGAAAAGCTACATCATAATAGCCACGCAGTGACAGCTGTATGGAATTATGTTTCAAAAAATATGGGTGAAACTGGTAAAAACCAGCTATATTTATTGTTATTTCTATTGAATAAATTATATATCTTACATCAGTTGATAATTTTAAAGCAATTTGTAGGTCATTGAAGAATAATATGCGCTACCACACCCGTGGTAAGGAGCTTTCACGCTCTGGAAGTGCAGCGGATACTGATTTTTACGACGATGGAGATTCAGTACTTGTCAACGAAGATTCTGTAGATTGGGAGTTTAATGACTGCATGTCTTTTTTAGAGCCTCCAACTAGAGCGTAAGCGAAGATATATAATTTACTAAATTTGAATTGTAATATTTAAGTCGGTATTAAAGCAACCCTTTTCACTCCGCTCATGTAAATACGGATTTACCAAAATCGTTGGCGCTGTCCTGCTATTACTTGCTTCCACAAAAAGCTGCACACTCAAACCTGCCGCAGCGGCAATCGCGTCACCGATTTGATTAATTAAATCCATTATTAATCCCTTTTATTTAAAAATACTTCCGAATTATTTATAATTTTGACAACTGTCATTTTGTTTTCTCCACGCAAAACTTACGTCAACTTTTTACCAGCGAAAGAATATTACTTTTTGGAGACCGCGTTAAATTTTACCAATACCCGAACTCCATACTAGGCTTAAGGCTTAATCTATACAGTAAGAGAAAATTTCCCTAGAGTCAGTTGCAACAATTCGCACCACCAGCTGTTGTCTGTTCCATAAAAAATGTATAATAATACATAATTTATTGAATGTTCTCTTTCTTATATCCGAGAAACCTTAACATTTCGGGCAATTTGCGTACCATATGTTTAGGTTATCTGGTGTCAAATACCTAAATTCATTGAATGTTCCATTGATTTGGGAAATCAAACTGATTTTCCCTTTCTATCAGAGAAAATTACATTTATTTTTAGAAGAAAACGTGTCTTAATTTTAGGGAATTGCCCTACTTGTTTTTACAGTGTTGGACGTATAATGGATAAGCGTTGTGTTTCAGAGCGTAGTTGAAACTTGCAGTTGGCATTTCCTGGTTTTTGAGGATTGGGTTTTTTAGTAATACCGCAAGAACTAACTGGGACCGTTACAACACTCTTGACCAACAAGCCAAATTCTCTCTTACACAATTTTTATTTTGTAACAACATCTATAAATGTGGCCATTTTATCAACGATAATATCAAAATTAGTCAACATTTGAGTACATCTTTAAAATTTTGTGGTCAGAAAACTTGTTTTCATTAAGCATTTCAAATTAAATGTGAGACATTTATATTTTTATTTGTCAATTCTCTACAGTACATCTCCATATAAAAGAGGACCAGATGTCCGATTTTAAGATATCCAGGTGGGTATTTTTGTATTTCGTCAATTACGATTTCAATGAACTAAAAAATACCCAAATGAAAACTATAATTAGGCTTTAAAAACTCTGCTACTAATATGTAAAAGTACATTTTTTAACATAAGATCGGACAAGTTCAGTTGAATCTAAACTCCTTCCTTTAATTGATAATAAACGTTACATAACGTTACATATATTTAAGCAATTACAAGCATCTCATAGTATTGATAAATTTATCATCTATTTGTAAAAGATAAGAACGATAGAAATGTCTTCATGTTCACATAAAGCTGATTGATTCATAAAACATTATTTAAACATGCTACAGCTTAAATATATCACGTTTCTTAGAAAACACGCACGCCTACCGCAGTAACACTTTTATTGAGTACAAATCAAACACTTTCCAATATGTGTATGGCAAGCGGGGAGAATTATCGCGCCTTCAATTTAATAATAAGAGTTGCTCGTACCGAATACCAATTCAGTTGCATGCTTGCAAATAAAACAAAATACACAATAATTTATGACAGCTACCGAATACAAATAAAATTGCCATATTGGTTAGACACTATTCAAGTCTTCGCTTCGATATTCGAAAACTGCTTCAGACTGCTGCACATACCATTTACTTTTATATATCTTCTTCTAAAAACGACAAACGCAACACGCAATTTCTCGGCGGTTACCCTCGTAAATTTTGTGTAAATTAAAATTCTACGCGTGTTTATAATTTAATAAACTGCGAGAGATATTAGACTTTATTTTTAGATATCTCCATTGATTCCACAATAATTCATAATTTTGCGAGAATTTATGGCGAATCTGGTGCGAATGGAAATGATATGTTTTTCCAGATATTTTCGAGTTGAAAGTGGAAAGGGAAATCCATTTGATTATTTCATTATAATTCTTAAACAACTGTAATATTTACTCGAATTTTCAAGTAAAGTGGACAGTAACGACAAGATAAGAGCTGGCAGAGTTGAGTATTTTAAAATAAATAAATTTATTGTTTTTTTTCATGGCACTTCGGAGCAGTTTAGAGTTGAAATTTTCTTGCAGAGTTCACTTGAAATGTTTCTTGGACACATTTTTTTAATATGTAGTACTGCAAGAACAGAAATACCCCAAATTCTTCTTTTTTTCTCTGGGTTTTCAGCCAAAGTACACAAACACATGGCCGGAGTTAAATATGGAGGAGACTGTTAAAACCATCACCTACATTTTTGCTAAATATCAGCCGTTTTACAAGAGTTTTTCTATTTTATTAAATATTGAACTAAGGTAAAATTATGTTAAAGTTATATAATTGGTGATATACCTATAAGAAAGATGTGTGCCCGAAAATATAGTTTTAACAATGTGTTAATTGAGTTTAGTTTGACTAGTCTCCATCTCAGTAGATTGTAATTTTCTAGATGAAGGTTTCAGAATTATTTTTTTAGAAAACATTTGCAAAATACAGAGGGTGATTAAATATTGATTCAGAATATCAGGTAAAAGTATTTGCTGTATCATGTACCATTTTTCCAGTTCAATTTCGTCAATTCACCGTCAATATAGTTCCTTTCATATGTGCCTTCTATTTACATAATCATCAGGGTACAGACAGGTCATATAGTCTGCTCGTAACGTATTGATCTTATCTATGTAGGAGATTTTTTAAACCTAGCCTGATTTCATATCTAATAATCATATTTTATCGAGCTTAAAAAGTTATGGATGACTTAATAGCTGTTATTATTCTCGTTTTGAATGATTCTTGAGTTCCCATTCATAAACGTTGTACGTTCTGGTTATCAATGTTTTCTAGATATCTTAGGTTTTGGCAGGCGTCAACATCCTGGCTTTTAATGCATGTTTTTTTGTGGAATGTTTTCACACGAGGTGATAAATTATTTGATGCAATAACTGCTGCTGTCGTTATAGTCCGTTTTTTTGCAGTCATATTCAGTCCTGTCACTTGATTTTTTTTCACTACAGTTGAATGCCTGTACTAAGTTCGAAACTGGTTTGGATCTCAACCAACTTGGCTATCTTGTCCCGCTTTTCAAGCTAATGTATTGAATTTCCGTAAGTTCCTTGTTACACAACCCCTGAAGGTGATGTTTAGCTCAGATTATAGTAAACAGTCTGAGATTCTTGTAATTTGATTCATTATTTCGTTAATTATGTTACTGACAATAGAAAGCGCGCCTAATTTTATGCAATTTCACGCAAAATTAAAAAAATAAGAGTATGCATCATAAAAACATGTTTATCTAAAAAAGGGTAGAATGCAGATAGGTACATGTGTAAAATCTAACGAAAGGTATCATTCTGAAGTTTCCATATCTTCCAAGAAAATATAAAGATTATCAGGCATGATGGCGGAAAATCGTTAAAAATTAGATTTTTTTTCAAAATTTCTTTCTTTGACATCTTATAAGTTAAGACAAGCATATTTTCTTAATCACTCTGTAACTCCAAAACGGTTGTGATACATAATTCCTGTACATCCTCATCAAAATCATCTTCGTTACAAGACGCCATATTTATTTGTTAACTAAAAATAAAACTCAATTTTCCACGATAAACTGTGATACGAAAAGATGAAAGGAACTTTTCGTTTATGATTTCATGATGTTAATTTTATATGAAAAAAATTTCGCTAAACGTAGAACTATGTACCTACTGAAAAAGAATTATTTTTGAGATCATGAAACGTACGAGCTCAACATTACACGATCAGGTATATGTATATCGACTGCGACGAAATATTGACACGGTCTACAAATTCTTTAACTAAAAGTTGAAAAATAGTGAGTATGACGTCTTAAAAAATTGACTAGATATGTATATGTCAATAGTCGACATGATAAAAGCATTAAGAATTCGTCAATAGCAAGGGAGTAGGTATGGTGTGAAACAAGTTCAAAATTTCGCAGCGAAATAATGCTCTAGTCGTGTCTATTATTCAGTAAGTAAATTGGTGTGGAGACTTTTTCCAGATCATTTCTCCACAAAGAATAAAAATTTTGTCTGAAAATGTCGAACAATTGCGAACTGCGTACTGGGTTTAACTAATAGTATTTTTTGCCGTTAAATAATAAGCCAGTTAGAATGAAAATTTCTTACCGGTTACGTGTGACCATTATCAACAACAAATATATTTAAATTCACGATTGAAGATTTTATCGAGTTGGCTTTGAGTAGAAACACTCACTTTAATTAAATTTTACCGCCGACCTTTTTCCTAGATAAATGTTTGAATTTCCAGCTAAATTTCTAGCGTTCTCTTTTCTAGATTAGTAAGTACATAGTGTAATTATGTATATCGAACACAACGATAGCGTGATCGGTGCCACGAAATATTAAAAGATATTGAAATTGTTCATAGAGTCGAGCAATTTGTACACGTCAGAGCTCTTTGACATTTTGCTCTTTCATAATTTCGTTATTAATATCCATTTTCTCTATATTTATAATGTCGTGAGCACCGATCGGTCTTATTTTTCCACTCCGGAAGAAAACGTACAAACGAGAGCTGAAAACCTTTTCATGATTTATACCTTCACGAATTTGCACTCTGTCAAAATCATTTTAATGCGATTAGTTTGTTCGTTCGTAGTAAAATATTTTAAAATTGAGGACTGGGTGCATCAAGGAAATGAACCAGTTAAAGTAATTACTTTATTAATGTGATTAATATATAATTTTGAACACGTTTCGACAGTCGTGCTTAAACGTAGAAAGATATTTTGTATTTCTTATTTCATTTTATTTGAAATTAATAATAACCAGATCTATGAAATAATTATTATAATTACATTCGTAAGTACATAAATACCCGTTCATTATCAATTTTAGTAATGACATTTTCGAATGGATTATTTTTGCAGTAGGTACTTTTAATTTCTTTCCATAAGACAAACGCAATAGATTTAATTTGTTTGAATTCATACTTAAACGGGATGTTTCTGCCATGGTGGTCCTTAGAGCAAAAAATTGAATGGCAGGGGGTGAGGGGCATATCAACCGTTTCGGAGCTACTGCGTGAATAAGACAATATTTTAGGTTTTCAGAAAACAGCCTGCATCTTAAAAGGTACAGGATGTGCGGTCATCGTCAGCCTTAGAAGGGAGAAAAATATGTCCTTGGTGTAAAAACTTTACAGGATCAATGATAAAACTACACATTGTATGACAACTGATAACTGAGGCATTTGCTTATTAATCGCAACATGTTGCATATTCCCATAAAGGAGAAGAAGGTTTCTTTGCAACCAGTGAACAGGTAACAACTACTCTTGCTTTGAAAAACGAAAAATGTTCAAACGTTAATTTGATGGGGAAGGCGTGATTTTAGGGAGGGAGGTCCGAACAAAAGTATGATCAGTACTCGATCCTTCTTATTAATCGAGCATATTGCATATAATCTGACAACTTAGCACACGTCATCAATTTTCGTTCAAAGCTTTCTGAGCTACATATATTTAAAAAATAACTCCATCTAAACTTCTAGTAGTTCCATTTTCTCCTTTCTGTAGCATCCTCAAAACCCATTAAGGATTAAAAATAAATAAATAAATCGTTTGCTTTTTGAGATTACCAATATAAAACAGAATCCAGAATACTTATAAGTAACTTTCCCTCTTGAACTACTTTGAGAGCACCGCCCAATATTAAAAAGGGATAATTTCCTTTCACCACCACCAAAATTATCGAGTTATTTAGTTGAAAATCAAATTAATTAAATATGTTGATGATATAATAAAATAAATCAAATAATATATATATATATATATGTGTAATATAATTTCAGTTTATTAAGTTATTATGTATATATATGTGTGTAGGTAATCACATTAGGTACACCTATTCGCATCCACATGTTCGAATAAAAACAAATTATAAGAAAACAATGTACTTTAACCCATTCCAATTTCCGGAAACCTTTTATAACACAATAATTTCTCCTTTTAATCAGATAACCCGTAGTATAAATTTTTCTATTGTTCCCCTATAGTATATATATATATATATGAGAGGACTTCAAGCCTTATACCCTCGACAGACGATAGCCATAATTCTAAATTACTTACATCAACAAAATAATCTCAGTCGTGTGTCACCCCTGAGCTTTTAATTATCCCACAAAGTATTACATAATCGCCACATCTTGACATTGACATAATTGAGTTTGGTTTTTGAGGATTATCTCCAAAGCGCCACTAAAAACACGTAGTAGTGATTCAGTAAACTAACAGTTACAGCTTTTAGACGCAGCTGTTGGTGGCGTTTATGACAAATTGCATCGTTTAAGAACAAGTTTTTTTTAAGAAAAAGAAAACGGTGACAAAACATAGGTATTATATTTGCTTTAAATTTTAAATAATTTTCAATTACATAATTGGAAATTATTTTTGGTCGTCTGTCGACGGTATTAGCGGATCCGTGTGTCGTAATTGTATTCTCTACGCGCTAAATTAATACGCTAGCATAGCCCTACCAAACTGTAACTTCCAAAGTACCTGAGAATACCTGCAGGCCTAAATTAATCACCTATAGTTTCTACTGTACCCCTATGTATAATTGCCGCACTCACACACTCATAGTTGCCTTGAGTTTGCTTCAAGTAAAGATACGCAGAGCTCCTCAATAGCGCGGAGGGAGATTTCACCTGATCACTATCAGTGCACACGTTTTGTACATATAGAATTTACTGAGTTTTTAAATGA
Source organism: Dioctria linearis (assembly GCA_963930735.1). Taxonomy (NCBI): domain Eukaryota; kingdom Metazoa; phylum Arthropoda; class Insecta; order Diptera; family Asilidae; genus Dioctria; species Dioctria linearis. Next base: position 199,998,492 of record OZ005741.1, on the reverse strand, counting down.
TTCTTTTGCCGCTTTACTTCATAATGGGATTCTCTGACCTCCGCTACAGGTAGCAAAGTATCCTCGGGCATCTTCAACTTATTGTTCTTTTCCTAGGTTAAACGGAAAACTCATTACGATTACCTCTGTTATTTCTTTTCCACTAGACCATGCGGACCATGCATATTGCTTCCGGATAGACATCACATATACACGTCATGTCGTATGTTTCCACAATTCAACCTTCCTGGATCGATAGCTAACTATCAGCATAACATTTTTGTACTGATAACAGACATATCATCCATTATCCTTCAAAACAAATTTTCAGAAAAAGGACATCGACTAATTTTTTTCACGAACTTCAAAGCTTCCTTAAATATATAGCGTTAGTTTCATGGGCTTGCGATGTGTACATTCTCAGATATAAAATTTTGAAGCAAAATTTGTCACTTCTTTCAAATTTCAAAACGCCGTATCTCCATCAAAAATGGATAAAATAACAAATATTTAAAGAAAATTCTATTAACAGTAAAACCAACCAACCTGTGAAATTTTATCAAAATCGGAGATGGTCCATTCCATTCCATTTGTCGATTTTCTGTGGAATGACCCTAACACGTTGTAAGTGGCTAAATATTGTGCGAAAGAATTTGGGCCACGATAATAAAATGTAATTTATGAGTAATTCCACTTTATTACGATGGAAATTTAAAATTAATTTAAAATGTTTTTGATTTTCAGGGTATAAGACAATATATTGATGTATTGACCTTATGGTTGTGATTCGGGGCATTCGGCACCTGTCCTCTTAATCTCAAAGAGGAAGATGGTAGCCATGAACCGGTTTCATCAATGTGAGGAATCAGTTTATAAAATCTGTTATAGTTAAGAACATTCTTTATTAGAAATGTGAAAATTTAATTTTAAATTTAAAAAAATGTATATCTGGTCTACAGATTCTCTGACAAAATTATATTTCATTTAAGATTTCAAACAAAAAAATTGTACCTTTCTATTTGGAATAACCCTCTTCAAACTTTTATGGCAAAATACACTCTTTTTTCATTCGAATTACGAGTTAGGCCGTTTTCACATCGAGAGACGAAAACGCTGAACCGAAAAACTCACTTTTCTACCCGCCAACAGCGAATGTTTGCAATTGTATTTATTACTAACAAGTGAAAAAGCTAGAATTGGTCTAAGACCAATTCTTATGATACCCTAGATGAATGTCCGTATGAAATTTCGTATGGGTACCCATTTGAGCAATTTTGATTTTTGCAGTGGTTTTTCGCATATATTTCTAGAACGGTTCGTCGGACAGAAAAAATAATTATAACCAATTTTATAGGATTTCATATTCTGAAGAAGTTTTTAGTACAATAAAAATGTCTTGGGCTGATCGTGTTCACAGTATACATAAAAAACCTAATTTTTTATATGGCAACACCAATAATGGGTTGCCCGATTTAGTCCATTTTTGAAATTTTGTTTGCTAGTACAATGAAAACACCACGTACCAAATTTCAGCTCTCTAAGGCGACTCGTTCTCAGGCAGTGTTCAAATATATAACGGAAAACGAAATTTTTGTATGGCAACCCCATGAAGGAGTTGCCCGATTTGTCTCATTTTCGAACTTAATTTTACTTTTGTTTTAAAAGTCTGTGTACAAAATTTCAGCTCTCTAAGTGTACGCGTTCTCGAGTTATCGTGCGCACGGACGGACGGACGGACGGACGGACATGCAAAAATCAAAATAACTTTTAATATTATGCGTGGGTGTCCAATCCATTTTGCTCTACCATCATTATTTCGAGGTGTTACAAACGGAATGACAAACTTAGTATACCCCTTTAGATTTCATCTAGGGTATAAAAAGGTCGGAAAATTCTTATTTTTTCATTATTCGTAAGAAATTATTAATTTTTTATTTCTCGTTTCTCCAGGAAAGCACTTTTTAATGTTTTTGTTGAATTTTCCTTCACAAAAACATCGAAATGTACTTTTCTCGAGAAATAATGTAAGAAATCAATACTTTCTTGTGAAAAATCAAAGAATAAGAAAGGGGAATGAGCACTTTTTATACAACTTTAGGCCCGACACCTCCAGACATGAGAGATGTCTTAAACGATGCATTATGATACTCTGAACATATTTTATTAACAATGTTTATTTCTATCTAGCGGGGGAAAGCTTTGGCGATGGGATGTAGCTTGAGCGACTTTCTTGGGTAAAAATGTGGACTTTTCTACTTCTGGTGACTACGCGGAATTGGTAAGTCGTGGTAAATGACTTCCTATTTGAACAATTTTCACAATAGAGCACAATGGCCATGGAAGAAAGAACTGCAAAAATATATGCGAAATGCAGTAACCGGCGGCAAAAGCGTCCCGAGAAAGTTTTCTGAATCAGGAAAAAAGTAGAAGTACATACACAAAAGTACTTTAATTTGATATGCAACACTTCATTGGAATCACACACCCCCCCCCCCCCCGCACAAAAGAATTAAACTCATTCTCAATACGCGAAGTCAATGTGTCAATTTAAAAATTACAAAATTCATTATTATTATAATTGTCCAGTTTTAAGAAAAGATATTGAAGAAAGAATTACCATTTTCTATGACAATAACTTCTATACAGGGTGTCCCGTATGTGGTCTTGCACCCGAAGGCTATTTGATAGGTGCTGCTTATACAAGCAAAAATTTCTATGGCTAGGGGAGGGGATATCGCTGTGGCCATCGAGGTCATGTTACATACAATGTTTAAATGTTGAATACTATCTACACGATATTCCATCCACTCTGATGATTTGGATTCCATAACTTTAATTCTGCCAGTTTTACCAATTCCAGGGGCTCCCATAGTGATCACACCACCCCACTCACGGTATCTTCATATTTAGTAAAATGAGTCGCCTCGATAAGTGCGGCTGTATACTTGTTAATTTTCGAGAATTGCTGTAGTCGTTGCAGAATTTGTACTTTCTACCTCTTGACATTGATGTATCATTAAATCGGCATTGTTTCTTACCTATGAGGACAACACGAAAATTGTCTTTTCACACAGCGAATTATAGTAATATCAATGAGCATCTGGCTTCAATCGACTTTTCATCAAAATTTTCCGCTAATGTTGAGAGCTCCTTGAAAAATATTTTCTCTACTTTAGATGACGGCATATTTGTCCCAGTAATAAAACCAAAACACGCAAAATATCCACATTGGTATAGTCGAGCATTAATTCAAGCTTTAAAGGAAAAAGAAAAATATCGTCGTGAATATAAACGCTTGAAACACCCTGCAATCTACAAGAGTTTATCATTATTCCGTCAATTATCAAAAAATAAGATTAAAAAATGTGATAGAAACTATTTGGATGAAATCGAGAAATCTTTAAACAGCCTACCTACTGAGATGTATTACAACGATACTCCCCAGGATACTCTTGTAATATTTTTGCTCACTACTTTGAATTCGTCTATTCTGACAGCATCTCAGGTAATAATCCGTCAACAAGCAGCAATGCCGCTACACCTTCCTATTCTCATCCAACCTCTTTTTCTTGTTCTATAGATACATTACCTATTTTTCCTGAAAATGTTCAAGCTGTTATTCTAGATCTTGAGTTAAATAAGAAAGCTGGGCCCGACACAATACCGACCATCTTCCTAAAGAACTGTTCCTCCGTCTAACACGCTCCTATAAGCGTACTATTCAACTTGTCATTGACCCACGGAGTTTACCCATCTGCATTCAAGACATCGTACGTTACTCCAATTCTTAAATCTGGTGATCCTAAATCAGTAACTAACTATATGTAGACCTATATCAAACTCTAATACCTTGGCTCTTGTATTTGAAAAACTTGTCTGTAATCAACTCTTACCCGAAACCATTTCCAGCTTGAGCTCTAAACAGCATAGATTTCTTCCGGGAAGATCCACCACCACGAACTTGGCACTATATACCGACAAAATTGCAGTAGCATTCGATGAAGGGAAACAAGTTGATTCTATCCAAACTGATTTCTCTAAAGCTTTCGACAAAATTTTACACTCTCATATACTCCAAAAGTTATCCAATATAGGATTTTGTGATAATTTAGTTGCATGTTTTGCATCATATATCCGCGAGCGACTGCAAACAATAAACCTTAACGGTCACCAGTTCTGCCCTTTCTTTCACACCTCCGGTGTTCCACAAGGCACCATCCTTGGTCCTTATATCTTTCTCCTCTACATCAACGACTTATCACACATATTAAACACCGATTGTCTCTTATATGCAGATGATGCTAAAATTTTGAACGTCATTCACACAGAAGAAGACTGCAAATTACTTCAAAGAGATATTCTTACCTTAGTAAATTGGAGCAAGCATAACTTCTTGCCGTTGAATATTTCCAAATGGAAAGTCATAACTTTTTCTAGAAAAGCCAATACCATATATTATGACTACACAATAGTGATTCATCTCTTAATCGCGTCACCGAAATGAAAGATTTAGGAGTAATTTTCGACCAGAAACTATTATTTCAAACATATCAACTGGATCATCTCTAAAGCATTTAAATTGTTGGGTTTTTTATTCCGAATCTGGAAATCATTCAAGTCTGGTACATCATTAATAACCCCTTACAATTCTCTAATTAGAAATCATCTAGAGTACGCATGTATTATATGGAACGCTTTCTATGCTGTATATATACAGCAAATTGAATCAGTACAGAGAAAATTCACCAGACTACTTTTATATAAAACAGAAGGACGCTATCTTAACTATTTCACTCGCCTCGACAAATTTGGCATTCATTCTTTGGAAAAGCGTCGTCTTTTCTTAGATGAAATGTTTTTATTTAAATTAGTACACAACCTTATTAATTGTCCTAAATTACTCCATAATATTAACTAGCTTGTTCCATCTAGAGTCACCAGGTGCCCATTAACATTTAAAATTACTACCGCCAGGACCAATTTACGATACAAGACCCCTTCTTACAGGATACAAAAAAATCAAAACGACCTATTCAATGAACTTGACATTCTCGGTCTTAGTCCCTTTGCCTTTAAAAGAATGATTAGAAATGAGATTCAGACTCCCCTCTCTGAATATCAGATGAATATCAAAAGATACACACTAGAACGCGCCATACATTTTCATAGAAGATTTAAATTAACCGAACAGTACAAATAGTTCATTTCAATCGACAGAACAATTTGTTCTCTCCGGTATATGGGAGTTCTAGAACAAGGTACATAAAAGAACACAGCTAACATCTGCCAGTAACTATTACAAACGCTAATTTTTACTACTTTTCTATTTTTTAATTAAAATATGATATTACGGTAAGTTGGTTGAAATCAATAAAGCAAATCGATGGTCTAGAATCTAGTTCAATATTGGAACAAATAAAAGTTAACTATTTCGAGATAATTGACATTTAAGTTTTTTTTAAAACAACTTCAGATCTGTACTGGAATAGGATTTTTATCTTGTTTTCATTAGTATGGCAGCATTACATTAGTCAAATATAGATTCGAATAGTGAATATTGTACTCTACTTATTGCAATACTTAAATTCAAACCGAATTTTTGAACTTGTTCCAGTATTAAACTAGACCATCGAAATATTGTTATAGATGTTTTAATTCGTAGCCAATGAATCGGTTGTTTAGATTTGAGTTTAGCTGTCTAGGGTTAATAATGTTATTTGAACAGCAATTTTATAACTTAGATGAAATCTCCTTGGGTATACTAAGTTTTTCATTCCGTTTGTAACGCATAGAAATAATGCTGGTAGAGCAAAAAGGATTGGACAGCAATTTATTTTGATATTTGCACTTCCGTCGGTCTGTCTGTCTGTCTGTCTGTCTATCTATCTATCTGTCCGTCTGTCTGCATGTCCGTTCTCACGATAAGATAACTGGAGAATTCGTTTACATAGGCAGCTGAAATTTTGCAAACGGCCTTCTTAGAAAAAATGGTATATTTACTTAGAAAGTGAGGGCCAAATCAAGTAACACCTTCGCTGAGTTGACATACATACATACTTCTTCCGCGATGCTCTTCTCTGAGCCTAGTCAGTTCTAAATGGATCTTTCTTAATTTTTCTCACTCTGCATACGTCCATTTTTGTCAATGTCATGCAAATGCATTAAATAGAATTCTATGGTGCTTTGGTATTCTAATAAAATAATCTAAATGGTATTGTATGGCAATTCATGAAAAGATCAGTCCAATTTTGAGCATAGATCTATAATTATTTTTTCTGGAATTGATGAAACCAAAATTTCAGCTTGATAAGCAACGTAATCTCAACTAACTTTCCAAAAATTTTGAAAGACCACATAAGTAAAAGTTGTTCAAGTATAATACTGTCACCTGTGTGGCCTTATTTCGTCAATGAAAAACACTGACATATATAACATGGACTGCCTGATTTGCTATTTCATATGGGTTAACTTTTTTTGGCAGGGTGTGACAATTATCTTAATTTTAAGTTTTACTTTTGCTATAATATTAATATTAAAAGTTCAACAAATTATAGAAGCACTCGAATTTATTTCTCTTCTTGGAAGCTTATCTCCTACAACATCAAATATTTTTTAAACTTGATTTTTAAAGAAATAAAATTAAGCAATTTTTGTCTACCTGCCCCTAAAAGTAGCTATGGGGGACAGAGAAAGGATTACAAATATTGTATTGCCATCTATTTCTATCCTATATATTCATTTGGAAAACCACTGAACTGAAACTGGACTATGGTGTATTTTGTATAGAACTTATTATTTGTAGTTCAGCGGAATAAAGTAGTTAAACCAAAAAGGGACAACTATAGAAAAGTGATCCCATAATAATGTCAAATAATGTAAGGAATTTCAGTAGTATCAGCAGTCCATTTTATATATGTCAGTGATGAAAACACAATATTTCAAATATAATTCATGAGTTCTCTTTGTTATACTCCACTGTTTACTGTTTAATAAATCCACAAACAATCACAAATCAACTCTACTTTTAATTATCGCTAGTACTGGGTGGCGCAAAAGTAATGGGACTATAGAAATTACTTATTTTTTTTAAATGACATTTCCTGTCATTCTGATATTGAAAATTGTGTAGTAATCAAATGTAAAATTACTAAAAATAAACATGGAGCGTTATACTCCCCAAGAACGTGGAATAATCGTGAAAATGTTTTTACGGAATAATTCAGCATAGTGATAAAAACACAACATGAATTTCGTCGACGATTTCCCCGCCGTCCGGCACCGATTGGTCGCACAATGCCACGCTTTGCCACACGCCTCGAAGGAACTGGCGCAACATTGGTTAGACCTAAGTCTGGCAGACGATGCTGTGTGCGAAGATGTGGAGGAGTGTCTAGAAACATCAACGAGGCGTCGTGGCACGCAATTGGGTATTTCCATGCGGACTCTGCAGCGTATTTTGGTCAAAGACTTTAAGATCTTTCCGTATAAAACTCAGATGGCTCATCAGCTGCTGCCTACTGACCACCTAGCTCGTCTAGAGTAACGCCAGCGCGTCATAAACCTCAACGTTGAAGAGGATGATTTTTTTTTTCAAAATTGGTTATGAGTGACGAAGCGCGTTTCCATCTCTCGGGGCAAGTCAATAAACAGAATACTCGCTTCTGAGACACTGAAAATCCGCGCATTATTCAAGGAACACCTTTACGCCCACTAAAGGGGTACTTTATGGTGAGGCGTCTGTGCTGAAAGAGTGATCGGACCCTATTTTTTCGAAGACGCTGGAGGCAATGCGATAACTGTCACTGGCGAGCGCTACAGAACCATGTTACGTGAGTTCTTGATACCCAGTTTGGATGAATTGGGGCTTGAGCACATCTGTTTCCAACAAGACGGCGCCACGGCACACACAGCGCGCGACACTATGGACTTAGTGAGGGACGCTTTTCCAGGCCGTGTTATCTCTCGTTTTTGCAATTTGCCTTGGCCTGCAAAATCACCCGAGATGACCTGTCTAGACTTCTTTCTTTGGGTTTTTTTTTAAATCAGTGGTGTATGTGAACAAGCCACAGACTATCGCAGCCCTAAAAGGAAACATTCATCAAGAAATAAGGAACATATCGCTGGAAGTGTTACGGCAAGTTATGAAGAATGCCATAAATAGGGCTGAAATGTGCATCAACTGTGGAGGTCACTATTTAAGAGACATCATCTTCAAATCCTAATGCGACGAAATTTCATGGCATAAATATACATATATAAAAAAAACTAATTCTAGTTTTCTAATTTAGAAAAGAAGTTGTAGCTGAGCCAAATAGGGTCATTCCTTTTGTGCTACCCAGTACTATACTTAAAATATTCGCAATCTAATTAGAACAATTTGTTCTGTTTACTACGTTCGCCTCACTGTCTGAGATAAGACTGCCTTCTGACGGTGACAAGTGCCGTATTTATACTTTACCAATTGTCCTAGAATCTCCCCGAAAATTATATAGAAACATCGATTTTCCGAGCCCAAAGTTGTTTATGTCCGTACTTTATAGATGCCGCTTGTCGTTTTCTGTAATACGATTTTCCGAAAGTTGTTTATGTCCGTATTTAATTAGTCATTTCACGTGAAGTATTCATTTCCAATAGATGTCTCTTTTCTATTGCACGTAACAACACTCATTTTTAAATTTACATCTATAATTTAATTCAATATAATTTAATTTAATTAACATTGACTTAGTTCTTATCCATTCATTCTGAAGTATTAGACCAGGTCGAGTTTTGAAAATTTTATTAAAATAGTTTGGTTAGTTTGGTTTATAATATTTATATGATAAGTAACAGTATCGATTACCACTTTTTGTTGTTTCGTACACATTTCTCTAATGTTTGCACCATGAATGTCAATGAGAATAACAACAGTCTTCAACAGTACTAAATACATTCTCCAGTTACATATAAATAATATAAAGTGTATGTATGTATATGTATATTTAAATTTTATTATTCTTTAAATGCTTGTAGGCTGCAATGTATACATATGAATTTAAACCAATAATTGTTAATTACATGCATGCATATGAAGAATTCCGAGGTTCCCCACAACGTTTGACATTTACGTACATCGTACATACATCAAAGTCTCGTGCCATTTTAGTTTCCACTCCCTGAGCAAATATCATTTAATCATGCAAATGATATGTTATCGCTGATGACTGGACTGCAAGGTCGTAAAACTCAATTTGTGATATTACTCCCCTTTGATATCTATAAAAGGCATCGATTTACTTTTTCATTAGATCAAACCTTACCTTTACTCTTTTAAAAGAAATTGAAATAACAAAATTGCAGAATTACGTATCCGAAAGCTGAGACCCAAGCAAGAGGGACAAGATAGGCGCAGCTGAAAGATCTTAATCGACCCTGGTTTTGTTGTTTTATTGAAATTGCTCATGTTGCTTCAGTCAATCGTTTAGAACGTGAAAACGAATGGCTTCACTGATGTATACCATTTTTGGATATCGTGAACGACTGACTGTCATTCAGTCTTTCCAAAAAGTCGTTTACCCCAACCTAAGTTGCATGCAGTTTGTTTTGTTTGTTGAAGTCTGTAGTGAATATAATAAAATTTTCTGCGAGCAAATCCATTTTGATTTAGTTGAATTTATCGGTATTTTCAGTCTGCTTTTTGCTGCCTTATGCCGACTATGTGATGAATCAATGAGTGAGATGCTTTCCAGTACATTTCGAGGAGAGATCAGTCATCACAAGCTTTCCCTTTATATTTCAGTAGTCAGTGCTTCTACTCAGTAGGCTTTTGCTATGTTTTTTTTTTAACTTTATGTACGTACAATGTACATACTTATTATGTAACGTAGGTACATTTAAGAGAGACTGACGATGGCGACTCAACTCCATAAATTATAAAGTTGATTGTTTGGCGGCCGCCTGCTAAGCGAAGAAAAGTTATTTGCAATTTTCTGATGGCAAACTGTGTAATTGTTCGATGGTCGTTTTGTTACCCGTTCTGATGGCTGATTCTTAATTAATTTATGGTTTGTTTGACCCAGATTTTAACAATCCACATAATAATAAATATATACAGATATGTATGTACATAGTTCATTCATATGTATTATATATATACAATATGTATGTCACATACACATACAAGCGCATAGGGTAAACGCATTTCCGAATTTAAGTGTTTTAAATAAAATTTTTCTCCAAAATTTAGCTTTTATTTTTTTTATAATTTATATTTGATCGTGATTGCAGGTACTTTCAATTTAGAAAATAAGCATATGTTTTTATTGTTTTCGTTTCGTTGCATGGTTTTTGAACTATGAACATCCAGTGTGGGAGGGAAAAAATATAAGGTTTTATTTCTAGGAATCCTTGTTATGGATGCTGCAAACAGACTTAGAGACGAGGTAAGGTCGACGAGTATCAAAAGAGGACTAAGACGTAAGACGATGGCATGCATTAGTAATAATGGAGGACGTATTGAACATTTTTCTAAATTCATAATATGTGAAGCCAGTAAAAATGCTAGAATTGGTCTAAGACCAATTATTACGATACCCTAGATGTATATATAAGGACTATTTCAGCAAAAAAAACCGACCACATATTAATAATGGAATCAACTAAAAAAACCTTATCAAATAATTTTAATTAAACTCTTACTTAATCGTCTGCATTATACAAGCCGACATGATGTAATATACTAGGTAGGTACGTGCTATAAAATTGGTGAACTTTTTGCCTGACGTTCTTCGTTAATGTCGAATTCTATTTTTTCTATTTTTGTTTTTGTAATGCAACAACAAAAACACGTAAAGCTACACTGCACCGGTATAAAGAACTCGTTGAAAAGAATTCGACATAAATTTTGTACAGAGATCGTATCGAACGTATAAGACGCTCTTTTACACTACCTTTTAGAAGTGTCTACGTTACAAGAGTGTTTTTTAGTTTTTTTTTTAAACTTTCTTTTAATATTAGCCCAACAGTTTTCGATTGGCCTTAGTTCCGGACAATTTGGAAGATTCGCTTCCTTGGTATGCAATAGGCATGGTAGAAATCTCTCGCTTTTTTGCTGTAGGGAAAAATTGCTAAAGCCGGCCAAAAGAAATCTGATGCATCGAATTTTCTAAAGAATGGAAGAAGACACTCCTTAATGTATACATGCGTATTCATTGTGCCTCTTGTCACGAAACGTAATGATTTCTAGCCACACGAACATTGCTTGCCAAAGTAACTATTTAATGGAAAATTTGGTGCACCGACGATTCTTAAACTCGGGATCTGCGTCGTGTTCTCTTTTTTGCCAAATAAAATTCCTGTCCTGCAAGCTGGTTAAAGTCCGCTTTTACGAAAGTTTCATCATCTATAATGCTGCAGTCGTATTTCGTTAGGAAATTATCATCTGGTTCCTGGATTTTACAACTTGGTTCTTTTGATGTTCTGTCCGGTGTTTTCTGAACATGGAAACTTCGTGGGCCTTGTCTTCTTTTAATTCGATGGACCGTAGCAGATGGATGCTCCAGCCTTATCAGCTATCTCTCATCGACATGTTGGGATTTCATTTAAAATTGTCTACCACTTCTTTCTATGGCCAATTTTTAGTCTACCGAACCTGATTTCCTTCCTGACTCGAACTTTCTTTGGACAGTATATAAGAATTTCCAAATTTACTGAGAGCATTTTTGATGGTCGTCTTCGGGATTTTCAAATTTTTAGCTGTCTCTTTGAGATATATTCGGGTTTTCCATATGTGTGGAGACAATTAATTCGCAACGTTCTTCTTGGCTGACTTCCATTTTCACTGCACGAGAACTTCGCACTTAATGGCTTGCAATTATAAGTGCTCACATCTTTATAAATGCAATCCTTCCCTAATTTTCTTTACTCATCGCCAGGGTAATGAGAAGGATGGGTGGTCGGTTTTTTTCTGAAACAGAAGGGTTCGTCGGACAGTAAAAATGATATGACCAATATCAAAGAATTTCTTATTCTGAAGAACTTTTCTTCTAGGACTGATGTTTTCCAGTATATGTGCGTAAAAAACCTAAATTTGTATATGGCAACACCAAGAAAGGGCTCACCCAATTTAGCCCATTTTGGAAATTACATTTACTATTTTTCAAAATTTCATCCGTTATGGGTTCTCATACAAAGAAAAACGAAATGTTTGAATGGGAACCCCACGAAGAAGTTACCCGATTTGTTCTATTTTCGAACTTAAATTTACTTAAAAAAAAAACAAAACAAAGGGTCGTGTGCAAAATTTCAACTCTAAGTACATGCGTTCTCAAGTTATCATAATGACAGACGGACGGGCGGACGAACAAACGGACCGATATGAAAAAATCAAAATAACTTTTAATATTATGCGTGTGTGTAGAACCCATTTTGCTCTACCAGTTATGCTTCTGTACGTTACAACGGAATAACAAACTTAGATACCCTATGATCTCATCTAAGATATAAAAAGTAGTGTATATAGTTGCTGTTGTACGCTTATCGGCATCTTTTATTTACATAACGCTTTCATACAGAAATCCCTCAAAAGTTTTCTTAAATTATTTTTGAATTTCGTATAAGTAGGCACATTAGGTTAGGTATCCCGTCATAAAGGGGAAAGGGAAAGGGGAAAGCAACGGCTAATCCGAAGTGCATTAAAATTCACATGGTAATAGCGTTATATTCCGCATAAAATGGCGGGAAATTTGAATTTTGAGAAAATGCGGAACTGAATATGCACTTGAGGAAAGGGCAGTTTGTAAATTTGATCCGGATGTCCGGAGATACAAATAATATGTCAGGCACCGGAAATCGTTCAGATATGAATTCCTAGAACACTGTTAAAACCTCCCTTCTCCAATGCATTTCTTTGTTTTTAACACCGACCAGTTTAATTTATGACCATCATTTACAAATAACCATTAATCTTGAAAAATTTGGCAGAGGAGTCTGAATAAAAATTTTTTGAATCTAAAAAATTGGTTTCCTTGAGCTGCATTACTCCTTATGACTGCACAAGTAAAATTATTGTAGAAATTGATCATTAATAGTCGGCCCAAGGCAGGTGCGCACCGAGAGGGGGGGACGAACGGGATCGGTCCCCCTCCAGAATGTCAGTTTTCTGAACATAATTTACAAATTACGTATAAAATGTGGTCTGTATATTATTACAAAGCCCGATAAAATAAAATAAAACCTTTTAATCTACAATAGCAGTCCTTAAGTGTTCAGATGGGTGAGGACGCCACTTTAGAGCCCTATTTTTCCGACTCGTTAGGACTTGGGACACCCCCGTACGGTCATATATGCTATGGATTAATTCAACAGATATTTTGTTGATTTCACGACAAAATTCACCAGTCAACGCGGTAAATGCCGCTTATGGGCTGACAAGACATGTCGCAATGCTGCATACCGAAAACATGTTGCATCTCAACGGCGCAGTGCAGACCCATTTGAGGTACTCATTCAAATATACGGTAAAGACAGTGGCTCGGCATGCTGCACATTTACCGAGTTCGATGTTGTACCGACTCGTGAGCGAGGAACCTTAGGATATTGTATTGCAGAAGGGGGGCAAAATGTCATCCAGTAGGATTAGTAAGATATGCTCTTTTTTTGTTAAACACCCTTTATCTTGAAAAGGGTATACGGCTTATTTAAAGGCGGCATTGTATGCAGAGCCTTAAGGTCCTTCCTACGAATGTTACACCACCCCCGTACCCCTCCCCAATCGAGAGTTATGACGTTTCAAATATGTACTGGAATTATCCGATATTTTTGTAAAATGACGTATTTGCAGTCACCAAGGTACCAAATTATCTTTGAAAATAGGTTTCAGAATAGTATGAGAATAGGGCTTGCGAAACTTTCCTGCACTTTTTGCTAATTTCGAAATTAAAACTTACAAATGTCAGGTACAACACGGCACGAAATTTGATGACTTTTATTCCTGTTGTCTCCACAAGGTGACTCCTGAGAAAAGAGTGCCCAGTGAGAATTGACGCTAGGGTCCTCAGGGTTGGCTTGTTTAGTCCAAGGAGTGTATTCATTAGGTTTGGGTTAGGTTTACCCTACATTTCCTTCCATCCTCTCGTTCCCGCTGATATTGCTGTACCTTGGCACCCATAGAAGGAGTACCCTGTTATTCCGAGAGAGCGAGTTCAGGGTAGTTTTACACTGTAGTTTGAGGTTGTGAAGGGTTTAGATTAATCCTCGACAGCTGTTTAGGTGTCTGAGTAGATGGCAGTCTCCTTATTCTCAGTATGCCTGAATTAAGCAGATATCTTCCTGCTTTAAAAATGGCCTTGACTTCCGCGTGGAAAACCTTGACACGGCTTTCAAGGTGTATGGCAATTTCTATGTGAGGCTCCTCACAGAAAACTGCTCTGATGTTTTCTTCGGATTTCTAGCCACCAGTGTAGATAATAGGGTTTGTCAATGGCTTAGCACAGATTCCCATTCTGCCCTGGATGGAATTCTAAATTTAAAATTGCTTTTCAGCATACTCTCGGGGAAGTGGTCGCCCTGTTGACGTCAGGTGCGATAGTCTGCATGAATTCAAAGGATGGATACGTGTGGAGCACTTTTTCCAATGTGAATCCAGCTCTGATTAAAATGCAGTCTTAGCGCTGCAATTGACGCCATCGTCCTGATATGTGTTTGCACAGGGTGTATGTTGAAAAGCATCACTTACACTGAAGAGGCGCAATCTTTGAACCTTTGCCAATATCTTACGATTATTGACGAAATCCATTGCTTTCCACCACACCAGAAAACGGTGAGTTAACATGGGTCGGATGACGCTAGTGTATATCCATAGAATCATCCGCGGTTTGAGTCTCCACTTTTCCTATACACGGAAAGAAAAATTGTCTGCAAATTATCAAATTTGGGTCTGAATCAAGAAAATCGTTGGTCGGTTTTGCTCCAATCCGATATAAATTTATTTAAATTTTAAATTTTCTTATTACAAGAAAATGTTCAATTACTGATAATTGTAAAATAAGAATAGAACCAAGAAAATTAATTTATTTAGGTTATGCAAATATAAATTAAAAACCAGAAAATAATTGTTTATATTTAGCCATAGTTTATTAGATTCAAGAATATATCTTATTAATGTTTCCTCTCCGTTTAGAAAATGTTTGCTTACTATTATGATAAATTTTCTTAAATCAAGAAAATTTTTCCTCACAATATGCTTAATTTGATACTATTAATTTCTTCATTTTAAACCATTTTTCTTATTCCCTTTTTAGGCCGTTGGCACATCGAAAGATGAAAACGTTAAGTTTATTTGGAAATATTCGCTGTTGCAGGATAGAATAGTGAGTTCTTCTGTTCAGCGTTTTCGTCTGTCGATGTGCCAACGGCCTTACCATTACTAGTTTTTATTGGTTAACTAGTAACACAAAAACCTTGTGCCCCGCAAATAAAAGTCAGATTTATGAACCAAAAGAATTATTATTTTTCATTCCAGATTTAAATATACATATATTTGTATAACTTTACAAATTAATCAAATTTTTCAATTTAAAAATACGTTTCCCATTGGGTAAAGTATGCAGTTGAAAAGGCTTGTACATAAGTTCATCAATGTTTATGCTAGATAAGTTTTCTGTTTTCTTTTTAACAAAGTAGCAGTTATAATGCGAATCCATTTCGCCTATTTGAAATTCGATTAGAATTAGAAAAACCTTTGTTTTTATAATAACAATATAAACTATTTTTAAAAGTTTGCATAACACATAAATATAAAAACCTGTTTTGTAAACAGTTCCCTTAAACAATATGTGGGAAGAAATAACTAATGCTCCAATATTTGTAATATTCATCGATGGTAACAAACTAGAATAATGTTTCTTTTGAGTATTACATTTTTCCTCATTTAACAGAATAAGATCTTTCGTAAATGCTTCTGATTTCATTAACATATATCCAAATTTCATTGCACATTTTTTTGCTACAGATAAAGGAAGATTTCTTCTAGAAGAGGTTGACTTTGTGTAATTTTTCATTTCTTTGTTCTTCGATTCAAATCTCATGCACCAAAGAAACCTTAAAGGACCGGACTGCTTAATTATAGTTGCATAATGACTTAATAAGTGATGCTTTGGTTTCAGAATATCTTTAAATAGTGCAACATATTTTGTATTGTGCTCTAAATTCTTATTTTCTAAGTAAGTAATATCGCTGGTTGAAAATTTTGAGGCAAGCATACAGTCTACCATGTCTTCCAGAAGTCGAACATATTTCCAAACTTCGTCATCTTCCTCAACAAAATCACCAACAAAACAAGTGAAAAAGTGAAGTAAGTTATATGATTCTCTAGCTGTAGTATTAAGCTTCTTTAATCGTAAATGACTTAATTTAATCTCAGCACATTTATTTCGTACCTCAATTTCACCATAATCAAAATTTTGTATTCTATAGTTAAGAGTATTTAAAGAGAAATATTTCTTTTCTATTAAGTGAGTAATGGAATGAACTAACCCATAGCTTATTACGCCCTCAAATAAATCATGCATTATATCGACAGAATAGTTTGATGTAACATGGAACGAAGGTATTTTATTTAAGGGGCATAAACCTTGTATTCCCGACTCCGAATATCTATTATCCGCAATTTGTCTTTCATAATTTACCTTATTTCTGGCAAGATCCTTATCTTCGAACGAAGGTATCTGCGTTTCTTTTTTAGGCTTTATACAAAATCTACAAAAAAAATTATGACCGAATGATTTGGCAAAGCCTAAAATATTATTTAACGCTAAATTATCCCCTATTACAAGCGCAAGGACAAAATGAACACGAAAAATATCTTCGGATGTTTCTACGTCAACACCGATATTCTCTAATTTCTTGATAGTTTCGATGAGTTGGAATAGACAGTTGTCATTCCCGAATGACTTGAAGATCTTAGTTTTTAAGAACATTGCAGGAAAAATATTCTCAAGTTTTGAATATTTCGAAAGAGGAATAACGGGGAAATTATAATAAAAGGCTGCAATCGTTTGTGAACCGGTATGGCAACCAATGGGATCATTCATTTCAAAGTCATCGTAATATAGAAAGAACGGTATTGCGATATTATCTGCAAAACTATCCTTTTTACTTTTCCAAAGCTTGCCTTGTATAAAATGACTGATATCTGAATTTGAATCTCGTGCGCACTCCAAGTCTTTAATGTAGCTTAGAGTGTCTTTAAGAATATTCGGAAGCTCAAAAAAGTTTTTCATTTGAAACTCGAGATTCATAATTGTCCCGGTGAAATTTACATTTTCAAGTATAGGTATACCTTTCCTGAGATTTTCCCTTACTTCACTGTTTATGGAAAACTGGATCGGCCGTTTCATGAAATCATTCTCACATAAATACTTAATCAGTTTGTATTCAGTATTTACGTCCTGAAAAGGATTAAGAAAATAACTTATTTGTTGTGATATGTGTTCTTTTTTATTGTCAGGGACTACTTTCTATATCGTATGATGGTTAATTATATGCTTTTTAAAAGCTTTCAAATTAGAAAATTTTTGAGGACAATTATCCTGTGCGCATTCATACAAATGATTCGAGCTTAGCATATGAAAATATTTGAAATGTACAGAAAGAAGTTGAACACTAGGAAACTTTTGTGTACACATATAGCAAAAATACATTTTTACATTTGATGTAGATATTTCTAAGAGTTATGTATATGTATTTAATTTAGTAATTCCAAAACTTTCTATGTTATTGAAATCAGTAGCAAATAACTAAGAAATTTTATGAGGTCAATCCTCGATACTTATATGACTAAAAAAATTTATGAGATCAATCCAAAATATTTCATTTAATTTTTTTTAGCTTCATGCAATATTAATTAAAAAACTTGTGAGCTTACTTCAGCAAAGATATTAAACAAGATACGCTTGGTGATACGTGCTCTTCATCAATTTTAAAAAAAATAACCTTGGACAAATTCCCAAATACGTTTGCATTCTTCCTGGTACTTCAAATTAAAAACGTAGTGTATCTTAAACGCACATGATAATGCAAGAGTGAATTTAGGAAACTTATAAGTAATATCGTCATAAATTGTGTAAAAATCAGCTTTATCTAATTCGTTACCTACACCAAGAAGGAACGGTGGGCATGTTAAATCATACTCTTAAGTATTTGTTTTTCCTTTTTTCCAGCAGAGGCAGAAGGTCATTCAACGCTTTAACGTGTACAAAAAATCCGTCTTGGCTGTCGCTTATACTGTATTTCCAGAATTTCTTTGTGGACTTATTTTTACTTTTACCATTGGGTGTCAGTATCGCATGAAGGAGTAGACAAATTGTCAAGTCTTTATGATCTAAAATGATATGCTATGAAGAATAATTATAAAATATACTCCAAAGTTACTTTCGTTTGTAATTGAAATGCAAAGTCTATGTTTACCTAAAATGTTAACGAATTATTTAACAGGCTATTTGAGGGTGGATAGAATATTTTGTTAGTCAAAATTATGAAATTATAACACTTACAAGTTGGGCACCGTTTGAGCTAGTATATGCAGGCCAGTCTTCCAAAATGCTCGTAATTTTACCGTTAGTTTCCTTCTTCTTTAGTCTAAGAGGAGCAGTTTCTTTCCACTTAGTTTCCAGAATGTTCCATGGATCTCTATGATGTTTTAGCCAGAGCTGAGATTCTTTCAACTGAGGATCTGTTTCTGAATATTCTAGCGTATTTGAATCTAAAATTTAAAAGTATTAAACTAATGGAAGACTGATGTGAATATGGGGTGATTTAAAGAAATAAGAAATGAGTTTAAATTCAGTTACCTGGAGTTGTCAACGTACAGAAAACATTTTTGGTTTGTTTCTCCCGAGGAAATAGTCCATTCTTTCGCAATTTAAAAGTGTAGTTCTTGTAGGCTGTGTATAATTTTCCAGATGGGTATTTTCCAGTTTTATTATAGTATGTTTCCTACCATGTAAAAGTTCATTAAGATATGTTATTATAATATTGACGTTAAATTACCTTTCAATCTTTTTGGAATTTTGTTGTTATTTGATTCGCTAAGACGTGAAAGTCCTTGTCATGTAAAAATGCTTGCTGATCGACGTAATGCTTCACAATATCTTTAATTAACTTTTCTCTGCAGGCTGGAATAAGCACGCCATTTGTTTTATATTTCTCCAATATGTTTTTCCCGTTGTTTGATAAATAAAATTCTAAGTCCTGTTGAAAGCAGAGGATATGTAGTAGAGCTTAATACAATA
Organism: Dioctria linearis; assembly: GCA_963930735.1. Classification (NCBI taxonomy): domain Eukaryota; kingdom Metazoa; phylum Arthropoda; class Insecta; order Diptera; family Asilidae; genus Dioctria; species Dioctria linearis. The sequence goes on along the minus strand of OZ005741.1, from coordinate 199,979,245 downwards.
GTTACTTTTATTTACGTACAAAAGATACCACGGAGGATTCAGAGATTCCAGGTAGATTAGTTGAAGGGCACGAAGATTTTGAATTGGAAGATGCTGCTGAACTCGAAACGCAGTCATGGATCTTCCTTAACCAAGATTCTACTACATTTGTGGAGTTATCCAATGTGCTTGAATATCCCTTCGGGAAAATTTGAATTTAATTCAATTGTTGCCAAAAAAAATGGTTTAGTAATTAATTATCAGAAATTAATACATTTGTTCTCGATCCTTTTCTGATAATCGATGATCACATATTCCCACCAGGGGTTATAATAAAAGTAGTTAACAAAAAAAAAAGTGTATTTAATCATTATGGGGGACACAGCTCCAACAACCTTCATTTGATAGTAATTTTGAGAGAGTTCCTGAACAGCAGAATTAATTTTTTTTGCCATTTATTAATCTATGTTTGATTAACATACAAAAATATCAACGCAAAGACTGAACAGCGTATCATTTAAACTGGGGCTCTGAACCATATCAAATTACAAATGAATATTCTTGGCAATATAGGTATCTTTCTAACCTAAAACCAAACTACTTGAATAAAAAAACAGTTAATTATTATTAACTTTTCATTTTTTTTTAGCTTTTATCTGCATTTTTGAAAATTTTCAATTTGCATTATCATAATACGTATTGAATTGGAGTCCCACTTGAAAGTCCGCCATGAATTTAAATAAAGCCTAGGACATTGATTTTTATTGTATGTCAATCTAATTTAAGTCAATAAATGGTTAAAATCGTTTGTAATTCTGTTGTTAAATTCTGTAGAAGAAGCTTTCCCAAATTACCCTCAAAAGAAGAGTGTTGAAGATGATATCTCTCCCCTTTAAGAATAAAAAAATATGTACACCAAAGTGAAGTGTTTTAAAAATCTGTTAAAGATATGGTAAAAATACATACATATAATAAAATTTAGAATCCTATCGCATTTAAATTATTCTTTCGTGTAAAAAGTCTATATATAAATTTATAAATTCTGATTACTTTAGATGCCCTCCATGCACATAATTTATCGCGAAATTTCATCAGAAGACCTAATTCACTTTCTGCAAAAATTTTGTCAAGATCTCTTTCAGTGATAAGATGCAATGTGCTCATGTCTATTCCTTTCCCTAAAAAAATAACAAAAAAGCAAAAAAAAAAACAAAAGAAGCAATTGGAAAATATTATGCAAAAATCAGTCAGCCCTTATGTTTTGAAAAAATTTAAGTTAAAATTTATATAATTTTAATTTTAGACAGAACTAAGAATCTAAGGTCGGCGAAAGACGTACAGTTGCAATTAGTTTTAAAAATACGAGCTCTTCCACATTTTTAATTGAGCCTAAAAGATTTTTAAAGTGTACGTTATGTGCTGTCTTTGATGCAGCTTTGCGCTTATTTAGATTCGTTCGTCAACTGACTGATTTTTCCGTATTAAAGTTTTTTACTAGATTTTTAAAGAAGCGCATTTAGTACACGATTTCGCAGCACCATTCAGTATTCAAAATAATGAAATTAAGTTTTGATAAAGGTGTGTCTAATTTGCTTACCGACAATTTTATCGTATACACTTGCTAAATCCCATTCACAAAGCAATTGATATAAATCACTTGCTAATTGGCTGCTATCTAGAACTGGTTCCAAAGTAAAATAACTCGTATTGTTGTTATATTCACTGCTTAAATCATTTAAAGCCATCACTGAAAACTAAAAATTTGGCACTTGAAAATAATACGAACAATTAGCGGGATATTGTTGTTCTCCACTGACCGACAGCAACGCGCACTACTGGACTTGACCTCACAAAAGTTTTGTTCATACTAACCAGAAAACATATAGAAAATTTTACGTGAATTTTACGATTCCATTTATTCTTAATTTCGAAATAATATTTCGTATTTTCTTTAAATCAGAAAAATTTATTAATATTGAGAATATCGTAGAATAGATATATGCATTTTTTTCTTCTTAGCAGTAAATGAGGATTGTTTTGCACATAGTGAAGTGAAGCGTGGTAAATTTATATAAAATTTTCTTGTTTTCAGAAACGATATTCTATTTTCAAACACAAGTTAAAATGACAAAGCAAAGATAACTGCTTATTATATAAATATATGAAAATACCAAATCTTTTTATATGATACTTCTATGTGTAGGTTGTTTTATGTCACAGGGTATATAAATATGTTTTAAGAGAATTGGTATATTTTATTAACGGAGAAATTTCTAGTCTCAGAAAAATTTTCTTTTATTGATCAAATGAGGTTAAATTCAAGTAAAATTCGATTTTCTTAAAACAATGATAAAAGATTGATATTAAGAAAATGTAGGAATGAATTAAAATTTTGAAGGAATGATTTTATCCAAGCCCCTATTTCTTGATTTAAGAATTTATTTTATTAAAATACAGAATAAGAATTCTTTCCGTGTAGTTCTGCGGCACATTACGAGTCTTAGAGCCTTTGTTCGCTCGTGGTTTTCAGTTAAGATTTTTATCTAGTATGATGCCTAGATATTTTACTCTGTCCTTTAGCTCCAAACGTGTGGAACCAATTGAGGGCAGGCTTAATCTGGGGAAGTGTTTTTTCCTAGTAAAAACCATAAATCGGTTTTCTGTGAATTGATGTACAGTCCGAAATCCGTAGCCTAGTGTATGCCTAGTCGGATAGCGTTTTGCACCAATCCGCAGAGTTCGAACTCATAACTCCCGGTGACTAATATCACCAGGTCGTCTGCGTAACATTCCGCTTTGTGCCCTATCCGAATGAGTGCTAGCAAGAGATCATCCATAATGAGTACCCATAATAAAGGTGATAGGATACCACCTTGCGGCGTGCCCCTATGTTCTCTTTTAACTCTGCTTACCTCGCCCAGATCAGCAAAGAGAATTCTATTCATTATTATTTAAAGACTGATAACCTTATGTAGAAGAACATTATTGAAGGTGCTGGTTATTTTGATTTTGCATGTCCGTCTATCTGTCTGTCCTTCTGTTCTCTGAATAACTCGAGAACGCGTTTAATTAGAGAGCTGACATTTTGTACACAACCTTTTTAACAAAATTTTAGATTTAAGTTCATAAATGGGACAAATCAGGTAATTCCTTCGTAGGGTTGCAATACAAAAATTTTGTCTTTTACTATATATTTGGACACCGACTGGGAATGCGTCGACGCAACGTTCAGAGCTGAAATTTGGGTTTTTTTTCATAAAAATAGTAAATACGATTTCTAAAAAGGCGTAAAACGAGCACCCGTTCATCGTGTTGCCATACAAAAGTTGAGGTTTTTTACGTATACTGTGAAAACGACCGTAGATATTTTTATCGTTCTGTAAAGTTCTTCACAATATAACACCTATAAAATTTGTTATAACCATAGACTCGAAAAAGCACTTAAACAATCAAACTTATACTTGTCATTCATCTAGGCGCAAGGATGTCGTAAGAGTTGGGCTTAGACAAATTCTAGTTTTTTTCTTACTTAATTACCTGAAAATTATGTAGGTATCATAAGCGTATATCGGCTGGAAACGCAGATTATATTCGTTATATCTTTATGAAATGACCTGTTTTCTTTTGTGTACCTTGTTCTAGAACTGCCATATACTGGAGAGAACAAATTGTTCTGTTGATTGCAGCGAACTATTTGTACTGTTCGCTTCATTTATAAGTCTCCTCCTCCTTGGCTTTTTATGTTTATCATCTTTAGTGTCACTTTGTTCTTTGACCAGTTACCTCTGAAGTAGAGATACATATGCATTGATGTTTGGATTTTCGTGAAATTTAAAAAAACTGATCTATTTGAACGGGGTATATATTTTAATCAAGCTAAAAATATAGAGGAACAATAATTACCTTTTTATCTTAAGGAAAACATTTTTCTGACCCAATATAAAGGGTAATAACTTCTGTATACCCACTTTATGTGCGCGTTCTATTACATACCTACCGTTATTAATATATTTGGAAAAAGTGATTTTTTACTCAAATTTCAAAAGCAAATGTTTACTTACAAAAACTTGTCCAGATCTGGTGCACCACATATTTGGAACTAGATCCACTATTTCAGGCGAGTTATTTATAAAAAGACTAGACAGTAAATACCATAACACAGGACCTTGTGGAAAAGCAATGACAAATTTTTTGCCTTGATGTCGATTGAATAAAAACCCTTGGTCAGTATTTTGATTGATGAGCTAAAAACAACTTTCTGAGAATACAGTAATTAACCGCACCAGGAAGGAATCTAGTACTGAATTCATTCTTATCTAAGGGTATTTTAAGGTCAATGACGACTGTTTTAATTTTCATTTACATGAATACAATTAGCGCAATATTACAATCCTTGTGTCATCAATCTTCTCCGAAGGTGCAAATGGAAACGTTGTCTGTCCGAGTCTTGTAAATGAAATGAAAATTTATTTTTACTATAAAATTAAATGAGATTCTTATACTGCAATATTCGCTAATTACTGTTTACGCAAATAAAAATTACTTTATGATTCAATCAATTATATTTATTGGTAACGTGTAATATTCATATTTGCATTCATGATGCTTTTGTATGACATAACAGCAAAGATTTCCTTGGATTTCACGATTTCTCTCAAGTTGGAAATTTACAAAAGAGGCAATATTATAAAATAACCTGTAAAATAATTTTTAATGGGATTGTCAGTCTGGGTATTTACTCTGCGGTATGTAAATGAAGCTCAACTTACTATGATCGATGTTCGAAAACAATATGTGAACGTTGCTCACATCTGTCTGCATACATATATCAATGTCACTCAAGTCTGAACCAAGTTTCCACTAAAAGATGTTAACCTCAGTAGAAGTTAATGACTTCGAATAGCGAAACAGTGATACAAAACTTTCTACAAAGCCAATGGACCTCGATATACCCTCTGTCCATGATTGCATTTTCTGCTCGAACGTGTCGGCAATAACTTCGGAGCTAAGGTGGCTCGCTGCTTCTGGTTTGGGGCAGGTCTTTTACTAGTGCATATAGTGCGGCTAAGGAAGTTTCGATTTTATGTTCACCACAACTCATGGCGATAAATTTAAATTAATGATCTGCTTTCAAAGTAATTAGACTTTCATCATCAAATTAGATTTGTCTTATGGACCATTTAAAATGAAATTTTTGAATTGCTAGTAAGTTGAGCAATGAATCAATCGCTGGAAACCGCTGAAGTTTCAATATACTACTTCATGTTCGACTATTAGAGACGATGAAAATTATATGAACTCAATATTGATGCATTTGCAAGTGCTGGAAAGTATTATATTTGGATTGACTTTCACTTTTAACATTTAATTATATATCAAAGTACTTTGTTGGAGAAACTTGGACAAGCATTGACGGTCTATTGAAACTTACAAAAACGATATTTTCATGTTCACAATGACTAAGTGGAAACGGCAAAAGAGGGTCATGATGCAAAAGTTATGTTCGTGGCTATTTAGTGTATTTACAGCAGTGCAATCGTGTTCAATGATTAGTTTTATCAAAATTTTCATTTATTATCCATAATTACACTGCAAATATTGTCCCACTGGAATACAGTGGATTTTAACTAGGATTGGCTTGCTAGATTTTTGCAGGTAAATGGGGGCTTTTGCACTCTAGCGATTTATAGGCTTATTCTGTATTGCTTCTTCTTAGAGTTCTTCCGATAATCTCACTTCTCCGAGGAAGAGCAGTAACCTTTCAAAGGAAATATTCTTGACGTTGATGGGTTTTAGGAAGTGTACACCAAACATCTGAAATATACATCGCACAGTTGCCTTTGCCTCACATTCGCAGAGAACATATTCCGATGCACAGTAAAAAATAATTCCCTAAAGTGAGTGGCAACAATTTGTGCCACAAAGCTTAGGTATTTGTCAATAAGATTAGGGAAGCTCCATCTTGGAAAATGTAGTTTTGTAGGTTTTTCTCTCCCAATTTAAGGAATTTTTGTTTTTTCCCCCTAAAATTTGAGGAATATTCGCTAATTTTTTTTTTTTTTTTTTTTTTTTTTTTTTTTGAAATTTTTATGGGATTTTTGTTTTCCCCCCTAAAAATGTGGGGAATTTCAAAATTTTGTTTTGTTTTTTTCCCTAAAATGTAAGGACGATTCCCTAAAATGTAGGGAATAGGTGATAGCAACGCACTCCACCATAAGTAATAAAACACTTCCCCTTTTAAAAAACACAAGAATGAGCTGAATAGCTCATTTCTTATGGCCCATACTGCTAAGCAGTACCATAGATGGCACAAGAACTAGATGTCGCATGGCATACTAGAACAGAGTATACAGATTCTGAAATGGATAGTGCATTCTGGAATGGACCAAAACATGCTTTAGAGCGTACCGAAAGCAAATGTTTTTATAATATCAGTTTTGTATAGATCAACACTTCAGATACGAAAAAATATGAATCACTTGACGTATACATCATTTTAAATGTTGTGGTCCATTCCGGAATGGACCACCCAGCCATATAATTTTTGTATACTTTTTTGGTACTACATGCAACATCTAGTTCTTGTGCCATATATGGTAGTACGGCGCTCAAACAAAATATTGAAAAACAATATATGACTTATTTTCAAAAACAATGTGTGAATTATATAAACGAAAATATATTTTCATAAAAAATGTAGCATGATAGCTAATTTATTGAATGCTCTCTTCCTTATATCCAAGAGAGCTTAACATTTCGTGAATTTTACGTACTTTATGGGTTTTCTGGTGCCAAATACCTAAATCCATTGAATGTTCCATTGATTTGGGGAAATTAAACTGATTTTACCGTGTCTACTTAGGACTCCTGTATTAATTTTAAAATGATTCATAGGCTCCAGAATTTTCCTTTAATTAATCTCCTTCGTTTGTCTGGCACCTATCTCTGAAATTATAGTTGGTTTGGTAACAGATTCAGTTCTGTAGAGCTATGTTTGCAGTAGATACTATAGGGAATGGCGGAAACGGATACGGTTCAAACAGGAGCAGAGATGATCCAGTGCAGTCTTTCTACTCTCTCAATTTTATCAACTCAAATATGACTATTTATTTGTGGGCTTACATCGTTAATTCCAGCTCAAAGCATCAGTGGTAAGAGGAAAGCGGAAGGTTCCGGCTTCAAAAACCCGACAAGGCGGTTTTTTTTCATATTTTACTAGTGTTTTACTAGGCACAGGCTGAGTACATTTTGTCACAGAAACCTCAAGACCTATAATTATATTAAAATGCTGGTGGAGTTCCAAAAATGAACTAAATCAATCAACACCAACATACGGTTGTTATACAGAAATTTAGATTTTTTCTAGGAAAGTAGAATATCGTTTAATGCGTATGACTGCAGTGTGAAAACTGTTGAAAACAAATTTAAACAGAAAATTACCAACAAACATTTTTAAGAACAATTTCCCAATTTTTTGGATTAAATTTTCATTACCGAAAATCTGTTCATTTAAATTCGCTTTAGTTTCATTTTACAGAACAAGAAAAATCTTAAATGCATCCAATTGCAAGTTTTGACAGCGAAACATAAATTTAGAGGAATGCTACATATGTATTTGAAAAGGGAAGAAAGAAAACTTTTCATCATGCTCACGTATACAGTAGACGATATTTATTCTGCCTTAGTTCTTTCCACTCTTAACGAATACATTTTCAGAATAGAGAACCGGGGAGCTATATTCATGGGTATTCATCGCCAAAATAATCTTTTGTTTTTAGTTAATTTTAGTTTTATAATATACATATGTAGTACATATATTATAAGAAGACTCATTTTAGTTACCGCAAGTAGTTATGTCGAGACGACAATCATTTGCCTGACTTGCAGCGCTCCGCACAATGACATTTACCCTTTCTTGGTAGGATCCTCGAAAACTGCAAGTTCAAGAAGTCGACTGTTTGTAATATGTCATCATTTTAACCGAGACGATCCGACATGCATGGTGGGATTGCCATGTCCATCGGGATGTCGCCGCCAATCGTCCCTCTTCCAGTGATATATATATATAATATATATTATAATTTGCCTTAACCACCCTGACATTCATAAATCTACATGTTTCTCGGTGCTGATTAATTTTTATCCATATTGGAAAATTTTTCTTTATATAACGAGGAAAATACTAGAATTGGTCTAAGACCAATTCTTACGATAACCCTAGATGAATGCCCGTATGTAAATTAGCATGGTCATCCAAGTTTAAGTGTTAAAGTAGTTTCTGTACTGTCGGACAGAAACAATTATATAATTGGTCTAACTAAGGCCAATAATATACCCTACACAGTAAAAAAAATTCCCTAAAGTGAGTGGCAACAATTTGTGCCACACAGGCATTTGTCGATAAGACTAGGGAAAGCTCCACCTTGGAAAACTAAGATTAGGTTTTTATCCCGAAAATGTAGGTAGGTTTTTCTCCCTCAAATGTAAGGAACTTTTGTTTTCCCATTCTAAAATTTAGGGAATATACCCTAAAATGTAGGGAATTTCCATATTTTATTGTATCCCCTACATTTTACGGAATATTCCCTAAAATGCAGGGAACATTTCCTAAAATATAGAGAATTTCAAATTGTTGTTTTGTTTTTTCCCCTAAACTGTAGGGATTATTCCCTAAAATGTAGGGAATAGGTGATAGCACGGCACCGCTCTCCAACATAGGTGAAAGTGATAAAGATCACCCCTTTTAAAAAACATAAGAATGAGCTGAATAGCTCATTTCTTATGGGCCATACTACTAAGTAGTACGGAAGCTATGTTGGTGCTCTGGGACCGCTCAAACAATTTATTGATATATTTTCCCTATGAAACAAAACAATCTGGAGGAAATTTTAGACTTTTATTGCTTTGTCTGGATCCGGATAGTTTGTATCCACATATTACGATCCGGGTTGTCCGAATACCGGGATATGAGAAATCGGATCCCAATTATTCCTGATAATCCGGATACTTTCAGCTCTAACATAAAAGTTAAATAAAGTGAAAACAAAAAGTTTTATACGGCAACACCAAGAAAGTGTTGCCCGATATGCTCCATTTTTGAATTTGTATATTAGCGATATTTATGAAAACGCCGTGTACAAAACTTGAACTCTCCACGACGACGCGCTCTCACTCTCAGGCAGTTTCCAAATATACACTGAAAAACCAAAGTTTTGCATGGTAACACCAAGAAAGGGATGCACGATCTAGTCCATTTTTGGAATGTTAGCAATTATTACTATAAAAAAAAACACCATCTACCAAATTTCAGCTCTCTACGTCAACGCGATCTCAGGCAGTGCCCAAAAAATAGTGAAAATATAAATTTTTGTATGCCAGCTCCACGAGGGAGTTGCCCGATTGGTCTCATTTTCGAACTCAAATTTACTTTTTTTTTTTAAAAAGCCAGCGTGCAAATTTTCAGCACTGTAAGTAAACTCGTTCTCGAGTTATCGTGAGGGCGGACAGACAGACGGACATGCAAAAATAAATATTTTAATATTATGCGTGGGTGTCCAACTCGTTTTGCTCTACATTATTTCGGTGCGTTACCAACGGAATCACAAACTTGGTATAACCCTATGATTTCATCATCTCAGGTATAAAAATGCGACGATAAATATTCTTATGGACTTGAAAATAAGAAAATTATTTCTTATGGATAATTTTCTTATTTTCTTAAAAGGTTTACACTTCGTGAAGATTGTGAAAAAGCTATTGATTGTTTATACCAAGTGCAGGAGTAATAAGTTTTACTAGAACGTCATGCACATTCAGAACATAAAAATAAATTGAAAAAAAAAATCTTTGTTAATTTTCCTTCCTTAATCTATCCAGCAACGAAAGCTCCGTCCAAAATAAAATAAAGACATTTTTATATTTTGTTATTAAGCATAAAAAAATGGGATGCCAAAAAGTCTGTTTATGGGAACTATTGAACAGTGAAATAATTCACTGTTTTAACAGAATTTCTTAACATCTTCCCTCTATGATTACCAAAAGTTGAAGGAAATACTAAATTGATTCGTCTGCCCTTATTTCTTAGTGTGCATAATAAGTTGTTCATCTGCTGACTAATTAGCCTAAATATGCTAATATGAAATTTTTGTGTCAGTCTTTTGTATAAATGCAAATGAGAGATATGTGAACAGCCTGTAATATTTTACGGTGGTGGACGCGACGATACGAACTTGATTATTTTCAATGCACTAATGAAAGTAGTCAGTTGCATAAGATGCACAGTAATTTAACCGTGTCTTCTTAATCTGATGTTGTTAATCGTTACGGTCGACATTTTATCATTTAAGAATCTTGTCACATGTATTCTTTTCCGAGGACCATATGTTCGGCCACCTCATATGTAAATTTTTTTTCCCTACGGCTGTGACTAAATATACGAAAATGATGTTGATACGGAGTTTCGAAAAGCTAATGAGAAGCTCATTAGTAACTGTATTCCTACTGAGTTGAGTTGAAACATTTGTTTGAACTATTTAAATAGGTGGAAGCTGAGCACTTTAAGTTCTTAGTATCGCTTACCGTAGGATAACTTTTGAATTGGAATAGTTTTGATTTAATTTTTAGGAAATAAAAAGATTGCAAATTTCGTTAAGATTTCTATCTGTCCACATATTTTGAAATTTATTCTACTACTTACAATATACAGCGTGCCCTGCAGGTTACAGCCATACTGAATCAGTGTATACTTTGAAGCTCTGGACCTTATCTAATGGGGGTATTGCATTATGACATTAAAATTGTAGATTTTTTGGGGAGAATTCTATGAGAACACCACTGAGATACTATCTGAAAAAAAACAACCGAGATTCTATAATATTCTCCATTTTAGGAAATAGGACTATATTTTCTAATGTGGACACTAGGTCATTAACGGTCCGTGAAGAAATGGATAGAAAAATGATAGTAAAATTGCACGAAGCTAGAATTGGTCTAAAACCAATTCTTATGATACCCTAGAATGATGAATACTCGTATGTCATTTCGTATGGTCACCACCCATCTGTGCAAGTTTGATTTTTGAAGTGGTTTTTCGCGTATATTTCTATAACGGTTCGTCGGACAAAAAACTGTTTATAACCAAGTTTATAGGATTTCGTATTCTGAAGACGTTTTTAGTACAATAGAAATGTCGAGGACTCATCGTTTTCACAGTATACGTAAAAATCCTAAATTTTTACACCAAGAAGGGGTTGCCCGATTTAGTCCATTTTTGAAATTTTATGTACTATTTTTATGAAAACACTTTTGTACAAAACTTCAGCTCTCTACGTTGACGCGTTCTCATGTAGTGTCCAAATATGTAGTGAAAAAACGAAATTTTTGTATGGCAACCTGGCAACCCTACGAAAGAGTTACCCGATTTATCCCATTTTCGAACGTAGTTTTATTTTTTTTTTTAAGAGCCCATGTTCAAAATTTCAGATCTCTAAGTGCACGTGCTCTCGAGTTATCGTGAGGACGGACGAACGGGGACATGCAAAAATCAAAATAACTTTAATTTTATGCATGGGTGTCTAATCCATCATCATTATTTCTAGGTGTTACAAACGAAATGATAAATTTAGTATACCCTATGATTTCGTCTAGGATATAAAAATATGAATGGATACGTGTAAATGGGATCAAATGAGATTGAGCTGCGACCTGAAAGATCTATATTGAGTCCCCGTTCAATTTACTCCTTTTCTATGTTTAGACTATTATTAAAGTCTAGAACCATTCTGGGAGGTGCTCTAAGGTTTCATGAACATCCTGATAGAAGCGGCTGCATGAGGTCTCAGCCAAGCCCATTCTGTTTAGGTGATAATAACGCAAGGAGCAGTGTCCTAAGAAAATCTGTCTGATCATTTTAAGCTATGTTGTCATAAGGAGTAAGAGTTCTCTTGTTTTTCTAGTCTTTCCCAATAAAGGATTTTTGTTTGTTCTCCCTGCTATTTAGGGTAGCTCTCAGGTAACACTTTGAAGTGTCACAAAATGGCTCTGGTCCGATAAATGGAGTTTCAGAACTTTCTTTGCCTTTATGGTCCTGATGTCCCGGTACCCACATGAGGATAATTTTGTTTCTACTCGATAAATTTGTAAGGATTTGCAGACACTCCCAGACTATCCTTAACTTAATGTGCAGTGATCGATTTCAAGGCCTTAAGAGAGGCTTGACTATCCGAATTGATATGATACCTCAGATTGGAATACGGTAGGGGTAGAGTCCAGGGCCCTTGAGATCTGGGGCCGTATACGCCCATTTCGTTTCCAGAGTTCGTTTTTTAACCTTCTGTATATCACACCATCGATCCTTGTAAGAAGGACGGTTTAGTAGAATGCCATTGCCATTGTTAGTCTGCCAAAAACCACGTCGTCGAATGTTCTTACAATATCTACCTTGGATGTGATTATATCAGATATTGTCGTATTTGCATATCTCTTTTTAGATACTTAAATGACCAACCAGATCATTTGGCTTGAACTATTTCTCTTTTGCAATCTAATTCCACTGGAGATAGCTAACCTAGAGATGAAATCATAGGGTATACTAAGTTTGTCATTGTGTTTGTAAATCATAGAAATAATGACAGTACAGCAAAATGGATTGGAGAACTACGTATAAATTTTGTTTTTTATATGTCCGTTCGTAAGATAATTCCATAACGCGTTACGTAGTGAACTGAAACTTTTGCACACTTTTCTTACGATAATAATTATAGTTTAAATCAGGCTAACTTCTCGTAAAGTGGCCATACAAAAATGTTGGGTTTTAACTATTATATTTGGAGAATGTGTATATTTTATAAAAATTCTAGGTAAATTTTCAAGAATTGAAAAAATTGGATTCTGCTTCAAGAAATCGAATTTTTGTTATATACTGGGAAAAGGGTCAGCCCCAGAGATTTTAAATTTATTGAAGAGTTCTTTAGCATTTTAAAACTTATAAAATCCGACGAATCGTTCTAGCAAGAAATTCGACCAATAACTTTAAAATCTAATTCGCATATTTTTAAAGCAGAGTTTTTCAAGCATTTTATACTTACAAGCAAGCAAACACCGAAGTCAAGTTTCTTGGATGCTCATCAGTGGAATTGGCCCTTATTTTAAGTAATCGGATAATTCCGGATCTTTGCTTTGTTCAAGCGTTTCTCTTAAGGTACGTGCACAACGAGGCGAGGCGAGGCTATAGCAAGAGTTGAAGAATAAAATGATTGTACTCTGTACTATGAGAGTGTTCATAACAAGGCTGTGGAGTGACACCTCGAAGTATCTCTCTCGAGAATGAAATTTTTCATTTTTGTCGCGAGGTGCCGCGCTAATTTTGATAGCAGGCATATTCTTATGTTTTTTCTTTGATATAATTTAAGGGTTCTTTACTCATTCTCATATACTAGAAGAATCTATGAGGATCCGATCAGTATGTAAATCTTCGTATATGTGAATGATGGAATTCCCCAAATTCTAATCGCTTGTTATTGTGACCCCATATACAAGCAAAACTGCAGAAAGTGCTGGAGAAATAGAAAATGATCAATCTTATATCCGTAGAATGGAAATGTTGCCAGTTTTTTTTTTTTTTTTTTAGTTTTAGTTTTTAGTTTTCGCCAAATTCCAGACGTTTCGTATTTATCGGGTAGCAAGCAAAGCAGTGGAAGGACACTTATGTGAAAAATGCAATATAGTTGCATTACGTGACAAACACAAAATTTCTTGCTCAGAATCTGATGATATGCTCTCACTAGGGCTTGCAATACCGGGATCCCGGTATTGCCGACATTATTAATGACCACTTAATACCGGTATTAATGACCACTTAATACCGGTATCCGGTATTAAATTTTTTTGCTGTAAGTTAACATTGATATCATTTTTATTTAACTATTTTATTTTTATAAATAATTAGCATATTTTTAGATGTTGTCATGTTTAAAGATTAAATCTAATTTTGAAATTTACGTACAGGTGGAGTGGGCCTACTGAAGTAATTTGTTTTTTGTACATTAAGAAAGAGCTTTTTTGTACGTTAATTTGCCTTCAGTTCAGATTCAGAGGGCGTTTGCATAAAAAATACTACAAAAGACACAAATTCACATAGCAAGCCGTTGCTATGGAAAATTACTGTTTTGTATTTTTCCAAATTTTCAATATTGAAGCCACGTTTTTTATTTTATAGAGAAGTTATGTGCGCATAAGTTTTAGAAAATTTAGAGAATTGTGTTTGTGTACAATATAAAAGTGAAAAAAAATTTAAAATCATAATTATAATTAATAATCACATATCACATAAGAGTTGATTTCAATTGATAAATAGCAGATATGTAAAGGTAAGTGAAAAGTGAGAAAATTAACAGTTTGTGTATGTATAAGTAAAATTTTTATTTCCTATATACAGCAATTCCATACCAAAACGATCAAAATTTTCAATTTTTGGACCCGACCTCCTCCGATTTCGATGAAACTTTCAGAATTAGTTAAGTATTAAAAAATATTGGACCCCTATTTTTTTGTTAGTCTGCCGACCTCAGGTTTTGGATACAGGGTGACTCAAATTTTAATGTTTGCACTGTGGACGTGTTTTTTAATTTGCTGATAACTTGGGATCGGCTTATTCGATTCTTTTGTGCGATATGTCAAATTAAAGGTATTAAATTGAGCTTTGCAAAGATATTCAAAAAAGATAAAAAAAAAATAAAAAATATTGAAAAAAAAACATAATTTTTATTATTTTTTTATTTTTGACCCCCTCCGGAAGAGAAAGCCCCCCCTAAAAAATATTTTTTTTAAATGCCCCAATATTAATACAGATCATATCAAAAATTTGCGGATGTTCAGCTCTTAGTTTAGGAGATACAATTTTTTGTATGAGCGTCTCTGCAAAATTCCCAATGAAAATTTTAGAATTTACTCCACAAAAATGATTTTTTTTTAATATTCAATGAGAAACATGTGTTTAAAAATATTATAAGAATAGTTCTGTATTATTTTTTCATAAATTTTATAATTTTACTTTTACTACAAAACGAGTATTCTCTGACACTAACACTACTGTCATTTACAGGTATAAAACTGTGGTACTTTTGAGTACCTGCTATTGCCTTGACACGATTATATCTATTTTTGATTTTTGTTTCAATATCGGTGTATTCTTTTGTTGAAACGTGAACATAATTTACCTTTGAATCTTTTTGTGAAACAGCCCAATCGTACAAATGTGTCGATGTTCGAATTTCATTATTTTGCAAGCTAGCTTTTGCTGCATTTTTTTTTTAGAACTCCTCCTAAAGCATCGCAAGGTCCTTTCCCATGGCAGGTTGCAAAAATGTGCCATTCTGCCTCAAGATTGAACTCTTTTTTCATATGACATATATTGTACCAGGTCATCCTATTTTTGTATTGGCCTCCAGACCCATCCGAAAAATGGATAATTTTTTTAACAAAAGGTAACTTGTCCTTTATGAACTTAAAACTTTTTTCCAAAAACAAACGAACTGCGACATGGTTATGTTTTAATGATTCCGCTATTACTACTAAGCTGGTAAATTGCTGTGCGTTGGTATCATTTAAATAGTAAATCGCGAATGGGTGTATGGTACATTGCGCATTTGCCCAGTGAAATCCTTGAACAGCATCCTGAACCACGAAAGAATAATTTTCGGAAAAATCGCAGATCATGATGCATTCGTTTCTCTTTAAGTTAACCTTGCAATGCTTTAAATATTTTGCTTGTTCTTTAGCAATAAAATGATGTGGAACTAATTTGCAAAGTTTTTCGCAAAAGACATCAATGAATTGCTGGGTCTCCATTTGTATCGTCTCAATAGTGCACCGGTCCACTTGTTGCCATTGTTAAAATGTGATCATCTCAATATCCTTATCCAGAAGTTCCAAAAGTATCGCGATTAGATACTTTGTGCCTGGACATTTTACACATTGTTGCAGTAAACACTGATAGAATTATCCTAGAATTATCTATTTCATTCTCTTCTTCAGAAGCAGGATCTGGCAAATTAAACACATGTTCCGAGAGTTTTGCAGATAATTCGAGAGCCTTCCTTTTTTATAAGTATTACTCTTAAACCTTTTTGGCTTTATGGGTGAGCTGTTGAGAAACCTCAAAGTATTATTTACACTGGCGATATCAGGAATCACACATTCGAGATCTTTCTCGCTTGGTACTAATACTATTGAGCTCGTAGATGTAGAAGAAGCTATGAATTAAAAATAACATTTCCTTTACAATTTTTGAAACTACTATAATAAAAGAGATATAATATACCTTGGCTGGAAATATGGACAGTATTTCTTTTAATCCCCGACGGACCAGGAACACCACATGCGTCATTGAAATTCAGGACATTCTTCCTGTATACCTTCATGTAACAATTTCCGCAAATTTTTTTATTTACTAACAATTTAATATTTTGTTCCTCTGCGCGCTTACATAACGAAATGGTAACATTTCGATAATTTATAGAATTTTTATTCATTTTACACAAACAACATTCGCAAAACATTTTCCTATCTATTCACTTTAATTTCAAAATAAGAATTGAAACTTTATTTGATAATATTGCCCTTATATAGTTGTGCATTTTCAGCGTTTTTAATGACAATAGCATTAGTTCAAGTAACAAGTAAAGGTCTGCATAATTAATATATAAAATTTAAAGAAGACGCATTGTATTCAAACTATGTATCTTAAGCTCAATACCTAGAATCATTACGTACTACATTTGGAAATCAATATTTTCAGAGAGACATATTTACCTATCAACATTTACATGTATTGCAATTTGTACTTAAAACTGAAGGCAGTGGGATAGTAATATGTCCCTATTTGAAGTAAGAACGAGAAGAAAATATTTTGTGAAAAACTGAGAATGTTTTATGACTGAGTCATAAATACAAATAATAAAAGGATGTTGATATAAGTTGGCCTGCTAGATAGGTAAAATTTAAATCTCTGGAAAAATAATACCTTCTGATTGGTCAATACAAAAAATGGATGAAAAATAGATATAATCGTTTCAAGGAAATAGCAGGTACTCAAAAGTACCACAGTTTTATACCTGTAAATGACAGTAGTGTTAGTGTCAGAGAATACTCGTTTTGTAGTAAAAGTAAAATTATAAAATTTATGAAAAAATAACACAGAACTATTCTTATAATATTTTTAAACACATGTTTCTCATTGAATATTAAAAAAAAATCATTTTTGTGGAGTAAATTCTAAAATTTTCATTGGGAATTTTGCAGAGACGCTCATACAAAAAATTGTATCTCCTAAACTAAGAGCTGAACATCCGCAAATTTTTGATATGATTTGTATTAATATTGGGGCATTTAAAAAAAAATATTTTTTAGGGGGGGCTTTCTCTTCCGGAGGGGGTCAAAAATAAAAAAATAATAAAAATTATGTTTTTTTTTCAATATTTTTTATTTTTTTATCTTTTTTGAATATCTTTGCAAAGCTCAATTTAATACCTTTAATTTGACATATCGCACAAAAGAATCGAATAAGCCGATCCCAAGTTATCAGCAAATTAAAAAACACGTCCACAGTGCAAACATTAAAATTTGAGTCACCCTGTATCCAAAACCTGAGGTCGGCAGACTAAACAAAAAAATAGGGGTCCAATATTTTTTAATACTTAACTAATTCTGAAAGTTTCATCGAAATCGGAGGGGGTCGGGTCCAATGGGTGATCGTTTTGGTATGGAATTGCTGTATATGTATATAATAGATAGCGCAACGCTGCGGGTTTTTTAAAAATAATAATAGCAAGCCCTCTGCTGTTTTAAATAATAAATAACAGCAAGATTTCTGCCGTTTTAATAAGTGGGTACAAATATTTAAAAATTTCTGTAATTTACTTAAAGTTAAAGCACTGTTTTTTTTAGCCATGGAAAACTATGTTTTTGAGGAAAAATCAACTGATGAAAATTCCGTATGGTTCTATTTCTTCGTGAGAAAAAGGGACAAATTTCAAAATGTAAGAAGTTAACAAGGTAATAAAGACGCAAGGAGGTAGAACAAGCGGTTTGCATACCCACCTAAAGACACTCCACCAAATTAATTTTAAAAAAAGGAATGCTCCGAGCTCCAACGTTTTGATTGAAATTGAGCCAAAACCATCAACTTCTAAAGTGAAAAAAGTTTCTGGCGGGAAAATAACAACATTTTTCGTTTCTGAAATGGACAATTCTTTGTCTGCAGTTTTAGCTCGCATGACGGCATGTTACGGTTTGTCGTTTAACATGTTTTGCACTTCCATGGATATCAGAAAAGGTTTAGCTGCCAGAGGGTATGAAAATACACCAAAATCTATAAACTCTATAAAAAATTTAGTTGTGCAGCACAGTGAAAAAATTCGTGCAAATATGATTAAAGAGGATTAGTTCGCGTACAAGGATCATTGCCTGCAGAAAAGTGTGTTGCCCTCGTTGAAGAAAAGCTTAAATTATTCCAAGTTTCCTTAAATAAACACATTGTTTGCATTACAACCGATGGTGCATCTGTCATGACCAAAGTTGGAAAATTGATTTGTGCAAGGATACAACTTTGCTTAGTTCACGGAATTCAATAGGCTGTCATTAAGGTTTTATATATAAATATGATACACCAAAATTTAGAAAATGACGATGAACTGAACACTACAGATAAGTCTGATGCAGAACATTCTAATTCTAACGAAGATGATAACCAGTATACAAGTGATGAAAATGATAGTGCTCTTGATGATAATAGTTTAGCCATACTACAAGAAAACAATACAATTGACTGTTTAATTATTCATGAACAGATAGGTCCATTGATTAAAAAAATAAGAAAAGTTGTGAAGCTATTCAGACGTTTGCCAATGAAAAAAGATAAAGCTTTACAGAAACATGTTAAAGGAGAATTTGGAAAGGAACTGAATTTATTTCTAGATTCTAAAACACGTTGGAATAGCTTACTTGCCATGCTAGAATGCTTTATTCAGTTAAAGAACTGCATACAAAAGGCTTCGATTGATTTAAATTTAAATGCCGAAATATCATTTTCGGAAATTAATTTTTCTTCAGCATCATCTGTTATTTCAGTTCTTCTTCCAATCAAATTAACTGTGGAAGCTTGTTGTCGTCAAGATGCTACTCTTCTTAGCGCAGATGCAGCTTTACTATTTATGTTTAATCAATTGACAGAACAGAGCACTGCTTTAAGTAATGAATTCAAGGAAGAGCTAATTATTCGTATAAAACAAAGGCGTACTGATTTATCGAGTCTACTGCAATACCTGCACAAACCTACTGAATCAGAAGATGACGACGAAGATGAAATTTTTAATCGAATTAACAACGCAACAATAATAAAAATAATTATAAATTTATTGGAACGCTTATATAATATCGATAATGACGATATTGAAAACATAGGAGCCTCTTCCATCGACGTTTCTGAATCATCTGCTGATTCTGAGCCAGAAATTCTAATTTCGATGACAATGAAAGAAAAACTAGAAATGGCAATTTCCAAGTTAATGTGATGAAGACTGCGAGTGGAATTTCAAAAACGATGAATTCTAAAGTACTTTATTAAGTTATAAAACAGGAACTAGCATAATTCGAAGTAGAACATATAAGAGGAAAATATCTTCAACCAGTATATGACTGCCTTATGTCCATACCACCAACTAGCGTCGAAAGAGCCTTTTCAGCAGCAGGGCTGTTGTGCACAAAAATTCGATCCAGCGTAAGTGACAAAACTCTTGATAATTTAACATTTTTGAGGGCATATTTTAAAGGTAAATCACAACAATAGGACATAGGATTTATTATACTTATATATTATTAATTATTTTATTACTCTTTTTTATTTTATATTTTTCTTCTCTTTTGTGGCACTTAAAAAAAAAAGTTTATTGTTTTGAATTATACATTATTGAATTAAATATTTTATTTTGTTTATTAATTTTTTTTCTTCTATTTTTTGCAGTGTAGTTTCGCTTTTTGTTTTGTTTTTTTAAATATCGGGATCCCGGTATTAATATAATGAAATACCGAAATACCGGTTTTGAAAATTTGGTCCGGTATTGCAAGCCCTAGCTCTCACTTCTCGATTTACCAAAAAACGCCGTGTTGTGAACACTACACCTCGCCTCGCCTCGTTGTGCACGTACCCTCCAATACTACATGATCGGTTTTCTTCTTAATTTGCATACATGATTATACATACATACATACATACATACATACATACATACATACATACACATACATACATATTGGGAGAATGTAGATGCTTTGCATGAGGAGCTTAGAGCCTAGAGTAATTTTAAACAAATAAGCTCAGCAAGAATGAGAATTCGATAATATATATAAAAGATATACATATTGTATCGGGGCCTCCCATAATATCAGTAGGGGAGACCAGGGAAAATTGGGATATTTAACTTTCGTAAGTATGTAGCTTCACATAATATTGATATAGAAATGTCGACTAAATTAGTTACCATAGCCTTTTACCACTTGAGTATGGTCTTCCTTGTACTCTTTAGATCAACTGGAAAATAAAAATATATTGCGACAGTCGTGTACCCCATTTTGCACTGTCTATAGTTCAAAGGGAGGTGCATAATGAAGCGAAGTAAGGTACTTTTAACACATCTACCCCTACCCCGCTTTGTTCCTATGAGGTAAGTAAACAAAACATTAACATTGCAATTTTACCTTCGTTTGTATATAAATTTCTGGTATTCAAAATAATGCTCGAAGAACACCCTATTAAGTGCTTAACTCTTGTGAACTGTGCCACATATCTTGGCTTACTAAACAGAGGGAGACTTTTCACTAAAGCTACATTAGATGGTTGTTTTTGAACTGCACACTATCACATAAACTACACAAATTTCACAAGTGTCACTTTGCCCCGGTCTCCCATACTGCCATTATTTCTACGACAGAGTATAGTTGTGTTGTGTTTCCGTTTTTCGTATTCCATTAGATTTTCCTTATATTTTTAGGGTCCATAAGGATATCAACGTCTCTAAAGCAGCAGGTCCTGATGGTTTCCCGTCCCCCTGTTAATTAAAAGCTGTGCCTCATCCTCGGCTAAACCTCTGCCACAAATAAGAAAAATACAGATAACCATCCACCGTACTTAAAACTGACACCAATTATTGCGGCTAACCGACAACGTCTAACCGACAAACATGTGCTTAAAGCTTTTCTCTCACAAGCCATCTACCAAACTCTCATTTTTCAAGAGAGATGTAAAGATAAAATTGAAAGCAAAAACGGAGGGCTGTGAGAGAGTTCAAAAACAATCAAGTTTAAACAGCGATCGTACGGTACAGTGCTGCAGGGAGAAACATGTAACCATTGTGGCGCTGTATCGTAAGCGTTGTCCCCGGAATAATCTCAAAGAGACATGTTTTTCGCATAGAATCTCTCGCAAAAGCTTCAAAGCTCTTTTTCGAAACAATGTGCTTTCTATTTTAGTTGTTGACTGAACGTCACTGATCCCCATAAGGTCTGGACATCTGGGTTTATCTGTGCCTCTGCGCAAGCTATTCTACTTGTCTTATTCGATAGGAAAATTTCCAACTGTTTGGAAACTAGCTCACGATCAGCCTATTCGCAGAAAGGAGAGGGTAGCGATCCCTCAAATTATCGACCCATTTTTGAATCTATCATTAACTCCAAATTAATGAAGTATCTAGAAACTAATGAACTCATCAACGATTGCCAATATGGCTTCCGAGCTGGACGCTCATCTGGAGACTTGCTAGCTTTTCTTACGGTACGTTGGAACCGTAGTATTCACAATTTTGGTGAGTCCAAAATCATTGCCCTGGATATTTCAAAGGCCTTTGATAGAGTCTGGCATTCTACCCTTTTAGACAAACTTAAAGCACTTGTTCTGTCCCCTCCCCTTCTACTATGAATTGAAAGTTTTTTATCTAATCGCCAAATAAGGGTTGTATTAGATGTCGTAACATCTGAGCCTTATCCTATAAATGCCGATGTGCCTCAGGGCTCTATTATCTCTCCGTCTCTCTTTTTAATTCATTAATGATCTGCTTTCCCTTACTTTCAATCCCATCCGTAGTTTCTCTGATGACAGTACCCTTGGTTTTGCTTACTCCTTTGGCACTTTTACGGACTTTAGAGGGAATGCCGCATGTGTTAAACATGATGGCAAGATTAGATCATTGAATTACAATGTTGACAATATCCTCGCTTGGGACAAAGCGATACGCGTCGAATTCAATGCTTCTAAGACCCTAAGCTATCTCATCTCATTAAAATAAGACCATCACTTAACCACTCCCGTTTCTTTTGATGGAGCATTAATTCCCCATTTACCGTCACTAAACAGACTTGCATTAATATTTCCAGTAAGTCAAGCTGGACAAAGCACATCTTCTCTGCTACCAAAGAAGCATCGAAATGTGTTGGATGTCTGAAAAGGTGTAAGAAATATTTCAGCTCGTCATGAATAGAATGGAATACAATTCCCATATATGGGCTGGTCGCACAGCCTTAGCTTAATTAGATATTGTCCAGAAGACAGCCTTCAAGCTCATTGGCGATATGGCAATTTTTTGTCATATCGACTCGCTTGAGCACTGCCGAAATGTTGGATATCTTTCGCTCCTTTATCGCTACACGCATGGTGAATATTCTGAAAAAATATCTGGTCTGATCCCTTGTAGAATCATTCCTGCAAGCAATACTCGCTCTGAAAACCGCGTACATCCTCTTTGACCCTTCAAATTACTTTCGGCCGTACAGTAAAATTCCGTGATGCTTTTTTATCCCGAACTGTACGAATGTGAAACAGTTTAATATCTTCTGTTTTTTCTCGCGCTTAAATCTGCGAAAGTTTAAGGGTGACATTCATCGGCACCTCTGGCATTCTCCTCATCTCCTTCCTGCCATGCTGTGCTTTGCATTATGGGATATCCGCTGAGCTTGACATAATAATATAAAAAAAAGTCATAATAAACCTGACATTTTCTGCTCGCCACCCATCGAATATTTTGTTTCTTTTTATTAATTTTATTCAACTACCCTTGATTAAAAAGTAAACACCTTTTTGGTAAAAATTATATATTATACAATTCTTTAGTTAACATTTCCATTTGAAAAATCAATTTGAGCCCATGAGTTTCTCTATAGGCGTCATTGCGGCGGAAAAAATGGCATTTAGTTAAATGCAATTGAACCGAGAAGGCTGACTTTTAGATATTGTATAGGGAGGCTTAGAAAAGCTTAACTTGAAATTGTCGACCAAGATTTCCTGTGAGCCATTTGGAAAACAGGCGTAAGTTTTGTATTTTGCGATAACTCGGCTCTACGTCATGATACGAAAATTGCGATTATATACTTTTTAGTTGGTTTTTTACGCTCTACAATTTAGGTTATATGAATTTTTCACCTAGTGTTGATCGTTATTGAGATATCGGACGAGAAAGTAAGAAATTAGGAGACTGAAAATTGGTTTTTGCTGCCGTAGTGAGAGGAGGTTCAACTTATTTTTAGTCACTGATTTAGCGAAGCGGTAGCATCGTAAAACATTTATACATCTTTCCTGGTTATTACCGCCATATAGGACAATGAGGAATTGTTCTCCTGTGGAAGTCAGAACCTCCGGATAATAATTCCACAGCTCTTATTTTTGGCCACATAAATGTCTTTAATCAAAGAATATTTGAAAATAAAAGAATCACCCATTTTCACAAAGTTTTTCAAACACGTACGCTCGCTCCAGAAGTTACGAGACAACTGACTGGAAAAGAAACAGATGTTAAAAACGGACCTCGACTCATTTTCATCTTCTACAACACAAAAACATGTTTGCTGTTTTGTTTATTTATATTGTACTTTAATAATTTCCTCTACAGTCTCCTAATTTTTTACTTTCTGACCCCTTCACATTATGACATTGCAGGTATTAACATGCTCTACGAGTTCGATAATGGACATTTTTTCGGTATATCACGAGTAAAGCAAAAAACAAGTTACAGTCTCTTAAATTCTTACTTTCTCGTCCGATATCTCATCAACGATCAACACTAGGTGAAAAATTCATATAACCTAAATTGTACAGCGTAAGAATACCAACTAAAAAGTATATAATAGCAATTTTCGTATCATGACGGAGAGCCGAGTTATCGCAAAAAACAAAACTTACCCCTTTTTTTCCAAATGGCAGAGATAGCTCATAGGAAATCTTGGTCGACAATTTCAAGTTAAGCTTTTTTAAGCCTCCCTACACAATATCTAAAAATCAGCCTTCTCGGTTCACTTGCATTTTCTAAAGTCTATACTGACTGGACTACTACGTATGAATAAATGTAGTGTACAATCGAGGAAAGCAATTTTGAAAAACATGTTTTCACTTTTTAACTTGATTGTATGACGCGAGATAAAAGTAAAAAGCAAATACTGAATACTATTTATGGTAGTCAACTTAATTTAAATAAAATTTATTTTTTTCACAATTTAACCAACCTGGCTTGAAAAGTCGCTCTTAATATGACTGAAAATAAGGAAACTGAAAGTTGTGATTATAAATCTGTGTTCAAATTTGTCTGCTATACAAATTTTGTATATCCTAAATTCTTCCTTTATGCTGCGGACTAGGGAGACATAAAAAGAGTCAACAAGTGATATTAAAACAGGTGAATATGACTACCTTATCCACCATTAGTATTGTAATTTAACCGAACCAATTATTTAAACATCTCAAAACCCATGGTCGCGATATTATGTTCGTTAGGCTCTTTGATCAGCAACAACAGTAAGTAAAACAAGTTCTGTCCCTCGCCGTCGTCGTTTCTTGTCGGTTGTTTATTGTTGCAATTAATTGAGCGGTTATGATCTTAAGTAGCGATATGCAGCCAATATACTTGGTAGATATAAATAGATTTCTTCTACTAATTCTGTCCTGACATGTTTTTCAGTTTGCTTTATTTAATTTACTCGAATATCCTCGTCTTTTGCCTGCTGTTGTTGTTGCTACTGCTGAGCAGTTTCGTGTTGCCTCTCTTATAGCGTACTGAGCCGTAATTAAAGATTTCTGATTCACCATGACACCTTCAAGTTATTTCAGATTTTATTTATGGCCTATAGTCTGAAGTTCTATATGTTTATATGTAGGGATAATTCTGAGTAGTATACATAGATAATATTCTTGTTGGTATTTTTTTTCAAATTTCACAAGCTCGTCACAATTGTTGGCAGCATTATAAGTATAAAAATTAAAAAAAAAAATTTAATTGTTGTTAATAGGAAACGCTCTTCAGGAGAAAAAAAGGAACTTTTAAACACAAATGTCAGATTACAGAACTTAAGTACATACAGTAAAAAACAATGTCTAAATACAGGAATTCCATATCAAAATGATCAACATTTTCAATTTTTCGTCCCGGCCTCCTCCGATTTCGATGAAACTTTCAGAATTACTTAAATATTAAAAAATACCCGCATTTTTTTGTTTAGCCAGCCGACTTCAGATCTTGGATACAGGTTGACTCAAATTTTAACGTTTTCACTGTGGACGTGTTTTTTAATTAATTTGCTGATTACTTGGGATCGAGTCATTTGATTCTTTTGTGCGATATTTCAAATTAAAGACAGTGGCGCTTTCCAAAAATAGTTGAAAAAAAATGGATTTTGACCCTCCTCGGAAGAGAAAGCACTCCCTAAATTTGTTTTTTTTTAAATGCACTAATAATAATACATATTTTTACGAGCGTGGCCTTAGTTCGTTATTTAAAACACAATATTTCAGATATAATTGAAAAGTTCTTCATTTATTTAACTTCACTGTTTACTTTTATAACATTCACAAATAATTATCAAATCAACTCTTTAGTTATCGCTAGATGACACTAACCTAAAGCTGTTTGTATTTCCAACAGATGTCGCTTGTGTCACTTTGTGGCGCGTAATAATATCATATTGTGAAAATAAATGAAACTATCTTAATCTCGATCCCATCATTATATTGTTACGTGCAATAGAAAGAGACAACTGGTGACATCTACTGGCAATAAACAACTTCAGGTTCGGAGAGTAAATGACTTCAGGTTCGGAGAATCGATTATGAAAGTTCAGGAATAGAACAAATAGAATGGTCAAGAAGCTTTTGGAATAGAACACTCCAGAATAATCCGGAGTGTTTCTAGGGTATAAATATAACAGTTGTCATCGCCCGAAAAAGAGTCTTGTTTTAGACGTTGCAGTGTTAAGAAGCGAAAGCAATAAAGAAGCGATAGTGTGTAATTAGATTGCGATAATTGAAAGTACAGTGTTAGCGATAATTAGAGTTGAGTTGATTAAATAAATGTTTGTGAACTTTATATGATTTAAGTGTAATAAAGAACTTATATATTAATTATTTAATATTGTGTTTTAAATAACGAACCAAAGGCCACGCTCGCAACAATTGGTGTCAGAAGTGGGATATATTTGAGAAATAAAGTGGTGGCAATTGACTGAAATATTAAAAGTGTGATTAATTTTGTGGAATTGTGTTAAATTTTAAAAGTTCTGGAAAATAATTTATATTCAACTGTGAGTGAATTACTACAGTAATTGGGCGCAAAGTGGAGGAGCTTCGAATACAGGATTTGAAAGTGGAGCTAGGGAACCGCTCATTACAAACGACAGGTGCAAAGAAAGTTCTAGTCGAGCCACTTAGACAAGCTTTGATAGCGGAAGGAAAGAATCCTGAGACATTTGTTTTCGAAGAGAACTTGGAAGGAACCGAATTTGAAGAAGAGCCTGAGATGAAAATGGAACAGCTTTTGAGTATTTTAATGAGCAAAATGGAAGCCCGTTTTGATGAACAAAAGAATTCTCTCGAGGAACAAAAGAATTCTCTGGAAATACGTTTAGAAGAACAGAAGAAATCTATGGACGAACAAAAGAATTCTCTGGAATCACGTTTAGATGAACAGAAGAAATCTATGGACGAACAAAAGAATTCTCTGGAATCACGTTTAGATGAACAGAAGAAATCTATGGACGAACAAAAGAATTCTCTGGAATCACGTTTAGATGAACAGAAGAAATCTATGGAAGCCCGTTTTGATGAACAAAAGATTGATTTTGAGGAACAAAAGAAATCTCTGGAAACCCGTTTGGACGAACAAAAGATCTCTTTGGAGAATTGTCTAGAAACTCGTTTGGAGGAACAGAAGACTTTACTGAAAAACTCATTAGACGAACAAAATTTGAAAATTGAAGGAATCGAGCAGGAAGTGGCGGAAGCTCAACAAAAAGTCACCGAGCAGCTTGACAGTTTTAAATCAGATCTGGAAAGAATAAAGCATCGTCAGCCTCTAAGCGGAGCAACTGAAATATCCGGTGCAGGTAGAATGAAACCTCCCATAATTGATGGACAAAATTCGTGGCATATCTTCAAGAGACAATTCGAGGCAGCTTCAGAGGTAAATGGATGGAATGATGAAGACAAAGCTATAGCTCTGGTGTTAGCACTTCGAGGTCCTGCGTCAGAACTCTTACAAACTGTACCGATTGAAAATCAACGTAATTACTCTTCATTAGTACAGGCGATAGAATCACGTTACGGAGATGAGCACATGCAGCAAGTATATCGCCTACAGTTGCGCAACAGGATTCAAAAACATGGCGAATCACTACAACAACTGCAGGCAGATGTAGAAAGATTAGCGCATCTGTCATACTCCAGCGTGAATGCGGATTTTCTCAATGAAGTGGCGACGGAGGCATTTGTGAACGCTATTACAGATCAAAATTTACAACAATCATTGAGGCTAGCAGGAAAGAAATCAACAGCAGAAGCACTAGCCTATGCATTAGTGTATGAATCCGCCAGACAAGCTTCGCGGAGTGCAGTAAGAATGAGAGACATTTCGGTGGACGAATGTACTTGTAATAGAATGCAGTCATCCCAGAGCTCACCTTTGCGGGGTATCCTTCGATGCTGGAATTGTAATAGAACAGGACACCTACAAAGAGACTGCAGAAAACGCCGACGAGTGGAATCTCTAGATGAAGAGAGGAAAGAGGAATTGCAAAGATATCAAGCTGAGCAGCAGACTTGCAATAGATTGCAGTTATCACTGAGCACCCCTTCAGGTAGTGTTCTTCGATGTTGGGATTGTAATAAATTAGGACACCTTCAAAGCGACTGCAGGAAACGCCATCGAAAGGAATCAACAGAAAAGAAAGGGAGAGAAGAATGTCCAAATTGGCGAGCTAGAGAGCAAACTATTCTTAGGGAGACTAGAATCCAACCTTATGGCTTTGAGAGCCAACACAGGAAAGGACGTATCCATGGAAATGCAGAAGCCTTGGTACAACGTCAGTGGGAACCTGAATGTAAGCATTACGGCTGGGAGAAAGGAAATGAGAAAACAGCTACTATACAGTTGGTAACTGTGGAGCCATCAACAGGTTGGGACATCGAGAGTTTGCAAACAGCGCAACGAGAGGATCCGGACATATCGCCTATTCTTGCTTGGAAAGCAGACATAGAAAAACCAGAATGGAAGGATATTTCGAGGATGAGTGAAAAGCTGAAAAGCTACTGGGCTCAATGGAATTCTCTTCATATTGAATGCGGTATATTAAAACGCAAGTGGGAAGCACCTAACGGTAAATCGCTCCGAATGCAAATAGTCGTGCCGGCATCAAATGTCAACGAGGTTCTAGGTAAAGTGCATCTTGGAGCATCTGGAGAACATTTGGGAGTGAATAAAACAATTTCTAAAATACGAGAAAAGTTTTATTGGCTACATATGCGGGAGGATGTAGAAAAGTGGTGCCGCAGTTGCACTGTGTGTGCTTTTTACAAAGGGCCGCCACGTAGCAGCAGAAAGGAAATGTACAAGTGTCAGAGCCCCATTGAAACTGAGAGCGAAATTAGCAGTAAGTACCCATCGGATGAGGACACGCTATGACTTACGCGCTAATTCCGCAGGATTTAACGAAGGTGATCTTGTTTGGCTGTACAACCCGAAACGACGTAAGGGACGTTCTCCAAAATTGCAACAACACTGGGAAGGACCATATTCAGTAGTAACTAGAATTAATGACGTGGTATACAGGATTCAGCGTGGCACAAGAGGCAAGCACAAAATTGTTCATTTGGACCGCTTGTGTCAATACTACGAGCATCAAGACCGTGGACCACCTGTTGTTCGGGACGAACAAGTTTAAGAAGGGGGCAGTGTTACGTGCAATAGAAAGAGACAACTGGTGACATCTACTGGCAATAAACAACTTCAGGTTCGGAGAGTAAATGACTTCAGGTTCGGAGAATCGATTATGAAAGTTCAGGAATAGAACAAATAGAATGGTCAAGAAGCTTTTGGAATAGAACACTCCAGAATAATCCGGAGTGTTTCTAGGGTATAAATATAACAGTTGTCATCGCCAGAAAAAGAGTCTTGTTTTAGACGTTGCAGTGTTAAGAAGCGATAGTGTGCAATTAGATTGCGATAATTGAAAGTACAGTGTTAGCGATAATTAGAGTTGAGTTGATTAAATAAATGTTTGTGAACTTTATATGATTTAAGTGTAATAAAGAACTTATATATTAATTATTTAATATTGTGTTTTAAATAACGAACCAAAGGCCACGCTCGCAACAATATCAAGAATTTGTAGATGCTCAGCTCTTAGTTTAAGAGATACAATTTTTTTTATTAGCGTCTCATTTCATACGAAAATTTTAGAATGTACTCCGAAAAATGATTTTGTTTTTATTGTTTTTAGATATCTTAATGAAATATATATTTAAAAAGTATTATAATAATAGTTCTGTTTTATTATTTCATAAAATTTATAATTTTATTTTTAAACAAAACAAGTATTCTTTAACACTAGCGCTATTGTTTTTTTATTTGTTTATTTATTTAGTTTTATTCACTTTACACAAACAACATTCGTAAAACATTTTTCTATCTACTATTTACTTTAATTTCAAAGCTAGAAATGAAACTATCTTAATCTCGATCCCATCATTATATTGTTACGTGCAATAGAAAGAGACAACTGGTGACATCTACTGGCAATAAACAACTTCAGGTTCGGAGAGTAAACGACTTCAGGTTCGGAGAATCGATTATGAAATCTACAGGAATAGAACAAATAGAATAGTCAAGAAGCTTTTGGAATAGAACACTCCAGAATAATCCGGAGAGTTTCTAGGGTATAAATATAACAGTTGTCATCGCCAGGAAAGGAGTCTTGTTTTAGACGTGGCAGTGTTAGCAAGCGAAAGTAATAAAGAAGCGATAGTGTATGTAATTAGATTGCGATAATTGAAAGTACAGTATTAGCGATAATTAGAGTTGAGTTGATTAGATGAATGTTTGTGAACTTTTATATGATTAGAGTGAAATAAAGAACTTATATATTAATTATTTAATATTGTGTTTTAAATAACGAACCAAAGGCCACGCTCGCAACAATACTTTCCGATAGATACAAAAATTGGATGAGCTGGCACGATGTACATATGTAGGTATGTCATATGCAGAACTTGAACTGAACTCCTCTGACTAATTTCAGTTTCAAGAAATTAATATTAATGTATAATTTGATTATTGTGTTGGATAGGCTCTGTTTGACTTTTACTAAATCAAGATGGATGCGTGTTTCTGTACAATATTACCACAAAATGTAATTTATACGTTTACCCAGGTTTTAGAGATTAACGAGGTCTATACCCTTGCTACTGGGACAAATATATTAGAGTTATTTATGAAGACTAATAAATGCAATGAACATTTTCTAAATTATAGTGCTATGCAATAATTATTATGATATCATTTCAATATAACTCCTAACAGAAGAACAGTTCAATTTAGATTGCAAAATAGTTAATATGAAATAAATATTAAAATAGATATAATATTGTCAACGCAATAGGCAATTCAAAAGTACCACAGGTTTATTCCTGTAAATGACAATAGTGTTAGTGTTGATGAATACTCGTTTTGTAATAAAAATAAAATTATAAATTTTATGAAATAATTTAACAGAACCATTATTATAATATTTGTTTAACACATATTTCATGTATCTAATTTCTATTCTCTTCCGGAGGGGGTCAAATATCCAAAATTAATATTTTTTAACTCGTTCTGTACTGTTATATTTTTTTATGAAAAATATAAAGTCTTAAGATTAATTTGGCATTTAAATCAGAAAAATTGGTTGCTCCGTTCTCGAGATATGATTTTTTGAAAATGACGCCTTCATCGTAAAATCATGAAATTTCTAACCCTATTGGGGGGAGGCATGGTAGGGGTAGCAAAAATAATCGTGTGAGCTATTTTGGTATTCCATACAAACTGTAAAAGTTTTATCCAAAGCGGAGATGGTCGCGTTGTTAATAATATTCAGTCCTGAGGTGAGCCACATAGAGATGTAAATTCCACCCATGCGGAACACATTCGCCAAAAGTATTTAGCGCCGAAAGGATTAAGGACCAAATAAGAGAGATTAGTGTCTGAGCTCAAAGAGGTTTTGGAACATTGTCTTTTCGGAATAAGAATAATTTTTTGATAATTTTTAGTAATTGAGGAATCGATTTTTATTGTTGATTGACCCAATTAGAGTGGCAAAGTGGAGGAGAGTGAAATATTAGTTGGCAAAAGTGCTGCTTTACTGTTCAGATGTTATAATAATAGCAGCCCTAAGTTCGAAAATGGACGAATTCGGCAACTTTTTCGTAGAGTTGCCATTTAGATTTATTTCTATTATATCAGTATGTTGGGAAATTTATTGAGAAATACGTTGTACCTAGAGTTTTGGTTACAAAATTTTCATACAGATCCTAATTCAAGGAAATACAACTGACGTTATGTCGTTGATCTGAATACAGGAATAAGTATTTTTTACAACTGTATTGGACTTTAAAATAGTTGTTTTCGTTTTCATATAAATTCAATGCCAACGTGTTTAGGTGGCTATTTCCCATTCCTATATCTTCTATATGCATGAAAATGGTTGCAACACTCGGATTGGTATGTCATAAGTCACTTGCAGAACGGGCAAGACGGAAACGACTATAAATTCACAATTAAGATTTTCTTTCAGAGTTGTGTATATATGTGTATCGAAAAAGGCGATGAAATTACTAGAGACAATCGAAATTTTTTTAGTTCTGACTGGATCATAAGATAATTAATCCAACGGCAATCGCATTGAAGTAGTTTGGCCTTTATAAGCTTGCGTACCACTCCCTATTTCAAAATGGGTATTCAATTTCAATCAGATGAGAAATTATACGCACATTTCTTAGTACCTTCGAAACATATCTGACTGTAGTACAAAGAGAATAGATTCCACGATACCTCTCCATCTCAATAATATTGTCAAGATCAACGAGGTACATACATGCTATTACAGTTCTTACTTTGCACTACAAGTATAATCGTCCAACTCGCGCTAAACCCATAAGTTATGTTTTTTTCTTTATCGTATGTACGTAGATACATGAACATATGAACATTTTATTCAACAAACAAACAAAAAGGAACCGAAAATATTTGCAAAATTCATCTTTATAATAATATTAGTTTCACATAGACTCCTTATTTCTAGCAAGGTTTATTGTTTCACATAAATACGCCGATCGCGGTGAGATAAAGTAATTGAACAAAGTAAACGAAGTTTTTCCACTATGAGTTCATGAGTGGAAGTAAAGAATTTCCTGCGGCCTCCACATCCAGGCGTATCAAGATACAAGACCTCATAAATATATTTGTTCATTCGTATTCACGTTAAATTCTAAGCGGTAAGTATATATTTATTTATGAATTTATCTAAGCCGTGGAATTTTATCGCAGGGTGCACACAATTTATGGGTTTGGTATAGAGAATACCTGTGCCTGATGAATGAGATAATCAAGCAATTAAGCCTCCTGCCTAACTGAAACTGTTTAAACTATAGAGAGAGAGAAAGAGAACAGTGAAAATAGCTTCTGAAAATAGCTTACGTTTATCTAAATCGACTCCAAATTAGTTGGAGTGGTTTTTTTAGTTCATCGCTTAAATTTTTTCAGCATACTGACTGCTTTCATGGAAGTGAATTTGGACTTATATTTTAGAAATAAACTAAATTTTAAGTTACTGGATAAAAATATATAAAGAACCATTTAATTGTGACAATTCAATTACAAGTTTGATTTTTTCATGAAAACCTTTAATTCAGTGTAAAATCAATTGTTAGGTGCATATTAACTCTTTTGTGGGTTTCGGATTGTATTCGTGTATGGGAATATTTTGGAACTAATATTGTAAATGTATGTACGACGGCGTACTTTAAGCTTTCAAACTTTAAATATACAGTTTTAGTTTTTAACATATCCTGTTAAACATTATTTTGATATCCACTGTGCCCTAAACTGCACTACTGAAGTTTAAAATGGCAAATGTACATACATATGCATAAATTTGGATCAGTTTGTAATTTGTTAATTGTTAATTGGCATGTTTCTCATAAAATCTGCTTTTATATCGCGTTCGACATATAATTGAAAGAGTTTCAACGGAAAAATATAGACATCAAAAGGATTTTTATAATCAACGTTCGTTAGAATACATTTCCAATTCTGTAAGCAACATGAAAAACATAGAAATAAAAACTGGGTAGTTTTGAACAAAAATAGCTCGTACTTCGAACTATGCGCAGATATTATCATTAGCAACAGGAAAATGGACCAAAAATGTCGCAAAGCTCAGACAAGAAATTGTGAGACTATGCAATCGGGCACCGGTCCTGGGATAATTATAGAAAATCTTTCAATAATTATACATAAAAAAGGGATTAAAAAACCTAAGGCAAAACCTGGAAAAAGTGCCAATCTTCATAAAATTTTCGAAAAGCAGTTCTAATCAAGTTGGGCTTATGGAAAACCTAATGGCACCGGCTTATGGAAAACCTAATGGCACCTACGCAGAAACAGAAAGACAGACGCTGCAGCTACTAGCCCGCACTCGTTTACAAAACTTAGTTGACGTGAGCTCCGTAATAAATTCCTATACTGAAATCAACCTCAGATAACTGTAGAATACCGTCAAAAATTTCTACACCAAATACGATCAGCTGGGCGAACCACATAAATGGATCACTAAAGGGGAGCTTATTAAATTAGAAAGCATTTGATGGTAAAGTCGTGCACAGAAATTGGGCCAAAAGTAAAACGCAAACAAATACAATTGCTTTCATATAGATAAAAAGAGGCAGAAAATAACTGGAAAGTCCTACCCTGTTTGGTGAAACAGACGGCTAAATTTCTAGAGCTAACTCCAGACTATAAGAGCAACTGGAATGATCACTCTAAGCGAGTCATCGAGGAACTGTAGAAGCTTTCTGGGGAAAACTTAGGGAATGAAGCCCAGCATAGCCAACTTAATGTACTTAGCAATAGCTAGGTCAGTTGACAGAAATACTAAAAGACCCCACCCTCAGCATTTTGTTAGAAGATGACATAACTCTGAAGTATCTACCTATAACTTTTGACATTCTATTTAAAGTACTCTTTTCAGGGCATACATTCAGAGTCAAAAATGCCCGAACTTGAAACAGCTCTGTTCAGTGTCACTTTCATTTGTATTAAGCAAAGCAATTGTGTGGCGTTTTTTACTTACTTACATCGGTCATAACCACTCCTCTTGGATTTGGTTTATACATTGTTTAAAAATACACAATAAATACTTTTAAAAAGCTTTCAAATTAAAAAGACAGCCGAACTTGTCCAACGTAAACAGACGAATTTACCATTTAAAAAAAATTAGAAAGCTCGAAAATTTACTAAATGAAAAAGTAATAGATTTAGCCAGCATTTAGCTCATTTGACACACATCCTTAGTCATAATTTAGTGAAACTCATTTCCACACCACCGTAGTGATTGAGTTAAGGCGCGTTTTGTTTTTCGTGCTATCCCTAATAGACCTGTGTCCTCATTGCATTTGATTTTGTATCTTGAAGATATTTGTTTTGTTGACTGACCGGTAATAAATGTATATCGAAATAAAGATAGCAGGCGCTCGATAAGGTTATCAAGAAATTCATTTGTAGATTCTAAGTTTCTTTTACAATTTCGACCGATCTGTAGATGTCCATTGGCTAATAGATCAGTCAGAAGGGGTTTGTGCCCTACAAAAGGTAAAAGGTGGGGTAGTTGTGATTTTTGTATATGTTATTCAGTTCCTGGCCCCGATGAAAAATCCAAGTTTAGACCCTTGGGCGGGGTCCGCGCGGTCCGCCATCTTGAATTAAAGGTACCAAAAGTTGTGTTTTTTTTTCAAAATAATTCCTCAACGGTTGATTCTACGGCAAAAATTTAAAAATATAAATTTGAAAAAGACCAAATTCCCTACAGTTTTTGTATAAACACTTTTTTTGTAAGTGTAATGTGTAACGAGCTACACTTGCAGCCAAAAAAATGTATACATATAGTACCATTCATACAGGGTGTTCGTGCATTGTCGTCCATAGGACCGGAAGTGATAGTAGTAACCTAGTCAAACAGAAAGTTGTATGGCAAGGGGGGAGCGGCATCTCAACCGTTTAGGAGTTACAGGGTGATTAAACAAATTTGGTAGTCTTTCACAAAATGCCCTGTGTTTTAAAAAGTACAAAGTGTACGATCACTTACAGAGCTCATTATATGCAGAACTTCATGGCCTTTCCAACGACTATTCGACCAGTCCTGTATTCTTCTCCCCTCAGGACTAAATTGGCAACCCCTTCTTGGTGTTGTCATATAAAAATTTAGGTATTTTACGTATACTGTGAAAAGGATCAGTTCTAGACATTTTTATTGTACTAAAAACTAGTTTAGAATATGAAATCCTATAAAATTGGTTATAATCATTATTTCTGTTCGACGAACCGTTCTAGAAATATATGCGAAAAACCACTTCACTTTATCCCTAATTTCAACATCAACAACGTCTTTATTCATGTTAATATCTGCATCATCAAACTGTTGTCGATGTTGGATATCATCTGCCCTTGGCCTTG
This sequence comes from Dioctria linearis, assembly GCA_963930735.1. Lineage (NCBI taxonomy): Eukaryota > Metazoa > Arthropoda > Insecta > Diptera > Asilidae > Dioctria > Dioctria linearis. Next base: position 199,943,201 of record OZ005741.1, on the reverse strand, counting down.
ATGTACCTTCCTGAACTCAGAGCCAAAGTTTTGAGTTAAAATAATCTGCGGGATTTTTTCAATCATCCAAGGCTTTTAATCTATTGAACTTGATTAGGCTTAAGACCAGTTTTTGAAACGGCACCGAATTTCTTCAAACTTTGCACACTACTCCCTTTTTACTCACAAATCACAAATATGAAATCAAAATTGCGCGGGAAGTTATAGTTTCTGAGATAATCGACTTTAAAATTCCCGAACTTTGTACTGCAATTCACAACACAATTTGACATTCTCACAATTAATTAACTCTTCTTCTTCTTTTTAGTAACAAGTATACAAGTAGTATAAACATACCTTCCGAACATTCGGGTTACCAGCATTGCGTTTTTTTATTCATTCCAAATATTCAATTGATGTGTAGTACAGCATTTAGTTAGAATGGAATAGAAAAACATTATTAACGAAACACACACACACATACACACACACTAACGGGTACATGGAGGCACCCTAGTCCTAACATGATGGAAATGTACACATGTTATGATTTCCTCGATGAATTCCTGTACACCTACTTTCATGCACGATCATTTTCCCGCTGAGAAACAAACTAGCTCACAAATATATAGTAGGACCATTCGTTTGCAGGCTTGGTGTAGTCCGCAACTACACTCAACTACACCAAACCATTCGTTTGTAAGGTGTACACTAGATTGAATTACCATCCCACACGAGTATTTTTGATGCAGTAAACATACCGGTTTTCTAGGGAAGAGGTGAAAAGTGGCGAAGAAATATCTCTACACTTTGGAGAGATATCTCTTTGCTTCTTCTCACGTCTTCCTCAGAAAACCTGCATCAGGAATACTCGTGTGGGATGACCCATTCGTTTGCTTGTCAAAATGTGGTGTAGTGTACTGTGAGTGTAATTTTTCTGCACCATCGAAATTATGGTTGTAACCCGGGGGCTACACGAGATAGTACAGCTTGCATGCAACTTGCCCATACTTCTTGCACATGTAATTCCTACTGCCATGCAGGCAGCTCAACCTTCAGCGAACTTCCATGATGAAAAATCATAGCAGCTGAGGTGATAGTAATTTGACATTATACAGTTTTCAAGATGGTGGAAAAGAAATGCTGTGTAATAACCGAAATTAATGAATTGAGTAAAAAACAAGAGCGCTCAGTAATTTAAATAATTTAATTGATTTGTGATAAAACAACCAAATAAATGTACTCAAACAACTAAATATAATCAAGTGTTTTTAAACAACAAAAAAGGAATACAAAATATTTATATCTACGCGTTTTACCATCACTTCATTCGTTTGCGGGGACAGCAGTGAAAAACAGCTGATTTCTGGTGCTGGTGTAGAAATACACTTGACAAATCTGAGTTACACTTTCACCAAAGCGAACGAATGGACCTAGTTACTGTTATGTGGGTGGGTGCCTGGATACAGCAACATTGCAGGCAATACAAAGCATACCAATTACTATAGAAAAGCATCAAAATTTAAGCTTTATGAAACCTTTCTGCGGGCTCCCGACTAATGTAGCTCAGAACTGCTATACATGTGGTTAACAATCTAAGCCTAAATCTACTTGAGGACAAGCAATGGTTATATACAATTAAAGCTATTAGCATATGTAGATATACATATAACCGTTCTAGAAAGAAATGCCCAAAACCAATTTAATGATCTATTAACTTGAATATTTTTAAAACCGGAGGTCTGACTAGATTTACATTTACGGGGTATTTATCTAGAGCGTATCGCCAAAAATGGTCTTACACCAATTTCATGTTTTATAGAAAAAGGTGTCGTAAATTAATACCTTGCTTTGTATTTATTATCGAAACAATACTTAACATGAAAACAAATACGTACTTCATGAACGTAGACGGGGCAGACCAAAGTCAAGATCTTTATGTTCCTACTGAAAGAATTAAGGCACCTATACTGCAATGCATATTGGCGGATAACTATGAACTAGTTTAGACGGAGTAGTTAGTACATGCCCACTCGAAAATGAAAATTGTGGTATCACTCAACATTCCATTTTTATCTAAACAATTCAAGCCATACGTCGATTGTTCACGATTCAAAATTCTATCAGTTTATGCAGTGTGGATTCCCTCGTTCGCTCAACGTATGTTATATGTACAAAGTGTATGGTCTTCCAGTGAGCTTGTTTTGCTTACTGGTGGAGCTATTATACATACATAATTCATACCTATATACATTTATTCATGCGAAAATAATTTAAAGGAATAGGATTTGTGACATCAACGAAAGAGTGATGGACGAAGTGGAGAAAGTATAATAGGGTCATGCCATAAAAAATCTATTGGATTTCAACTCGACCATCACCAATTTCGTTCTTCTTTTACTGAAAGCTAAGAGATATGAGATAAGAATTCTATTATGTTTTTTGCCCTGCGATGCATGTGGTCTCTAGCTTATTTTAAACATAAAATTATATAAAAAATTCCTTTAATAAGAAAAAATCGAGAATAATAGAAATATCATTTATCCATGAATATCTCAAAAGATATTATTATTATGAGCATGTTGCTAGTAAATTGTTAAATTCTTAAAGTTGGGATCGCGAAGAGAATTATATTGTCGTCAATAGAGGTGTGGCCATTTTCGAAAAAAAAAAACAAAAAAAAATCCATACAAATTTCTTGTGTTTTCCTTGATCCCGTAAAATTTTATCACCAAGGACACATAATTTGTTTTCGTCTAAGATGTCAACGGTCCTTATAAAAAAAAACATTGTCTCAATAACTGTTCCGTTCAAAATTTATTACTATTTACATATATATGTACCATATAAATGTGGAAAAGTTTAATTTTCAGAGCACAAAAGTGTTCTACGGGTAACGTAAGATGCACATACTATATGTACAAATATGTATGAAACAGAAGAAAAATGTATTACAATAGGCCTATATGCCATATACGAGTATACCAATCTCAATATTCCAAACTACAGGTCTATTCCTAGCGTAATCTCGAACGCATACATACATTTCAGTTTACTTACCAGCAAAAATTACAATAAGAAAATGATAAAAAAAAAGTTAACTATCGTCTATTGCAGCCATATTATTTATTTTTCATAAAACGTGAAATAGGTCTACTTAGCAAGAGGTTGATCCTTAATCTAATTAATAGTACGATTCCAATTCATATGTCTTTTTTTTTATTGTCAAGGCAATTAGAATGTGAGTTGCATTGACGATCAAATTACGCGTAAACCTTTTACTTAGTTCACTCTTACCAGAAAAATAATATTGTATCAATAGATAATAGTAGCACGATACAGTAGTTTCATTGTGTCAAAATTGCTGGGAAAGAACTAGATAAAATCGTCAACTTTTATAAATTTTTATTAGAAAAATGTACAAGCTTTTAAACTGTTAACAAAAAATACTGCATTATCTTAACTCTTCTTGTCTTTATTACATGGCAGTAACTCTCTAATCTGGGGGTTACACGAGAGAGTACAGCTTAATGTAATCCCTACTGCCATGCAGACAGCTCAGCTTTCAGTGAACTTGCATGATGAAATTCATGGCAGCTGAAGTGATAGTAATTTGACATTATACAGTTTTTAAGATGGCGTAAAAGAAATGCTTGAGAGTAATTAATAAATTTATACAGGGAAAACGAGATTTTCTGGGATCATTTGCATTACATCATTTACCAACACCATCCTCTTCCTTTTTTCTTCTGTTTTTCCGATTCTGTTTCTTCCTTTATTACTAAAATTTCCGACATACATAAGACTTTACGTCTCAATGAAATTTTTTAAATGAAAGTGCATGTAGTATGATAAGACAACAACCGAACTTCCTTCTGCTGTCAAATTTAAAATCGGGTGGGAAGGGAGGCTTGCATGCAAGCTATACTATCTCGTGTAACCCCCGTGTAACTACAAGCTTTCAATTACATTTTTCACAAGCTCACATCTCTGCATTCATCATGATTCATTTAGACGAAAAAAAAATGTTTGTTTTTGACTCTTTAAAATGGGTGTGTCTGTATTTTTAAACTGATTTCCTGTATGCTTAATTACCAATTACTAACTTGAGCAATAAAGACTCAAACTTAAGCTTTGCCTAATTTTTCATATCATGCGCAGAATTCAACAGCTTGCTTAATTTTACTCCACCAATGGAAATGTGCTTGAGGCTTGGTCACTTGGAATGATAGGGGTGGTCGTGATAAACAATTTTCATCATCATAAGATTGTCATATAAAACTTAAAAAGCTCAAGGCCTTCACTTTAAATATAACCTTGTATAGATATTTTGCTAAAATTTTTACATTTATACGTATGTAATGCAATTTTCAACAAGACGATGCTATAACATTCATCGATTTGGAAATTTTATAATGCAGTAATACATATAATAAGCAATTTTAACATAAGATGAGTATGCAATCATATCAAATGTATGTATGTAATTTGAGTAAAACATATTCACTTTTTGTGTTATTCGTTTAAAAAATTTACGATTATTTATTACGTAATATTACACCCTCCAAAATGTACACAATAGACGTAAATTTACGTCAAAAAGTTGTAGGCAAATACATCTATGCGTAAATAAAAAAAAATATGGAAATATGTAACTGTATACACATTAACGTAATTTTAAAACTAATATGGTAATTTTTAATTTATAAATTTGTTACCATGATTATAGTATGTGCTACGAAATATCCTTTAATACAAATTAGTGTATAATACCATGGATGTCTAAAGTAAAACAAAGTGAAAAATATCGTTCAATTTTCGATAGTTTCTTTCAATACGTGCTCACTTGTGTGAAATATTCAAAAATGTAATGCTAGAGATGAGTGGAGAACATCCTAGTGTTAATAAGCAACAGGTAAAAGAGGTAAAAAAAAAGTTGCCATTAAAAATTGTTTACCATATTTTATGGAAAGGTCCATCTTGGAAAAAAAAATTTGATGTGGGCAAATAACAATTTCAGGTAAATTATACTAGAAAAAATATGAACATGGAAAAATGACAACACAATATATTAGATACAAATCATTTTATTCCCGACAGCAGATTACTGTAAAGCCCGTACAAAATGAGAGCAAATAAATTTTATGGAAAAACAAAAGTGTTTGGTTACATTTAGAACTTTTGTTGTGTAAAAATGCTTTCAAATGAAATTTTACAGACTGAGGGAAAAAGCTTTCAAGTAAATGAAAATGGAATAAATGAAATTAATGAAATTAATATGCAATATATGAAATTATTAATTGTGTTCGGTTGTGTGTGGAGTTGGGAACGCAACTAGCACGGACTTTAAAAAAAAAATTTCTAAAATGGGATAAATCGGGTAACTCCTTCCTGAGGTTGCCATACACAAATTTCGTTTTTCACTATATATTTGGGCACTGCCTGAGAAACGTTTCGTCGTAGAGAACTGACATTTTGTACGCAGCGTTTTCATAAAAAATGTAAATACAATTTAACAAGTAAAAATCTAGCTTATGATTGATACGTTAGATGAATGCCCGCATGTAATTTCGTATGGTCCCATCTGTGCAAGTTTGATTTTTAAAGTGGCTTTTCGCAAATATGTATTACTAGCACGGTTCGTCGGACAGTAAAAATGATTATTAGCAATTTCATAGGATTTCATATCCTGAAGAGCTTTTTAGTATAATAAAAACGTCTAGGACTGACCGTTTTTACAGTATACGTAAAAAACCTAAATTTTTATATGGCAAAACTAAGAAAGGTTTCCCTCATTTAGCCTATCTTTGAAATTATATTTACCTCTCTACGAAAACACCAAGTAGGTAACAAATTTCAGTTGTCTAGGTTGACGCGTTCTCAAGCAGTATTCGAATATATGTATATAGGGAAAAACGAAATTTTTGTATGGCAACCTCACGAAGGAGTTATCAGATTTGTCCCATTTTCTAACTTAGTATTTTTTTTTAAAGCCGCTGTGTAAAATATTTCAGCTCTCTAAGTACACATGCCCTCGAGTTATCGTGAGGGCAGACGGACGGGCAAACATGCAAAAATCAAAATATCTTTTAATATTATGGATGGCTAACCAATCCATTTTTCTCTACTATTTATTATTTCTATGTGTTACAAACAAAATGACAAACTTAGTATACCCTATGATTTCCTTATCTAGGGAATAAAAATCGAATAAATCGGGCAGCCCCTTATTGATGTTGCCATACAAGAAAAAATAATTATTATATATATATATTATTATTATTATATTTCATAGGATTTATTATTTTGAAGAAGTTTTTTTCAATACAATAAAAGCGTCTAGGACTGATCGTTTTCACAGTATGCGTAAAAAACAGCATACTGTGAAAACGATCAGTCCTAGACGCATACTGTGAAAACGATCAGTCCTAGAAGCTTTTATTGTATTGAAAAAAAATTCTTCAAAATATAAAATCCTACGAAATTGGTTATAATTATTTTTTCTCTCCGACGAACCGGTCTAAAAATAGATGCGAAAAATCATTTTAACAATCAAACTTGTACAGAGGGGTAACCATATGAATTATGTGGGGGCATTCATATAGGGTATCGCAAGAATTGGTCTTATACCAATTCTAGCTTATTTTCTTATTTGAAATGAAAATCGAGTATCGACTTATATTAAACGCAAAAATAGGCTTACTTCGTATATTTGGTGAACAAAATTATTGAAAATGCCCGAACGAAATTTAGAAATCTTAGAGGAAGGAATGAAAATGTGGTCCCTAAGGTTTTAGTGGGTACGCACAAGAAATATGATACGGATATACCATATTTCTTGCCTCTAATTTACGTAAAACAAATCCACCACAAGTTTTCGTTATGTTTGCGCATTCAACTATGTACATACACTCTGATGGTAAAAAACTACTAAGTTTTTCATTTTCTCCAAGTATTTTAATAGATTTTGAAGCACGTAATATTCGTTATGTAAATTTAAAAAATCCATTTCATGTCATTTCAATAATAAACGCCTTTCCTTGTCTTGTACATAATAACAGCATTCTTCAGTGACACTTGGCTTCTTATTTACAGCCACGAAGATAGATAAACGGTTGAAATTCCCTTCAATTATTTAAATATAAAATTAACGAAAAGTAAAAAAAAGAAGAATTCATTTCAATTATAACAAACCTTTATCGCGGTTTGATTCTCTTCAGTATGTTTTTCTAATAGTTATGATCGGTGTACAAAAATATTTCCTCCGCACTTTTACTTTTTTGAAAAATCTTTGTTGCATTATTGCAGTGTCTGTCCGCATTTAGTCTTGCAACCAATTATTCGTGGTTAGCATCCAATGCTTTTTTTTCCTCCTCAACCAATTGTGGAATGCAACCCGTAATACTACTCTCGGTTCTGCTAAGAATTCCTTTTTTTTCTGTTGATTCGAGCAGGTGTTCATCTTGTTGAATCTCACATATATGCCCTGCAATAGAAGACTCGTTTGCTATTTTTGTGATATTGATAAACTAATTGCTTCGTGGTGTTGTGTCTTTATGAAAAAATTTTTAATTGTATAAATTTTTTGCATTTTAATATTAATTTACGTTCATTACAATAAATACATAGTTATAAGATATGTATTAACTCTCCAGCGTCTGATTACGATAAAAAGAAAATGCAAACGGATTTCTTCATTGTTCGTAATGAGTAGAGCATACCTTTGTTAATTTGGTTATCGTAATTGTTTCGATTGTTACTCCTAAGATGAATGCACTTCTCTTCTAATACCCGAATCCGTCAACCTTTAAGAGATTTTTGTTGCTGACCCCATTTCAAACTTTCTACAAGCAAACATACATACATACATCAACATGAACGTGAATGTACACAATGTCTCCGGTTATATTACTTCACGATTCACTGAGGCTGACAAGCTAACAAATGGGATTTTGTCGTTGATTTCATCGCAACATAGAGTTCTTGGAGGCTTGAAGTATAAGAAATCGTTTGTCGTGACTTCTGTCGGATTACCATTACTACTACTATGTCTCTGGCATATATGAACTTTCGAGAAAGCATAGAAGGCTCAATTTGTTTGAAACGGCACAATGACACTTACATATTTATAAGACTGGGCGAGAATTTACGTTTTCTTTCTGTTTGTTGAAGGGCAGATAGATCTTCAATAATAATTTATTCCTCGATCAACGTTTATCTCTATTATTTGTTTTAGCGATTTCTAGCCTTGCCCTTTGCCCACCCGCCATCATATAGATAGGACAGAGCAATGGAACGCGTCATAAATTTTCAATTATTCCAATTTTTATCGACTGAGTGGGAAGCTGAATACACTGCACTGCTTCCATTTAAACTTATGACTTAACGCACGAGAGATTAATTACCGCTTTACGTACATACATTCGTTCGACTTTACACTTTCGCATTTATCCGTTCGTAATCCTTTGCAATCAGTCATATAATAAATCATCCATGAATATGGCAGGCGTTTGAACAAAGAGATCAACATCGTGGTCTGCATAAGAAATCTCTGCACAATTTGCTTAGAAATGCAACAAAATGGATAAAAAAATCATTCTTTCTCTCTCTGCGGTTGGAAGATCGAGTTGTATATCAAGCAAATCGAGTTTATGTGAAAATTGCATACCTGTCAGTTACCTTCCGTTTGATTAAATTACCATTCCTTTGTATAAGCGACTGGGCCGATGGGTTGTTTTCGTTTCTAGTTAATCTTCCATCTACGTTCGATTTGCTTGACATATACCTGACTGTGATAATTAAAGTAAAAAAACCATAAATATATAATAAGACATATCAACAACTGCTTATAGGCTTGTGCTTGTAATGTTGTTGAATGCGTATGTATAAACTTTAATTCTGCACGCTTCGTGATGGCACGTAGAAATTTAATCGTTTTATCTCCGCCGGATTGTGGTAGGATTTAAGCTTTCACAACCTAAGACATAGCAGTTTTCAACAAAGTGCGGAGTGCGGTCACTGCAAGCCGTATTATACTCGGTTTGATAATTACTCGAAATGTTCAAAACGTAATCGCAAGTGTAAGTATGTAAGTATTATCTAAGAGGAAATCTAAAAAAATTGATTAATGTAATAAAATTAAAAGTGTAGCCAGATTCGCAACTCCTGGCCATATTCTTGAATAACAAAGGCAGATCTCGTACTTGTTGATCTGTCAAAATCATTCGAAATGAATGTGCATGGGGTATTCTTGAAATCCGTATTCGATATTTTCGTACGCAAACCATTTGTTATATAACAACGAATTGAGTTTAACCAATCGTTATTTACCGAATTCCTAAAAACCATTCTTAATTCAAGATCGTTTAACCGGAACACCAATGTACATAAAATGAAACTATTACAGTAAGAATAGTTTATCAGTTCTCCTGTTCCGGCCATCCGCACTGATCCCTGCATTCAAAGAGCACTGTCCTTTTCTACGTATTGACAAGACGCCTAACTCTACGGTAATATTAAGCAATATGCTGACGTTCTTTAAGGTATAGTCAATAAATTTTTGATTGTTCAGCGCCGCACAGCCAATCATAAACCATAAAATACAAATCAAGCACAAAAAATAAATAAAATAATAATAATAACACCAACAAGCATATGATGTCAATATAAATAATAAATAGGTCAGGAATGAACTCTGTGGTAGCACGTAGCACTCAGTAGGAGCTATAGCTAAGGAGTGTTTCAGAAAAAAACCGATCACCTATCCCTTTTCATTACTCATCATCACCAGGTAAACCAAATTAAGGAACGCTGGGAAGATTGCATCTATAAAAAGATGTGCACTGATAATTGCAAGCTATTAAGTGCAAAGTTCTTATCCAGTTAAATTGGAAGTCAGACAAGAAGAACTTCGCAAATTAATTCTTTCCACACACATGGAAAATCCGAATATGTCTGAAAGAGACTTAGCTAAAAAGTTGAAATCCCGAAAACGATCATCGAAAATGCTCTCAGTAAATTTCGGGAATCTTGAAGGGTCCAGAAAAAGTCCGGATCAGGAAGGGAATCCGGTTAAAAAGAAATGGTAGACAACTTAAACGAAATCCCAACATGCCGTTGAGAGATATGGCTGATAAGGTTAAAATGTCATTCGCTACGGCCCATCGAATTAAAAGAAGAGAAGGCCTACGAAGTTTCCGTGTTCAGAAAACACTGAACAGAAGACCAGAAAGCAACCAATTTTCAAAACCAGGAGCCAGATTTCGTATGAAAGTTTCCTAACCAAATTCGACTGTTGAATTATGAATGATGAAACTGAGGTGAAAGCGAACTTCCAGGTCAGGAATTTTTTATGGCAAAAACGAGCGGAGACTTAGATTCCAATTTTAAGAATCGTCGGTACACCAAATTTTCCGGTAAATGCTTAATTTGGAAAGAAATATGTACGTGTGGCCAGAAATCCGCACTTTTCGTGACAACAGGCAGTGTAGGTTAAGGAAAGTCTGTCTTCAGAAGCGCCTTCTTCCATTCTTTAGAAAGCATGATGCATTGCTACTACGGCAGAAAAACGAGAGATTTCTACGATGCCCAATGCATGTCCGTTGTACGCAAGGAAGCGAGTCCTCAAAATTGTCCGGAACTAAGGCCAATCGAAAAATGTTGGACTAATATTTAAAAAAAAAACACTACTCTAACATAGACACCTTTAAGAGGCAGTATAAAAGAGCGTCCGATACTGTCTCTGTACTTTCATACAACTTTAGACCGGACACCTCCAGACATGAGAGATGTCTTAAACGACGCATTATGATAACTACTGCGAACATATTTTATTAACAACGTTTACTTGAAGCGGGGGAAAGCTTCGTCGATCGGGTGTAGCTTGAGCGACTTTTTGTGGTGAAAAAGAGGACTTTTCTACTTATCGTGATTGCGCGGAATTGGTGATTCGTGGAAAATGACTTCCTATGCGAAAAATGTTCACAACAGAGCACTAATGGCCATGGAGGAACGAACTGCAAAAATATGTGCGAAATGCAATAACTGGGGTGCATGTGACCCAAGGGCATGAAAATGGGTTTTCCGGCGGCAGAAACGTCCCGAGAAAGTTTTTTTAATTGGCATTCCCCTTTAATGAAAAACGTAAAGCAAAAAGTTCACCAATTGTATAGCTCGTAGTAATTATATCATCTCGGCTGTGTATAATGCAGATGATTAAGTAATAGTTTAATTAAAATTAACTGATATTTTATTGCTGATTTCATCATTCATAGGTGGTCGTTTTTCGTAAACAGTCCTCATATTTAAAGATCTTGCCAATATTCGTGAGCCCTGGTGGAAATAAACGAATATAACTTTTGAGCCACTCTATGGATTTTGACAATTCTTGGATCTTTTAATAGCTTACAAAAGTATCTTTCAGAGGAGGGATTATTTAATATATTTAATATATTCTCTATTGGGTACGCACATATATTTTCAAAATGTTATTTTCTTTTACATAAAAATTTCTGACCTAATTTAATTGCTTATTGTTAAAGCCACAACAGAACTCTTTCATCAGAAAAAAGGCAGAGCATATTGGGCTATCTGCGAGGTTCCCATGTACCCAGAAGCCGGTCTAAATCATTACGCTTCCCCTTTCAAAGCTTGCCCTCTTCTTTTACTTCCTCTGGGTTCCTCAAATCATGACAATAATATTGGAAGTCATGACCATCTAAATTGAATTTTGTTTTCATCGGTATTCTCATTCTTTGGACGAAATCATTTGTTTTCGTTTTATTTTAATTATTATTACTTTTCTTGATCTTTGAAATAGCGAGCTATGTCTGCAACTCTTAATCATAGATCCTTAAAAAACAGTATTTTTCCATTTCCACGTTCGTCAGGTGTTATTAGCGGGTTGTGTATAACATAGGGACTGACTTACTATAATGAGATGAAACTGCAGCAAATTACTCTTATTTTCCCTTTTGTGCCATTACGAAGCAATAATTTTTTTCCCAATTCTACCAGAAGTTACATCTATACTGAAGGGTAATATGTAAATTCAAAGCACTATTCAGATATTTTATTATTACATAAAAACAATTAAAATGTATAAATTAATAGTTTTTTATAAATGTCCAATTATTGTTTTTTTTGCAGACTCCTAATTTGCCATTACAAAAACACTTGGATAACGGATTATCAACACGTGCTCTTGCAGTATGCTTGCACCAGAGACGATTGATAGAAAGTCAGCAAAATCTACACAGAGGTATGTTATACAAATTTAATATTTTCTATTAGTTAGTTTCTCGTTATTTTCTATTAAAAGTGCTATGAAATGGTTTCTGTTTATCAGACCACTTCATAGTATTTATCGGCTATGTGGATCTACAAAATTAAGCAGCTAAAAATTGTATTTGTTACAAACTTGAAATTGCACAAACCTCAAAAAATTACACCAAATATTTTGATGTAGTCTTATAGTAGGTATGTTATTCTATTAAGGTGATATAAAATTAAAAATAGATGAAAAACAAGAGAAAAGTTACAGTTGGTCTAAGAAAAATAATATTATACCCAGATGAACACAAAGTGGTTCATAAAGGGAACATATGGCAGCACCAAGAAGGAGTTGCCCGATTTAGTCCATTATTCAAATATGTACTATTACTATGAAAACACTATGTACCAAATTTCAGCTCTCTACGTCGACGCGTTCTTGGACAGTGCCGAAATATACAGTGTAAAACCATATTTTTGTAACCCTATGACGGATTGGGCCCATTTTCAAATTTAAATTTCCGTTTTTTTAAAAAAAAAAAGCCCGTATGCAAAATTTCATCTCTCTAAGTGAACGCGTTCCCGAGCTATCGTGCAAACAGACGGACGGACATACAGACAGACAGACGGATATGCAAAAATCAAAATAACTGTATTATGCGTGTGTATACAATCCATTTTACTCTACCATAATTATTTCTATGCGTTACAAACGGAATCATAAACTTAGTATCTTTAGATTTCTTCTAGGGCATAAAAATCAGGCTTTTTGTATGACAACCGATGTAAAGTAGTGGAAACTCACAAAAACCATGAAATTTTCTTGAAATTTAAGTAAATAATTTTTTTTTTCGTTTATTATTCAATTAATATATAATACTAATAATAAAACCAACATAGATTATTTCAAAAATGATGGAGTCAATAGGGACCTCCTTATTGTCTCAGCGTGTGCTTCCTCTGCTCCCCTCCCACTGAGGAAGTAAGGCAAGGAACCAACCTTTGCTACTTGCCGAAGATATTGATGTTACTTTTGCATCCTTTGACATTTTTCATCTGTTCTCCGTCTGGAGGGTTTAGCGAGAGGAGTCGCTCTCTCCGATCATCGCTACATAGAATTTTGTATGGGTGCTGACCGCATTGAGGTGGAAGTGGAACCATATCTACTCAGAAATCCGAAGCGTACTGATTGGGGGAGATACCATAGGGAAGTAGCTTCCATACTCGCTTCTCCGGCTAGATGATTCAGGACTACTGCCGCCTTAAAGAAGACAGTAGAAAAGTTGCAGTGCACAATGACCAGAAGGCGTTTTAATGGAGGACTGGTTCGGAGGGGGACTAGCGGTTCTACCGCAAGACTCAGAGTAACTACAAGAGGCTTGTTAGAAAATCAAAATGACAGGCCTTTGTAGATTTCACCGAGGAGCTTGACGTCTATCGTGACCCGGTTTGGCTGCTCATGGCTCTCCCTTAAATACCTCACAGTACGCTTACCGGACGGGCAGATCTACTGATACTGAGATGGCTGCCCATTTAATGGTTACTGTCATTGAACTGGGGGACTGGATCGTGGACTGTTTACCTTGGGAGCCTTTCTAGACATAGAGGGGCTTTTGACAGGTGGTGTGCTCTCCCCGGTACTCTGGTGTATGTTGGTTGACTCACTCATCGCGGGTGCTGAAAAAAGTGGGATTCTCATATGAAGCGTATGCGGATGACGCTCTGGAACTGACTCCCCATGTCAAGCACCTCGGAGTCTACCATGACTCGAAGCTGACGTGGGGATTGCATGTAGAGGTAAAAGTGAATGCGGCTATGAGGGTCTTCGTTCAATGCAGGAGATCGTTTGGCTGGACGTGGGGCATAAGGCCGAGTGTTGTGCAGTGGATGTACACCTCGATCGTAAGACATATGCCTCTTATGTATGGTGACGGAGGACGCAAGTGGAGACTGTGATCCGGAAGTTGGCCTGCAAGGGCATGCTTGCCTAGGAATTACAGGCTCTATGCTACTGCTGCGCTCGAGGTCTTACTTAATCTGCCACCCCTGGATCTTGTCATTCAGGCTGGTGCCAAAAGGGCTCCGTGTAGATTGCGCTCATGGGGATGTTGGAAGGGAGTCGGTGCGAGAGCTTACTTTCTTGAACCTGACATTGGGATGGAATACTTACTTCGAAGTCACACTACTGTCTTCCAGGCTGAAGTCATCGATATCACAATGGCAGCGAAGATAGCAGATCGCCCTTGGATAAGCTGTGTTCCTTGAGTGGGCTCCTGGTTACATGGTGATCAAGGGAATAAAAAGGGCTGACCTTCTGGGTCTCCGTTCCTTGCACCGGAACCCGCATAGGCGCTGCCACCTCGGTTATTGGATCTCTCATCAAAGTGAATTTTCGTATGAAACATCAGCAGAGATGGGCAAACCTGAACAATGGTAGGTGCACAAAGCTTTTTCTTGATGTGCTCAATAGGAATTTCTTTGATTTTCTCTCGGACCTCGGAAGGAAACAATGTAGAGCTGTGGTTGGCATCATCACTGGCCACAGCTGGCTTCACGCTCATCTAACAATGATGGGAGTTGTTGACAGCACTGAGTGTCTATCCGGCCTTGGCCTGGAGCAGACTGGATACGTTTGGGTCTGCCCTCCTATCTGAGGATGAGCTGAAAAACTGACTTCTTTAAGACCTTCTGCGCTTCATTAAGAGGACTGGAAGATTTTGGCGAAAGAGTTTCTAATAGTTAGCACAATGGGCCGCCCTGCCATCTAATAATGTGTAGGGCCTCCACTCTGCTTTATAACTTCAATTCAGCGAGGCATAGATTGAATGAGGTTTTTTAATTCACTGATGGCTATGGACTCAGATTCTAATTTTAATATAGTTCTTAGTTTCTTTATGTTGAAAAACTGGCGTCTCTGCATGTATCCCCCAAAGATACTTAATCGGGTTTAGTTCTGCTGACCATTGAAGGGTATTAACATTTATCTCTTACAGCCACTCAATTACCTTCTTCGCTACTTGAATTCTGGTATTATCCTGTAGGAACGTAAAGTCCGGAGTCTTCAGTCCGTTCAATCATTACATATTGCAAAAGTTCCATCTACTTAGAAAAATCTAAGTTCATACTTTGTGGAACCCATGCAAGGATCGCTTTTCCAATTGAGCAAAATGCATCCCAGACTATTACACTATACAACCCCCGAAGTTGCGGTTCATCCTTATTTCTCCTTGTCATGCCAATATGACTGAAATCCAACGGGCCCATCTAGACTAGAATTTCATCAGTGAAAAGAACTTTCTGAGGTAACTGTAGAACGGTTAGTTCCAAGATTATAGTTCAAACGTACGCTTAAGTGTGTAGAACATAAAGCGATTATTTCGAAAAACAATATTAATTAAAAAAATTTACGATTTGTGAAATTCTCTTTGTCATCCGCAACCTGCGTATATGAGATTGAGCAAGGTTTCATTATCCTTTAAGAACTAATTAACTGAATTCATTCAACAACAAGTGCAAGTTTAGCAGAAACTTCTGACACACGCTCTACGTTTTTAACTATTTAAAGTACCCATTTTATTTTTAAATGGTTCACCAATTTTCTTTATAGCCTCCCCTACAATTTATCTAGCACCATTTTTGAGTAGAACACCAGAGATCACCATGTGTATTAAAAACTTATCACCCGCGGATTAAACGAGTCAGTAGAACTGAGTATGACACTAACGCAGACCCGTGTTTTCCCCTTCTAACAAGTATTTTTAATTGACTAGTCAGTACTGACTAGATTTTTGACCAATCAGTACTGACTGGTCGGTAAATTGTCAAACGTAAAATTAAGATGGTGGAAATTGAAAATAAAAGGTAGATGCAATTTTTGTTTATATGTCTAATCTTTTATCTTTTGAGTGAGAAATGACTGAAAAGAGTTTACAATACATTGTAATCTATATTTTGTAGAGAATAATGACGGAATAAGGAAGAAGCTTGACAACATTTTATAATGATCTGTCTATTCAGTTGATCGAACGCAAAACGTTTTTAGCCAGTAAAATTGACAGACAAATTCAGTACTGTCCGTCAGATCTACTGACTCGTGTAAGCGTCGTGTTCGGTAATTACTGAAATCATTTCAAAATAAATTAAAAATAAGAGCGTTTCAAAGAGATATTCATTTATATACATATGTGTGACCATATACATATATAAATCGATATGTATGCATATGAATAGTTGTATAATGGATTTCATTTGCATAATACATGAGCAATTAAAATGGGAGAAAATAAATACTTAGGTCACATAAAGTTCCGTGGGATAAAAAATGTTTTACATATAATACATTGCATATTTCTTCGTATAGTATATACATACATAATTATATAGATCGCATTAGCAAAAACTTTTAACATACACAAACTTATAAACTTCCAGAATCCAGTTTCAAGTAAGTGAACCTCCCTCGACTAACCTACAATTAAAATCTTAAATCGAAAACAATGCCCGGAAAGCTCACAGCCAAAAATTCAATTATCTTTTTGTTCGCTCTGTCGAGTTTTACTGAACGTGGACACGTTGTCTGGCTATACTTAAGAAACAAAGAAACTTTTTCTCGGGCACGGGCAGTCATTGCACGATGACATAAAATTTATTTTAATTATATGAAACTGCTCCACCCGGTTTTGTGTTTCTTGTCCCGTCGCGTCGTCATTTTGGATTTAATTTAACCAGAGTCGTAAAGTAAAAAAAGAATTTTCAACGAGATGGGTATAATTTAGGTTGGGGCATTTCGGGGTGATTTTTACTCAAATGAGATAAATTTCTCAGATTGACAGTTTCGGATATTTTTGGTTTGACAAAAACTGCATGAAATATGGAATAGAAGGTATAGAAAGAGGATAATAGGATATCAACAAAGATTATTATATTAAATTAATACAGTGCACCGCAAGGCAATTCCGCCTCTCATTTTATCGTTGCGAACATTCAAATGTTTTTTTCATATAAATCCATACTGGACCAACTCGAATTTAAGGTCTTATAAATTCGTTAGTTTTTCTGTGCTCATGACGTTAAAACACTATTCTAAACATTTAGCTCTTCTATGCCTTCACCCTGAAAACCAATACTTTTCGCGGTTTTTTTTTTATAGATAAAACGGTTGGTCGGACAGTAAAAATGGTTATAAGCAATTTATAGGTTTCCAAAGGATTTTTCAGTACAATAAAAACGTCTGCGACTGACCGTATTCTCAGTACACGTCTGAAAGTCTGAAATTCTGTAAATTTTTATATTTCCTGTCCAACTTTGCCAAAAGTAGCTTTCGTAGGCTAAACGCTCTAAATTGCGTTGGTGATATAATCGTTATAAGTCAACATTGAGCTGTACCCCCAGTTTCTTTTCCAAATTTACGGGAGGTACGATAACGTTATTAATTAAAAGTGGCATTAATTAGTAGCCTCGATCTTCCGTTTATATACAGAGGATGTTTCAGTTTTTTCCCGACAAACTCCACAGGGTGAAAGTTTTCTATGAAACGAAGAAAAAATTGCAGGGATGGGGGTCAATATCTACCGGTTTTTAAAATAACGGAGCCATGTAACTTTTTAGTTATGTACGTTTTGAACCTGTTTAAAGTCTTATTCGATAGTAAACACATCGGACTTTAAAATTAGTACTCAACCACTCCGTGACCTGACCCTGCTCATTGCAATATTAAGGTACTCGTTGCGACCCATTTTTTAGAATTCCCAAGTTGCTTTATCTCTTAACACTTCCGAAATAATCGGGGACCAATTTGTAAGAGTCCCTCAGAAAATGGGAAAATTTATTTTACTTTGATTAAGAAGAGCAAATGCACTGGCACTCATTCTAATTGGTGCCTAATTATTTCGGAAACGGTAAGAGGTAAGGCAATAAAACATGACTTTGTAATTCTAAAAAAATCGGTCATAACGATACCTTAATTAATAGTACTTCTTCTAAAAAAATAACGCTTATTTTTAGTAAAAATTTACTAAAAAAATCCAAATTTTTAAACTCAAGCGCTTCTAATTTAAAACGAGGAGGGTCGGAAGAGTGTTTTAGTATTCATTTTTAAGGTTCATAAGGTGCATAACTACAAAATTATAGGGTGATCCATAAAAATCCACCCGAAAATGTTAAAAACGCGTTAGCCGTTGGATATTGACCTCTCACCTTTTACTTGACTTTGTAAAAGAAAATAATAATAACGCCTGATCTTGATAAAAAAATACTTTTTTTGAATAAAAGAACACGTTTATTAAAGAATTAAGTAACTTCGCTATACTCTATTATCGTTTACATTCTTTACATAGAAAGTTATAGAATTCCTTTCATAAAAAATATGAAAAATAAAATCTTAAAACCGAACTTGAATTTTTTTAACAAAAATATAAACGAACAAACTAACAGCTGCTTAAAAACCTCCCCTTTAGTTAACTTTTATCATTTTATCAGTGGGAGTGACTGACAAAGTTTTTTGTAAAAAAAAAAAAACGGAAAATCGGACGCAAGTTTTGCGTAAGGTTTCAAATGAAAATTTGTGAATGAACATGAATATAATTACGGTTTCGCTGATCAAGATTTATAGTAGAAAGGAAAAAAATGCGTTTCAATCGAATGCAGGCTGTACATATAAATTTCCAAGCGTAAATTTAAATCTTGATTGAAATTAAAGTAAGATTTCACGCTTAATGACTCGTAAGATTATTTGCAATATTAGGATGGCACTTCGCACATGCTGTATAGCAAGGTGATCACTAAAAGAGCAATTGCACTGCTTTCTCCCAAGTAAAGTGCGTAAATTATAAATCAATTGTTTTCATCATGTCGTCATCACATCCAAATATCGGTCATTATTAAAATGCTTGACGCAAAAGCTGTACATGCAGTGCTCAAACGAAAATGCATGCAGCATTCGTACAGCAAGTTCCCTTGCAATTGCTGTATTAATAAGCGGCTTAAAAGTATATGTGGAGATTTTTTGAGGAGCGTGCTTTGCTGAGCAACTTGTCTTAAACGGAAATCATAATTAAAGATTATGCTTTTTTTGTACATAGGTATGTAAGAGTTCTGGTAAGTCAAGTTCGTTGCCCCAGATATTTCAAAGGACTTTGAGAGAATTTAGCATCTTGCCTTTTAGGCCAAACTTAAAACTGTTAGTCTCTTCCCTTCTTGGAATTAATATTTCCAGTAAGTTAAGCTGGGCAGATGTCATCTTCTCTGTTGCCAAAGAAGCATCGAAATGTCTTGGATTTCTGAAATGGTGTAAGAAATATTTCAGCCCGTCGAATTTAGTGCTCCTCTACAAGTCAGTCCTCTATCAGACATAGAAATACAATTCTTATATCTAGCCCGGGGCTGGTAGAATAACCTTAGATGCTGTCCAGAAGACACTCTTTAAGTTAATTGACGTGGCAATAACTGTCATATTGACTCGCTCGAGCACCGCCGCAATGTCGGATGTCTGTTCCTTGATCTGCACCCAATACTTGTGCTGCAAGCACATTCTTTCACCCTTCATAACACTCCGCCGTACAGTAAAATTTCGTCATGCACTTTTATCCCGAACTGTACGAATGTGGAACAGTCTACCATCTTGTCTTTCCTCCGGTTTATAATCTGCGAAGATTAAAGAGTGACATACATCAACACGTCCGTCACTTTCCTCATGTCCCCTAATCCTCTCCTTATTTCCTTCCTGCCATTTTCTGCTTTGATATGGTATCACCAGAACTTGGCTCTATTACTGATATGTACGGGAATGTTGTCAGAGTTAGCCAGTTTTCTGACTTTTGTCCATAACCTCCGTTTGAGAAAGAATTTGGTCAATCCAAGCACATCTTTGGAAAGGTCTAGGAAAAGGGAGCACTTTTGCTGAACATTGCAAATTGATTGGATGAAAAATGAAAACAATATAGGTATTAAAAAAAAAAGTGAAATTATGCTGAAATGACCTGGAATAATTAATTGAATGAAATAAAATGCCGAATTTGTTGCATTTGTCGCTTTTCCGGCAAATGTCGTTATCTTGACGCACTTGTCCTAAGAGGGTTTTTTCATTTTTTCCTTTAGCTGGTGTAGGAATTAGCATTAGGACATTACATAAAAACACAAAACAAGACGGCACGAGTTAAAAAGGCACGTTCAATGGTCGAGACTTTATTGCAGACTAATTTCAACTATAATATTGCCATGATCGATTGGACCAGACAAAATCGTTTGCATCGACAGATGCACCAACCGTTAGGTGATCGATGTGTAATGTGATTATTCAGTAGGTACAATGCACTCAATTATGAGGAGAAATCGTATTGACAAAACTTTTTTTTCACTTTGTTTGTACATGGTACACTACAGTTCGTCCATCCTGACATATAATCGACCCGATTATAGATACATTTTTAAAGAATCACATCGATCACCCTCCAGCCTTACAGTTCATTTACAAATAGCCCTTTTTCTATGAATTTAATATGTATAAAGATTTACATTCAAAAGAAAAGTCAAATACTGGCTAATTGTAAGTCTCGTAAACTAACTAAGAACCTAATATCGCGTGTATAAATTTATACATTTTTTTGTTTTTTTTTTTTAACTTACATTTTGGAAAACAAATTTGTAAGTAATGCAAATTTAACGAAAAGTCAAGCGGAAACTGACTATAATAAGCATACTCATATGATGTAATCAATCTACATAGTCATAACCTTGCATAACTCATATTAAAAATCGAAATTACAAAAGTAACTTGGACACTTACTTACATAAGATAAAAATTATTTCATTCTTATTTATTTTCGAAAAATCCTAAAAATAATAACATTACTTTTACGTATGCAAACATTATTCATTTAAATGTCTTTTTTTTTTCAGAATATTTACTTTGCTATGCGATCAATTATTTTAAATATTTAATATAAAACAACTGAAAACAATTTTTTTTTCTTTTACGTTATACAAAATTTACATAAATTCTAAGTGTATCAAGCATTTAAGAACTTAGCTTCTCGCACCCATGTTCAACTGCGTTAAAATATTTTGAAACATATGGTTTCATGTTAGCTGGAGAACAAACTCCTTGTACGGTATCCTAGCCAATTGCAAACATTCTATTGCAGACTAATTTCTACATGGTACACTACACTGGTGTTTTATTGACGGATTTTTTTGGGACACAATCACAGTGGGCCAACCCTGACTGCAGAAAGAGGTCAACCTTGACGACAAGCGCCATTGCCGCATCTCCGGACACCACAACCAAACATGTTACAGCATTGAATTGTCCTCTTGATTTGTTTTCAAGCATGAACCACACAAAACATTTACAATGTTTACCTTGACGATTGCATATTTTCTTTTTACTTTCTGGCCGTATTCACACTGATAAAAAAAAATATTTTTGTTTTTGTAATTTCAAACCATTAAGTGCCACAACACGTGCTTTGCGTTCACGCTCCAAATCTGTAATGTCACGAAAAGTTCGTAGTCACTGAAAAAAGTTTTGCCGCGCTCGCCATTGGTGGCGCTAGTGGTAAAAAAAAATCGCAGTTGAACGATCTAGACGACAGGCCGATTGTTCGTTGTGTTTTCGGGAAGACAACATCCTTAAAAAACGAGTGCCTCAAATAAGAGGCGTTTCGAAATTGCTTACCCATCCTAAAGCTAAGGGTTCCAAAACGAATGTAAAGCAGACAGCCAAATATACTAATATAAGTGTTTCATTTCTGTTAAGTGGTTTAAGTTATATGAAGAGTGTGAATTTAGATGATGAGGTAGGTAGAGCATGTAGCAGAGATACATCGTAAAAGGACACGAGCCTCATCGAACATTTTTCTGTCATATTCCTAATATTTGTGTACACACGTATTATATACATATATGGAACCGTACCAATGTTCTTTATTGATATATAGAAACAAATTGCTTCTTAAACTTTATGCAAATTACCCAAATAAAATCTTTTAATTCATTTAACTCAAAAATTTCACAAATAATCGCGACAGTACACTTCGATAAAGAAGATGGCAATTGAACTTCAATGTGTATTTGTAACACCGAGAAAATATCCAGTGTTACACTTCTGCTATAAAAGTTATCCCATCACACATTTTGAGTTCTGCCCTGGTCTTACATTGAAGTCGCACCGAAAGTAACATAATTAATGCCCTAGACACACAGCGCTCTTCATGAAGAAATAAGTTATTAGTCATTAGTGTATAATGATTCATTATAAACTGGAGACACACAGCCATTTCTTTAATTAAGTTGTACTGTCAAACTGGTTCTGATAAACTTATGTCATTAAAGAAGCGACATGGTTCGAATTAACGCAATAAACTTTATTTTTATTTATTTTATTTTCAATTTAACAATTTACAAATGAGAACTTTATATTAAAAAGAATATTGACAATATAAATTGTTATAAGTACCAGTACCGGGACTTGTACTTGTACTTAAAATATTTCAAGTCCAGGTACTGGTACTTGTACTTGGAATTTTACATGTACAGACCTGTAAAGTACTAGTAACAGTACCAGTACTTGGACTTGTACTTGAAAAATTTTAAAGTACCAGTACCGGGACTTGTACTTGAAATTTTTTTTAAGTACCAGTACCGGGACTTGTACTTGAAAAATTTTAAAGCACCAGTACCGGGACTTGTACTTGAAATTCTTTTAAGTACCAGTACCGGGACTTGTACTTAAAATATTTCAAGTCCAGGTACTGGTATTGTACTGGTACTTGTACTTGGAATTTTACAGGTCTGGTTTGAAGGAGTATAAACTACAGCTCGTTCAAGAACTGAAGCCGGGCGATCTGCCACAGCGTCGTGTTTTCGGTGAATGGGCCTTGGAAAAGCTGGAGGAAGATCCGCTTTTTTACCAAAAGTTGCCTTCAGCGATGAAGCACATTTCTGGTTGAACGGATAGGTAAATAAACAAAATTGCCGTATTTGGTCCGATGAGCAGCCACAAGCAATACAAGAGCTGCAAATGCATCTTGAAAAATGCACTGTTTGGTGTGGTTTATGGGCTGGTGGAATCATTGGTCCGTACTTTTTCAAAGATGATGATGAGAACAACGTTACCGTCAATGGTGCTCGCTATCGTGCAATGATTTCCAACTTTTTATTATCGAAAATACACGAGCTGAATCTGGTTGACATGTGGTTTCAACAGGTGGCCACATGTCACACAGAACGCGAAACGATGGACCTAATGTGAAATGAATTTGGTGAGCAATTCACCTCTCGTTTTGGACCGTTGGACTACTTTTTGTGGGAGTACGTCAAATCTCTTGTTTATGCCGATAAACCAGCATCGATTCAAGCACTAGAAGATAACATCATACGTGTATCGGTGAGATACCAGCGGCTATGCTAAAAAAAGTCAATCAAAATTGGACTTCCCGTATGAACCACCTGGAACGTAGTCGTAGCCAACATTTACATGAAATAATCTTTAAAAAGTAAATGGCAAAGATTATTTTTTAATCTCTAATAACAATTTTATACCTTCTTCCAATTTTTCTGTGTTTATTTTGAAAATTAATTAGTCATTCATTAGTGTACTTCATTATGATCTGATTATCGAGCCATAATGACGTATACTATGTGACACACGGCATTTTAATGAATAGTTAGTACTAATGATTCATTAGATCGTGCTGTGTCTGTAGGGAATAACTTGCTACAAACAAACAAAAAGGCTGAGTTTGACTAAGTAGAAGTGAAAGTGATTGGTCATTGCCGTCTGTATGTTCTTTATGTCCGTGACATCAAATTCTTTAAATTTATTAGAGTAGTACAATTTCGTACTTTTGCAAGTAAAAAAAAAAAGCAAAATCGCTTTGTGTCACGACCTGGGGCATAAAGACGGCAATGGATTGCTCCAATGTTTTCCTACGAATCTTTTGTTGCTGTCTATAATTACTGGAAGGAAACTTGGATAAAAATGGTGAAATTAGTTGCTTAGTTGCTCATTCATCAGCAGCTTCCTTTAATCCCATTCGAGACATACGGCGCTGATTTGTGTGACAGGTTTTAGTTCACTCCTTTGACCTTCAGATTTATGCTGCTTCTGTGGAAATAGTTCTATTACATTTGGGTCTTGGTCTTCCTATGTTTCTTGCTTTGCGATATTATTGATGTCATGTCGTACCGTGTGTTGAATCCAATTACATTTTCTTCTTATCATATTCTCGTCGGTCCTGTTCAGGCTTGAGGTTCTTCGTTGGACTCTCTCAGCGAATTTTTAAGACTCAGCGAAAACACCTATTTACAAAGGTTTGCAATCGGCGTACTGTTTTCACATTGTAATTGAGGAGCTATAGCTTTATTTTAATGGAGATCCACTGGAGTTCCATACTCGGGACAGCTGGGAAATGCTCTTTTCAATTTGTTTATACGGGAATTGACTTTTTCTTATGTAACACTCGATTCGGTAATTATGCTACCGAGGTAACAAAGTTCTGCACTACTTCCACTTTCTCATTATTTATGCACGCTTTGGAGGTGGAGTTTGTATAAATTTGCATTTATTAAGTTTTCACTGGATTGAGTCTCAAATGAATGGACTACTTTCTGCTGCAAGATTTTGTATTATGTTGTTAAGGGCTTGGTGTCGTTGAACCAGTAAGCAAATGTCATCGGCATAATCTTAATCGATAAGAGGGCCAATCAATCCACATTGGATATGTTTGATAACAATGAGATATACGAGAGGTAAAAGTATACATCCTTGACGAACTACGGAGTAAAGATTATGCTGGAAAATTGAACTAAAGTTGTCTCAGAAGGAATCCATATTGAGATAATTATGAAACACATATTGATGTCAATTTTATGAAATGAATTTGAATGAAGAACTCTTAGAGAAAAATTGATTGGACACCCACGCATAATATTAAAAGTTATTTTGATTTTTGCATGCCCTTCCGTCCGTCTGTCCGTTCGTCTGTCCTCTCGATAACTGGGGAAGGCGTGTAGTTAGACAGAATGGAAATTTTGCACACGGGCTTTAAAAAAAAAGTAAATTTAAGTTCGAAAATGGGTCAAATCAGGTAACTCCTTGTAGGGTTACCATACAAAAATTTCGTTTTTCACTATAGATTTGGACACTGTCTAAGAACGTGTCAACGTTGAGAGCTGAAATTTTATACAAGGTGTTTTGATAAAAATAAACTAAAAAACATACCTATACAAATTTTGCATTTTTACGTATATACCTACTGCGAAAACGATCAGTCCTAGACGTTTTTTATTGTACTAAAAACTTCTTCAGAATACGAAATCCCATAAGATTGGCTATAACCATTTTTACTGCCCGAAGAAAATTTCTAGAACTATATGCAAAAAACCACTTCAAGAATCAAACTTGCACAGATGGGTGACCATACGAATTTATATACGGGCGTTCAGCTAGGGTATCATAAGAATTGGTCTTAGTTCAATTTTAGCTTTTCTATTTTTTTATTAAGATTCATTTCTTTGAAACACACTGCATATTACAAACTATAATTCGAAAGGAAATATACATACATAAGAAATGTATTGAAACCGAATTTAAATGCATTTAAATTGCTAGGTATATAGTTAAAGATTATGTGCCACCTTCTACATAATCAATATTCATATAAGTTAACAACTTGCATAACCACATTCAATAAAAGCTTCTCCAATTGTCCATGAATCCTGTGAAATATTTGTTTCCATGGTATAATCAAACGATGTCTGACTATACATACGGCTCAGCACAATCACATCATCCAACCAATTGAAATAATCAATTGAAATCATTGCATGCACTAATGCATTCGGTGCAATAACTCGCACAGTTCAGTTGCATTCAAACGAGGTGCTAGATAAAATCGTTTATTGGAAGTTTCTAACCAATTTGTACTTGCCACGGAGAGTCTATTTAGCGAGACGCATTCACAGGAATCAAGCGCATATCCAAGTGATTGCTATCGAGCTCTCCCAATTAATGTCAGGAGATTATTTATTTCTGGTCTATAGTAAGTAGTGGTTAAATTTCGTACAAAGTTTTACCAACTCCGATGAATTTTAACCGTTCATGTGCAAGTAAATTTTCCTTATTTAACTCACTATCAGTAGGGATCAGCCTTGATATCTGCTAGAGCTGTAAGTATGTCGAATTTATTCATATACATATATGTACATACGTATATAAATAGGTATGTTTATTTATGATGTCCTGCATACATACATATATGGTTAACAGTTAATGCAATTATAGAGCATGGCAAACGCTTAACTCTGATGTTACAAGAATAAGTTTGTTTTTATCACCATTGCAAAAGTATTACAAAGTTTTGTTTACCACAACTTACTTAAGTGAAAGAGCACGAGCATGGGACGCCTCCAAAAAACACCTCGACCGTGTTTATATGCTGAAGTGTTTTATGGTTTCTCGCAGAAGTGGTAAAGTGAAACACGGAAGTATAATATGATTTTGAAAGAAAATTCAATTAATTATGAAAATTGCATTAAGATGCATATATGTAAGATTTTGCAAAGTATTCTCGTTATAATACTGGATTGTGGGTTGGTTGGATTCATTGATGAATTGTAAAAATAGAAAGTAAACATCCATTTAATTGATTTTACTTATATGAATGCTTTGTAAATCTGATCTGCAAAGGTTTAAGTACAGTAACACTGTGTTACAGCAAAAATATATATTTTTGACGGGACATAGTGTATGTTGTAGGTGTATTGGAACTAAAAGTAATGGCATGCACCCTCAAAATCTCATTTTAGACCAAAAAACCCGTTATTCGGTATAACCATGTATTATATAATAATTTATAACTCCGCCATTTTTTATTCAATGTCAAATTTTTTTTCTTCTGGTATATGAAAGAAGAGAGATAGGTCTTTCTAACCATATATGTTTCTTATTACGTTGCGATGAAAAGTCGCGAATTACAGTTGAAAACATTTCTAAATTTACCATTTTGACAACAATTTTATGACTTATTTTGCTCTACTATATTTTTGTTCTGTTCATATCATTAATAGCGAATTCGATTTCGCGCCTAACGAGCATTTGTTAATTAAAATCGGTTGAAGTTTGACTGAGTTATCGAATTTTTGCTCATTAAGAAGGTATATTTCCTATAATATTGAACTAAAGAGAAAGTTAAAGAAGCACTGGATTTTAACCGCGAAAACTGTGAAAACGTGAAAAAATGCAACAAATAACAACAACTGAAACGACACAACAACATTTTGAGGGTGTATGAGAAATTTCTAGTATGCCATTACTTTTATTTCCACTAGACACTAGCACTATATATCTCACCAAAGTATATCGAGTTTATCTTTTCTTGTAACACAGTATAATTGACAACTGAAAGATACCAGATACAAGATACCTTAAATTAGTTTTCACAATGCATGTTTATTCTCCTTTTCATTCAACTAGACATTACGATTTTTCTGAACTTTCTACGTTTAAATGGATTTAATGACAAAATATATTTTTTCTCGTGTGTTTTCTTGTCTTCTTGTTATTGCCTTATTGCCGGTAGATACAGATATATGTTTTGAAAACTGGCAACACTTGTAGTGTGCCTTATCTGCCAAAAATTCAGATTATTTTGCTATACGACCGTCAAAACTTATGTTTGAGTTAAAACGTGTAATCAAGTTAAATTAAAAATTCAATTTTAAAGCACAGTTTTATAGTTTTAACAGTGGACAGTTATTTAAACGTAAGTATTGTTTGATATTGTATTAGTTTTGCTAATTTATATGTCAATATTAATTTTTTTTTATAAATTATGCTTAAGTACATAATGTCATTATTGGTTTTTTCGGTATGGGAAAAGGTGAAGACATTTCTCCGACAAAATGGTGCAAAATTAAGCGTGCTATTACTGCACTTTGGACATTCGCAAGGCCGATATCATCAATTGCAGGTGTAAGGAAAAATGCGGGATAAAATGGATCACCACACCTCGTGACGACCGTAAAGTTAGGAACTTTGGTGTTGAGCATCGGGGAAAGAGTGTTGTTCGTGTAGCCATCATGATCAACGTTTAGGGAATTAAGGTCTCTAAGAGGACAGTACAGAGGCGGTGCGCTAAAAAGAATCTGATTGCTCAATCGGCCAGCAAAAAAGCCACGCCTGACTGATGTAATAACAAAAAAAGTAACTGGAATTGGCTCGAGCACACAAGAATATGATTGTTGAGGACGAGTCAAATAAGGATGATTATTATTTTGTAATATTTCTAAATAAGGACTTTTCATGATTTTGTTAATATTTCGTAGGTCTGTTTCTACAACGAGTCAACTTTCCAAATTCCTCCCTGAATGCCTCGTAGATAAGGTGAAACACCCAGCAAGTGTTATGATGTGGTTCGTAATATCCACGAAGGATATGGGGCGCCTGTACATCGTGGAGGGGACAATGAGGCAAAACCAGTACAAGAGAGTCCTCGAAAATCACCTATTACCTCAGATCGCTGTATGGGTCCCTGCTGATGAGTACGTATTTATGCCCGACTCCGCTCCATGTCATAAAACCAGAATCATTCCAGCATTCCTGCCTGAAAAAAAGCCCCCGACATGAACCTCACAGAGAACCTGTGAGAGCTAGCCAAGAGGGAATTACCGAGGGAACTTATTACAAATAAGCGACAGCTTATCGCAAAGCTGCTACATGTATCGCAACACTCTCCAGATTTAAAATAATATGCAAACGGGTGCATTGAAAGCATACCCGGACGCCTAGGAGAAGTAATTGCGGCAAAGGGAGCGATAACGAAATATTAGTAGTTTTTCCCGGATTTTGTAATTAAAAGCCATTACGGATAATTAAATAAATACTTGCTTTTCACTAAACCTCTAATAAATTCAAAATAATTTCATTACATTAAAACACAATTTTTATCAATACACAAATTTAAATTTAAATTTTGTGTGTATTATAAATATAAACATAGTAAGCAAAGTATAAAGAGATAAATTTAACTACATATTTTTACTACACCTTCGGTCAAAAACTACGAGTAACGAAGTTTCAGGGTTTTCGAAAAACTAACTACTTTTGTCGCTTTTATAAGGCCGTCCAACGGTAACACTTAATATAAGCAATAAACTGTATCTCCACGTACAAGTAGACTTCTCTGGCACTATTAAAATGCTGATTGGGAAGTCTCAATCAGTACCTCAGGGGGATGTATTGGTCAGTCTGTTTTGCTTCAGTAGATGTCGATAAATGCACTCTGGAGTTTAGTAATATTCTAAGTCTTGGCATGCGTGAATACATTCCATATTCTATTCAACAAATCTAATCGACAGCAAGATCGCTCTTAGTTTAATGATAAGTTCAACCAAGCTACAAGAGCTAAGGAGTCTGCTTTTCGCACTTATCAATTACATCCATGTCCAGAGCTGAAAATACTGATAAGTCCACTAATCAGAGAAAAAATATTCTTTTTGACCTGAATGTTATACAGAGAATCTTGGCAAGCCGCAAAGGTAGCAAAGGTTTCTGGTCTCTCGTCAAAACCATTAGGAAAAGCTTCACCACTTCCTCTATAACTTCACTACTTAACAATGGTGAAGTGGTAGCTGACTCTCTGGATAAGGCTAATATTTTGGTTGCTGAATCCAAATTCTCGTCTTCCACCCACTTCATAGATACCTTTTTTGCATCTCTCGATTGAATGTATACAAGAGCCAATACACATCCGTACGAGAGATCTGTTCAAGGTCCTTAAGGGGATCGACGTTTCCAAAGCCGTGGGACCTGATGGGTTCTCGCCCCCTGTTAATTAAAAGTTGCACCTCATCATTGGATAAACATCTGCGCAAATTATTCTACTTGCTTTTTCGACAGGAATCTTTCCAACTGCTTGGCAACTAGCTCACGATCAACCTATTTAAAAAAACAAGAGAGGGTAGCGAACCCTCAAATTATCGACCAATTGCAATCACTTCAATTCTTTCCAAGGTTTTTAATCTATCATTAATTCCAAATTAATGAAGTATCTGGAAACTATTTAACTCATCAACGATCGCCAATATGGCTTCCGGACTGGACACTTATCTGAAGACTTGCTGATCGTTGGAACCGTAGTCTCTACAATTTTGGTGAATCCAAAATCGTTGCTCTGGATTTTTCGAAGGGCTTTGATAGAGTCTGGCATCCTGCCATTTTACCCAAACTTAAAGCACTTGGTCTTATCTCTTCGTCTCTCTTTTTAATTTTCATTGATGATC
The DNA here is from genome assembly GCA_963930735.1 of Dioctria linearis. Classification (NCBI taxonomy): domain Eukaryota; kingdom Metazoa; phylum Arthropoda; class Insecta; order Diptera; family Asilidae; genus Dioctria; species Dioctria linearis. Next base: position 199,912,673 of record OZ005741.1, on the reverse strand, counting down.
TGCTTTCCCCCACTTTCAATTCTATCCATAGCCTTGCCGATGACAGTACCATTGATTGCGTCGCTTACTCCTTTTATACTCTTGCGGACTCCAGAGGGAATGCCGCACGTGTCAAACGAGAATGCATGACTAGATCATTGAATAACGATCTTGATATTATCCTCGATTGGGCAAAACGAACCGCGTCAAATTCAATGCATCTAAGACCCAAAGCTGTTTCATCTCTTTAAAATAAGATCACCATCTAACCGCTGCCATTTCATTTGATGGAGCTTTAATTTCAGATTCACCGTTACTAAGCATTCTTGGCATTAATATTTCCAGTAAATTAAGCTGGACAGACCACATCTTCTCTGTTGCCAAAGAAGCATCGATTTTTGAAAAGGTGTAAGAAATATTTCAGCCCGTCAAATCTAGCGCTCCTCTCTCTACAAGCACTATATAAGACCTAGAATGAAATACAATTCTCACATCTGAGTCGGACGCCCGGACCTTGTCGTATAGCTTTAGCTTTATTGGATATTATCAAAAAGAGATCCTTCAAGCTCACTGGCGATTTGACAATTATTTGTCATATCAAGTAATTCGAGCACCGCCGCAACGTTGAATTCCTTCCCTCCTTTATCGATGCATGCATGGCCAATATTCCGATGAAATATCTAGCCTGATCCCTTGTAGACTACAGTAAAATTCAGTGAAGCTTTTTTATCCCAAACTGTGCGAATGTGGAACAGTCTTCTATCTTCTTTTTTCTTCGGGCTTACAATCTGCGAAGGTACATCGGCACCACCGCCATTTTCATCATGTCCCTTAATCCTTTTCCTATCTCCTTCTTGCCATTCTGTTCTGTGCCTCATAGGGTACCCCCTGAGCTTGGCTTAATAATAAAAAAATAAATAAAAAAACAAGCGCACATCACAGAAGCCGCGCCCAGCTTTGTCTAAAAGAAATTTGCCATTTTCCGTACCATTATCTCAGTAAAAGGACCAACGATTTTCTAAGACAATTTTATTTAACAGTAGAAATAAGAAAAACAACGTTCTACTGCGAAATAATTATTTTTTGTATTTTTCAGTACATCAATTTAATTTTTCAACAAGAAAGAACACAAAATATACTGCTTCTACCGTAAAAAAGTTTAAAGTTCCCATACAAGAGGATATGCAGCATGCATGCTTTAATATATTGGTCACAGTCGAAAATTATATCCTTTTTTGCTGAAGAAGTATTAAGCAAACATTTCAGTGCCTACTAGGTATTTAATTTTATAGTTGTATGTATAGTCATAAGCGTGGTAATGTACATAGTAAATTAAAAACAATTCTGGTTGAAAAATTCCCAAACATATTCAAGACATAGGATCGGTCAGTGTGGTAAAAGCTCCAAACAGTACAACACATCATCAACTATGAAAACAGACAATTATTACATATTTTATTTGAAAAAATCCGTTTATTATTTATCCGTTAACAATGACCCTACAATATTTTTGCCAGATCTAGCTTCTTGTTATTATACTCCGGCAGCACTCTGAAATGATATAAAAGGAACTACAGGTCAATTTTGTCCCAAAAGACATCAATCCGTCCGATTGGGCAGTTATGAAAAAAAAGTGTTTTTTTTCGACAAATAAACTTCTTTGATCTCATTAAATCAGAAAAAAATTCTTTTGTACTTGGCTAATAAGGGCTACAGAACACAGAAGTTTTTCAGCTTTTACAATTTTTACAATTATCTGTAATTGAATTTTAAATGTTTTGGCATGTAAGAGTAAAATTTAAATGCCTGCAAATATAACAGGACGATTAGATGAAGATTCAATTTTATGCTCCAAATTAATTATTTAGTCCTATGCAGGAAGTCGTGTAACTATTTCATGTTTACACCGCAATTGAATTTCATTAACACATCGTAATTACACCGTAAGCATTAAATTTCCTGCCCTCATATACATATATCAAATCCATAGAAGAATTACTTGCTATTCTCCCAACTCCGAAAACTTGCAAACGGTATTTTCAGACTTTGCAAATCGTGGCAGGAACAATAATTTATGTGCTGCCATGCCGGGAACAGTGTAGCTGCCGTACTGAGTTTGGGATTCGGTCTGACTCTACTATTCATGCATGATTGCATGAACCAGAATCAGCCAGGTCTATCTATCGCGGAAAATGATGAATTTACGTAAACGAAATTTTCAATTCATTTTCATTTAGAATGTGTGCGCTCGTAATTCTAATAGTTATAGTTGACCGGGTGAGACTCATCGTTATCCGGAGAGAAGGAGGGAGAGTGAGGTGTAACAGATTATAATAATTTGTTAAAATTAATAGCAATTATAGGCAATTAAAATTTAGAAGACCCGTGCTTAAACCAGCGGCTTTGGTTGTTTTAGTAGCTCTGTCAAAATTCAGTTATTAATAGCTACAAAGAATTTAAATGTTTCAATTTGATGTCCAAATAGGTAAAGTTTTCGGTACCTACAAATTTGCTAACTTCATACAGCTCTACAAATATGAGCGGTCTCTCTACAACAATGGTTATAACTTCGATGATTTTAAAGGACTATTAGTCCAGTCAGTACTCCATTTGTAAGGCGCTACGGGCTGCAGCATTTACGCGATTCAAAAAAAAAAAAATAGGTTTTTTCAAGAAAAAAAAATAGAAAAAGTAATTTCGGAACGAAATTAAAGTGTTGACCCGAAATAACATTCATCACATGAAAAGGCTCGTGAACAAAGTTGTAGTACTTTTGAAAACCTTTAAAATGCTTTTTTCAATTTTGTGTGTCCTGGTTTGAAAGGGTGCTTAGTTATTCGAATAAGACCCCCGGCGAACGTGACCAACTGAAATTCCCAACTCAGCAGTACATCTTCCAATATTCCCCAAAAAACCCCCTAAAGACATCGAAGGAAATAACGAGATACTGACTGAGCTTTGTGACAAATCTGAAAGTTGGCTTCCAAGTGTCCCATTTATGCTGTGTCCTTTTGTATACCTTGCTCTAGAACTCTCATATACTGAAGAGAACAAATTGTTCTGTCGATTTAAGTGAACTATTTGTACTGTTCGCTTAATTTAAATCTATGAAAATGTATGAGGCATTCTATTGTGTATCTTTTGTTCACCTCTGTTCTGCAGACACAAAGAACACAGCTATATATTCACAAGTAGATGGTAAAATAAATATGTCTGTAAAGCGTATAGTTTAAAAGGTTCCTTGGAATTACGTCCTCTGATATTTTGAGTATTGCAGCTCACATTTAGCTATTTTCTAGATAAGAGCAGAATTCCGAATTCTTCACTGTCCGCTCCTCCAGAAAGCCTTCTTTTCTAGTTTTAGCTATGGTTCGTCGTTTGGGCGTAGATGGAAAAGAGAATTAAATCACTATGATTTCAATAGGAATGAAGAAACTTTAAGATAACTCGGGGTAAATTGAACAAAACGAAATAACAAGGAAAGGAAAACTTATGAATAGCCCCAACAATCAGCGTATGATCATATAGTGCTGCATTGGTGGTCCATTAAATCACGTTAATAATATGTTATAGATAACCTTTCTGTTAATATTGCCACATTTTCTACTCGCCCGATATACTTAGAACAGTTTTGGCTAGGCCAAAAACATTGTCGTGCTGCAAGAAAATTTTTTTCGTCGACAAATGGGGTTGCATTTCGATCAATTCAACGTGAAATCGATCCAATAGAGATTGATAGCACTGTCCTGTGATTTTTCCGCTTTTAGCCGATAGATTTTGCAATACGAATCCCAGAAAATTGTACCCATTACTTTTCCGGCCGATGATGGAACCATTTTTACCTTTTTTAGAGCGTGTTTGCCAGGATAAATTTACCGGTTTGACTGTTCTTACATTTCTGGAGTGTAATGATGGATTCATATTCATATATTAATATTACATCAACCAGTCCGTTGACTGAACATGTCCAAACACTGCTTTGAAATTGCGCGCGATTCCGTTTTTAGTCAACTGTGTGCAAATGCAACACTATTTCATCAACCACAAATAAATTGCTACAAATAATGGGTACATTTCACTTTACATAAGTATGTATTTTACTCTTTGGATTGTTTTGGATGTTACTCGCTTAAATAAAACAAAAAAAAACTGTATTTTTCAATTACCCAATACAAAAACCCAGAATTCAGAACTTACCATTAAAATTTGCAAGAATTTTAACTTGATCCGTCACTGACATTACTTTCCTTTAATCTTCAAGGCAGAAATGGGGAATGGGTGAATCGTGTATAATTCGTGTACATGAGCGTAATTTTTCAAGAGCAGGGAGTAAGTGAGATGCCGAAGGACCTCTATTCTCAAAACTGGACCTTGATTGTCAAATGTGCTTTTGTTTTGTGAACAGGTTTACTCAATTTAAATTTCTTTTGCGAAATTTAACAAAAGGACGGAATCAATTTTTTTTTTTCAAAACTATTTATCTTTGAAGTTTATTTTGTGCCAAGTTTTTAAGTGCCACTAGTGCCTGTTACAACCTTCATAACAATTAAAAAAACAGAAATGAAGTGTTGTAAATATAAATCGGGCTATAAACTACTGAAATCGTGTTTCAGGCAAGTGCACTATGTAAATTATCTTTTTTGTAAATGGAAGCAAAGATTTATATAAATTAATTATGTGAATTGTTTCAAAATAAAGTAGAAAAAGAACATTTTTTACCACAGATGCTCCACTCAAAAACTTTGCCTACTTTTTGAAAATTGACAAGTTGCTTAGAATAGGGTCGGCGTGTAAATACATGTAAAACATGGGCTACCAACACATTACCATTCCTGTTTCCTATATATTCTAAGGTTCATAGCAGTCTACGAGTAAGAAACTAAAGGAGAGGCCCATCAACAACAATTTTCGTGCCAATCTCAAAAATGTGTAAGTTTATACATATACTATAAAAAATTCGCATTGCAGGCGGATGGAAAAAAAATGAAAAAATGTTTATGCAAAGGACTTTGGCGCGATTTTTGAAAGTATGACGCAAAATTCTATACCAGCAGTAGCATAGTGAGAGCTAGTAATACAAAACAACTTTTTGAGATTCCTGGTTTCCCAGTAAGCCTATTTCCATCTTCGGTTGCTCAATAACTTGCCTTAAAATCTCATTTTTGGTAAATCCATAATAAGAAAATATATTAAAATTCTTTTACTTTTATCAAAACTACAAACATTTACCAATATTCTAATTCTCAGCTTATTATAAAAAATAGTATTACTAAATTTCCACATAAGAGAATGTAAATATTTTTCTATTTAGTACCCTTCCAATTTTAACCTTACCTACGGCTTTTGTGCTAGGGTAAATTTCTTCACCGAACATAAACAAAAGTGGCACCTATGGTACATGTAGACAGAGATACAACCATATGTTAGAAAGTGAGAAAAAGCATCACGTTCGGCACGCAAAAATGACATATATATACACGCAATGGCCTCTCCTTTAGTTTCTTACTCGTAGATAGCAGTCATCATATCTTGTGTTTTGGTGTAAGAAAGAAGAAGAACACTGTCACGTGACAGCTGGTGAACTATCAACGAAAACATAGTAAAAATAGGGTCTTGTAATTTCGAAATTTTTTCTCGAAATTACGTAATTTAAGGCCCAGTGGAAACGTACTATTAGATTTGTCTGTGTGCCGGACGAGTGATCAGCGTAGGAATTGCGGTTCATTGTCCTTTCAGTTTGGGTGGTCTTCGTGCGTGCCCAAATCTTGAAGGCGAATTCGAATGGGCTCCTCTATTTGCTCTAGAATTGCTCTACTTAGAATTTTTCTTCGAATGACATTTTCAAGTTGCTCTCTGCCAGATTTCGTGTTCGAATCATTGAATAAATAACTAATAAGGAAGCGGGGTATCGTGCGAATGCAGTGTACGTGTTTAAGCAATTCAATAATAGTCAGACCCTTTGATCGGACGGTGGAAATGACGAGAGGGCTGTGCATTATTTGACAATTCTGCTTGATTTCTGACATTTAATTGTGACGAGTGCATTAAATAATCGAAAGCAACGCCAGGAAATATTATCTGAAAATAAGGGGGCGCTAAAAATTTGTTTATTTTGGATAATAAAAATCACGAATTCATTACTGCTATGATAAAACGAACACAAACACAGCACACTAATACATTTCGCCGAGTGGCTTAGGTTTTCTTGCGATATGCCGTTTCCTTATTACTTATTTATTTCAATGAAATTTTGTGAATGTGTTTGGTTGGTTCCAGCTTGAAAGATAGGATAGTTTTGTGGATATGATAGATGGCACTGTTGCCGAGATCTAAAAAACTGCCTGAGAACACGTCGATGTGGACAGCTCAAATTTTGTACACGCCGTTTACATAAAAGTATCAAATACAAGTTCAAAAATGGACTGAATCGGGCAACTCATTTTTAGGGTCGCCATACAAATATTTCGTTTTTTAGTATATGTTTGGACACTGCTTAACAACGACTACACGTAGAGAGCTGAAATTTGATAAACGGGCCGTTTTAAAAAAATAAATAAATTAAGTTCAAAAATGGAATCAATCGGGCAACTCCTTAGTAGGGTTGCTATACAAAAAATTTGGTACGTGTTGTTTTCATAGCAATGGTAAATAAAATTTCAAAAATGGACTAAATCGGGTTACCCTTTCTTGGTGTTGCCATACAAAACTTTTGTTTTCACTATATAATTGATAACTGTTTGAGAAGGCGTCGAGATGTAGAGCTCATATTTTGTACATGGCGTTTTCATAAAAATTGCAAATACTGTTCGAAAATATGCTGGCAACTCCTTCGTAGGGCTGCCATACAAAAATTTTGTGTTTTACTATATTTTTGGGCACTGCCTGAGAACGCGTTGACATAGAGGGCAACACTCTCCCACACATATGAATATGTGCACGCACGCACACACACACACAGGCACACACACGCACACCCACAGCCACACACACACACACACACACACACACACACACACACACACACACACACACACACATGCAGACACAGAGTGAAACCCTAGAGTACGGAATCGCATGATCGAATCAGATAATAGCTTAGATATTTTGCGTCTCTAAACACCCCACTCCCACCCATCTAGGTATTTATATTATCGCCGCGCTCCCTTAGTATAAATGTATATATAACGACTCTCACATTATGTTGTGCTAAAAAATAATCCAAATTGCTTTGCTAATCAAACACATTTTCTTCCCCGACCGGAGAGCAGAAAACGAAGCATATCTAGAGTAGAGCTTAAAGCACGCCTCAGAGCAAGGTCAAATCTAGAACTCCCATTCGAAATCACCATTAGACATTATGTCTGTAAACTCAGAGGTTATTGAGTCATTTTGAAACTCCAATAAGTTTTTGTTGAGCTACTAAATCTCCAGGTTTCCTGAGTGGAGCTGGCAGTTAACATCTTAGTGCTATGCTAATAGCAGCATCTTTTGATGTAGATGAGGTAAGCCCAACATCAGTTCTTAGGTTGATGCGGGACAGGTCCTCATCGCACATGTTATTTCGAAGTATCTGGTCGTATGATTTTGTCCGCAACTGTAATATTTGCGTGTAATATTTAACGGTATTTTCTCTTCTGGGTACAGATTTAACTAAGCTTTGACATTTATTACATTTGGTGTTAGTTATTGAGTGAGTTTAGATTAGGGAGTGCAAACAGTTGAAAGTTCGAAAATTGCTTTTGACCAAGTATAAAGAAAAAGTCACTAGGAATTGCTAAGTCTACGATCCAAAATGTATTGGGAAATTATAATAAGACTTTGACAATACAAAGAAAGCCAGGACCAGGAAGAAATCGTGGTTCTGTGACAAAAATTTGTAAACTGCTGTCATCAGGATTTTTAAGACAAAGCCAAACATTTCCGTTCGTGATGCGACAGATAAAACTGGCATCTCGAAATCTACGGTTCAAAGGATTATGGAAAGAAAGGGACTTAAAAACATTTAAAGTCCAGAAACCTCCAGATAGAGACGAAATTAAGGAAAAGATTCATAAAACCAGGTCAAGAAAACTTTACGATAACTTTTTGACAAAATTTGATTGCTGCGTAATTGACGATGAAACATATGTGAAAGCTGATTTTTCACAGTTACCTGGACAGGAATATTATGTTGCAAAACAACTAGGTGCCGTTCCTAAAAAGTTTAAAGTCAGGAAAACATTGAAATTTCCCCAGAAGTATTTAGTTTGGCAGGTAATTTGTACTTGTGGTGAAAAAAGTAATTTTTTAGTTAGCACAGGGACGATAAACGGTGAAATTTATGTTAAAGTTTTTAAAAAAGCGGTTACTGCCGTTTATTGAAAGACATAACAATTTTATTTTTGTTCTTTTTTGGCCCGATTTAGTGTCGATGTCATTACGGGAAAAAAGCTCAGGAGTTCTATGAATCTAACAACATCAACATCGTGCCGAGGAAGGCAAATCCTCCTAATGGTCCTGAGCTTCCTATTGAAAAATATTGGGCTCTTGTCAAACGCAATTTAAAAAAGACCAAATGTTAAACTGTGAATATCAAATAATTTAAAAATAAATGTAAAAAATCAGCCGAACAATTGACAGAAAAAACTGTGCAAGCCTTGATGTGGGGCATGCCATAAATCACTGACATATATAAAATGGACTGCTGATACTACTGAAATTCCTTACATTATTTGACATTATTATGGGATCACTTTTCTATAGTTGTCTCTTTTCGGTTTAACTACTTTATTCCGCTGAACTACAAATAATAAGTTCTATACAAAATGCACCATAGTACAGTTTCAGTTCAGTGTTTTTCCAAATGAATATATAGGATAGAAATAGATGGCAATACAATATTTGTAATCCTTTCTCTGTCCCCCATAGCTACTTTTAGGGGCAGGTAGACAAAAATTGCTTAATTTTATTTCTTTAAAAATCAAGTTTAAAAAATATTTTATGTTGTAGGAGATAAGCTTGCAAGAATAGAAATAATTTCGAATGCATCTGTAATTTGTTGAACTTTTAATATGAATATTAAAGCAAAAGTAAAACTTGAAATTAAGATAATTGTCACACCCTGCCAAAAAAAGTTGACCCATATGAAATAGCAAATCAGGCAGTCCATGTTATATATGTCAGTGGCATAAATAAAAAAGCTCTTAATTTCGTAATTTTTCAAGAAAAAAGTAGTTTTGTTCATTTATATTATGGGTAAGATAGAAAGTGAGATAACAAAATAAAATAATACATTAATATTATATTTTTTTGTTATTCATTCATTTTTTAATACTTACTTGCGACCAGTTTTTTTCTGGGACACTCCTTATGGTATATGATCAATAAATTATTTGAAGCTTAAATCCTCATTGTTTCATATGAGATTCTGATTAAGGCTAATCCTTAGAAATTTTACCTCTTTAGAGAGTTGTATATTCGGTTCGTGAGTTTAGTTAAGTTTAAGCCAACCATAATCATAATATGAATAATTCAATAACCATATTGCATATGGTGATCAGAGATTCACACAAAAACACAGACGGATGCTTTTTCATAAGATATTTACCCCTAATTCTCTCAAGATTTTAGAGAAAAATAGTATTGATTAAATGCATAGTAATAGTATAAGTACCAGAAATTACTTAGCCAAATGTTTGTAAACTGGGTGTTATCTACATAATATATAAGTAATTATGTATGCGCTATCGCATATCAACATGTTTGCAAATTTCTGAAAATCCTATATCTACAAAGAAAATTTCCTCCTTGTAACTACGTATCCAATACAAGAGTACACTTTGTATAACAAAATTCTTAGTCTCCCTCCAACATTTTCAAAGTATTTTCCATGTTCTGTAAAATATTACTGGTCAGGTCTCAGAGTGTGCTGAATTGATTAACAACACTAAAATCGATATAAAACTCATCTCCTTCTCCAATTACTGCCTACGGCAGTTATTGAAAATTGTCAAACACGTCATTGTTGGGGGTTAGTTAGTTGGCTTGAATCGTTGGAAATGAAAAGGTTTTTGGTGCGTTCTTATTTTAATTGACATACGCTACTCAATACCCTTCCTATGAATAGCGTGAGTAGAGTACTTCAGGATGTAAAGGGCAAAAACGCGCCTTTGTTTTATATTTATTCAAACGGAGCCACGACGGCGTCATCAGCTTTTGCTGTTTTGAGAATGCAATACGCGAACTGCACCCTGCAATTGCCAACATTCATGCAAGCTTACAATGAAATCACCCATCCATATAGAAAGGAGTCAGCGGCCATGTAGTCATTGCTTATAGTTAGATATCCGAACGGGGTGAAACCGAAATATTTGAAAGGTCCCTTTGCTTTGGCGGAGACCACTGAATTTTATAACTACAGTTTTTCCTTTGGCCAAGTACCAAAAATCGTTATTTCTATTTCTGGTAGCTTTAGTTGCGACAGCAAAAAATTTGCAATTTTTTTTTTTTTTATTGGAAAAAACCAAGTACAACCCCATTTGTTAAAGGGCAACAAAAATTTGAATAAATGAAAAAAAGTTATTTTAATTTCAAGTTTACTTCTCGCAGCTGTCAGTAGGATGTTAAACTGCTGCTTAAAAAAACAAAGGCCTCTAATATATTCTGATTATGAATATTAAGCATTAACACACAATCAAATCCAAGAAATAAGAAATTTATTCAGAGCGTAATTATACATATTGCAGGTGCGTAAAAACAAAGTGGAAGCAAATTGCATGTGTTTTGTTGACGAATTGTTTCAAAAATTATGATTCATAAAAGGTTTTTGTGATTTTAGTACTTATTTTCACTTATTCTCATAGAAGAGGTGTAAGACTGGGCAATTTGCAACAAAAAATTTTATATACGTATTTTTTTTTCTCAAATTCGGCACGGTCTCTGAGTTATTCCAGATTTTACATTTTAAGGCTAAGTTAAGTACCCTTGTAAATTAATTTGTCTATATCTTCTAAACCGTTCATCCGAAAAAAGTGGTTTTAGATTCATAGTAAAGAGGACAGTGCGACTATGTTCGTGTTACACAAATTACTGTAGGTAATGGCGAGAAGAAGCCATAAAAGTCAAAAGAAAACTAAGTAGGAAAAATATCGCTGGGACGTGTCGAGGTGGGGCTCGATCCCACGACCTCCGGTGTAGTAGTCAGTGCACTAATCAACTAAACTGTCACGTTCAGACATAGTATGTTGAATTTCCTAAGTGTTGTTCGTCCAACCTTGTGTTTATTGCGTATGCTACAACATGTAGGTAGAGTATAGTTCACACAAGCGAAGTTACTGTCCCAAGTAGCCTCGTTTTCAGTCCCTCACCTCCTCTTGACATACCAATCAGTTTACTTGCGGAAGTACGAAAACGAGTTCCACTCACTTCACCGTTTTAGCGAAGTGGAACCTGGGATATAATCAAATTGAGTACATTTTCTGCAACTGGTACATTTTTTGATCAGCTGGTGTGGAACTTGTAAAATGTCAACACATTTGTGTTTGCGCTTTTATACAAAGGGAGTGCTTTTTATTCTTCAGTAAGAAATTTCGCAAATTTAAAAGATAATTACGTAAGCAAAAATATTATTCCTCAGCAATCAATATGCCAGTAACGTACTTGCACTTTCTTTTTTCTTAGAATTTTTCCTCCGTAATTGCCCTTAATTACATTGCTGCACAAAAGTTCCACGCCAGATGATATTATAAATGACTACACACATCAAAACGTGTACCAATTGCAGAAAATACACTTAATTTGACTATTTCTCAGGTTCTACTTCGCTAAAAAGTTGAAGTGAGTGGAACTCGTTTTCGTACTGGCGCAAGTAAACTGATAGGTATGTCAAGAGGAGGTGAGGGACTGAAAACGAGGCTACTTGGGACAGTAACTTCGCTTGTGTGAACTATACTTACTGGTAAATCATCTTGCTACTAAAAATATAAACTTTTCTGTCCAGCTAGTTGCATTCATTAAAGAGCTTTACGTAACTCTACTACATTCTTATAATATTTTAACCTTGTTAATATTTTTGTATAATCATTATATGTGTACCTATGTACATCAAAAATAAAAAGTTATGACTAAAATTATCATAGACAATTTCATCATTGATGAAATTTTTTCAGGAAGCGCAAAGGTGGGAAAATTAGCAATAATTTTTTTGAAGATGAATAACACAAAATTGAGTACCACCAAACATATCTTATAAAGTACGGCAATATATATTTCTGTATAACAGTGTTTTTAAATTCCACTAAGCATTAACTACTGCACTACTACTATCCACAAATTTCCCAGCTGATTGAACTACCCAAGGATTTTAACTTTCAAGACCAGATTAGAGTTTGCTTATCGGTGGATTTATTATACCCTAGATGAAATCTATAGGGTATACTAAGTTTGTCAATCCGTTTGTAACACATAGAAATAATATTAGTAGAGCAAAATGAATTGGACATCCACGCATAATACATATTAAAAATTATTTTGATTTTTGCATGTCCGTCTGTCCGCACGATAACTTGAGAACGCGTTGACTTAGAGGGCTCAAGTTTTGCAACTCCTTCGTATGGTGTCCATACGAAAATTTCGTTCGAAATTGGGCAGAAATTGTGGAAGTTGATCTGTCGCTCCAATAGCAATGAATGATATGCCATTAGAAAGATCTCACCATGTAAGAAATTAATTAATATTATGACTCATCTCAATTAAGCCATTCCACACGTAAACGATCAAAAAGGGCACAGTTTGTAGGGAATACCAAAATAGCCCATAGTGGGAGATAAAATTCAATCTGTGGTCATATTTGACACCCAAATCACAGACGGATTTCACACGGCGAATCGAGGAATCCGTGAACTTATAATCATAAGTGATTGGTGTCTGATTCCTATGAAAAGTCATAACCTCACATTTGTCGATTTTGAGTACCACATTATTGCTTTCGCACCAATTGTAAAATTTTTGAAGGTCACCCTGCACCTGTTCAACATCGTTAACAGATTTAATCTGAGCGAAAAGGTAACATCGTCAGCTTAAATCAAGACCTTACAGTACCTCACCACAGAGATAATGTCGTCAATACACAGAATGAAGAACAAGTGGCCCAAGTGACTCCCTTGACGAAGCCTTCAAGACTAAAGCTGGAATGGCGGAATAAGATTTGGTAGATGTATTTTGTTATCTAAATAAGATTCTGTTCATTTTAGAAATGTTGGGGGAAACCCATGCTTTTCCATTTTAAAGACTATCACGGAGTGAGATATTTTGTCGAAGACTTTAGTATAGTCAGTCTGTATAAACTTTATCTGTCTGTTAGGCTTTTGCCAACCCGCCAATGGTATCCGAGACAAATTCCAGCAAGTTAGTGGTTATAGACCTGCCCGAAATAAAGCCATGTTGGTTTGAAGAGAGCAAATTCTTACAGGAAGTTAATAGTTGACAGTAAATGATAGATTCGAATAATTTGGGCATGCAAGATAATTTTGCAATAGGCCTATAGTTGGAAATTTCATTTTTATTGCCTTTCTTGTGGATAGGTATGATAAAAGATTTTTTGCATAGCTGCGGGAAACAACCACTATCGAGCGATTTTTGGAAAATAATTCTCAGCGGAGCTGCCATTGCAAGGCAGCATGACTTAAAGAAGGCAGGATGGATTCCATCAGAACCAGTTGTGAAGTCATTTGGAAGCCCATTAATATGATCGAGTATATCCTCTTCTGCAATTCAAGGGATAGTGAAAGAAACGTTATGAGAGTCGTTCATATGACTGAAGTTGCTTTTTTGAGGTTGAAAATTTGACGAGGCAAAGGCATTATCAAAAAAAGAAGTAAACATATCGCGAATTTTAGACGAATCATCACTAGCAGAATCCTTGTACCTCGTGGTATTGGGGTAGTTGTCCGTTCTTTTCTTCATATTAGATGTTGAAATGAATAGGTCGTAAATATTCTGACCTTTATCATCAACAATATTTATCGAGTCTGCAGGAATATAGCTACAAATAATGTAAATGTCAGATTTTAAAAGAGATAGCTTAAGAGCAATAAGTTCGATGTCAAGAGTGTTGGAGAAACCGGGAAGCTCAACCTGACTGCAATTAAACTGGTTTTTACAGGGAAGGAGTACGCCGCCACCTCGAGCAACAGACTCAGCATGTCTATCTCTTCTAAAAATTTGATACGAATTATCAGCATCGCGAAAACCATGATACAGCCAAGTTTCAGTGAAAGCAATCACCCTTACGTTTTCTTAGTAAAGGGAGAGCGATTTGAGTTTTTTGGAATATCGCTGCTTATTTGGGATGCATTTCTAGGTTGGGTAGGTACAAAAAATTTAGTAAACACGCCAGAGGGCCAAAATGTGGGATCCAATAATCTGTCTTCTGAGACGGTTAAAACAAAGGATGCCACCGGTTTAGAACTTTTTACTAATCTGACGCCAAGAAATACTATCAGTTGCGACATTTTTAGACTTCAGATACTTCAATATGTCCTCACACAACGTTTCTGGAGATAAACGGTTGACGAAATCACTCGAAGGTTTTGGTACTGTTCTCAAAGGACAACAATACCATTACCTAGAGGCTACACAGATGAAGTATCATTCTATACCGCAGAAACAGATGCAGGTCTTAGAATGATGTTATCAGAGCTTTGACTCCTACCGTTACCTAAGGCCATAACAGCTGAGGCACTCGCACCAGGAGTAGCAGCGGGCAAGTGCCAATTAGATCGCTTCCTCCGGCACGGCTGTTGCTTGCGACGAGGCTTGGAGGAAGGCTGCTGACAGCGAAAAAACATCAGGACAAGGCATATGCACATTCACAGGAGGCGTCACGTCAGGAAAAGAAGAGATGAATGTCCGAGGGGATAACGCCAATAAGCACGGAGCCCTTAGCGGCAGAAGCAGACCAACCCACAAGATCGAGCCGGATATTGTGCTGAATATCTTTAAGGATTGGGTCGACACCAGGTGGTGAAAGAAGCGCTTTACAATTGTTCAGCGGGGCGCGAAGATTATCAACAGTGGACGTCAGACATTCAAGACGAGTAGAGAGAGCATGCGACTCTGAAAAATTAACAAGCTTGTCGCGTTTTTAATTGAAGGTATTAAGGTCCTCGGAGAAAGCATTGAGGTACGACTAGTTGGCAGATATGTGCTTAACATTATCCGCAATAAAGGATTGGTCGCTTGAGAAGGAATCGAAGATACCTTTGATAAGTCGTAGAACTATGACAAGGCTTAATCGCTAAGTCCCCGCCACAGGTTGTGACAGAAACAAGAGAACTCCTTAGAATACGCCGCAGGCAAGAGGAATGGAAAGATTTGCCAAAAATTCCGTCACAAGAAGACATCTTCATTGGTGGTAGACGAACATACAGTACATGTGGTCATGATTACACAGTGTAAGCTGTATAACCGAAGAGTAGCTGAGATTTAGACGTTAATTAAAAAAGAAGGATTGTGTCGAGGACAAGCCACGAAAAGCCTCCGATATCACAGTGGTGGGAATCCTGACTGACACATGGCGATCAAACCAAAAGGGAGATGATAAACAACTAAATATAACCAAAAAATGCCTGCAATTATTAAATTATTAAATAAAGTATATCAGTAGCCTGAAACACAGAAAATTATTAACTAAGTTTACCACAAATTAAATGCATAAACAAAATGCCAGTGGAAAACAGCACAAGCAGCAGATAAAAAAAAAAAAAAGAATCCGCACAGCAAGCGGTCACAAAGAATACACAGAAAAAAAATTTGCAAAACCAGACGGAAAAGTAAAAAACACAAACAATAAGCAAAATTGATCGAACTAGTTATTAATAAGTAATAACTGGTTACACACAAAGTTAGCAAAAAAAGATTAGAAATTAAATACAAAACTAATTAAACACGGAAGGCACAAAAATTGTCACACAAACTGACAAATCTGCTTCTTCCCTGCTACATATATTTATATTTAGTTGATACAGCTTAATGCTGGATTTCGCCGGTTACTAAGAAAATCTTTTTTAGCAGGTTAATTTATTAAACTACCTGCAAAACTTCCTAGGATGTGTTTTCCTCTAGGCGTGTAATATAGGGAGTTTGCCTCATATAATTCAGAATTTATTTTCAACCTCAATCTTCAATCAATCATGTACTATTCTCTTTTGGCAAGGAACCAAGAGACCGAAAGAAATGGGTACTTTACAATAGTCGAAAGGTCTGATTCGAATGCTGTTCGCTACTGCAGTGTATTAATATGGAAACACGATGAATTAAAAGAAAAGTAGCCGGCATTGATAAAAAAAAAGATAAAAAGGTGATACCTTATTGCATGATAACCCCAGAGTTAACACCACATAAATGACCCAAGTTAAATTGATTAAGCTAAGGTACAAAGTTTTGCTTCATCTTTAACTTATAGGTGGATTATTTCTCGTCTACAGCAGACTGAAATTCATTGAAAATAATTTCAATGAATTTCTAAAATGCATTGAGAATACAGAAAAATCGAACATTTCGCCCCAGCGATCAGAGAGGTCTCATCAGTATGGTTATCTCTGATCGCATACCATAGAAGTTCGATGATAAGGTCACCCAATTGCCCATATAAATATTTTTTACCAAAAGCAAGTGTGAATTATATCGTAGCAAGAATTTCTCGTTGCAATTTTCAGATCTTTAACTAACGATCAAAAGTCTGAAGCATTGAGTCCAGAGGAAAAAAATCCTATTACATAAAAAAAAAATATTTATAATTTTATAAAAAAAAGTATTCTTAATTTAATGTACATTGTAAAAACTTACTTACTTTGATCACTAATCGAAAAAATGGCTGCAATAACCTAATAAACCTACAGTAAACATAGAGTTAAACACATTCTAGCTATTGTCGGTTCGACTCTGTGACTAAAAGCGTAAACCAAACGCTGGCCAGTCCGTACCCGATTCGATCAATTTAGGGTTAGTGATAAATAAATCCATTCTCTTCATTTTCATTTGATAATTTAAATTTTAATGTTCGTTTGATAATTTAAATTCTGGTCCTAGAAAAAAGTTATCCACAGTTACACATTTTTCAGGTGCAAAACCGTATCTCTTATTTCTAAGGCATATAGTAAACATTTATGACCAGCATACCAGCCACATATATAAAACTAAGCTATTTTTTGTAGTTTTTCTTTAATGAATTTGAATAGTATTCTTGTAACACTTAATTTTTTTTATAATTCCAGATGTTAAACGACGTAAATTTCATGAAATTTCAACATTAGGAAAAACAGTAACAACTTCAACGCCACAGTGTAACTCGGTTTCAGTTTATTCGGGGAATGTTATGCAAACTAGTCAAATAATGGGTAATAACGGAAGAATGCAAATGACAGCACCACAGTTAATTAATTCAAGCCAGCAAGGAATCTCTAGTGCTCCTTTTCATTCGTCTCAACTTCAAAAAGAGCAGTCCATGGTAGATCAGGAAAGTCTGCTGATAAAAACTGAAGGAGAGAAGCAAATTGGATCTATTACGCTCTCAAAGACTCCGCCTTGGCGCAAGAATTTGTTATTGCAGAGTAATCATCAGATATCGCAACCGAACCAAATTGCCACTGTATCACATACTAGCCACTTGTATTCGATTAATAATGAAAGAGTACCACCGTTACCGCAAGCTCATTTATGTCAACCACCTGCTCATTATCAAACTCAGGGTCAGAGTCAAACTCCACCCTGGCAACAAGATCAAACTCAGAATCGTTTTATTAAGACTCGATCACCTGTAACAACAAAGAAAAAACCCAATTTTAAGGATGATCCTACAGGTTATATGGACCACCAAACCGCCATATTGCATAGTTCTATAATGAATGTCGTCCAAAGTCCTGATTTAACTGATGCTAGCTATGATTCCGTGGATACAGAAGTGGCAGCACGAAATGCTATGCACAAGTCAACTCAACAACAAGTTAAAATTGAACAAGGAGTGTCTGTGATGCAACAAAATCAAAATTTTTACCATCCTAATCCTGTAATAGAAGTAAAAGCAGATCATATAAAAGTGGAGCCTCCATCAACAACAAAAACTTACTCGGGTAGCTTGCATCATATTTATCAACCTTCTCAACAATCTCCTGAACAGCTTAAGACTGGTCTGCCATCTAATTTCATTTACAGTCAACAAGCCCGGGTAATAACTTCTAATCCAGCGTTAGAAATAAGTGCTAAGCAACATCAACATACACAACCTGTTGCACAACAAGCAGTCGCCAATGTTCCTTCTAGTCAGCAAGTTATAATAGATAAAAATAGCCCCACAATAAGAGGCCAATATCAGTGCGAAGACCAACATTTCGGTCGAAATGGTAATATGTTTCAAGCGACTACGACAACTATAGGTGGTCAGACAGTGACACATTTTCCAAATGGAATGGTCAAAGTTGAACAAAACTGTGATATCGTGGCACCTCTTAAGCCCCAACAACAAATTCAGCTTCAGCAACAAATTCAGCAACAAAATATTCTATTCAGGCAAAACCAGCAGATTCAAAAGTCACTTAATAAAGGACCTACGGAATACCAATACATGCAAAATATATCAGAACAAAAAATCGATCCGACATCTCAAGTTGTTATTGCCACTTCACAAGAGTCACCAGTTTCTTCCAGTACTACATTCAATAGGTGCACTCCTGAGCGGAGAAATATATCTGATAGTAAAGGACCGCCACAAGTTGGCGCTATTTCGACTAGTAATCAAAGTCCACACCCTTGTCCATCCCCAGCAGAGTCTCCTGAGTCATCTACGACTTTAAAAATCGCATCACCTCAACAGACAAATATTACCCAAATGAAACCTCACCAAGGTATATTTGCAACGTCACAAACATCAGGACGTAACACAATTACTTCTGTTACTGCAGGAAAAGCTGTCACTGCGACTACATCTGTCAATGATAGAATCGCCATGAATTTAATTGATCCTGCCAACGAAATCCAACATCAGCCGCAAAAGCTCCAACCAAGTAACATTATTCCTACATCAGGAATTCAAATACAGCAAATCGTAAGGGAGCCAGGAAATCAATTGATTATGACCTCGACCGGGCAGCTCATAGTCGTGCCGAGTCAGTCGCATAAATCATCTAATCAGGTGATAATCAACAGTCCATCTGGAAATAATCTCGTTATGAATAATCAACCTAATGTGCTCATTAATCAGCAGAATTCCGTTGTCAGTAATTCACAGATAATCGGCAATAGTGTGGATGTTTTGAGCAATCAATCAAATACATCCAATATTATCCAGAATTCGGGCAACGGGCTAGTCATACAAAATTCAAACATCGTTCAGGGTGGACAAAACATACTCCAATCGCCGAACAGTTTGATTACGAACAATAGTTCTAATTTTATCGTAAACTCCGCTAATAATATGCAGCCGCTGATTCTAAATAATTCAAATTTAATTCAACAAAATGGGCAAAATTTGATTGCAACAAATGCCACCAATTTAATCCAGAATTCTTCTGGATCCGGAATAATGGCTACAGGTAGTAATTCTAAGGTTATATCCACTACAGGAAATGTCCTCAATAATCAAAATATCATCACGAATCAGTCAAATGTCTTAAACAGTCAGGTTTTAGGCAATTCTAGTAATGTTATGTCCGCTAACAATGGGGGTATGATTGGCCAGCAAGCCGTTGTACTAAATACGTTATCTAATGGCTATGTGATTCAACCTAATTTCGCCACTTCTGCCGTTGATGGACAAGTGGTTAGCCAAATAGTTAGTCAGGAAAATGGTAACGCTTATCTACAAACACATCAACAAAGGCAAATTATCCTCACCTCTCCAGACACGAAGCGTAGGATTAAAAAACGAAAAAGCAGTGCAAGCTCATCTCCTTCAACGCCATCAAGCTTATCACCCCAGCAATCTCCAAACACACCAAATTTAGGTTCCCAACAGGCAAATCAGTCCCAAGGAACTATGGTGCAAATAACACCGCAATATCAATCACAAAGTTTTCAGATAAGTCCCGGCATTCAAGGCATAGTCGTCAACAAAAATGGTCAAAATACGCAACCCCAACAGCAAATCCTCTTCCAGAACGGACAGATTATTCAGCCCGTGAATCTTATTGGACAACAGTTGTTAGTGCCAGCAGGCCTCATGATGACTCCTGAAACAACTTTAGTGCAAATACAAAATGTTGGATCATGTGGCGGTCTTATAGCACCACAAGGAATGGTTCTTAGAGCGCCAAGTCCGCAAAATAAAAACTTCCTTTCACCAAATACTGGTGGTCAGCAGTTTATTGTTGGTAGTAACAATCAAGTGAGCCCTATAGGACAAATATATGGTACTCCTGTAAGTTTGGTTGTTCCTCAGTCGAATTCAGGTGCGGCAACATTTGTTCAACAAAACACGGCAATTGTACAACAACAACAGCCGACAATTATGAGTAACAACACTAGTTCAGAAGTACCCACAGAGAGTAGTTTACAGAATCAGAATACCGCAAGTCCTCCAGATACTACAACACACAGTCCTAGAAGTCCTGATCGACCACCTAGTGAAAGGAGTGGAGGAAGTGATATGGTAATATCTCTTATTTGCAATCCTACATAAAAACTTTTGTAAAATATTTCTAATTTTAGGTTCAATGTGTGTCTAGTTCTGAGCCCGATTCCGTTGTGTCTTTAGCAATTGCGGACAGTGCACAGTCTCCAACCACAACAGAATTCGAAAGAAGTGGAAGTATATCAACTTAACTTTAACATTAAAGTCAGTTTCTTATTCGTTTTGTTCCTCTAGGTGTTTCATATCAACTTAATGTTTATAAGCCATCAGATGCCAAAATTCGTAAGATTGAGACGCCAACGCAGTTTAGTAGTAGTACAACTCCTGATATTATAACGCAGATAAAGCCAGACTCGCGCGGTAAGTGTTAAGATTGTTATCCTCTACAAACTTATATCGTTCATCATTTCCATCTCACCTTCATGCCCTTCAGTAAGAATACAATGTGTTCCCTAGTGTTGCTTTTCTGCATGTTGCTGCTTATATTTTTTATTCGCGGAATTGGCTAACTGTATGCTCAAATGGCAATGAGTATCCAATAAAATTGCTCTCTTTTAATAATAACATATAATCTATAAGATTTCATATCTAACAGCAATAGCATGACGTACTCTACAGATGTGAACAGGAGCCAAATTTAGAATTTAGTTCGATCGTTAATACATATATGCACATATGTATGTAGATGAGCGCAATTTCAGCCAAAACATTTTACCTAATTTTATGTTCAAACACAAACTTTCACATCTATATAGTAAGCTATTTTTATTACATACATATGTTTGAAATACTAAATTAATGTATATATTCGATAAGGTCATTTACAAAGTGACTATTACCTATGCTGACACCAATTAGTAGTATCAAAATTGAGCTTTTCCCTCCCGTACAATGCCTCAAAGGCCCTTATCGAACTTTTTATCTAAATTGAAAAACAAGTAAAAAAGCTAGAATTGGTCTAATGTAAGACGAATTCTTACGATTCTCTAGATGAATACCCGTTTGTAATTTGCTATTGCTCCACTGTACAAGTTTGATTCTTAAAGTGGCTTTTGACAACTATTTCCAGAACGGTACCTCGGACAGCAAAAATGATTATAACCAATTTCATAGGATTTTATATTCTGAAGAATTTTTTAGTACAATAAAAACGTCTAGTACAGATAGTTTTCACAGCATACGTAAAAACCCTAAATTTGTATATGACAACACCAAGCAGGGGTCCATTTTTGCAATTATATTTACTATTCCTATGAAAACATCATGTACAAGATTTCAGCTCTCTCGTGCGAGAAATTTCAGCTCCTAAGTATACGCTTTTTCGAGTTATCATGGGGACAAATCAAAATAATTTTTAATATTTTACGTGGGTGTCCAGTCCATTTTGCTTTACCTTCATTATATCTATGCATTACAAACTAAATGACAAACTTATTATACCCTATAGATTTCATCTAGGGTATAATAACATCTCGTCTAAGAACTTAGAGCTCATTTCAAAACCATTAAATGTACATAAGTAGCAGATTAATCAAAACGCCGCTACAATGCCGTTGCTGCCATGTGTGCAATCGTTTGATTTGTTTCTATATATTTTATATGCACGACGGTACGGTCAACGGCATCGCCGTCCTGTGTGCAACAGCGTAAATGCTCTTTTTCTGTGGGTTCTTTTTTCCCATCCTAATGTGAATCTTGCAGCCCGGTGGAGGAGAGAAGATTTTTTTACATTTACATAAGTGCATAAGAGCAACAATTTAAAATACTCAATTCACACTTTTTTTCAAATGAAAAAATTCCTTTCGAACTTTCAATCTTACATTTCATATCTCGACCCATACTTTCCACCTTCAAAAATATTTCTCGTCTCTTCCGAGACACCGTATATATGTATGTAATATTTTATGGTTTAAGTTTCTTTATTTTTACTAACTATAAGCCCAGACGACTAATGTTTAATAATAAATAAATCTAAGGAGCTACTAACTTTAAGGTCTAGTGGGAAGATATTGATTAAATCGCACAATTTCATAAATGAATTGCTTAATAAAGCAAAAACATAGTATTTGCACGAAGGCAAAGCAAGGTGAGGTCTTGTGCCAGAAAGAAAAAAAAAATTATATAAAAATTTTTCTTTTGTTCATCATTTTATAATCAATTTCATTTCATAGAATTCTTTAAATAATAATTTCTGAAACATCTGCTTCATTTTGTAGCATTTTCATTAACTGTAATGTTTCTGTAAAGGTTTTCTATTTGAGATGATTCCAAATTTATGGTTTATCCATATAATGTCTCCTTCAGCCTCCTAAGAAAAAAACCTGCGGCTATTAGGTATAATGATCTAGGAGTCCCTGTTATTGGCAGTAAGTTTTCGCACCAACTGAATTTTGGAAACAAATGATGGTCTTCCTGCAAATTTCACCATACGTTGTCACAAGCCCAACGGCTGCGATAAGCTCAAGTAGAGTTTTCTTCTAAAAACTCATCTATGCCGGCGAAACTCTCCAATGCTTGGTCTGCCATAAAATTTTTCATCTCTAGCTGTCTCTAGCTGTTCAAATTTAATAATTAACATTTGAATTGTTAAATCAGATGAGTTATCTGTGACGTTAAATTTTTTTCGATGTTTTCTCTGTGTTCCAAAACAGTTCTTGATCCCGTGCAAACGTATTTAATAGATTACTTTCCGTCCTTTCGCCTTACTTGAGAAGTCTTAAACTTATAACAACTTATAATAATAAATGAATAATTGAATTGCTTTTCTTCCTTTTAAGTAGATACTTAATACGAAATTATAATTGGCTTTTAAAAAAGGAGAGAATTATTTAGCTTCCATTTTAAGTATGTATATATCTTCTGCTGGCGCAAGGTGTCTCTTCAAAAACCACTTATTGATATTGATTACTTTTTTGTTGGTATTAAGGAACATTTATTACATGTTCGCATACTTTTTTGTCCCGTTTTTAGTACAAGACGATATAACACTGAATGGGGTCAAATTATTCCATTATTTGTTTTCTTCATTCTTTTTTTATTATTTCATGATTGACCAATTCTTTTAATTTAATTAGTGAATTTCTCAATTGTCTCACTTCCGATTCAAGATGATCCCTCAAATGTTTGTAGAGGCTGGAAGTGGTTTGGTTAGGTTCTTTGTCTGAAAAACATACATACATTCATACCATATGTAAAGAGCTTAAATGACTATTTCGATTATCGTGGGTTGTTAAAATATAACTCCAAAGCAGTTCCTTGTAAACGACAACTTAGAAAGTTAAGGATGGTGTCTAAAGACAAGCCTGAAGATCAAACGTAAAGAATTTGATACAAATATAAAATTTCTTACTGTTAGCTGGTGTTCTTGACTTCTTATTTTGAATTCAAACAATTTAATAAAATCCTCTGAATAAGTACAAGGGGAAGTTTCAAAAGTTTCAAGCTGTAACATTTTGACTTCACCTACAATTTCTCGGAAGCGTTGAAAAGTAATGGAGAGTTCAGTTTTTCTAACAGATTTCTTGGATTTACTTCATTTTTCGTAAATGTCCTATTTGAACTTCTGCCCAAACATTTTGAAAAATCGATTTCATCTGCATTAAAATGATAAAGACCACATGCTCTAAAGCCGTTTCTTATCGTCCCTGATTTAATGCAAGTATCAATAACAGTCTTCAGGATGGGTGCAAGTTGGGCTCTAGTAATGTTTGACTCCAAATAGTTGTGTCGCCAATTATTTACACATTTCTGCTATCAATTTTCAAAAAATTAAAGCAGCTGGCTGAAGTATTCGTGTAGAGTTGGGGTACAAACATATTAGAATAATATGCATCTTATCACACAACTTTGACAGCTGATAAGTCATATGGGTTTTATGTCCATCAGCTTTCTCAAATATTCACAAAACACGTGTTCCACATAATAACAACTTCATTTGTCATCCACCCAGATTCAGACTTCTGCCATTTGATGCCGTCCGGCAAATTATCTATAATTTCTTGTTTCATCCTGTTATAGGGATATATTATCATGGGTGGAACGACGTATCCAAGTGAAGAAAAAGAAAACATCACGGTTACATTCGCTTTAGTTTGACCGTAGTGCGTTTCGTAGACATTACGGAAGCTTAAGTTAAAAAAATTAAAATTTGAAAAAGTATTGACTAATAACATGTTGTCCTAATACATTATCTTTTCCAGCTAACACTTTTCCGATTTTTGGATATAATAGAAAATTAGTTTTATCACCATTAAAAATATGTTTGGGATCTTTCATTATGTCATGATAGCCCTTTCTTTCGTGGTAGCTCTCTACATTTCCAAACCAGAATAATGTCCCTTTCAGATACTTTTGAGCTGGCGTTCTTACAGTTAGATTTTGGTGGCGCTTGAGAAACGATTTATACCATTTTTCACCGTGCATATTATTATCATGAAAAGGATTGTTTCTTGGCACAGTATCAAGAAACTCTTTGACGACAACTTGGATGTCTTGTTTTCCTCGAAGAAATCCTTTATCCTTCAACAAAATAAATTTGCTTCTTCGTCAGAGAGTATGGAAGGACCTCTAATATTTCTCTTACTTTTTTCATGCAGTCGACATTTTTTATACAATTTGATTCTGATATAATGACGAAATAATTTAAATAAAATCGTATCATTCGATGCAACTGTATCATCTTCAGAGTGCTAATCGCTACTGAGCAATAAATTGTGCCTACCACATATAGTTAAGCGAGTACAATACAAATTCGTCTACAACCAAGAATTGAGTATGGTTGGCGTTACATTGGCTAATAAATTTAATTATAATAAACAATTCAAAAGTGGTGAACTAATTAAATCCATCCGATCATTCAAAATATTTTTATTAGCATTGAGCGCTTTTTTAATAAATAATATATTGGTGAATTGTAAAAGTAAGACTGACAAACTGTTGAAATCGGGTGCATATGAAATATGGTGTAATGACTATGGTTGCAGCTACATTGGACAAACAGGTAGAGATTTCTGTACAAGATTTTCAGAACATATTAGATCTTTTAAAAATAATAACCAGGATTCCGCTCTTGAAAAACATTTAAATGAAGCCGGGCGTTATTGTAACATTGATAATCTAAAAATTTTACATGTAGAGAAGAAAGGTAGAAAACTGGATATTTTAGAATCTTTTGAAATTAAAAAAGCGCTAAATGCTACTAAAAATATTCTGAAGGATCAGATGGATTTAATTAGTTCACCACTTTTGAATTGTTTATTATGATAATTAAATATGTAACGCCAACCATACTCAATTCTTGGTTGTAGACGAATTTGTATTGTACTCGCTTAACTATCTGTGGTAGGCACAATTTATTGGTCAGTAGCGATTAGCACTCTGAAGATGGTACAGTTGCATCGAAACACGTGTAAGAATTAAATAAATAAAAGTTTTAATGTGGAAAAAAAGTATTCGTTCTTAATCGCTTCTCAATTCCATATAAATAAAATATATTAAGAACCTTTTAAATCAAATAATTTTTGTAAATAAAATGAACTACAAAGTAAAAAATAATTTTTTTTCTCTCACAAGAAAAGTTTCATTGCCAAATAAGAAATGCTAGAATTCAGATTAAATCTTAAAATTGAATGAATTTTAAAATATTGTTATAAAATTATATTATCTCGTTTGACTTTAAATGTTTGACCTCTTTGCAATGAAAATTTTCTTTTTACTTTTTAGTACAATTTATTTATAAAATTTATTTGTTTTAAAAGTTTTTTTAATATATTTTATTTTGTACTTTTATAACTTCTATACCCTCAAGTAAAAACTTTCTTTCGGTAGAGGGGACAATACTAGATGAGAATGATAAAAGTTAACAGACAACTTATGAGTAAAGCCTGGGTAAATCGACGTAAATTTGTCAACTGTCAAAAATCAAGATTAATTTATAATTATTTTTATAAAATCGGACTTATTTTATTTTATTTATTTATTTATTTTAATAAAATCGGACTTATTTCATTTTACTTATATTATTTTTTAAGAAATCGCCCTGACAACTGAAAGAATTATTTCAAATGACAAATGGAAGAAAGGAATGAACTCACTCATCCACTTTACCCTGTGTAAAAATGTTAACTTTTGTTCAGGACGGGCAATGCATTCAACGGTCAAATTTTTCTACTCCGTGAAGTTAACATACACATAATGGGTAAAAAACTTTCGAGTCTGTGTAAAAACTTTGAAGCCTGGGTAAAAACTTTCGAGTAAACATACAGACCTATTTTCATTTACTTTACTGGTGACAGTTTACAAATAACTTGCCATGTTTAAAACAAACTGACTTAATGAAAAATTTCCTAGTAAACATTTTACAAAACGATGCAATATCGTTAAAAACCGTGCAAACTGTTCCCTCACCTTAGACAAATTAATAATATTTTCTCTTCGTGGGTGAGTTGAGGTCGGAGGATATTTAGACCACTCACGTATATTTATTCCTTCTGTTAGACTGGCCTCCATATCGTCTACATCTGAATTATCCGTTTCACAGTCAAAATCTATAAAGTGATCACTGTAGATTTTCAGTGCCACTAAGGTCAGTATTTTTTTCAACAAAGGTGTTAATTTTAAACAAATTTATAGTAACCGAGTTCAGCATCAAAGTTATTATAAGTTGGTTTTGATAGGTACCGAAATGTTTTGGTATCGGGGGTTGTTGGATACCCCATATGCTGAAATTAAATAATAATAAAAAATACTTAAAAAATTACTTCTTCTAGGTTTCTCCTTAGTTATAAGAATACCTAAGACTGAAAAAAAACTCAAAATTATTTAAAAATAAAGAAATTTAACTGAAAACTTATATCATGGGTAAAATGTTAGAAATATTCGCATCTTACTACGTTTTTATTAGCTTATTATGTGTGCTTCGTAATCAATTCTTAATCCACTTCCCGGTGTTCAATTCCATTCAAATTTTACATAGTTATGATGACTACACAAGAATCTATCATTTGCTTAATTTGATTCCACACTTCAACATGGTTTCGTAAATTCTTATTTTTACCACTTTTTTCATAAGTATTTTTATTTTAGTCGAAGTCACACTGCAACGTTATGCAGATCGAAAGTAACTGGTATTTTGAAAATTAAAAAAAAAAAACTGGGACAAAATATGATCGTGCAATTTAATGAAATATACCAAAATATTTTTCGTGGGACCTGTTTCAATTCTTGTAAAGCTTTTGAAAACTTAACTTTTTTTTAAGAAAAAGTTTTCTAAAACTGTAAAACTGACAAACGTCATTCACTGTTATTTCTATCATAAAATTAATTAGTTAATTAATTTAAAGTTAAAAAAAACTAAGCTGACAGGCTTATTATTTTTTCGAGCCGGAAGTAGCAGGTTTTGAAGTTGGTATTTTTTTCAAGGAAATACACTCGTTTTCAAAGCTATAAACGAATTTGAAGTTCCCCGTTTTCTCGAGAACGAATACAACTTGTGATAAATCGTTTTCAGTAAATGGAGGACTCAAGAAGACTGCTCTAACGCACTAGATAAGTTGTCTAGTCTAAATAGTATTTGAACTGTGTAGATGAAATTTCCAGAAATTGGCAAAAATTACAGATCGTATTCTTCTCGAGAAAACGGAAAATTTCAAATTCGTTTATAGGTTTGAAAAGGAGTGGCTTCTTATTTTTTCAAGCCGAGTTGCATTTTTTGGCTAGAAAAAATAAATTTCTTTTCTATTAAAAATAAATCGGATATGGAAACTCTATTCGCTTTTCTAATATTTTGTCGCCGCTACGACGTGGCAACTGCATAAGGAGAGTCATCAGATGGGCAAGTGGCCTCATTGTTTCACTGTAGTTGTCCGTTGACATCGTGTGTCGACATCAATGCCAATCTTCTTAAGTATTGGGAATCCTAGAAGTATTCATTTCCTGGGCTTTTCAGCCCTAAAAATCATTTTGAATGATCTCTGTTGCAATTTTCCGGAAGAAAATTTGCGAGATATCTTATTTGTTCGGCTGAATTCTTTATTAAACAAATAAATAAAATATTATTTTTCAAACAAAAAATTTAAAAGAGTTCTTTCAACCGGTTACTAACCACTTCATAAAGTAAAAATCCAAATTGACTGTTCATATTTGGTCGAAAAAAATAACCAGCTTGAAACCTTCTGGTTTCGGCTAAATATTTTTATCGAAAAAGAGTATCAAGCTCTCGCGATTGCTGCTCTAACTTCAAAATAAGTAAAGTAGTTTTTTTTCGTATAAAGTCATAACTGATTCGGTTCCTGTTTTAATTCGTTTTACAGAAGTCTCAGAAATACCAAATCCTCATTAAAATTTTTCAACATCGATCATCACTTCATACATTTTCTCCATTTATTTAATTAGGAGATCATAAATAC
Source organism: Dioctria linearis (assembly GCA_963930735.1). Lineage (NCBI taxonomy): Eukaryota > Metazoa > Arthropoda > Insecta > Diptera > Asilidae > Dioctria > Dioctria linearis. The sequence continues at coordinate 199,883,687 of OZ005741.1, read as the reverse complement.
AAGAAAATATCTCAATAACAGAATACAAACCATTCTTGGTCATATATTAATCCAAATAGAAGAATAAATTGTGCTAGCTAGAAAGAATTGATTAAATTTTATTGTTAAAATTTGGAGTGCCTATTGATTTGACATTTGTTGTATATATTTTTATTTTCTGATTATATATTTTCCCATTGGTGATTTTTAATTTTGTTATCAAATTATTTCAAAAAATCTAAACTTAAAATGTATAAATTGGACGCGAAGCTAATAGAAGAGAGATCACATTTTGTCTCATAGTAAAACATAAATTTTCAGATCATTTACAAATTGTTTCCCACCAAAATTTCCTACCTTATCTTATACAAAAAATTGTAACTGATTTTACAATGATAACCTTTTAGTCGTTTTATGTTTCAAACTTTTTCTGTATTATAAACACTAACATTGTACAGATTTCATAAACAATTTTCTAACAGAGGTCAAGGCAAAAATATTTGCTCAATTTACTCTAAAATTATGCTTAGGTGTTGGCTTATAACTTCCTCCAAGCTCATCACAGTGCCATTTGTCCACCCTTTTTTTCATCCGCTCAACTGTTAATGTAAGAACACTAAACACTCATGAAACTCATACTAGTTTTAGTCAAGTTAAATACTTAGAGCTAGAAAACCAATAGAATTCTTCTGACAATAGAGTCACCAACGAACTCACCATCTGTCTCAGCTACATCAACAACTACATCGCTGCCTTCAAGTGGAAATAACATATCTGGCAGTGGCGTTAGCGGATGTGGGGGACAACTTCCATCATTTAGCATTGGTGAATTGGTGTGGGGTGCCGCTCGTGGTCATCCAGCCTGGCCCGGTAAAATACTAAATCCACCTGATGGTATCTGTACTCCTTCTGATTCTACTTGGGTTCAATGGTTCGGTGGACGACCCAATGTTGAACTGGTCGCCATCAATTCACTCAAAAGTTTATCTGAAGGCTTGGAGGCGCACCACAAAGCTCAAAAGGATACGAGAAAGTGAGAATTTCTTAGAATAAGATTTTTCTTTAAGTATAGGCATTAAAATTTTCTGAATTTGGTTATATAAAATCGAAAAAAAATTAATAAATAAATAAAGCTTATGCTCAGTTGTCGTCGTACATTTGGTTTGTGCCAGCTTTTATAGCAGAATTCGAAATTTGTTGGCAACAAATCAACTGGAGATGAATTTTGTTTGTATTTGAAATTATTAGTTTTTCAAATCATTGGCCAATTCTCGAAGTTTTGTTGAATTTTTAACCTTCATATATTTAAGCAGAAATTCCTTTGAATAAATCTAATACTTTGCATTTATTAATGAAAATTTTCCTATAGGAGCAGAAAATTAAATTCACAACTAGAGCGAGCCATCCAGGAAGCAATGGCCGAATTGGATCGAATGTCGATGACACAATCAACAACGCCAGTCTCTACGAAGAATAGGAGCCGAGGGCGACAGCAATCGAATTTGGGCGGACATCAAAGAACAAAGCCGGTAAAAATAGCACCAGCACCACCTTGCGCGAATAATATGCAACAGATACGACAGCAAACAACTATTACCCAAGTAACGCATCATCATCAACAGCCGGCCCAACAGCAACAGCAGCAGGCGTCGATGACTGCACAAACGAAATGACCGGAATCTTCCGCTCTTTCGTGGTCGTTCCAGACATTTACATTGTTGATTCACAATAACTAATGAAACATGCAATTGTGAATGTTTCGGCCGCGAGATGAGTGCACCCTTGTTAGTAAGCGTTTCTACTTATTGCCAAATGGAAATGCAATGCATGGCAATGTTTATATCTTATACATAGCAATTGTATATATTTTCTCTAATTAACTTATTTAATTTTATTGTTTCTTTAAGAAATGACAATAAACACGGATAAAGTAATATAAATCAACTTATATTTTCAAGCAATAATTGAGTTTTGTTAATATTTGAATAACTGTAATTAAATGGATGATGAAGCAGTTCATTGATTTACGTGTATAAATGTTCAATGTCTATCAAATCTGAGCTGTTTTTGTATATTTCATTATTTATTTTTGATGATGTTCATGACATGTTTCCAATTTATCAGACCTGGAATTATAGACTGTATATTACCGCACAGTTCCTTAAATACTTCATTCTTGAAGTCTCATCATGAGACTTAAGAGGACAACGAACGTCTCGGTCGACATGACATGACTGTTACGACGTACATACTTGCAAGGTTTTCCAAATTTAATTATATCGCTGGCATAGATTAGTTTACACCCAGTAGAATGAGGAAAGCAGTTACTTTCCTGGGTTGATTTGTCGTCCCTTAGGCTTGATTGTGGATTGTAGCCCTGATATTTTCAAGGTTATTGACACTTGCTCCTTGTATAGCAACATAGCAGAGATTAGTCTCGATTAGAATCTCCCCATATCCATCTGTTATCAACTATTTATTTGTCACCCTATTGTTGCTGGTCAGTTTCACAGAACTGGAAAGCAACCGATTCTGAATTTCGGCAGCTCTGAGCTATTTAGAGATTCTTATTCCCCCAATCTACTTCCCTTCCCGCCTGAGCAGTGAAAATGCATCATAGCGTATTCCCTGATGAACAAATCTGTACCTGACTATTTCTAAGCAATTTAAAAGCAGGTGCTGTGATGCTCCTAGCAGAAACTGAAAAATGAGGTCTCAGTGCCATGCTAATCTTGTTTAGCTGATACCTGAAAAATTATTATCTGGGGGAGAGCCCTGTAATGGTTTCAACATCTGGTTTCTCGAGAAAGAGGATTTAGTTCCTTTTTCGGCTGAAGAGAAGACAATTTTTTAGTCTAGCATAGGTCTTATTGCTATTTCTTATAAAACTTTAGGATAAGTTTTTAATGGAGTTTGAAATTGTCACTAATTGATTCTTGTAAACAGAGTTTCACCTCTTTCTGTCCTGATCAACATCACAGTTTGTAATAAGTTACGGCGAATAGTCATAAAAAGTCTAGCTTAGGTCTAAATATGCAACCCATTTTTTTATCTGAGATACTTAGATGACCAACCAGCTTTCCTGGTAAATGTTCTGTTTCACTCTTAAAGTCACTACAGATGGTTAGTGACTACATCGTTTTTGGATTCGGAGCGCATTTTCGGCCGACATGGCGACACGACGCCACTGCATTTATAGTGTCAACTTTTTCCATTGGACTTTCGTTTAGAGCTCTATGTTCACACCTTTTAGATAAAATTGATTACCTGATTATGCTTTCCCTGAATGATGAGTACTAGGTAATGCACGAAGCCTTGGAGAGGACTCGTAGGCACCCTTTAACGTAACGGAACGACTACCTAGAGTTTTTGTTATTTTCCTGCTTTTAAGCTTGGAATCTCAAAGCCCTTTTCCATTGAATTGTTTTATTTGAATGCATCGAAGGAAAAGTGTTTGGAAGGCTCTTGGTACATCTGCAAATTCGCAATGTATATAGCAATTGTCGCACTGAATATGATATGCTATATCAATTGTTGCATTGAATTATTAGGTTTTGTACATGTTTCTATTTTAGGTTTTACCAACATAAGCATCCATAATACTTCATTTGGAATTTAAAATAAAATTATTGCGACAAGAACGGAATATTTCTGTACAGGTACAGAGTGTCTGTGTTTTTTTTTTGTATTTTTTTTTATTAAGTTTTTTGAATTATTGTTTTTGTTCAAAAGAGCGGTTTGTTTACATTCGTTTTAAATAGTGTCGGACATGCGACCTTCGCTAACGCATCTTATTGCAACCACATCTGTTCTTAAAGCGGTTTAATTGTGGGACCAACAAATTTTCAATCAAATGACTGTACGCATCACCACTGACATGTTGCCCTTCCTAAAAATAATGCTGTCCGATAACCGCACCAAATAGTGACTTTCTAAATGCAACGGTTCTTTGCTAATTTGATGTGAATTTCGCTGCCCCCGAAACGTTCATTTTTTCATTTTGCTTGTTGTGCATCCAGACATGATAGTGTGCTTCGTCACTTATATAAAATAATTCACTATCGTCATTCACTGGGCTTAATATTGCGTTGCAGTATTTCAAGCGTTGAAACTTTGGATATGCCTAACTCTTGTCACCTGGAATAATAGATGTTCCAGGGGTAGCTGATACATTCGCTCTAACACTGTAAATATTTTCATTAGATCAAGGTGTACTTGCTCTGCCTATACACCTTAAGTCCGAAACTGCACCAGTATACCGAAATTTCTCCAATTTTGGCTTTATGATGGTCGCAATTGGAGGCGAACGGACGTTAAAAAGTGACACTGCAATTATTTACCTTTGGTTATTTTCAAAGTAAAAAAAAACAATTCCCGTGCGTTGAGCGATTGTTAATTAATCCATTCCGAATTTCCACAAAATCATCTGCACTTTAAACAAAGAAGAGTTAAAAATCTTTGTAAACGTAAACAAAAGTTATTCAAACAAGAAATGCATTAGTGACTTCTGGAACACCCTTTATATACAACTTTTACATATTTGTTCATTGCAAAACATGAAAAAATCACAAAAGAATACGACATGAATCAAAGTAAAAACAGTTAATCATTTCATAATATTCATACATATCAAATGCGTGTGCACACAAGTAGAACAACGCAATTTTCACTGCAACAACTGAAAATGTCATACAAAAGTTACAGGATTCTCATGTCATAAAAAATGTATAATTTCCGATTTGGATTTAACTGGATTTAATACTATCAAAAGTTGTAGCTGCTTTTATGAATATGGCCTTAAGCATATACGAAACCAGCACACCACGGATGCAATGACATGCCGGACAGCAATGTGGTGAATACAGCAAAAAAAGGGATCTTCACAGAATAAATCCTTGTTACGGCATTGTAAAGAGGTAAATTCTTGATTTTGATATATTAAGTATGTGGTTTTTGTAGTTTATAATTGGAACTGTATAATATAACTATGTAGATAGGTTAATATAATAGTGAGTTGTGTCAGTTGTAGGTTACAATCTAGTAGGAACTTAAATGAATAAATTTATTGATGAATTTGAAATGAAATTTGTCTTCTTATTGTATTACATCAGAACGAAAGTGTATATAGGACGATTTTAGTGAGTTACAAACAGCTCTAAAGTATTAAGTCGATTTAAGATTTGCTTATCGATTCATTTCAAAGGGACTTAATACTGTCTTAGACTTTTGGGCCTACTTGAAGGGTCTCCGTTTCTAAGAACATTAGTTCGTTGGTTTAAGAAATTCATAATCTCGGCATGCGTTAGTTGAAGCCTCTATATCGAATGTGGTGTATTTACGATCCGGCATAGGTATACATATAGCTAATGACTACTATCTCAAGCCGGTACATCGACAGTTATTGCAATCACATATCTCTAGATAAACTGAATGAGTTATAAAATGTCATTTAGTATGAAGCTGGAAGGTGGTCCTTGAATTGTCATTCTCTACAATAAATTAATTTACATGGATTTCTGGGCAGTCCTCTGATACGTCTTTAATAAACGCCCAACTAAATCCCTGCTAAGTACATTAGGTGAAGCTTTTGCATAGTGGAGCAACTATGATTAAAAAAAAACAGTCTATTAATAATCATGGGGTATTGCCGACTTTAACACCAATCGTGCAGAGTCCTCCTATTTCTTCTAGCCAAATATATTCTTCGGCTGATTTTTCTGATTCAAAAATGAATGTCATCCAATTTTTATTAGCCATGGGTCTTCTTCGGCTAGCAGTATCCTGAGCAACGCTGTGAGTCAATGCTCGGACGGCACCATTCTACCACATTATCAGCATGTCAAGCATTAAAACAAAAACTACAGAAATCTTCAAATTCTCTATTGCAATTTGCTTCGAAAACTATGCTTTCACTGGAACTTGGCTGCAGCTTTCGTGATATTGAAATCTTGGAAAATTCTTAACAATCTTTTGAAGGGATGGTTCTGGCGGTCCTCTAGCCTGTAAAAATATCTTCAATTACAACCAAATTGAACTTTCTAGTTTTTCCAATACTCTTGACATTGAACTTATTGCTATTAAAGCAACAATTTCAAAACAAGTCTTACTTTGTTTGCTAGTATACATCCTTTTTCATACGGTCTCTTTAAGACAATCGGCAGAATATAATATATGATCTACTCAATTGAACAAATAATTTTATCCATGCTATGATAGCACCCCTTGATGAAATATTGCTTATTGGAGATTTTAACTTAACACAATGGGTACTACATGAAGATGAGAATGACAATCTTCATCATAGTAACTTGAGATTAAGGGAATCACTGGTTTTGGGCGCTGTTTCATTGGTCTCAGCCAAATTAGCAATATAAAAACTGACATTGATGGGCGGTTAGACCTGGTATTCTACACTGACGTGGGTAATGTGCTGGTAAGGACAGCCCAGATATCATGTCTATTTCTGATAAATATATGTTCCCTCATTTTTTACTGTTGGTAATTATTCTAATCTTGACAATCCTTCCTTGTATAATTCTCGGCACGAAAGCATGCCAATGTACGAGAAAATTGCACCAATGGATGCAGAGTTAAAGTAGGGATTGCAAGCAGAATCGGAAATATATTAAATGCTGCAAGTCCCATGTTAAAAAACTTGACTGCCTATGTGATAACATAACAATAATAAAAATGGATTTTATTTTATTCAAAAGATACTTTATTAAAGAAATTCGGAGACCACTTTATTTTCCTTCATTAACTATCTATCGTTTTCGATTGACGACAAGCTCTCTTCTCCATGTGAAAGGGATACTGTATGTGTAAAGAAAACGTGTTATGAGCACACAAGTAGCCTCGTTTTCAGTCCCTCACCTCCTCTTGACATACCCATCAGTTTACTTGCGCTAGTACGAAAACGAGTTCCACTCACTTCAACTTTTTAGCGAAGTGGAACCTGAGAAATAGTCAAATTAAGTGTATTTTCTGCAATTGGTACACGTTCTGATGTGTGTAGTCATTAATAATATCATCTGGCGTGGAACTTGTGAAATGTAAAGTTATTTATTTTTGAAAAAAATGGTTTCAAGTGAAAAATTACATATTGAAAAGGTCATAAATTGTGCAACAATGTAATTAAGGGGAATTTCGGAGAAAAATTCCAAGAAGAAAGAAAGTAAGTGCGAGTACGTTCTTGGCATATTGATTGCTAAGGAATAATATTTTTGCTTATAATAGACAACAATAATAATTTTTATATAATTTATTTCCTTAAGTACAACACAGTTGAGGTAAGGTAACACTTTATTTAATACTGTGCTCACAACTTCTTCAGATGCCGCCGAACTCGGAATGAGTTTCTTCTATTTGGTGTTTGTCTCCCGATTCAAGGTTACCTGGAAATAAACAGCTCGTGAGCAAACAGGTTCAGTGAGTTTGCCATTTAGAGGTACCTAAATATCCTAGCCTATGCAAGTCTGAACATAACATTCCCAACTACTTCCGAGAAAACATTCTCTCACGCATGCAAAATGAGTGTTACACCACCGCGACAACTCAAAACAGTGGTTAATATCACTCGAAGGGTAGTGGGGGGCTCATGCTATGACAACTCGCTGTAGCAGAACCGGATCCGTAAAGTACCCTACAGCATACCACCTTGACAAATCAAGGATGGTACCCCTACAACATACCACCGTGACAACTCATTATGGTACCGCACACTCGTACAAGCCGCAAGAGATTACTCGCTCTGTCAGCAATAGAGCGATGCATCCCTGCGTCCACAACCATCAATAACCATACCTACAAAGCACGCATACAGTCATCCATTCACAAAATACCTTTCAAGCAATTACTCACCATTCAGTCTTAGCTCCGAATCTCGAACACTTTACTTCCGCGCACTACCTATTACGGGCACACACCGCACTTAACTGACCTAGCATAATCAACTAGCTTCATTCCTAAGTAATTATTTTCTTTCTATACTAATCATGCGAGTGTGCAAAAGGTTCACTTACTTTTATGTGACAGCTCGGCCAACCTGGATTGTGAACGTCCCCGTTCATTGCCCTCATCTAAGCTATCGTCTTCCGAATCAGAGATTCCTCCGGGTAGAATCCATGGTTTTATATGGTCTGCACTTTCCACGTTTTCAAAAGGAGCTCTTTGACTCCTGTGGGATCCAGACAACTCTGCTACCACATATCGATCTCTTCCCAAAAAATTTTTTATTTTAAATGGTCCTTTATATTTAGGGAGCAATTTACGACTTTGCCCTTCTCCACATGCTTGTTTCCGCAATACAACCAGATCTCCTTCAATGTATTTTCTAGCTTCCTTTCTTCTCTTGTCGAATCTTTCCTTCTGTTTCCTTTGATCCTTTTCGATAAGGTCTAGCACTTCCTGCCGGGCTACCTTCAAGTTCTCCAGTTCTATTCTATTTCGATTAATGTTCAAGGTTAATCTCGCGTCAGCTTCCCCTCGCGGCCGAAATCCAAATAGTAACTCCGATGGTGTTCTTTTTGTAATACTATGTATAGTATTATCTATAGCGATTTGAACTTTATCGATCTCACGGTCCCAATGTCGGTCTTTGCTTGATGTTGCAGCTAATGAAGACAAAATCGTTGAGTTGAAACGCTCTACTTGTCCGTTTGCTCTTGGTGTAGCTACTGCTGTCTGTATGTGTTGTATTCCCTTTTTGTCACAGTACTTGGCGAACGCCTCCGAAGTGTAGCAGGTTCCTTTGTCCGTTATGATCCGGTTTGGAATCCCAAATATCTTAACCATTTGGTCCAGCATCCTTAGTACTGGTATTGTACTTGTCTCTTTTACAGAGGTTAGCAACACATACTTCATCAAGCTTTCAACGCACACTATTAAGTATTGCTTACCCGTTGTGCTTCGGACAAATGGTCCCAAATGATCTACGTGCACTGTATGAAATATGTCGAGTCTTTGTTGATTGGATACAGTTCGCCTTCCAATTTGCCTTTAGGTATTTTATTATAAATGCAAGCTATGCAATTTTTGATATATTTTTGTACATATTCTCGCATTTTTGGGAACCAATAATTTTCACAGACCTTATTCAAAGTCTTCTCCAACCCAAAATGTCCAAACTCATCGTGCGCTGATCTCACTACTTCGTGTCGCATTCCTTTGGGAAGCAACCATCTAATACCCTTTTTGGTTTTCCTATAAATTCTTTCTTCTTCGAGACAATATTCTTTATGTATGGTCTTTTCATACTCACTTTCAGGCTTTTTCAGAAGTATGTTATGAATTAGTTTGACTTTTTCATCCGTTAATTGACTAGCTAGGACCCAGTCGGCTACCTCGATTCTTAAAATATCGCTTTCGGCTATGGGGGTTTCATTTTTCACCGCATTTCGGCTTAAGGCATCTGCATGCGCTATTTTATTTCCTGGCCTATACTCTATGGTGAAACTGAATTCCTGAATAAGTAACCACCATCTGGCTATCCGCGGTACCAAATCTCTTTTAATTGCGGCAGTTTTAATGGCGTTGCAATCGGTCACAACTTTAAAATTAATATCAATCAAGTAGACACGGAATTTTTTTAACGTTTCCACTACAGCCAACGTCTCTAATTCGTAAGAATGATAATTTTCTTCATGTTTGTTTGTTTGCCGACTGTAGTAGGCGACCGGTCGTAATTGATTGTTTGTGTCACATTGTAATAAAATTCTTGCAACTCCTAACTTGCTCGCATCCGTACTTAGAATATAGAGAGTAGAGGAAGTGTGATAAGCCAAATTTAGTGTAGTCAAATTCTAGTTGTGTTAGTATCTGTTGCCGCTGTAGTGAACGCTCAGTACAGCCGTGTAGTAGAATAAATATAGAGAGTGGGGCAACAAGATATATGGTTGAAAATATTACGTTTGCTCCCATGGAAAATGTTCTTATTCACTGTCACTACGCCATCATACTCAGGGAATTTCGCAGCTGTCACAAACGTAAACAAATCTCGGTGGAGGAAGGATTTTTTCGATATTGCATCGCTTTTGTTATAAATTTTTAATTTAATTTAACATACACAGGTGTGTAAAGTACACAAAATAATATTTTATAATTATACTTGCCTAAAAATTGATTTCCCACGTCGTTCTTTGGTGTTGTTGTGGCAATTTTTTACCGAACACTTCATTCTGAAATTACATCAACATCACTTAGAAATTTATCGCTATAATTTGAACAGATAATTACTTACACTATTTGCTTTGTTTAGCACTATTTTTAAAAGACTTCACAACTTTTCAATTACATTTAAATTATTGCAAATTTTTTGCAAATTAAACAAACTTCGTTTGACAGCTAAACATAGAGTTGTCTCTTTCTTGAATATAATGCTGAGCTACTTCATGATACTCTGAAAAATCCACGCTCATGCACACGAATTTTACAGGTATCAACACTTCCTGTTGTCTCTATATTCTAAGCATCCGTATGTACTTCTGTTATAGCTTCGGGGTTATAAATTGCTAGAAGTAGCCTTTCTGTCAATTTCTTCTTAAGCAAGTCAAAAGCACTTTGCGTTTTTTCACTCCATTCCCACGGCTTATCTTTCTTCGTTAATTGAAATAAGGGTTTGCAAATTAAAGCGTAGTTTTGGATGAACTGACGGAAAAATCCGGTAAGACCTAAGAACTGCCTAATTTGGTGAGCATTTGAAGGAACTGGAAACAAGTCAACAGCCTTTGTGTTCTCGATGCCGGGACGTACTCCATGTTTATCAACAACACATCCGAGGAAACTGATTGATGTTTTGAAGAAATGACACTTACTCGGATTCAGTGTCAGGTTCTGATTTTGCAACACGTCTAACACGGATTCCAGTCTATTCAAACCTTGTTCAAAATCGTTCGAGGGAATTATCATGTCGTCCAGAAAACAAAAAACGATGTTACTTCTTAAAGGTCCAAGAATCTTATTCATCATTCTTTGAAACACTGAAGGAGCATTACATATTCCAAATGGCATCCTGTTAAATTCATAATGTCCATCGCTGGTAATGAAAGCAGTTTTATTTTTTGATGACTCTTCAATGGGAATTTGATAATAACCGCTTCGCATATCTAGGGTTGTAAAATATTCGTAGCTTCATCAGTGCGCGGTAGTGGAAACTTTTCTAATCTCATTTGTTATGAAAGTAAGTTAGGGAGTGACTTGACCAGGACGTGAAGTCCAAACTGTCAGCATGAGCTGACAGATCACTCGATGCCAGCGATAGCACAGGGCGGCATGCTTGCACCTCGGCTAAGAGTGGCGGAGAGTATGGGGAGGTTCCCGAAAATACCTGCCGCTGTAACAACCCATAATCAAAAAAATTCATGCCTATCTACACCAAAACGAGCACCCACTCAGTCCTGAAGGGACTTTTACGTCACTTACCTATCTCTGTTGAAGGCGCAGGTGGCATGCCTTCCTGCCAAACCCCATCCTCCCATCGACTTTGGGCGGCACTGTTTCCAAAGTCCCTTTTACGACTTGTAACGAGACAGAGAGAGACTAGGCGAACCTAGACGACCTTCATCCTATACGAGAGGGCTTATTATACTAAATTCCCTGACTCAAAAAAAATTGTGTGTATTCTTTTATCTATAGATCGAGACATTACTTTATCATAACTCATTCTTTTCCTACTATATACTTCACCTTGATATGAATTTTCCCCCTGTAGTTGCTAGCTAATACCGCAAAGGAACAAACAAAAATACAAATTGGATCATGCTAAGATAACGACATCTTAAGGCTATTAAAAAAAATCGGAGGTAAACCCCAGACAACATTATTATATTATACTTATCCAACGTTAATTCTCCACGAAGGCCTCCTGGAGCACTGGAATCCTGTAATGAAAATAAAGCGGAAGAAAGGTTTGAAAAGTCCGCCTGGGATTTCCTGTACAATACTATGCCACTATTCCATTACCATAATAGTGTCTGAAGATAATGCTACTTTTATGAAAAAGGTGAGCATCCGCTAATCTTACATCTATACAAGAGTCAAGGTGTGTCTAGTGACAGATAAATGATGGAATAATAATAAATTTTGATTTTAACCTCTCTCTGTGTTAACTAACAATAATATTCATTGAGGTATGATTAATCGAATAATAATAAATTTGTGTGCCAACACTCTTACTGTGCTAACTATCTATAATATCCATGGAGTACGCTACTAAAGAACGATTATCTCGCACGTTGTTATTTAAGTGAATCCCAAAAAATAAAAAATCTTATTTAAGATTATTTTAGGGTGAAAAAATAAAAAAATTCTCTCATTACGAAAAGAACAACTATGTACTACCTACATACATATATATATCAGCTATCAGTTTTTCTTTTGTTTTGAATAGAACTGAATATATCCTACGCGCGATTTCGCAAAGTGAACCATAGTCATCTGTGTTAAGGGAGAATATCATGCCCACGCCAAATCCACTTGATATTTTTATACACTTTGCTGTGCAATCCAAATTTCTTTCCTTCTCATATAATATCCATTCAGTGTTTGCCTAGAGATATGGAGAACAGGTCTCAACGTATATACCACGAAGAATAGCTGATTAAGCGCTTCAATGTTAGCGTTTGGACTGTTCACTCTGTAACCGTGTGATTATTATGAGAATGATTACAATAGACTTACTTTTGCCGCTGCCTCCGCTTTCAGGGATCATCTAATTTACCTAATGTTTTCTTCCGCGCCTTTCATCCGCTTATTGAAGACTGGAAGTTCTTTCCAGATAAATGGATATAGGGCTCCTCTGGGCACTGATGATTTTTCCCTTTTTTCTTCAAAATATGCTGTTGCGCAATGGGCAGCGCTCTCCTCGTGTTATCCGCCGAGGAAAAATCCAATTTTATCTGGCCGACTTGGACTCTTTAGTTTCCTTTAACAAAAATATCATTCAAGCATTTTTCTTTTTGTTTTCTTTGCAATTACCTTTTTCCTTTTTTCTTTTTCTTTTTTTCAAAGCTGGATGGTTACAAAAATATTTTTATTTCACGAGATTGTTCCTTGCGAGACGTGACTTAAATCGGAACCGACTTTGACAGATAGCCCAATTTTCTTTCCGTCTCACCAGCATGCCACACTCAGTTCGTTCCTCGAGTCGGGGTACGTTCAGCGTTCGTTTTACTCTAAAGCCAGCGTACATGCATCAGCACTCTACATGTAGCATATTGCTACATGCAATAGCCACGACCATAACACATTTTAGAATTTATCTATACAAAGCCGTTGCTCACCGTTCTTCTTTTTTACTAGGAGAATTGGTGAAGCATAAGAAGAATCGGATTCCCTAATGATTCCAAACTGTAGGAGCTCATCTACTATTTCCTTCACACGGTCGCGTTCCTTAGGAGACATTCGATACGATCTATAGGTTACAGGAGTGGGATCTAACAAGTCTACTTTCAGTTCAGTCGCAGAAGTGCGGCCAATTTCTCCTAATGTTGTTGGAAAACACTTCCGAACTTTTTGTAACTGGTTTGCGAGTCTCTTTTTTTCTTCGTATGACAAAGTATCTCCGACATTTATCTCGCTCCCATTTAACGTATCCGGACCAATTATTTTTTCTAGTAAACGGAGTTCACATTTTTCTAGTTTTAGTTTTGACCAGCAAGTCTCTTTTCGATATATTAGTTACCGGAATTTTACATTTTCCCTCTTTTATAGTAATAACGCAAGGGGGAACAAAGTATTCTGTTAAGTTGAGATATCTGGAACGGAAGTTTAAATATATATCTTTATTATTATGGAATAGCTCTGTTCTACATATTATGTGGGCAGTGTGTTTGGATGGGATAACTACTGCTTCATCTACCCAACATAGCACTTTTTCTGGAGGTAAATCTAGTCCGCGTGGCAATTCATCGAATGATTTTCCTTATGAACAATTATATGCTCTGTTTCAGTAAAGGGTTGACCGATTATTATTGGAATATCTTGGATCTTGTTCGGAACTACAACGAAATCGGTTTTTGCTTGGGCTTGATCTACTTTCACCGTTAAATTTTTCACTTCTCCTAAAGACAATACGGTACCACCACCGTAGCCCCCTATAATTTTCGTTTCAGGAACTAATTTCAATTTTAATTCTATTCTAAGCTGATCCTTCATTGTATTGCAATTTGCACCTAGATCTATGAAACCCTGCACATGTTTACCTTCTATTATGACATTCTTAAAATATTTCTTACCTCTTATTTCGTTGTTTATAGCAAGTATTTTCTTAGAATGTTCTGATCTGGGAGCTCTGTAGCATTGTCCTGTATGATAGAATTTACATTTTTCACACTTTTTCGGTCGTCTAGGGCATTGAGGAAGAAGATGTTCAAAGCTTCCGCAATGATAACACTTGCGCCTGCTGATGGTAGGTTGCGGAGCTTTAAAGTTCTGCTTTGATACTTGCAGAAGCTTATTATGTTTGGTGCTCGTGTCTGGAATATTCTCCTTCAAAGTCGTCAGAAAGAATAATAAGCAGGCTGGTGTCTGATGTTTTCCTGCCTTGGCAGCTGCCTGCATATTTAAGTCGGTAATGCCGGATATCAAACAGGAAACTGCTCTTGCTCCAGAAATTCAACAAATATTAAGAGAGCTAGCTTATCGTAGTAATACTCTAGTATCGTTTCACTGTTTTGTTTCTTCCGGCATAGCATCTCTTCTAATTGTTGAGAATAATCCGTTTCTCCGGGAAAAGCTTCAATAATATTTTCCTTCCACTGTTCCCATGTAAAATTTACCGTGGATAAACTGCGATACCACTTATCTGCAAGTCCCCTGAATTTAGTTGTCGCGTAATGAATCGTAGTAATTTCGTCCCATCTATAAATGGATCGTAGCTCTTCGATTTTTGTCAACCACAACTGTGCACTTAGCGTTTTGCTTGTTGGGTCAAAGACTGGTATTACCTCACTACTTCCCCGTGGCAATGTTGCTTTTGCTTGAAGTTCCCTCACGTTAGAGGTCAGGGTACACATTAAGCCAGCGAGACGATTTAATTCGCTAGAGCTCGAGTCCCCCGAATAGGAATTATCAGACTCACTTTCGGATAAAATACGCCGCCTTTTAGCTGTTTTTATTCTTTGCTGGAACTACTTGCCAGTCAGACATGTTGTTTAAGAAAAAAAAAACGTACTACACAATGATTAGGAAAATAAAGTTGTAAATAAACTAATACTTAAGCCCAATATAGTTACGTAAAACTTAATCTGCAATCACACATCGCACAAGCACTCACAATTGCTAATTATGAAGCGTCTATCGCTTTATTCACCAATAGTGTCAACTGACTAAATGAGTGTCTATCCTACTTCTGAAGATAATAGACAACAATAATAATTTTTATATAATTTATTTCCTGAAGTACAACACAGTTGAGGTAAGGTAACACTTTATTTAATACTGTGCTCTCAACTTCTTCAGATGCCGCCAAACTCGGAATGAGTTTCTTCTATTTGGTGTTTGTCTCCCGATTCAAGGTTACCTGGAAATAAACAGCTCGTGAACAAACAGGTTCAGTGAGTTTGTCATTTAGAGGTACCTAAATATCCTAGCTTTATGCAAGTCTGAACATAACATTCCCAACTACTTCCGAGAAAGCATTCTCTCACGCATGCAACATACCACCATGACAACTCATTATGGTACCGCACACTCGTACAAGCCGCAAGAGATTACTCGCTCTGTCAGCAATAGATTGATGCATCCCTGCGTCCACAACCATCAATAACCATAACAAAGCACGCATACAGTCATCCATTCACAAAATACCTTTCAAGCAATTACTCACCTTTCAGTCTTAGCTCCGAATCTCGAACACTTTACTTCCGCGCACTACCTGTTACGGGCACACACCGCACTTAACTGACCTAGCATAATTAACTAGCTTCATTCCTAAGTAATTATTTTCTTTCTATACTAATCGTGCGAGTGTGCAAAAGGTTCACTTACTTTTATGTGACACTTACCTTTAAAATGTACGAAATTTCTTACTGAAAACTAAAAAGCACTCCCTTCGTTTTAAAGCACAAACACAAATGTGTTGATATTTTACAAGTTCCACACCAGATGATATTATTAAAGACTACTTAAATCAAAAAATGTACCAGTTGCAGAAAATGTACCCAATTTGATTATTTCCCAGGTTCCACTTCGCTAAAAAGTTGAAGTGAGTGGAACTCGTTTTCGGACTGGCGCAAGTAAACTGATGGGTATGTCAAGAGGAGGTAAGGGACTGAAAACGAGGCTACTTGGGACAGTAACTTCGCTTGTGTGAACTATACTTAACATAAAGAATTAGCCACAAACTACACAAAACTTATACAGACCACTCACTATATCGCTTCCACACGAACTACTCTTTCTTCCGTTTGCATTAAAATAAACAAAACTAAACTCATCGCTAAATCAAGGAATAACTAAATAAGAGAAAGGACACAGAAGAGTGTTCCGATTGTTTTCCATTTAAATGTACACGGCGAGAAAAGGAAGGAAGGAAGAGAAAAAAATCAAACCCTCTGAACTTTACGAATAAGACAAAAAATGTGAAAGCAAAGATTACATGCAACGAAATGGAATGGCAAATGATTTATTTTCGTAAATAAGAGAGAATGGGCGGAGTTTTCTGATTTTACGCTCATAAAATGTTACCGCGTTTTTATGAAAACACGATTTTCAGAAATTGTCCTAATGTTTTTCGCAGGAATTCTAATGTTTGTTAGTGTAATCCTATGATATGTGAACAGAACAGCAGGTTTTTCTGTTTACATTTGTTTTGCTCGAAAGAGATTAAGTGGGGGAATTTCATGCTGGATTCGGGAAATTTTATTTGACAGAAATTTTACATCTCCTTTTAGTGCGTTGTTCATTGCGAAATTTATCTTTTTCTTGGCAAATGGAGGTAGGGTTACCCAATGTACATTATTATGAATAGTTTGAAAGGATTTTGAGGGATTTAATAAGATTTGGTCGTTCAGGTAATCCTACGTTCTCTCGATTTTGCTTTTAACTCGTTATCTCAGTCGCACTACAATAATGCATAGCCAAGTTCTTTTCCCCCATTCATGCAAAAGACGAAAGTACATGAGATTACCTCTTTCAGTCTAAAAACACGGAAAATTTCCAGTTTTGTTCGCCTCTGTCTCTACTTATATTTATTCTCTCCTCAGTCTACCTTTCAATTACTACTATGATCAGTATATGTGTGTAAATAAAATCTATGAGAGAGGCAGACAGATTTTTTCCGGACCGTCTACAGCCACCAATAATGCAAACGAATTCTGAAGAAATATAGTCGATTTCAATTCTAAGAAATAAATCAATTATTTCCTACATTGAAATCAATTTATAAAGGCCTGAGACAAAAATCCGCGCTGATATACCTAGATCTACGCTCATAAAATTTTTTAGCTAAATAGCCCAAGCAACCAAATCAATCCAACTTCCACGAAGCCGAGACTGTTCAGCCACCAATAATGCACACAAATTCTGAAGAAATATGGTCGATTTAAAATGAAAGAAATGAATTTTTGCCTATATTAAAACAAATTGTTGGTTCGTATCCATGATATATTTAGCAGAGATCAGTGAGTTATTGAGGTTTGCTATGAGCTCTTCCATATAGTTCGAGAGCTAGCAACGTCTCGAAAAAAAGAACTTTAGTTCGGCTGATTCTTTGCTATCTCCCGTCTTTCAACATCTCAATAGTCATGCGCCCAATCTGGCTCGTGGAAGGGGTTGCGTTTACCAGTGCGCATTCCGTTCCACAGGTAAAAAAAGCAGTTTTCAAAATGATTTTAGTTCGATTTTTTTTCCTATTTGTTTTCATAAACATGGAATAATAAAAATTCACTATTCCCAGACAATTTTCTCGTTCCTAGCACCGTGCCAGACGCTTTTTTTCGTTGAAAAAAAAATTTAAAAAAAATTATTTTATTACGGCTGTAATTTTTATACCAGCTAGTTTAATTATCAAACCACATGAAATTAATTTGCCAGACGATAATTCGGTTGTTCATTGGAAAAGCCTTGAAAATGAATTAAGCAACAGCATAAGTAAGACTACTGTAAACCACACGAATATCCTAAAAATCTAAGTATACACAAAATTAATAAATAAGTGGCATTGAATTTAAATATACAGTCTCTCATATATGCCTCTTCAAGAATAGTTTGCAAGATAGATTGCATTACGAATAAAAAGTATAATTATATAAAAAAATAAAGAAATTTGCTAGTAAACTTTAAAATAAAATATATAAAATAAAACACAGAAAAAGAGAACAGATATAAAAAAAGGTTAAGAAAAATAAAATAAGATTAATGATGGCTAGTAATAAAAAAAAATGCGTTTTTTGTGATAAGGACTCTGAAAAAATTATCTTTTTCCTGAGGAAAAATTGAATAAGTGTAAAAACGTATTAAATACACGTGTTACATAAGTTCGAATTAAAGTATAATAATGTGAGGTTACCGGAAAGTGTTAACGCTAGTGATGGATATCACGGACAATGTTACAGCAGCTTTACAGCTTTAATGAAGAAATATCGTGAATTATCTGAAAATGAATCTCCACAGTGCATCCTGTTGTACTTCCCACGTATCAAATTCATCACTGCATTCTCATGAGAGCACGTCAGATGTTGCTGGTCCAATTGTGGATAATAACAATCCAATTATCGATTGTGATTCAATTATACCAATGCAACAATCAACTACTGAGCCTTCTAAACAAGTTCCTGACAACAAAGAAAAGAACACCACTGAATCTATTTAGGACAGTGAAAGTGTATGTTTTTTTTGCAAACAAAATCGCAAACAATGTCACGGTAAATCATAAGAATTACATTCATCAAATAACGTAAAGCTCTCAGAAGAAATGATCAAGTGGTTCACAAAACTAAAAGAGGATGAATTACTACAAGAAATCTGCACATTAAAGTTCATAGGTGGATCCGTGTTCTATCATCATACTCGTATATGTAAATTAGCATATTCAAATAATTACAATAAGGAAATCGCAGATATTCCATCCACTCCCTGGCACGATAGTCGCATGATCCATAAATATATTTTTGATAATATCATCTCATTAATTGAGGAAGAAGTCATTCAAAAAAAGGTTACTTATTATTAGCATCTCTTTGCGACACCTATAATAATGATTTAGAAAATGAATGGAAACTCCAGTCTTTACCGAATTTGACTTTAATCTCAAATTATTATCTTGAAGATAAATTATTGAAACGTTTTCAAAAAAAAATCAAAATTCTAACAAAGCACAAGAAAAAAATTATTCTGCATGAACATGGCAATTTATTAGTAGATAATGATCTTGAAAAACTTGAGGAAAATGCTCTTATCGATAAAGTCGCATTCATCTTACGGAATGCTATTCTTGGAACCGAAAACTCAAGACTGCCATCAAAAATAAAGACTGAAGACCTAATTAAAGGTGAATGCTCGATCCCAGAAAAATTAGAGCGATTCTTCAAGGTATTGATTGGAGGTAAAGATGTTCGTCGCAGAGCTGGGATAATATGCACCAGATTGAGCAATTCAATGGCGTCAGATGCAATTTTGTGTGTCGGTAACGGCACTGTTAAACCATCTAAACATATTACTCTCGGTATGGCTGTGAAAAGTATTACGAGCAGTAGAAAAATCATCAATATTTTGAATAGATTTGGACATTGCTGTAGTTATAACACCTTGGAAGAATTGGAGACCGAAGCCACCATTTCATCTGTTCGTCGCTCACAAGTTTGTCCTCCTGATATAATCCGTGGCCCGGCATTATGCACAGGTGTAGCATTTGATAATTTCGATAGATATGTTGATACATTGAGCGGGAAAGAAACTCTGCACAACAACGTTGGTATAATATACCAAAATATTGATAATACTCAGGATGATTACAGTACGGGGAATAGAACAGATAACTCCAAAGATTTATCACCAACACCGGCAAAAAGAAGGAGAACATTCGAAGCAATTATTCCTGAAATGATTCCATATTCGAACCGGTTGAAGATGTTGAGATGTTTAACACCAGCTGATCAAAATCAATCGTCTGCACCAGAAAATTTCCCAATAATGCAAGCTGTTGATCTATTACATTTATTTTCACATTTCTTTAATGTACCGAATACTTCGATGTGGACTGGCTTCAATTGTAAATTAATAGAAGATAATAGTCTATCGCAAAAAGTTTCATATCTTACACCTATCAATTCTTCGCCTACGATTACAGCTGCGGTTGTAAATACAATGAAACAAGCCGAAATTATCGGCAAAGAATGTAATCAGACGTACGTGCAAGTCACATATGACTTAGCAATTGCTAAAATTGCATTTAAAATTCAAGAAACAGAGAATCCTAGATTTAATAATCTATTTATACATATTGGTTCATTCCACTTGATGATGGCATTTTTCAAAGCGATTGGGGTATTCATTAATGAGTGCGGATTATCTCATATGATGATTGAAAGTAAGATTATAGCCAATGGATCTGTTAACGGAATAATCGAAGGGAAAAATTTTAATCGTTGCAAACGTCTCCAGCCTCTGATGGCTCTGGGGTTGCAAATGTTGCATTTTGATCAATTCCTAAAAAATAAAAATCATTGAATGAAAGTGATTTGCTTCAAGAGCAGATTTATGATGATCTTTTGGAGTATAAAGACATAAAGGTTTCTGATTCAACTACGGCAGCAGAACTCATACCTAAGCAGGCATTGTCTCAATTGATATTGTCATATAAAAAATATGTCGAAGCTACACGACGGGGTGATCATGGAAAAACAGCACAATTCTACATGATTTATATTCAACTCGTAAACTAGTACATTAGTTTATCAAGAAGCATACGCATGGGTGATTTTCAGATGTATAAATATACAGGGTGTTTCCCCTTAGGAGGTCCATAGAGCGGGAGGTGATAGTACTCACTTAGACGAACCAAAAATTGTATGGCAGGGGGGAGGGCAATATCAACCGTTCAGGAGTTACAGGGTGATTCATAAAAAAAGCTAGGTTTTCACAAAACACCCTGTATATTAAAAACTACAGGGCGTATGGTCACAGTACACAGCTCACTGTACGCAGAACTTCATGGCCTTTCCAACGACAGCTGAAACAGCCCCGTACCCCTCTCCCCTAAGAAGTTATGAAGGTCTAAACTAAAAAAATCGGATTTTCTTTCCTTTTTTTTTTACTTTGACCTCTATTATTTTTGCAAAAAGGTCGTTAACATAACTTTTTTTTATAAAAACTGTAAACTGCAGACTCTCCTCTTTAAGTTGACCTATTACACCCAATGTGCTATCTGAAGCCGTTAAACAGTTATTAACTCATAACCTATTCAGGTCACACCGAAAAAAGACGATATTTTTTAAAATGACGTGCTAAGGAAACAAATTATCGTTGAGAATAGGTTTGAAAATAGGTTTGAGAATAGGTTTAGAGCTAATAACTCTTAAAGGGCTTCAGATAACACATTGGGTGTAATAGGTCATATTAAAGAGGAGAGTCTGCAGTTGACAGTTTTTATAAAAAAAAGTTATGTTAACGGCCTTTTTGCAAAAATAATAGAGGTCAAAGTAAAAAAAAAGGAAAGAAAATCCGAAATTTTTAGTTTAGACCTTCATAACTTCTTAGGGGAGAGGGGTACGGGGCTGTTTCAACTGTCGTTGGAAAGGCCATGAAGTTCTGCGTACAGTGAGCCCTTAACTGTGACCATACGCCCTGTAGTTTTTAATATACAGGGTGTTTTGCGAAAACCTAGCTTTTTTTATGAATCACCCTGTAACTCCTGAACGGTTGATATTGCCCTCCCCCCTGCCATACAATTTTTGGTTCATCTAGGTGAGTACTATCACCTCCCGCTCTATGGACCTCCTAAGGGGAAACACCCTGTATAGTACCTAAAATGGCGAATTTATTTTTTATCCTAAACCAACCAAACTATGCTCGTTGGTGTGTAAAGTACTCAGAAAATTTGATTAATGTGAATAAAACGCACCCAGGCCTTGAAGATGATTTTAAGGACGGTTTTTTTGGAATTAAAAGAATTAATATGCCGTTTTCAAGAATACCAACTGATCTTACTCTGGAGCAATCCATTAATGCTGATGCAGCTAGACGTTTGAGTGGAATTGCACACTTCACAAACTCTATAGCAGCACGTTAACGCTGGACAAAAAGCCATAGCATTAGAGCGGCTTTGATCTCTCATGTTCTTGATGTTTGTGGATTAAGACAATTACAAGGCGTCACTGCAGATCTGGAACCTAATCGAATTAACATTTGCAAAAAGCATCTTGCAGATTTTGTAAAAATGCTTGAGAAAAATTTGAATCCATTCAGTGTCGAGCTAGATGAAGAAAATCTTCACAATATTGCAACTGGAAAGCCTGTTTCTCCAGATGTAGCTGAATTTCTATTGAATATTGAAGAGAACGGAGATGATTTAAGGAGTAAATTCATTGATGAATGTGCTGATAACGAGGAGAGATTCGATAAGCCCATAAAAAAGAATTCAGTGCTGAACTTTGCTGATGCTCCAAAAAAAAAAAAAATTACTGGTAACAAGGTAATGGAATTGAGGATGCAAAGAGATATATTTGGTCGAATGTTAGGAATTTCTCTGTTGTACAAGGTAGATATTGAAAAAGTACTGACATTTCCACTTACACCTGTGCCCTTCCATGTGTCATGCAGATGGTACCGTTTGCAGAACGGATAAGGCATAGCTAGTGAAAATAATGGAAAAAAATGGGTGATAATCACAATCAACAACCTTCGTGCTTTTATATAGGAATCTTAGATGGTTTCTTCATGTTATATTTAATGAAAGACGTACCTCAAACCTATGATAATATATCGAAAAAATTCCTGAGAATGATATCTAAATTGAAAACAACTCGCATTGATGTTGTATTTGATCAATATTTTACACCATCAATCAAAGATGGTGAACGTAAACGTCGAGATGAATCGACTAGCCAGGTTTCAATCGGACCAAACCAAATCAAATTCGTCCTCATAATTTCACTGCTCAACTGAAAAAATGTTCAGTTCAAGGAAGCATTAGTTAAATTTTTCATCAACCACTGGTCGACTGATGATATGACGTCTCATATTGGTGATAAAATAATTCATTTAAGTTTCAACGAATGCTTCTCTTATCGGGTTGTAAATAATAAAATCATTAAAGCAATGGAAGAGACATTATCATGTAAAGAACATGAAGAAGCAGATTCTAGGATTATCTATACCGTATTTGCCAAATTGATAGCGACGCTGAAGTTGTAATAAGATGCTCAGATTCTGATATTCTCATTATACTCCTTGGTAACATGGACAATTTGAATGCTTCCTTAAAACTTTGGATCAACATAGGCGTGGGTAATCATGACCGCTACATCAACGTTAATAAACTGTACAAAATTCTGGGTCCTTCCGTATCTAGAGCTTTACCAGGCTTCCACGCCCTGACAGGTTGTGAATACACTCCAGCTTTTTTTTCGCAAGGGGAAATTGAGACCTTTCAAATTATTAGAAGAATCAGAAGATTATCAGCTTGCATTCCAAAATATTGCCACCGATGATGAAGAATTACTGGAGAGCGCATTTGTCACCTTGAAATCTATCCAAGTTCCAATTCAATAGCGGAACTGCATAATAGTGGATTTTTTCTTCCAGTATTTTATCCAGCATATCCCCAAATCTGAGCCAGATAACTCAATTTTGCCCATTCTCAAATCGCTCTGGTTCCTAATAAGCAACCGAATTATCGTCTGGCAAATTAATTTCATGAAGTTCGATAATTAAACTAGCTGGTATAAAAATTACAGCCGTAATAAAATAATTTTTTTTAAATTTTTTTTCAACGAAAAAAAGCGTCTGGCACGGTGCTAGCAACGAGAAAATTGTCAAAAAAATATAAAATAGGAAAAAAAAAAGTTCGAACTAAAATCATTTTGAAAACTGCTTTTTTTACGTGTGGAACGGAATGCGCACTGGTAAACGCAACCCCTCCCACGAGCCAGATTGGGCGCATTACTATTGAGATACTTATAAGGATAGGCATATCAAAAAACTAACCGAACTAAATTAATTTCTCGAAAACGTTGCTAGCTCTTAGACTAATACATTACATCACTTTCTTAGTACTACCATCGATATCTAGGTATTTCTTGTCTGTGTTCCCAGGCATCTATTCTGGAGTAATTCTTTGATCGTTCCACAGACTAAGAGATGAATGCATGTATTTTTGGTCGTTTATCTTCAAAACGGTGTCACTAATGTGAACTTATATTAAGCTGGCTCTGATAGTCACTTAAAATTAGCTAGGAAGAATGTACCAAACTTTTAATTGATCCTGTAGTCCAGCTTCTTAACTTATACTTACGACATTTGGTTCAGCGAAAGCGTCAATTCAGCGACCGGCAACTTTTACATCTTACGTAGGACAATCCCATTGATCACCTGCAGCCCTCGATATATTCGAGTATCACATTGGTGGATTCCGCAGAATTATTAGGGAAGTAAATACAATTAATTTGTCATCGTGTAGACAGATCTTCTTTAGCAAATGCCAATGAAGTAGCTAATCATTATTTAAGGACAAGGCAATTTATCTCTTCGGCAACATCCAATTGATGATAGCGACATCCACATGGCAAAATCAAACTTGGAAATTTGTGCTGAAATGAATGGCGATTATAGCTACCAGAATATCAAAATTTTCAGAAATAAATAGGGATGTGTCAGAAAAACAATTTTTTTTCAATTTTTTGCTTGACCCAAATTTCATTACTCAACTTTGACCTTCTGTGGTGAGAAAAAAATGTACTGGGCTGTATTGGCACATTACTCAAGTTGCCCATTTAATGGTGGTTTTAGAATGGTGCAACACATCTGAATTTGCTACACAGAAAACGAGATATTGCCATTTATATCTAAGTGACAGAACTTAAAACTAAATATTCTCGATTTTGTTTCTGTGATAAGACAAGAGGGAATGTGAAATATAATAAAATTTTATATTAAAAAGTAGTTTATTCGTAACGCATTTAAAGAGAAGCTCTAATTGTCGCTCTTCTAACCTGATGCAAGCATCTGTGTAAAAACAACCTCTTCAGAGCATGATTCGAACCACGATTTGAAGTAATTTTTTATCCGATGTCCTCACTGGTGGAAAATATTTCACACTATTCGAAATGAAGTGAAAAACTATGGAAGTTAAACTAAAACAACTTCACTTCAGTCTAGCTTGAATTCTACTCAGTAAAATTCTTGGTTTGGAAAACCCTGTATTCTTTTTTTATTTTATTGGAATTCACCTAACAACAAAACTTTTGGATGAAAAGTCGTCGATATCTCGGGAAAGGTGAGGGTTTCAAATAAGGGTTTAAATACAAAAGTTGTTTATGTTTTAGAGCTCTATTGAAAGGAGGACTCAAAATTATATCTTCTAATAAAATTCGAAATTTAGATAACGCCCAGTGAGCAGGCAATTCAACTACTCAAATGTTATGTTAACAGACATAAAATTACCATCGTTTAATGGTAAACTCGAAGATTTGTTGTAATTCTGCACTTTCTCAATTCGCTGATTTGATACACGTCGAGATGGTAAACAATTTTAAGGGTCTTAAGTACAGTTTATTTGCGATCGAAAATGTTATATAACATTTTTTCGAGTTCGCACTATTTTCGAAGTTATAATCGATTTTCGATTTTTTCGAAATTTTGAACCTTAAGTCACATTTTTGACCATAATACCCTAGGCAGACGGGCGAAATCAATGATCATTCGTTCGTAATTGAATTTTTCAAAAATCGTTTTACCATTGAATTTTAATTTTAATTATTAAAAATGTACTGTCAATTACATACAAAAATTGACAGAGGACTTTCGTTTTAATCAACAAAACCTTGGGTAACTTGATTTTTGAAAAAACTCAATTACGAACGAATGATCATTGATTTTGTCCGTCTGCCTAGGGTATAACTCAGTTCAGGTTGCTCACAGGACGACCCTTTTTCTTGTGTTTTACTCGTAATATTACAGGCTCTCATTCAGTGTAACTTGATTTTGAAAACGTTCACACATGAGGGAAAAATTGGCGATTTGTTGCCGAAGTATTTTTTTCATCAGAAAATTCATTTGTTTCCAAAGTCATACATCTCGAAAAGTAACCATGCCAACAGATGAACCGGTTCCGATAGAAAACATCCCTCATTTATTATCTTTTATAAAAGTCCAACACGATTAGTCCATATTAAGTATTGCCAGAGTTACAGTAAAAACTTGCCTGCAACATACCTCTCATAACTTGAGCAAAAATTAATTCGAATTGCAAGAAATCTTTTAAGGATGGAAGAAACAATGTACCTTAGGCAAAAACTCTCACGATTCTTTAACTACAATAAACAAAATTTATTTCTGAGGATGTTGGCAATTTACCTTTCATCATAAACCCTAAACAAACGGTATTTACCAAACCAATGTTGATCTTATCTGCGAGTAGCTGAATTAACAGCTTATAAAATTGGCCTTGTCTGAAATGGATGAAAAGGATAAGACAAGGACGGAGTAGTAATTCAATCCCTGTTTACCGAAGGTATTTAACATCGTGGAAAACGAGCTGGGTGTTAGCCTCAGGCAAATATCTAGAAGACCTGAAGTCCCTCATACAAAGGTAATACCTACATAAATAATTTTATAAATATGCAGTAGTGCTTACTTTTGTAACTTGTCTTATTCATTAGGTTCACCGAGAACTTCGACAAGAACACTTGCATCCGTATCATTACCAGCGTGTGCAAGCTCTGAGAGACTTTGACCTTCGAATGGTATTTTTGCCAAAATTTTATGGACAGACGAGGTCACATTTACCAGGGATGGAGCTATAAATTTTCATAATGTTCATCACTGATCATCATCCACATTCAACAAGAAGGACCCATTTTCAGAGGAGATTTAGCGTGAACATCTGGACCGGCATAATAGGAAATCTATTGAGCTACCAGCAACATTATCCTCGGAGAATTATTTATTATTTCTTGAGTATCTAGATGAAGTACCAATATCAGTGAGAGAAAGAATATTGTTTCAACATGACGGCGCTCCCGCTTATTCAAGCAGATAAGTAAAAGAGTACATGAATGAAACCTTTCCCGATCGGTGGATACGTCGTGGTGGTCCTATTCTTTGGCCTGCCATATCAGAAGATCTAACACCGTTGGATTTTTATTTTTGGGGACGCATAAAGGCATTAGTGTTCGAAAATGAAATAACATAACGCGAAATGCTACTGGAAAAAACGACACTACATAAATTGTTAAAAGAGAAATAAGGATAACAAAAATTAAAAAATCTTTAATACAGAGGATACAAATGTGCATCAATCAAAATGAAGATCATTTTGACCATAGCCTTTAAAATAAATTCGAACGAAAAAACTTAATTTGTTTTGCTTCTCTGTCTTATGGTTGAGTTTTTACTTTCAATGTATTACCTGGATTTATTAAATTCAAAATAAGTTCACTTTTGTGACATTTTTCAAATCTTCTTCACCATATTTCACCTTCACTAGAGGTGTCAGTAGACGTACTCGTAGGTAAGATGGTTGGTTTGGCAAATACCGTTTAAGGTTTATAATAGAAAATAAATTGCCAACAGTCTCAGAAATAAATTTTGTTTATTACAGTTAACGAATCGTGAGTTTTTGCCTCAGGTAAATAGTTTCTGGCCTCGGCTCGTATGAATCAGACGAAACATATTAGTAAGTATATTTGCACACACGATAGCGATGCCGTTTCCATATCGTTGTGCGTATACAATATGTAGAAGCAAATCAGGCGATTTCACATACACACAAATTAGCATACCATACTGCTTTACGGCTTGTGCCGCTTCACTTACAATTTGTACACGTTTTCGATATTTGAGCTCTGACGAATTATAGATTTAAATATATCTCAGAAGCTCACCCAATCTTTACCACCACAGAATTTAGAAATTGATATGTGTAGGAGGTTTTATTGGATTATTTGTTCCCTAGTAACGGATGTATCAGAAATAATGATAAGAGATTTTGCTTCGTTTTCACATTTCTGTAATTGATCAACTAGCTAGCCTTCGGTATCATAATTCAGCTCTTTTTCTTGAGAAAATATATCTTCGTCAAAATATTTACTAAGAAGATCAATTGGAGGCTTAAGCTGGTTATTTTGAAAGAATATTTTCCGTAGATCGTACTAGCTTGGTTTGTGTGACAAAAAATCAGTAAGCTTGTTTTACTAGTGCGGGTTTCTTCGTACTATTAGCTATTTTTTTTACATTTGATCTCGTAACGAAAACTGTGATTTTAGATGTGTTTTACAGTAGTAGCAGCTCCTTGGCTTCCCTGCTCATTTGGTGGCATTTTATTTGAAAAGATATCAATTGATAAACAAACACAAATATTTGAGGTAGAATTGATACTATGCGTAGGATCTTTTAGTTAAAGTTTCCTTCCTTTTGTGTAATATATATTTTTCTTAATTCAATTACACTCTACTCTCTAATGGAAGGAAAGATGGAAATGTGGACTTACTGATATTAGAGAATTTTCTGCTGATATTGTTCGGTGCATATTCTGCTCAAGGGACCAATTCACTGAATAAGAGTTAGGGCTTACTCTAACTAATATTCATTTATTTACAGAATAGTTACAAAGAAAAATTATAAAATTAAATAATTTGAACCCTTTTGTGAATTCTGATAGGAGCATCAAAATTGATTACAACCCGACGATCGGATTGATGAAAGTACACTGGCTTAAAGCAATATCGATAACAAGAAAATTGGAGCCAGAATTGTGACGTCAGTAAACGTTGGTGCAGCACTTCTAAGGTAGGAACATAAATTTATTTTGCCATTCTTGTTTAGTGCTGCAACATGACTTCATTCACAGGTTATTCATTCTAGGTTATTCTTCATCAATATCGATGTTTAAGGACGAAGACAACCACGGTGGTATTGACTTCGTTTATGTAATTGTGTATTAAAATGAAAATTTGTAGGAAAATTAATGTTTTAACAGTTTTAACATTAATTCAGTAAATGATTTCTTGCAATCAAATTCTTATAGTTGTTACAATTACGTTGTTTTAAAGATAATATTTCTGAAAACGCAATGGCGGAAAATGGTTTTTAGATAAATTGCTGATAATACACTATGAATTTGTGTACATATGTAAAGAGAGGATTGATGATTGTTACTAAAATCCAGTGTTTTATATTTATAATTTCATCCTTGAATATGGTTGTAAAAAAGAACGAAGAATATAGAAGACTGTTAGTGGTCACAACAAAGGACGCATTTATAGAGCAGCAAGTCACAGTCAACTTTCTGCTCTATTCTTTTTTGGCTTGCTATTGTATATGGCTGAATATGTGCTTACACAAATTTCATATTTCTAGCAACTACCAGTTGGCGCTGTTATCAGGGTAATTGCAATTACCCAGCAAATTTTGAGGATATAGAATACGCCGAAATTACTCACTTGTTTTTTGGGGTATTTTTCAGAATACTCGGGGTATTTGGTGATACAAACAGAGTAAAATTAGGCTAATTTAATTAACCAGTTAAAATTACCCCATGTTTATCACAGGTATAACATACTTGGGGAGTTAGTGAAAACGTGAGAAGTATCGCAATATTGAAGGACGGCTAACTCTGTGTGGGAGGGTCGTAGAGCATTGGGATTTTTTCCTTCGGATTTAGGGTCTAGAGTACAAAAATATACATAGATGAAACATTTTTGGGGCTTTTGGGGATGGGGGTCGTACAGCCCCTCATTGTGTTCTCCAAAATACGTCATGTTTGGTATCGAATTAAAGATGGAGAACCGGGTAATATAGTGGTGCAGTTTTTTTTATCATTTAAAATTCATAACTGACTTCTTCCCGGCGAAGGACTCAATTTTTGCATTTGGGTCATATGTACATACCCCCGTTCATGTATTTTGCATATTTTTCTTCCGTTCTTTGTTTTACATCTATTAGTACTCTGTTGTGAACATTTTTCTCATGGAAAGTGAATTTCAACGACTTACCAGTTCTTCATAATGATGAGTTGAAAATATGTCCATTTTTGTACCAAAAAACGCCAATTTTTTCATCTTAAGAAGGACTGATTCACTCCTTTTGCAATTATCTCCAGAACCATTTACCGGACTCAAAAACTAATTACATATCTAATTAGGAGATAAAATGTAGATGCGATTTAATCCTACATACAAGCTTTAACGTGCATATCTGAAATTTTTATAGCATCTCTTCTGTACTGGAAGACGACCAAATTGACCATTCCTTGAAACACCAAAATCCATATTTCTCAGTAAGTATTGCAAGGATTTCCATAATTTGTTTTTGTAAACATAGCCACGATATGTGGTTAGTCCACAATTTAATTTGAAAATCCTAGGTACCTTCACAAAACACAACAAAAACAGACAATACTGGCAGTTGAGAATAATGTTCTTATTTCCACAACTAAAACAGCCGAGAGTTTCGTCGAGTGGAATAATTCTCAATACAAGTTCCCCGAGTTACCGAATTCCGAGTGGAGAGTTAGCAAGTACTTAATTTTTTTGTTTCTAGAATTGCGATTTTATAGTTTTTATTTTGAATATATTAGGTCATAAATAAAATATTTATGTACTAAAATTATTATTATTTGGAAACTATTTCAGGCCAGGTAAAACAACAAAACGTTGAAAACTGTTAGTATGCAGTTATATTTATATACCGTATTTTTGCAGAAAATTATATATTTTTGAACCTGCATATAAAGTGAAACATGGATGAAAGTGCAGATGTATACTTAGAAGAGAACTTTGAGGATATTCTTTCAGACATTCCCAGCGAATATGAAGAAGTTGATTTAGAAGAGTCTTCTGATTCTATATTTCCCGTACCAAGACAACGAGTAATGCATTTACCAGATTCAAGTGATTCGGAAGATGAAGCTGTCGATGGAAATTTGGATTGGCCAGAAACTGATATGCCAAGAAATCTGCAGGATTTTCAAGGTGCATCAGGGGTGAAAATATTTCCAGAAAATCCTGACAGCATAGAGGATGTAACATCGCTCTTCAGTGGTGATGATTTTTTATCGACTATATGCCAAGAAACAAATAAATATTACGCCCAAAACCATCACAAATATAAAACAGTGGACCATACTGCAAAGTGGCATGACGAAACTAAAAATGAACTGAAAAAGTGGTTTGCCCTGATAATAATTATGGGATTACTAAGAAAAAATTCCATAACTGAATACTGGTCTACTCACCCTCTTATTGAAACGCCTATTTTCCGGAAAATTATGAGCCGTAATAGATTCCAGCAAATACTGTCCTTTCTTCATTTCTCAGATAATGAAAATATAATATCCAATTCAAATCGCTTGGTAAAAATTCAAAACATTATCAACTACTTCAGTAAAAAATTTATGGAGGTCTACACTCCCACCCAAAACTTGTCGTTAGATGAGGGAATGATTCCATGGCGTGGTCGCCTAAAATTCAGAGTATACAATCCCATGAAAATAGTTAAATATGGAATTTTAAATAGAATGGTATGTGAGTCTAAGACTGGTTATTTATGTAACTTCAAATTATATTCAGGAAAAGGTAGTAATTTGCGGAATACTATAACTGAAGTATTGGCACCATATTTGAATAAGTGGTATAATATTTATGCTGACAACTTTTATAATAGTGTAGATTTAGCGAATTATCTATACAGTGTGAAAACTATAATCTGCGGTACCATCAGGGTAAATCGTGGACTACCTGCCATACTAAAACAAAGAAAACTGAATGTAAACGAATATATATATAGTCGGAAAGGAGAAGTACTGCTGAGCCACGATGATTTCAACAATTCATCAAGCAAGATTTCATGATACTGGGAAGAAGGATAGAAAGACGGGCCTTTCGATAAATAAACCAATGAGCATTATTGATTATAATAATTTCATGAGTGGTGTGGACCTTGCAGATCAGTATCTTTCATACTACCCTATTTAAAAAAAAAAAAACAAAAAAATGAACTAAAAAAGTTACTATGTATCTATTTAATTGTGAACTTCTAAATGCATATGTAACATTCAAAACCTTAAATCCTGGCAAAAAATTAAAAAATTTTAATTTTTTGCTCACACTTGCCGAGTCATGGCTGTCTAATAGGAACTCCTGCTCTGACGAAGATGTGGAAACTAGTACACCTGGTATCTCTTTTACAAGAACACCCCGAACACAAGGACGACTCTCTGGTTCTATCAAACAACATGAGGTTGTAAAAATTTTCGCCAACAAACTCGTTAGATGAAATTGCCGAGTATGCTCTGTACATAAAATAAGGAAACCAAGTGTGCAAAACTTGTAAAATACCGCTACATATTGGAGAATGCTTCCAAAATTATCATACAAAATAAAATACTAAGCACTCTAATTATTGAATTTATTATAAATGCTGAAACTATACAACTATATTATTATATTTAGAACTGTTGTTAAATTATAATTTCTAACTGGAATTACGATAATAAAAAGTAGTTTTATTCAGAGATCTCTGGCCAAAAAGGGTTTTAAATATACAGGGTGTCTGGCTTTCCGAGGGACCCAGTTTGTGGGAAGATAGAGGAATGAGAGAGGAACAAAAAATTGTATGGGAGTGGAAGGGTGAAATGATTCGTTTCGGAGGTAGGGGGTTATGTGATTTTAGGTGCTTTTTTTCGTAACACCCTGTAACTTTCTTGATATATACCTTATGAAGGTGATATCCATCTCAAATGATAGCTAACCATCTAAGCTGTCCAACAAATGGCTAACCAAGTTCCCACCCTTTCTGGCGTCAGTTATGGGACGCCAAATTAAAAACCAATGGAGAAAATTTAGGTGGATGCTCGCGATGCAACGCGGGGAGAGGTGGAAGGTGGGTGGGAGGAGACGATGGCTACCATATGCAAAAAGAATGAAGAGGAACGGAGCAGAGGGAGTAGAGTTATGAACAAGAGTGGAGTTATGTCTGCGTATCTTTTTTTTACAATGGAAATGTAATGGTAAACCTCTTGTCTAAGTGCTATGCCGTCAGTTTAGAGGAACCCCCGGTAGGTCTCGGATAGTTATCATTCAAAATTTTTACACTTTTAATTTGTTTTAAATAGGTAAATTACATTAATTAATAATTAAAACATCCGATCATACTGAAATTTGGTACACATGACCTCTTGATAAGCGCGCATTCCTTTTATTTATGTAATTCGTGGAAGAAAGTTTCTACATGAAGTTTATAGATGGAAATTTTGGTCGTCGAAAATTAATTTGAGCAACGCAAGAGTGAGGGGAAGGGAAATACGCTCAAAAAATCAGAAAAAATCACAAAAAATAATCAATCCGGATTGGAAAAAAGAGTACTCGCCGAGACGTTTCATTTGATATGCAACATGCAGCGGTGGAGCACCCTCCGCGAGGGGCTCGTACCCCACCCCAAAGTACGCCCCGGGAAAAAAATTAGATGAACCGAATAGTGAAATCCATTTCCCGCTCGGCCTTAACCTTGCCGAATTATGGGTAAAAAACCATATCCCCCACCCTCTCGGAATCTAACCGAGTTATGATCGATCATAAAATCTAGTAGGTACTACAGTGCTAAAATAATCAAAAAGTGAAGTACCAAAAAAGTAAGTATGGGGATCGATAGAGGAGAGCAAATTTTTTTTTGGCGGCGTGAGCAAAAATCCAGAGGTAACAGGGCAGCTCAGCAGTGGGGGTCAAATGTTGTTCTAGTACACTATGGAAAATCTAGTACAATTTTTAATATGAGCCAAAGTAAAAACGCCCTCCCTACAGATCGAAAAACGTAGTACCATAAGTCACGCAAGATGTCAAAGTAGGAGAATCGTTGTCAGGAAAATTGTGTTAGCTAGAGGCTCCTCGATTTTTGCATATGTATTGGTGGTCGCATTTTCGCCCCCCCTTTCCAAACTAGATTTTGTTACCAGTGGTAGCCCCAGCCGCCAGCTTTCATATAAGACTTCAAACACCCAGCTACGCTCCTCCCTTTGCGAATTATAAACAATTGAAGTTAAAACTTTGTCCCCCCTTTCTGCCCGATGCCCACCCATTAGTCGTTGCCTTGGTACGGAAAATATAGAATCAGAAGACTCTTCTAAAGCACTTTCTTCATATTCGCTGGGAATGTCTGAAAGAATATCCTCAAAGTTCTCTTCTAAGTATACATCTGCACTTTCATCCATGTTTCACTTTATATGCAGGTTCAAAAATATATAATTTTCTGCAATAATACGGTTTATAAATATAACTGGGTCCGCCGCTCCGCAGTTTCAGATGGATAAAATAAAAGGGCATCGTAATCGTAACAATGTGCTGGCGCACAGTGTGATATTTTTACAATCTAGTGGTATTTAATTGAATTTTTCAATGACCCAAATTTTTAGAAACATTGTAAATTTTATTTGCAGAATATCCATATTTTATTCAAGTGTGCGTATTTATCCAGGAAAATTACCGGAATAATTACAAAAAGGAAACGAAAACCTGGCTACGTGCACAGGTATAAAATGTACCAACAAACACGTTTTTGTTCACTCGAGTTCTGTCGTTACGTAAATTATATCTGTCAGAGTTGTAAAAGGATGCAATCTTTTCGGCAAATAATTCTTTTGGTTTATGTGAAAAGTATTTTTATGCATTAACTTCACTTCGATACTGGGACTTACAGAAACCAATCGCCATTCATTTTGAAGTCATGCCTTTTTTAACCCCCGCAAAACTCTTAATGAATTCAATTGACTGAAAGAGACTTACATGGTACTTCAAAGAATGTGAGTAAATCAGAAGATTTTACATTCTCATGACTTCAAGTTTTGATTTGTTGAAATGATTGCACCATTCATGGCTTCAAAATGATTGGCGATTTGGTTCTGTAAGTCCCAGTATCGAGGTGAAGCTGTGGCGATTGCTGCCGTTGTCGCTTCTGGCCTGGCATTCCGGTAGAGTCGGATGCGCTCGGCACCTCAGTTTTTTTTGTCAAAACATTTGGAAGGTTTTAAAATTAAGTTTCGAAAATACTCAGAGCTTTTTCGAGACACCTTTAGTTAGTAGGCGTTGTATCATTTTAAAAAGGAAAAAATTGTAAAGAAAAATAAAAGAAGATAAAATTCTGATTTGTTTTTCGGCTTTTCTTCAAAAAGCATATCTCAGTTTTCAATTTAAAAAAAGGAAAATAAAAATTATTTTAATTCTTGCTTCTCAGCTCTATTACGAGTTAATGGATATTTAAAATATATTGTGTTCTTGCTAATTAAAGAATTAATTATAACGTTTTTAATTGTTTTCTTGCGTAGTAATCCCGAAGGAAGTTCCACTTTCCTTTCAAGGAATTTCATACAGGTTCAAGAGATCGTATCCCTGTGTGACGATCCTAAATAGTCCTCTCGACGTAACCTAAACATCTACACGGCATCTACAGCTAGACGTGAGAGCAACCAGACGCCCCAGTAGCGCAAATTGGATACATATGTATACCGCTGTGTCTTGGTCCTGTGCTTCATTTCATCTACAAATTTTTCCCTTCTAACAATTTTTCCTTCCTTTCGCTATAAAATGACATGTATCTACATATCTCTATAATTTCTTTAAGTTGGTTTGCTAATAATGTATCTACAATGTATCTCGCTATGATGTGCCCAGCGCTTGGCGTGCCTTTGGCACGGGCACTCAAATAAATAAATGTTTTATGTTTTTTATGTTTAAACGATCTACCAATTTGCGTGGGTAGATATCGTCCCTACTGATTACATACGTAGAAGATATTCGGGCAGATTTCATCTGGCACAGAGTTGTCAGATAGTTTTTTGTCAGTTACCCGGGGATTACACGAGATAGTACAGCTTGCATGCAAGCCTCCCTTCCAACGCGATTTTTAACTTGACAGCAGAGGGCAGTTCGGTTGATGTCTTATCATCTTGCATGCAAGTTCATTTAAAAAATGGCATCGAGACGTGATGTCTTGCGTATATTGGGAAATTATAGCAATAATATAGCAGAATGATAAAAAGCCAATGAAAAATGAAAAGGAAGGTGTTGGTATAGGAAGTAATGCAAATGATCCCAGAAAATCTCATTTTCCCAGGATGAATTTATCAATTTTTCTCAAACATTTCCTTTCCGCCATCTTGAAAACTCTGTAATTTCAAATTACTATCACCTCAGCTGCCATGGTTTTTCATCATGCAAGTTCGCTGAAAGCTGAGCTGCCAGCATGGCAGTAGAGGTTACATATGCAAGAAGTATGGCAGTGCAGCTTGCATTCAAGCTGTACTATTACGTGTAACCCCCGGGTAATCTGGCTTGCGTCTGCCTTTACTGATTACACGATCTGCTATTTTTCATCTGGTAAAATGTTGCTTTTATCTGACAAACACAGCAGAAACTAATGTGAAGTTCATTGTTCAAAAATGACTTCTAGAGAAAGGAACGCGGCTGCATTTTATACAAGTGAAAAAGTAGATGTTGTTCGATTTCGGTGATCAAGCGTATTGTTTCACCATTGGTCCTTGTTGACTCCTGCTTCCTTCTCCGCTTCGCCTTGTTTTCATCAGCATTATTGTTAATATTTATATTTATGCTATATATATACCGTATACTCCTGGTAAATACTATAATATCTTAATATATAAAAATCACGGGTCACTGTGTTTGTAAAGCTAATCTCCGAAGCCGCCCAACCAATTTCAATGAAATTTTACGAACGTGTTTGGTTGATTCCAGCTTGAAAGATAGGATAGTTTTGGATACGAAAGATGGCGCTATTGTGGAGATCTAAAAAACTGCCTCAGAACGTGTCGACGTGGAAAGCTAAAATTTTTTACACGCCGTTTCCATTAAAATTGCAAAGACAAGTACAAAAATGGACCAAATCGGGTGAACTCTTTATAGTGTTGCCATACAAAACTTTAGTTTTTCACTATATATTTGGAAACTGCAAGAAAATGCATCAAACGTGGAGAGGTCAAAGTTTGTACACGGCATTTTAATAAAAATGTAAATTTGAGTTCAAAAATGAGACAAATCGGGCAACTCGTTCGTTGGGTTGCCATACAAAAATTGTGTTTTTAACTATATACTTGGACACTGCCTGAGAACGCGTCGACGTGGAGAACTATAATTTCGGTACATGGTGTTTTCATAGCAGTAGTAAATAAAATTACAAAAATGGTCTGAATCGGGCAACCCCTTCTTGATCTTTCCATACAAAACTTTTATTTTTCACTGTATATTTGAAAACTGTCTGAGAACGCTGTTATGGAAGTATATAGAGTGACTTGACATCGGACGTGAAGTCCAGACTGTCAGCATGAGCTGACAGATCTCTCGGCGGACAGCGTTGACTGCAGGGCGGCACGCTAGCTCGCCTCGGTGGAAAGTGTGGGGAGGTTCCACAAAAACCTGCCGCTGCCACCTGCCGCACACAAAAAGGATTCGTGCCTACTTATAAAAACGCCGGCACACATTCGATCCTGAGAGGGACCCTTACATCACTTACCTACATCCAGTGGGAAGGCGTAGATATTCGGCCTTCCATCGCCATTGCCTCAACCACCTTGCGATACTGCGGGCGATATTGTACAGCCCAAGTAACAATTTTTCCAATTTTTGGTGACCAAAGGTGATGGGTAGTTTTATAAGGGGTGTATAACGGTTACTCGGTTATATAAGAATTTGAGTGGTTATATAAGTGTTTTATAATATTACCAATTGGTGATGTAGTTATATTAGAGTTTTTATGGTTACTAACGGTTATCGCGGAAGTAAGTTACTTAAGGTTTTATAAGTTGGTGATGAAAATGTTTCCATCACCGGTCTATATAACTTAAGGCACTTTCACATCAAAAACAAGAACAGAAAATTGTAAACCGAAAAACTCAATTTATTCCACTTTAAAACAAGATTTTTGTTCTAATGATTAATAAAATCCAGAGAAATAGGATGAACTAAGAATTTTACTGAGAAAATAGTTATATTATAGATTTTGAAGAAAAACACAACTTTTATGTCGTATCGGCCGAAAAACTTTATCGGCGGAAAAATTCGTCCGATAAATCATAAAAGTTGTGTTTTCTTAAAAATTCTAAGATAAATATACTATTTTATTAGTAAAATTATTAGTTTATCCTATTTCCCATGATTTTATTAATCATTGGAGCAAAAATCTTCTTTTAAAGTGGAATAAATTGAGTTTTTCGGTTTTCATTTTTTCGATTCTTGTGTTTGATGTGAAAGTGCCTTTAGAGTATCCATTACTAGAAGGTATATAAGAAAGTTTTATAACTGTTTTGATCACCACGTTATATAACTCGACAACATTCAGTAATTCAGGTGACCTTAATAAAAATTGGGAAATAATACATTTACCCATTATAAAATATTGTAAAATTTTTGGTGTCCCTTTGGTAACTACGGTGATCGTTATAAAAACAAATTACTTTTAGTGTCGAATGTAGCCATTATAAAATTGTTTTTATTTATCTAAACAACCAAAGGGTATATAAGAACACTAACGTCTGTTTTTTGTGAAAATAAGATATGTACATAGCATTACCGAAGGTTACATATTATAACTAAAGGGTATATAAGGACCATTTTCGAGGCATGGTAGTTCCCTTAGTTTATACAATATTTTTAGAAGTTTTATAATGGACATTCAGTTTATATAATAGAGCCAGAGTTTATATAAAACTACTTGAAGTTTTATAACGGTAATTTGTTCATTTAAGTACAAGCCGCCATTTTTGCATCTGTCCATTGCAAATAAAAAAGAAAATGTCGGTTAAGCCAATTTTTTAAATTGCAAATATATGGCTTCCGTTTTATTTTTATATGAAGAAAATACATCTTTTTAGGTATATAACATTTCTAAATTATGTTATGTTATTTTTATGAATTAATATCACCTGAGTGAAAAATTTTAAATTTTGTCATATTTAATTAAAATTATTAAAAAATGCCTATGTTTGGAGGGCTCTGTATTTTATAGAAGTATCTATGATGATATTCACAGTCAAATTTTAATTGCAGCCGAAATTCACCACGTACATGCCGAAACATTGTAATTCTAAAATGTAAAAATATTGAACCCCTACATTATAAAAATCCAATACAAAAAAATATCGCAATTCTATGTCGTAAATATTTGCATTGTATTGTTTTATAAAGGTAACGAAGAGTAATTTCCCTAACATTTCAATCACTAATGGCCAGTTTCACAGTCGAGTTTAAACCAAGGTTTAGTTTAAACCATCCTCCAAGTTTAATCGTAGTTTAAACCAAATCGGGTTTCACAGTGCATTCTTTTCCTAGGCAGATGGACAAAATCAATGATCATTCGTTCGTAATTGATTTTTTCAAAAATCAAGTTGCCCAAGATTTTATTAATTAAGACGAAAGTCCCGTCAATTTTTGTATGTAATTGACAGTACATTTTTAATAATTAAAATTAAAATTCAATGCTAAATCGATTTTTGAAAAATTCAATTACGAACGAATGATCATTGATTTTGCCCGTCTGCCTAGGGTATTAGCTATCGCTTATCAAAATAAAAATAATAAGAGGAAAAATGTGTGCCAGAAAGTAGGCAATTATCTTTTGGAAGTGATATTTTTCAGCCATTTTCGCTGGATATGCATAAGAAAAAGTGCAAAAAACGCTGAAAGGGTTACATTTCGGGTACAGAGTGTGCTAGGTCTTTTTAAAGCTAAGGTTTTGGGCTTTTGAAATTCAGTATGAAAAATTGATAGTGATGATGATGACGTGCTTTTTGATAAACATAGTAGTTAAATAAAAAAAACGAGTAAAAATTCCGAAATTTTAAATTTGTTCAGCCATAACTTCAAAACGGAAAGGGTGAGGCAAAAAATTTATACACCATTGGAAAGGCCCAACGATTATCTATCTACCAAAGTTTAAATCATCATCATAGAGTATAGAGTATAACGTTCAGAAGTTACAGGGTGATCTATAGAAACATACCCAAATATCTTAAAGTTCCGTTATCTCGGAAACCGTTACCATTTCCCTCCCCCCACCCATGCAATTTTTTGATTGTCTAAGCATGACCTATCCATACCCTTCGGGTGCCAGACCATATACGGGACACCCTATATATATGTAATGTATTATTAAAGTTTTGAATTCATTGGTTTAGTCAAGGCAGTAATAAAATTTTTGACTATGTACATGTATACGCCATGATAGGAGGCTTAGTTCTTGCCTATCAACATAAATATAAGACGAAATAAATATGACCAAATAAGTTTTTAAATTCATTCTTTTAATCAATGCAATAATAAAATTTGGTGGTGTAAAATGATTAGGTGACGACAACTTACAGTTTTTCCTGTTGATGATGCTCCCCCGCTGAGGCGCACCAAGAGATTTCACCATGTCACTGGATTCAATCTTTTTCATGTACTTATTGAGGCTAACGCAAAAGAAAAGAAATTTAAATTCATGCAAGGTATTATACCTTATCTACATGTCACATTTACATACATTTTTACAGGGTTACCTAATGATACCGAACTACAGCACATTGCTTGTAACTTAATCTGCATAAAACAAAACAATTGACTGGATGAGTTGATTAGTTGATTTCGTCAGCCTGCATTGCCTCAGCGAGCCTTTGCACAATTTTTGAGGGGTTTCTTCATTCCGAGTTGCTACGTATCTCTTTCAATACCTTAGGTGGTTCAGCGTGTTATCTGGACTATAGATGCCTTGAGGTTATTGCTTGCCCTGTTGTTAGGGTGCTACGTGACAAGCTATGTATATATATAGATAAAGCTAGAATTTAGCCGACAGTGCTACTGGCCTCGTATACTGCCAAGCAACCTGCAATTAGCTGTCTCGGAAAATTCCTTTTGGGTGGGCGGAAGGAACCAACTGATGGCTGAATTACTACCTCTTCAGACCCGAGTAGGTTCTTCTCGATTGATGGAACCTTCTTTAGCGACTTCCACATGCATTTTTCTCCTTTTGATTTTCGGAGCGGATCCAATGGTTAAATGTTCCTTCTCCAATCACAAGATTTGCGCTTCCCAACTCCGTACTAAAATATGAACTTTTTTCTTGATTTGTTTATCGCAATACTTTTCAATTTTATCTCCCGACTTTTTCTCCACCGCATTTTTTACTTTTCTTCTTCTGACAACCTCTTCTTTTTTCTTCTTCTCCGCCTCAAAGTCAGACTGAAAAAATGCCTTTCTGTCGATTTGGGTGCGTTCGAGCTCACCGAGTTTCCGTCCGTTTGACAGCAGGCCGGCATAGACGTGGCATGGTGCTTCAGTGTAGCATACTGCTATAGGCAGTACGCTACGACCATAACAACGCGTCGACGTGAAGAGCTCAAATTTTGTGCACGGGGTTTTTCATGAAAATTGCAAATACAAGTTGAAAAATGGACGAAATCGGGCGACCTATTTCTGGTGTTGCCATGCAAAACTTTAGGTTTTCACTATATATTTGGACACTGCCTCATACGTCGACGTAGAGAGCAGAAATCTTGTACACGGGCCTTTTGTAAAAAAAATGTTATTTAACAATGCTTCGACCTGGGAAGGCCGCAATTTTTTCTTAGAAATTTACTAGAATATTTTTTGCTTATTACTTGGCTACGTGTCTACGCTCATAGCAGTTCTTGTCGCCCTCCAAAAGTGCGTATAAATTCTAGGGAAAAATTTTCCATTAAATTTCTAAGAAAAAATTGTGGCCTTCCTCATGGAAGGCATCATTGATTTTATATTAGAGCTCTCGGCCTCGGCCAATGCATGAAAATACGAAGGAAGAAATTTCCAGTAAATATAAAAAAAAATTGTGGCCTTCCCTTCATCGCGTCATGGTAATGGTGATTTTGTATGGAGCGAGGCATTAACGACGTACCCTTTGGGCACGTCATCAAGTGCCAAGTCGAGGCATCGTTAATTTTATATTCTAGAAAATCGTTGCATATTTTTGTTCTACGTGTTTAGACTTCGTATGTTATTAGTTTGTCAAAGACGGCGAATTGTACATTTCTAGGAAAATTGTTAAGTTCGATAGGAGAATATTTAGTTGGTGCAAAGCCGTCATGCAATACCATTCCAAAAAATTACTCTCAGGGGCAAATGAATTTCATAAAGTTGTTTCTTTTAAATCAAATCAAATCCTAATCTACACAAAATAAAAAGTATTTCCAAAAACGAGACAAGAAAGAAGTAACGTTTACGTCCCTCCCAACGCACCGAATATGTTGTGCTGTGCATCCTTCCTTTACTTTAATCAGTACAGCGACTTGAAAAGAAAAATGATGAGAGTTACGTCGAGTAATTCATAATTTCTACCATGTTGAGGCAGTCGACCAAATGTAGGTATACAAAACTGCTGTCAAAGCCACATTTGTTCTCGGTGCCTCAGAAACATGTTGTGGTCTATTCCGGAATGGACTAGCCATTTAATATCTGTATACTTTTCTACGATATGGTATGCGACATCTAGTTCTTATGCTATCTATGATATTATGCACCTCTAACCACTCCAGACCCACCTCCACCCATATAGGTATCTATATTACCGCCGGGCAACGCCGACGGGCTCCCCCTAGTATAATTATATAATGCAAACCATGTATAAACTTGTCTCCTGCAATCTGTTCTATACTCCTATCACTGCGAACGCAAAACTTTTTTTTAACAGGTAAACTGGACAGATATCTGTTCA
Organism: Dioctria linearis; assembly: GCA_963930735.1. Classification (NCBI taxonomy): domain Eukaryota; kingdom Metazoa; phylum Arthropoda; class Insecta; order Diptera; family Asilidae; genus Dioctria; species Dioctria linearis. Next base: position 199,840,832 of record OZ005741.1, on the reverse strand, counting down.
ATTCAAAGATTTACTGGGCAGATTGGCAGACGATGTTCCAAAACTTGCCAGATAGAAAAATTGGCTGATTAAACGTGCGGCAGACGTTTGGACATTTTTGATTACCATATGTTGTCGCCAGATATCTGTCTATATCTGCCACCGTGATTACACGTATCTACGCACAAAAATGGGCAGATATCTGGCATTCTTCCAGATCGTTAGGAGTTTTGGCAAAAAAATTCAGGAAAGATGGACTAAATCGAGCAGGCATCAAGGATGTTTCCTAAGTTCCAATTTATCGTGGCTTCAAGGAAATTTTAATCTTCCTGATGCTGTAGTTAAAGCTATGCCAAGTACTTCACAAGGTGATTTAAGTAACAGGCTTTGTAGACTTCAAAAAGCATTCGAAGAATGTGGTTCTAAGACTAAAAAACGTAAAGTTAAAGTTCTAGTAGAGTCATTAAGCCAAGAATAACTGTCTCTGGCCACCGAAATTAAATTTCAGAAGGCAGGGAAAAGAGATTCTGCGTCAATTGTTAAGGAACTCTCTGCTGCTTCTCCTACGAGAGGAAGTACGATTAAGAAGGCTCGGTATTCCTTTGAACAGAAGACCAATTCCTTATCTTCCGACCAAGCGCTCGGACTAATAGTTGATGCAAATCTTTCAACTAATCAATATTGTTGCGAGCGTGGCCTTTGGTTCGTTATTTAAAACACAATATTAAATAATTAATATATAAGTTCTTTATTACACTTAAATCATATAAAGTTCACAAACATTTATTTAATCAACTCAACTCTAATTATCGCTAACACTGTACTTTCAATTATCGCAATCTAATTACACACTATCGCTTCTTTATTGCTTTCGCTTCTTAACACTGCAACGTCTAAGACAAGACTCTTTTTCTGGCGATGACAACTGTTATATTTATACCCTAGAAACACTCCGGATAAATCTGGAGTGTTCTATTCCAAAAGCTTCTAGACTATTCTATTTGTTCTATTCCTGAACTTTCATAATCGATTCTCCGAACCTGAAGTCATTTACTCTCCGAACCTGAAGTTGTTTATTGCCAGTAGATGTCACCAGTTGTCTCTTTCTATTGCACGTAACACTGCTCCCTTCTTAAAATTGTTCGTCCCGAACAACAGGTGGTCCACGGTCTTGATGCTCGTAGTATTGACACAAGCGGTCCAAATGAACAATTTTGTGCTTGCCTCTTGTGCCACGCTGAATCCTGTATACCACGTCATTAATTCTACTTACTACTGAATATGGTCCTTCCCAGTGTTGTTGCAATTTTGGAGAACGTCCCTTACGTCGTTTCGGGTTGTACAGCCAAACAAGATCACCTTCGTTAAATCCTGCGGAATTAGCGCGTAAGTCATAGCGGGTCTTCATCCGATCAGTATTTGTTGCTAATTTCGTCCTCGTGGCCTCGTGTACATCGGCTAATTGTTGTTTGAGCTCCGATACGTAGTCTTCTGGTAACTTTTGTTCACCTCTGGGGGTACCGAATTTGAGGTCGCTAGGTAAACGCATCTCTCTTCCGAATATGACTTTAGCTGGGGTTTGTCCGGTAGTACTATGAACGGCTGATCTATAAGCCATTAGGAATACAGGAATATGTCGATCCCATTCGCGTTGATGATAGTCAACTACTTTCTTTAGATGCTCGATCAATGTTCTGTTGAAGCGCTCTACCATGCCATCAGATTGTGGGTGTAGAGGAGTTGTTCTAGTTTTTCTTATTCCCAACATTTTACACATCTCCTGGAAAGTCCACGATTCGAAGTTCCGTCCTTGGTCCGAATGAAGTTCGTGAGGCACACCAAACCTACTGACCCAATTCGTTATTATTTGTTCCGCAACTGTGGTTGCCTCTTGATTAGGGATTGCATAAGCTTCAGGCCATTTACTGAAATAGTCAATGGCAACTAACATATAACGGTTACCGCCATCCGTTTCTGGAAAAGGTCCAGCGATGTCTATAGCTATCCTTTCAAAGGGGGCTCCGACATTATACTTATGCATTTCTCCTCTGCTTCTGTGTTGCGGCCCTTTGCAAGCAGCACAGACAGTGCATCTGCGGCACCACTCCTCCACATCTTCTCGCATATGTAACCAATAAAAATTTTTCTCGTATTTTGGAAATGGTTTTGTTCACTCCCAAATGTCCTCCAGAGGTTCCACCGTGCATTTCTTCTAGAACATCTTTGACATTTGATGCCGGCACGACTATCTGCATTCGGAAAGATTCGCCATTAGGTGCTTCCCACTTGCGTTTTAATATACCACATTCAACATGAAGAGAGTTCCATTGAGCCCAGTAACTTTTTAGCTTCTCACTCCGTTCCAAAATATCCTTCCAGTCTGGTCTTTCCATGTCTTCTTTCCAAGCAAGAATAGGTGAAATGTCCGGATCTTCTCGTTGTGCTGTTCGTAGGTCCTCGTTGTCCCAACCTGTAGATGGCTCCACGGTTACCAACTGTATAGTTGCTGCTGTTTCTTTTTCTTCTATTCGTGTGCAATGTTTGCACTCAAGTTTACATGGACGTCGTGAAAGGGCGTCTGCATTTCCATGGATACGACCTCTTCGGTGTTCTATTTCAAAATCATAAGCCTGGAGTCGCTCTATCCATCTCGCCACTTGTCCCTCAGGATTCTTAAACTGCAGAAGCCATTTAAGCGCTGCATGGTCGGTGCGAAGGATGAATTTCTGCCCATAGAGATATTTATGAAAATGCTTTGTTGAACTTACAATGGCAAGTAGCTCCTTTCTTGTAGCACAATAATTTTTCTCTGACTTTGAAAGTGCTTTGCTATAGTAAGCTACTGGAACTTCTTGACCATTCTCCTCCTGAGAAAGCGCTGCACCAATACCTTCATTACTGGCATCCGTGTCTAATGTAAATGTTTTTCCCAGCTTTGGATAGTGAAGTACTGGAGCCTCACAGAGCTGTTGCTTCAAATTTTCAAAACTTTCGTTGCATTTATCCGACCATATGAACGGCTTTCCCTTTTCGGTAAGTTGATGTAGGCTTCTTGCTATATCTGCAAAACCTTTCACGAATCGCCTGTAGTAGGTAGCTAAACCAAGAAAACTCCGTAATTGATGTTTGTCCTTTGGAGCTGGCCAATTTTTGACGGCTTCTATTTTCTCTGGATCGGTTCTTACTCCTTGTGATGAAACTATATGCCCTAAATATTTAACCTCTTTTTTAAATAGAGCACATTTACTCGCACTGAGCTTTAATTTTGCATCTTTGAGCCTTTGAAGTACATCCCGTAAGTTGTTTTTATGTTCCATGAATGTCCTTCCGATTACTATTATGTCATCCAAATAGACAAGACATGTTTTCCAGGTTAAACCTCGTAGAACACATTCCATTAGTCGTTCGAATGTGGCTGGAGCATTACATAACCCAAATGGCATTACTTTGAATTGCCATAAGCCACTGCCAACTGAGAAAGCAGTTTTCTCTCGGTCCTCGGGATGTATTTCCGCTTGCCAGTAACCACTCTTCAAATCCAGCGTGGAAAACCATTGCGCTCCGGAAAGGGTATCCAATGTGTCATCAATCCTTGGTAATGGATAGCTATCTTTTCTCGTCACGTTATTTAGTTGGCGGTAGTCTACACAGAATCGGGTGCTGCCATCCTTCTTCCTAACCAGAACAACCGGCGATGTCCAAGGGCTGTTAGATTCCTCTATGATGCCTTGTTTCTTCATGGAGTTCATCATGTCTGCAACTTCTGGTTGTTTGGCTAATGGCAATCTTCGTGGTGTCTGTCGAATGGGTCTGGAAGCTCCTGTATCGATTCGATGCTGGACAAGATTTGTTTTACCATAGTCATCATCATTCATTGCAAATAATTCCGAAAATTCATCGATCACCTCTTTGGCATCGTTGTGTTGTTGTTCACTTAAGGCACTGGACGAAAGAAGTTTCTGAACCTGTTGGGTAGTAGCTGGTATAGTTTTTGTCTCCTTGACATTACTACCATTATCCAAATTGACGATTTGGTAAACGGGTTCACAATTTCCAATTATAGCACCTTCTTTTAGTTGTATCTCGTTTTCGGATGTGTTAAGCACTCTGACTGGAATTAATGTTGCACCTTCTGCCTTCACTAAAGTCTTGCCAACGATGATGTTCGATGTAACTTTTGTGAGGTTAGGCTCCACCAGATAGAATCGGCAGGTCCCGATGTCATCAGTAAGCTTTGTCCATATTAGTGTCTCGGAGCATGGCGAAAGAGTAATATTTTCGCAAACCACCGTCCTTACTTTCGAAGGATGATCTGCTTCTTCTCCTAGTTTCATAGGAATTTCTATGTTGCCATATTTGAGAATCCGCTCTCCGACATCCAGATTTATTTTGTATGTGGTCATGAAATCTATTCCAAGAATGCAGTCATCCATTATGTCTGAAACCAGGAAAGTGTGAGGAAATAGTAGTTCGCCTAGTTGAACATCTAAAGTTATTTCTCCAAACACCTGTGCTGCCGCTCCAGTTGCTGTTCTTAGTAGATATTTGGTGGTGTTGTGAAGCCATTTGTTCTTAACAAGATCTGCTCTAATAATTGATCTTGAAGCTCCAGTATCGATAGTAACTGCGCAGTCATTTTTTCCTACACTTCCATATATAACAAGACTGCTATTATTTCTCTGTAACTGACTTACTTGGATGATGACTTCGGGGCTGTTGATTCCACCAACCAACTTCTGCCCCACGAAGTTGGTTTTTACTAGTTTTCCGACTGCTCAAGAGGAGAGACGATGCGACTAGTCGCTGTTTGATATCTAGTCTCTCCACGAATTGCTTGTTCCCTGGCTCGACATCTTTGGCATTCTTCTTTCCCCTCTGCTTCTGGTGATTCCACTCGTCGACGTTTTCTGCAGTCTCTTTGAAGGTGCCCTGGTTTATTACAATTCCAGCATCGAGGGACACCACGTGAAGGCGGGCTCTGTGATGATTGCACTCTGTTACAAGTACATTCTTCCACTGAAATTTCTCTCACTCGTACAGCACTCCGTGAAGCTTGTCTGGCGGATTCATACGCTAATGCATAGGCTAGTGCTTCTGCTGTTGATTTCTTTCCTGCTAGCCTCAATGATTGTTGTAAATTTTGATCTGTAATAGCGTTCACAAATGCCTCCGTCGCCACTTCATTGAGAAAATCCGCATTCACGCTGGAGTATGACAGATGCGCTAATCTTTCTACATCTGCCTGCAGTTGTTGTAGTGATTCGCCATGTTTTTGAATCCTGTTGCGCAACTGTAGGCGATATACTTGCTGCATGTGCTCATCTCCGTAACGTAATTCTATCGCCTGTACTAATGAAGAGTAATTACGTTGATTTTCAATCGGTACAGTTTGTAAGAGTTCTGACGCAGGACCTCGAAGTGCTAACACCAGAGCTATAGCTTTGTCTTCATCATTCCATCCATTTACCTCTGAAGCTGCCTCGAATTGTCTCTTGAAGATATGCCACGAATTTTGTCCATCAAATATGGGAGGTTTCGTTCTACCTGCACCGGATATTTCAGTTGCTCCGCTTAGAGGCTGACGATGCTTTATTCTTTCCAGATCTAATTTAAAACTGTCAAGCTGCTCGGTGACTTTTTGTTGAGCTTCCGCCACTTCCTGCTCGATTCCTTCAATTTTCAAATTTTGTTCGTCTAATGAGTTTTTCAGGAAAGTCTTCTGTTCCTCCAAACGAGTTTCTAGACAATTCTCCAAAGAGATCTTTTGTTCGTCCAAACGGGTTTCCAGAGATTTCTTTTGTTCCTCAAAATCAATCTTTTGTTCATCAAAACGGGCTTCCATAGATTTCTTCTGTTCATCTAAACGTGATTCCAGAGAATTCTTTTGTTCGTCGAGAGAATTCTTTTGTTCGTCGAGAGAATTCTTTTGTTCGTCCATAGATTTCTTCTGTTCATCTAAACGTGATTCCAGAGAATTCTTTTGTTCCTGGAGAGAATTCTTTTGTTCATCAAAACGGGCTTCCATTTTGCTCATTAAAATACTCAAAAGCTGTTCCATTTTCATCTCAGGCTCTTCTTCAAATTCGGTTCCTTCCAAGTTCTCTGCGAAAACAAATGTCTCAGGATTCTTTCCTTCCGCTATCAATGCTTGTCTAAGTCGCTCGACTAGAACTTTCTTTGCACCTGTCGTTTGTAATGAGCGGTTCCCTAGCTCCACTTTCAAATCCTGTATTCGAAGCTCCTCCACTTTGCGCCCCATTACTGTAGTAATTCACTCACAGTTGAATATAAATTATTTTCCAGAACTTTTAAAATTTAACACAATTCCACAAAATTAATCACACTTTTAATTTTTCAGTCAATTGCCACCACTTTATTGCTCAAATATATTTCACTTCTGACACCAGTTGTTGCGAGCGTGGCCTTTGGTTCGTTATTTAAAACACAATATTAAATAATTAATATATAAGTTCTTTATTACACTTAAATCATATAAAGTTCACAAAGATTTATTTAATCAACTCAACTCTAATTATCGCTAACACTGTACTTTCAATTATCGCAATCTAATTACACACTATCGCTTCTTTATTGCTTTCGCTTCTTAACACTGCAACGTCTAAGACAAGACTCTTTTTCTGGCGATGACAACTGTTATATTTATACCCTAGAAACACTCCGGATAAATCTGGAGTGTTCTATTCCAAAAGCTTCTAGACTATTCTATTTGTTCTATTCCTGAACTTTCATAATCGATTCTCCGAACCTGAAGTCATTTACTCTCCGAACCTGAAGTTGTTTATTGCCAGTAGATGTCACCAGTTCTCTCTTTCTATTGCACGTAACAATATAATATTGTACACCAACAATTAATAATAAGTTGTATCCACCTTATTACAAGGTAAAGGAAGCTAAAAAGCTATGCTATCCAACTGAAATTACTATCAACGAAACTTCAAGTGAAATACAATTTCAGTCACTTATTGACCATACTGTGAAGCGGCTATGTCAAGTTCAAGAAGGTCTAACTGTCTATGAATTTCACCACAAGAAAAGTTTAAATATAATTATCAAGTGGGGTTGCGATGGTGCAGGGCAAAATAGGTACAGACAAAAGTTTTTTGAAGAACAAAATTCTGACCGAAGTGTATTCAGTTTTTCTATGGTACCAATACAAATTTACTCCGAGACCAGCGATTCTAAAAACGTTATCTGGCAAAACCCAGCACCTTCTTCGACAAGGCATTGTCACCCAATCTAATTCATGTTTGCCAAGAATCAAACTGAAGTAAGAAAAGTTGACAACCAGCAGTACGTTTACATAAATACTTGAGTACTTGACTTGAAATCCACTTGAAGCTCAGGTAGGGCGGTTGATTGAATTAATTCCAATTACTTGACTTGAATTTTTCTTGAGTTTAATTTTCAAATTACTTAAGTTGAAATTTATGCGTTGAATGAGCGTTTTCATAATATTTTGATTACTTCAAGCATACTTCAAGTATACTTCAAGTATTCATGTAAACGTACTGCAGGTTACAACACTACTGCATGTAAAATTCTTGTAAATGGTATAGAAGTTATTGTGAAGCCCATATTGATTTTTTGTATGATAGTTGGCAAAGTCTGCAATGCTATGCCGACACAAGCATGTTACTTGTATGGACCAACACTCCGAGAAATGAACGACATGAAAATTATTTCACAAAAGGTCGTAGACAAAAATTTTCTTTCATTTCGATTATCACTTCTCCATTCGTAGATACGGTTTTTAGAATGTATACTCCACATTTCAGTATTAGGACTTGGCAAGTTCGAGGCACGGCAAACAGAAACGAAGCAGACCAAAAGAAGAAATATGTGCAAGACATGTTCAAGAGCGAATTCGGTTGGCTGATATTTATATATGCCCAAACAGTAAACGAGCAATACCAATGATGGAAATATAGATCGCGCATTTTTTAGAAATGCGGAGAAGTCTGCCGAAATAACTGGTGTTAATTTGGAGTTAATAAAGCGATTCCGTGATATATTGGAATGCTTAAATTGTGGGTCCAAATTAACTTGGAAAATTTTGATGTTTATACTAAGCAGACATTGGAACTATACTTGAAAGAATAGCCTTGGTACTCGATGCTTGTAAGCGTGCACAAAATTCTTACCATGGAAATGAGTGCCATTATAGTGCAAAAGGAGAAACAGTTAAAGCCAGGCGATCTGGTTGGTCATTTAAGTATCTTAAAACAGATATGTTTTGAGCAAATGATAACAATATCTGATATAATCACACCCAGGGTGGATTTTGTAAGACCATTCCAAGTGGTTCTGGGAGACTAACAGCAATGGCGTTCCACTAAACCGTCCTTCCAACAAGGATCGATGGTGTGGTATACAGATGGCTAAAAAACGAACAATGTAGTCGGACTGGGCATATGCGGCCTCAAATGCCATATATCAAGGGCTCTGGGCTCTACTCCTACCGTATTCCAAGCCGAGGTATTGGCCATAATAGAATGTGCCAATATCTGCATTAAAAGAGCCACAAATGGCTCAACCATTAATATCCTCTCGGACAGTCAAGCTGCCCTCAAGGCCTTAAAGTCCTACACTGTCAAGTCAGAGATAGTCTGGGAATGTCTAAAAACTCTCAAAAACCTATCAAGGAGAAACAAAGTTATCCTCATGTGGGTACCTGGGACATAAGGGCCACAAAGGCAATGAAATTGCTGATGGCCTAGGCAAAAGAGGAGCGGAAACTAAGTTTATCGGACTAGAGCCATTTTGTGGCACTTCAAAGTGTTACCTCAGAGCTGCCCTAACCGACTGGGAGAATAAACAAAAATCCCTATACTGGGAAAGGCTACAAGGACTTCGTCAGGCAAAACAGTTAGAAGAACAGAGCTCAAAATGATTACTGAGCTTTTCTCAGGCCAATGCCCCTTAAGGTATCACCTAAACAAGCTGGGCTTGACTGAGACTTCATACTGCCGTTTCTGTCAGGATGCTCACGAGACCTCGGAGCACTTGCTCTGCAATTGCGGAGGCTTGGCGGAGACTATTCCACCTCGAACATGCTTTTCCTCCACCAGCCTACGTGGGAACATCAATCCCAGATTGGTTCTAGACTTTATTAACAGTCTGAACCTAGAGAGGGATTAAATGCAACGGGGACTCATAATTGATCCTTCAGATCGCAGTGATAGCGAGGCTAACGCCTACACACCCCTTCACAAATCTAATCTAATCTAGTATGAAATGAAATTCTCATATTTTGTATTCTTCCTATTGGAATATTTTCTGAAGAAGTGCAAGAGGCAAGGAATAAACATAGTAGGCAATATAGGGAATTATTCACAAGAAAGACTTCAAGACTTGACACCAACACTGATTTGCTACACAGACTATTAATCAGCTCAGATTCTTTTATTGCCAGTTTACGTGCTCCTCCTAAAACTAAACGCGGACAAATTTCAGAAGGCTTGGAATTATTGGAAGAACCACATAATTTAAATACTAGCAAAGACGATAATTTTGGTGAACTGATTCCGATTAGATAAAAATTTTGAGCAAATCTGTGCTCTTGATCCCTTTTTGTTTTAATTTATATATAATTTATTTGTGCTATTTTTAACTTAATTTTTTTTTCTTAATCATGCATTTTAAAAAACGTGCATGCTATGACAATTATAGACTTTTACCACAGATAACTGCTGGGGCTCGTTATATTTTAAATGGCCCAGGCGAGGGGCTCGGGTCAAATCGCTTGTCTGGAGCTTATACCGGCACCGTTGCCTAATGTCGGCCACCAATTCCTAAATGTCGTCTTGTTATTCCTCTTCTGCTCTACTGCTTGCAACGTTGCAACTAAAAATCCTCTTGAACAAAATTTTATGCAAAGGCAAAACCCTCGAGAATACTTCCTAAGCCATGAAACAGAAATCTATATGTGTGTGTTCGGAGTCCGTTTTCTAAAACGTTCAATATTGATACTTATGGTAAAGTGCCAAACATTGGTTTTATATATGCCATAGAGTCTAAACTACTATCCATACAGGAAAATAGTCTTCTCGTAATTTACAGCTTGATTCCTTAAATTTCCAAAGGCTACACTTAATATATACCTTACTTAACAAATTAATAAAATAGTTTTGATTACAAAGTAATCTTACCATTTTACGCTCAATACCTCTCAGCTGAGTGATAATTGCATGCGTGTATGTGCAGCTGGAGTCCGAATCGGTAGGCAGCTACATTCGATATCATCAGCCCACGGCTTCCCATGACGGCACAGCGACATTACAATGATTACTCAGCTGAGAATTTTTGTTTGTGAAATCGTAGTCATTTGGTTAAGATACATTTTTTAAAATAATTTTGTTAGGAAAGGTATGAAAATTTTATTACGGTTCGGAAGATAAGAAAGCAAGCTCAAGATTATCAGAATACCATTTTTCTGTATGAATAGTAGTTTAGGGCGGAGGAGCTATTCAAATCAAACTTTTGTCAGTTATACATAAGAACACTGCAAACATTTTAGAATGTAAGGACTCCGTTGGGCCTCGCATGTGGTAGGGAGGGAGTCTGTTTCATGGCTTGTGAAGTATTCTCGAGGGTTTTGGCAAAGGCCATAGTTATTTGTTCTACCACAGATTTCTAGACTGTTGGTATTGTATATGTATGAATTACAGTATTGTTTTTTGCTAACAGTATGTATACAAAACACGCAGAATACGAGTGCTTTTTATATAAGTTATAAAAGCTTGTTTGGAAAACTATGCTACAAAAAGCAAAGTGTTGTTGTCTTACTACAAAGTTTTAGGTACTTGGCGGTTGACAAAAGCTTTACTTGGCTATGAGTAGTTGGCTGCTGATTGTAAGTGGGGTCAATTTTTAGTTAGGCCATTCTTTATCTGTTTTAGTTATCTGTGCTTTTACCAAATAAAAAATTCCAAAAGCTTGTTTATGTGTAAGTATATTTTATCATTCAGAAAACTCAAATAAATTTATTGATTATTATAATTATTATAGTGTTTTTTTTTTCTTGAATATGCAAATAGGAATTTCATTAGTAGTAACTCCATAATAACCAACGAAATCGATAACTATTTAGCTGCAATAAGTGCCCCTAGATTATGAAAATGCCTCTGTGCGGCGGTGCCAAGGGTGGCCGGGGAGAAGGCATTTGAGGGTCGTAACACCTGATCCTCCATCAAGTCCAAAGTAAGACGTGTATATTCCTTGCAGCATAAGTGTGTATTAGTTTTTTTAAATTTTGCTTTTTCTTGCATTTATTTCTCTTATAGGCATGACTGTTTTTGTATATGGTGCGTGGTGATGCAGGTTAACTTCCTTTAACCCACCTCACACTCTCCGCCACGGAGTGAGTTATCAGCTTCGGCTGATAGGCCGGACTTCACGTCCTTCAGTACTTACTCACCTTACAACATAACAACTGCTCAGAAAAGAGTGCCCTGATCCGTGCGCTGCTTCTGTTTATATAGCAAGTTTGATACTTGCAATGCTTACTGAGGTGCAAAAAATGTCTGGTACAGTCTTGGTAAAGATTTGATTTTTAGTTATTATTAATTTATTTTGTGTGCGACTGTACACCCGCAAAGACCGAACTAGTCCTCTTTACACGGAGGAGTTATTCCGACTTTCGCCCCCCCCCCTCCACCAAACTCAGTAGCACTACTCTTGATTTTAAAACTGAAGCCAAAGGAGTGATACTAGACTCCAAATTGGAGGACAAATGTGAATAAGCTCGTCAAGAAGGCGGCCATTGTACTGTATGCCTACAAGAAAACCTTTGGCAAGACATGGGGATCACACCCTCGTATCGTGCACTGGATGTACACCGCTATCGTAAGGCCTATCCTCACATATGGGATCTTGGTGTGGTGGAATGCTCTTGAGAAACCGACACACCTGATGTCAGTCTTACTAAAATACAGAGAGCTGCCTGTTTAGGTATTACAGGTGCACTTCGAGCAACACAAACGGCAGCAATGGAGATTATGCTTCGGCTCTTGCCCCTCAACATCCATGGGAAATGTATAAGATTTATACAGTCGAACTGCTTTAGAACAGCAGACCTTGGTCACAGCAGCATACTGAAGATTTGTCCTGGAGACTGTATACATTGTTCCAAGACTAGGCTATAAGAAGCGTTCTCAATCAGTACTCCCAGTAGATAGGAGTGTTAATCGCGTGGTAATTGACTCTGATATCTGAAATCAGTGAAGATGATTCTAGATGTACAGGCCTGCAAGCTGGAAAATCGCAGATGGGGAGAACTGACTTCATGCGCGATTTCAAGACAGCTTTGGTCCGAAATTTGTCCTGTCTAGACCATTGAATAAATAACTAATAAGGAAACGGCATATCGGTTGAAAACGTAAGCATCTCGGCGAAATGTATTAGTATCTTTGTATGACTGACATAATTTAGGCAGCAATTACAAATCAATTGCAAACAAACAAACCGGCATTGGAAAATTGTTAAATTTTTTGCTATGGCTGTTTATTTTTATTAATATTTCACTTTCATTTTATTTTAAACACAATAATTAATTAGTAAAGCTATTAAGCTTACTTCAAGAATGCTTTTCCACGACAATAACGCCGTTTGTTCCTTTTTCACAATATCGCGAACTCAAATCCGAAACTTATTTTCAAATAATATGAAATGTCAGAAATGTTGAATTGACGCAAAATAGGCAGCATGCCCTCTTGCCCTAAGAACATTTTTTTTAAGCATTTTGTTTGTTTTACAAAATTAGTCTACTTAAAATATCTTCAGATATTCTGCAGCAAAGTACTTTCCCTATCTCCTTTTCGAAAACCTACAAATGCCGAAGTAATATAGACAAGACAAATAGGTACCTTTCAGAGAACAGCGGCGTGGGAGCTCAACTTCGTCATGCGTCGCATCATGTCACCACAGTACTCCCCCGCCCGCGAAACCAAATGTTTAGCTATACGAAAAGTGTCGTGGTGGATTGCTGGTTCGTCCAGCGCGAATAACTCGCTGTGGTATCACGGTGTTACCGTCCACAAGAAATCTGACTCTCCGTGGACTAGAGCCGGACGAAAGTGATTCATTGTTGTCGTCGACTGTACGCGTGCTGCTGTGACACTTGCATGTTGAATAACAGGTTGATAGGGGCCCTCCTGGGAAGCGTGCAAAGATGTTCGCACTGCAACTGTTCTTAAGAAAACGTGCATATATACCCAAGTTCATGAATTTAAAAGGAGATTGCTTCGAATGGTTAGAAGCTGGAACTGGACTAAGCTCAGCAAACAATTACCGTAACGAGACAACAAAATATGTGTTCACGCATCTATAATAAATAATCATAACTTTAATTTGCTTGTAAACTACTACATTTCTTGTATTTAATATCATATACCATGTATTTGCATCTGAATTTCGAATATGAATTGTAAAACATCTTAATTCGAATTCACCTGAGACAACTTACAACTAGATATGAAAATCTCCATATGAACCCGGATCACTTTTTGAAAGCTCTTTAACTTTTTATTCACTACTGACGTCAGACACGTGTCAAGCAAGGATAATGACGTAGCGGATGCGTTATCAAGGATTTATGAGATCCAACTTCTGGGATCAATCAATTTTGAATCCATCGCCGAAGCTCAACTTTTTAAAAATTCCAAGTTTAAATTCGAGAAATATCCTATTTTCGGAAAAAATAAGGAATTATTTTGAGAAGTTTCTTATATAAGAGTCAGACCCTTCTTCATTCCAAAAGACTTTAGTGTTAAGTTTTTCATTCGATTCATAATTTGTCGCACCCCAGTATTCGTAGAACAAATAAAATGATCACAGCTAGGTATTTTTGGCCGTCCATTAACAAGGATGTCATTTCTTGGGCACGTTCTTGCGTATCTTCTCAATGATACAAAGTATCGAGACATGGCAAAAATACACTTGGTACATTTCAAAATTGTTCTGGACGCTTTCAAATTATACATATAGATATTCTTTGTCCTTTACCCCCCTCGCAAGGCCTTAGATACTGTCTTACTATAATTGAAAGACTCATAGGATGGCCTGAGGCATTCCCTCTAACGAATATTAATCCTTAAACTATCGCCCAAGCACTCTGCGAAGTTTGGATCGTACGCTTTGGAGTACCTAGGACAATCATTACTGACCAAGGGTCCCAATTCGAATCCGCTTTATTTTCAGAGCTCTCCAGGTTATTGGGCTTTGAACGAAACCGTACTACAGCCTATCACCCACAGGCCAACGGGTTTTTGGAAAGATGGCACCACACAAACTTCACTAACGTCACAAAAAGAGAAATTATGGTCTAGAATTCTACCTCTCGTCCTATTGGGACTGAGAACGACTTTACGGGAAGAATTCCTGGTTACATCAGTCGAGCTAGTTTATGGCGAAAGCAAAATTGGCAGTTTCAACCACAAAATCAATTCGTTACTTCTCTTCGCAATTTCTTCTCCAATGTCAGACCTCTCTCGGCCACTAACCACTCTCGTCAAGTTAGCTTTAAATTGAAAGAACTTGACAAATGTTCGAATGCCTTTTATAAGGACAGATGCCGTTCGAGCGTCAGTTCAACCTCCGTACGAGAGCCCATTAGAAGTATTAAAACGTTCGAAGAATTTTTTCACCTTTCTAAGGGTATTCCCGAGATTTTCTTAAGAAAATGGTTAAGCTTCTTATCTGAATTCCGATTGAAATCCTAAGAAATTCATACCAAATTCTCAGAAATATATATCAAAGCGTTCCGAACTGATAAAAACTCAAAAATATTTTTAAAATGTTTTAAATAAGCATTATTATTTTCATCAAATTGGATATGTTTAGAAAATAATAAAAAAAAATTGAATGAGTAGTATAGCTATGGGAGTTCTGGCTCACTTTTTTAAGCCTCCAGGATTTCGCCACAGATGGCCCCACCGCCGTTAGGGGTTTGAGCCCGTACTAAATGTAGGTTTGTGCCTTGGCTGCATTGGTTTGTGTCTTGGATACGCCATCGCGCCTTGGATCCACCATTGTGTCTTGGGTGCACCATTGAGTCTCGACTGCGCCCTAGCGGGATTAATCGGTACTACCGGGATGTGTCATTTGGTCTTGACTGCGCGCTAGCAGCATGAGTCTTCGATGTTGGGGATACGAGATCACTTTGGGGATACGAGATCACTTTCAGCACTCTCCAGCATAGGGAAATAGCATAGGATTTCAATTTTGTTGCTGGAGTTCGCTTATTTTTCATCTAGAATTTTGGAGATACGAGATCACTTTGGGGATACGAGATCACTTTCAGCACTCTCCAGCATAGGGAAATAGCATAGGATTTCGATTTTGTTGCTCGATTTCGCTTATTTTTCATCTCGAATTTTGGGGATACGAGATCACTTTCAGCACTCTTCAGCATAGGGAAATAGCATAGGATTTCGATTTTGTTGCTGGAGTTCGCTTATTTTTCATCTCGGACTCGTAGCCTCTAAGTTGACATTAAGTTTTTCATCTCGAGTTTTGGGGATACGAGATCAATTTGGGGATACGAGATCACTCTTGGCACTCTCCAGCATAGGAAAATAGCATAGGTCTTTGATTTTGTTTCTGGAGCTCGCTTATTTTTCATCTCAGAGATCGTAGCTATAAATATTTGTGAAGTGGTGGGAATCTTTATTGGTGGAGGTTGCTGGTTAAGTTTGATCTGGTCTTGGAGGCTACAATTTGACCTTGAGGTGCCCCCTCCTGTGTCTGGGTACTGGGGGTTGGCTGAGAGCTTTAGTGGCAATATCTAATACTATGACTAGGACTGCCTGAGGGGTCTTGGACTGGTCTATTTTACCTGTACCAAGGCTTGGGTAGAATGTGTATTAAGTAATAATGTGAAATACCCTAACCGAATTTATATCGGGGCTGTATACTTGTCAGCTTGAGTTTGGTTTTAGCTGTTTACTTTAGTATGAGTGCCTGTGGTATGTTGGGCTGGCCTACTTGGCGGCTGAGGAAACGTTATCTAAGGCGTGGGTGGATGTGTGTAGCTGTGTATTTATGTAGATAATAAATGTGAAATTCCCTTAAAAAATTAGTGTAATAAGTATTAATAGTAATTCATATTTTTGTTCATGTCATTATAGTATTAGTACTAGGGGTAAAATTTTCATCAGAAATCCTCTACGCGAGATATGAGCGGTCTTACCTTCTCAGGTGTAATTAATATTAGTAGCTGAAAAACAAAAACAACAACAACTGTAATCGAAGTTGTGGATTAAAGATTTATGATCTTAATCTGTAGGTGTCTTTTATAAACATTGCGCAATGTGATGATATATCTAAAAATAGATCAGGCAAAGCTGATTGGAGCGAATGTTGGTAGATATGTTCACTTAGATAAGTAATGGAAATTAGTAAATGCCTAATTTTGCTCTTCAGGTGGAATGCTTCTAATTTGATTCCTTGCATAAACAAATTCGCACAGTCCAGTAAAGTAAACAAATTCGCGCTCGAATAATGTAAACAAATTCGCACAGCAGCCGAGTAAAGTAAACAAATTGAGCGATTTATGTTTTTTAATGTAAGATTCCCAATTTCTTTAGCTGAAAACAACAACTGATATTAATCTGTAGGATATGATGTCTTGGATGTGTAGTGGAAGTTATAATTGAAAATTTCTTTTGCTGAAAAACAACAACAACAACTACAACGTCAGTTGTGGTCTATAGGTGTCTTTTATATAATCATGTTATGATATTCGATGTGTAAAAATAAATGACGGCTGTTTGGGATGGTACGACACATGAAATCATTAGAAGTAATGGAAATTAAAGCATTAGAAAAGGTGGCCAAGCGGCTGGTATATTGATATCTTGAGTAAACAAATACGAATTGTTTTTTATTTTCAATAAAATTTCTCAATCAATCACGCTGTTATGAGATTTGATTGACCCCGATATCATAGTTCGCATCAAGCTGATAAGAATATGATAATTTTATCTTCATACTATTGGGGTGATCACATTATTTTCTTACCATTAGGTTGAGAGTGGGTTTAATTAAATGTTTCGATGAAAGAAGGTGGTGTTAGGATATCAATGTAGTATGATATCTTGTCTTAGATGAGTAATGGAAGTTGTTTGGGAGCTGTGAGTAAGGAATAAAAACCTTATCAGCAAGGTCGCTTCATATTTATCTGTCTATCATCCAAATGGTGTTGTATGAAGGAGGAAAAACTGATAATTCTTCAAGCCCATAGTGGAGACCGTGGTGGAGGTTGAGAGTGGGTGCTGTAAGTTGTGGATTAAATTGAAAGTTTTGATGGATGGTTTTTGACATAATATTAATCTAGTAGGATATGAAAGCTTCAGTGAAGAGCGTGGAAGAGGAGAGTGTTATTTGTTTACCTTTAAATCTTAAGGTTTATACTTTTAGCCTCCAGCAAGAATGTTTTCTTTCAGTTGACTCGGTGAATAGATAAGAACGTGTTGATTTCATGTACATAATTTCATCTTGTGGTGAGCATATGAAGATAGCAGAGTTTTTTTATAAATCAAGCAGGTATGCTGTTATGAGATTTGATTGACTCCTGAATCTAAAAAATAGTTCACATGAAGCTGATATAGTATTGAGGCAGGTACATTGTTTACTTACCATTAAGTTGAGAGTGGGTTAAATTAAAAGCTTTTATAGAAAACGCTGTGTTATGATATTAATATAGTGTGATATGTTGTCTGAGGTGAGTAGTGGAAGTTGTATGGGAGCTATGGCTATGAATAAGCAGTAAAATCCTAATTTCGCTTAAAATTAGTCTCCTCTAAAGTATCGCCCGAATGGTGGAGTATGAAGGAAGAAATAATTGATAATTATCCAAGTCCATAGTGAAGATCGTAGTAGGGGGTTTAGAGTAGGTACTGTAAGTTATGTATTAAGTTAAAAGTTTTGATGGATGGTATTTGGTATTTATCTCCTCGAAATGGTGTTATACGAGTATCAGGAAGGTCGGAAAAAGTTGATAATGCTTCAAGTTCAATAGTGAAGACCTCGATGTTGAGAGTGGGTATTTGGAATGATATAATTCTAGTAGGATATGGAAGTATTATTTATTCATCATTAAGTCTTACCATGAAAGTAGGTTGGGAGTTGATTAAATTAGAAGGTTGAGTTATTATACTAATATAGTATAATATGTTGCCTTAGATGAGTACTTGGGAGCTGTGAGTAATATGTGGAATATGTTGTAGATGAGTAGTGAAAGTTGAAAATATAAGATTTCCAATTTCTTTACTGAAAAACAACAACAACTGTAAATAATATATACCAAATCAATTTTTCACACAATATTTATCCACATCAAATTCATTATCTATTTTTATATCTTAAGTTATAAACTTTTTTCTCTGTATTTCACATCCAAAAAGCGATCCAGAGCAAATGTCTGTGTTAGGCTATGAGAGTTCGGCAGCAAAATCCCATGATATTTCTTATCATCTGTCTTGCTCTAACACATTAGGAAGCTTTAGTGAACATCTCACTCGGGACTAGGTCATATACTTCCTAGCTGTGGATATGTATGTATGTAACACTGTATGTAACACTCAACATGACATCAGCTTGGTTTGATGTTTTCTTAGAGAAATTCGAATGATGTTGATATCTACAACTTCCCCGCTAATAAAACTTATTTAGGGCAGCACTTGAAAACAGCAAAACCAAGATGACGTTATGCTGATATCTAGTACTTCTCCACTCCAATAACCTTCATGTGGTCTATTTTTAGATATTGAATTTCATAACATGCTGCAATGATCACGATATCCACTGCTCGTGCTCAAAACAAGTATTAACATGTTCTTGACATCGATTCAACATTTTTATGAATTTCAACTATATTTAAATCTTGATAAGGTAGTCGTGAAACTATTTTGCTTCAATCAAATAAGGACATATACCACCAATCTAGCATAACATACATCGATTCAATTCCCATATCACCCATGAAAGTTTTTTCTTTTACACTACACAACATTACATTAATTCATCTCAGTGTTACATACATACATATCCACAGCTAGGAAGTATATGACCTAGTCCCGAGTGAGATGTTCACTAAAGCTTCCTAATGTGTTAGAGCAAGACAGATGATAAGAAATATCATGGGATTTTGCTGCCGAACTCTCATAGCCTAACACAGACATTTGCTCTGGATCGCTTTTTGGATGTGAAATACAGAGAAAAAAGTTTATAACTTAAGATATAAAAATAGATAATGAATTTGATGTGGATAAATATTGTGTGAAAAATTGATTTGGTATATATTTTTTACAGTTGTTGTTGTTTTTCAGTAAAGAAATTGGA
This sequence comes from Dioctria linearis, assembly GCA_963930735.1. Lineage (NCBI taxonomy): Eukaryota > Metazoa > Arthropoda > Insecta > Diptera > Asilidae > Dioctria > Dioctria linearis. The sequence goes on along the minus strand of OZ005741.1, from coordinate 199,821,494 downwards.
AATCTTATATTTTCAACTTTCACTACTCATCTACAACATATTCCACATATTACTCACAGCTCCCAAGTACTCATCTAAGGCAACATATTATACTATATTAATATAATAACTCAACCTTCTAATTTAATCAACTCCCAACCTACTTTCATGGTAAGACTTAATGATGAATAAATAATACTTCCATATCCTACTAGAATTATATCATTCCAAATACCCACTCTCAACATCGAGGTCTTCACTATTGAACTTGAAGCATTATCAACTTTTTCCGACCTTCCTGATACTCGTATAACACCATTTCGAGGAGATAAATACCAAATACCATCCATCAAAACTTTTAACTTAATACATAACTTACAGTACCTACTCTAAACCCCCTACTACGATCTTCACTATGGACTTGGATAATTATCAATTATTTCTTCCTTCATACTCCACCATTCGGGCGATACTTTAGAGGAGACTAATTTTAAGCGAAATTAGGATTTTACTGCTTATTCATAGCCATAGCTCCCATACAACTTCCACTACTCACCTCAGACAACATATCACACTATATTAATATCATAACACAGCGTTTTCTATAAAAGCTTTTAATTTAACCCACTCTCAACTTAATGGTAAGTAAACAATGTACCTGCCTCAATACTATATCAGCTTCATGTGAACTATTTTTTAGATTCAGGAGTCAATCAAATCTCATAACAGCATACCTGCTTGATTTATAAAAAAACTCTGCTATCTTCATATGCTCACCACAAGATGAAATTATGTACATGAAATCAACACGTTCTTATCTATTCACCGAGTCAACTGAAAGAAAACATTCTTGCTGGAGGCTAAAAGTATAAACCTTAAGATTTAAAGGTAAACAAATAACACTCTCCTCTTCCACGCTCTTCACTGAAGCTTTCATATCCTACTAGATTAATATTATGTCAAAAACCATCCATCAAAACTTTCAATTTAATCCACAACTTACAGCACCCACTCTCAACCTCCACCACGGTCTCCACTATGGGCTTGAAGAATTATCAGTTTTTCCTCCTTCATACAACACCATTTGGATGATAGACAGATAAATATGAAGCGACCTTGCTGATAAGGTTTTTATTCCTTACTCACAGCTCCCAAACAACTTCCATTACTCATCTAAGACAAGATATCATACTACATTGATATCCTAACACCACCTTCTTTCATCGAAACATTTAATTAAACCCACTCTCAACCTAATGGTAAGAAAATAATGTGATCACCCCAATAGTATGAAGATAAAATTATCATATTCTTATCAGCTTGATGCGAACTATGATATCGGGGTCAATCAAATCTCATAACAGCGTGATTGATTGAGAAATTTTATTGAAAATAAAAAACAATTCGTATTTGTTTACTCAAGATATCAATATACCAGCCGCTTGGCCACCTTTTCTAATGCTTTAATTTCCATTACTTCTAATGATTTCATGTGTCGTACCATCCCAAACAGCCGTCATTTATTTTTACACATCGAATATCATAACATGATTATATAAAAGACACCTATAGACCACAACTGACGTTGTAGTTGTTGTTGTTGTTTTTCAGCAAAAGAAATTTTCAATTATAACTTCCACTACACATCCAAGACATCATATCCTACAGATTAATATCAGTTGTTGTTTTCAGCTAAAGAAATTGGGAATCTTACATTAAAAAACATAAATCGCTCAATTTGTTTACTTTACTCGGCTGCTGTGCGAATTTGTTTACATTATTCGAGCGCGAATTTGTTTACTTTACTGGACTGTGCGAATTTGTTTATGCAAGGAATCAAATTAGAAGCATTCCACCTGAAGAGCAAAATTAGGCATTTACTAATTTCCATTACTTATCTAAGTGAACATATCTACCAACATTCGCTCCAATCAGCTTTGCCTGATCTATTTTTAGATATATCATCACATTGCGCAATGTTTATAAAAGACACCTACAGATTAAGATCATAAATCTTTAATCCACAACTTCGATTACAGTTGTTGTTGTTTTTGTTTTTCAGCTACTAATATTAATTACACCTGAGAAGGTAAGACCGCTCATATCTCGCGTAGAGGATTTCTGATGAAAATTTTACCCCTAGTACTAATACTATAATGACATGAACAAAAATATGAATTACTATTAATACTTATTACACTAATTTTTTAAGGGAATTTCACATTTATTATCTACATAAATACACAGCTACACACATCCACCCACGCCTTAGATAACGTTTCCTCAGCCACCAAGTAGCCCAGCCCAACATACCACAGGCACTCATAATAAAGTAAACAGCTAAAACCAAACTCAAGCTAACAAGTATACAGCCCCGATATAAATTCGGTTAGGGTATTTCACATCATTACTTAATACACATTCTACCCAAGCCTTGGTACAGGTAACATAGACCAGTCCAAGACCCCTCAGGCAGTCCTAGTCATAGTATTAGATATTGCCACTAAAGCTCTCAGCCAACCCCCAGTACCCAGACACAGGAGGGGGCACCTCAAGGTCAAATTGTAGCCTCCAAGACCAGATCAAACTTAACCAGCAACCTCCACCAATAAAGATTCCCACCACATCACAAATATTTATAGCTACGAGTCCGAGATGAAAAATAAGCGAACTTCAGCAACGAAATCGAAATCCTATGCTATTTCCCTATGCTGGAGAGTGCTGAAAGTGATCTCGTATCCCCAAAATTCGAGATGAAAAATAAGCGAACTCCAGCAACAAAATCAAAGACCTATGCTATTTTCCTATGCTGGAGAGCGCTAAGAGTGATCTCGTATCCCCAAAACTCGAGATGAAAAACTTAATGTCAACTTAGAGGTTACGAGTCCGAGATGAAAAATAAGCGAACTCCAGCAACAAAATCGAAATCCTATGCTATTTCCCTATGCTGGAGAGTGCTGAAAGTGATCTCGTATCCCCAAAATTCGAGATGAAAAATAAGCGAATTCCAGCAACAAAATCGAAATCCTATGCTATTTCCCTATGCTGGAGAGTGCTGAAAGTGATCTCGTATCCCCAAAATTCGAGATGAAAAATAAGCGAACTCCAGCAACAAAATCGAGATCCTATGCTATTTCCCTATGCTGGAGAGTGCTGAAAGTGATCTCGTATCCCCAAAATTCGAGATGAAAAATAAGCGAACTCCAGCAACAAAATCGAGATCCTATGCTATTTCCCTATGCTGGAGAGTGCTGAAAGTGATCTCGTATCCCCAACATCCAAGACTCATGCCGCTAGGGCCCAGTCAAGACCAAATGACACATCCCGGTAGTACCGATTAATCCCGCTAGGGCGCAGTCGAGACTCAATGGTGTACCCAAGGCGCAATGGTGTATCCAAGACACAAACCTACATTTAGTACGGGCTCAGACCACCTAGCGGCGGTGGGGCCATCTGTGGCGAAATCCTGGAGGCTTAGAAAAGTGAGCCAGAACTCCCATAGCTATACTACTTGAATGACATTTTTTAATGCACTTGTTTTTGGCTAACTAAATCTGCTTTTTAAATTATCAAATACTGCTTCATGCGTTTTTCTATGTCGTCTATGCTTGCCTAAAACAATTGTATTAAATGTTTGACAACATTTATTTGCTATTTTCAAATGCCTTTGAAAACGGAGACAATCGAAAAATTTGATGTTTTAATATTTTGCCCCAGTCCCACCGCGTGAAATGCTTAGTAACTTCCGTTATCAAGGTCTTGAACGATCTCTTGGTGAAAGTGGTCAAAGCCGACCCTCCAAGAGTTGAAAAAAAATGCTTTCTGTAAAATTATAATAATAAAAAATTTTTCATTGTTAAGAAATATTCCATTCGTAATAATGCTTCATGAGCTTCTACTTCTATTTCACTTATTTTCGAGACTTATGAAGTCTTCTTTTGAAATTGTAGGCAACGGATGAAGCATATCAATTAAGTTAAAGGTTGGCTTTTGCGCTTTGTTCAAAGCCTCATTTCCTTCTCCAAATAGAAGACTTCTCGCCCTCACTTTTAAATAGTGAACAGGACAGAAAGATATTGGGCTCGAAGCACTGGGTTCTGGTGAAGTACGGCAGCGTTTATCCGGAGGTTCATATAAATCTTGAACAGCTTGTTTCACTCGCCAATATTTCAGCTGTCTTGAAATGCTCTGTACAATAATTTCTTGACGCGATTAACAAAAGCCATGAAATATTTATTAATAATAATTCAACTATACTTTTCCACTGTTCAGAAAATCGTTATCCACTTTCAACTAACTCTGAACACAAAATAACAGTGTAACTCAAGCAGAAGAAATGTTTCGGAAATGCCTTCAAAATTTAGAAAGAAAACAGTGAAAAATCCGAAATCACACTTCTTTGAAGACTCTTTCTGAATTGTAATAGTTTTCTAAATACCATTGCGAAACTTGAAAAAGCAAGGAAAGGTGGGGATTTATTTTTCGCTCTGGGTCTTTCGCATACTTTCTGATTTTGTTCTTACCATTCCGAAGTTCAAAATTTGGCACACTGGGGCTAGAAAGACACCGTTTCTGCTAGTACGTGTACAAGTGTGTTCAGTGTCAGTTTACTGGTTTTTCATCCAGGTTATTTTAGGGGAGATTTTCGATCATCCATAATTTCTTGCTCCTGTAAGAAAGTTCCATACCACAGTACAACACTCTTCCTGCTAGTACTACGATATTCTATTGATATTCTATTTGACATCCTTAGCCATCATTGAATAAATAACTAATAAGGAAGCGGGGTTTCGTGTGAATACAGTGTACGTGAGTAGGCAATTCAACGACAGTCAAACTCAGGGAGCGGGGGGAGAAATGACAAGAGGGCTGGTCACTTATTTGAAAGTTCTGCTTGATTTCTGACATTTCAGATTTCATGAAAAGAAAGTTCGGTTTTAATTTGTGATAAATAGCTAATTAAAAGTGCTTTTGACAGCAGTGAAATATCAAATTGATATATTATTTTGTGAACGGGATTTTATATAATCGAGATTCCGGAGTCTTGCAATTATGGTGTTGAAGTGCGGTGTGCTGTGCTGCAGAAACAACCGGACCTTGTGTCGTGGGAAAGGATTTTTCAAGCAAGTTTAATAGTTTTACTAATTAATTATAGTGCTTTAAGTAATATAAAAGTGAAATATTAATAAAAATATACAGCCATGGCAAAAAATTCAACATTTCCCAATGCCGGTTTGTTTGGTTACAATTGAATTGTGACAAGTCACTTAAATTATCATAGGCAACACCAAAGAATATTATCTGAAGATAAGGGGGCGCTAAAAATTTGTTTATTTTACATAGCAATTTGGATTATAAAAAATGTCCCCCCTCGGTTTTCACCCGATAGGCCGTTTCCTAATTAGTCAATGCTAGCCATCAACTCTCATCACGCTGCTAAGTATTATCAGTTCCATTGGTGTAGTTGCTATACTAAGGCAACATTGGTTTCGCATCGAACTACTCAACCTAGTACCAAAGTTTGCCTAATGACAAGTTAAGAAGCTGGTGAGATATCCGAGTGTTTTACATTTAAAATGCACACAGCAAGAAAAGGAAGAAAGAAAAAAAAAACCGAAAAAAAATCAAACTCTCTTTAAAAATTTTATGAATAAAGATAAAACTGTGAAAGCGCAAATTGCATGCAACGAAAAAGAATGGCAAATGTTTCATTTTCGTAAATAATTGAGAAGGAGGATAAATGAGAATTTTATTTGAGAGGAATTTTACATCTCCTTTCAGCATCTGGGCCAAAGCGAATTTATCTTTTTCTTAAAATTGGGAGGTAGTGTGACCTGATGTACATTATTATGAATAGTTTGATAGGATTTTGGGGGATTTAATAAGATTTTAACTCGTTATCTCAGTTGCACTGCAATAATGCATAGCCACGTTCTTATCCCTCATTTATGACGAAAGTATACGAAATTACTCGTTTCGTTCTAAAAAAACACCAGAAATTTGCCCATTTTGCTCTACAGCTTCTTAACTTGTTATTAGGTAAACTTTGCTAGTACTACGTCAACGATTAGCAGCTATTTGTTCAAAGCTAATTATTCACACCGGTCTTTAAGTACTGGTTGACTTAGGACCACGCATATGACTATTACATCAATAGTATTCATCACAACTACTACTAATGTCTTTAACTTCAAGATATACTATTCAAGCTAATATTACGCAAACTAGTTCAGCCTTCAAACCACTAAAGATGCACTTAAAAAAATCGATACATGTACGATGAGGAATCATTCAATTGGGTGATTATATTTGGCACGGAAACTGGCAGCTCATTACAATGCTTGCAAAACTTGTAGCTAGAATAGGCATGAGCTAGCTGTATGGCGTTTTAAGTGCACTGATAAGTGATTTGAACGATGTGCGCGACTGTCTGATTTTCTTGTGAAACTTTTTCAGCTCCATTTATAAACATCAAGTTGTAGTAGATCAGTATAGTTTATCGGGAAAACCCATTAAATTTGTAATTCGTGATTCCAAATCAATTAATTGATAAAGCCAAACGGTGTGCAAAGTTGGTGCAAGATTCCAGGTAAATTTCAATCAACACAAACTACCTCTTTGTGTCTAGTCTATGGTGTTTCGTAGTTGATTGAAATGAAAAAAAACAAACTTGAAATGAAGGAGATCGCCGTAAAATAACAAAGAGAAGCTTCTCGGAATATGTATCCGCAAAATAATGGTGGCTTTTTATTTACCCAAAATTCAGGAATATTTTAATTTTTAATTTCAACTTATTTTCTGGTGAAACAATTTCAAATTTTGCACTTTTCGGAAGTAAACTACACTTACACACAGGAGGAACAATGCTGTATTGAATTAACCAATTGATAAATTTTTTTTATTTTTTTTTAATCCTTGAAAGAAGCACAGTATATTTATACAGTAGCCCAGCTTAGAACAAACTACTGAAAAGTGAATTTTAATTACAAAAAAAAACCTCAAAATTTCTCCCATAAGAGGGAACTATTAAGTATGATACGGATGTAAATGAACGAACAGTAGCTAGTTCCACAATGGTTGGGAGAAGTATTAGTTTTATGTAAGTACACATCTCAGCACCAGTCTGCAAATGTATTGTTCCATTACCAATCAGCTGTTTGATTGCAAAGTAGTGTTTGTTCCATGGACAATGTAACAGGCAAAATGGCTGTAATAAGTTTGTGACAGTTTGATAGTTCTACCAAGCCGAATGGCATGGGAAGTGGAACAAATTGTTTTTAGTTTTTTCTTTCTTTTTCTTGCAGAAATACTTTTGATTGTCATTTTGTCCCTCTTCCTCTGTACAAGTTTGTGCATGCTGTAAGTTCTGTTTCTTCCACTTTAGATTTACATAGGAACCTTTGTATTAGAAATTGACTAGTTTGTTAGTTTAAAAACTGTTGAAAGAGAAAGTATTGTCTCTTTATAGAAGCATCCTACTCGCTTGACAGTTTTGACAGAGCTGGCTACTGTATGAATATACTGTGAAAGAAGTCTTTCACAACGATATCTCATGATAAAAAAAAGAAATCATTTCGAGGCAGCCCCATTAAAAATAAAAAAATTATAAACCTTTATTCTCGAAATATGTACGCGTCACGAAGACCATTATGCCAACATTTCAAATACCTACGCCCCGCTGTTTTCGAGAAAAAGACAGACAGACGGATGAACGCAAGAGCTATCTTATGTAAGGGTTCCGTTCTTTACCTTTGAGGTACGAAAGCCCAAACAATTTAATAATTAAATTTCTTCCGATTTAGACTTGGCACACTCAAAGGTCGAATTGAAGAGATGGCCAAGAATAGACGGAAATTTTGTCAAAATCAATCGAAAGGAGGTCATCGGAAGGGAAATTTTTAGTGCCCGCGTTCAAAGCTGAGTAATAATTTGTATTTAATTTAGATTGCGTTTAATTAATATATAATCCTGTATTAAAGAAACTTTTGCTTTGTACAAGTTTTATTGTTTGCTTTTAACATAAATAAGTCTTAAGCTATTAACCTTTTAAAACAAAATTTCGACCTGAAAGGTGAAAAAAATTTGGAAATTATTTAATCTGATTAAATATATTTTTAACAAAAAATGATAGAAATTTTATATCATCAAAGAGAAGATTACATCTCATTAAAAAAAAAAATATTAGTTGAATTTATTTTAAATAAAATTACAAAATATCTTTTCTTTTTTTCATGAATTTTATTTGATGCAAGGTGTCAGTAAATTGAAATTCTAAAATAAAACGTCAGCTTTACTGTTCAATTATTTGAATCAACGTAACCCAACAGTCAGGTGGCTCACTAGGTATACATATAATTAACTAATTAAAACCATAAAAATAACACTAGAGATTAAGAAAGAAGTGTATCGTCAAATTTGAAAAACTACAACTATTAAAAGAAAGACAATCCTTCATGATCTCTCCAATTGAATTAATCAGCTGTATAAAATCCACGACTTGGTTATTTTAATTAATTACTAATAAAAGAACGACTGTTGTAATAATTCTACTAGTACGTCTTACGTTATAGAACTATAATACAGAATATATGCAAAATTCTGTGTGGCAAAAGTAATAACAAGTTTCAGTCATAAAACTCTGCGAATAAATTGAAAATAAAAAGAAAAACTAAAAAAAGAAAAAACTGAATAGAATAAAACAAATTCTGAAAAAATATTTAACATTTTCCTCTCTTAAAAGTAGGAGAAAATTCGTTAATTCTATCCAATCATTAATTAATTAACAATAACCAAATCGAGCTGAATCTCATCTTGATAGACTGTGAGATCTTTCTCGCTGCTACTACCGGACACTATTTTACCCATATCACTGATGCGTTGATGAGGCGGGGAGCTTCTCAAAAAAAGGATTGGCGCAAAGCTTCATCTGAAATAAAATAATAAATAATGGAATCATTCCATGAAATTAGACTTGGTTTAAAATTATCAGTAAGCTTATAGAAATCAATTTTAGATTTCACGCAAATATGAACGTATTATATTGTCAGGGGACATTGGGGAATTGTGAGTCACGTCAATATTTCACCATAATTGGAAAGTCTGACTCATGCAAATGGCTGTCATTGTCTTATATTTGACCAAACTCATTGTCCATTAGCAATCGATGCGTGTACACGTACTCGTTCGTTCCGTGCGGCAATCACTTGGAAAAATTTTCTCAAAATATTTACCGAGCGTTTCTGTTTGCATTGATGTGACAACGATTTTCGGGAGAATCGATTCAGGTAAATATATTCATAATTATCTTATGGCATCGACATTTCAACTTTTAAAAGGAATTTCGCATAAACATGCAATGAGCGAATCATACACGGCCCTCTTGTCAATCAAAACGTTTGGGGAATTGTGAGTCACTTTTTTTGGGGAATTGTGAGCCACAACACCTTTGTGCATTTTTAACGCGTGTTTATAATTTTTTATGCAAAATTCCAACAGAATATAGTTGAGTGGTTTTTTTTTTATTTTTTCATTTTTGTGTTTTTATGTTTTCAGTCAAAATGCCACGCTATTATGCAAAACATAAGCTATCGATTGACTTTTCCGTTGTTTTGGAAGCGATCAAGCAGATAAAAATCCATGGAAACTCTATTCGATCTGTCGCAAAAATATATGAATATTAAACTAATTGTTTATGTAATTTCCAACCATAAAATAAATATTTTTACAGCGATATTTTTGATTTTTCCACTTTAATTCAGACGGTGACTCACAATTCCCCAACATTTTTAAAAATCTCAAAAATGCATGTTTTTTTGCCAACGCTCAGATTTTTTCAGCAGATAATAATTTCAAGATACTGCTTAAGCTAAAAGTTATGGTTTCCTTCCTAGTAACATAAACCATTTTTGAAATTTTAAAAAATTTTGATTTTTGTGGCAGTTATCGAGCTTGGAAAAAGTGTGGACTCACAATTCCCCAATGTCCCATACTTCAAAAAATAATTTAGAGATTTATAGAGGTTTCCAGTGCAGACTGCGTAATTCCATGAATTAAATACTGTTTATGTATAATGACGAAAAAATATTTCATTTTCCATCTTCATTTTCTCACTATTTGTCCCCCGCAAATTTTCTTCATCTATCGCCTCTATTTCCACTCCCATTGGCCTTCCGTCTCCAACGCCAACCTCCATCCGCGGAAAAGGCAGACATGAATTCAGAATATAAACCAGATGACCAATAATCAATCATGGGTAAAATTAGTTTAACAAACACGAGAATGTGTTTCATCTGGGGCCTACCCAATTAGATCTTATAGAAAAGATAGATTTAATTACTTCGTCAACAATCACACAACGAAGTGAAAGCTGGATTCAGAAAAATCAACAAAGTGATCTCGATCATCCGGCAAAACCTAAACAATATCCGAGTAGAGGTGAAGAATTTATGCAAATCTTTGGGACATAAATCGCAAGTAGAACCGATATCCTTATTACCCCTAGCATCAGTCTTCCTCAGATTCTTCAAGAGCAACTCAGGGTTGTTTGTTTTTATAAAACTGACTCTTTGCTCTGCGTATAGCTGAGATGACGGGATTGCGTGCAGAATTGAGAATAAATCAAGTAATGAAAGGTTGACTGAGATCATAAAAGTTGGCAATCCGCTTCGGAAAATGTATTGAAATCTATCAGGTGGACAAACACTGTCAAGACACACTTCACCATATCCATACGGACCTCTACAACATGAACCTACTCCCTTTACGTAGATGAAGAGCTTATAATCTTGGTCCTATAGCTACCTTTGATATAAATGGTTACTCCACCTTCACCTCTGTTTTTGCGGTCATTTCGAAATAAACTAAAGAAATGAGAGATTATGGTATATATTCCTGCGACCATGTCTCATTGAACAAAACCGGGTCTCTGACTCTGAAAATATCTGTCCTCGTTCGCTTTAGATCTAATGCTTCTGGCATTAAATAAGCAAACATTAAAACCCACTCTCTGGCCACAAAAAAATATTCATCAACACTTTCACTACGCTCAAACAGCAGAAATTATTCATAACTACAACAGGATCAGTACCGGAACTAACTGACAACGCCGAGATATTCTTAGTACGTGAAGAGTTCAAATAACAAATGTTTAAAAAGCCTTTCCCGCTACACTCCCTTAAAGCTAAAAATTAGGTTATCACATCCTAAAAGAAAATGCAGAATAGAAAGGGTTCCCATATTAATAAATACCAAATCTTTCTCTTTCCAAGAATAACTCTCTGATTGGAACATTATCTACAATGGCCCAAAATACCTACTTTATCGAAAAATATTAACTTTGTTCCAAGAATTTTTGAATTTCGATAAATGTCTCACGCACCAACATTACTACTTCGCGATAATAAATAAATCTAATCTAATTAACCGATCTATAGCCTTAAAAAAAACATATTTTTCCTTTTTTCCGCACCTTTCGAAAATACTGCTTTTTTTTTAATTAAGAAATTTTATAACATAACCAAAACATTTTTCCGAAGAAATAGAACTAAATGGGCAACTCCTTCTTGGTGCTTCCACATAAAAACTTTGTTTTTTACGTATACTGTGAAACCGATCAGTCCTAGACGCTTTTAATGTATTGAAAAGTTCTTCAGAATATGAAAATCCTATAAAATTGGTTATAATCAGTTTTTCTGTCCGACGAACCGTTATAGAAATATATGCGAAAAACCCGTTCAAAACTCAAACTTGGACAAATGGGTGACCATATGCAATTACATACGGGCATTCATCTAGCTTGTCATAGAATTGGTCTTAGACCAATTCTAGCTTTTTTACTTGTTTTATTTAAAAAACCAAAAGTAATCAAAGAGTCAAATCAAATCACATGTCATTTCGAAAGTTAAAGTGCAAAAGGAATCACGAATTGCCAGCTCTGGAATTTCGAATTATGAAAAGAGATTCGAAATACTGTAAAGTAATTAGAAAGGTGAATTGGCAAAAAAGCCTTACTGTGGAATGTGCTTTAAAAAATTGCAAATAAATTAACCCCATATTTACGTTATTATATTTTACTCGTTACAGTAAGGTTAAAAATATATGACTTCTTAATAATAACCACAAGATTTATTTAATTTTTTAATGAAAATGTTGTAAAATAGATCGAAAATTTTAAAGTTCTGCGATATTATCGAATTCATTTAATATGTTAATAAATGATACTTACTTAATGTAATCCTCTGGCTGGGTTCGTATTCTAACATTTTCTTAATTAAGTCAAACAACTGCATATGATCTTCACTATCAGACATCAGGTACCTAAACAGAGGCTTACAGTGATCGCGCACATACCGTCCAGCTGACGATTTCTCATCCCAATCTAGTTTACCATGGTAGAAATATTTTGTCTTTGTTTTGCTGTAAAGAAATATGACTACTATTTTTATGTGCGCATAGTACAATTTTCAAGCAATATAAAGTGCGGTATTTTCATTACCGTGCCATCCTGTATGGAATTTGTCCGAGTATTCGCTCCATCATAGCTAGATGTTCACGATTATCATGAGTTTGGAATAGAGTTATTCCAAGATATAGCTCGAAAAGGATGCATCTGTAATTTAATACAATTGTTTTTAATACATAGCCCTATATTTCAAATAATATTCTTACCCAATTGACCATACATCACATGGCTGAGACCATCCAAGCTCTAAGATAACTTCGGGTGCTCTATAGTGGCGCGTTGAGACTATTGTGCTGTGATGCTCATGATCGAATGTTGCACTTCCAAAATCAATTAGACGAACATCAGTACATTTAACGCGACGAACTTCGCGATTCTAAAATGATTGTTTCTTAATTGTTTCAAAATAAATGTATACAGCTCATGTTTGTACCTTTTTATGATTGTAATGTGTCGTATACTCAGAATCAACAAATAAAATATTTTCTGGCTTCAGATCTGTGTGCGTCAATCTATTCTCATGAAGAAATTTCACTGCGTAACATAGTTGGTAACCCATATGCCTAACTTGATCCAAAGGATACGGCTCATAATTGTTCTCACGCTTTAAATAGATATGATATGCAATTATTTAATATCTAACATTTTGAGTAGATATGTTAAACTTAGAAATGCCAAGTAATGTACTACCAAACAGCATCTAACAGAAACAATAATAATAATAATAATATTTCGACCCGCCCTAACAAATTTTACGAAAACTCTATGCTTTTTGACGACACCGCCACTCACCACCCAGTCACCTGTGGTGATATTACAACTCGCTCTCACAAATTGTACGAAACTTCTCTGCTTTTTGGCGAGTGGCGTGGCGGGTCGTCAAAACACCAGCACAAGTACTAGCGCCTGCACTCCGCATCATGCCCATGCATTACATTGCATGTTCTCTTTGATTCTTTTACCACTTCCCTAGGAAACCCGCTTCATCAAAAATACTTTGTTTGAGAGAAATTTCATTTACATTGCATTGCAGTAGAACAGAGGGAGAATAGTAAGATGAGCGGATGGGATAGGAATTGGTGGCTGACGAGCAGTCAGGCAGCATAGTGAAACAAGAAACTATGTGCATGGCTGGCATCGGCATGCATACATGTACAGCTATGGGGTGGTGAAGACAGAGAGAACAGAGCAACATTCTCTCAGTCTCAAATGTTTGCTTCTTCCCATATGTTACCTCCCGAAAGCTTCCACAATTATGCATACAACTTGTGTATTCTTAGAGACCAGATAGAGCTTCTTGTTAAGTTATAATATGTTATTTGGTACTACACAATTTTAATTTTAATGTTGCTGTCTAAGAAAATTGTTTTTAAATAAATAATTTAGATAATGCACAAATAATCACGTAGAAGACAAGTTTGATAAGGAAGGGAAAGGGGTCACCTTAAGAAAATGTTTTGTACATTATTCTAAGGATATACAACACATTAACGAAGGAACATCTAGTAATTAAAATTTGAAAGTAAGAGAGGTTTCCATCTAACAGAAAAGTATCCACATATATTTTATGGGTATCAACTATTAATTCTGAACTATAGACGCTATGACTATGATTTAGTATTTATTAGAGAGCTAGTTGTTGGAGATTTCCGAAATTTTTTAGTATTAGTTTTGAGGTTATTGCTCAACAAAATAAGGTGTTTCATCACGCTTTTGTTTTTTTCTTCATATGGGTTTGACATGTTCCATGTGTATACCGCAATACGAAAGGATGCTTACTTTTTCCGCTTCTATTTCTTTCTGTAATAAACAACATTCTTGTCAGCGCCCCCGCGGCATACAATGAGGACTGTGGGGAAGTAGTGTAAAAGCAAGAAAATTCGGATTAACACACCAAATCCTCCGAAACCGTTATCGAGAATAACACCATGGAGAATTAAATAGTTATGTTACCTTTATAGCAGTAGATAAGGATGTCGGTTCTCGTATAAAGAAATCAGCTAGCCCGAATATGGAGCTGCAGAGAGATCTCAACCAAGACAAAATTACCGCTTTTAACTCCACTGTTAATTCAAATCATCGTTATTACGTTCGAAATTTCACGTTCAGTAACCCAAGACTTAGCTCACACTTTTTGCACTTTAATTTAAAAAAAGAACCATATGTTAAAATTTGTTCTTGTATTATACTGCACATATGTATATGGAAAAAATCGTAAACTTTATTTCAAACATTTTTGCGCTTCAAGACTTCTGTCTGTATTCAGAGGGCTGCTGCCACTATCAAAGGAATCAAACGTGCAACTGCAAGGTGGATTGAGATATTAAGGACAACGCAGTGTGCAATAATTGCACATGGTTACATATGTGTTTTTAACTTAAAATAGAATTAAAAGTCAAGCCAGTCAACCACATTAAAAATATCCGGTCGCATATTACGAATAACAAGCTCAATGCTAGCTTGTTCAGTGCAGTGATTGAAGCAATGCTAGAAATGATCCATCTAAATATCTACCCCATTTGGAAAAGCTTTGCTGCGATATGCCATCAATTAGATAGATTGTGGATTGGTTTTGATATGCTGACTTTGAACTTATATGCTGTCAGTTTCTGTCAAGATCAAAAAATGGAAAGACCTGCAGAAAGCACTGCGCTGTCAAAAAAAATTGGTCAGACACACAAGTGCTTAAATCAAATAAGTAGAAGTGAGAACCTTGACAGGAATGTAAAGGTGTCTGTTGAAAAGCACTGCAACGTTGACTTACAAAACAGTAAAAAAACAAAAAGACGTTTGGGGATCACGCACGACCGCTTTATAAGCTAAATCTATATAAAAAAATAATTGGATGATTTTCTGTAGAGAATCGAAGTGTTACTGCATTTGTATCTAGCGATTTTTTTTGCATGCAAGTAACATAAAATGGCATGTACCAATATAATTAGACTTGAAGTAACTAACAAGATAGTATTACTAGAATAAAACGAATGTATTTTGTTAAGGATACTTACTAAGAAGTCGAAAACACTGAGCCCAAGCATTTCAAATGCGATGCACATATGCCCGTGGTAGTCAAACCAATCTATCATTCGCACACATAAACTATAAGGGTAGAAATAATTTGTTTATTTTCATACAATATTTAGAGTTTCATAAAAAAACATTTTTAAACTCACTGATCACAGTTTGGATCCTTTTGTGAGATTTTTTCGAGGGCATTGATCTCCAGTTTGGCAGCCTCGCGATATTTTTCCACATTTTTTATAATTTTCAATGCCATACAATGATCTCTGTATCCAAAATTATTTATAAAAACAACAAAATTTTAATATATATATTAGTATACTTAAAAAAAAAAAAAAACAATAACTTACCTTTCCATGTCTTTAACTTTTACAACCCGACCGAAGGTACCCTCTCCCAGGGTAGCCATAATTTTATCTGCAAATGAAAAATAAACATTGAAATTCTTTGAGTATTTTCACTAAACAAAATTGAATGAATGACTTTGTTTATGATATATAATCTGTAGATTTAAAACGGATATAAAACGACCCTAATTTTTTCGATTTATGTACATATGACGTAATATAATTTTAAAATCCAAATCGAAAAGACTCGTTATTTAATTTAATAAATAAGATACCGAAAATGTGTAAAAATTTGCTTGTGGTAAAAGAAATTGTTTTCAGTTTTAGTCTAAATAAAATTTTAAGCAAAACTGGAAAAAATTTCTTTTCGTGGAGCTTTAAAAACCCGATTAAAAAATTTCACGGAAGGTGAAAAGGGAAACTTTTAAATAGGAAGAGCATTTCCGGGAGAAATTAGAAATGATCTTACTATGAAAAAAAAAACTATTATTCTTTTTCTTTTTAAAGAATTTTGTGTACCGAAATACCGATCGCAGAATCCCTGATTTTAAAAGTAAAGTTTTGTGTAAATTATTTATAAAAACAAGCATTTAAAATTGATTGAACCTCAATATTTTAAAATTATTCAAAACTAAATAATTTTTTAATAAAAGGTATATTATAAGAATGCAATATATATAAAAAAAAAAAAACATGACACCAAAATCAATTTCATTAATGTTTTTATAAATAATTTAAGGAAGTGTAAAAAATAAATAAAAATAAAAAATGCAGTTATGTTTTTTATAAAATTGTCACGAACATCTGCTATGAAGAATGTCGCCGGTGTGATATATCAAGTGGCCATCAGCATCGTCTTGAATAGTTGGCTTCGGTTGCTGTTGTTGATTCGGAATTGATGAAAATTGATTGTTGTGGGGTGATCATCACATATCCACAGTCACGGTTTTGATATTGGCAAACCACCAACAAAATGGAGTTTGGTTAAAATTGAAAACCAATTTGAAGGTGATCATGCCATTATACACAGCACAAGGAGTGAAGTGCACCCAGTTGTCATCAGGATAACAGTAGATATCCAACCAGTCACAATTTACCAGTACCGTCAGTCAATATGGGGTAGAAGAAGAACACCACATCACCAAACATGATTTTGTCCATTTTCGTCCAATACCAGAAGTTGTCGAACAGTTGATGAAAACACCATTTTCAAAACCCCAAGGGAAGTACCATCATCACCGTTGTTGATCACACCATTTTGATCATCACCATCATCATCACCATTGGGAAACACGAGAAAAATACGGTATCGATTTTCGGTAAGATAATTAGTTCGGACAAAAATATTTTTTTTTTTGATTTTTTTATTGCATCGAGCAGCATTTTGTAAGTTTGATTGTAATCAAAATCAGTTCAAATAAAAAAATCAACTGAATAAAAAACAGCAACAAACAAATGCGTGCACGACTTATCGTTTTTCTGTCATTTTCTTTATTGAATATTCTGATTTTTTTTTTGTTTTAGAAAACCTAATGAATTTATAAATTTGTAAATAAATTTACTTTCTCTCTCTCTCTTGTAAAGAAAATTATTAATAAAAAAAGACTATTAAGAAAATTAAAAAAGTGCCATCTGTGAGTTATATTCTACTTTGTAATCTTACTTTACTCTTTTTTGGTTTAAATAAAAAAAATTTAATATTATGCATTTATTCAGTGAGAAATAAAAATTATTATTAAGAATTTGTTAATATGAAATAAACGGAATTTAACGGTTTTACCAGACCATTGCCTTCCATTTAATATCTTTATGAAAGAAGGATAAGGAAACTACATACATACATATATGAATACTGCTAACCTGTTTACCTGAATTGCATCAAGTTAAATTTCCATATACTTAATTTTTTAAAAGTTGTTATCATACTTAAAAGGCGTGCTGCAAATTTTATAAATAAATAATGCTCAAGTCGATCCATTTATTTTTTAATTTATTTAGGTACTATGAAAGGTGAAGGGTACTGTAATCAAATGTAAGAGAAAAGTTTTCGATAGTGATTAGGAATGGAAAGGAAATACTGTAAAGAAAAGTGGACATCGTTCTTAAAACTTGCACATTTTATACAGCTAGATATTAAAATGGTACTTTTTTCTGAATATCAGAGATCGTTAATTGATTACAGCAGGCTGTGATTCTGAGATATCACTGAGTATGAGAATTATTCTGAACAAAAGCTACTTTGTTCTTGTTAATTAGTTTCAAGGTGATCACCAGCCAAAGTAGTTTTGGGATTTTGTGCATTAACTCGGATAATTTAAAATGTTGTTTTCTTTTATATAAAACACTGTAATAATGACTTTTTTTTTATAAAAAATAGAGACTTAACCTTTTATTTCAATAATAAATTATAGTGTGTTAAATAAAATGTAAGTGAAATTGTAATGAAAAATAAACAGCCGTGACAAGAAACTTTAAATTTTCCAATGCCGGTTTGTTTGTTTACAATTGAATTGTCATTGGTGATTGACGGAAGGTTGATAGTGGTTTATATGATGTCAGCCATAAAAAAAGGCAACACCAAGAAGTATTATCAGAAAATAAATAGGGCACTAGTAAAATTCTTAAAAATTCAAACAATTATAAAATTAATTTAAAAATTTTGCTATGTATTGATATAATAACTTTCTTCAATATTGACTAAAGCTTCAACCACTAAATTATGTGCCCGCTCCGAATATATCGCGGTTTCTTACTTCCATAACTAGAACGAACAGAACGATGCGGTTCTACAGCATGAAGAAAAATGTTTTTTTTTGCTCATAGGTTATCCTTTTTACTATATAATCTAAGTATTCAAGTTAAAATAGTTTTTGTTGAAGTTTAATAATTATTTTGTCAATTGCTGCCCCCGTTGTTGTTAAGTTCTCATTCTCATACTGTAGAAATAATTTTTTTCTTTCTTTTCTTTTTTTTTGTTGCGCTTCGTTCACACTAAGCTTAAAATTGAAGAATGTGTTTTTAGGTAATAAAAATGTTTACCATATCAAAGTGAGCAGAACATATTTTTAAGGCATTGGAAAAGTTAACGCAAATTATTTATACTTAGTTGTGCGTCGTAAATGCCCTCCACTAAGTAGATATTATTATCTACGAGTAAGAAACTAAAGGAGAAGCCATTGCAGGTATATATATGCCATTTTTGCGGGCCGAACGTGATGCTTTTTCTCACTTTCTAAAATATGGTTGTATCTCTGTCTACATGTACTCAAGGAGTCAATTTTGTTTATGTTTGGTAAAGCAATTTACCCTAGCGCAAAAGCCGTAGGTAAGGTGAAAATTAGAAGGGTACTAAATAGAAAAATATTTACATTCTTTAATGTGGAAATTTAGTAATACTGTAATAATAAGCTGGGAATTAGAATATTGGTAAATGTTTGTAATTTTGATAAAAATAAAAGAATTTTAATATATTTTCTTATTATGGATTTACCAAAAATGAAATTTTAAGGCAAGTTATTGGGAAACCGAACATGGAAATAGGCTTACTGGGGAACCAGGAATATCAAAAAGTTGTTTTGTATTACTAGCTCTCACTATGCTGCTGCTGGTATAGAATTTGGCGTCATACTTTCAAAAACCGCGCCAAAATCCCTTGCATAAACTTTTTTTTCCATCCGCCTGCAATGCGAATTTTTTATAGTATGTGTATAAACTTACACATTTTTGAGATTGGCACGAAAATTCTTGTTGATGGACCCCTCCTTTAGTTTCTTACTCGTACATTATTACACGGTGTCCAAGCTCAGACGCATTTAATTCATACTTATGCTTCAAAAATCATCATTCTTTTCAAGATAACCTCACTTTAAAATTTGTTGGTATGTTTTATGGCGAATTCACAGAAAAAATTAATTTTATTGGTGTTTCTACCTGGATTTACATGAAAAATGGTACAAGAAATCCAAAAAGGGTTGCATTTTGAGTGAAAAGTGTGATAGGTCTTTCTAAACTAAAGCCTTTGATCTTTATAGGTTCAATATAAAAGAATGATGCTGATAACGTGTTTATTGAGGAGAATTGAAAAAAACTTAGTTAAATGCATAAAACTGATCTAAAAATCTCGAAATGGATGGAAGAATTAATATGGATTATTGCGAAAGTATTATCTATATGATAATATTCAAATAATCATCAAAGGGTTCATCGTTCAGAAGTTATATGACGATTAATAAAGACAACAAACGGGGTACCATGTATGTATACACTTCAATTCCTAATTAATAACCAGTAAACACGAATAATTTGTTATTCTGAATTCTCAGATCTATCAGTCATACAAATAATTCCTATAAATTTGAAACTACCCACCCCCGGTTCTTTGTAATTATGACCCACTTTTACATTTAAGAATATTTTTTGTGCAGTTAAATACTGAAACCTAACTTAACTAGTCGAGATAATTAACGAAAGTATGAAAAAATCTTTCTGTAATTGTAAGTGATAGTTAGTACATTCATAGAGAAATTTTTCTTTTTTATTCTATCTGCAATACGACAATCACATAAAAGTGAAGTGAACAGTCTCTAATTATGTGCAGCAATCACTAATTTTTCAATAAAATTGTAGATTTTTTACGATTTATCACAATTCTTCTATCAAATAAATCAAAACGGAAATTCAAAATTCACGTAGATAATAATTTTAACATGTTTGTTGCTGTTTAAATCATTTCTAAAGCTAAATGCGAAAATTTATTACCTAGCGAATTGCAACTCCAAATAGTAAAACACTTCAATGAAAAACTTCGGGCAGGCTATTAGGTTCCTTTTAGGAGCAAAAACTCAATTTGTTAATTTGAAAACAACATTTATAAAGAGTTTAAATTATGAATAGCAACAAAAGTTGTTAAGGAAATCTATCACAAGGTTAATTGATAATAATTGGACACTAAAAATGAACACGTGAAGCAATGAACAAATGACTTCTTTTTGACTTATGATGAGTGTATAGTAAAATAAATAAAAATGCTAAGCGAGAAAAGATAACAAAAATAATAACTCTTACAAATGTCAACAGTGTGTTTGGAATGCGAGACCTATATAATGCAGATGATGAGGAGGGCAGCATGGAAGTACTGCTGGTTTTACTCAGTGGTAAGTGGGAGTTATGGTAAAAGGATGTTTTGGATGCATTCGACACCATGGGATTGGGCCTTCCGACGGGCATTTTCACAACATGTGAATTAGTTTTATGATTAGTTACTTGGTCACTGGTCGCCTTGTTGTAGGCATCATCCAATTGAGCATATTTCATAATGATGTTCTTAATTTCCTTTCGTTTCTCCACTCGTTCAGAAAATGCCTTGGCTGCTGTAACATTGTTATCTTCCTGTAGTGCGGCTATAATTGCAGCTACATCAGCCGATGATCTGTCATCATCGTCAAAATGCGTATAATTTGTATCATGGATATTTTGCGTTTGTGATCTCTGCAGCCCTTGACTTTTGCGATGTCGGCTCATGCCACTGGAGTTTCCCGCCAGTGCATCATTCAAATTGTAATCATGCAGTCTATTATTTCCTGCATGTCGTCTGGCATCATTGTCTGCTTCATTGCTACGCCGGAGGGCTTTAAAGTGTCTCCTGTTGGGGACAATTCTATCGTGAGTATTGAAGTACGGTTCATTATTATTGAGCTCTGCGTACAGCAAATCTGGGTCGTATTTTGATTTGTAAATATTTTCCTTTCCAGCACGAAGTCCATCATAATATCCACGGTCTAGTACATTTCTTGCTCTGTATGGATAATCGTGGTTGCTGTACTTATTGGTAGTGCTGGTACTATCTAAATTTGCACCGTCATAAATAGAGTCTTTATATCGTTGGGAAGTATCATAGTTATTATTCCGAGCTTTATATCTCGTATTGTAATCGTTATTATTAAGAAGTCCTAATTCAGGACGTGTTTTACTATACCCTGCAGCTGATGAGTCTAAGTATTTGTTTTTATTTCTAGACAGCTTGAAAGGAGTTCTTTCTTTTTTATCTATAGCTGCACTAGCCACAGATGTTTTTTTGTAACCTGTCGACTTTTGCCCAAGATAATGTGATGTTGCTGATCTTGCCAAACTATTAACTGCATCAGATTTAGACTTAATATCGGGTTCTAATGTTTTATCACGATCAACTTCTTGCTTTCGACCACGTCGCTTGGCAAATCGATCAAGAACATCGGAATATTTTGATTCAAGACGTGATATCGTCGAAACCGTTTTATTATCTGTTGGTACTGGAGTTTTATCTTTATCGTTGTTTTGTTTCTGTGTTTTTTTTTTTTTTGAAAAAGGTGAATAAATTAATAAATGAAGAAATTTTTCGAATTTATAATTTATTATTACTTAGAAATGAGAACAAAAAGCTCTACGCTTAAATACATTTGTATACCAAATATGAAAAACCGCTTAAACAAAACAAACTGGAAAGATCATAATGCTGTCATTCTGGTAAGCCATAATTATAAAAAAAAAAAATGGCTTAGAAAATTAAGTTTGGATGTGCATTTATTGGTAATGGAAAACTACCACTGCTGATTAGCACATTGAGGGCTTATTTTATGTTGCAGTCGCCTGTCACTTAGCGAAATTCAGCATTTCAAGAAAAATTTAATTAAATATCTTATACATATGAGGTGTGATCAAAAAATACGGTAAATGAACTCTTATAGCAACAACTTCTGACGCTATATCCATTTGAAATTATTCGTCTGATAGCCTGAGCCTGATTCTTTGAGAAAGTCAGTGTTATGTTTGAACAAGTTGTGACTTGTCCGTCAGCTTCCAGAAGAGGAAGATTAAGTCATGTTTACCGTGTCTGTCGCACATCATGGATTTCGAACCACGTGTTAATATTAATTTTTGTTTTAAGTTGCAGAAAAGTGTCAAAGGAGCTCATAATTGTTAAAATTAGTAAATGGCGATAATATGGTGACTCTGAAGACTGTTTAAAAGTGGTATGAGCGGTTTACAAGCGGAAATGAGTCGGTTGAAGACGAGCCAACGGTCGAGACGTCCTTCGATCGACCTAAAAAGACACGAAAACGGGCAAAAAGTGGCAAAACGGATTCGTTTAAACAGGCGATTGACTATTCGAGAGCTTTTTTGAAGAGTTGAACATCTTGCATGGATCTGTGCAAAGCCAGAAAAATGGTTCAATTGCAAAAAAAAAAAAAAAATCCAGTCTGTCCACATCCACCGTATTCTCCAGATTTAGCACCATGCGACTTCTGGCTCTTCCCAAAAATCAGAACTGCACTAAAAGGAAAACGTTTTGACATTTGGAGGTCCACGACAGAGGAGCTGAAATCCTTCCAGAAATGATTCCAATCACGGAATCAACGTTGGGATAAGTGCATTGCTAGCCAAGGAGAGTACATTGAAAGAGATTAATTCAAATTTGATGTAAACTTATTACTTTGTTTGTAATAAAACCATTCACCGTATATTTTGATCACACCTCGTATAAGTAAATAGAAATATAAAGTTATTTAGATAAATATTTTGGCATTTCTTATAAAGTTTCAGCATGCAGTGTGCTTGTACAATGATAAAACGCACAAACAAATGAATTTTAAGCTTACGGAATATACTAAAGTCTTGTGTAGTAAGCGTAATATTTTCACAACTTTTTTAATTACTGCATATTATTGTACTTAATAAAATACTGAGTTTTGCTATTATAATTGACTGCGACATATATTTGTAGTCACTTGAACAAATTTCAGCACCACGCAAGACATGAAATTAATAACTTTTGTCAGATCGTCATCGGTATTAACTATAAATATTTAAAGATATTCCAGGCACATTATTTATTGTCTTCAACAATTTTCACAATTAGTGAATTAATTTTGGTTGATAGAAAATAAGCCAAAATGTGAAAAATTGAAAACGATGATATATGTATATCAGCCTGCTATATACAGGGTGTTTCCCCTTAGGAGGTCCATAGAGCGGGAGGTGATAGTACTCAGCTAGACGAACCAAAAATTGTATGGCAGGGGGAGGGCAATATCAACCGTTTAGGAGTTACAGGGTGATTCATAAAAAAAGCTAGGTTTTCACAAAACACCCTGTATATTAAAAACTACTCGGCGTATGGTCACAGTTAAGGGCTCACTGTACGCAGAACTTCATGGCCTTTCCGTCGTTGGAAAGGCCAAGAAAATCCGATTTTTTTAGTTTAGACCCTCATAACTTCTTAGGGGAGATGTGTACGGGGCTGGTTGAGCTGTCGTTAGCTCAACCAGCCCCGTACACATCTCCCCTAAGAAGTTATGAGGGTCTAAACTAAAAAAATCGGATTTTCTTTCCTTTTTTTTTACTTTGACCTCTATTATTTTTGCAAAAAGGTCGTTAACATAACTTTTTTTATAAAAACTGTAAACTGCAGACTCTCCTCTTTAAGTTGACCTATTACATCCTATGTGTTAACTGTAGCCGTTAAACAGTTATTAACTCATAACCTATTCAGGTCACACCGAAAAAAGACGGTATTTTTTAAAATGACGTGCTAAGGGAACAAATTATCGTTGAAAATAGGTTTGAGAATAGGTTTAGAGCTAATAACTCTTAAAGGGCTTCAGATAGCACATTGGGTGTAATAGGTCATATTAAAGAGGAGAGTCTGCAGTTTACAGTTTTTATAAAAAAAAGTTATGTTAACGACCTCTTTGCAAAAATAATAGAGGTCAAAGTAAAAAAAAAGGAAAGAAAATCTGAAATTTTTAGTTTAGACCTTTATAACTTCTTAGGGGAGAGGGGTATGGGGCTGGTTGAGCTGTCGTTGGAAAGGCCATGAAGTTCTG
Source organism: Dioctria linearis (assembly GCA_963930735.1). NCBI lineage: Eukaryota > Metazoa > Arthropoda > Insecta > Diptera > Asilidae > Dioctria > Dioctria linearis. The sequence continues at coordinate 199,796,826 of OZ005741.1, read as the reverse complement.
CGTACAGTAAGCCCTTAACTGTGACCATACGCCCTGTAGTTTTTAATATACAGGGTGTTTTGTGAAAACCTAGCTTTTTTTATGAATCACCCTGTAACTCCTAAACGGTTGATATTGCCCTCCCCCTGGCCATACAATTTTTGGTTCGCCTAGGTGAGTACTATCACCTCCCGCTCTATGGACCTCCTAAGGGGAAACACCCTGTATTTGTAGTTATTAAGGTCTTGGCAATACAATTTCCAGATAATTTAAAATGTATAACTGTTATATACGGTGAGATAATAATTATGTATAAATATTTCTTATTATGTATACTTTAAGACAAGCTTTTTTTTTTATTATTTTCAGATATTTTAAAAAGCAGCACCAATTTACTTTTAAACTTTTAAATCGAATAAATATGTACATATATCTAGAATAGAATCTTTAAATTATTTTATTCCACTCAGAATGTTTAATATGAACTAGATCACCATATTTTTAGTCAGACTAAACACTTTCTTTTTATTTTATTAACTAGAATAAAAAATATTTAAACAAATATCATTTTAAAACGTAGAGCTTGTTGTAATCATTCAGAAAACGAACGAAGTATATACTAACTTTTGGAGAATCATCGCGCTTTCCAAATGTACGCATTAATGGTTTATAATATGAACTCACTGGACTTAAATTATTTCGTAATCGATCAAGTGCAGAAGTCGTGTGTTTCGAACCACCATAATTTCTATAACCGGAATCGCTGCGTCCCTTTTTATCAGTCATAGATTCTTCCTTTGAATGAATATCTGATGCAGACTTTGACGGACTCAAAGCAAAACTGCAATTAGTAAAATAATACGAGTAAATAAATTCTCACGGTTCGTGCGATAAGAAGATTCAATCCGACTGAAGTCTTACAAAAATATTTTCAGTTAAATCTTTACGTTAAGGTTATTGTCTTAAAATTCCAAAAATTTCGAAACGAAATAAAAAGTTGCAAATTCGTCAGAATATTTATGATGATTAATTTTAATTTTTGCTTGCGCTGTTGGATGATTCTTGTTTCCGTTGGTGTAAGTACACCTCCGTTGAATGACTTTGATATCTAAAATTAACATTTCCTACATTTTACACCTTGGCAAACTTACATTTATTTTTTCTCTTACATACAATCTTATGCTGTGCTGTTTTCTCATGGTAAATTTATTTATTTTTGTCTTGCCGGGTTGAAAGAAAACGTGTCAGATTTATTACAAAAGATAATCACAAAAATATTTTATAAAAATTGGACATATTCTTGAAATAAGAAGAGGAAAGCAATTCGAATGACCAAGCAATTTGAACTAAATAATGTGAAAGCTTTCCGAAAATAGGTCTACAATTATGTTGATCTCCTCTACTAAAGATAGAAAATAATTTAAAATAATTTTATTCTAAAAAATATTCGTCGCTGTATTTTAATAGACACGTGAATGAAAGTTATATTGACGCAGGGGTAAATGGACAGTGCGATTTAATGTCGAGTTTTGACATTTACGCAAACAATATTAAGATAAAAATTTAGGATTTCTTAAGATACAACAGCTTGAATGTAGAAAAGTCTAACATTGAAACTGAAAAATTTGTCTTAAAATCTGGAAGTTTCTGTATATAAATATAACAAACTTTTATATCAAACATTTTCCTATTCGTAACGGTTTCAATGAGACTTGCCTGTTTTTGTGGATACTGTAACCTGCGAACTATGCACTTTATGCACATAATTAAGGTCTTATACAAGAGAGGACATCCTAAGCTTTCATCGGAAGGCTTAACTACGATTCTACCTTTCCTCGTTACAAAATTATACCCAAAAGCTTGAAACTTTACAGAGACCACGTAAATTCAATGAGTGCTTTCAAAAACCATAGCCGATATACTCCGTTTCATAACTATATACCAATTTGAAATTTTCAGTTTCTCGAGAACGAATACAACCTGTGGTTTTTGCCAATTTCTTGCAATATCATTTACAGAGCTCAAATAACTTACCCAGTGCGTTAGCACAGTCTTGAGTATCACTCCATATTTTGAAAACTGTTAATCACAGGTTGTATTCGTTGTCGACAAAATTACAAATTCGCAGTTGACTCTGGCATTAAAGAAAAAGCAACCATATGTGTTTAATTCTATCTCTTTCTCCTCCGTAAAATTCTAAAACGGTGAAGTAGATAAATAGGTGGAAGAACCCTTGAATATGTCGAATATATACATATATGTAAGTATATACATATGTCCATAGAAATTTAGGTATACATATATAAGATTATAATTACAGAACCGCTAAAAGTCAAATTAACATATATTTTAATGACATTGAAAACAAAGGAATAGGGGTTTCTTCCTAATAAGTATTCTAATTCTTGATGTACAGGGAGTCCCGGTTTAAGATGCTAATCCTATAAGGGCTGAATTCTTGAATCATTATAAGGAACTTAGTATGGAAGCCCCACCACTTTTCAATCCATTATAAGTTGTGTTAAAGCAATACTCCGCTGATAGGTATCCACAAATAAATATTTAATCGTAGCATCAGAATTATTAAACGTATATTTGTTTTATAACTCATAACTTTAGAATAAATAGCTTAATCAATTTTAATGAAATTTATCACTGAGGTTTTGTGAAACATTTTTTCCATAAAATGCTGCTATCAAAGCATTTAAAAACTAATAAGAGATCACAAGTAGTCTAGGTTGTTATTCTTATTAATACTCCTGAAAAATCTAGTAGGTTTGAGTACCGATATAGACTACTGCTGATCGGTTATAACCTTTAATAGAAGCATTTTAGAAAAAAACAAAACAAGATATTCGTAGAATTCTCGATATATTTATTGGAGTTCCATTTAAGAAAAAGAAAAAAAGAAAAAGTGATGCCCTTTCCAAGGGAGGTCACCCCGTGTAATATGTTGATTTTTTTTGCATAAATTGATTCCTAGACATGTGTAGAATATGCTGGTAAAGTGATTTTCCAATATTCGAAGTCGTTGGAAAGTTACAGCAGTTAGAAGACCAGCTGTTCGGAGCGCTTAGTCGAGCGCGCGGCCCGGGCCTTTTGTAACGCTTCGGTTTCTTACCTGAGACCTTTCAATACACATGTACACTCATATATATATGTATAGAGATATTTCCCAAACTTACTTTCAAATATAACGGTTAGTTTAGTCATGGCTGGGGACCGTAAACCGTAACAGCACCTACGAGTCAACTTTTAAAAGCGTTTTTCTAACTGGTCTCCACGATATCTCAAAAACGGTTTGAGCGATTGCTTTGAAATTTGAGAAAAATTAAAAATTAATTTTCAATTTTCAAAAATATATCTATTATTCAATTTTCAATATTTTCGAATGATTCTAGTTCATTCGATAGCCACAGCTTCATAGATTGAAACATCGTTTGGTTTTTTGATTTCAGATAACCCAATCAGATTGAATCATGGAGACCTTCGACAAACTTTTTTTCGAAAATATTCTTACTTACTGTTGCAATGTCAATAAATATATAGTAAAGTTTAAACTTAACTTTTATTGTTCGTAAAAAGAAATCTCAAAGAAAGCTAAAAAAACCGGCCGTCACACGGAGTGACCCCCTGAAGACGTTCTCAAATTATTAGTCTGTTAAGATTTGTCAGCCCAAACCGGAGAAGTAGTTGTAAAACGTAAGTTTTCTTCCTTTGCTTATTATTTTGTCCGACAAATTTATAACCTAATTTAAGAAAAGTGTTGATTATTTTTATGTTTTATATATATTTTAAATATATGGAATTCTTTACGGACGATTGCCGGCAACCTTTGACAGACAAAATTCTTTACAGTTTCCCAAAGTTTAAGCGACTTTAGTTCTGTTAGCTTATTATTCTATTCTATTCTATTCTATTCATGACTACATCTATTATTCCAATAAGACTACTTCAAGGTTTGAAAAAAAAAGTAATTTTTGGGAAATTATTCTTTCCATTAATTATTAATTTCTTTAATAATAACTGTTGCAGAAACACCTTACCCCAAAAATCATTAGATTCTTGTTTAATACTTGAACATTCAGGAATTTATCAAAATAACTCGATTTCTCTACAATCCTTATGATGTTTATATGTGAATGCAATGTTTTCCGATCCTTGTAAATTTCTTTGCCTAAGTTGTAAGCTAAGTTGTAAGCGATTTTGGCTGCCAAAGTTCCGACATAATCTTCAATCGCTCTTAACTCTGAGAAAAGAGTTGGAGAAGTGCCTACAAAAATCAGTTCATAACGAGTTATAACTTCTGATATCTTGATAAGATTTGACCTGGAATATCGTGTTTGTCTTCGTATATTATATAGAATAGTGCGACAAGCACCTGGTATATTAATGAATATGTCTAGTGTTGAAATTACATTATTTTTCATGCTTTCCTCATATTTAAACTTTAAACATATTTAAATAGTAGCACAGGAACCTCGAAATAACTGCCAGCTGTCTGCAGCGGAGATTCAAAGTAGTACTACAATTTATGGTTTACATCTAAGCGAATTTTTCGTCTACTATTGTTTAACAATGGTTCCACTTTAATTTACTCCATGGAAGAAATGGATTAACAAGAACAGAATAGAGCCTTACGTTGTAAAAATACACGGAACAAAAATAATAAGTTAATACGAAAAATAGTAGAAAATGAGAGCGATTATTACAAAAGTATAAGTAACTTGATTATTTTTATCGATGCTCTTATTAAACCCAATTTTTCTTTAGTTCCAGCGAGCATTTAGTTATTCTGAGTAACCAGAATGAAAATATTACTTTCAGAACGCTACACTAGGCAGAGGAAATAGAATGAAATATTTCGAATTTGAATAAATAAACACAAATGGATTATTCTGAAAGTTTGGAGAATAGTGACAGGACATTCCAGAACACATTATCCTATGCCATGAAAGTCATAAAAATATCACGAAATCCATACAACATACATATAGGTATGTATGTGTTCTATGTATATGTATTTGTCTATAGCTATTATTTATAACGGTAACATTGCATCTAAAATCATAATGACAAAGTTGGTTCGCATTTCATTTACTAATGAACTTTCACAAAGTATAATAAAATAAAATATTGTATGATATTTTCTTCATATACGAGCTAGACACAAATTTAAGCTTTAAATATAAATTCATGATATTATCGGAAAAATATTTAGAAAATTCCTTAAATAAAATCCCTTGACACATTTTGTGATATACATACTTAAAACCACTAAGGAAAATTATCAACAAATTGTATGCCTTCATCCTTGTATTGCGATTCCCAGAAATTGCCTAAAAGAATCCTTCTGCTATGACAGTGAAAATATTAACAAAAAAAAAACAAAAAGATACAGAGAAAATATCTCTGTGGGGGACATAGACTGAAAGAATAGAAGCATGTAGATAGATATTTTTCTTCTAGATGAGCTGTCTATGTAGTACATAATTAGTGCTAAGACTAACTACGCTTCAAAACAGTATTGACAAAGAGAAAATCAATGTTCAGCATTGACTCGAATTCTTTTATTAAACAAGGAACAGAAAACAATGCATTTTTCATAAAAAAAGAAATCTGCCTAGTAAACAAACGAAAATTTCACAAAAGGAAAATAATTTTCTTTTCTGTGTGAATACATTAAGATGAAAATGTAAAAAAGAAACGCATTGCCTTGACGATAAAAATAATTTTTGAGACATTCCTAAAATAAATTTTAACACACTAAGAGAGCACAGTATGAGCAAAAGCTTTTTTCTGCTGAATTCAGATTTTTTTTATCTCTGACTATCTAACAATTTCTATTTTTCGATGCTTCTCAACTTGTTAAGTCTCCACACAAAAACAAAAAAAAAACAATTAATTACTGTCCCTGACCCTATGACTGAAACAGCTGTTGTGTCCTAAGTAAAAATTTGTAACTTCTCATCGTTATACTGATTTGGAAAATCACTTTACACCAACACAAGCAAAAATAAGAAACTCACTAAACGGATTCACTTGCAACAATTCATTTCAATTACAACAATGGCGAAAATACAAAGTTTGTAGAATTTTCCTAGATATTTTTAAATCTATTTTTATGTTACAGTACCGATTTGACTTTTTGTCAGATTTCTCGCTCGGGTTGCGACGAAATCTTTGCAACAGGCTGTTGCAGCTATCGGACAACAACTGTGTTACGCTGGACGTTGAGCTGCGTGTATAACGATGCCTTTTTGGCGCCGACGTTGAGTTTATTACAGACGACGACGACGATGACGTTGAAGCACCAGAGTCTGGTGGTTCCCTCATATCTAACGGCGTAGACACCAAGGGTGATGCATCCATTTATATTATATTTACAATGCCTATTGTTATTTGTTTTTATTTATTGAATTTTTAAGTGCATTTTTTGTTTTTTATTTTATATTTTGTAATTAATATGCTAAAAGTATTGACTTTATATACTATAAATCGTGAACATTTATAATCCTTTGGATAAATCTTTTGAGACTTTTGTACATCTTAGTGAGGGAACGTCGATCTTCAAGGCTAGCTAACTAACTATAGATTTATTTCTATAAGGTTTACAATGTATACATATATGTATATAATACAATAAAATTATTCAAAAATTGGTTAAATATGTGAAAACATTTCGATCTTTGCATATCTGTCTATCAGTCTGACGGGATGGTAATTTGTGAGGTTGTAAATCTTAATTCGAAATTGTATAATAGAAAAAATTTAACTATTATTTAATTAGTCTGATTAAATTGCTGTTTTGAGTCATTGGAAATAAATTTTAGTAATATAACTGAAGAAGAAACACACTTCGTCCTTAAATTCGATAGCCATTAGTGCCTAGTACATATGCTGTGCAAAGTTCATTTCGTTGTGTAATAGCACGTCTATACATGGACTTGTCTTTTGAATTTTGTACAAACCAAGCAGAAGTTTGCGCGCCTCTCAAATTTACCAGGCATTTACAAGCCGTTTATGGCATTGAGTAATGGCCAGTTTCACAGTCGAGTTTAAACCAAGGTTTAGTTTAAACCATCCTCCAAGTTTAAACGAAGTTTAAACCAAATCGAGTTTCACAGTGCATTCTTTTAGTAACGTTGGTAGTACTGATTAAATTGTGAACTAAATTAGTTATCGCCACCATTGTGAAGCAATTTTTCTATCAATCAATCTGTCAATCGGAAAAGTAAACAGATAAGAAAAAAATTTAAAAAAATGTAGTTTTATTTGCTAATTTTAAATATGCCAACATTAAAAAAGGATGCAAATTTTAGCATAAGTGAAGTTGAGCTATTGCCTTCCTTAGTGCATAAAAAAGATATATAATAGAGCGCACGAAAACGAACAAGAATAGATTCGAAAACAAAGTGACAAAGTTCTTTACTTAAACGGAATCTATCATAGAAATAAACGTCGTCCCACTCAATAAAATGATTTGGCCCATTTCTAATTACTCTCAGTCGTCGACAGAGTTGTAAATTTAACTAAAAAAAATCTTCTTCATCGCTAGAAATGTCTAAATCTAAATCCTCGACGAAATTATTTTCTTGATACAAGCAAACAATGCTACTGTCAAAATAAGATGTCATACATTTCAAATACTTTTATCATGAGTTTAAACCGACGGATGGCACGGTTTAAACTCTAGTTTAAACCGGAGTTCAAACCAAACTGTGAAACTCATTCGTCGAGTTTAAACTAAATATTTAGTTTAAACTCAGACTGTGAAACTGGCCATAAAACGTATAAGTAGACAGAGGCTGTGGTTCATACGCTGATTCGAGGAAACCACAGCATTAAGCAATGGAAAATATTTCTTCGAAATCGTCATCAGCCGAGAAATAATATTAATAACTCTCTTTGTATAATACCTAGTTTTCATGATTACTCCAGCTCATCAAAACTTGTTTTGAATAATATATATCTTGCTAGCGGTGACTAGGATGATCAGTTGTCTAGTTATGGTTTATAAGCCGTGGATATTTCTTAATTTATTATGGTATCCTATACTTTAAGAAATTACGGAACAGGGCGTGGAAGAAGTCCTCAAGGGTACATACAAAATGAAGTATGGGTGACTCTATCAGTATATCCATACATCATGGTTCAAAAAGCTACAATTATATCATAACATAAATGCACACAGAGTAATGTGATGCAATGAGAATGACTTTCAATGCATGTTCTATGATAGTGCAGCGGCAAACAAAATGTGACGGCCATCAGAATTCGTCGGTGCTTGCTGAGTAATGTCAGAATGAATATAAATACACAGAAACAAATTGCACTGAACATAACGCACGGTCATCAGCGGTGATAGAATAGACTATTGCTATTCTGATGAACGCAATTCAGTGTTGTTGACATTCGTCAGCGCTGTTAAGCTCTGATAACCGTCACATTGTGTTTTTACCTTAAGGATCGCATCGCGAATATGACTGTTTTGCGAACGTGGTTCTAAGTCTATTCAGATAATGACTGTTTTCATGTTGGCGTTGATGTTATTGAAATTTTCATATGGGATCCAACTTCAAAGTCCAATCAAACGGATCTCTCTTTCCATATAATGACGTACGAGCTTAATATCAAGTAAAGTCAAAATTATAAAAACTGATTATAAAATTGAAATATTCAATTTTGTTAGGGACTTTATCTTCAAGGATAAGTAAATATTGAAGGAAGAAAAGTGTACTAAGCTTTGCGAAAAATAGGTATCATTTAATTCCACTTACCATAATGTACTGCACACAATGTAATGTACATAATGCACTTACAATAATGTAAAAATGTACTTGATCTCGACGTCTAGCTCGATTTTAAATGAATTCAATTGTTTATACTCTCATTAGAAGTTTGACTAATTCTTATCTTGGATTCATTAAGTACTATGGAGTGCAAGAATAGAAAAAAAACCTTTACGACTTTTCGGATCCAGCTTTTGCGTTAATCCGGCTTAAGATGCTAATGACAAAATAAAAAAAAAAAACAGAACGAGTTTATGTAATGCAAGAGAAACAAATAAATAAATTCTTCTTTGTTGCTTCTCATTTGTGTATATTATGCTAGTATTTACAAAACACATTTTTCCATATTTTCTTGAAAGTTTCCGGATGTATTCTATATTGGGCTTGATAACATCATGAAAAAATTGGGATTAGAGTAAGATAGATATATATGAAAAAATAGGGGCACAAAATGAGGCACGCACGATTAACAGGAACAGATAAGTTATACATATGTATACCTGCTATCTTGCTAACCAACCCAGATTAACCGCAAATAACTAAACTTAAATCAGTGTTACTCTGTAATTAATCATTCGATCATAGGCTACGTTTTAAAGCATGTATATTTTAATATTTGGTTTATTTATTTACTATTATAATTAAAAAATAGAAAAGTGGTAAAAATTAGCGATTGCAATCTTGGCAGATATTAAGTGTGCTCTCCACACATAGCCTTGTTGCAATAGTTGCATACGTATTTTGTCATTCTGGGTTTTTATAAGGAGAGAAAGTACAAATTCTGCGCCGACTACAGCAATTCTTGAAAAGTAACAAGTGTGCAGTCGCACTTCTTGCCTTCGGGTAATTCATTTTATTAAATATGAAGATACTGTGAGAGAGGTGTTGTTAGTGCCATGGAAACACCACGAATTTGCAGAGCTAGTAGGAGTCGGTAGTCTAATAGAGGAATGTTTAGTTATCTAGCATTAAGTATATGGAAAGAATGAGCTAAGTGATTATATTGTTGTTCTCTACATTTGTGATGCTTTACAAATAACAAACTGTCCAACTATCATCCAAACTATTAATGGAATGTTGTATGTGGCATGCCTGATGTAAAACTTGCGATCACATTAACGCAAGAAAAATTAGTTCTGAAGAAAACTTGAAAAGAAGGAAATAATATCGGTATTTTATATACATATTTGTAGAGTTGCTCTCAACATAATTGTATTGATAATTTCGATGAGTTTTCTGCTTAAATTAATCCACATTTTTCTAAATGATTTGTCTGCATTGCTATATGCCTAGTGATAAGACGTACAAATGAAATGGAAGTTGGCCAATAGAAACATTTTATTCCCATTAAGAAAAATGTCTGCGATATCGGTCTTGGCCTAAAGTGTCTCAAAATGTGAAAGAACCCAATTTCGGTACACTTGTTTTTCTTTAAACCTTTTGAATATATCTCGGAAATGCTTTTACATTTGGAAATCAGAGCTAATGCGACGAACGTGCTAGATCGTACACTTGGTTTTATGAATTTATCAAAAATTCGCTTGTTTACCACTTTTTACGTTAGCTGACTCGTCATAAAATATTGTTTTTCTCTTATTGAATAATAATATTGTTTTTCTCTTATTGAATAAAACATGCAGCCACCAGTCGTGGAAATTAGGTGGAATGGCATTCATTACCATTGGACATTAAGATATATTTGCTGACTGATTCATAAAATGTAACATGTATGTGGCCGTTGAAAAATTTTATTCACTTCTTTCTCAACTCATTTATCCAAAAGATTATGTATCATAATTATAAAGCAATTTCCAAATTTATATTTGTTTATTACGAATTATTTTTATTCATTTTACTGGCACACAATTTATGTGAAGACAACAATATTTAACTCACTGATTACAGAAATAGCTTGGATTTTTACGTCAGTTTTTTTTTTTTTTTTTTTATATAAAAAACAAACAAAACACTTTACATTAAAAACACTAGAGGTATCCTTTTAATCCTCTTTTATCACACAATATGTAAAAGAAAAAAAAGAACAACTGTTTTTATTTTGTTCACTTCACAGGGCTAAGTTTTATGATGTAAGTCAATTTAAACTATATAAGAGATAAGAACATTTTAAATGTATCAACCGTGATGCGCTGCTAATAGGCTCCAAAACGTGTCTTGTATTTATTACATTTTTGTAATTTCTATTAATTAAATTTAATTATTTGTAACTAAGTATGCAGGCGCGCGCGGAAACAACCTATCATTTGAAAACCGATTGCCTGTTAAGATATTTGAAGAAAACGAAGAATTATAATATTCTCTCCGGTAGCAGGCACGACTGTAGTTGGTATAATGTGTTAGCTTAAATTGCACAAATATATTGAGAGAGAGTTGAAAGAACGAGAAGATATAATTTCCGTTTTAATCATATGGTCCAAGTCTATTACTCTAGTCACACTAATTATACTAACTCATACATTAAAATATGTTGCCTCTGTATTAAAATGAACTATATATATTTTTGTGAACTCTTCACTGATTGTATTGCAGGGACTTTTCCAATTTTCCTGCTTTACGTTTTCTTTCTTGATTGCCTGACACTAGCGGGATCTAATAATAGAATTTGTAAATATTTAAATGTGTTTTTCTCTCTTCTACACCACAGAAGATAATTTGGTCAAATTTCTTTATTAATACAGTGCATAATTTCTACGCGTTCTCAGAAAAGATAAGCTTGTATTTGCCAACTGGGCAGTGTTTTATAACATACTTTGGTATTGCATTATTATTTATTACTTGATTCCCTTTGAATGGTATGCATAGAATGCAACATAGCATAAAAATATACTTATAATATATATAAAGTAGTTGCTGGACGTATAAACTTGACCTCATTAATACGTGAAAAATATTTTACTACTTGATCTGATTTTTCACTGTATAATTTTAGATAATGGGTAAGGAAAGCGGAAGTGACTTTTATATCATGCAAATGGCTGTGCGACGATTGATTGATACCATCAAGATTTCTTTTTTCTCGATCATGTATCAAAGCATTTTAACGTAGAGGGAACCGAAGTGTTTAAGAGGGGTCTAGGCGACTATTGAACATTACACCAATAGAATTTCATTCAATTGTCGATGTTGCTGCCAAATTATCTTAAGATTTTCGAGAATTCAATTCTATTATAAAATGGATGCTCAAAATGTTGTCTAACTCAACAAAGGTTTGAAAATAGAAATGTTTTGCATTTATGAATATTACGTATTTGTAAAAAATTAGATAACATTTTGGATTTGATAAAAGTAGCAATGCCCCTAACTTTATAAATTAAGTTTTATCTTTATTTTATATTTTTCCATATCCATTAATTGGCAAGTATACACAGTAGGGTGGTTTTCACTTCCTGCACTTGTGAAGACATTTGTATGTTAAAACGATTTTGTTCTTGTGCATATACATACATACATACATAATACAACAAGACATATTTTGTCAAATTAAATAGACGTCGGGTTTGTATATTAGAGGAGTAATTTTGATAGCTTCGAATATTAGATTTGTTTTCTTTTTACAAATATATTGTCTGAAACGATACCAAAGTATCTATGTACCTTACCAAAATATATTTTCTAAATTGTCCAAAAGTATTCAGTAATATTAATTGTACATATGTATGTACTCCTGAAACCGTAGAACGGTGGCGCATAAAGATGTCGACAGCATGTGTTCATGGTGCCAACATTAAAATGATCAAACAGAGTATGTATTCTTAAAATACATGAAGAATAGAAGACAAAATAAATACTGCTCTTGGCACACTTTTCTCTAAGGTGACTATAATTCTTTAGATACGTTTAAAATGGTACATTTTAGAATTTAAAGAAGTGCATCGTATTGTAAAATGTATTCGCATTGAATCATTTCCTCTCACTTCTTTAACCACACCACAATGAACCAATAAAAATTAAGTCAATCGAAATTTATAATTTATCAGACTTGAAGCAAATTTGGTAAAAACCTTTGCTTTATGTTCATATTATGTGGCTTTTGGTTATCTGTCTGATTGAACTGGAATAATTTCTTCAATTTCGGAAAAACATGCAGCTTTTGTTTTGGGCTACGAATTAGCAACTAAACAAGGATGAAAGCTTAAATTTCTTCATCGTTACTTCGACCCTAGTTAACTTTCTACACCAATTTTTCAACTTTTTTCTGCTTTCAAGTCCAATAACACCTTCACTCTCAAAGACTTTTACTGCGGGTCAAAGATGAAACATTTTCTAGCCAATATCAATTAAAAATATGACTCAACTATAAATTTGTTTCGTTTTCATGATTAATAACAGGGCTCTGGCAATTATTATAATATAGACTGTATATATTCATTGAAGATAATGTAATGCAGAGCCAGCCATAACTCAGCCTAAGTCTTGTCACATCTAAAGTGTACCTTTCCGCGTTAATAAACAAAGAAATGTATCTGAATTATCAACTCTGAAGGATACTAACATCTATCGAATCTAGTTTCAATTTTTCCAACAAATCTGTCGGACGGGATACGAAGTTAAGATTACCTGATCAACGTATCACCGTCTGTAGATCTAAAAGCCTCCTTTTCAAACTCGGGTATGTAAATTACCTTCGTATGTTCGCCCAGATCCGTATAATATGAAAAAAAAAATTTCATTTGACCCTGAGAATATTTCCAATTAAGTCGTTCTACATATTACTGTTGAATATCAAGGATTGCAATTACTGTCTCAATAATTTATACTTCCCTGATATATGAAAAATAAAACTAGTCCTTTTGTAAATGTTCGGCACTTACAAAAATAGGATGGAGTATGCCAATGGAATCAAAATTTTGGAAAGTATAGTCACTTAAATGCTTATAAGTTCTTTTAAGGATATTGCAGGATCAAACTTGTTCCAGAGGACATTTCATCCTCTCAATTTTTTTTCTTCAGTAATTGAGCCTCAAAGTTGAATTCTTGAAAAAATCGCATACAAATTTGCTGTTATCCTATGAGTGCGCCAAGGAATTCCTGTTCCTATACGAAAACTATGTAAAACAAGTAAAAAAGCTAGAATTGGTCTTAGACCAAAACTTATGATACCGTAGATGAATGCACGTATGTAACTGTATTTCTAGAACGGTTCGTCAAACAGTAAAAATATTATAACCAAATTCATATTCTGAAGAACTTTTCAATACAATAAAACGTCTAGACTGATCGTTTTCATAGTATACGTAAAAAACCTAAATCCGATTCAGCCCATTTTTGAAATTTTATTTATTATTGCTATGTCCAAATATATAATGAAGGAGTTACCTGATTTGTCCCAATTTCGAACTTATATATATATATATATATTTTTTTAAAACCCCCACCATAAGTGAACGCGTTCGCAGACGGACGGACATGCTATAATCAAAATAACTTTTAATATTATGCGTGGGTGTCCAACCCATTTTGCTCTACCAGCATTATTTCTGTGCGTTACAAACGGACTGACAAATTTAGTATACTCTATGATTTCAACATATAGGATATAAAAAGATCAAAGAATGCTCTAGAAAATTTTCTGTGCCGATTTCTTCAAATAGTTTGCTAGAGAAGAGAAATTCGAACAGGAGAACTCTAGATTTCTATTGATAAAAAGATGTCGCTCTTTTTCCAAAAAGCCATTTATGTTAGTATTTATTTAAGAAATAAGTACAGATACACTTATTTCTGTTAGAAGTTTTTTATGTTTGTGGAACAATTTGAAAAATTGAAAGAAAGGAACGGCGATTTTGCACTAGACTTGATGTACGTATAATCAATTCCACAGTTTTTGTGTACATTGTTCTGCAAAAATAACGAATAGAACAACACTTCCGATATAACTCATTCCGAAATGGTCAAATTACATACATTAGGAATTATCCATTTCTATATTTTCTTTATTATTTATTTTGAGATACCCACAATTGTCAAAAATTTCTTTGACTAATGTTAATTGCTTTTTAGGAAATAGTGGAAAAATTCCTTCACTGAATTACTTTGCTCTAGCATATCGCCCTTAATTCCGTAAAATTTTTGCATCAAGGACATCATATTTTTTCTTGAATTTTTTAAAAATCTGACTCGTTAGCAGTCCTTTAAAACAAAAAATTACCCCAATAGTTGCTTCCGTTCAAAAGTTATTAATATGTTTATATTATACGAAAAGTGAAGGTGACCAGAGCACAATAAGTGCTCTACGTGGCCCTTCTTCCAAGATGCAAATTTCTGTGTTTTGTTGTCCTCATTTCTTGCAAGATCCATTAGGGCATATACACGGAGCTTTATATATATCATCCTTTTCCGCGATGCAGGCTCTCTGACTATAATTGATAAAGTTCAAGTTATAAAAATTTCTTATTACAAATACTTCAAATTCATTTTTTGTGTACTGTACGCATAAATGTTTTCAAAATTAATAATAAATATTACTATTTTATTATGCGCCTTTGAACAAACAATTCTTCGCTTTACTAAACCGTCACTATTATATTAAATGGAGAATATAGAGAAAATACTATGTATGTTTGACCGTTGAGGACCCTCAGATTGAAATCGCCATGCAGAAGTCAAGGCAATTCTTGAAGCGGGAAGGCATCACCTTCACGCTGACACTGAGAACACGAGACAGCCATCTGCTCTGACAGCCAAGCAGCTGTCAAGGCTTTATCTTAATCCTTTACAACCTACAAACTAGTAATTTAGTGTAAAACGACCCTGAACTCCCTTTCTCGGAATAACAGGGTAATCGTGCAGTGGGTGCCAGGCTACAGCAACATTAGCGGGAATGAAAGGGCGGACGAGTTTGCTCGTCTTGGTGCAGCCTCGGAGGAACCTGCCAGAGTCGGGATTGCACCAAAACACCTTGTCTCAATCATTTCAATTTGAGCTGACCGCCAACACACTCGCCTTTGATTATAGGACGCCTAGGGTAGAACAACAAAGGAACTGTAGGGCAAACCCAACCCAAAGCAAACAAGCCAACCCGAGAGCTCTGGTGTCTATTCTCACTGGGCACTCTTCTCTCAGAAATCAACTTCATAGGATGAGACTTGTTGATGATCCTACATGCAGGGGCTGTGGAGAGGGTTGGGGGTCAATACTTAAATTTATAAGAGCGTCCGGTTGGAACCTGAGTGAGTGGGTCTGGAGGGTGTTTTGGCCTACGTTTCGGGGGTCCCCTCGGGATCCCAAACATCTTTTTCAATCAATCAATCAAAATGTATGTTTGATGCTATATTCTGATATGGAGGACGAAGAATATCATATACTATATTGTATAAAAGGTAAGGGAAATAAAAAAAGAGTAAATTTAAATAAGTGCAGCCAGTAATCGATTCTTGTAAATAATACGAGCACATTCGAAAATTTAGCCGGCTGTAGTAAAACGAGTAATGATGCGCACCTATACATTCGCCTGTGTTCATAACATTTTATCTGTTGAGACGAAAATTTTGCTTTACTATTTTAAATATATCTTAACATATTCAAAATATATATTTTTGTTATGAAAAGGAACAATTTTTCTCTAACACTGTATGTATGTACATATGTATAGTGTATATTAACGCGCTCAACATTTTAAGTAATTGTAATTCTTTAGACTACAGGAGCTGTAGGAAATATATCTACTAAAAAAGTTTTGCTTTTAATAAAAGCCATACAAACGGAATTGAAAACTGTGCCTCAAAGTTTCTTAACTGTTCTGTTTTCTGTTACTCTTCCTTTTTATATAAATAAAACGAACGCGTAAAACCAAAGTGATCATTCTAATTTTATTTGATGAAACCATAGATGTTTAAAAATAATTTATGAATTTTACTGTACACATTTTTATGAATACTCCATAGTGGATTTTAGAAATTTTACACATAGTTAGGCGAAAACTCAAACCTAAAAACAAACATGCAACAAACTTGAACACAAAGAAAAACTTGTTAATAAAAATCTGTATTTCAACACAAAGAATTCTTGACATACATATGATGTGATACAACTACACATAAATGTAAACACAAAATAATGAGACAAAGCGAATAATGTCTACCTCCAAATAATTGTCTGTTGAACTTGCCATATCACAAGAAGTATCAAAGTATGTAGAGGATTGGGAAATAGATGATGTAAGATTTTCGCATCCTACCAAAGATGATGTCGGTAACAGTTGTTGTTGTTGTTTGGTTTCCTGACGCTTGGTTGGTGGAAGTAAAATCAAAGTTGATGGTTGATTTTGACGTATATCAGAAGTACCTGGCGGTTTAGTCAAGTGTGCTTGATTTCCAGTCATATTTGGTAAATTTTTATTAGGCAAAAAGTTTTTTTTACTTTCATCGCCCTGCAAAACGTCTGGTAAAGCTTGGTCTTTGACCAATAATCCTGGTGGCGGTTGGTTGTGATAGTACGACGGATCAAAAGCCTGAAGTACGTTTGATCGCAGATTATCGTCGGGGAATGTAACATTATTATGAGATTTATGTATCATGACTTGTTGGTTCTCGTTACTTTGAAATGTACTGGTTTTGCCAGCAGATGAAGAGGTGTTCTTGCGAACTGGACGGATACCGCCATAACATGAAGAGGAGGACAATGAATTATTAGGCGCTGTTAAATTAGCAATGTAAGAATTCAAGTTATACACCTCACCATTTCCATATATTTTATTGCTTCCAATATCTTTTCGAATATTTCCGCTTGTTGCAGATTTTTGCAAACCTAAAGGTATGTTAGCAACAAATTTCGGTTGTGGATGTGATTGTTGATAGCTTCCCGCCGGCGCAGAAGTTTGACAGGCTTGAGGAATTATTGGTGCAACTTTTGGGAAACTCTTTTTATCAGAAACTGCATTGCAAACCGGCTGCTGATTTTTATTTCTCACTTGATTGTGTGCATCATGATAAACCGGATGATAGAGATGTTGTTGCACATTGGACGTACTATTTGATTTCCCAATTGGAAAGGGTTTGTGGTGTTGTACTCTGTGACTACCAGCACCATTCGCAGGTTGAATATTCTCAATTTGTTTTATCGTGGGTGTCGATACATTATAATTTGAAGTTACTTTTAACATTTCATTCAAACATTTTTCGATATTATTTTCTGCTTCTTTTTGCTTTTTAGAATTTTCTAGATAAGCTTCGTTTTGTGCTTTAGATGATTGATTTTTTGCGAAATGAACTTGATTTTGTACGAATCTATCTTGAAGAGGAGCTTTTCGTATGGAGCACGAATTCAAATTTTTATTGTTTGATGGTGGTGGTGGTTGCTGATTTCCGCCTATCGAAATGTGTAATGAAGATGACAATCTTGCCAAAGGAGTGTTTTCCGGATTTTTTTTCGAAAAAGTTTGATTACTTGTATCGTAATTCTCTGAAGGTTGAATGGTTTCTTGAATATGAGAATGCATTTGCCCTACTACGGCATTTGGTTTATTTACAGTTAAATTAGTTCTTAGTGTTTTGTTGTTAAGAACTGGTCTGAAAGTATCATTACTTCTGGTAAGTTTGTCATAAGATTTACAACTATCATTTCTAGCAGGCATATTCGCACACAAATGTGAAGGTGTGTCAATTTTACGCAACTGAAATGGCTGGTACTTGTTACCGAAAATAGAAGAGCTTGATGAACTCTTAAGCACACCTTTGAACGGAGCTATTGATTGATCCTTTTGCGTTTGACACATTTTTTTTGTCACACCATGACATCTATTTAAATTATTCTCCACCACGATTTGATTAGAATAGATTTGTCTCAATGGAAGCTGAGAGCTAGACGTACTTTTACTAAGCGGCGGAAGCTGTTTGGTATAACAAGGAATATGTGACTTATTAAATGATTTCGCTATACCAGACATATTTGAAAGTGAAATACTTTTGTTAAGGTTCATAAACCCGGGAATATTGTCAATATCGTTTGAGCTAATTTTTCCAGGGATCTTTTGCACAACAACTTTCATTTTTTTATCTTCGCCCAAATCATTACAAATCAACTTGTAGAGATCTTCTTTTGAAACGTTTTCTCTAATTTTACTATCAATACTAGACAATGACAAATCCTTACGGATTTTATTAACTTTTGTATCATTTTCAGTAGCATTGACAGGAAAAATAAATCCTTTTTTACTGTCTGCACTAGGGGATGCCATTATTTTTTCATAGTTCCAGCCAGGTTTCTTTTTTTTATCAACAACATTTTCTGACCAAAAATCATTCATAAGTTGTTTACCCATTGGTCGCATCAAACAAGAATTTGAAGAACTTTTCTGTATTCCACCTTTGTTAAACTGAAATAAATGACCTGAAGTATTTTGGGGAAATTTGGGCAAAAATCCGGGAATGTCTGGATGATCTATTGGATAGTTCTCCATTGTCATGCTAGAACTAGATATGCTCCGAGTCAATTTCTTTTTACTTTCTCCAGAAAAAATCGATGGAAAATAAGTCTTATTATTAGTCGTAGATTTAATCATGGCTGATTTGACACTCTGGTCAGGCAAAGTCTTTTCCGACGCACTAGAGACAGGATTTGAATTTTGATGTTCCGGAAATGAAAGCTGATTCATTATCTGCGGATGTGAACCTGACTCAGTAATTAATAATTTCTGTTGCTGGTTTTTCACAGCTATTCCTGTATTTATGTTTTGTATCTGATCGTAGATATCTTCACATTTTTTAAACTCTTTATGAATTTTCTTGTCAAGTTCATTGTAATCAGGTAAACTTCTTAGGTATTTATTCATGTAATCAATCTCAGCACTATATAAATCACTTGAATCCTTCGGACGCGAAAGTTTTGTTAAAGCAGTGCCTGAGCAAATGTTATCGACCAGTTTTCCGTTCTGTTCTAACGATTTATTTATTTTATGATTTGATACACAACTTTTTTCTTTCACTGTTGGAAATGTATAGTTTGTAGGATGCTTTTGTTGTATGTGATGTGGAGCACACGTTTTGCAATTATTACTGTTTAAGTTTTCATTGCTTAAAATTCTTGCTAATTCATTAATTGCACTCGAAGGCTTTTGCCTTTGCTCTGATGAAAGTAATTGTAACGGTAAAGGAGATACTGACGGTGATGATGACGATAGTGATATACTTGATGTCGAGGATCGTGAATTTACTTTCGTATGAAACTCATTGCTTCTGTCTAAGGTTGACGAGTTACTTTTATTTCTAAAATTGTGTGAATTCTTCGATATCTCCGAGGATTTCGTAACATTCTCTGTTGTTTTATAGTTTGTTTGATTGGAAAATTCCATTAGAGGTGTCACAGCTGTCGAATGCTGTATGGGTTGTATGTTTATTTTCTTTTCACAATACATTGGAAAGTCATAAGTTGATATACGTTTCTGCACATCGGCCTTTCGAAAGAAGTAATAAAAAAAAACTTGATTATGAATTTGGACATATTTTTTACTAATGGTCGTAAAACATGTAACATTGTAACTGTTGTGAACAAACGACATACATATTATGTAATTACTCTTCACTTTTATTTTGAAATTTGAAATATCTCATAGTTTGGATCGAATTATTTTTTTAAATATATGTAACCCCGAAAATTTTGAACGAAAATTGATTAGATTATATACAGTGTTGCAATTTAGGTTTGATTTTTTTTTTGTTTTTCGCCTTCTTAAATGGCAATAAGTCCTTTCAGGAATATATCCTTCATCCCGTAAAATTTTTATACCAAGGACAACGGATTACTACCTTGATAATAAACTTTGAGAACAGAACCTTTTCTAAATTTGACTACTACTTACTATCATATTATTATTATTATAGTATACTGTATTTATGATAATTTCAAAAAGTTCTTTTACTTGTTTACATTTCTCTCACAGTGTCATAATTTTGCGGATATCTTAATAAATTTCGACAAAAAACATTTTCATCTAACTAAGAGCCATAATTTTATTACTTGAAGCAATATTTTAATGTTCTGCAAGATTTCATTTTCCAAGAAAAAAAAATACGCGAATGCCGTTTGAACACAACACAAAAGCAAGTTAAATGATTTAAATATTACATTTAAGTTAGGAACATCGAGGGGTCAAAAACGATAATCCAAATACCTTGCAAAATACATAATGCATAGTTTTCAATGAAAATAAAATAGAAACCTGAAGGTACTGAGGAGGAATTTTCCCATTTTTGGGTACAGGTATTTTTTTTATAATAATAATTTTATCACCCTCGATTTTCTGCACTGTTATAGGTAATCGAGGTTTATGCAGAGCAGCGGGTTTTTTATTAGCTTGATTGGCAGCCGCGGTAGTAGTAGCACTTTTAGATATAGCAGGTACAGCTTTGGTAGAGACATTAGGTAGTTCAGGTTTCTTCTTGATGGCTGGGGCAGTTTGTTTGACTTCGGGAGGTGGTTTTGGCTTCACTTTAGGAATCGACTTGGAATTATTATCAGTACTTCGAACAATAGATAAATGGTAGAGAGGTTTATCATCATCCAATATACTCTTTTGAGGCTCCACTTTCTTTTCAACTTTTCGTAAAACAACACCCAATAAATGACCATCTGTTTTTTTTACAGTTACAGTAGTTTTGGGTGGTGTTACACGTTTAAGCGTAACTCCTAACTTGCTGCTTGTCGGGGGTGGAGTCGAAAACTTTTTTTTATAATTAACTTGGCAACATTGCTTTTCGGTAGATTTCTCCTTCACGCTATTGTCATTGATAATAATTCCATTCGAATTGATGAAATTTAATTTATTTAAATCAGGTACCGATAGAGGGACAATAACTTCCTCCAATTTCTGTATCCTCTCCTTCGGCTGCTGTAGTTGTTTGCTTCCATTTGGTATTATTAGAAGGCTTTTACTTGCTTCACACTGTTCATAGTCCACTGGCAATATTCTTGGAACTGTAGAATTATTTAAACATACAGGACTAGAGCAGCAAAATAGGGCATTGCGTGGAGCGCAACCCATTTTAGTATCACTTCTGTTAATATTATTATTGTCACATATTTTTTGTACGGCATCAGCAGACATTTTTTGGTATATTATTTTACACTAATTATTCTCGAATTACTTTTTTTGTTTTTTGTAAATAGAACTTTTATGTATGAGTAGTTTTAATTATTTAAAATGCTTCACCATATTAAATTCAATGATTCATGTTGGCACTGTAAACAAAAATTAAAAGAATCACTTATTTTTTAAAATGTACGGAGCAGATGTGAATATTTACTCTGCTTAAGCCTAGTAAATTAGACATTCTACGTATGTACGTGCATGTAAATATGTACACCACACCAGTAATTTTTTGTTCATAGATTTACTCACTAAAAATAATCTTCCTTTAGAATTAAATTGTTTATACATTTTACAGTGGCTTACAAATTGTATATGTGTATGAAAAGTTGAATTGATGGAAATTGACTTTATTTTTGACAACTTTATGTGGTGATATTTAATAGTCCCATTATTATAATTGCTGCCAGCGCGAAAATTTTGGAGCTTGTTTTTTTTTATTCAAGATTTTCTCCCACGTGTATGTAAAAGATGAGTTAATTTTCAATAGATGTTATCATTAAGTGGCCCGAAGGACTTATACGAAGTGCAAAGCAAAAAGTGTTGCACATAGTTTGAAAGGGCATTTTAAACTTACAACTAATTCGATATGAAAAACGTTATTAAACCGTTGATAAATCAATTTTATTTAAAAAAAAAAAAAAAAAAAAAAAAAAAACGAGAACAGGTTACGTCAATTTTTATAAGGTCAAGGGATTCAATATGCAACGACGTGCTGGTGATAAACAGACATAATGTTTTTTTTTTCAAATATATATTATTAACCTTAACCGCTCTTTACAATTGTATGCTTTTCCCAAGGAGAGGAATTACCTGGGCAAATAATCATATTAGCACGGGGTATCCTGTATAAGTTTTATATTCAATACAAAAGGACAACTAAGCTTTCTTTTCCACGGGACCATTTTTTCAGGTGGAAGACAATCTCAAATATAACAAAAAAAAAAAAATCGTACCACATTGTTGTTCAGTGTGTCACATTAACAATCAAGGATGATACCTACTCCAAAAAGCAATTGCTGAAATTAATCTAAGAAGAATAAACCATATAAATATGGTAATCTTTTTTGACGAGTTTCAATAAAATAAAAAACAATATTCATTTAAATCTTGCAAATGAGAAATACTTGCTATAATTTAAAATTATGCTTTTACTTAACGAAATAATAAATTTTTTTGATTTTTATTTCGAATGAATTATTTATATAGTGCTACATTCCATGAAGTTATCAGTAATTTCTCTATGAATTACAGCTTAGTCGATTCTATAGATCATGTGATACCAAAGGACGAGCATCTCCTAATACTATAGTATATATCAGCAATATTATAATATCAATATCTCTATGCTTATAGTATTAATAAAAGACGCAGATGAAAACGAACTTAATCTGGAATACTTAATAAGGATCATAAGGTATTAATAATTATCTTGGAAAAATAATTAAATTTTGGTTATCATCATAGAAGACAAAAGTTAAACTAGTCAAATACACTTACTTTTAAATGGTATATTATAAAACAAAAAAAAATCGTTTCATTTTTTATTTCTTTTGAAATTAGCTTGGTCTTGTATGGAACCACAATTTAGACGCACCTTACATGAGTATAGTATACTATACAACTGTCAAAATTATATATTTTTTATAAAATTATCTCCAGACGTACATTCAATAATAGGCATAATTTAATCTTCGGTCTTTTTTGTGCAACTCAGAATAAGTTAGAGCAGCGAAAAGCAGAGTTTGAAGTTCACACAACCCCCAAATAATAACTGTATATCGACTGCAACCAACACCAATTAACTCAACTATATTGCATTCACTCGGTGCGACATGTTACAGTATCGTATATACCGTTCATTGGTAACATTTGACTACAGTCTTGTAGTCAAAAGTAATCTGCAGTAACACGAAGCAGGATTTTGTACTTCTGCTTTTGGAGAAAAAGAAAAGAAAAAAAAATTATATTTCCAAATACATATTATATTAGAAAGGAAAAATTAGAAATTTATAATAGCTAATAAAAATTAGTTGAAAAAAAAATCTTTCTTTAGTAAGTAACTTTGTTGTGATATAAATTAATTTAAGATGGTTTTTAAAAAATATATATGCTCTGTTATATTCTGTCCTGGGATGCACTGACATTTGAATCGAATCAAGTGTTAAAAAAACAAACCCGTCAGGAAATAATTCCGGTATTTCAATGTTATTCAGTGATCTTTGAAATCAGATAATAAGCTTACATGTAGTGTAAAATCACCCATATCTTTTCTTACCCTTTTTGATTAATATACATGCTTGAATAGAGAGGCTGCAAGAACAGAGCAAGCTCGCTGGTGAATACATACAATTTTCTAAATATTATGATATATTCTTGAAACAGGTTTAATTAGCGGAGGAGAGTTTTGCTACGCAAATTAAAAGTCACCTACTAGTTAGTAAAGAAAAGGGTTTTTTTTTCTCTACGCGAATGCCTATAATATTGTTTCTTGAGGCATTTCAAAAGACAAATCCTGCGCATAAAAAAATTAAATTATAAAATATAAATATTGTTAATACATTAATATGACTTTAAACATATACTTTCAACCCCCCCCCCCCCCTTTCGGAGGATTGCAATTTAAAAAAACCTGATAGCTGTAGAGCCTACCAAGGATAAAAATCCTTAAATTTGATCAGAAGTACACAATAGCTGCTATTTATTACCTTAAATTAAAATAGCAACAAAATATCTTATCTAAATTAACCTTGACTTTCCCACAAATACAATTTGTAAGCCAGTTTTTCAGGAATGAAAATTCTAAAGTTATTCCCTCGAAACAAATGCGTGATTGATGGGGTTAACCAGTAATAAAATTAGAATGAACTCAAGTCTCCTCAAACACTATAATCACAGGCTACAAAAATTCAAGGAGTATCTTATTTATCACAAACATCACTAATTTTACTGTAAAATATCCAAGTTTAATGCAATGTTTAAAAAAAAAAAAACAAAAAATTACATGAAATTTTCCATCACAATTAACACTTTATGTTCAATTACTAACTATTTAGTCCGCAGCGTTTTTCTAATTTTTAAAATTAATCAGTAAATAAATTAAACAATTCTAGCGATTGTTACAGTGGGTATTATAATTTTTTTTTATTAATAAAAACAAAAATATATGTACGAAAAAATTATTTTAAAAAATTGCAAGAGAAAGAAAAAACCGATTTTCGTTCGCCGCGCACAACCGCTAAATGATCTTCTGGTGTGTGTTTTATTTAAGCGCGGATCACTACACTTCCAAGAGTGTAGTGAGGAACAAAATTCAGAGATGAAGATAAAAGAAAAAACTCTATTTCGCAAACAGGACCAGAGTATGAAATGAACGAAAAATAGATTTCCCGCGTCATATGTGCACATATGTATAATGCAATAAGAATAGAACATCTTCACACGTGTACAGTTCGTGGAAAATGCGCGTTTGTATGTATCGAAAAATATCTGCACAAAAAGATTTTCTGTGAGCCGAAAAAAACAACACCCAGTATTGCCAGATTTTTGATTAAGTGATTATCTTAAAATTCAAACAGCCAACATATAATACAATAAAATTCCAGAAGAAAAAAGTACATTTTCACTGATCAGCAGCTGCAAAGCAAAATATAAAATACGATAATAGAACACGCGTTTCTTCTGACAATATGGATGAGGATGATGGTGACAGACATAAGATATTATTTCGAATAAAAATATGACAGTTAGAAATAAAAATCAAAACACATTTCTCTACCAGAGTTTGGGGATTGTTCTACATTTGTTAAAGTTGTCTAGTAACAATAATTATATACAAAGCAAAATATGCCATTCAAGAAAACTGCGTTATATTACCAAGTATTATTAAGGCAAGCTGATAATAATAAAAAGGATAAATATTTTTTCTAAAACATTGGTACGTTAATAACAGGAATCTACAGGATGAAGCAATGTGAAACATTTTCTATGGCGGAAATGATAGAAAATATTTAAATCTTTTCAGATCTGTGTCCGTTGGCGTTGTTTTTTATCCATTACAAGCTAAATAGCGGTACCTAGTTTACTAGTTTTACTGCTATAGTTAGGTAATCTGGTTAGATTTGATTATATCGGTTGACTGAATTGGTATCCCAAATAAAATAAATTTTTTCTTCCTTTTCGGCTGAACTGAGTTGGTTGCAGTATGTAATTTTACGAGCTGAATTTTCTGAAACTGTATTTTTGGCAGCTGTCTATTTATTCAGTGTTTGGTAAAACCTGAGACAATTTACATCTAGATGTGCAAAACCTCACAAAAAAGTGGTCTAACTAAAACGAGCTAATGGCCCCCCCTCTAATAGAAATCTCTACACATTCTCTCTCTCTTGCTGTAGTATGCCACATAAATTCTTCGCAATGATACCTTTCTTTGGTTGAATAAAAAGTTAGAGCTTCCAAAAAGTGATCCGGATATATAGAGATTTTCTTATCTAGTTGTAAGTTGTCTCAGGTATAACTATACAAAAATCTCACAGTGGGATAGGTCTCGGTGAGAGGAACAAAAAATTGTATGGAATGAGTGTGGGGGCAAATGCTTCGTTTGGGAGGTAGGAGGGTTTTGTGATTTTGGGTACTTTTCTACCTTTGAAACGATGGAATTTGACCTATGATGGTGACAATTTAGGTCGATGAATTCATTTTTTGCGTCGAAACACTTACTGCGTCCACTCAATAAGCAGATTACGAAATGTTAGTGAGAAATGTGAGCACATTGTTTGGAGAGAAGGTACAAAACTGGTATTGGACACTCTTGAGGAGCAACCCAAGTCCACCATGTAACTTTGTTGTTAAAATCGCCATGAAGATGACTTGTATTTCAGATGACCGTCCGGGCTATCTAACGAATCTCGAACCAATACTCCATATCCCTCAAGTAGCTAGTTATAGGAGGTCAAAGTCAACAAATAGGGGAAAAAAATGTTAATTTTTTATAATTTTAACGATTTTTACACCAAAATGCTTCATAGCTAACCGTTACATTTTTTGCAAGATTTGAAATCTCATTATGTTACCTTTCATCATTTGATGTATTTACCTACCTACATTCAACCGTTCTTGAGAAAAGCCAGTATTTGTGATTCGTTATTTTGATAATTTTGCTACTGACGATGGTAATCGCGGCTAATTTTATGCAATTCCACGCAAAATAAGCAAAACTAATGAAACAAATGAAAGGTAGCACTCTGAGGTTTCCAAATCTTGAATCTTGCAGGAAAATATTACGGTCATCAGGCATATTGGCGTTAAAATTTAAAAAAATTAGGAATTTTGTTCCAATTAGTTGACTTTGGCGTCCTATAACTAGTGACTTGAGGAGAGTTTAGGTTCGACGTCTGGACGGTTTGTTATCATCTGAGATATAAGTCATCTTCATTCAGGTGTAAGAGTCCCTAATAACAAAACCCCAACCTCCTAATAAAGCATTTAACATGCCCCCCCCCCCCCCCCCGGACCATTCAGCCTGTGAAATTAATGTACAGTTATACCAAACTGCCTGTATAACAATAAGACAGTTGCGTATAGTTTCATAAAATTCAGCACGTAAAATTACATACTGCAACCAAGTTTTATCATATTCGGTTCAGCCGTTTGTGTAAGAAGGGAAGGAAAATACAGCTGGAAAACTTTATTTTATTTTGTATACCAATGGAGTCTACAGTTTTACCACAAAATATTTGTTCTCCTTTTTTCATTCCGCGGAAATTCTGTAATAAGGTGGCGAACCGAGGAAATCACATGAATAGATAATGTTAAGGCACCTTACTTATTTAAAAGTAAGCTAACTATGCCTACTTTTAATACGCCATATTATGTAGAAGCCTCACAAAAAAAAATAGATAAGATTAGTTATGTATTTCGTTCATTTGGAATTGTTAAGTTGAAATCAAAAATTTATTAGTATTTCGACTTTTATACTTAAATTAAGAAAATTAAATTGTATCCTAGTTTAAGTCTAAGATGTGGTTTAGCTTAGGCTTACAGTCTCTTCATAGTTTCTTTTATCCTTGTTCGAGGGAGCATAAAACAAGCTAAACCGCATATTGCACTTAAGCTAGGACTGTGAAACTTGTTCATTAATGTTCAATGCCTAGAAATATGATTTTTTTCTTATAAGTATTTCTCGTTTTTTTAAAGTGTCTTGTAAACTACTTTATTAGTGCATTCTTTTCTGCGGTTCGGTGTTAACACTGCCACCGAATCTGCGATTCTCGTTCTCTTTTCTTCCTTACTGGTGCGGTGGGAAGAAAAGAGCCGGGAAATGACAGATTTGGTGGTGGTGCTCACACCGAGTCGCAGAAAAGAATTCACTATATGTTAACAACTCCCATATAATATACTTATTGTAAAACATTTAAGTTCATTATTATCATAATCTACGAGTATATAAGTAGAAATAATTAATTTTGCAAATCAAGTAAATGGAAGTTGCATTGAAACCTCCGTTTCATCTCTGCAAAAACAATTAATATAGATGTATTCTAATCTATGATGTATTCTAAATCTACATAATATAATAATGTATGTATAATGTATGAATGTCAGTCTGATTGTAGAGCGTGCCACATAGTAAATTTATACAAGTACAAAGTACATCTATCTACTGTTTTAAAGAGGTTTGAGTGGCGTTAGCCAAAAAGCAAAAGGGAATAGTAATCATAAATAACACTTGATATTTTATTACAATAGTTGTAGACTGTTGATGCTTTAAATGATTCAATTTAAAAATAAAACTGCGATAAATTGCATGCCTTGAAAACGATTTGTAAGTGTATGAAGTTTAGGAAATATCGACAAAAGTCGTGCTGGTGACTTAACCATGCGTACTTAGGTATCCCTGCAATTTGTTTAAATTCTTTTAATAGCACCCACAGGTTGTTTGTTTATTTTTATTTATTTTGATATTACCTTGTCGTTTCAGTTGAAAATTTGTATACTCATTTAAATACTTTAATTATTTGCAGCACTCCATTTATAATCAATAAAACGGAGTATAATAGTTTAAAATAATTTACAAAAATTTTCCATCTTAGTGCAATTCAAGCAAAAACCTATTAGAATAAAACACATAAGCTACCTAACTTTTAATCTTATCCCTGAACTAATTTTTGCCATATTTATGAATGAAAAAAGAAATTACATAAACTAAACCAATTTTCTCCTGCATATAAAATGGAAATTTTTTACCTTGGACGGTGATATCCTATTTTCTCTTTCCTTAGCGCGGTCTCGCTCCCGATGTCTACGACGTGAGCTACTGTGAGAACTTTCTGTTCTAAAGCGATATCTATGTGCTCGTCGTCCAGTTGCCGGAGACTTACGGTGATGAGATCTTTTCGACCTTTCTGCTCTCCGTTTAGAAGAACGATCATAGCTGAAATAAGTAGAAAAACATTCATATTTTATATGCAATATTTAACATTTTTTTTTTGTTTATTTAAAATAAATCTTTTGGGAAATTATGAAACTTTAAAACTGGAAATAGTTTTAGCACGTCTTGGAATTAGGAGTATACGTAGATACTAGATATTGATTTAAAACACACATACACACAGAATTTTGTTACACCTGATTTAAGAGCAATGCCAGTAATTGGTCTATCAAAAAAGAAAGAATACTCCCAGCACATAATAAAAAAAAAGTCACTTCCTTTGTTAATTTTACTTTTAGAATAAAACAAAACAACTTTAAATTGCGGTAAAAGTAACTCAATCCGCCAATCGTTTATTCATATTTTTTCAACTAAAACCAATTGATCGCAACCAAGGCAGTGAGCTATTCTTATTTAATCTGTCATTGTATTTTCTTTTGAGATGATAACGAGGTAAATAAGAATCTTCTGAAGCAGAATCCGCACAAAAATCTTTACGAAGTTAATACAATTTATGTACTCATGTACTGATATAAGAATACATACGACAAAATGTATGCTTATGTAAAGATTTGTTCCTTGGTATAATAATTTTATCAATCAGCTTTTCTATAGGAAGGCATTGAAATTATTAAGATTCTGAATTATTCAGTTCTAGTTTTTGTTATTTTGCCTCGTTATGCGTTTAATGAGCAGATATACTGGGTGATAAGTTCATTGGCGGTATTTCATGTCAATTTACTATCAAGATTTGAAGTTTTAAGAGTGAAGTTAAGCTTGAAATATTAACTGGATTAATAAACATTACTTTTTTTTATATAATAAAAGTTAGCTAAATTCGTCTCAACATAAATACACCCGTACGTATAATAACTTGAATATTTATTTCCAGTTCAATATTAAATAGGTACAATTTTAATGATTAGGATAATTCTCCCGTACTATATATTTTTTTCATTGCATTGATGAAGAGTATCTACAGTGCATAACTAAAAATATTTCAGATCGATAATCCGGATAAAATTTTCAATTTCTCACTGATTTGATGAAAATGCAAAGCCTACTACAGTTTAGTTAACGTATGTACATTAGAAGTTTCATTTTTAGCATATTCATGCAATGCACATCCAGCGTCATAGGAGTTACAGGGGGTCCAACGGTTTCCGAGATAACAGGACTTAAAGATATTCTGAGCGTTACACCCTATGATGATGAAAAGTTCAATAGATACCAGAAAGTAGGCAATTACCTTCTGGAAATGAGCCTTTTCAGCCATTTTCGCATATGCTTAAGAAAAAAGTGCAAAAACCGCAGAAAGGGCTACATTTGGGGTACAGATTGTGATAGGTCATTTTAAAGCTACTCTTTCAGGCTTCTTTAATCCAATATGAAAAATTGGGGTTGATGACGTGTTTTTTGATAAAAATAAAGTAGTTAAATAAAAAACAAAACAAGTAAAAAAGCTGGAATTGGTGTAAGATCAATTTTATGATACCCTAGATGAATGCATGTATAAAATTTCGTATGGTTACCGATTTATGCAAGTTTGATTTTTGAAGTGGATTTTCGCGTATAATTCTAGAACGGTTCGTCGAACGGAAAAAATGATTATAACCAAATTTATAGGATTTCGTATTCTGAAGAAGTTTTTAGTACAATAAAAATGTCTAGGACTGATCGTTTTCACAGTATATGTAAAAAATCTAATTTTTTATATGGCAACACCAAAAAGAGATTGCCCGATTTAGTCCATTTTTTAAATTTTACTTGTTATTACTATAAAAATACCATGTACCAATTATATAATGGAAAACGAAATTTTTGTATGGCAACCCTTCGAATTGTCTCATTTTCACACTTAATTTTACTTTTTTTTTAAAGTCCGTGTACAAAATTTCAGCTTTCTAATTGAACGCGTTCTCAAGTTATCGTGCGCACGGACGGACAGACTGACGGACATGCAAAAATCAAAATAACTTGCGTGGGTGTCCAATCCATTTTGCTCTGCCATCATTATTTCGAGGTGCTACACACGGAACGATAAACTTAGTATACCCTTTAGATTCATCTAGGGTATAAAAACGAGCTAAAATTCCGAAATTTTAATTTTGTTGAGCCATAACTTCAAAACGGATGATGAGGGGGAGGAAGGGAAAAAAGTATAGACCATTGGAAAGGTCCAACGATTATAAATCTACCAAGTTTAAGTCATCATCATACGGTGTAACGTTCAGAAGTTCTAGGGCGATCTATAAAAACTTACCCAAATATTTTTAAGTCCCGTTATCTCAGAAACCGTTAGGATCCCCCAATACAATTTTTTGCTCATCTAAGTATGACCTATTCGCTAAGCTTTTAGTGTGTAGTAGAGGCAGTACGCCAACTTTTAGAACAGCAAACGGGAATGAGGTCTTTTACCTAACCCTCGCCGCCTGTTCGAAGAACTTCATGGTGCACAACTGGGGAGTGTTTGACCAGGCGTCTTTATCAGACCACACTTGGATACTCTTTGAGGTTGTATTTGCTGCGAGGCCAGTTAAAGCTTTCAGGAATATTCGTAAGACAAATTGGGACCGTTTCTGTGATGTAGTCAGTGACAGGTTGGTCTCATCACCCGAAAGATTCATCACGGAGTTAGCAGTGGATGCTGTTGTCGATAATGTCACAGTGGCGTTAAACGAAGCATTCCGGGAAGCTTGAACCATAAGCAGATCTAGTGGAAAATCGAAGCCACCATGGTGGAATGCGGAACTAGGTAGGTTTAGGGAAAAATCGCGAAGGTTGTTGAATGCAGTCAAGCGCAGTGATATCACGTAGACTGGTTAGCTATAAGGACAGTCTAAGATCTTTTAAGAAGGCGTTAAGACTGGCAAAGAGAGTCAATATAGTCTAACACAGAAGCAACCAGGCTTCGGAAGATGCTTGCCAAAAACCATAGTACTCCGTTCTTCATAAAAGGAGAGAACGGGGTCTGGACGGCTACAAACGAAGAGCTGTTAAATAGACTTCTTGATGGGTAGCGGGTAGATAGTTCTGTCGGTGTCGAGTTCTGTAGAACGTTACCTACAAGTAGGAAAGAAGGAGGTGATAAGCTCCATAGTCAATGAAAAAGCGATAACATGGGCGGTCCGTTCTTTTGACCCCCTTAAGGCGTCGGGGGTTGATGGACTAAGACCCATTATGCTGCAAAGGCACTAGGCTACATATAGTATGGCTGTTGCCGATTTATAAGAGCTGCCTGAATCCCTAGAATATGAGGAGTACAATCTAGGTTCTTTCCTGGATATTTAAAGTGCTTTCAATAACGTGAAACGGAGATTATAAATAATGGACTGAGAAAACTGGGAATTAATAAGGGTCAATGTGACTGGATCAACTCAATGCTTCTCAGTAGAAAAATTAACTCCTGCTCACGTGACACTATTTTGAGAAGAGCCGTCTATAGAGGTGTGGCGGTAATTAGTGTTGTTAGGCTCAGGGCGGGGGGTTGGTGCATGGAGAGGGGTTTTGGGCACTCCAATATGCTCCAGAAGATAGACTATAGCGATTACAGGGAAGAAACAGACTACCAAGTACCCATCTTGACTTTTGGTGGGGGGCCATA
This sequence comes from Dioctria linearis, assembly GCA_963930735.1. Taxonomy (NCBI): domain Eukaryota; kingdom Metazoa; phylum Arthropoda; class Insecta; order Diptera; family Asilidae; genus Dioctria; species Dioctria linearis. The sequence continues at coordinate 199,763,926 of OZ005741.1, read as the reverse complement.
GGGGACCATGCTAGAGGACTGGGTATAGCCACGAACGATTTCTGCAGATCTGTAAGGACTCGGAGGAAAATCGAATCTGTTGCAACACGTGGTTTGCGAATGCGCCGCTTTGATGAATAAAAGAAGTAGGCTATTGGTATTTACTTCTTTTCAAGTCTGGGGGGAGGGGAGCCGCAAAGTAAAGAGTTCAGATATATATTGAGTTTTCTGAGAGAAGCGGGATGGATCTAGGTAAAGAGACTTGGATATATTCTGAGTTTCCTAAAGGAAAGCAGCATGGATTTGAGGTCATTCGGGACACCTTGTATATAATTTTTTTTAATATATCGGTCATTTCATCATTCCACCCAAAATCGTCCAAAATTGTTTACATTTTCGGTTCGATTATCACAATTATTTTCAGACTAACATATTATTTGAAGGTCTTATAGATATAATATGAGCCGTATAATTTTTGAAAGCTGGTTGCCAAGTACTTTTGGCTATAGTAGTTCTATTTTCTTCTTTAAATAAACATAATGGTTAATAAATTTACAACTATCATTAACTTCAAAACATACAAAAACTCACTGTTAGATCCTATAAATTTTTAAACTAAAATATTTAAATATTTCATCGTAATGACAAATGGACAGGCACGCTTTCTTATCATTTTCGTATCATTTTAAAGGAAATGAACTTTCCTAGAACCGAAGAAAGCAAATTTGCAACCAACAAAACTTTTCAGAAATAATGCTTGAGTCCCTTATTCTTCAATATCCTGCAAGACGTATCTTCGATTTTTTTTTTTTTGCATACCATATTTCCTTCATTTGTGTACTTGTATGAAAGTCGTATCGTGATCAATGTAGAAGATTGAACATTTTGAGTACGAGTATATACTAGAGCTGAAAATTGGATCCGGATACACGGATCTGCAAACTATCCGGTTCCTGAAATCCGAGCTATCTGAATCCGGATCCGAACTATCCAGATCTGGATCTAAACTATCCGGATCCAGACTTAGCAAAAAAAAGAGGTTCAAAATTTTATTCAAATTGCATTGCTTCATTGGGAGAATATATATTTCCATTTTCCCAATGTTACAATGCAATCTGGAGGAAATTTAGAACCATTTTACTTAGTCTGGATCCGGATAGCTCGGATCCGGATTATCCAGATTTGACGAATCGGATCCTAATTGTTCCGGATAATCCAGATAGCAAATTATCCGGATACTTTCAGTTCTAGTAGCAGTTTGAGAAGTCCATGACTTCTTGAATTTCCCGTGCAGTAACTTTAAATGCAATACTTCTCCCGCCAACTATGCCATCTATTAATAGACTACTGTCAAATTTTGAGCAAGCTGCGTTATTTTGTTTGTGTTTGATAGCCATTGAAAGCAGACAACCTCGCAAATTTTAACGAAAATGGAAAAAAAGTGAGTTTCGTGGGCTGATTTTAAGCATTAGTTTTTGCGTAAAAGAGCCATCACCGAAACCAAGGAAAGGCTTGATAAATACTATGGGGACTCTGCACCATCAAATTCAATGGGAGAGAAGTGGTTTACTGACTTCAGGTCGGCCAAAAGGGGTCGTCACTCCAGAAATAATCGATAAAATCCATTGAATGATATTGGACGGTCGGAGAATAAAAGTGCGTGAGCTGACTGATGCTGTAGGCATTTCAACTGATTGGGTACATTACATTTTACATGAATATTGAAATATATGAAGAAGTTTTTGCGTCGTTTCGTAACCGTGGACGAAACATGGATCCATCACAACACATCCGAGACTAAAGAACAATCAACACAGTGAGTTTCACCGGATGAACGTGCACCAAAGGAGGCCAAGATGGGTCTGTCGACACAATCAAGGTCATGGCCACAGTTTTATTCACATCTTGAAAAGGGTAAAACGATCACCGGCGAATATTATTCAGAGCTTTTGGATAGGTTGGATATTGATTTGAAACAAAAACGATGGCATTTTGCGAAGAAAAAAAGTGCTGTTCCATCAAGACATTGCACCGGTGCACACATGTGTAGTCACCATGGCAAAAATTAATAAATTGGGCTACGAACTGCTACCCCATCTAGTACATTCTGCCCCTGCGACTATTTCCTGTTTCCAAACCTGAAGAAATGACTGAGTGGTAAGAGATTTGGGTCTAACAGAGAGGTCATCACTGAAACAAACGCATATTTTGACGGCTTTGAGAAAAACTATTATTTGGAAGGAATAAAAAAATTGGAAAAACGATGGACTAAATGTATCGACCTTAAAGAGAGACTATGTTGAGATATAAAACACTTTTTGTCGAAAAAATATCTTCTATTCAAAAAGGACTAATCAACCTGATCTCGTATATACATATGTACGTATATGTATGTATAAACAGCCATTCGACACGAAGACGATCCCTTTAGACTGATCTTGAACCTGAACATTTTCGATTTGATTAAAATCATCAGTTTTTATGGAATATGAAAATAACTTACCTATATATTTTTGTTTTTCTCTATCATCCCCGTCCGTTTCGGGGTTAGAAATTTCGTGAATTTACGATGAAACGTCATTTTCAAAAAATCATATCTCGAAGCCGATTTTTTATATTCAAATGTCAAATGAGGCTTTATATTTTTCATACAAAAATACAGCAACACCGAACGAAATTTTTCTTTGTATTTTTATACCCTAGATGAAATCTAAAGGGTATACTAAGTTTGTCATTCCTTTTGTAACACCTAGAAATAATGATACCCATGAATAAAATTAAAAGTTATGTATTTTGATCATTGTCCGACCGTCCGTCCTCACGATAACTCGAGATCACGTGAACCTAGAGAGCTGAAATTTTGCATATAGCCTTTATTAAAAAAAGAAGTAAAATTAAGTTCGGAAATGAGACAAATCGGTTAAATCCTTCGTAAGGTTGGCATACAAAAATTTCGTTATTCGCTATATATTTGGACACTACCTGAGAACGCGACAACGTAGAGCGCTGAAATTTTGTACATAGTGTTTTCATAAAATATAAAATAAATATAATTTCAAAAATGGACTAAATCGGGCAACCCCTTCTTCGTGTTGCCATTTAGGACTTTTGCGTATACTGTGAAAACGATAAGTACTATACAATATTAATGTACTGAAAAGTTCTTCAGAATATGAAATCCTATAAAATTGGTTATAATCATTTTTTCTGTCCGACGAACCGTTTTAGAAATATATGCGACAAACCACTTCAAAAATCAAACTTGCACAGATACGAAATGACATACATGCAGTCATTTAGCGAATCATAAGAACTGGTCTTAGACCAATGCTAGCTTTTTACTTGTTTTCAAAAAAAATTGTATTATTTACTATTGAAATTGAGGATTTGTTAAATTTTTTGGAGACAGACATAAGTCCTATCTATTCATGTGTCAAAAATTGCGGTGGCGATTGGCTTTGTTTTGGAGATATGAATTTTTAAGATCATCATATACCCTTAGTAACATAGTACCTAGTGCTCCCATATTGCGTTTCAATTCTGATTTCATTAGCAAAAAATTAATTAATGCAGCATGTCCTCGACCGGTTCGTCGTCTACGCAACTCTGCAGACATTTTTATATGGAACGCATAGACGCGCGGCATGCGGAAGAGCAGTGTGCAGTACTAATAAATCGATTTTTATTTAGCAGAATAGTGTTCTTTCTCATAAGATTTAGTTGGTAAATTTAACTAAATTTCTCCCCTAACTGGTCATTTATTTTAAATTGCCTGTTTTAGTCGCATTCTTATATGAGCCCTTTCTTAATGAATAATAATAATGGTCCCTAACAGAGACACCTTGTGCATAGCATGTACGAGTATATGCCAGGAATTTAAAAGACAATTCATACTTGAGTTAAGCACCTTGAAGGCAGTCTGATGGAAGATATTATACCCTGAAATATGTGAGCGAGTGACAGTATCCGTACTATTGCATTATCAACCGCCGAAACTTTCGCTTGAGACGCACCTCCCTCACCCGCCCTCCTCTCATATAGTATTATTTATCAAGCGGTTTCTTACACACCTCAAAAATTTTTTTGTTCGAGGCACATTTTGTTTATTTTAAAAAATTGAATTGAAATTAACACAGCTTTAGGTGGGCCTTGAAGTCTGAATAGAATTAGTTCTCGAATTACATTTCCATCCCACATCATTATAAAGCCGATCAGGTATTACATGTACATATTTTTTGCATTTAACGAACACTGCTGGCGTTAGAACAGTGATTTCCATTGGCTTTCTTTAAGTATTCTGTAAACAATCGAACAACATGTTGGCTTATGCAAAAAAATGTTCCCAGACATTTGGTAGTAATCTATATTGTATTGTTATACAATAATTCCTTATACATACATACAAATTTATACATGTATATAAATGGATAATTATAGTTAGCGAAAATTAATCTGTATGCATATCAAACAGCAACACTTTCAGGCATACATATACAGTTTTTTTTTGAAGAGGTGAATAAACCAAAACAACTCTTCAAGTTGCTTTCACATTTACAATTCATAAAGAAAAATAAAAATTGTTTGAATACACTTTCAAATGCGAGCTTTTCACCAATAACAGTGATTTTATTGGTATCGAATAAAAAAACAAACGCAGCAAAAGCTGAACGAAACTAAAAGTAAACTCGCAACATCATGATACATAAAAGACTTCTAACCTCATTTAACATAGTCAATACGATAATAATTATTGTCAATAAAGTCACGCAGTTGCCGGTTCTAAGTTTCTGTTTTGAATGTTTCGTTGTCTCATCAGACCGCTAAATGGAAATCAAATAGCCTGTCCTTAATTGTATCCTCAGTTTGTACGTTTTAATCTTTTATTTGATTGTCTATTTTTAATATATGAAACAGATGTTTCCTGTCCCCAATAAATTACTTTAAAATTGTGTCAATATCAAAGAAGTTTTTCTACAACCTTTCTGTCTATCTGTTTGACGCTGAACTGCAATTTATGTAGTGAATAGGTTTAATTTTTGGTTTGAACAAGCTTTCGCCTAATGGAAAATATATTAAAGTTCACTTCACCATTCGCTGAGCTATTGTTCCGTTGAAATTAAATAACTGTAGCAGTTCTAGTATTATATTGCATAAAAAATGTCGGGTATGAGTAATTCTTTCTTATATGGTATCGTGGATTTTAACTTGAATTTTAATTTATTTGTGGAAATTTTACAGAATATAAAATCTGTTTTACAGTACAGTATTAAATTAAAAAGATAAATAGTAGCAAAAATATTTCACAGGTTATTTCAGATTAACATTCACATATTTTGCAGGATGATAAATAAATACATAAAGTAACTTAAAATATCACGAAAAATATTTCCAAAGTGAATTTTTTCTGGCCCTGCTAAATGTAGCTGTGATCCAATCGTAGAAACAAAGACTTTACCAGTGTAGAGCTTAACTAGCTTTTCCTATTCAAAAGCACTCAGTCAAATCTTAACAAATGACTGAATGGCTCGCCACTTTCCCAAATTCTAGTTTTGTCCTACAAACTTTGAAGATGGACAGATTAAATTTTTTTTTATTACAGCAAGCGAGATCTCACCATATAACATTTTCGTCAAAATCGAGAATGTAGTGTTTAGACGATTTGAAATACTGTGTATTGTATATATTGTACATACTGCATCGAATTTGTGTATTATATATTGCACGGTACTTGTTCATTTCTATCTTTGCCATTGGCATTGCATCCCATATTATACTGAACAGGACTGAGCAGTATAAATTGCGTGATTAAACGATGGTGTGAAAAAGTGAACTACCCTATTGAATGACGATTATCATAATATATTTTTCATATAATATCAATGAGTATAATCATCATTGAAAAAAATTGAATGAATTCGACAATAGTTTTCGTGTATAAACTGTCAAGAGCTGTCCACTGGAATAATCGACTGGGTGTTTTGAATAAGAATTATGTTAAAAATATATGGGATAAACCTCAAATTGCATCCACACATTCAAAAAGCTAACATAATATTTTATCAGTTTTTGCACATGCCAAATAAAATTGAGTTTTCAGCTATATTTTGGTGTTGCTGTGTGCCATCTGGCCTTTATTTATCTGTGAAGCAACCAATCCTATATTCCTCCAGATCTGTCTTTAATGGCTTTTGCCATAAATACAGGCAAAAACCGAAGTGTGGTAAAATGAACCTATAAACCTTTATTCGCCGGTGAATAAAAAACAACGTGTTTCCCCTTCAGAAAAACCAAATATATTTCTCTCTGTCACATACATGCTCAATTTCCTTAAAGTTACATGCAATTCTTTCTTTTAAAATTTGCATTCATTTTTATTTCATTTTTTAAATTCGTCCGGTAGCATTCTACTAAGTGCGCCCTACAGAGTGTCTACATGTTCTCCCAGTTTTATGCTACTAGAATCATAAAGATCGATAAAGATCAGAAATAATAATATGAAACTAGCTTGAAATGTGAATTCATTCGCACTTTAACGTTCAGTGGTCTTACGTACAAGATATATGGATGCTCAGCAAGTACAAATGGCAGCTGCAGGAGCTGCTTAATTATTCAGCAACTGTATGCCAAAATGATCATCCTTCGACCCCTACCCCCACGATTTAGATAAAAGTTTCAGAATCAGTTCGACCTGAGGTCTTGGATATAGGGTGACTCAAAATTGAACGTTTTTCTGTGGTCGTGTTGTTTAATTTGCCGATTAGTTGGAATCGGATTATTTGATTCTTTTTTGCAATATTTCAAGGTATTAAATGGAGCTTTCCAAAGGTATAAAAAAAAATTGCAAAAAAATACTAAATTTTTATAGATTTTGGATTTTTGACCCTCCTAAAATAAATATATTTGAAATGATGTTCAGCTCCAAGTTTAGGAGACACAATTTTTTTTATTGGCGTTTTAGAAAAATTTCATATTGCTTTTTTAATTGTTTTTACCAGTACCAGTCAAGTACAGTACTCATACTAAGAAGATATTTAATCTAAGGTAATTTTTTTTACTTTCACTCGAAAATTGACCAGTACCAGTAAATATTGGTATGTCCAGTGTGAGTACTTTTGTAGTACTGTCCAGTACATCCCAGTACTTGATAGTTCCCATTTACAAAAACCAGTAATTACAAGTACCAGTAAATTTTCACTCTTTAAGTATATTCTAGTTTACTGTAATTATTAAGACGCATACACACATTTTTTTTATTATACGAATGAATTCAATTTCACATAATCGTATGTAACCTACATAGCAGTCTTTCAAATCCGTCTCATATATCATATTCTACTTTATTTTCTTCCATATACTCTAATAATAAATATTCCAACTTTGCTTTATGTTGAAAAAAATAATCATAATAAGCATCAAGTCTTTGTCTCCCACAAGTAATTTTCACTACTGTGTTATCTTAATAATTTTGCCGGATTTGTAGCAATGGTATTGTATATCGACACTTAGACACTTTCGAGCGATAATAATATAATTTTGAAAATGTTGTGAACTCCATTTCAGAGAACTTATTATCATTCTTAAATTTAGAGATTTCCACATTCCACTCTAGGCACAGCCATTTTTGCCGAAAATTGAATTCTATTTTTCAAAACTAATGCTTGGAACAGAATGCATTGCAGCCACCAGGCACAATGCGGTGATGAAGTGTCAAAATCGTAGCCCCCAAACATGGTGAGCACAATTGCCATTGATGACTGCGTCAAGATGAAATTTAAATGAATTTTGTTCACTGTATTAATAATAAATTGGGACCACAATATTATTATTTTTAAAACTTTTCACCACCATAATTAAATTTTCTTTGAAACTTATGATGTTCAGCATACAGAATTTTAAAACAAACAAAATATTAATCAGCTGTGAAATGTCAACGCAGGATAATTGCGTTAAAGTTGAAAGTCGAACGACTTTCGCGTGGTGGCTGCGATGCCTACGTTCATTGCGCTCACTTCTTGGCATTGCCTTATAACTTACTCCTGCGTGACATTTGCCTGCGTGGTAGCTACGTTCATTCTGTTCCTAAGGTAAGACCTTATAATAGCAACGGCTGCTGTACCTACTCGTTTTTAAAACTTGTTCACAATGAGGAATATATAAAATAAATTTTTACAATTCTGCTGCATTGCACATAAGAGTGCAAGCACATTTCTTGCTAAAATAAATGCGGCTAAATAAAATATATGATTAATTGATACGCGCTATAAATGAATTGCTGTACTGGCGGATACTGGTAAGTACTGGGAAGTACTGGTAAGTACTTTCAACTACTGGTGCACACCAGTACCAGTTTTCGTACTGGTACTCAAAACATTTTAAGTACCATTAAATACCAGTAAAAAATACTTAGTATAAGTGCTGCAGGTACTGGGACATGTAATCATTGAATAAATAACTAATAAGGAAACGGGGTATCGTGCGAATACAGTGTACGTGTTTAAGCAATTCAATGACAGTGTGATGTCGGGGGGGGGGGGGGGGGGGGGATGACAAGAGGGCATGCTGCCTATTTTGCGTCAATTCATCATTTCTGACATTTCATATTATTTGAATATAACTTTCGGATTTGAGTTCGCGATATTGTGAAAAATAATTAATTAAACGTGATTTTTATGAATAGTAGTGTTAAATAAGTGCGGAATATTTCTTTTGTGAACGACATTTTGTGTAATAGAGACTCCGGAGTCTTAAAAAACAGTAATGAAGTGCGCTGTGCTGTGCTGCAGGAACAAACGGAGTTATTGTCGTGGAAAAGCATTCTTCAAGTAAGCTTAATAGCTTTACTAATTAATTATTGTGTTTAAAATAAAATAAAAGTGAAATATTAATAAAAATAAACAGCCATGGTAAAAAATTTAACAATTTTCCAATGCCGGTTTGTTTGTTTACAATTGATTTGTAATTGCTGCCTAAATTATGTCAGTCATACAAAGGCAACGCCAGGTGCATACAAACACAGCACAATAATACATTTCGCCGAGATGTTTACGTTTTCACCCGATATGCCGTTTCCTTATTAGTTATTTATTCAATGCATGTAATGAGCAACAATTTAATTGAATATCATACAACTCTGTTTAACTCTACTATCATTTACATGTATAAAACTGTGATACTTTTGAGTACCTGCCATTGCCTTGACAGTATTGCAGGTATTTAATTTTAATGTTAGAGCATTTCAAAAATAAGTTTTTAGGAGATCTGTCTGTCCCGGAGGGGGTCAAAATCCAAAATTAATAAAAATTTGGTTTTTTTTTGAAAAATATTTTTTCCTAATTTTTTATTTTTTTGGAAAGCTCCATTTAATTCGATTATTGAAATATCACACAAAAGAACTGACTAACCCGATCCCAAGTAATCAGCAAATTAAAAAAACACGACCACAGTGAAAACGTTCAAATTTGAATCACCCTGTATTCACGTTGGCAAGTTAAACAAAAAAATATGGGTCGATTATTTTATAATACTTAACTAATTCTGTAAGTTTCATCTAAATCGAAGGGGATCAGGTCTGAAAATTGATTATTTTGATCGTTTTGGTGTGGAATTGCTATATTGTTAAATGAAGATGATAAACGTACAAAATAAATTAAATGGGGTCTGGTGTCGCAATTGGATCCAAAAAAGAGAAAATTAAGGCTGTTATGAACACTTAACCCCTTGACGTACGATTAAATTTTAATTTCATCCGATTAAGTACAGTGATAAGAATAGTGATTTCAGTACTTGAATATACTAACTCAACCGTAACCCTTCTACGTCAACTAAACACAATACCCAGTAATGATCACTTTTTATCTTCTTTAGAGCATCCTTTTTTCAATCGTCAACATCTTCCCAATTGACATTTAATCAAGTTCTAAGAAAATCTACCTGATTCAATATTCTCCTTTTTCACCTGAATATTATTATTTACAATCAGCTCTAAAATTGTAGGAAAAAAAAGGGAATGAATTTTTTAATTTTGTGATTTTACTGGGGTGACGATTGCAGAAGGACTTTTCCTTGTTTATTTTCCTGCATCCTCAGATCTTTTTCCTAGTTTTGTAATTCTTACTATTCCTATTCTTATCGCCATAAACAAAACAAATTTGTGCAAGTAAAACTTGTTAAGTTTAAGTAGCTCCTCTTCAAATCGCATAACGTTTCCGGCACGTTATTGTACATTTTGGCATGTTAAACGCATGCCTTGCCAGAGACGTCATTGTACGACAAGGGGTTAATGGAGAAACTAAGTATAAAGACTTTCTGCATATGTCAAGATCGTACTTTGACTTTTTATTGGAAAGAATTACTGCACTAATCCACTAAAGATGAACACAAAGTTTTCATCACTTTGACAAATTCGATTTTCTATAAACAAAAAGAGGTCGTAGAGTTCTACTAAAATTTAAATCAGTTTAAATATATGTATCTACCATCTCTACGCATTGACTTTGGTAGAACTCTATTACGACTTCTCTGCCGTGGAAACGTGCCTTCAGAAAGAATATAAAATTACTCTGAATTATCTCCTTTTATCGCATATTTTCGGCCTTCGTTAATTTATTTGCTACTACGAACTATATTAGTCTTTTTTCCACAGCTTCGAACATAATTATGTATATTCCGTAGTACAGATTTGAATGTTCAAATATTAGAACCGGGCGAAAGAATCGAGTGTTATTTTATTAACGTTCTGCTGTTACTGGGCTTGTTAAAAACAGATTCCTTCAATATTCAGTACGTAGAAAATCAAATCTAAATGGGAAATATTTGCCTAGTTTTATTCACTTGCGTTAAATTAAGTTTAACAAGTTCACTCTCAATAATAATTTTCGCTTAATATAATCTTAAGTATCTAAGTGTTATCAGTAATGGTTACTATCCAGTAAACATTTCATGATGTGTATTAAAGAGGCGCATACTTGATAAATTACACCAATTGAAGAATATTGCATCACACACGAACAGAGTTGTTCGGCGAAAAAGTCTGCTCCCATTGAAAAATACATTCTTGACATTCATCTAACAATAGAGCGCGACACAATAACGTACAGCACATTAAAAGGAGCTGGGTCCACGTACGTTTATGGATATCTTCATATAAATCCGCAAGTTAACTGTAATCATGTTATTGACATCAACTCTCTGCGTGCCAGTATTTGCATAATTAAAAGAAAGAAAATAAAAATCTGCGATTTGATTAATTCGGGGTAAACAAACGTGGGAGAGATGTACGTTACCGAATTTGAAACTTCAATGATTAACCATTTAATGATGCAAGGTGCCAGCGACATTAATCAAATCAGCATTTTAGTGACGAATAAAAGTTAACCCAGAATTTACAGAGCTTGGTACACTTTCACTATGTAAGTAATTTAAAAGAATTTATTTTAGCGAAGATTTAAAAAAACGAATGCGTTTCTTATTATGCATGCACTGCTCGATACGATTTTATAACATCCACCACCAACGGAGAGCTAGCTGCATATAAGTCACGTTTCATTATGACTTCATTTTTTATTCTAATAATGTGTTCAGCTAATGCCAGTGGATTTTTATAGTTATTTCTTTTATAATTTATAGAAAAGAAAACAACAAATATTCGAAGAACAAATGCTTCAATGTTTAACTGCTGTTTGAATTCTCGTCACTAGAATTTACCCATATAGGGAGAACGTAACAAGCTGGCACTACTTGCCAGTGTTACGTTTTCGTTAAATGCACAACATTTGGCATTGAATATTACTACCGAGATTATGGGAAATGCATCGCATTTCAAAAAATGTTTTTTAAAAGAAAAAAAGAAAAAGAAATAAATAAAACTCTTTTTTTGAGAGATTATTTGTCAAAACGCTTGTGGGATTATAATTACTTTGTTCCGAATGTCCTTATTTGAATTGTCAATCTCTTATTTAAAGTTTTATAAATTGAAAGAAATATATTTGCGAAACTATTGCCCAATTGCTTTACCGAATTTTGTTATCGTTCTTGATGTGTTCGTTATATTGTTATTTTAAAGTATCAAACTTAGATTTCTACATTAAAATTCTCAAGGAAATTGCATAAACACTAAACAGACGTGAACATGACCTATGAATTGCTTTCTGTTGTAAATCATTAAAAATATGACAATATTAAGAGAATCAGAAGGTCAAAGCACTGTCTGCTACGCCTACACTATCGAAGATATAAAAATAACAAAATGAAAGAACTACACTTAAACGTTTCGTGACTTTTACTGGAACAGAGTTTTTTGGATGTATAAACATATTACAACTACTTCTCCCTATCTACTTATAAAAACTGAACTTAATTTTAGTTCCATTTGCTTCTGCAAATAGTTGGGCTTACATGCATAACTTGATTGGGATCTATCCGTATGCCCGTTAAAATGTTTTTTCGTGTCTTCGACAAAATGTCAAAGAAAACATGAAACTATATCCCACCAATGTATGAATTTTCGTTAATTAGGTTCTTTGCGACCTTTTGATATTGAACATTGAGAATGGGCCCACTTAAATTTGCTGACAATGTAGAATTTATACAATAAATGAGACGAATATTAATAGTTTGTCGCCCATTCGATTTCTTTGTGAACTTACCATTTGTGGTTAAGCGGAAGTGAGAGACGACGTACTTACGTACGTTTGAATTCAATGTAGAAAAGAGTAACCTTTTAAGCAAGCGAGACAAATTATCAAAAAAATAATGAGTATACAAAATTATGAAATACTTAAGGTCGAAAAACATCGAAACACACTTCACAATTTGTCGCACTCAGGCCTCCACGCACCCAGTCTCAAGGCTTGCTTTACATAAATGGTGCTTCATTTTCTAATAACTGCACATATACAACAAAAACACAAATTTCTCCAAATTTTTCGACATGCAAAATGGAACTAATTAAAATCCAATATTGCATGATTTTCTGTTGAAGAAAACTATGACCCGAGTGAACCATTTTCCAATATTAAGCAAGGCGAGCCATGCGGCTTGTTTTGAAAGTATGTTTGATACTACTTGACTTAATTTTATGTTGACAAGCATCGATAATACCTTTAATCCCGATATTTTGTTGCTGTTATTATGTGTTCAAGCGTGGAGAGATTTGAAGCGGAGTGGTTGCGCGCGTAATCGATTCCAAACTCTAGAAACAGAAAGTATGAAAACGTAAAAGCGGTAATGCCCTGATTTCTATTAAATTGGAATTATCTTCGAGTGGTTGATATTTGAGCGTTAAACATGTCCATGTTAAGATCAATGCTGGTTTTTCTGAATGAAAATTTATATTTTAAATTAGAAAATTTTTTACAAAAAAAGAAGAAGAAACTGCAATGCATCCACCAGAGAGAGATGTTATGCGTTTTTTCGGACGACAACTGCTACTTTTGAATACATTTTACTTCTACTGCAATTTTATCCCATAATTTTCTAGTTAGATCTCTAGATCTCTATGTCACCCAATCTCTCATTTATCCGCCTCTAAAAGTTTTGGAACGTTTCGAAACGCTGCAAGCGACAATGTGCACGCTTGCATTGTTTATCATAGCTGTGAGTTTTTCAGGTAGTTGAACGCGCAACCGCACTGCCTAAACCTCTCCAGGCTGAACACCCTCTAAACTATTGTTTTAGTTTCTGCAATATCACTCATTTTTTCTTATGGAAAATTGTATCAACCGGTTCAAATGTAAAACGCCCTATTGCCCAAGTATTATTCATAAAGGAAAATTTACCTGGAAACTTTGTGTCTTAGTGTCCCAAAGGACAAAGTAAAAAAAAAAAAACCTAATGATTATTATCGGGATGCTGTAAAACTGAAAACGCCGTGTATAAAATTTCAGCTCACTACGTCGATGCATTCTCAGGCAGGGTCCAAATACATATAGTGAAAACCGAAATATTTGTATGGCAGCCCCAGGAAGGAGCAACCCGATTTGTCCGTACAATTTAATCTATAATTTTTTTATAAAGGTCGTGTGCAATATTCCGCTCTCTAAGTAAAGTCGTTCTCGATTTATCGTGGGGACGGACAGACAGACATGCAAAATTCAAAATAACTTTTGATATCATGCGTGGTTGTCCAATCCATTTTTCTCTGCCAACATTATTTCTATGCGTTACAAACGCAATGACAAACTTAGTATACCCTATAGATTTCATCATCAAAAGAAAACGTGATAACAAAGAATAACAAGGTAGAATTGAGCAAGGATGTAGCACTACTAATTCAAGGTGTCTGTATAGTGTGTTATAATATCACATTAGTTTATCGTTTCATGGATTCGACTTCCATTAGTACCAAATGTTACAAATGGTCGAGGCATTCTGTTTACAGCAGGACTCTCACTATAAGGCAATTATAATATTGTACAACAGTTGATGATTCGGAACCCATTGCAGATCCAATCGCAGCGTTTATCAAGAAGCAGCTGTATTGGTCCATTTAGCCCCATGTTCAGAAATAGAGCCTGCTTCAGACAAGCTTAAGCTCCATTTTATCCGGTTCTAGTTTTGATAATGATATATAACGTCCGTTAAAATTGCAGTTCACGAGTTCTTAATGTACACATATTTGGGTAAGTACTTTGAAAACATTTTTACCAACCTTACTTTTCATTACCTAACAATATATTTCATGTAACTTTTATTAGGTACTTGAAAAGAAAAGAAAAATTCTTAAGCTACAATACATAGTAGATATATATATGTATTAGATGCAAACATACACAGATATCTAATTCTACTTGTTAACAAAAGGTGTCTTCACGGCAAAAAATTTGTCAACAAATCTGATTGCTTCCGCTCTTCAAATTACGCGTTAAACTGTAAATGGTCTTGAGAGGGGAGGGCAGAAGATTGTGTGTTATTTTAAATTTATTAATCTGGGCTTTTGTCGGTGGCTGGTGAGAAGGAATCGTCTGACCACGTAGCATTGAACTATGATTCATTAAAATATTTATTCGATTTAATTTGCTGTTTTTTTTTTTTTCTTAACGGCTTTCGCAGGAACAACTCATACTCACGCGCTGTTATACTCATTTTACACGGGTTAAATGACCCGACTCACTAAGCTTTTCTTGGTACTTGAAGTAATTGCCCCGCATTTATAACATCGCGTCGACCTTCTCTTATTCTGTTTTATTTTCTTAACCCGATCTCACACTCTTTTATTTTTAATTTAATTTATTTGCTCGGGGCAGTATATGTACATACATGTACAATTTTTTGCTGTCATTGCAAAGTTTTGCGAAATTTTTTATGTAGTGGCGTTGCTTTATGATGGCCGTTTTTGAATCATGTTAAGATTTTTCCACACTCTTCAACCGGTAAAATGTACCACTTACAAGAAAAAAAAAACTTTCTACAAATTGCTATAATTTGGTAGCTAACATTAAACTTTTTAAAAAATTGAGGGTATGTTAAAATGGTGTAAATTTTTCGCTCTCGATTTGGGAAAAAAACAGCAATAGTACCAAGCATGTATTTAGTTTCAAAAATAAATTTGAATTTAAAATTGGCTATCCGAACTGAAGACATTAGTATAAACATGTTTCAATTATCAAGAACAGAAAGCTGTAATTTGGTAACGTTTACATACATATAGACATATCTATCGTTATCTTATTCACATACATATATTAGCAAGTTCTTTACAGAGGACAAAAGGGCGTGTGCTTGAATAATATGCTGAAGTGGAGCGCTAAATTATATATAACTATATTCCCTTCACTTTTATATTTAGTCTATGATTATTACTTAAAAACTACAAGATTTTGAAATGGTTAATATGAAATTAAGTGTTGCATATATGCACGAAGTTTTAAGGTAACTGTTACTGAAGAATTTTTTTTCATTTTTGACAAAACAACTTGCTGGTCGATTGCTAGTTTACCCTCTATGACAATTAATTTTCAGATAGCAAACATCATTTTATGTGATTTGTGCTGGGATTTTAATTGGAAATGTAATTTGAAGAAATTTTAATTTGCTACTGGACAATTTTACAATTTTATTAAATTCAAATAATTACTTTCAAAATATATAAGGGCCTGTCGGTTACAAAAGTCTCAGTGAGACAAGTGAGATATTCTCAGTTGGCTCATCGAGGCAGCACTTTCGATGAACGGTCTCAGTTCCATATTGAGCTACAAAATTCGAACGCAACCACTTGAGCAATTGCGGCAACTGAAACCTTATTTTTGTGTCTCAGTTGTCTCAGTTTCGTTGTTTTGTTATTTCAATTGATAAAGTATTTTATTGAATATTGTTTTCAGAGTATAACAGAAATGGTAAGATATTTCAATAAACTAATAATACATTCCTCAATTTATTACTATCCATATTCTATGTCAAAACTGCAAAATCAGCAATTGGTCTGAATTGAGGCAGCTGAGATGGTTGCACAAAGTCTTGTTTCACTAAGGCAGTGCTTGCCGAAAGTCCCTATAAACTTATTTTTAAATCCATCTATTACAAAGTTTAAGATAGAACTAGTCAGGAATGTGAATTTATTCCACAAACCTGAGCAACGATCCTTAAGTTGAAGTTGTCAGAATTGGAATATGTTCGAAATAGTCAAAGTTAAAGTGTTTCCGCTTTCATTCCCTTTGTTTTTGTTTTTAAATTTCGAATTGGCTTTTAATATTGAATGAAAAATAGAAACAAATATATGTATGCATTTTCCTTCTCTTATTTCCTTCGGGAAAAATAGAGAAATAACTTATACTACGTACATATACTTTTACATTATAAGAATATTTTCAGTATTGATTGGAAATATCAAAAAGTGTCGAAGCAATTAGAAAGAACTCACTTTTTCAATAATGTGTGAGGGAATTTTAACTGTTACTGTGTGTTGAAAACTAATTGAGGAATTCCAAGGGACTGCGTTTTACAAACTAAACTAAAAAAAAAAGATTCTACTGAATAATTTAAAGAAAATAACGGTAATTTCTTAATGAAAAGCATCTTAATACTCCTGCTCTAATATATTTGGTAGAAGTTTCGACTGGTTGAACGACGTATGAAAGTTTTAAGTGTCATCAGTCGAACATGTGGAAATACTAGTAATCCTCTTCATTTCCACATCGGTATTATTTGTTATTTCTGAAGTTTCAAAAGCCATTATCAGAAAACACTTCGGTTTGAGTAGACCCGATCCTCTTTCAGGGTTCCGTACCTAAAGGGTAACAACGGGAACCCTATTACCTATTATATCTCATTAACCGTAACAGGTAGACAGTTGAAATTTCCACAGACGGTGTATTTCTATTGCCGCTATAACAAATAATAAAAATAAAATTAAATTAAAAATTAAAGGGTGCTACAAGAAACGTGATTTTTTCGGCGTTTTTTCTCATTCATTATTATTATCATCATAAGTAGACATTTTTTTTTTTTTTCAAATTACAGCATTATTTTTTCACATGACGCCTACTCTCATTTGAAAAAATAAATAAAAAGTACATAGTGTTAAATGTTGTACGATGGTACGGAACCATTCGTGCGCGAGTCCAACTCGCACTTGGCCGGTTATTTAAGGGTAATATAGAAATATGTAGATTACAAATTGCCCTACTTTTAATTGTTTGAGATGTTTAATTGGCGGAATGTAAAAGCAATCTAAACCTATCAAATTGATATTTCTCTAATTTTAAATACGTAACATGTTTTTAAAAAATGCAATTTTTACAACACAAATATGAATTTTTTAAAAATTAAAAAAAATATATGAAAACAATACATACTTGTGAACAAATCTCGTGGATTCCAAAATATCAGCTTTATAAGCTAATTTATTACATTTCGGAACCCACGAAGCTACGGCTACGTATACAACAGGCTGCTCTCTTACAATAACTTCATTGTCGTAAAAACCTTTGGTGACACTTTCAAATTTATAAAAGTAATCATGATGACTAGCATCTTCACATCGTTTCGAATGATTGAAATTTTCCGTGTTCATTTTAGTTTCACAACGGAGATCACGCGTATTTTTTCGTTGAATTGTTTTGGAGAAATCGACATAAAGTGGCTCGTTCGATGGCTTCCGAGTAAACTCGTCATCATTCTCTTCCTCATCGCGATACTTTTCATCAGTATCACGAGTATTTGTTAAACTATAAACACTATAATTGCTAGATGTTTGAGAATATGATTTTCGTCTGCGGTAAAATTCATCTTCAAATGGAAGACCGTTCGGAAACTTACTAGAAAAAGATTTTACATTTTGGTAATTCTGTTTTCTGTTGTATTCCATTGGAGATTGTGATCGTGATACATTGCCATTTGATCTTAAAGGTAAAGATGCTGGAGCATCTATTTTCCTTGATGGCAGTATTGCCAGCGATGATTTTTTTATCACTGAAGAAAACTTCCCCGAACTAGTAAGCTTATTTCTACTTAAAGCATAACCATTAGGAACATTTTCTTTTAAAATCTTAACTCCGTTATAACATTTTTTCTCAGTAGCACTCGTGGAATTAAGATTCTTTCTATATCCGTTAGTTCTATTATAATAAGAGGAACTATTTGCATCATACTTGAATGAAGATTCATCCGAAGTAGTGATGTTGCTAATAGGTGACTTAGAATGTATTAAACAAGAATAGTTGTTTTTTCTGCTCGTTTTAAAAGAACTACAAGTATCATCCTTAGGAACTGCTTTCGATGACCTAAAATTTTGCATATGAAAGTTGTTATTATTATTTGATTGATTTCGTGTATACTGCTGCTTGCGGGACGTAAGTGGCGATGATCGAATATTATTTCTACATCCTTCTGCATACGATTCAATTCGTCGGCAAAGCTTCGGCGTTAATGGCTTTATTGATGGCAATTCATTATGCTTATCATCTCGTACAGTCTTGTTACCATGTAGACTGCTTCGAAAAGGTTGCAATCGCGTATTTGTAAATGATCGCACTGATGATGATGTTAAATTTGACCTTGTTCCAGCTGGTGTGTTTACTTGCAAATTATTGTTAGTTTTCGCTCGAAATGAGCTATATGGTCGACAAGCGAATTGTCCAACAGACATTTTCGAGCATTAATTGGTAAATTACACTATAAATATTCAATAGCTCTAAGCAAAATACACTTCACCCCTTTCATAATAACACAATTTTTTTTATTTTATACAAAATTTCTTTGTAACATTTTTGACTTGTTTCTTTTTTTATATATTTAAAATATGAAACTGAAAAGAAATTCTATTAATCACTCTATACTGATTTTAATTTGTATAACTCTGGATGAATTAAAATTATTACTTTAAGGTGATTCCTTCCCACGAATTGAGCCATTCTACGTTTAAGAAATAAAATTTTTTCCAAAATGATGTCTTAGTATTTATGTATGTATTATAAGTAGATACTCTCAAAATTGAACGCATAAAATTCGACTTATAAAATACTAATTTGTTGAGTCTACTACAATTAAAATTTTAAACTAGACGAAGACCAACTAATGTCAATATCCCAGATGAGATGTGCAATAATAGACAAACCAGTTTTTTTTTATTTTTGTGAAAAACAGTTGGTAGAATATTTGGTGCTATGCTCATCGCACAAAATTAATCAATTGACAATTTTAGGAACGACTAAACTTTGGCTAATTCCTCAACCAAGATAAAGGTTAGTATATTCTTCAAAAGATATTTTATGACTACCCTGATGTACCTACTATTAAAAATATATATATCTAAAGACTGAGAATAATCTTGGCCTTTATGCCAATATGATAATTTTTTCCGCTATTCACGGGGCAATTGCGCTTAGTGTGATTGCCTACAACTGCATAAAAATTGCACTCACTTTATTGCCTCTTCTCGCCGAAGTATTGTTTCCTACGAATGCGTTGCCATTGTAAAACAGTTTGTTAGCCATTGTATGCAATATAATCGCACACTTGACACTTTCAAAATCCGATAAACTATGATTTTGAGCCGACTGAATTGCGTCAGCATCAAAAATTTGTTAATCCTAAAAACAATTGCGGCCGTAAACCAGAGCGCACTTCCGTCGCGCTAATCTTTTCTAGTTTCTTTATTCCTAATCTCAGCGTAAATGCTTCGGCGATATACGCCGCATCCTCTTGGAAACCGTAGCTTTAGAGTTCATCAGATAAATGTAAAAAAAAACAAGGAAACGGTGAGAGAAATTTTGAATATTAGTGTGCAATAATTTTACAAAACACTAAAATTGAATGAAAATAAATACTTCAAGAAACAACGCTATTTAAAATTTATAATGTTTATTAAAATAATAATAAACTGAACTCCCGGAACTCTAAGATGTGTACTTCCAGAAACGTCAAAAAATCACTTATTAAGTGAGATTCGAACGTCAGTAAGTGGCTTATTCACGTACATTCACTCTGATTAGGTATGTTTCACCGAAAATTTCAGAAACCAATCCAGTACTCATTCTGACAGTGATTTTCCCTCTCCACATGACAACTTACTCTAAGTACTTCTACTTTTAAATAAATTTAACAAATGTATACCAATCCAGCAATTATAATTCCTTAAAATAAATGAACGAAGCTATCCTAACTTTGGTAAATTTTACTTGTCTTTCACGGTCAAAATATAATACCTTCGCCAAGTATATAGAACTAAGTCAGGAACAGCAAGCATTGCGATAGATTGTATAGTATCGCAGCCGCAAATGATTCTAATTCTGTTAAGATGAAAATACAAAGCATGTATCGGTTTTGAAGACTTTGTTTATGAAACAAAACACAGACTAGAATACTATATGTACGTAGTGTGCAAATTGATCAACTTTCACGATTTTAATGTTTCATCTGCAGATATGCGGAAAATTGCCGTGCGCTTTGGAGAATTCGAAAGCTTGCCTGCTCATGAAATCTTTTGTAAGCAGTGTTAAAAATCTGTCTACTGTGCTCTGTACCCTATTTTCGTCAGCGTAATTGAAGTTGATACAAATACAATTAACAGAAACATGTTTTAACACAACATTTTTAATTTTACTATGCCGTGTTAATACATGTCAGAGCATTTTTATTAACATAAATTACATTTGACAATCTGGGGATGCACAAAATATTTATAATCAGAAGGACTTATACTTTCATCATTCACAATACAGAGTGGAGTAGAGTAGCGTAGAGTGGCAACTGGCATCCTTTTTTCGCACGCAGTAGTGCATATGACCATCTCTGCTTGGCTCAGAGTAACGCAGAGTGAAGCTGCTTGAAAATAGGTTCCATTCTACTTTCACGCTGCCATTTCCGAAAGCTTACAAACTGGAGTTTCGAGCTACTAGCATGTAGATGGCGTGGAAAAAGCTCCATACTTCTTTCTATCATAACTCACATGTTTTAGTGTTATTTTCTGATTTAATATTTTTATGAATGCTAATAAAAAACAAGAGGTATTTCTTGGAAACTAATGAAATAAATAATAATTTCGTTTTTTTACATAAGTTTATTTTTGTTTTAATTTTGTGCCGATTTCAGTCCACATACGTTATAACTATATTTGGTAATGTTCTAACTGTATCTAAAACGTCGAGAGCTTGTTGCATATCGTGGTTTGTATCGATAAACAACAGCTCAATATACAAATGGAAGAAGTTACAGTTTTTCTCCAATGTGCGCAACAGAATCTCTTAATAACGTTCAGAAGAAATGATACATATAAAACATTAGCTCCAATGTGCTAAGAAAGTATTAAAATATGATATAATAAAATAACCGCTTCGAGAGCATGAAACATTTATTATTTTCTGAAACGGAAAATATTTTGGTAAAAATTTCGAAGAAGTTTAATTCCTCTCTTCTTTCTTTACTACGAAAACGAGAGAAATCTGTTCAGTCTTCTGTAGGAAAACCACTGATCTGACATATTCCTGAATTGATAGAAAACTTTCACGGATATTAGGTATATCTACCCTTCATTATTTATTGTCTTATTTTAATCAGAGATTGACCAATTATAGTCGATTTGAATTTAGCTAATAATATTTGATTTCTAGCTCATCGACATCAGAATCTCATCACAATTATTGTGAAAATATCTCAGCAGAAACTAGTGCATGGTATGAGACTCAATTCGTCAAAAGAAATGCGGTTAGCTAGTGAAATGTAACTCAACTCATAGCTCGTCCACAAATATTTCCCAATAGGTTTGCAGTCGTATCCTACTTTTACAAAAGTGCTCGATCTATCAATAACAATCTATAATGGTAATAAAAAGTAAATTGTAAATTTTTTTTATTGTATTATTTTATTTATAGATTGTAAACAGGATTTTACGTCTGCGAAATAAATATTCCATTTTCATCTGATTTTGATTTTTTGGATAAAAATATAAATACAAAAATTGAACGTGAATAAAAAATATTGTGGGGGAAGTTTACAAATATATTCCAATTTTTCATAATTCTAATACGGCAAGGCTTCAAACTCAGTTCAACAACCTACAACATTAAGAACAAAGGCGCATAAAAAAGTGAATAAGAATGTTGCATTTGCCTCTTTGTGGACTGCTGAAACATACGTATATAAAAACTAAGGGATACTGTTATTTTTCTTTTGCTCTTTAATTCGATACATGAAAAATAAACCTAATAGTTATCGAGAGCATAATTCTGTTTATGAAATAAATGTGCATACATATCTTCAGCACACCTAAAAATCAAACCTACTAAAGCAGGATAAAACATATTTATGAATATGCAAAATTTATATCAAAAGATATAAGGAAAAAACTGCACCTGACACCGTTCTTGTGAATCATTAACGAATGCTCTGAAGTGGCTTATAAGACATTCCCCTGTAAGCAAGGTAAAATTAAGAGGTCGCCTGCTCTCTGAATATACATATAACTATTGACATCTGTTCACATAAACAAAGAAAAACGAGTTGTGTTTTGCGTTTACTGATACACAATTAATGCGAATATAAACAGTAAAATGGAAAATTTCTGATAACATGTCAAATCGATTTTCATATATTAATATACGACATTCGATAACAAATCTGCAACGAACATATACATGTACTGGAAATCTACTTTCTCTTGTCGAGTGCAGAATTATTTCAATTCGAAGGAATGAACACATTATTGTTATCACAGTATGTACAGATAAATATATCACTTTATTATTATAACACGACGAACTGACAACTAGGTAACAATATCACTTTTCTCCTACACTGCTTCCATTTATTTCATCCATAGATAATTTTTCCTTTCACCGAGCAATGATCGCTTAGGATAAATTATAACTTGCGTTTCACTAAACAACACGAGCATTTGATAGACAGATATTAAATCTTTTAATTAATTTTTTCAAGAAACAATAGGGGAAGCGGCGAACGATCTTCAAATTTCACTCCTGCCTCGATCCACGCAAGAGTAATCGTACGAACGAACTGACTGCCAGCAAACACCGGCAAGAGGAGGGACCCTTGCACTGCAGCAACAGCAGCTGTTTATGCTTTGCTTACTTTGCTAGATATTCTGGTTATTGGCTATATCTGAAGACCAAAGCTTAAGACAGTTGTTCGGGTAAAATGTTGGTGCCCCTCTCCGAAATGGCGTATAGAGAAGAGATCATGGGCAAGATTTCTTGAAAGATTAAAGACCTCAAGAAAATAAAAATCTGGAACTGACTCTGAATCTTAAAATTAATGATTCCAGCAGTGTACAGTGATTTAAAATGAAATGTCTAATGCTATTGCTAACAGTACTGGTGGCGACTGCAATAGAAAAATTAAATTGACAAACTTTCATTAGAAGTAAAACTATTTTAAACAGACAATTGTTTGTCTAAAGACCGGAAGCGAGAATTTATTATCAATTGTAGAGTATGCGTGTAATGTGTACTAATATTATATATCTGACAAAAGTTTCTACTAAAAATTACTAAATCCACTCTTCCCAATCCGTGCACATTTTTTGATTTAGTTTCGTCTCTACATTGAATTAATACGCTGTCTGAAATTAATATAAAAATTATCCGCCATGCATCATCGATGTCGCCGCTTCCGCCAAACAAAAAATAAATGTTGATTTTTCTCCGGCTAAAAGCTAACTCTGTACACTTTTTAATCCACGCAACAACAACTGTGTTCTAGGTTTCTTTTTTTAAACTTTTGTTGTAACAAGAAATATTTTAAGAATAAATTAGGACAAACATAATGTGATTAATCACTGACTGAAGCTAGAGTATGTTTAATAAATTATTCCCATACATAAAATATCTTCTGTAACACATTTTTATATCCTAAATGAAAACTACATGTATCGCATGGATTTAATGATCGTAGATGACTACCTAAAGCCTGTAACGAAAAGTTCTATCAAGCGAAAACTACTCAATGGATTTTTATAAAATTTTATTTGTATTTATTTTATATCCTACTAGTTATGAATTCCTAATTCCGAACTTGTTTAATACTTTTTCTGGTGAATTCTCTGATCCTTCTTCTCATGTTTTCATCAACCGCTACACAAACTTTTCCCTTCATAATTGCCCAATATTTTTCGATTGGACGAAGTGTCGGCGTATTCGGATGATTGTCTGCTTTTTGTACATATGCAATGCCTTTGGAATTTAACCAGTTTACCGTTGCTGAAGCATAGTGACTTGTTGCCAAGTCGGGCCAAAACTGAACTAGAGTCTTGTGCCTTTTAATCATGGGCTATAATCTTTTCTGCAAGCATTCTTTACGGTAGATTTATTGTAAAAAACGGACTTCATCCCACATTCACAAAGAGCTTGCCAAACCATAATTTTTTTTCCAAATTTTTCGACGCAAACTGTTCTATCCGATTCACTAAAATTTCTTCTGTCATTTGCAGTAAAAAACTGGGGACTCAGTAGAGAAATAAAGTCCATTTTGCAATATGTTTCGTCGTCCATTATAACACACATTTTTTTCGTCAACAATTTTCGGTAGAGATTTCTTGAGCGCTTAATTGCTCGTTTTTTCCCGATCAGAACTTCTTTTCGGTGCTTTTTTGCTTTTTGAAACTATTCAAACCATTCCGTAGTTTTGCTCTTTGCACCATTTGATGGCTGGTTCTAAGATCTTTAGCCAAACCACTTGTAGACATCAACGGTTTTCTCTTTAAAGCGTTAAGGTTCCTTTTTTCGAAAACATGATTTACAGGACGTTTTGGACGACCTGACCTTGCTTTCTCAGATACACTCAGCTCTTCCTGGAAACCGTTTGATATATCTTTGTACAGTCCTTGTTGTAATTTTATACTTTTTTCCCAATGTTAAAGCGATACTTGTTGATTTTTCTGCCTTTCTTGCACAACTTGTTCACGAACCGAACTACTAGAACGCTGCATTTTCACTAAATTGATCAGTCCAGCAGATTAAATCCTTTGTAAATGGGTATGAAAGTTCTGAGAATTACGCAAACAAATTGTTCTTTCTTGGTAAAGAAAGAACCGTTATCTACACACGAATAGATGCAACAGAGCTTTTCGTTACAGGCTTTATTTATAAAATTCAAAAAACATGCTGATAATCTGTCTATCTTCACTACTTTTTTATCATATTATCAGAAGAAAACAAAAGAAAACAAGTAAAAAGCTAGAGTTAGTCTAAGATCAATTCCCTAGATGAATGCCCGTATGAAATTTCGTATGGCCAGCACAGATGATTTTTGAAGTGGTTTTTCGCATATATTTCTCAAACGGTTCGTCGAACAGAAAAAATTATTTTTACCAATTTTATAGGATTTCATATTCTAAGGAAATTTTAAGTACCATAAAAATTTCTAGGGCTGATCGT
Organism: Dioctria linearis; assembly: GCA_963930735.1. Lineage (NCBI taxonomy): Eukaryota > Metazoa > Arthropoda > Insecta > Diptera > Asilidae > Dioctria > Dioctria linearis. The sequence continues at coordinate 199,738,124 of OZ005741.1, read as the reverse complement.
TTTCACAATATACGTAAAAATCCTAAATTTTTATATGACAACCCCAACGGGTTGCACGATTTAGTCTATTTTTAAATTGTTTTTCATTATTGCTATGAAAACAATGTGCACCAAATTTTAGCTCTCTACGTCGACGCGTTCTCAGGCAGTGTCAAAGAAAAACGAAATTTTTGTATGGCAACCCTACGGAGTTACCTGACTCGGCCCATTTTCTTTTTACTTTTTTTTTTAAAAAAGCCCGTGTGCAAAATTTTAGCCTTCAAGTACACGCGCTCTCGAGTTATCGTGAGGACGGACAGACAGACTGACATGCAAAAATCAAAATAATTTTGTTTTTTATTATTGCTATGCGTTACAAACATATACATAGTATAGATTTCATCTAGGGTATAAAAAGTAACATTTCGATTCTCATTATGAGGGTGAAATTTTGAGCTTGGCTCATTATCCAAGTTTTGCTAAAAGCTCCCTACTTTAAAGAATTCAATTGAATTAGAAAAAACTATAATTTTCTTAAAGACCCATATATTGTCGATATATTGATATATAACTGTGGTTTTTCACCCTTTTTTTTGTGCGAAAATGTTTCGTCAATAGGTAAAGATTATCATATTTGTAGAACTTTTATTTGTTTATCAATTATTGAAAAAAAAAATATATATATATACATATATACATGTAAAACTTGAATTGTGACGTTAAAAACCAGAAAAAAAGTCAAATTTGGAATAAGAATCAATTTTGACGATACCTTAGAAGAATGTTCATTAGATATAGCACCTAAACAAGGTCATAGCCAATTTAATAGGATTTAACATTCCGAAGAACTCCTTCTTAACCCCGGAATATACAATCCATGAAGTACGACTTGAGTGCAAACATAGTAGACCGGCTAGCGGCAAACATTACACACTTCTTGCCTGGTCTTACTGTAGGAGTTTTTCATATAAAAGTTAATGTTCCGGTTTGTTCAAGTAGAATCGGTTACCCGGATACTCGATTACAATATTTTCGATTCCAAGTTTACTCGGATACCCGGACATATTCAATTGTCGAGTCCGAGCTACCCGGGTATCCGGATATAATCGCTTCTGAATTTTTTTACATTACAGAATTCGCGAATATACAGCTATAATATAATAATTTATTTCCTCGAAGTATGTTCGTCGTAATGCTACCCGAACCGTGCTTTGCGTGATTTCATTTTTGAAGGGCCGTGTCAAAACCCTCGAGAATACTTCTTAAGCCATGAAACTCCCTCACTACCACATGAGCCCCAACTGAGTCCTAAAATTCTAAAATATTTGCAGTGTTCTTAGGTAAAACTGACAAAAGTTTGATTAGAATAGCTCCTCCGCCCTAAACCACTATTCACACAGAAAAATGGTGGTCTGATAATCTTAAGCTTCCTTTCTTATCTTCCGAACCGAAATCAAATTTTTATACATATCCTAACAAAATTATTTAAAAAATTTATCTTAACCAAATGACTGATTCCTCAAACAAAAACTGAGTAATAATTGTGTATATGTCACCGTGCCGTGGCATGTCGTAGTCTGATGAAATCGAATCAGTCTGCCTAAAGATTCCGAATCTGGCCGCAAATATACACATGCAATTATTACTCAGCTAACGGAGTCTGTTTCATAGCTTGTAAGGTATTCTCGAGAATTTTAAGTGGTGTAGTGTGATTATATCGTTCAAGTCCAAATTTTTATTTTTACCTACGTAAGCTTTTGTCTTACATTGAGTCGTTACATTTAGCGTCAGTAACATTTGCCATAAAATGATGAAAAATCACTAAATTGATTTCTCAATTCAAAAGAATCCCTGTTTAATCGGGTCTTACCCGTGAAACCCGGATACCCGAATAAAGAGCGGTATCTGAAAACCCGGATTTTACGGAAAACTAATAAAATTAGCTTGGATTTCGTTCAAACACATTTTTCTGTGGGAGCGATAGACCTGTTTAAAATCAGATCGTAGTTCTTCTTCCATGAGAATTGGTCATTTCCGACTTCATGTCTTGTAAATTCCGGGATTACGACTTCCGTGGATTAAAATCGTCTGAGGCTGACCCATCTTGGTTGAAGATTTATTTTTAAAGTGGAAAAATATCGGCTAAATTATTTTTAAAATTTGAAACTATAAATATAAACCGAATCAGTTTGATATCCATAGCAAAAAAGTGTATCTCACAAAAGAGGGATCAACGTAAAATACTTATAATTCTCTGGAAATTAAACTTTTGCCTGACATAAAAATATTAATAACTTTTGAATATTGCGGTAATTCTTTTTTTTTTATTTAAAGGACGGTTAACGGTTAAAGTTACGTGTATGGTGTAAACATTTTAGGGGATTAAAAATTTGTGTGAAATTTGTTTCAAGAATTAAACTTTAACACTAAATGCATTTGACCATAACATGTTAGATATCATTATAAAGGATGAAAAGTGTGATCGAGGCACTCCGAGGAATCCATTACTTACTTATTTAGCGAAAAACTGTCAGCGAACCCATACCAAACCGGACACTTGGACGATTTTCGCAACGACCCCTTCCGGTTTTGATTAAATTTACAGGGATGATAAAAAATGTGAAAATATGCGTTGCATCCTTTTTTGTTTTGCCGCTTCACCCCTTTCCCCTTTTTAGGGTGTAAAAATTTTGTGAATTTAGGTATATTTGGTGGGAAGGCGTATTTTCAAAAAATCTTTTCTTAGAACTGAGTACACCAACAGTTCTCATATTAAAGAGAATTTCCAGAAGTATCAATAAAATATATTATATGTGTATACATATGTATATATATCTAACGATTTTTTCTTTACAATTTTATTTTGAAACTTTAGCTATCAATGTGCAAAATACTGTGGATGTATTCGGCTTAGATTTTCAATTATCTAATTTTGAAACTCAGCTTTAGGAGCTTTAGATTTACTACAGAAATTATAATTCTTTAAAGTCAAAAATCAGAACTATCAATAAATCAAGCTCCCGAGTAACTGATTTCCTTCAAATCTGGTTCCAAAACAGAACATAGTACACAAACTTTGTCGCTCAACTTTTTAAAGTATAACAGCTTATACATCGGTTTTACGTTCATCTCTCGAGGCATAAACGATTTAATAGATAGATAATGTTGAAGTGTTTCAAATATTTAAGCTCCTCCTCCTATCCATTTTGAAGTTAGGATTTGAAAAAATTCAAAATTTCGGAGTATTAATTCAAACTACGTCAGGAACACCAACATTTAATTTTTTTTCTTTTTTTTCTTTTTTTTCTTTATTATTTAACCAGTAATCTTAGCAACCTACATTTTCTGTCCGTCATTATGGATAAAGATAATAAAGTAAGGTCAAACAAAGGTAATACTAGCAGTATCACACAATATACTCCCACTTTGACGAGAGGATCGCTAAGAGCCATCTGAAGGGAAAAGACGAAGGTGGCTACCTTACATCGGTTCGTTAGAACTAAGTCAACTCTACTAATCATTGGAGTATTGTCTAAACAAACCAAACAGAAATCAATAAAAATGTCTTGGACTGATCGTTTTCACAGTATAGGTAAAAAACGCAAGAAGAGTTGCCCGATTTAGTCCATTTTTGAAATTTTATTTGCTAGTACAATGAAAACACCATGTACCAAATTTCATCGATGCGTTCTCAGGCAGTGTCCAAATATATAGTGGAAAACGAAAGTTTTGTATGGCAACCTCACGAAGGAGTTGCCCGATTTGTCTCTTTTTCGAACTTACTTTTACTTTTTTTTAAAGTAAGTGTAGAAAATTTCGCTCTCTAAGTATACGTATTCTCGAGTTATCGTGCGCACAGACGGACGGACGGACGGACAGACGGACGGACAGACGGACGGACATGCAAAAATCAAGATAACTTTTAATATTATGCGTAGTGTCCAATCTATTTTGCTCTACCATCATTATTTCGAGGTGTTACAAACGGAATGAAAAACTTAGTATACCTACGCTTAGATTTCATCTAGGGTATAAAAATGCTCATCTCCAAAAATTACATATGGATATGTAATATTTTGTATGCGGATTTTGATATCTAAAATTAGAGAGTTACTTGCTTCTTAATAAAATTTCCGGAAAAGTGACTCATTTAAATGTAATTTAAATGCGAACAATGACTTCTCTTGGAGGACAGACGGTTCAATGCAATTCAGCCAAATTTTAATTAGTTAATTTGAATATTGTGCTGTGGCAATCATCATGATGTTACACCAACAAACCAAAACATAAATAGAACAAAGAAAACCTAAAATTAGTGCTATAAAAGGAAACATAAACCATTCTCATTCATGTTGATAACTGAGTCATCAATTTAAGATTTCAATTTTTTCTCGCATCAATTGAAAAGTATGTACATATATCAAGTGGCAGCTGAGAATTACTACTAACCAGCACAACATCATTTCAACTTAGTGCCAACAGCATTAAAAATAAACTGCGACTTTTAGTGCAATTAATAATAAGTCAAAACTATAAAACTTGATGAGCGTACTTTTACCAAACGACCTCGACCAATAAAGCTTTGCTCCATATTTGGAGATTACAGATGTTTTACCAAAACGTTTTTTTAATAATATTATATATGTACCATTTTTAGTCAAAAGTTTTAGGTGTGGGTGAGTTTTGCGATATTATTACTTCACTAGGGCAAATCACATGTCTTATGGTTATAGCTAGATAAATTCAATTTAAGCAAGATTGTTTACAAACATTTATCACAGATGTCTTTTCTATTTTTTTTAATACAGTAATTACATGAGATACTTTACGCAACGTTAAAAGCGAACGTAGGTATATATTTAATATAAGTATAAAATGTATCAACCATATTTGCATAGCGTACTCTTTTAAATAATTAAAGTAGCAAATAAAAGTATGAAATAATTAAAGGTACTAACATACATATGTGGAATATTTCTACAGTAAGATTTTGTGATATTAAATTATATAGGTTAAAAATAATTTGTTGTTCCTCAAAGTATATTTTATTCCGTTTAATTAGCTTGTTTTTTTTTGTTTTTTTTTCAAAAATGGAATATTTTAAATGTTAGATAGTAATTAAAGATTTTATTAAAATTTGTTATTCAGGTCAATACACTTGCATTATTAGTTTACATTTAGAGATTTATTAATTTATTCTTAAATTCAATAGCGGCTGATTACTACATACTGAAATTGTAACATAAAGTAATATGAAATTAATCTAGAGTGTACAAGCGTGGTATTAATAATTCTTATTTGTTTTAGAAACTTTAATGTCAATTTTGTTAGCATGCATTATAAAAAGATCCAACGTTGATGTTAATAGCTTATTCATATGAGAGTTAGTCCAATGCTATGACAGATGAAAGAAGTTATAATTTTCTAAGGAACTTCGTGTGATATGATCTGTATACATTGATCGGGAACAAAAGTATGCGAACGACACTGACATAGCAATAAAATTCGATTTATCCAGAAATGTTGCTTCGTTTTTGCAATTCCAATGGTATAGCTGCAATTCTAAATACGTGTAGGAACCCCCTCAGGCAATTTCAAGTTTTGCTCATATAACAGTTTCTTATTTAGTCTGAAATTAAAACAGACTGATGGAACAAAAGTAAGCGAACGATAATTTATGCCTCTTTTTCGCCAGACTACAAAACAAGATCGATAGGTCAGTAGCTTAAATAAAATAAAATATAACAGAAGAATGGTTGATGCGCACATGGACAATATACATAAGCGTACAAAGTGGGATATACAAAATTATGTAACCTTTCAGCTTACAAAAAATAAAGCCAACATGAAAAGGATTTTTTTAAAGCAGAGCAACTGGCAGGTTCTTACTAGAAATCAATATTTATATAAATATTACTAAATATGTAAGTAGTTAGTTACGTTACGAAATCAAGATTTAAATTCGAAAAATAAATAATAATGGGTATGTTTTTAATCCAGGGACCGAGCCAGTTATGACTTTTTACGAAAAAAGCTTACTTTACTAGTTATTTCTGACCGATAATAGTTTGAAGCTAAAAAAACTAATCTGGAAGGCTTATTATTTTTTCTGGCTAAAATAAAGTCAGCTTGGCTAGAAAAAAATAAAAAACCGGGCTCGCTTTTTATATTAAAAATATCGAGCCGTTGCGCTTGCTTTTCTAGCTTCAAAAACACTATTACCGGCCAGGAATAACAAGTAAATTAAGCTTTTTATCGTAAAAATTCATAACTGGTTCGGTCCCTGAAAATAAGAAGACAGCTTGGCTTTTTATACTTTCGGCTTCAAAACCTGTTACTTCCAGCTAGAAAAAATAATAAGCCTTTCCAGCTTAGTTTTTTTTAGCTTTTTAAAAAAAGCAATGTTTTGAAAATCTTCACAGGAATCAAAACGGGTTTCACGAGACATCTTGTGGTATATTCCACTAAATTCCACGATCATAACTTATCCCAGCTTTTTTTGTTTAAAATTTTCAAAATACCAGTTATTTTCGTTCCCTGCTTTTATCTCAATTTGGGATACCTGGTGTTCACGATATCTTTCATTAATTTTTCGTGAACGCAAAATGAGAGGAATTTTGCTTACTGTACTGCTTCGCCTCTAGCATGAAATACACCGAAGCCTTTAGTTCCTGAGCGGCTCTTGTTTTGAGAAGGAATTTCCATCAATATTTTTAATTTTCGTGCACCTTTTCTATTTCCTTGTGTTTTACCACAACCTTCTATATATTATATATTAATAGATAGAAGGTTGTGATTTTACGCTTGCATTAAACATTCAACACCAGAAACAGGGATCACTAACCCAACCAAAATTTCATTATGTTTGCTGTGCTTCTCGCCATTCTTGTTTGCTATATTATAATAATGTCAGATTTTTGACAATTCGTGCTTAGTGGGATCACAGAATATATTCATGCTTTAGGGAAAAAGCCACTAGACAAAGACATTACATGAATGGCAAGGAGACGCTTCATTAAAAAGAGCGGGTGAGGCTGTGTATGCTGTGTGTGTGTGTCGCAAGCATTGAATAAATAACTAATAAGGAAACGGCATATCGGAAAAACAAGCCGCTCTGCTAGATGAAATCCATAGGGTATTCTAAGGGCCATATTCACCAAGCAAAATTAAAAAAAAATTCAATTAAAGCTATTCACCAACCATACTTACCGAGTCGATTTAATGAAAATTTAATTTTAATTTAATTTTAAGTGAGGCCTTACCCTCTCTTAAATAAATTTAATTTCGATATCAGCTAATTGAAGTGTCATGCAGTCAAATGTCATATTTTTAATAGCGCAGTTAAAAGTTTGAAGAAACAATTGCTTAATATGGGCTATTTTTAATTAAAACGAATTGTACATATATTATAAAATATTTTTAATAATACATAAAAACTTCTCTATTTAAATAATACATAAAATCTTCTTTTAATTTTTTAAATAATATTTAAATTACATGAACTCTCACGAGAAGTGTCACTTGCCAAATTCGGAAATCTTGCAGCTGATAGTCCGAAATGTCCGAAATTATTTATTTTATTAAGGTTGGTGAATAGCAACAAAAATTTAATTGCGGTCCCTCAATAAAAATTAAATTAAAATTAAATTTGTATTAAATGGCTTGGTGAATACGGCCCTAAGTGTGTCATTCCGTTTTTAACGCACAGAAATGATGGTAGTAGAGCAATATGGATTGGACACCCACGCATAATATTAAAAGTTATTTTGATTTTTGCATGTCCGTGCGCACGATAAGTCGAGAACGCGTTCACTTAAAAAGCTGAAATTGTGTACACGGACTTATAAAGAAAAAAGTAATTATATTCGAAAATGAGACAAATCGGGCAACTCCTTCGTGGGGTTGCCATACAAAACTTTCGTTTTCCACTATGTATATATTTGGACACTGCCTGAACGCGTCGACATAAAGAGCTGAAATTTGGTACATGGTGTTTTTATAGTAATAAAATAACATAAAATTTCAATAATGGACTAAATTGGGCAGCCCCTTCTTGATGTTGCCATATAAAAATTTAGGTTTTTTACATATACTGTGAAAACGATCAGTCCTAGATATTTTTATTGTACTAAAAACTTCTTCAGAATACAAAATCCTATAAAATTGGTTATAACCATTTTTATTGTCCGACGAACCGTTCTAGAAATATATGCGAAACACCACTTCAAAAATCAAACTTGCATAGATCGGTGACCATACGAAATTTTATACGGGCATTCATTTAGTAGGGTATCATAAGAATTAGTCTTAGACCAATTCTAGCTTTTTTTTTTGTTTATGATCCAAATTGCTATGTAAAATAAACAAATTTTTAGCGCCCCTTTATTTTCAGACAATATTTCTTCTTCTTCTTCTTCATCTCTTGGTTTCAGAGTTGGAACTGTGGGCTCCACTGAGTGGTAGCTGGAGTTCCTTCTCTCCTGGCTCGACCTTACGAGTTATAACGACAAATAGTATGTCAAATATTGGTGAGGATGATAATTAACTTGGTTTATTGGTGCATACTGTGTCGACTAGAGTTGGCGTTGCCTTTAATAATTTAATGCACTTGTCACAATGAAATGTCAGAAATCAACCAGAATTGTCAAATAATGCACAGCCCTCTTGCCATTTCCTCCCCCCGACCGCAGGGTCTAATTGTCATTGAATTGCTTAAACACGTATACTGTATTCGCACAATATCCCGCTTCCTTATTAGTTATTAGCTCCCCGCTTCACCGCTCATATCCCTGTCCCAGTATTCGGTTCTTATATCAGTTGGTATAACACTATCGGCGTAAAGGCTTGTAGCACTTCATGAAGAACTAAAATATCAGACACTTCGTGTAAAAAGTCATTAAGCGCAAACTATTACACTATCTGCCTACATTTCATGACGTCGGCTTTTCTTAAGTGCTAAGTTACGTCAAGTGTCTACGACATATACATATCATTGTTATAAAAAAGTTTCAGTTCCCTAAAACAGTGTCCGAATATACATATTTGTAGTGAAAAAAGAAATTGTTCTCAACCAAAGTCCAAATATGAGAAAAACGGTATTTCTGATTTTTGTTTGGCAACCTTAGAAGTAAATGTCGGATTTCATCCATTTTCGATCTTGTATCTACAATTTTTATTAATTAAACTTTTACAAAAGAAAATATGACAATAACTTCGAGTCTTTCAAAAGATTTTGAATCTACATATCATTAACTTCAAGTTAATGAAGTATCTAGATAGGATCCAATCAGCTTATCAACGATCGCCAATATGCAGACTTCTTGACTTTCTTACGGAACGTTAGAGCCATGAATGTTACGCTTTGGTGAGTCCAAAATTGTTATTCTGTTGTTTCAGACACTTCAAAGGCCTTTGATAAAATTTGGCACCTTGCCCTTTTAGCCAAATTTCCAGCACTTGGAATTTTCCGTCCCTCTCTCCTCTTAAAAGCCGCCAGTGTGCAAAATGTTAGCTCTTTAAGTACACGCGTTCTCGAGTTCTTGTGAGGACGGGTAGACAGACAGACGGACATGAAGTATGTATTTTGAGAAAAACAAAAATTAAACTGTTGTACTTTAAAATCAATATGATATTCCTCTATGGCTGCGAAACTTTGAAGGTTATTCATCCGTATCATATAGTGTAAATAGAGGGCAATGCGCCAAACAATGAAGAGCTCTTTCAAAGGGTTTCTAAATTTTCGCAATTACTCTCAACTGTCGCTTTCATATACATTAGAAAGTTCCTTGTGTGATATGAATATATTTAATTTACATCTTACACACAAAATTAATACAACTCTACCATTTTAAACACCGCATGAAAAATATCTCCTTAGCTCATCATTAATCTCATAATTTTCGGGCTAATGAATGTTAACAAAAATCATTAAGGCTTACGGTTTCTTTCTAAATGACTTCAAGAAATCATGGTGTAACAAATAACAGTGAATACTGATGTTCAGCTAAATAAGGAAATCAGTAAACGGAACATTATCTGTAAATATTAATTGTGGGAGTCATAAAAGTCTCAACAGAATAAGGAAATGTCTAATTAAAAGCAAAATGCTTTATCTAGAGGAGAATTCAATTACTGATTTAAAAAACCGTTGTTCTACCATTTGTCACAACTTTAACGTTCAAAAGGTCGTGAAAATTCAATGACATCGATATTACCAGACACAAAATAAGAATGAGTTACCTGTAGGCCTTCATGACTCATAACGGGGATATTGACAGAACAAAGAATAGCAAAATCGTTAACTCAAGAGCATGACAAGCTCTGTGTAAGCACTATCTCATATATAAAATTTGACGTACCAGGAGGGGTATTAAAAAAATATTAATGATAAAAAGATGAAGATGACAATCACCAAACAAAGGTAAACATGATCTTTCAATCATTTTGTTCAATTTTTGGCAAAAAAAACTATAGACGTAAACTTACACACAATAAAGAAAGACGGATTGAAGTAGTTTAATTTTTTTTTTTATTGCGTAAAATTCTTGAGAGACCAAACAGCATCGTGGAAATAATTCTTTAATCGCCCACGTGATTTCCATGTAATGAAACGGTTTTGTGAAATAAAAAGAGAATAATTACAAGCAACTCCAACGTGTTAAGTGAGCACAGACATGTTAAGCTATTTGAGAAGAAAGAATTTTTTAAATGATGTGTGACTTTAATTGGGCGGGAACGAAAAGAGAACTTGTCGGAGTTTTAAAAATTTGCGAATGGTAAATTTGTCCAAACGAAAGCAAATAGAATTATTCTAGTGATGGTATAAATCAAGTAAAAAATATATAAATAAATAATATAATGGGATGAGACACTTGAATGGATAAGTTTTTTTTTAATAGTTAAAAAAATCATTAAAATACATATAACCAGCTCTTAATCTCATAACAAATTACTTATGCCCATAATTATGTTACAGAAATTTTTAAAAGTCAGAACATTATGGAAAGAACATCAACATTTTAATTATTACAGTTGCTTCGCTATCTCACAGCCTAATCAATAAATTATCTAGTTTTAGGTAATAATCACTAACACCTATAATGGCATACATAAATGTTTGTATTTAATAAACAACGCAATAGTGTAGAAAAAGGCGTTGCAATAGCCACTTAAAGTAATTTTGCAGTTTTCACCTGAAGTTGCAAAGGAAAAATCAAAGTACTGATGAAATTACAAACAAGTGTAGAGATAGGAAATGCGGTACAAGACCAAATTAAACGGACAATTACACGGGCATTCATCTAGGGTATCATAAGAATTGATCTTATTGTTAGACCGATTCTAGCTTTTTTACTTTATCACTATATATTTGGACACTGTCTGAGAACGCGTCAACGTAGAGAGCTGAAATTATGTACACCGCGTTTTAATAAAAATAGTGTGAATAGTTTGAAATATTAAACTTGCATACAGAGGAGACCATACATTCATCTAGGATATCATAATAAGTAGAATAGGTGCTTAATATTGCTTTTTAAGCACTGTGTTGTTGTTGCATTTTTCTTTATTTTATTTTATTAGCAAGAATTTATTTTTGTAAGTGGTTGGTAGACACAAAACAATTTTTGCGAATTAACGTTTATCTTCAAGATTCGCTTATCTTCTTGGTTTTCTTATTTGTTTCTTATTGCGTTTTATAATGTAAACGTCCTTTTAGGGAAACTGGTCACTTTAAAATTGGTTAACGTTTTGAAAGCGATACCACTTGGACGCATTATTTTTGTTACAAAGTAAGTTAGTCTCACCAAAGCTCACCTCCAGGAGCTACCATTGTATTGTCATACAAAAATTGAGCTTTTTACGTATACTAATAAGGAAATTACACAACAGGGACAAAAAGGCGAAAAAGGAACTTGCTGCGATGAGTCACAAAATATGATTGGTAGATACATTACAGAGAAGTGATTCAAAAGGCAAGTTGGTAGCGGATAACAACAGTAATCATAAGTTTTTAGAAAAAACATTCATGTTATCTTATGTAGCGATTTCTATAAAAATCAGAGAAAAAGTTAATAATTGGTCTAAGACCAATAATATTATACCTTAGATGAAAATGAAAGTTTAATAAAGTGAAAACCTAAAGTTTTGCATGGCAACACCAAGAAAGGGGTGGCCAATTTAGTTCAGTTTTAAATTTTATTTACCATTTTTATGCAAACGCTTTGTACAAAATTTCAGCTCTCTAAGTCGACGCCTTCTTATGCAGAGCACAAATATAAAGTGAAAAACGAAATATTTGTATGACAACCCTACGGAGGGGCTGCCCGATTGGCCCCATTTTCGAGCTTAAAATTAATTTTTTTCTAAAAAATCCCGTGCGCAAAATTTCAGCTTTCTATGTAAACGCGTTCTCGAGTTATCGAGAGGACAGACGAACGGACAGATGGACATGCAAAAATCAAAATAACTTTAAATATTATGCGTGGGTGTCCAGTCCAACTCACTTTGCTCTAGTAGCATTATGTCTGTGTGTCAAACGGAATGACAAAATTAGTATATCCTGTGAGCTAACCTTCACGCTTCAGCACGAAGAGGGAGGATTTTGCTCCGCGGTAGTTCCTTCTATGATTACCGAGTTGTTCAGTTAAGTTACAGGTTTTTATATAAACAATAACTGTGTATCAGAAATTTCACAATTTTAAAATGGCCGAAACAATACCTCCCCCCCCCCCCCCCCCCGTTTTTTATTATCCATAAAAAGTGAAGCGTAACGCCTAGGCTATGATTTCAGCTAGGGTATAAAAATGAAGGACTCTGATTTGTCCCATTTCCGAACTTAAAAATACATTTTTTTTAACTCTCTAAGTAAACGTGTTTTAGAGTTATCGTGAGGATGTACGAACAGACAGGCGGGCATTCCAAAAACACAAAAAAAAAACTTTAATATTATGCGTCGGTGTCATAACCATTTTGTTCTACCACAACGAGGTAATATTACAACTAAAGGAGATGAAGTCATATGTACGGTCTGTGTACATGAGCGTAGCCAAAATGCCCGCCGCATTGTGTATTTTGATCTTGTTTTTTTTATTTCATTCATCCATTTTTGGACTTCGCTGTCAAATTCATACTTACTTCGTTACACATTTGGCTTGTTTTGGGCTTGGCCCATTGACGCAGGAAAACCCGTGAAATAACCGAAGGGACACGAAGAAAATATTACTCAAAAACTTTTTACCACTGATTTTTTTTTTTCTTAATTACCTTTTTTATGTTCATGTTTGCAAATTCAGTAAATACTTTTGAGTATATGAAAATAACAGCGATTAAAATTGTGCACAGGTTGTAGAATTGTGTACAAATCTTACGGCGCTTATGTACAAACAATATTCAGTGGCTATGTGTTAAAAATGGCTATATGATATTACCTCGTTGCGCTACATTGTTGCATTGTTTCTATGCGTTACAAACGGAATGACAAACTTAGTATTGGTATAGGTAGAAAAGATGTCACCTTTGGGTTTGGTAGTGGTGTGGTGGAAGAAAAGAACACGAAAATGACAGATTCGGTGCTGACCGTGCTCACACTGAGTCGCAGGAAAGAACTTACTATGAGTGTAATAAATCATTTTAATCTGAAGGTTTTTTGTTTCTTAAATTCAATATGAAAAATTGGCTTTATGACAGGCTTTTAAAGAGAGAAAACTGAGTGAAAATTCGGAAATTGCGTATTTTTTCAGCTTCAACTTACGAGTATCAGTTGTATTGGACCGGTCCAAGCATTATCTATCTATCTAATAAATTTTAAACCATAATTGGGTGTATCACTCGGGTGAATTATGAAAAATCTTTGCTTGACCTGTCAACTATTCATAGAACATCCTGTATGTATCAGTGGTTTTGCATTATCCATTTAATCTTTCATGTTAGATTGAGAAGTTCAGTAATGGTTACTAAGATTACTATAATGGAGTAATTTATATTTGTAAGAAACAATTAACAATAATTTCCCGAATAATTACATCTACGTAATCAATGAGTTAACCAGTTCAATATAGATTAAGTACAGATTGGGTTATGTATGGGTACGCTCTGCTACTGGGATATATATATGTACCAATATGGAAAACCAACAAAAATTTTCATGAACCATTGAGACTCATCTTCTGCAAAAAGTATACTGAATCATCCTGCGCTCTGGACACTTTTGCTGAAGAGGGTGAGCGGATCCCATGTCATGTATCTCATATCACAGAATATACAGATGGATAATAGAAACAAAAGCTCAATCCCGAATCTACTTGCTTTAAGTTCATAACAGCCAGCAAGAACTAAGTCGCTTCCCTGCCACCTGACAACATAAGTGAAAATCTTTACAATATTTACTTTACGGCTGGCTGTTGTAACTGGTTGTGTAAAATGATTTTGAAATGATCTTATTCACTGCAGCATGCTCTTTACGTTGCTTTTATCCTTTTCGGTAGCAATTTGCATTGATTGTATTCATAAATAAGGTAAAAGCTGATTCAAATAGAGGTGACTTCTCATATAGCACCTTATTTTTAAAGTGCTGCATACAATGTTTCCCTTCTCCTCTACGATCATTTATTTAGGAGTAATCAGCTCTCCTCGAGTAATAGCTTGGTATACCGGAATAGGCCTTTATATAATATAATCTCTTAAACAAAAATGTTTAATAGATTTTAGTACAGTATTTATACTCCACAAGTAAATGTGAGCAATTTAGTGTTCAAATGTGTATGCTGCATGTAAGAATTTATTTCGATATTCGCAGAGATATTCATGATTTGTCGTATTTTATATCCACAGTAGCTAGGTATCAAGATAAAAATCTGTACTTACGAGGAAGCATTTGAAGCTCTAGAGCTGGTATCAGAATCATGACGCCTTCGTTTAGCGTCATTACGTTTACCACGAGATCTGAAAATTATTTAAATGCACTTGAATATGTCTGTATTAGACGTATTTATTCATGTATACATTAAAATAATAAAAATATATATGTACATATACAAAATATATAATTTACTTACGGAGTTGAAACAGATGATTGAGATATCTCTTCCGACTCAACACGTCGTCTTTTTTCCCGATGTCCTGTAGATGTTCTTGAATAATGCCGTCTTCTTGTACGGGGCATCTTAAAGGAATAAAGAATATTTGTTAATATTTATAAATCTCCAAGTAAATTGTTTTCTTTTCAATTAATTTTCACATACAATATAATGCGTAGACGAAATGAATTATTTAGACTAGAGCAATGAAGCATTCAAATTACACCCATTGTGTTGGAGTACTAACAATACTAGCAAAGAAATCACATGTCATTTTTGACTGAGTCATATACAGGATGTCCCGCATGTGGTCTGGCAGACGAAGGCTATGGGTAGGTCATGTTTAGACAAGCAAAAAACTGTATGGGTGGAGTGAGAGAAATCCTCATAGTTTCCAAGATTAACGAGTCTTAAAGATATTTGGGTACAGTGAAAAATACTTTTCACGAGACATAATCAGTGTTGAGCAAAATGTAATCTGATTAACGATTAATAATTAACCATGTAATCAGTAATCAGATTACTTTGTAGCAGATTACTAATGTAATCTATTTCCATAATTACATAATGTAATCGATTAACGTGTAGTGTGATTACATATTAATTTGATTACGCATTAACCGATTACATGTTAATTTCACTACATAATAATATAGTTGCAATGCAATGTGATTACATTGCTGAGGTATAAGCCTTCTAAATTTTATGAATTTCATTCTCGAATGAAATTTTTGCAGACTGGAACATTGTGTAAATATTGAAGGAAGGTTTTTACGTGCACATGACTTCGTGACCGTGTCATTAGTGATGGAAAAAAAATAATTATGTATAACTAACTAGTTACTACTAAGAAGAAAACTTACTAGCTACTAAAAACTTCTTTAGTAATTATTAGTTACCTTTGAATACTTTTTAGTTATTTAAAATAACATACGTTATTTATTATAGCCAAACAAAACTTCAAAATAATCTTAATCAAGTACCAACGATCTTATATTCCATTCTATTTTAATTTTGTAATTTGATTATTTATCAACAAGAAAACTGTTGCTAAATCTTCATGTATATACACAACAACAAAAACTTATCGCCGGTAGCCGGCATATGTGGTTACATGTTGGATCATAGATTAGTGAAGTACCTATCTTTTTTTAATATCTTTGCTTAAGTTTTGAAAATAATTGCAAAAAGTACTTACACTGACTGTTATTTTTTACAACTATTTTCAGAATTTAAGTAAAGATATTAAAAAATATAGGCGATCCAAATTCACTCCATGTCCTAAAATCCGTTATTGGGTAGGTTTATGTATACAGGGTATCCTAGACTAATACCACTATATCTTTCCAAATGATTCCTCATATCCAGACAAGTAAAAAATTGAGGGGGCAAAATGTCACCCTACTGAGTTACAGGGTGATTACTAAAATAAGCTCTTTTTTCATTAAACACCCTCCTATATCTTGAGAAATACAGAGTATATGATCTATTTTAAAAAGGCATTGTATGCAGAACTTTAAGGTCTTTCCTATGCATGTTAAACCACCAGTTATAATGCTTCAAATTCAAAATTTCGATTTTTAAATTTAATTTATTTTTTATTTTTCCGTTTTTTTTTAAATATCCCCAATAACATACATTTTTGTTACAAAATTTCGAAATTTAACCTATTACAGTTATCTTCTATCTGTGAGGTTAAGGGGTTATAGCTCATAGCCTATTCAGGTCATACCGAAATTAGACGATATTTTTAGGGTTCCGTACCCAAAGGGTAACAACGGGTACCCTATTACTAAAACTTCGCTGTCCGTCCGTCCGTCACCAGGTTGTATCTATGAACCGTAATAGGTAGACAGTTGAAATTTTCACAGACTTTGTATTTCTATTGGCGATATAACAATAAATAATAAAAATTAAATTAAATTAAAGGGGACCCCCATACAAGAAACGTGATTTATTCGGCGTTTTTCATTCTTATTAATATCTGTCTGTCACCGGGCTGTATCTCATTAACCGTAACTGTCTACCTGCAGTTGAAATTTTCGCTGTATTTCTATTGCCGCAATAACAACAAATAATAAAAATAAAATAAAATTAAAAGGGGCTCCCATACAAGAAACGTAATTTTTTCGGCGTTTTTTTCCTCATTTATTCTCATTCATTATTATTATCATAAGTACTTACGAATTTTTTTTTCAAATGACAGCATTATTATTATTTTTTCAAATGACTGCATTATTTTTTCACATGACGCTTACTCTCATTTGAAAAAATAAATAAAAAGTACATAGTGTTAAATTTTGTACGATGGTACGGAACCCTTCGTGCGCGAGCCCCTCTCGCACTTGGCCGGTTTTTTTTTAAATTACGTCTTTTCAGTTACTAAGGGAACAAATTATCTTGGACCTGAATAGGTTAAAAGCTAATAACTCCTTAACCCTCACAGATAGAACATAAGGTTATATTAGATAGGAGACTCTGGGCTTTCGAAATGTTGTAACCAAAACGTATATTAGTGGAGGTATTTTTAAAAAAATAACGGAAAAATAAAAACAAAAACAAAATTTAACAAGTAAAAAATTAGAATTGGTATAAAACCAATTCTTATTATAACCTAGATGAATGCCCGTATAAAATTTCGTATGATCACCGATATATTAAAGTTTAATTTCTGAAGTGGTTTTTGGCATATAAACGGTTCGTCGGACAGAAAAAGTAATTAGAACCAATTTTATAGGATTTCGTATTCCGAAGAACTTTTTAGTACAATAAAAATGTCTAGGACTGATCGTTTTCACAGTACATATATGTAAAAAACCTAAATTTTTATATGGAAACACCAAGAAGGGGCTGCCCGATTTAGTCCATTTTTGTGATTTTATTAGTTATTACTATAAAACCGCCATGTACCAAATTTCAACTCTGTATGTCGACGCGTTCTCAGGCAGTGTCCAAATATATAGTGGAAAACGAAATTTTTGTATGGCAACCCCACGAAGGAGTTGTCAAATTTGTCTCATTTTCGAACTTAATTTTACTTTTTTTTTAATGTCCGCGTGACAAATTTCAGCTTTCTAACTGAATGCGTTCTCTAGTTATCGAGCGCACAGACCGACGGACAGACGAACGGACATGCAAAAATCAAAATAACTTTTAATATTATGCGTTGGTGTCCAATCCATTTTGCTCTCCTAACATTATTTCGAGGAGTTACAAACGGAATGACAAAATTAGTATACCCTTTAGAGTTCATCTATGGTATAAAAGCCGAAATTTTGAATTTGAGTTTGAACTCTGGGGTCGGATCACTAACTCGGAGAATTGGGGTATTTGGGAGATGAGAATTTTAGTTTTCTCTGATTAAACGTCCCTAATTCTCCATTCCAAATTCACGAACATGTTTGGAGAATTAGGGAGAACGATGGAGAATTATGGAAAACGTGAGAGAAAAAAGAGAGATTTCAATTCCCACCGGTTAATTTGAAAATTCTTAAAGTGAAAACCCAATGAACGCGGCATGCGTCCCGTCGCTTTGACAGTTCTCCGCGGCAGACGCGTGTAGAATTTGAGGAAGGCTCAATGGACGCGTCGCGTTAGTACTCTTGAGATTTATTTATAAAAAGAAAAAGTGATAGAAAAGCTTGAGTTATTATTTAAAAGTGAAATAGTGGATATATCAGAGTTATTAGATGTGGCAGTTCTTCAATTTGCAGCTTACTAAGCATATAAACAGTTTAAAATCAATCAAAAGAACGGCCAAAGCGCCTGCCGCGCATTAAAAGTAGAACATAGCTCTACTTTCGCGTCGATTCCGGCAAGCGCGGCAGCCATTTGGCCAGCAAGAGCTTAAACACGTATATTCTATTGAACTGTCAAAGCGACGCGACACCTGCCGCGTGCACTGGGTTTTCGCCTTTAGGTTACCTAGGGTACCTACCTTCTCAAAATACAACAAAAATAGACAATACTCTCAGTTGGGAATTCTTCTTCTTACTTTTCCACTTGCAAAACATCAGAGAATTTTAACATGTGGAGTAGAGAATATGGTAATTCTCAAAACAAATTCGCCAACTTCCAGAATTCCAAGTGGAGAATTAACAGTCAAATCAACTCTCATCTCCTAAATTCCACAATTCTCCGTGTTATAGAATCCGGCCCTGGAGTGGAGAGGGCTATGGGGGTGGTTTAACATTCATAGTAAAGTCCTTTAAGTTCAGCATACAATGCCGTCAAAAATAGACAGTATATAAAGTAGGGTGTTTAAATAAAAAAAGAGCATATTTTACTAATTACCCTGTAGCTCGGAAAGTAACATTTTGCCCCCCTCCTACCATACAATTTTTTACTTGTCTGGATGAGTTGATGAATTATTTGGCAAAATATGGTGATATTAGTCTGGAATACCCTTTATATATGGACCTACCCATTAACGGATTTTTAGCTCTAAAATGAGATTCTGGGGATGTATGAGAAATTTCTTCTATACCACCACTTTTAGTTTCACCAGACCTACAACCTACACTGTCTCGTGAAAAGTATATTATAAGCGAAATAAATCGGAACGGTATATATATATACATATGTACATATGAACGGAGTTCTCTCAAAGAATTCTCGCACTGTTGTTATCAACGTAATCAATGTTTACGGTAATATCGGCATCCTACATCGATGTAAAATTGACTTTGTAGAGTAAAGTCTCGACCTCTGAACGAAGCACTTGTTGTTTTTATTGATCGCCCGGCTAAATTTTTCCTTACAATATCGAGTTCGTCTTTTTTTGGTGTCACATTGTACTCGTTGGACCTTTCCAATCTTATATAAAGTTTTTCCCTGCTTCAACAAAGTTAAAATTTCGGATTTTCACCTCGGGCTTTTTTATTTAGCTACTAATTTTATCAAAAAGCACTTATCAGCACGAATTTTTCATATTGGATTTAGAAGTCCAAAAGCTTCATTTTGAAATGACCTATCACACTCTCTACCCAAAATGTAAGCCGTTTTTTGAACTTTTTCTTAAGCATATTCAGCGAAAAAGTTCAATAAATGCGAGAAAGTAGGCAATTATCTTTTGGGAATGAGTTTTTTAAGTCATCATCATAGGGTGTAACGTTCAGAAGTTACAGGACGATCCACAAAGTCATACCCAAATATCTTTACGTCCCGTTATCTCGAAACAGTTAGGATATCCCTCCCCCCACCCATACAATTTTTTGTTTGTCTAAGCATGACCTACCCATAGCCTTTGGGTGCCAAATAACATACGGGATGCCCTGTATATCATTCACACAGTTATTATACACGTAGTCGTAATCGGGGAATCACAGAATATGCTAGTTACTGTCATTTAAAGAGTTATAATTTCTGTAATGAGCAACAATATTAAAATATTCGAAATATACAAAAATATTTTATCATCATCATGATCCCCGGGAGCTTCCAGAGTTGAAAAAAAGTATACCACTTAGACCCCACCGAATTAGTCAGTCTGACAAAACAAATCTCGTGAATTAACAGTAAACACATTATAATTTAGTCAAGTCACCTACCCAAAATTTGTCGTGACTTCGACATTTTGAACTTAATACGCAAGCTCAATTAGTGAATGCACAACGAAAAAGAAAAGTTAGAAGTCACAAAAGCATACATGAAAAAGCGTGTACAAACGAATCAAAATAAGAGCTGTTCAGTTCTTTTCCTAAAATAAAGAGGGTACACCTATTACAAATATGTATGTAAAAAAGACTCTGGAAATGTTATTCCATTTCATTAGTGCCGTGACAATTTTTTTATTTTGTCTAGCTAATAAGCGATGTGAATCAATGAAGTGTGTATTCGTCTTTTGTGGGACTAGAACGAGATTTTTATGAAACTAAGAATGTAGATATTCTTTGACATCGAAGAACCTGTTTGTTTTCAAAGCTTGCGGAAAATTCCAGCCTCAAATAAAAAACAAAACAAGACTTGAAACTGTGTTTGAAAAAACGCTATTACGCCTTTCATACACTATTCAAATTTAAATATCATTGTTAAAGACATCAACAATATACATTACACTCAAATTCAATTTTTCTTTACTTGAATGAAATGCATACTAATTATTCCCTTTGTTGGTCAAAGTTACAGAATAAAATAATTCTGAATTAAATTAGTTTTTACAAACATCGTGTGAAGAAAAATGATTCTTTTATTGAGAACTATTTTTATGTGGAAGTAACCAAAAACTAAGTAAAAGTTATAATTTATTGCTCTAAATCCAAATTTTGTTCGGCTAACATTCGTTTTTGTAGCGAAATCCCAAGATCCTATGAATTTAAGAATTAGATAACTTTAAATGTAGGCCGAATCCATCCGCAATCGATAGCTAAGGTGTAGGTCCTCAAAATAAAAGTGAAATTGTAATGTAATGTAATTTTGTATGCAAATTTGATTGTTAAAGTGCTCCTTCGCATCTATTTCTAGAACGGTTCGACGGACAGTAAAGATGATCATAATCAATTTCATAGGATTTTATATTCTGCAGAAATTTTCAGGACAATAAAAACCTCTAACACTGATCGTTTTCACAATACCTATACATGAAAAACCTCAATTTTTGTATGGCAACACCATGAACGGTTGTACTTTTGTAATTACTTTGTATTAACTATTTTACGAAAATACTGTCAACGCGGAAAAGATTTGTATGGCAACACCATGAAGAGGTTGCCCGATTTAGTCTATTTTTATACCCTAGATGAAATCTACATGTAAGGTATACTAAGTTTGTCATTCCGTTTGTAAAGCACAGAAATAAAGATGGTAGAGCAAAATGGATTGGACACCCACGCATAATAATAAAAGTTGTTTTGATTGTTGCATGTCCGTACACACGATAACTCGAAAGCACGTATACTAAGAGAGCTGAAATTTTGTACATGAGACAAATTTGGCAACTCCTTCGTAGGTTTGCCATACAAAAATTTTGTTTTCCACTATATATTTGGACACTGCCTACATACAGAGCTGAAATTTGGTACATGGTGTTTTTATAGTGATAACAAATAAAACTTCAAAAATCGACTAAATCAGGCAACCCCTTCTTGGTGTTGCCATATAAAAATTTAGGTTTTTACATATATGTATGTACTGTGAAAACGATCAGTTCTAGACATTTTTGTTGTACTAAAAACTTCATCAGAATGCGAAATCCTATAAAATTGGTGATAATCATTTTTTTTCCGTCCGACGATCCGTTCAGGAAATGAGAAAAACCACTTCAAAAATCAAACTTGCGTAGATCGGTGACCATATGAAATTTCATACGGGCATTCATTTAGGATATCATAAGAATTGGTCTTGACCAATTCTAGCTTTTTTACTTGTTGAAATTGTATTTACTATTTTTATGACAACGCCATGTACAAAATGTCAGCTCACATGGACATGCAAAAATCAAAATAACTTTTAATATGCATAGGTTGTTTTGTTGATACTTAAGGGAAATCCCTTCAATATGAGATCTCATTCATTGGAAATAGTCAGCCTTAGATGATTTTTTGAAAATACGCCACCCACCAAATATATGTATACCTAAAATGGAGGAAGGAATCAAACAGCAAAACAAAGAAGGATGGGTCGAATATTTCTGTATTCTTTATCATCCATGTAAATGTCTTTCTAATTGGAAGAAATCGGTGCAGAAGCCTATTCAGAAGATACGAATTAAAGCATAGATATATTGAATTCCTGATTTTCGTGAGAAGAAGTTATTGAATATGTAACTAAAGGAAGCGGCATATTGACTGAAAGCTAAGTCATTCGCGAAATTTTAAATTTATTGGTGAGCAATAATTACACAAAACACTAAAATTAAATAAAAATATACAACTCAAGCTTTCGAAGCAACACTATTTCAAATTTCTAATTTTTATTAATAATAATAAGCTTTAAGAAGTCGCTGAATTCCCGGAAGTCTTCTGTTGTGTTCCTTTTCTCATTCAGAATAAATTTTGTCAATCCCTTTCTCAGGCCAAACGATTATTTTCAATCTGTCGTCGCTTTTTTCGGACTCCGAATAGTTCTGAATGCACCTGAGTTTTTCCCGGATTCAAGCAGAACAATTTTAATTTGTATTCGATTGTTTACAATTTATCCGAGGTAGTAATAGTTGTTGCAGCACGAGGGACTCGCAGTTTGCTACACTTGTGCCTAGACGTGTCATCACAAAAATTTTGTTTTTTTGTAGTTTCTTATATGATTACGGAAGTTAGTTGTGTACGTGTTAATAAGACACAGTTTTGGATATATTCATATCACAAATTCACATCACGTAATGAGAATTTAATTTAAAGCATGCTGCAGTGTGTAACCCGTAGCACAGGAAGTGCACAGTGCGCAATAGTGTTCTTATATCCGTGTAATTTATCAGATTGATATTTTCTGAGAAAAACGACATCACGAATAACATAAAAATGATAGATGGAAAAGTATAATTTAGATTTTAAGTTTTAGAATATAATTAATTTGGTGGATAATAGTAGATGCATGTGATGCAAGTTACAGGGTGCTCTATAAAAACATACAGAATTATCTTGAAGTCCCACTATCTCGGAAACTGTTAGGATTCCCTTCCCCCCACAAATATAATTTTTTGCTCGTTGAAGCATGACCTAGCCGTAACCTTCGGATATTCCACCACTTACGGGACACTATGTATATGAAAAAACTTAAAATTTATATTCAAACCACTACACGGACTACCAGTAACATAAGAGATGTCACTAACTCTGGTGTGCAAACCTATAATATAGAACAAGAAAACATTTATGTTTGGTAAAAAGTATTGCTGACTTATACCCTTGTGTATAGAGCTAAAAAAAAATTTTTTTATATAGCAATTTCGATTATAAAAGATGTCCCCCTTCAGAATGTCAGGATTTCATTACTGCCATGTGCGAAACGAATCCAAACACAGCACACTAATACATTTCGCCGAGTGGCTTAGGTTTTCATCCGATATGACGTTTCCTTATTAGTTATTTATTCAATGGTCTGGCTATGCTCTTACGGCTGAACTACTTGCCCATACTTCAGTTGCAGAACTTTTGGCGACTGAGCGTGAGGAAAACTGTTCAAAATGGTACAAGTAAATCCATCTGACATTATAACAAGGAAGCATTTTCGCAATCACTATATAGTTCTAACACAAGGCTTATACAATGGACTTACGAGATGACATCAAAAATTTATGCGAGAAATTATCGCTTTTACTATTGCTTTAGAAACTGGTGAAATTAATTGAACTAAACAACAAAGGACAGAAAGTGGTTAATGATAAACTACATTTACACGGCAACAGTAGCTTTCGTAAGTAAATTTCGTAAGTAGTTTCATTTTGACGTTTCCATGCAAATCGTCTACTTACGAAAGTAACTTTGTCATGAAGTTTACTTACGAAAGCTACTTTCGCCGTGTAAATGTAGCTTACATCAATGAACAAAACTCATAATTTTTCTTTCCATTTTTAGGAAAAATTTCTCGGGAATAAGTAAAATTACCCCTTCGCGTCGCCATCTAGTCAGTTTTCAGTATAACAAGTCATTCCCAGCTTCATTTTGTTTTTAAACCTAAATAATTGTCTTGGATTGGTTGGTTGATAACATGGGAGTTACGACACATACGACTCCTTATGAGAAGAGGCGACATTACTGATTACTCCGAACTGGCCTATCTTATCCTTTATAATCAAGGGTATAACTGAGTTAAGTTATATTACCCCTGTAGCAATACGATAGTTATATACCGGCGAATGGAATAATCGAAGGATGACAACAACAATTTAGCACACTAAATAAACATAAAACAATTAAGTCGGTGGTATGCATCCATTCAGTTTAAAAAATTTTAATGAATTTAAATTTATTTAATAATTTTAAGATTCAGAGCTCAGTAGTGTATAAAAAGATGTATATACAATGTTTATTAAAAGATCTACTAATAAAATAAATTCAGACAATACATCGCGGTATAGGACTAAGCGGAGCCAGATGGCACAATATACGAGAAAAATCTCATTTATCGTAATCTTATATTAGCCTTAAAGTAGAATCTATCGTTTCTACAAAGTTCAGAAAATATCAGCAATAAGAACATGAAAAATTTTCGGACACCATTCAATAACTGGAAAATGGAACTCGAACTACCGGGATCATTGTAAAAGTCCAAAAGAGAGATCTTAAAATAAAATAAAATCAAGTGGAGAGGAATCTGATTATTGTTTACTAAGGGATAATAATGAGTTATGTTGGATAAAATAAAAACTGCAAGCGATCGATCAATCAGAAGGCAACAAGCTGGATCAAAACAAACAGGTTCCGCATTAATCAAATCAAAGCCTTGCATCCTTAGAATCACATATGGAAAGCGCCACATCCACGCAGAAATCCCCTAAATACAATAAATAATGTTAAAAAAAATTCGCTAAATCAACTACAACTTTCGAGTTCTTCACAATGGTGGACTGCCAGTCAGCTTCTAATGAAATTTGGGGCCTCGTGATGGATGATTATTTCGGCACTTATTTCTATTATAACCATCAACAATGCTTTTAGAGCAGATCTCGGAAGAAACGAGCGCTGCACCCAATGAAGACTAATTGATGGTGTCACTGACTTAGAATATGTTGATATCGGTTTGCTGGCTGAGCCCCACAATATTAGAATATCTAGCAACAGAAAGTAGTCAAATATATTTAACACTTAACCTAACGAACAAAATTGTAAAATTTAGACTACTCGAAACTAGGTATGTACATAACTAATGCGGAAGAAATGGAAACTTCTGTTACGTCAAAGGAATAATTGCCGAAGTTAGATGTAAATAGCAAGGAACACCTCTTGCAGGGAAATATTGAACCACTTAAAAGAGAACCATTGTAACTGATACCACATAGTGTGCAATTATGTGAAATATATACAACAAAGTATTCCCATTAAAATGTTGACACATTGCAGCTGATACCCTGTGACGTAATTCTGTGACTAATGTATATACATTTTTATAGGAAAAGCCTAGTACTAAGGTTCGCGCTAAGCTAAATTTTGTATGATATTGGCGAAAATTTATTCTGAATTTTAGCGAGAGCGGTACTAAGGTCAACGCGCTAAATTTCCCTTTGTGTTTTGAATGGCACTACCAATAAATCTCCAAAAAATTTAGCTTGAATCTATCCGCCCGGGCCGTTCTTTAGCGCGCTAAAAATATTTATTGTCAGAGCTCTGAGATTTGATAAATTTATTGACCGGATTTTTGTAGTTAACGTAGTTTTGTACGTCTTTACTGTAAGTACGGATAAATTGGATTTCTTCTCGTGGCCGTATTTTTAATATCATTGTTATTTTTTTTATTGTATACATTACAGATATATATTATTTTAATATTTTTAACTACCTGTTTTTAGAAATATTATGTATTTCGGCAAAAAAAATAGCAAAATCATTCTTCTTGTTTTTAATATATCTTTTCTCTGAGTCTCCGCTGTCATATTTTAGCTGCTAAAGAACGGCCCGATATTGGAGACCCGCTAAAATTTAGTTTAGCGTGGGTCTTAGTACTAGCAAAGCTAGCTTAATGACAAGTTAAGAAGCAGGCAAGAAAAGGAAGAAAGAAAGAAAAAAAAAATCAAACTATCTTTAAAACTTTTATGAATAAAGATACAAAAATGTGAAAGCGCAAGTTGCATACAACGAAAAAATAGCAAATGTTTCATTTTCGTAAATAAATGAGAAGGGGCGGAGTTTTTACGATTTACTCTCATAAAATGATCCCGCGCTTTTGGGAAAACCGGTTTTCATGAAATATTGATAATGTTTGGTCACATGTTGCTGTAATCCTATCATATTTGAACAGCACATGCTTCTGTTTACATTCGTTTTGGTATGAAGAGATTAAGTGGGAGAAACTCATGCTGGATTCTGATATTTTCGGCAAAAATGAAAATTTTATTTGACAAAAATCTTACAACTTCGCCAAAGCGATTTTTTTTTAAATGGGAGGTAGTGTGACCTGATGTACATTATTATGAATAGTTTGAAAGGATTTTGAGGGATTTAATAAGATTTTATCGTTCGGGTAATCCTACGTTCTCTCGATTTTTGTTTTTAACTCGTTGCCTCAGTTGCACTACGAAAGTGCATAGCAAAGTTCTTTTCCCCCATTAATGCAAAAGACGAAAGTATATGAAATTACTTGTTTCATTCTAAAAAAAACACCAAATTTCCAATTTTGCTCTACTGCTTCTTAACTTGTCATTAAGTAACTTTGGTATAATTTTGGCTAAAGACAGAGGAGAGTATTGTGTTCTCTGTACCGTGCTTTCCTATACATTTTCACGAAAATTCGTCAGTAATGGCGGAACGTGGTTTGTAATGGGAATACCTTGGCAAGGACAACAGAGGAAAGGATCGAATTGTATCGAACAAAGCACACAAATTTGCCCTTGATCCTATTATAAGTTTGAGTGAAATTAGCAGTAATTGGCTTTTAGTGTTGATCGACATTACTTTTTATAATGTTTCTTTACAATTGTGATCTACATATTTACCCTAAACCATTCCGATTGCGGCATAAGACCAGATTGCGAAACGGCACCGAATTTCTTTAAACTTTGCACACTAGTTCCTTTTTACTCACAAATCACAAATATGAAAATAAAATCCCGCGGAAAGTTATAGTTTCAGAGATAATCGACTTTAAAATTCCCGAAAT
This sequence comes from Dioctria linearis, assembly GCA_963930735.1. NCBI lineage: Eukaryota > Metazoa > Arthropoda > Insecta > Diptera > Asilidae > Dioctria > Dioctria linearis. The sequence goes on along the minus strand of OZ005741.1, from coordinate 199,710,324 downwards.
TTGTACTGCAAGTCACAACTAATTTACTCTTCTTCTTCTTTTAGGTAGCAGCATGAAGGCAATTCAACTTATTATAGTGCGTGTACACATACTCGCGGAGCGCGCATGTGTGTGCTCCGGCCCGCCTGCATGTGTGTGTGTCTTTAATAAATGTTTTTCTATTCTATTATAACTAAATGCTGCTACTACACATCAATTGAATATTTGTAATGTATAAAAAAACGCAATGCTGGTAGAATGCTCGGAAGGTATGTATCGCCTTCCTGTTACTATAATAAGTTGAATTGCCTTCTTGCTACTACCTAACAGAAGAAGAAGAGTAAATTAGTTGTGAATTGCAATATAAATTTCGGGAATTTTAAAGTCGATTATCTCTGAAACTATAACTTTCCGCGGAATGTTGTTTTCATATATGTGATTTGTGAGTAAAAAGGAACTAGTGTGCAAAGTTTAAAGAAATTCGGTGCTGTTACAAAATCTTGACCAGTTCCCAGATTGCTTCCATTATGCTCAAAGATTGGTTCTCCGAACGACTTTCGCATTAAAAATAGTAGAAATAGTTCAACTTCAAAGCAAACGTCTTTACGTTTCAACAGGTAAATAATCCCATTTCCTTCCTTAGTTTTGAATACAATTGTTCGTTACCAATATTTCTTTTAATGCGTGTTCTCTCGACTTTATGGTTTGTTATATATAAGGTTGTCATAGAATGGTAAATGTGTTCACGAATTTCTGGGATTTCTTTGAGTAAAAATGTTAGCGAGGATGTCATCAAGTCAACATAAATATTTTGGAAAGCTCATTTTATTGGGGAACATGTAGTATAAAGTAGATAGTTTTATTAAATTGAACGAAAAATTTCCGAAAACTCAAATTGGTTCGCTAACATACCCCACCAAAACCAAGCAAAATGTAATATAATGATCACAATCGTTTTTTGAAGCTACTCATACAAAATTACTACAAGAGGAAGAAGCTGGGAACCTCTGTTAGGCATTGATTTATGATTTAATTTAGAAATTCTTGGTTGCTTCAAATTATTTTGAGTTTACACAACATAGTCTATGGTATGATGAAAATAGTAACATACTGTCAAAACGAAAATATTTCGTCTGTTGTGAAACTTATTACTCGTATCTCAGCGTACAGCCTTTTATCCTATAAAAAAAAACATTTTTTTAAAACGCAATCAGGACAAAGTAATCGTTTGGTGGTAAAAGAAGATCCAAAATAAAATTTAAGCTCTGATGACAGCTACGAATGAGACCATAGACGACGAATAGAACAGCCATTTGCAACTGTGAAACAAACCAAAACAATCCACTGGAACTGTTACAAATATCACCGTTTACCAAATTTACTAATTACATTTATAATATAAAACAAAGAAATATAAAAATTTACCTCTATAGCTGAATATGGTTGATAAAATAAATTCAATAAACTGTTTAAAATGTCAGAAACACGCTTCCAAGTCTTCAAGGCTGGCTCTTGCACACGAATGAACATCGATCTGTCTTGCTTCAATTGGTGTCACACAAACTTGTTCTCACCTCTACGCTACACCTCAGGCATTGGAAAGTCGCGTCTTTGGAATTTTCTTTCAAATTCCTAATAAAAAAAAATTGTTTTCTATATTAATAAGCACTCTAATAATTAACGAATTTTATTACAGGGTTCTTTAAATGCCAAAACACGAACGAAATCTTTTTATTCTTTACTTCACCAAACAAAACAACGATAAATAAACGTCTTCACACTTCCTAACAACCTGTAGTAAACGAAATTGGTCGCCGTTCGGTTCTGATTTGCGTTGCGTTGCGGTTGGTGTATGTGATATGTCGAAACGTGGAAACTGCATGGAACATTATAAGGGCCTGCACACACGAGAACTTTTTAAGGAACGTAGCAATTTCCTTCCTTTGTGTTGAGACGTGCCAATACAATAATGTTGCTCCGCGTAGTTTCTTGTAATATATAATTACCAGAATTATTTGTGTGCGTGTTCAATTAACTCACAGATTTTGATATAAACAATAACTGTACCACAAATTCACAGCACGTAATGATAATTAAATTATTATATTATCACCTCAAATCACATTCATTAGTGTTGTATATTTAAGGTGTCGAAATATGTAAACTATTGTACAACATACATTAATTACTTTATTATGACATTAACTCGCAAGACAAATATAAATGTAAGAAACTATAAGCTAACTTTACCCGGGGATTACACGAGTAAGTAGAACTGACTCTGACAGCGATTGACACTTACACAGGCTCGTGTAAACCCCTACTGACTACTCTTTTTTACTGACCAGTCTGTACTGACAAGATTTCTGACGAGTCAGTACGGACTAGTCAATAAACTGTCAAACGTACAATTAAGATGGCGGAAATTGAAAATAAAAGGTAGATGCTAGTGGATATTTGTGTTTATATTCCTAATCTTTTCTCTTTTGAGTGGGAAATGACTGAAAAATGTTTAACATACATTTTATTGCTTATTTTGTAGAGAATAAAGACGGATTAATGAAGAAATTGTTTGATATGCTTATAGAAGAGGAATGTCTGCACCGGTTGACGACATTTTATTATGAACAGACTGGTCAATTGATAGAACGCAAATCGTTTTTTGTCAGTAAATTTGACAGACGAAGTCAGGACTGTCCGTAAGTTCTATTGACTCGTGTAATCGTTGCGTTAGCGGCGTGCGTAGTCTATCATCTGTCTCAAGTGTCCGAATGACTTCTAATACTGGCAGCATTGCCAATATTTCCCCCTGCAGAAGACCTGTATCCTAGTCCTGCAGAAAAGCAGGAACTCGTTTATGAAGAACTGCACGCGGCGACGCCAATCTTGCCAATCGCGGTTGCAGATCAGATGATCCTTGTTGTGTTTAATTCATATGAGATGACTGAGATTGTGGTGAATTTTGATCGTTATTTAAATCAAATGTATCGAATAGAATGCCGAATGGAAGCTGTCTAATTTGCTCTTGTGGTTGAGCTTTTGTCAGTGTATCAAGTTTCAGCTTATTAGCGTGAGCTGTCAACAATCGATTAGTCGTGTATACTCGAACTTTACACAAACTTTGCCAAGTTAACTTAGTAATTCTCCACTGTGCCAAGTCCCCTTTTCTCCTTTGTGAAATTTGATAAACACGCGATTTCCAGACTCAAAATGTCTTGGCTTAGCACCTTGTCTCCGATTGAATTGATCTTCTTGCTGTGTATTGAGATGGTACACATGGTGAATTGGAGAACGCAGAAGATCCATTTGATTTCGCATCTTCTACCCAATAAAACTTCTGAAGGAGATTTCCGTTAGGAGCATTTCGGTTTGGTGTGTATTGAGATGGTACACATGGTGAATTGGAGAACGCAGAAGATCCATTTGATTTCGCATCTTCTACCCAATTAAACCTCTGAAGGAGATTTTCGTTAGGAGCATTTCGGTTTGGTGTAATACGATGCCTTTGAAGGAACGTTTGTAAATTATCTGAATTTGTTCCTTCCCCTTCTAATTTCCGTAAAGCTCTCTTGAATGTGTCGACGAAACGCCCCGCTTGACCATTTGACTGCGGACTGTATGGGGCATATCTAGAATGCTGAATATAGTTTTGAGCACACAAGTTTTGAAATAAATCGCTTGTAAATTGTGTCCCATTATCTGACATAATTGTCTTTGGAATACCAGATCTTGCAAAAATTTCTTGAAGTTTTGCAATATGTTGCACTTGATGTTGTGGTTGACATTTCCAATATTTCTGGCCATTTTGACAATGCATTCACAATTACCAAAAACATGGTTCCATTGAAAGGACCAGCAAAATCGATACGAATACGTTGCCATGCGAAATTAAGGGTTGACCAGGATGAAATCTCAGTTTTAATTGGAAGCTTTCCCGCTGAAATGCAATTATTACAGTTGCAAACAAATTCTTCAGTTTGTCTATTCTATGTAGGCCAATAGACACAGCTTTTTGCAATGGATTTCATACAATCCATGCCGGGATGTCGTTATGGTCATAGCGTACTGCATGTAGCAGTATGCTACACTGAGACTAGATGCATCATGTATACCCGGCCTGTCGTATGAACGGAGAGCGATACGCACCGAGACCCTAAACACAGAGAAGAAGATTAAGGGTAAAAAAAGGTGACTGCTTTAATGAGGGAACTAAAGGAGGCGACATGTGATGAAAGAAGCGTAGCAACTGTCGTTCTTCTTCTTGTTATGTCGAGGTGCCAGAGGCGGCGTTAAAAATTGTTGATGCCTTAAATATCACAACAAATTAATGGCGCGAAAATTCAAACACATTTCTTAGAAGCTCCGCACCACCCACTGACATGTATATAAATGGACTGACTGATCTCCTGCTTCATATGACTATCAGAACCAGCTTAACACAAGCTCGCTGCATGGACACGTTTAATAAATAAACGTCTCAACAATACATGCGATTCATCACTTAGTCGGTGTTAGTATTAGTATGTTAAACTAAACATAGACCAAACACCGAATGAGATGACATGCAATGCGACATGGAAACAGAAATTTAAGTATTATATAGACGTTTCTTTAAAACATGCTTGGAAATATCAACGACAAAATGCTCAGCCTTAATATTAACAACAATGCACATGCGATTGATGGGTTCATACATACTAAAGTTGGATCTTGCGGCGTTAACATGCAATAGAGGTAACCTTCTCAAATTGTGCGCACTATCACGGAAAGAGATTTTGCTAAGTAGAAGGGGAGAATCAATATTCGCGTTTAAGAGTTGATGCACAAAAGTTACATCAGCGACCATGCGACGTTTTTCGAGGGAGTGCATATTTAAAAGCTTCAAGCGATCGTCATAAGGTGGAAGAATCAATGAATTGTTCCAGGGTAGGTGCCTGAGAGCGAAGCGCAGGAAGTTCCGCTGAACAGACTCGATGCGTTCGATGTGTGTACCGTAAAATGGAGACCAGACCTGGCTAGCGTATTCAAGGAGAGGTCTCACAAAGCAAGTGTACAAACGCAGTGTTATGGTGGGATTCGAGAACTCTCGAGACCAACGTTTAATAAAGCCCAGCATAGAACTACTCTTAGATACCATATAGTTAATGTGGGATATAAAATTCAATCTATGGTCACATTTAACACCCAAATCAAAAACAGCACCCTCGCGACGGCGAATCGTGGAATCCGAGAACACATAATCATAAGTGATTGGTTTCTGATTCCTGTGGAAAGTCATAACCTCACATTTGTCGATATTGATGGCCAAATTATTGTTTTTGCACCAAACGTAAAATTTGTGAAGATCACCTTGTACCAGTTCACAATCGGTAACAGATTTAATCTGAGCGAAAAGTTTAATATCGTCAGCATAAATCAATACTTTGCAGTGCCTCACAACAGAGACAATGTCGTCAATAGATAGAATGAAAAACAACGGGCCCAAGTGACTCCCTTGAGGTACGCCGGACGAAGCTTTCAGGACTCTGGAGACGGAATGACGGAATAGTATTTGATATGTTCTGTTATCTAAATAAGACTCCGTCCATTTTATAAATGTTGGGTGAAACCCATACTTTTCCATTTTAAAGAGTATCACGGAGTGAGATAACTTGTCGAACGCTTTACTGAAGTCAGTATAAATACAATCTGTCTGATAGCCTTTTGCAAACCCGCCAACGGTAGGCGAGACAAATTCCAACAAGTTAGTGGTTGTAGACCTGCCCGAGATAAATCCATGCTGGTTTGAAGAAAGCAAATTCTTGCAGGAAATTGATAACTGAGAGTAAATGATAGATTCGAATAATTTGGGCATACAAGATAATTTTGCAATAGGTCTATAATTAGAAATTTCACTCTTACTACCTTTTTTGTGGATAGGTATGATAAAAGAATTTTTCCATAGCTGTGGGAAACAACCGCTATTGAGCGATTTTTGGAAAATAATTCTCAGCGGAGATGCAAGGGCATGGCAGCATGACTTAAAGAACGCTGGAGGGATCCCATCAGGACCCGTCGTGAAGTCATTTGGAAGCCCATTATTATGATCGAGTATATCCTCTCTTGCAATTGTAGGGGTAGTGAATGAAACGTTATGAGAATCGTTCATATGACTGAAGTTGTCATTTCGAGGAAGGAAATTGGACGAAGAAAATGCATTGTCAAAATAAGAAGCAAACATATTGCAAATTTCGGATGAATCATCACTAGCAGAATCTTTATACCTCATGGTATTGGGGTAGTTGTCCGTTTTTTTCTTCATATTAATGAACTTAAAAAAGATACATGGGTCACGAAATAATTTCGCACGCATGCTTTGAATATATTCATCATAAAGTGTAGAGGAAAGTACTTTGAACTCATTATAGGATGTGAGGAAATTATTGTGACTTATAATGCCTTTGTCACTCATATAACTTTTCCACAATTTATTCTTTTTATTTTTGAGATGTTTTAGTTCTTTATTGAACCATGGCGGAGATGTTTTAGAGGACCGCTGTCGCTGGCGGGGAACGTGAGAGGAAAATAAATCGAAAAGAATTATGTAAAATTTAGAGACGTCTTCGTCAACACTATTGCTAGACAGTAATGTGTTGAAATCAATAGAGGTAAGTCTACTGGAAAGTTCCGAAAAGTTAGCCTTTCTAAAATTGAAAAAATATTGTGTTTCGTCACAATTAGTAATGTTTTCGGTTTCAAAGCAATATGAAATTAGTAGAGGGGGGTGATATTTGTCAAGAGTAGACATTATAACGGGGCTAGATTCAACTAATATGTTACCCGCGTCAGTAGAGAAAACCAGGTCCAACTGCCTCCCCATGTCATTCTTTACATTACTGATTTGGCTGAGCCCAAGAGATGACATAGTGTCCAGGAATAGTGCTTCCTTTGTTGACAAGTTATTAAGAGGAAGATAGACATCGTCATCTTCATTTAGTACCCATTGTATATTAGGTAAGTTGAAATCACCAATAAGTAGTAGTTCGTCAAGAGGTTGCATCTTGCCGTGAATAAAATTAGATGTTGAAGTGAGTAGGTCGTAAATATTCTGACCTTTGTCATCGACAATGTTTTTGGAGTCTGGAGGAATATAGCAACATAGTATGTATAAGTCGTGTTTTAAGAGAGATACCTTAAGAACTATAAGTTCAGTGTCAAGAGTTTTGGAAAAACTTGGAACCTCAATTTGGCTGCAGTTAAAAATGTTTTTGCATGCGAGGAGTACGCCACCGCCACGAGCCTCAGAATCCGTATGTCTATCTTTCCTAAAAATCTGGTAAGAATTGTCTAAAATTTCGGCATCACGAAAGCCGTGATGCAGCCAAGTTTCAGTGAAAGCAACGATATCAAAACAAGTTGCAACAGAGGATTTGAAGATATGTGCAGTTTTTGTCCGAATCCCCCTTACATTTTGATAGTAAAGGGAAAGCGACTTCAGTTTTTTGGAATAACATTGCTTATATTAACTGTATTTCTAGGTTGGCGCACGGAAGGTACAAATAATTTAGTGAAAGCGCCGGAGGGCCAGAATAAGGGATCTAATAACTTTTCCTGCATATCTGCTGAAACAGTTAAGACAAAGGATGCAACCGGTTTCGAGGATTTACTAATTTTACGACAAGAAATACTCTCTGTTGCAATGTTTTTGGATTTAAGATACGTCAATATGTCATCACACAACGTTTCAGGAGAGAACCGAGTAACAAAAACACTCGAAGGTTTTGGTACTGTCCTCAAGGAGGTGCCATTACCATTCCCTAATGTGGACACGGAATTAATATTATGTGTTACTGTGGATTCAGAAGCAGGAGCTGGAGTGGTATTATCCACGCATTGGCTCAAAGCGCTGCATACGGCCCCACCAGCCAAAGGAGAACCCTGTGTACCAGGAGTTGGCGGATTCGGTGGGTTAAATCCCACAGTCGGCAGAACCTCCTGTTTTTTGGAGCAGTCAACCATTTTTTGCTCAATAGACTGAACATTAAGGTTAACTTTGTCTGATAGGCCAACCACCATGTTCTTAAGGTTGTCCAGGTCACCTCTGTACAAAGCAAGCGTATCAAAAAAAGTATGGGCCGGGGCTCTTCCACAAGAGTCGCAGACCCACAGTAAATTGCGAGTCTTTTTTAACAATTTTAAGGCCGCACTCTCGAGTTTTACGCATGTGGCGTGGAACGCCTTACCACAAACACCATCGCACGCTAAAAACTCAGAAGAGCCATCAAATTCGGCGCGGCAAAAACCACAGCAATCCATAATAAAAAGAATAAAATTAAATTACGACGCGATTGGAAAAAAACGTAGTAAGATAGTATAAACAAAGCACGTTATGTAAAAAAAAGAAAAAATTGGGGTTAGCTAGCACTAAAAACAAAAACATAAAATTACACCAGTATAATTAAATTACACCCAAAACAATAACCAAAAACCAAACTAACAACACTAAAGACACAAACAAAGCACTAAAATGTAATTAAAAACGTTCAAAAATACTTTAAAAACAAAATTCACGCTAAACACGACTGTCACCACACTTAACACTTGACAGACCATGTGGCACCACTGACGACATATTTAAATTATTTGCGAATTTACTTATATATGCATGTCAGTGGGATTTACCGAATTTACCACAAAAGCATTTTAAAAGTGTTTTCCTCAACACGGCTTGTTGTATCTAAATCTTCCAGCATATATAACTCCTTTTTATATTACTATGACTCAGTCCAATAGCCAATAACCATTTCCTATAAAAAGTAAATTATCCCTTTTGTAACTACGTCTCTGCGCCAAACACACTTCGCGGCTCTTTGTTTACAAAAAAATGACAGTCAAACACCCTGCCAAAATCAAGATGTCGAAAATTTGTGGCTACGCTGCCATACATATCATTTACTATGGGATGTCGTCTCCTTTATTTCTCTCCTTAGAATATAGAGAATACAGGAAGTGTGATAAGCCAAATTTAGCGTAGTCCAATTCTGGTTGTGTTAGTATCTGTTGCCGCTGTAGTGAAAGTCCAGTACAGCCGTATAGTAGAATCAATATAAAGAGCGGGGCAACAAGATATATGGTTGAAAATATTGCGTTTGCTCTCACCGAAAAGGTTCTTATTCGATGCACTACGCCAACATACCCAGAGAATTTCGCAGCTGTCACAAACGTAAACAAATTTCGGTGGAGGAAGGATTTTTCGATATTTTGTTATGGAAGTATGTTGCGTGATTGGCTTGGACGTGAAGTCCAGACTGTCTGTCAGACTAACAGACCACTCGGCGGACAGCGTTGACTGCAGGGTGGCACGCTAGCTTGCCTCGGCTATTGGCGGAGAGTGTGGGGAGGTTCCACGAAAAGCCTGCCACTGCCGCCTGCCATATACAAAAAAAATATCGTGCCTACAAACGAAAACGCCGGCACACATTCGGTCCTGAAGGGACCCTTACGTCACTTACCTACATCCACATCGAAGGCGCAGATGGTATGCCTTCAACCACCCATCTGACTCTGAGGGCAGTTATTTTCAGAGTCCCTGGTAGACCTGTAAAGATAGAGACTAGTGGACCTAGACGACCTTCATGGGAGAGGGCTCCAGGAAAGTGAAAGGAGAAATGAAATGTATTCAGTGATCCATATTTACGTTATAATCGTTCCTTTAATTTCTACGTTTTTGAAAAGTTTGATAATTTTTGTAATTTTTCTGCTAAATACACTTCGGGTGATAAAATAATCTGATCTGAAACTAAAACTACCTTAATAACTACCAGTATTGATTACAACTGCTTTGTTCGCAATAGGATATATAAATTTTCTTTTTGATTTCCTTCTATTTTCATGTGGTGACGACGATTTTCTTAAATTATGTAAAGAGCGGGAAATGTCTACATACATTGACTATAGCTTAAAACGAGCTTATAGGAAACTGAAATGTTGCTTTCCTTTTCATGTAACTTTTCTAAATAAATTAAAGTTGTTTGTTTTTATGTTAACCTACTTGTGTTTGAAAAATGTTAGTATTCAAGCTTATACCTGCACTCTTCTTTACACGTAGTCCTAGTTTTTCTGCACAAATCTTATGTCACCGCACTAGACATTATCAATCAAGCTCGAAAACTTTATGGTGTAAAATCAGTTGTGTACTTTTGTACCTTTTTGGTACCAATGCAAAAATGAATAGTAAATTTATGCAAATTAATATATCCTGAATACATGTCACAGTTACAATTGTAAAAATTAACCTTTTTCACCTGAATACCAAAAATTATTTGTAACCTAAGGCTAATTTTCAAATAACTATCTTAAAAATTAATTAATAAAATTTTATTTTTGATAAAATTTAAAGCAACTATGCCTACAATCTTTTCTCACTGTTTAATTTATTCAATGCGTACTTCATCTATTTACTTATTTCATTGATAGTGAAACTAATTTCAACTCTTATCCCTTTTTTATAATTATATATTTATGTTATAATCTACATTATGTATGTACGTACCAAACACAATCTGCAAAATAGTTGACTGGAAGAGTTTAATTTGTGTACTGCACCATGTTGCATATCTTTTAGATTTTCCTATACTCAAGAGTCACTGTATTGACGTGTTTTTCGGTTAATTCTCGGTAATCGCAACAAATTTGCATTTCAGAGCTTAGCCGACAATGCTACTTGCCCCAAGTAATGCTAAGTAACCGGCAGTTAAATCCGTTCAATATGCTGTAGAATCTCTTGTGATAAATAGGACACTCAAATTTCGGTTCAACACCGCATTCCAAACGTTTATGCCAATTTGGACCATGAGGACGGGCATATGAGCTACCAAAACGTGGGCGAGTAAATGCACCCCATTCACTGGTCCCGCTGCCACTTGGGCTGCTAGCAGATATATTACCCTTACTATCACCGCTTCCACTTTTAAGTGGTAAATTGATTAAGGCACTACCTAAAATAAGGCTGCTGGATGTCAATCATAAATTTTCTAATTTTGGAAATGTTACCGTTTGTGAAGGTGAGTGATGTGCAGGCAGTGGCCGTAATGATATTTGTTGTGGTGGTGATTGTGGTGTACCTGTTCCACCCTGACTTGCTGCTGGTAAATTAGAATCAGGGGCTGCGACAGTTGCAATCGCTGCTGCAATTCCAGCTGCATGTGCAATTGAGGATTCTCTAACAGATTTGAGCTGTTCTAGCTGATAGTGATGGTGGCGGTGATGGATTTATTTGCTCCTGGTGATGAGGAGAATATTTTTTCAAATTGATAATGGAATATGCAGGGATAAATATAATTGCGAACTTACGTAAGGGTTAGATTTCGCGCCGATGCCGTTGAAAATTGTTGATTTTGTTATCTTCACTTTGTTCCCGACCTTTCGATTTCACGGTTTGACAAGACAGATCGATTGTCTTCTTCTTCTCCGCTGACAGGTACGAGCTTTTTCGAGCTAGGGTACGTGCGGACTGTCGGTATGGCAGCCGACCGGCATACGTGCTGCAGTAATTCTCCATGTAGCATATTGCTATATGCAGTACGCTACGACCATAACAATTTCATCGCTTTTGTTATGTATTTTTGATATAATTTAATATACAAAGGTGTGTAAAGTACACAAAATAATATTTTATAAGTATACTTGCCTAAAAAATGGTTTCCCACGCCGTACCTTGATGTTGTAGTAGCAATTTTTCACCGAACACTTCATTCTGAAATTACATGAACATCACTTAGAAATTTATCACTATAATATCAACAGATAATTACTTACACTCTTTAATTTATTTAGAACAATTTTTAAATCACTTTTCACAAGTTTTAAGTTACATTTAAATTGTTGCAAATCTTTTGCAAATTAAACAAACTTCGGTTGACAGCTAAACATAGATTTGTCTCTTTCTTCAATATACTGAGAAGGTCTTCACGGCACGCTGAAAAATCCACGCTCATGTTGTCTCTATATTCTAAGGTTCTCTCCTCAAAGGGTGACTGACAGGATAGCGACTAACATAGTGCGTTAATAAATCTACAAATATCGCGGATTAAAAATAATAATCGCAGTCCATAGTTTGGTGGAAAGAACAAGCCAACAAGTGAGAGGGCAACGCCAATGAAATAGTTATTGGAATCAAGTCTTAAATTTGGCTTCTGCTGAGGCTGCCAGTATTTCATCAGCGCAGAAAATTTTGTGAGAGGATAGTAATCCCTGCTTAAAAATGGGACACACCATGGCATGGAGATTTTAAGAAAAACCCATTTTCAATTCGCTTAAGCCGAGAGAGAAAAACAAGAAACAAAAATAGAAAAAAAACATCCAGAAAATTAGACAGTCAATGAAAGTGGTATCAGCTGCAGAGTAAGTTCCACCAAAATGCTCATAGTTAATTCATGCAATAGTGCGCTATAAAAGAGATGACGAACCAGCATATCCCTGAATGTAATCCACCTCAAAATTCACCGAAGAATTATAGAGTGACGCTTTCAGCATAATCAACAATAAATTCCTATCGAGGCCTATATGGGAAAAAGGGAAATTATATAGCGAACGGAAAGTCATTCTGGCACTAGTTAGATCCGCCACGGAAGTACCACGGGATCGTTTTTCTGCGAATTTTGTTGTAAAGATTTTGGAATCTGTGATAGCAATGCATTACTCAGGATACTACCTGCACTTAGATCATTCTGTTGTACCTGTTGCTTAACAGCAGATGGACTTGATGAATTCGATGAAGATGCTGATAAACTGTAGTAAATAGAAATTAAATAAGCAAGAGGATACAGTAGGCATTCATTACATATATTATTATTATAAATATATATTTGATATTCATACTTGAATCAAATATTGAAAAGATAAGTATGGAGAAATTTCATTTAATTACTGCGATTGACTACAAGAAAAATTTTAAAATAACTAAGGGGAGTTAGCGTTTGGTTATGAAATTTGGAATCGTCAAATAAAAATATATTAAGTGAACAGAACAGAACCAATTAATGGAGAAATGTAAAAAAAAAATCTTATTCAGTAGTTGCCTTGATTTCCTCTGTTCGAATCATGTCAGTAAGGTCGTTTGAATTTGGATCGTTAATTTGAGTAAGATGGTGTGAGTATTTATTTTGTTCTAGTAGCCTTAGGTTGCTGCTTTGGATAAATAAGAATAGGTAACCATGTAAGGCCGGTATTTGGGCCGATTGAAGTTTTGAATTTGTGAATTTTCTTCTTTAGTTTATAGCTTAGCTAGGACTGATGGGTTTTACGCCCACTGCTGTTTATTGTTATAATTCGTAAGTTAGTTAAACCGTCTTCCTTGTAGGTCTTAAGTTTCTATATAACTTCTTCTTATATGTTTACCTATAGTTGCCACACAGGTTGTTAGATGTGTTATCTCTACCTACTTGAGTACCTGCTCAATCACTTTAAGTGAATGTAATTACTTTTTGGTTATTTTGCTAATGCATCTGCTTATAATTAAGTAAGTACTGTCGATCTATGTACCCACCGTTTATGGACGTGGCCTTAGCCAGGGTCTTTCAATAAAGCGTTTTTGTATTGTATTGTATTGTATTCCGTCGAAGTTTTGAATAGGTTAGTAATGCGCTATAGGTTAGAGAGGGTTGTCATATGGTGAGTGTGTCAAAGTAATAACTCTGAGCATTAATTTAATCGCCGCCTATGAATTCTCCCACAAAGCTATCCACCTGATACCAACCACGAAATGTAAAAATTAAGCTTGTGTGAGAGTGACGCGGACAACAGAAAAACAGTCAGCATGTACTAATGAGCCGTCGCGAGAGAAGAACGTTGTGATGTCGTTGGTCGTATGATTAAAATCGTCGTCGTTCGTATTATTAAGTTTGTAAATCTAGATTAATAAAGTGTTTATTAATTCAACAAACCATCCGTCTTGTCAATCAAGCCAGCCCTCAAACCATATCCTGGCAGAGCTCAGAAGTGGGATTGGTGTGGATAGCCTTCGGTTGAGTTGCTTGTGTAAATGCATCGCGTTGATTTGCGAATGCGGAAATCTGAAAAAAAAAATCAAGTGGATAGTAACCGGGTACAGTTTCGTGTTTTGCGTAATCATATTGTGCAGATTTGTGTTGTACCTGCGTTGTGGCGCAAAATCGTTCTTACACGGATAGTCGACAGTGTGTGTGTGTGTAAATCGTATAGCCGTATGAACAGGGCTGAACGAAAATAAGCGTGTGGCATATTCGATAGTGCCACCGTTCCGTATTCCGATAGTGCGAACTTTCCGTATTATAATCGGTTTCTTTAGTTGCGTATTTCGATGGTTTCGTATTTCGATCGTTCATTCGATAGTATCGCCGTTTCAAATTTCTAGTGTTATCGCTTCGTACTTCATAACCAAAATATAAGTGTTATCGTTACATACTTAAATTAAATAATCAAAATACCGAAAATTGCTAGTTTAACCCATAAAACAAATTAAATCGAGATTGCGGAATAATAATTTACCGACAAGTGGTGCGAAAGCCGAGCTAATACTACTATTAGCTGAATTTTTAGACACCGATTAAGTTAACAGTGATGTCGATGAATCGGGAGATAATAGTAGTGATACGGAAAATGTTAAACTGGAGCTCAAGAAGCTTCAGGCAAAGTTCGAGCAACTTACCAAACAACAATTACATCAACCTCCACCGCTATTATGACTGAACAATCGGTAAGTCAACTAACTTATTTAAATTCAAACAATAGTAATTTTACACAAGTCGCTGCGTAGCGTGAACCGATAATGGTTAATGTACATAGTCCTCCAATAACTACAACGACGTCGACAAATGAAATATTATCTCACCCAGCTGGTGAATTGTCTATACCATTCCAAATTCAAAACGATGCAACTTATACTACGCAAAGCGCTTAAGCTCAACATAATCGTCAATATAATCAAACAACTAATCTACGCAACGATATCTACGATCAAATGCGCATAGTTCGATACATACAGTTCGAGACATAATCGACGTATTACCTGGGGCGAAATCATGTAATTCGACGCTCGATAATTGTACGCTCGATGAATGAAAACGATATATCGTCAGCTTGACAGTACATTTTTGCTTCATGTAAAACGATTCATCGAATGTCGTTTGGTCTATCGAGCAACCGCTGCATATACAATGCTAATTCTTATGACGGCCTGTCATTTGCATTAAAATTTGTGCATAATTATTGTTATTAATGCAGTTATTTCACAATTTGTTTAAGTAAAGTGCTTTTGTCACGTTAATTTCTACTTGACAACGATAGCGAAGACAGAGTTTGTTAACCTTCGACGAAAACAAAAATCTTTGCGAGATGTATCAGACCCTTTAAGTTTGAACGAAGCAAGGTATGAATAGAAAATTTTAAACAGTTACATATATTAATTTTAATTTTTAAATATTGTAAAATATTTCAATTTTCTTAAAGGATTTTGCCTCACAAAGGAAGCTTTCAAATACGTTTTGGATGCTTTAAATTCACCACGAGGTATACGCAGCACTTTTATTCCACCAATTTATAAATTATTAAATTTTCTTTTAAGTTGTATTTATAATCAGTCCATACCTGAAAGCCATATTAAAAAAAATAAATAAATAAAAATATATAACATACTTTCTGCTAAGCTTTTATTGTTTTTATAGGTGGTCCACTACTATTTAACATGTTTGCAAGTTTTATCCATAACTTTTTCTTTTTTTCTTTTCCATTGCCGGTATTTTGCAAACTGTTTGCTGCCACAAGCAAATTTTATCAACATGTTCTGTAGTACCTGCGTAGTTTGTTGAGACCTTAAAAATTATTATACATAGTAATCGCTGGCACAACAATCAAAATTATAAATTTAAACTTACATTTTCGTACTTCCCGGTTAATTTGTGCAAAATCTGCGGCCAGAACTAATTGCTCGTCAACTAAAAACAATAATTCGATATCAAAAGTCATATCGAACTGTCTTTATCGAGCATTCGACATAAGGTAGTCGACATATCGAGTTACATAATCTAAAAACTAGTGGCGGACGATAGTTTTCACTCGATATCGAGTTACATGATTTGGCCCCTGATTTTGATCCGTCATTAGAGGAATCATTAACAGTCGAGTAGTTTGTGAACCAGGTTAGTCGTTTATATGAAGCTTACGCTTGGAACGAGGACATTCTCATTTTTGCCATACATGCCAAGCTGAAAGGTCCAGCGAAACTTTGGGCGGATAGCATGAATGTGGTTTGTTGAACGTGGAACGAGTTTTCGAGTAAGTTACTCCTCTGTTTTAATGGTCAGCGAAGTGAGGCTGACTCGCATATCAAAATGATGACAACTCATCGAAATAGTGGCGAAGTGTGGAAGATTATTTCCATCGAATTTGTGCGATAGGCCGGCGGGAGGCGTCGATGAGCAATCAATAATAAAATATTTTCGAAACGGACTCAGACATATTGGGCTTCAGAACGCTATTGCAAGTCTATATTTCTCAACCCTCCTCGATGTGCACTCTGCTATAAAAAGGTACTTACAAAATTGTGCCTCATTTTCGACAGCTAAACAAATAGTCAAAACAATCCCATCAGCATCCCGGTCATATATACAGCCGATTTCGTTAGCAAGCCAACCAAAGTAGATGTAAAGCCTGTTTTTAAACCAGCTACTCCCATATATTATAACTGTTACGAACCGGGTCATATCTCAATAAAATGTCTTAAGCCACAAAAACGTGTTCGTTGTTCGAAATGTCTCAAATCCGGACATCTGGAAAATGAGTGTCCGGACAAATTTAAATCAGACTTTGTACCATCGCATAATCATATCCGAACAATATCCATTAGCAATGAACCATTAAACATTTTAAAGGATGTCTTTATTAATAAAGTTCAAGTGAACCCTATCATTGATTCCGGAAGAGAACGATCGTTAATTCACAGAACACTAGCAATGTCATTGGGTGACGTTAAGCCGGCGGAGAATTACTTTGTAATTTCGGTATGACTGGATCGTTAGAAATCGATGGACAAGTTAATAATGCAGACTTTCTCGTGGTCGACGAAGGAATGTTACCAGAACCCGTCCTATTAGGCTCGAACGTATTATGTCAAAACGAGAAAAGATTAATTATCGAATCTGGATCCTGTCGCATTGAACCACATAAAGAAGGACGTATAAATTTCGACGACAACTTGTCAGTAGAAGATAATAAGGCTAGCGTTGAAAAGCTACTGTTGTCGTGTCCCAAAAGCAATCGAATCAATAGAACAATTAAATACCAACAAACTTTATAAAAACACTCGAATTTCTAACATATGTATACATCTTTATTTCACGTAAAAGCTTGACCTATCTTAACAATACGGCAACTACTCCGAACCGAAACTTGACACTACGATGACTGAATACTTAACGGGCACTCGCCAGACCAGTCATTGGTCTTTTATGCAACTATACTCGGAAGTAAGCTTTCTTCGCTCACAACGCGGATGTAAACAAACGACAACAACCTTGTCGTTTGTTCTACCGGTTGCAGCACCTGAGTCGCTTAGTAGTAAACAATCGCCTTACATAATAATCACTTGCGAGGTTAATTATTATTGTAATCGTCGATTGCTCCACTAAGCGCTCATCGCAGCCAGCTGTTGGGCTAATCAGCAAAATAACCGACAGTTGCAGAACAATAGCATGAGAGGTTATTGTTTAGCAATTGCTGATTATTTCGCTAGAATGCGCCCTTGGCTGCTGGAAGAAGAATCTTCCTTATATTGGGCCATAACACTGTGCGAATACCGAGATTGTTTCGCTGAAGATTTAATCGAGTTGGAAAAATGTAAAATAGCCACTATGACGATTAAATTGAAAAATTCAAAGCCGATCAATAAGAGACCATACCGTATTCCATTCGCAAAAAGAGAAACGGTAGAGAAAATCGTCGACAATTTGCTTCAAAACGGAATTATACGACGAAGCAATTCTGAATATGCGGCAACCATCGTTCTAGTTAAGAAGCAAAATGGCGAAGATCGAATGTGTGTCGATTATCGCGAACTAAACGCTATCACCGAAAAGCGACCATTTCCAATGCCGATTGTCGAAGAACAGCTTTCATCACTTGCAGGAAACGAATATTTCACGGTACTTGACATGATGTCA
This sequence comes from Dioctria linearis, assembly GCA_963930735.1. Classification (NCBI taxonomy): domain Eukaryota; kingdom Metazoa; phylum Arthropoda; class Insecta; order Diptera; family Asilidae; genus Dioctria; species Dioctria linearis. The sequence continues at coordinate 199,692,172 of OZ005741.1, read as the reverse complement.
GGTTTTTATCAGTTACCAATCGACGAAAAATGTAAGAAACTTACGGCTTTTGTCACACATCAAGGGCATTTTGAGTTCAATTACATGCCATTTGGAATTTGAATGCTCCGTCGTATTTTCAAGAATTGAACCTGGAACTTGTACGGCGAATGATGGGAAAGGTTGTCGGATACGTCGATGTATCATACCGAGTAAGACCGCTTCCGAGGGATTACTATTACTGCGACAATTCCTAGATATAATACGAGCAACCGGATTAACTTTTAGATTGTCAAAATGTAATTTCCTCTCGAAGAAAATTGTATTTCTTGGACAGGGAATTCGACCAGGAATTCAAAAAACGCACGCTATACAAAATTTTTGCAACCCACTAACCTTACTGAAGTCAGAAGATTTCTCGGACTTACCGGATTTTTCGGGAAATTTCTTCAGACTTATGTACATATCACGAAGCCGTTAACTCAACTTCTTAAAACAAAGAATGATCCACCGTTCATTTGGGGCACCGAACAGCGGAAAGCTTTTGGGCTTCTTAAATCTATTCTAATTAAAGATCCAGTTTTAGTCCTTTACGATTATCGAAAAAATCATCAGGTACATACCGATGCCAGTTCAGTCGGAATTGCTGGAATATTGTTACAGGAAGAACAAGAAAAGCAATGGAGACCAGTGTTTTTTTTTTCGTTATTGCCGACACTGAATGCCATTACCATAGCTACGAATTAGAGGTCTTGGCTATAGTTGAAACGTTAGAAAGGTTCCGAATTTATTTACTGGGAAAACACTTCCACGTCGTCACGGATTGTGCTGCTGTAAGTACATTAAAAAAATCAACCCCATTGATCCCGCGCATCGCCAGATGGTGGCTTAAGTTGCAGGAATATAGTTTCGATATAATACATCGACCAGGTGAGCAAATATCGCACGCAGATGCTTTAAGTCGTGCTTCAGTCGAACCACCGAACAAGGCGGATGTCGTCATGTCAAATATCATGCGCATCGAAGTAAACCAAGAGGATTGGTTAGCCTCCAGGCAACGCATCGACCCCAAAGTAGCTTTGATCGTGAGAGTCCTATGAGGCCTAGAAGACGTCGAGCAGAAAAAAACAAATCAAAAAGGAGTGTGAATTAAAACATCATCGATTGTATCGACGAGAAGATAATGAACTGAAACTAGTGGTGCCATCAGCTGTTAGATGGAGAATTGTTAAGTCACTACATGATGACATGGAACATTTCGGCGTGGAGAAAACAATTAATCGTATACGAAAATATTTTTGGTTCCCCAAGATGAGGAAATACGTGAAATCATATATCGCATCGGGCATAGAATGCTACTACAACAAATGTCCCGGAGGACGAACAGAGGGGCGCCTCTATAGTGGAAAAGTAATACCAATACCGTTCCGTACGCTACACATTGACCATTTGGGTCCGTTTCCAAAAAGCCGTCGAGGAAACTTTTACATTATTGGAATTTCTGATGCTTTCAGTAAATATGTCATACTACGGTCCGTTTGAAATACAAGATCAAAGCCCGTATAATTAGTGACCGAGGTACAGCATACACTTGGCGAGAATTCGAGAACTTTCGCAAACTAAATGATATCCAACATATAAAGGTCGCCGTAAGTACTCCTCGATCGAATGGACAAATAGAGAGCGTAAATGAATCAGTCCTAGTGTTGTGTATACACACATACATGCAAAGACAGTCCCACCTAGCCTGGTTAATGCATTTAGAAAATTTTCATAAGCTAACCATGCTTAAAAACTTGGTTGGCTTATCAGAAAAATACGCGAAGAAAACAGCGTCAGCAGTTCCTTCACATATTTTTCCCACAAATATTACGCTAAAAAATTCACGATAAGAAAGTCGCGCAGCACAAATACATTACATGTATACGAGCGCCGCGATTTTCATACGACGGGACGGTGGCCGAAGTTTATTAAAGGATAGAATTACATTTCGTCAAGCCGCCGTCCATCGAAAAATATTCTGGACATGTTTAATCAAGTCCGGAACGAATGTAAATTTTTCTCAGGGTAGAAATGCAAACGATGCATTTTCTACCCTGAACGATGGCTTTTGATCGCAATGAATGTGATCAAAAGGCGAGTTCGTTTTTAAAATCTGAGCGGTACGGTCGTCGGAAAAGAAAAAAATAAATCTTTGGTCGTGTTTGATTTGAAGAAAAAATGATTACAGATAATTTTACAAATTAATTCAGTTTGACCAATTAACTTAGTGTTAAAAAAATTAACGTAGCTCACGAATTAAAATGGTTTGAAATCAATACAAAAATAATAAAAATAGTTGAGAGTGTACTACAAAGATAAAAATGTAGTTGAGAGTGTACTACAAAAATAAAAATATAGTTGAGAGTGTAATACAAAAATAATAAAAATAGTTGAGAGTGTACTACAAAGATAAAAATGTAGTAGAGAGAGTATTACTAATAAAAATAGTTGAGAGTGTATAACTAATCACACTGCATTTTGGATTGAAAAGTTCCTGTCCCCGTTCGAAAAAAGGTAAGAGCGAAATACAAATACTATAAATACAACACTAGCGTCATTGCGAGGCGTATCTGCCGACCCTGCCGATTGGGATGAACATCTCAGAGCTATTCAATGGAGTCTCAATCGCCAGCAAAACTCTACTACCGGTTTTACACCAAATGAAATAATTTATGAGTTCGATCTTCGAGATATCATAGCTAACCGTGTGATTAACGCTTTGAACGAAGAAAATAGTCAATTGGAACATCGGGAAGCATCACAACTCAAAACGCTTAAACGAGAAAAAGCAGCTAAAAATATCGAACCGAACGAGCCAAATGGAAAACGAAATACGACGCACGACATAAACTACCCACCGAATATAAGGAAGAGGATTTAGTATTGATCGAGAACGTAGCTCCTGCCACTGGAGAATCACGGAAGCTGGAGCCCAAGTATCGTGGGCCATACGTCGTCAAAAAGGTATTACGCAACGATCGCTATCTAATCGAAGATTTAGAGGAAGCCCCACGACGTGGAAGGAGATTTAGTTCTGTTTTTACCAGCGAAAAAATTAAGCCGTGGTGCCAACCCCAGAACTCGAAGGATACGATGACCCCGAAGACGATGAAACCGAGACGATTCCAAATCAGGAAGGGCCGAGCTGTCAGAGTAATAACTCTAAGCATTAATTTAATCGCCGCCTATGACTTCTCCCACAAAGCTTCAGGTGGATACCAACCACGAAATGTAAAAGTTAAGCTTGTGTGAGAGTGACGCGGACAACAGAAAAACAGTCAGCATGTACTAATCGAGCCGTCGCGAGAGAAGAACGTTGTGCTAACGTTGGCCGTATGATTAAAATCGTCGCCGTTCGTATTATTAAGTTTGTAAATCTAGATTAATAAAGTGTTTATTAATTCAACCAACCATCCGTCTTGTCAATCAAGCCACCCCTCAAACCATATACTGACAAGTGTTTGTGTGAATGTGTAGTGAGTCAAGAAATTGCAGTGAGAAAGAGAGAGAGAGAGCGTCATGATAGTCCTATAGGATGAGAAAATCAAAGTCTTGTTCATATCTGGATTATTAATTTTATTGTCATTATTTACAGATAAGCTTATACAATGAAAAAGTCAAAGTCTTGTTCATGTCTGAATCATTAATTTTATTATCATTATTCATAAAAAGAGAAAAAAAAGGAAACCGAATCGTTCAAAGGCTTCCATAATCCATAATTAAAGAATATAGAACGATAGTCACCTACTGTAACTAAGTAAAAAAGAAAAAAAAATTTGTTTACAATTGAGACTAGGTATTCCATTAGTGTAAATTATCATTTTGAAAATATTCTATTCCCTAGCATAGTTCATAAAAAAAAAAACCACTGGCTAGATTGTACACTTTCCTGAACTGATAACATTGTAATTGTATACGAGAAGTATTATAACGTAATAATGGACTTCTGAATATTTTCCATTTCTCCTTCCACTCTCCTGGAGCCCTCTCAATGTAGGGGCTGACAAGGTCCGCCCTTCTGCTCTCTTTCCAGGTCAGCACAGGGACACTGAAATTAAATTGCTGCCCTCAGTGTCGTATGGGTGGATGGGGCAAAGCAGCCGAAGGTACGTCATGTCATCTACGCCTTCAAGTAAGTATGGGTAAGTGGTGTGAAGGTCCCTTCTGGACCGGATGTCTACGACGGCTTTTGGTTAGGCATGATTTTTGTTTGTATATGGCAGGTAGCAACGGCAGGTTTTCGTGGAACCCCCCACATCTCCGCCAATAGCCGAGGCGAGCTAGCGTGCCGCCCTGCATGTCAACGCTGTCTACCGAGTGATCTGTCAGCTCATGCTGACAGTCTGGACTTCACGTCCAAGCCAATCGCTCAACATACTTCCATAACAAAATACGCCCAACGTGGAGCCACCTCAGTTGGACTTCGGTGGTCTGAGCGTAAATTTTACTGGGGACTGGGACTGTGAGTGATACGATCATCTGGTATTCGCTAGTAGATTGACCTCATGTCTCATATCCAGTAGAAGTTACATGCAGACCTGAGTCTAACTGTTTTTGTTATCTAAAGTTTTGTATTTTGAGTAAAGTTAAAGTTTTTAGGTAAAGTAATGTTTTTGCAAGTTTTGGTAAAGTTTTTGAGAAAGTTTAAAGTCTTTGAAATTTTGTTTTAATGTAAAGTTTTAGCGATTTCATCTGAAGTTCAACTTAAGATTTGACCTTGGTCAAGCCTCAAGTCGGAACAGTTGTTGAATTTTGTTTTTTGAATTTTTGTTGAGATCTTTCCCGCTGGCCTTCTGCTATGGACATGGTAGGTGGCCTCACAACAATTTTTGTTGTGTTCTCACTGGTCATCCGACTGGACAGAGTCATGAATCTGTGAGATGAGTTTTTGGCTTTGAGCTGATTCATGGTTTTGCCTGGCTGGAGGACTAGTTGGACATGGTGATCGAATGATGAGAAAGGAAGGATTTGTTGGAGAAGGGAAGTGATGCTGGAGACCTTCAGCAATCAGGAGCTGGCATACTGCAAGCTGCCTGGCTGAGGAATCTCTAGCAGCATTTTCAGTCTTTGACATATCCAACCCGACTTATCAGAAAATTCGTTGAGAATGCCACATCACTTGCCTTTACGTTTCGATCTGAGATTTTGAGAGAGTGTTCCTGGGAGACCTTCGTCTTGAGGAGTAAGCTCTTGGAGAGATAGGGAGAAATTCTATTGGTTTTTTTTTGTGAGTATAGCTCATCGCTGTTCTTTTGTTAGTTGGAGTTTAGCTCCGTGTATATTTTCCGTAATATTTAGATATGGCACTCTGGAACAGAGGTTTGAAATTTTGATCTGTCTAGAGTGTGCTTTTCCTTTAATCAACTTAGATTTAGCTTTTGAAATAAAATCTTTCACACTTATCCTTGCCGACTTGTATGATTATCATGATTAAGCATCAGCCTTCGGTTGAAAAAGTCTATTTTTGATTCTTTGAAGCAGTCTTTTGTGTGGGTCTGATTCTAGTTTTAACAATATCTGCTCGTCTTGCCGAGATTTCGTAATTTTCCTATATTCATGTCAACCCTTTCTGATTTGTTGGCTTGAGATAAAATCACACTTTTGAAATTTATCATGGCTAATCGGCGAACACCATCTCCCGGTGAAGTTCCCGTATCGAGACCAGACCAGTCCACCATCTGTCAAGACGGAGACTGGTCTACTCACAGGCAATCAGCTCTGACCATCTGTGGACACCTATTCCATAAAGCGTGTTTGCGGACATAAATATGCGAGCAAGAGATCCTTATCTCCTGGCTTACAGTCAGTAAATATGTCTCATATTAGTTCACGCATGAATAGTCCAATGCCTACTAAGAATAATCAAGGCCTGGTAGCGTCCGAAGCGTTAATGGCTGGCTTAAGAATACAATGCAAGGTCTGATACGAGAAGGAATATCACAGAGTATGAGTACCCTGCGAGATGAACTCTTTAATAATTTTAGTCGGCAAGCTCCTGCTGCGCCCATTCCACCAGTAAATACTACTAGACCACCACCACCTCTGGATGCGCCTAGAGTATCACAAAGACCAGATAGCTCACTTGAATCGATGCCTAATAATGACATTCCTCAGGCACAATCATACCAGAATGCTAGACCTCAACGAAATTCGTGCGCTCGACGATCAGGAAGTCTTATACGGAGATGGAATATATCATACAGCGGCGACAGTTTTAAACTTTCGGTAGATGAATTTGTCTTCCAAGTTCAAGCACTCACCTACTCGGCGCCCGAGGGAGATTTTGATCTCGTGGTTAGAAATATGAGCACACTGCTCGCAGGTCCAACCATGGAATGATACTGGTCACTGCTTCGATAGAACTCCACGCCAACGTGGGAATATATAAAGACAGTTTTTCTGTCTGAATTAGGAGTCCCCAAGGATGATTTGAAGGTGCGAGTACAGTTGATGTCTCGTAAACAGAGAACGGGCGAGCCCTTTGCAACTTTCCACCAACATCTTGTGCAGTTGCGTGATCAGCTACAGACGTTCATGCCAGATAGTGAATTTCTGGAGATAGTTAAGTCCAACTTATTGCCAGAGATTCAAAACAAGATCTGTGTGCATCCTACTGCCTACTACCTACTATACCATTGGACAGCTGAGATCATTTGTAGGACAGATTCGAGCTACCCAATTACGCATTGCGACTGCTAGTAGCTTGAACCCTTATCGACATCATCGAGTGAAAGAAGTGGAGGAAGCATTCGATTTTAGCTCTGATTTGTCAACGCTATCCAGATGTGACTATAGCTTACAAGACCTATCAGCTATTACAAACAGATCCATGGATATTTGCTGGAATTGCGATCAGCAGGACCACTATTATCAAGACTGTTTACAGGACAGACAACAAGTGTTTTGCTATGGGTGCGGACGGAAGAACATCTTCAAGCCAAATTGTAGACATTGTCTGCAGAAAAACGAGAAGCGGGTCAGGAATCACAACACCCTTTCTCGACCGAGAGTGACACCCAGATGTCATCGACTTCAACTGCTCTCGCTCACCCGCTGATCCAGAACAACAATAGACTGTCCGCTAATCTCACTCAGTGACTCTGGGGATATTAACCATCCAACTGACAGTCATACGACTCGTAACGATTCGTTGGTAAAGGCAGAGAACTTGATTGACTTCTCCGCAGATTTTCACCTGTAGGGAGCCCTCGACACTTTTACTAGACACTTCCTTAGAAGAGTCTTTAATTTTTGATGTTCTTTTGAAGCCAACAGCACTTTCTTCTGGTGACGTTGCGGAGCAGGAGGTTCAGTCTCCTGCGATATCCAGATTGAAAAGGCCACCAAGCTCTGTTATGAGGAGTGGGCGTGAGCCTGTTTTATATCCATTGGCGCCCTACCATACGCGTTTGCAAAACTACAACGCAGTAAGAGACTGCATCTTCTCCTCCGTAGCGGAACTTGTAGGAATTATGTACCCTGGAGGGTGATTCTGATTTTTTGACGTAGTATTTAGGCGTGAATTTTGACATATTTTGTCGTACTTTTTCTTTTAACACAGTTCCTTTTGTGTCTTCACTACTATCTACCACAAAATGAACTATAATGAATTTTCGATAAACAAACGTCAAAAAACACGCCTAAATATACGACAAATTAGGCAACTGCTCAAGGGGTTGCGACAAAGATTTTATACTGTGAAAAAGGAATATACAAGTACTTAAATTCGAAATAAATTTTTAATTTGTAATACTTTTTTCTTATAGAATTTATTAAGCAGCTTCGCTTACGCTACGTTACAACGTTAGGTACATCGAATATAAGGATGGCAAGTAAATATTCTAAATTAAATTGTATTTATATTTCAATTTCAAAATTTATTTATTACAGACCCAATGGCCACAAAAAAACTTTGAATACAGCGATATTTTTTCAAAGTGCATTTATTCATGAACCAGCTTAACACAAGCTCGATGTAGTGACACGTTTAATAAATAAACGGTCAACAATACACTTCTCAGTGTAGTATTTATTTATTTAATCTAGTATATAATGGTAAACTATACTTATATCTTCGCACTCACGTACTATGCCCATATGGTGCTGTTGTTTGCCTTGGCTTTTCTAATAATTGTATATTATTGTTATGTCTATTTTTACCTAGCTGATCTTAACTACGTCTATTCTTGTAGGCTAATTTACTTTAACATAACTTTTATTCAGTTGCATACCTATTTCAATACCTTCTACTGGTATCATTAACCAATTCTTGTTCCTGCGGTCCTTTTGATAATGCCCTGAGGGGAATAGTGTAAGAGTAATAAGAGCGGCAAAGAAAGGCGAAATAGGTGATGGCTAATTTTATCTGGTTAAATATGTTCTTTATTATTTGTGTAAGGAGTGTAATACTATTTGGAAATTGTTCATCCTTACGACCCACTAGATTTCACGGACAACTTCCGTTCGATTATTAATTATTCAAAAAATACTTTGGGATGGATTTACAGTGACAGCAATTAATTTTGTAACTTTTCGCCACTGTTTTTCAGTGTATTTTATTTAAGCAATCTATCAATTTAATATTATAATTTATAATTTAATACTTCGTTAATTAATTATTTTTCCGTACTTTAGCAACAAAACTTAACTTGACTATCACAGTATTAACCTGCGTCACTTTCAATTCATTTCTGGTCCACTACAACCTGAATGAGTTGAATTACAATAAAAAGGAAGAAGAAAAGCAATTCATTCCTTAGGCATATATTCTGACATTTAAGTACGACAAAAGATCAGAATCACCCTCCTGATCTGGACCTATGTAAAAGAAAGAAACGATCCACTGTTCGCTGGCGTGAGTATTGTCAACAAAATAGGTCGGAATGAAAGAAACTGGCCCACATTTCAGTGTCGATGCCAGATGACATTCGACCGCATGCGGAGTTAAGTTGGGCTCACACAAGCACTATGTCTGGGAATAGACTTTTGGCGTCTATTTGGGTTGGCTCCAGATGTCCTGGGTATAGCTGCGGAAGTGATGCCAAGCCTATTAGCGGCCTCAGAAAGTCAACGTCTTAATGCCATGAAACAGGTTTTTCCTTCCTTCGCCTCTTTGGGTTTAGGAAAAACATCTCTTGTCACTCACAAGATCGAGACGAACGATGCTACTCCGATAAAACAATTTCCAATTTCACCGGCAGTGCAAAGTTTAATGGATGCCGAATTAGAGCGAATGCTTTCGTTGGGTGTGATAGAGGAGAGCCAGAGTCCTTGGAGCTCTGCGGAAGCCTGGAAAGGTTCGACTTTGCTTTGACGCCAGGAAGGTCAACTCCGTTACCAAGAAGGACGCCTATCCGCTGCAGCAGATAGATGCACTTCTGAGTCGACTTCCTCCGGGAAATTACATTTCAAGCCTAGACTTGAAAGACGCTTTCTGGCAGATCACTCTAGACACTGATTCCAGAGAGAAGACCGCATTTACGGTACCTAGTCATCCTCTTTATCAGTACACAGTGATGCCATTCGGTCTGTGCAACGCTCCACAAACGATGTACCGCCTTATGGACAAAGTCATCCCGTTCGATCTTCGTGAGAATGTTCTCGTCTACTTAAACGATCTATTAATACTGTCATCAGATTTTGACTCTCACCTCATCTTACTATCCCTGTAGCAGATTGATTGAGGAAAGCTGGAACCACTATCAACGTTGAGAAGAGTAAGTTCTGTATTACAGAGACAAAGTACTTGGGTTTTATTGTCGTGAAAGGAGAATTGATCCCGATAAGATTTCAGCCATAGTTGACTATCCGTCACTTAAAACTGTTCGGAAAGCCCGACACCTTCTAGGTATGGCGGGATGGTATCGTCGATTCATTCCGAACTATGCTGATTTACCTGACACTTTGAAGAATCCTAGTTAGTTCCAATGGACTGCCAAAGCTCAGACATCTCTGGAATTATTGAAGCAGAAACTTACCTCTGCTCCGTTGTTAGTGAGTCCAGATTTCACGAAACCGTTCGTTCTCCAGTGTGATGCGAGCCAAGAAGGTATTGATGGAGTGCTGTTACAATTAGATGACAATGGCCACGAGAAACCTATAGCCTACGTCTCGAAAAAGTTGAATTCAGCACAGCGAAATTACATAGTCACAGAGCAGGAATGCTTAGCAGCAATCTTAAGTGTACAGAAGTTCCGGCCCTTCATAGAACTTATGCCGTTTAAGATAGTGACTGATCATACGAGCTTGAAATGGCTGATGTCTCAAAAGAACCTAATCCTGTTAGTTTCAAAGTGGGTTAAGAAGTGTACAGACGGAATATCGCCCACAGCAATTTCCAGTAGCAGACCAGTGCTAAATTAGGACGTGAATTTGTGTAGTGTCGAATTAAGTCAAAGAAAGGAAACTCCCTATATGAGCTTGAGGATCTGCAGGGAAGAACGTTAGGAGTATATCACACCAAGGACATCAAGCTATGATGCCTATAGCTTAGAGACGTTATAGGTCTATTGTAAGTTTTAATCCTGGTAGCCCCAATAAGGTATCCAGCCAGCTTAACTGGTAAACTACAGGATGCCAATGTGCCACTTAGGACCATCCCAGCCTAGCGGTCCGTATACCTTTTATCCAAATTCCTCGCCTGATAAAACTTCAGAACCCCTCCTACATGGTACCCTACGGCGGATAGGTTGCCGTAGCTATTCCGCTTGCATGAAGTCTTCGGAGATTTCAGGAAGAACATCTGGAGACACACTCTTAAGTCGGTTTGAGGTCAGAGTAAGATGTCAGGGCTGGGGAAGCTTGCTGCGATCAGTTGGTTAGGTTACTGACCGCGGGGATCCGTCGACTCAACTCAGTGAAGGAAGGCAGAGTGGTACTGGCCGACTGGATTTTTTAGGTTACCAGCTTGTCGGTGCACCTCCGGTTTCCAGCACAGAGAACGATGTCGAGGTCTGATCAAAGGCTGACGGGACTTCAAGGACGTGCCTCTAATTCGTCACACCTCAAGTAAATCAAATTGGCCTGGACAATCCTGCTCATTCGCCTGGCAGTACTGACAGGAAATGCTTTCATGGGTCGTGGGTCGAGTCACACATTGGACGCCCGCAGCGATGAGGCCTTTGTTTTAAGACCGGCTAGCTCAGTCGACCATTTTTCAGTGCCGTCTGGACCACAGGTGGTCTAGACTACCCTGCCCTGATGTGGTCGTAGCGTACTGTATGTAGCAGTATGCTACACTGAGACTAGATGCATCATGTATACCCGGCCTAATGTCGTATGAACGGAGAGCGATACGCACCGAGACACGAAAAACGGAGAAGAAGAAGAAGGGTCGAAAAAGGTGATTGATTAATAAATCTAAAAATATCGCGGATTAAAAATAATAATCGCAGTCCATAGTTTGGTAGAAAGAACAAACCAACAAGTAAGAGGGCAACGCCAATGAAAAAGTTAGTGGAATCAAGTCCTAAATTTGGCTTCTGCTGAGGCTACCAGTATTTCATCATCGCAGAAAACTTTGTGAGAGAATAGTAACCTCTGCTTAAAAATGGGACACACCAACACCATGGCATGGAGATTTTAAGAAAAACCCACTTTCAATTCGCTTAAGCCGAGAGAGAAGAACAAAAAAAAATAAAAAAAAACCATCCGGAAAATTAGACAGTCAATGAAAGTGGTATCAGCTGCAAAGTAAGTTCCACCAAAATGCCCATGCAATAGTGCGCTTTAAAAGGATGACGTACCAGCACATCCCTGAATGTAATCCACCTCAAAATTCACCGTATAATTATAGAGTGACGCTTTTAGCATAATTATCAATAAATCCCAATCGAGGCCTATATGGGAAAAAGGGAAATTATATAGCGAACGGAAAGTCATTCTGGCACTAGTTAGATCCGCCACGGAAGTACCACGGGATCGTTTTTCTGCGAATTTTGTTGTAACCCATCAGCTAAAGATTTGATAGGAATGCATTACTCAGGATACTACTTGCACTTAGATCATTCTGTTGTACCTGTTGCTTAATAGCAGATGGACTTCATGAATTCGATGACGATGCTGATAAACTGTAGTAAGTAGAAATTAAATAAGCAAAAGGTATACAATCATACAGTCGGCATTCATTACATATATTATTATTATGAATATATATTTGATATTCATACTTGAATCAAATATTGAAAAGATAGGTGTGGAGAAATTTCATTTAATTACTGCGATTGACTACAAGAAAAATTTTAAAATAGCTAAAAGGAGTTAGCGTTTGGTTATGAAACTTGGAATCGTCAAATAAAAATATATTAAGTGAACAGAACAGAACCAATTTATAGAGAAATGTAAGAAAAATTTCTTATTCAGTAGTTGCCTTGATTGCCTCTGTTCGAATCATGTCAGTAAGGTAGTTTGAATTTGAATCGTTAATTTAAAAGATGGTGTGAGTATTCCGTCGAAGTTTTGAATAAGTTAGTAATGTGCTTTAGGTTAGAGAGGGTTGTCGTATGGTGAGTGTTTGTGTGAATGTTTAGTGAGTCAAGAAATTGCAGTGAGAAAGAGAGAGAGAGAGAACGTCATGATAGTCCTATAGGATGAGAAAATCAAAGTCTTGTTCATATCTGGATTATTAATTTTATTATCATCATTCACGAAACAAAGGGAAACCGAATCGTTCAAAGGCTTCCATATTCCATAATTAAAGAATATAGAATGAAACGATAGTCACCTTAGCGTAAAATAGAGAAAAAAAATTGATTTTTGTTTCAAATATTCTATTCCCTAGCAAATAGTACATAAACAAAAACAAAAACCACTGGCTAGATTGTATAGTTTCCTGAACTGATGACATTGTAATTGTATACGAGGACTATTATAACGTAATAATGGACTTCTGAATATTTTTCATTTCTCCTTCCACTCTCCTGGAGCCCTCTCAATGTAGGGGTTGACAAGGTCCGCTCTTCTGCTCTCTTTTCAGGTCAGCACAGGGACGCTGAAATTAAATTGCTCCCCTCAGTGTCATATGGGTGGATGGGGCAAAGCAGCCGAAGGTACGTCATCTACGCCTTCAAGTAAGTATGGGTAAGTGGTGTGAAGGTCTCTTCTGGACCGGATGTGTGCGACAGGTTTTGGTTAGACATATTTTTTTTTGTATATGACAGGTAGGAACGGCAGGTTTTCGTAGAAACCCCACACTCTCCGCCAATAGCCGAGGCGAGCTAGCATGCCGCCCTACATGTCAACGCTGTATACCGAGTGATCTGTCAGCTCATGCTGGCAGTCTGGACTTCACGTCCAAGCCAATCGCTCAACATACTACCATAACAATGTCCTTTATGTAACTGGTGTCAGATCTTTTCTTGGAAACGACCTGGAAGGACTATATTCTTTCCACAAGAAGTAAACACTAATCAACAGTTGATAGAAGCTCCTTTCGTGCAAGAAAAGGTTTTATGTTTTCTGAAACAATTGAATTGAAATGTTTGGTGGGATGCGGCCATCCATCCTTCAGATACGAAATTACGGTTTGAAGTGTTTCATGCTTTTTTGTTGCCTCTATAATCATTCTGTGCGTTACAGAAAGTTGTCGAATAGACTCGTCGAGAATATACGTGGTATCATTTTCATTTTCTGTAAGCGATTTGATGTATATTTCGGAATACCTTTTTTTGAGCCAAAAATTGTTAATAAAGGCTTGTGATCGGCTTGCAATACGAGCTTACGAGCGAAAATCAGTATATGAAATTTTTTAACTGCGAATGCCAGAACCAAGGACCCTTTTTCGATCTGGCTATTATATTTTTCTTCACTCAGAGTTAACGAACGTGATGCATATCGGATAACCCTTTCAGTTCCATCTGATAAGCAATGAGATATGCATGCGCCTATTCTGTAACTACAAAATGCGTTAACAATAAATTTCATGTCATTGTTTGCTTCAAATTTTGGAAACTTGTTTGGCACTTGTGACGATATCTCGAGCTGACTCGCATGAGTCATATAATGTTAAAATTAAAAAGAAGAGTTATTAACTGCCAGAACTGAATGTAGAGAATAGATTTTTTTTTCCCTAATGAATTTGCAAAATGCATTGAGTTGATAGAGGTCAGCCAATTGCTCATATAATAATGATAATAATTAAAAATGACTAAGTCCGCGAAAAATTTCTTGCAATTTCCAACTTAGATTACGACAAAGCAGTTGATGTGTGCAGAGCAAATGAAATAGCTCAGATACAAGCAATAGATATTTGCAAAAATAACGATAGTCAGATAATCTCAGAAGTGAAGAGAAATTTCAGGAAGAATAAAAATGAAAAGATGATTCGTAATAAAGAATCAGAAGTGCTCCAGTGTGTGATGTGGGACAAAACATGGTAAACAAAGTTGCCCAGGATATAAAAAAGAATGCAAAGCATGCGGCAAGCAGGAACATTTCATAAAAATGTGCAAGACAAGGAAAAAAGAACAGACAGTCAGAATCATCGATATCAAGCAGGGATACACTATATATAAACTGTTAAGAATAAAACAACAGATGACGTGTGTTCAGAAACCATTAAAATAGGAAAAAAAGGAAGTGTTCTGGCAAATAATGGCAGACATACTCAGTGGAGGATCCAGGATACTGGTGAGGGGGTTGGGGAGGGGGCGCAACTATGGCTTTAAAAAGATATATGCTGAAAACTGAACAAATGTTTGAAGACGCTACCCACCACTCGCAAATGTTAAATGCACAAAATTTATCATTTAAAAGATACGAGTCGAACAGATTACCAAGTGGCTATCACTCGCAAAGAAGAAAAAAATCATCCATTTTAGTTAGTAAAAATAGGGAAATGTATTTTATTCAAATTCACGAATCATCACAAATTGTATTTTTGTAAAATACAGGAATTAAAAATTTACATTTATTTAAAATACCAGTCAGAAAATAGATGCAATACATACCTTGTACGTATATAACTTCGTCGGCAAGCTAAGAAAATGTGACTTCTTTTGTTTTTTATATTATTAAGCCAAGCTCAAGAGATATCTTATCAATTATGATGCAAAGTACAGCATGGAAAGAAGGTGATAAAGAAAGGAATTATGGAACGAGAGGAGAGTGGCGAAGCTGCCGATGTATGCCACCCTTAAACTTTCGCAGATTGCATGCGGAAAGACAGAAGATTGGAGACCGAAAGTATCTTGAAGGATAAAAGGATGTGCGCGGCTTGCAGTGCGAGTATTACATGCAGGAATCCGGGATCAGACTAGATATTTCACCAGAACATTGATCATCCATGTAGCAATATAGGAGCGAAGGACAACCTACATTGCGGCGGTGCTCGTGTAAGTCCATATGACAAGCTTTTGCCACATCTTTTTGACAATATCCAACGAAGCTACGGCTCTGCGACCAGCCCCGGCCTACATATGGTAATTTTATTCCATTGTAGGTCTGATGTAGGACTTGTAGAGGAGCGCTAGAATCGATGGGCTGAAATATTTCTTACGCCTTTTCAGAAATCCAAAATATTTTGTTGCTTATTTGGCAATAGAGAAGATGTGATCTGTTTAGCTTAACATACTGCAAATATTAATGACAAGAATGCATAAAACGGTGTATCGTCAAGAAGTGCTCCATCAAAGAAACGGGAGTGGAAAAATTATGATCTTGTTTTAAAAAGATGGGACAGCTTTGGAACTTAGATGTATTGATTTCGATGCGATTCGGTTTGCTCCAAGCGAGGATATTACCAAGGTGGTTATTCAAGGATCTAATCATGCAATCTAGTTTGACAGATGTGACATTTCCTCTGTAGTTCCCAAGGCTGTCAACGGAGTAAGCGAAACCAAGGGTACTGTCATCGGCAAAACAATTAATGGGATTGAAAGTAAGGGAAGCAGATCATTAATAAGAATTGAGAAGAGAGATGGAAAATAGCAGAGCTCTGAGGCACCCCGGCATTTACTGGCTGAGATTGAGATCTAACAGGATCTAATATAATCCGTATTAAGCGACTAGATAAAACACTTTACATTCATAATAGAAGAGGACGAGAGAGGCCAAGTGATTTAAGTGTGGCTGAACTCCAGACCCTATGATAGGCCTTTGAAATATCTAGGGCAACGATTTTGGACTCACCAAAATTGTGAAAACTACGGCTTCAACGTTCCATAAGAAAAGTCAGAAAAAGAAAAGCCATATTGGTGATCGTTGAGGGTTTGATTAGTTTCTAGATACTTCATTAATTTAGAGTTAATGATAGATTCAAAAACGTTTTTAAGAATTGAAGTGATTGTAATTGGTCGATAATTTAATTCCTTTCTTGGGAATAGGCTGAACATGAGGTAATTTCCAAGCAATTGGAAATTTTCCTGTCGAATAAGATAAGTAGAATAGTTTTCGCAGAGGTTTAGCGAAGAATATGGCACAGTTTTTATTCAACAGGGGCTTGGAACTATCAGGACCTGCAGCTATTGAGACGTTGATCTCCTTAAGAACTTTGAACATATCTCTCATACGGATATGTATTGGCTCTTGTACATATCCGCATATTCAGGGAGTCAACATCCACTTCATTCTTAAGTAGTGAAGGAATAGAGAAACTGCGGAAGTTGATCCTGATAGTTTTGACCTGGGATGAGAAACCTTTGTTGCCTTTGCGTCTTGCCAATATTCTAATGTTCTGGTCAAAAAGGAACTTTTCTCTTTGGATAGTGTTTCAGTTCTGGACATGGATGCAATTGATTGGTGCGAAAAGCAGACTATTTCGCTTTTATTGCTTGGTTGTACTTATCGTTAAACCAAAAGCGATTTTGCTATTGTTAAGATCTGCTGTGTAAGTACCGAATGTATTCACGCATGCCCAAGACTTAGAATTGTACTAAATTCAAATGTGCATTAATCAACACCACTTGAAGCAAAACAGACTGACCACTCAAATTCTCTAAAATACTCATTGAGACTTTCCCAATCTGCAGATTTATTTTGTTTTTATTTACTTAGCCCAAGTATTCTATAAAAACTATCACATTTAAAAATTAATCTCTTGCTTTAAACGTAATAACACTGACTACAACAATGCACAATGACTTCTTCGTCGTTGTGCAGTTTCGCTGAATTTCTCTAATTACGAGTTATAATTGTTTCTTTAAATGTTTGTTTTGCCACGCGCCGCGCTGATAATGTTCTAAGAAGCCGTCTTTACATGGAAGGCTTATCAAACACCCTTTGGCAGCTGTTTTCAATTCGCGTTAACATGACTAGGCTCTGTCTTGTTTCAAACACCCCGAGCAAAGCGACGCTCATGAACGGTATCCGCGCTTCCTGTTTTCTCTATAGGCTTACACAACCATGACCGAAGCCCAAGGTGTTAGCTAGGGCCTGCGTTTCTAAATGTATCATATTGAACGCTTCCAGAAATTGCTACGTTTTTTACAAAAGGTGAAGAATAGATGTGAATCATTTTGTTAGAAAAGACTCAGAAGATCTACTGCAATTTTTTCAGTAGCCTTCCGAGGGCAGGGGGGGGGGGCGCACGCCCCCGCGCCCCCTTGCTGGATCCGTCACTGGACATACTATAGGATGTCGTGTCCCAAAGCAATCACACAACGAAAAACTTCTTCAATAAATCATAACACACGAATTGTTTTGGACAGAAAGCTTTATTTTGCACAACACTGACCTATCTTAATACATTACAACTAACCCGAACCGAAACATGATACTGCGATGACTGACAATTAAACGGCACTCGCCAGACCAGTCATTGGTCTTTTATGCTCCAATATTCGCAAGTAAACTTTTAATCGCAACGCGGATGTAAACAAACGACAACAACCTTGCCGTTTGTTTTACGGGTTGCAGCACCTGAGTCGCTTAGTAGTAAACAATCGCCCTACATAATAATTACCATGCGAGGATTATCGTAATCGTCGATTGCTCCAATAAGCGCTCATCGCAGCCAGCTGTTGGGCTAATCAGCAAAACAACCGACAGTTGCAGAGCAATACCATGCGAGCTTATTGTTTAGCAATTGCTGATTATTTCGCTGTGATGCCTTTGGGTGTTGGAAGAATCTTCCGTAAATTGGGCCATAACATATAACATACTCATTCACGCTGAGACGTTGGATGAATTAAAAAATAGAACAAGCATAATGCTCAGGCAACTACATGAGAAAGGATTAAAACTGAAAAAGGAGAAATGTATCTTTAATGTACTACCTGTGATACACATGGGGTAAAATTAACCGGTTAATTAAATTAGCCTACTTTTACTCCATGTGTATCACCGAAAACCCCGAGTATTCTGACAATTGCCCAAAAAAACAAGCGAGTAATTTCGGCGTATTCTATATCCTGAAAAATCGCTGGGTAATTGCAATTACCCTGATAACAGCGCCAACTGGTAGTTGCTAGAAATATTAAGTTTGTGTAAGCACATATTCAGCGACAGACAGTGACAAACCAAAAGCGAAGTGGAAACGAAAAGTGACAGTTCGAAAATTTTATTCTGCATCGCCTACTGACGCTTCGCTTGAATTAATACAATTATACATCCATACTAAACGTCAGACATGCGCGCTACCATTCAAATTACCCCGATTAATGTGTATCAGGGGTCTCCAATTAACTAGGTAATTCAATTACCCTGACCCGGCTAAATTTACCCTATGTGTATCATAAGCATACAACGAGTAAAATTCTTGGGTCACGTACTAACTGAAAGAGACTTGGAAATCGATGAGAGTAAGGTGGAAACAATTAAAAGGCTAAAGGTATCTAAATGAAAGAAGGAACTCTTGAGGATTCTAGGTATGATTACTTATTTGGGAATGTTTATAAAATACTTGGCAGCACTTACAGAGCCACTTAGAATTCTATTAATGAAGGGAATGGAATAGAGGTGGGAAGCTGAGCAGCAAGAGTCATTTGAGAAGATTAAGAGAACTCTATCATAAGCACCAGTACTGCGTTACGACGAAGTCAACAAAAAAGTTATACTGTCAGTTGATGCTTTATCGAAGGTACTAGGAGCTCTTCTGATGAAGTAAGGACAACCAGTGGCCCATGCTACGAAATCGTTAACTCAAACCGAACAAAACTATCCACAAATTCTGAAGGAAGCGTTCGCTATTAAATATGGATGCAGGAAGTCTCATGATTATTTCTGGGGAAAAGAGATAAAGGTAGAGACGGACCATAAGCCATTGGAAATTATTTGGAGTTAAAAGAGTACAATCCAAGAATGGAGTACAGAAAAGGAAGTGAACTGGACATTGGGGATACCCTCAGTAGGAATTGTGAAGACACACAAGAATCCATCTTTGCTTGACCTGCTTGTTACAACTGATTATGATTCTGTTAGCTTTCAAAACCATATTGGTTCTCCTTCCGTCTTCGATCATGATTTCCTTTTTATGACATATGGCATTGATATTGGTAACTGCAGA
This sequence comes from Dioctria linearis, assembly GCA_963930735.1. NCBI lineage: Eukaryota > Metazoa > Arthropoda > Insecta > Diptera > Asilidae > Dioctria > Dioctria linearis. Next base: position 199,672,713 of record OZ005741.1, on the reverse strand, counting down.
TAGTACAAGGATATATCATATAGGAAATATAATGATATTAATCTATATCAGTTGGGAGATGAGTGTGTCTCGCTGCTCTGGAATGACATCACCCTGTATACCTCAGTGGATGAGATAATCAATAGGTTTTATGAATTTCTACATTATCTTCACGATAAATACGCCCCAACTCACTCAGGCAGAATCAGAAAAAATGGTTGTCCATGGTTTTCTGCAGCGATCCAGTCACTTATTGCTGAACGTGATTTTTTATATCGCAGATACCTTAGATTAAAAACCAATGAAAGCCGTACGCATTACAAATTGATTAGCAATCTGGTCAACTCTCGGGTTCGGGCGGCCAAGCGACGATTCTTTAAGCAAAAGTTTGACTCCCCAACTATCATCCAAAATCTTGTGGAAAAACTTGCGTAAGGCCTCTGTGTATGACAGACATAAGTCCCAGTGTAACTTGGATCCTGACATACTTAATTCCCATTTCACTTCTCTCCCTATCCTTTCCGCACGTAGCTGGGTTTAAATCGCCTCATGTTTCCCTCATGTAATGATCAGCCTTGTTTTAGTTTTAGATGTATTGATGCCAGGGAGATTTCTGTGGCAATTAGAGCTGTCATATCTGATGCTGTGGGGCCTGATGGTATTCCACCTAGGTTTATCAGGATTCTTCTGTCTTGGATAGTATAGCTGATTCTACATATTTTTAACACCTGCCTTACCATGTCGATATTTCCTTCCGCTTGAAAAATCGCTACAGTTGTGCCGGTGTCTAAGATCAGTGCAACTGAGATTCTCGGTGATTTTCGACCGATTAGCCTGTTGGGATTTCTTGTTAAGGTTCTGGAAATTGAAGGTACAGCAAATAATTGAGCATTTGGAAAACTTTAACTTATTAAGTCCTTTTTCCAGTCCGGTTTTCGTAAGTATCGTAGTTGCGAGACAGCCCTTCTTAATGTGACAAATGATATATGCAGCGCTTTGTCCCTGCTTGATTTCTCCAAAGCATTTCATTTTTCATCCCTCTGCTGTGTCCATAATCCGCAGCTTTCTCTCCAATAGATTGCACCCGGGGTAAGGTAAAGGATTGTGTGTCCGGTGTTTTGCCTCTAAATTGTGGTGTCCCTCAAGGCCCTATTCTCGGGCCTTTGTTCTTCAGCCTGTATATAAATGACCTCCCCAATCTTGTTGTAGACTGTAAAATTCACTTGTATGCCGATGATGTGCAAGTGTATCTCAGTCGACCAATAGTACTGGTGAAGGATTGCATTGATAGGCAAAAAAGTGTAATAAGTCTTCGTATCTTCCTCAATTCCAGAATGGAATGCTGTGATCATGTCAATAATATGACTGGTAGGATTTATGGTGGGCTTCGTCGGCTGTGTTTGTCTTCGGGAACCTTGTCTACGAACACACGTTCGATGCTTATCAAATCTTTGATTCTACCGTACTTTTCCCTCACTTGTGTTCATCCTGCCACTAAGCTAAATGTGGCTTTCAACGACTGCACAAGATTCGTCTTCTGCTTAAGGAGATTCGATCATGTTTCGCAACATCGTAATCATCTACTTGGTTGCTGCTTAAATCTATATCTTTTACGTAGGCTTCTGGCATCTCTTCATAAGCTAATCTACTCTAAAGAGCCAAGCTATTTATTTAATAATTTGTCATTTTTAAACTCCTCAAGGCGTTTTGACTTCCTGATACCAAATTTTCAATATTCAGTAATGGAAAATTCTTACTTTGTTCGTGCTGTTCGAGCTTGGAATAATTTAAAACCCGAAATTCAGCGTACGAGCTCGACTCGAGTGCTTATGGACCGAATAACGCGCTGCAGTACCGTCGTGGGATAGACTTTTGGGTGTGTTGTAGGTGGTCTTGGCTCTGTGTTTTCTAGTTATTAGTTGTAATATATTTTTATTTGTAATCTGATATTTTGGGTAATAATTTAGTATTTTATTTTACGTTGCTAGTAGCATATTTTTTCGGACTTATATTTTAATTTTAATTTAATTTCTAATTTAATTAAACTTTGTTTTTTTTTTATATTTTAATCTCATTTCTCGTACTTTTATATTAATATTTACTTGTTTTTATTTATTCTCTTTGCCGCTTTGTGTTTTGTATTACACTTTACCATGAATAAACTTATTCTATTCTATTCTAAATCGCTGAGGAAGAAATAGAGGTACACCTGATTCTACCAACGTCAAATAGTGCAGCAGAATAGAATAGAATAGCACAGAAAAACGTTTATTAAAGAACCTCAGCTTAAGCTACGTTACAACGTTAGGTACATCAAGTAGATAATAGTAATTAATATTGATCGGGTAGTACAAAAAATTGTTTAGAAAACTAAAAAAAGAAAGAAGAATTCAAGAAATCAACGAGTAAAGATACGTCAGGTCAAGCACTAATCAAAATAATTAAAAACGGTTGGCCGAAAGCGTTTTAGGAGGTTCCGAAAAAACTGAGACCATATTTTTCCTATCGAGACGAGCTATCATGCTGCGAGGGACTGATCTTCAGAGGAGACAGAGTTATGATTCCAGAGGAAGAACGATCCCGAATCCTAGCGTTAGTACAAAAGGGACATCCGGGAATACAGTCATCGCTACGTTGAGTGCAACAGTTTATATTCTGGAAAGGAATGAATAACGACATAACAGAAATGGTAGAAAAATGCAAAATCTGACAGCATACACAAAGAAAGTAAAGGAGACAGTAAAGATGAAAAGGATTCCAAAGCTTCAATTTGAAATAGTATCATCGGATGAATTCGACTACAAAGGTGAACAATACTTGGTATTGGTGGACAACTACAGTGGATATTTTGAAGTCAAGAGGATGACAGAACAACAGCAAGCGCAATGACAAACCAATTCAAGATTTAGTTTGCCTCGCACGGCATACCAAGAGAGTTTCATTCCGACAACACCGTGTATTCGTTGAATTATTTCAGAGGTTTGTAAACTACTGGAAGTCCGAGATCTATACATCAAGTCCACGATTGGCGAGGTCGAGTGCGATCTGAGCGGTAAGGACTTACAACCAGCTCTGTTGATGTCCCGAAATATTCCCAGAGTCAGTGAATTGGGCACACCAGCTTTGAGACTGGTCGGAAAAAACACAAAAACACCCCGAACATTGTCTGACATAATTATAAAGCCTAAAACACCAAAACGAGTAACAGTGTTCGACGAAAAAAACAGAAGTCATACGCAGGTAGAGGAGCCAAAAAGCAAGAACATACAAAGATGGTTCTAGAATTCTGGTTCGAGGAAACGACAGTAGATGGTATACGGGAAATGTATTACATCCGGTAACCGATCGATCTTACATGTTTGACAAGGACAATGGATCGATTATGAGAAGAAATACATGCTTCATTCGTCCAACATTGGGCGAGGGTGGCATAACGAAGACAAAAACAAGCGTCCTCGCAGAACTACAACATACTTCATTCAAGAAGTCACCCAGCACAGATGAATCTTCAACTCCAATTGCACAGGAGAGGACGAGCCAGGCGGCTGAATCAAAGAAAGAACCTGTAGAATTGAGAACAGCAACTCGGAAAACGAATTCTCAGCAGCCGGTGAAGCAGAGCGATATCAAGAACTCGAGTTCGGGAAGACTCATCAGACCGGTCATAAGACTCGACCTTTAATTTTTATTTCAAGAACCAGAAGGGTGACGATATATGAATGTAGAGAACAACCGCGCCAAATCAAATTGAATAAATAGTATTTTTATTATATGCATATTTTAATTTCTCTTTAATCAACGTCCCTAAGCAATAAAGGAACGGTACAGAACTGTTTACACCATTTCCATTTGACACATTTTTTTAAAAATTCAACGAGTGGTCCTCTGAAGTCTCAGCATTTTGTTAATAAATTTGTTATAATAATTAATAGCACCCAGAAAAGATCTGAATTCGGTAATATTTTTAGGAGACGGCATTTGCGGCCGTTCGCTCCGGATCGGGTCGAATACCCCGATGATCACTGATATGTCCCAGATATTTTAGTTGAGTTGCAAAGAAGTTACATTTTTCAAGTTTTAACCGAAGTCCATAATGCCTAATCTAAAACGCATTGTAAAAACCACATCGTCAAAACGATATCGTTTGCTGAACAATGCATATAAGTATACGAACTATGTAAGTAGTGGTAAGCTGTCAAATTAAACAGCTTTAACCTGTCATAAATGTAATTGCTTATACGAAGGAGATTTCTCGTCTTAACAGACTGAAATTTATTGAAAATAATTTCAAAACATTTGCAAAATGCATTTTAAGTGCAAAAAAAATTATTGAACTTTTCGACCCAGCGATCAGAGAGGTCTCATCAGTTTGGTTATCTCTGATCGCCTACCATAGAAGTTCAATGATGGAGGTCACACCAATTGTGCATATAAATACTTTATATAAAAAGTAAATGTGAATTATATGGTGGCAAGATTTCTCATTGCACTTTGAAATTGGGTGATTGTTCCCCCTTTTGCTTTCTCGATTTCATTGTAGAATTACATCAAAGGCAGTATTTGATCTCAATAATTTATACTATAGTATAGTAAACTAAGAAATTGTTTGGGACAAGTCGAATAATAAAACATATTGCATTCAAGACTGAAAGTATAAGTTCCAGTTTACAGCTGTTTTGTTCTAAATTATACTGAATACACCTGAGGTATTACTACATCGTTTTTGCTGATTAACTACTACAGATTAGCTCGTGCTCATGCAAATGAATGAAAGAGAAGAAACATTTGTGCAAGAATGAATTTTCAAATGCAAGAGTGGGAAGCAAACAAAAAACCGATGTCGTTTTGAAGACGTGGTTTTACCATGCATTGCAGATTAGGCATAACTTTCAATTCGTTTGAGAGCATTGATGAGATTTTGATTGCAGAGTCTTCCAATCGGGATATTCCAAAGTTCAAATTTTTCACAGCCGAACAAATTTAAATTATTATTTGATGACACGAAGCACTTGTGTATAACAACCTTCCTCGAGCTGAAACTGAATCAATATTGCTGCAAATGTATATTCCGTTAGACTGGAATGTATTTTTATTGTAAGAGTTTGATTGTTTCACGGGCTTTGTTTATGGTACTTGTTTATGGCCTCGGGGGATTGTTGAAAGTTTCGCTGTAGTTTTTCCGTTGCAAATTAACTTTTGCTATTACAGCCGAGTTACTACGCGATGATTTATTTTCAACGAGTGCTCCGTCACGTTTAATGTTAATGACTTTATGGCATTATGATACCACCATTTCGAGATTCATAGTTTTATTTTCAGCATTATCAAGTAATCTAGTTCTAATTTCTGAACATGTTGCTGAACTTAAGCCCGCAACAAATATTAAGCATTTAAATTCATCTACAGTAATTGTGCCTAATTTGAAATCCTCACACAACTTATTATTATTATTTAGAGTTTTGAAGACAAACAAAACGTCGATGTAACAACGTGTGCTGAACATCAAAAAGGTTTTTTTTTTAGAATTTCTACTGTTTTCTTTAGAGTAATCTCTCGAGTAAGTTTTGGAAAGATGATTTGTTATACACATTGGACTTCAACTTTCTAAGGAGTAGTTACACTTTTGCGCCATTATCACGACTCGCACCATCAATCTTGATGTTATCCTCGTACCGATTGTAGCAGAGTTCGAAGATTAAATTATTTTCAGGATCGTAACGGAATTCAGTGATGCTTTTAGCGAGAGTATAACTAATGACATCTGCCGATGTTTGGAGAAGTGTTGTTTTCACTTCTGATTTAGTTTCTATGGACTTGCTGCTTGTAATATCAATTAAAGCTTTTGCTATTTCTTGATATTGCCACTGTTGCTGTTGCTGTTGTATTTGTTGTTGCTGTTATTCTAACAACTTTATGAAGGACTGTTGTACATCCGTCATTTCAATGAATTATGAATTTTTTTTCAAATGTTGAGTTCCACTACTGGATTTCTGCAAATTACATCGATGACAAATCGAATTACATCTGCGTGGTCGAATAATCCTGGTCGTCAAAATAGGTGATGGATCTCTGCGAATTACATCGATGATAAATCGAATTACATCTGCGTGGTCGAATAATCCTCGTCGCCAAATATGTTGTATTGTTACGTGCAATAGAAAGAAACAGGTGGTGACATCTACTGGAAATGGAGAATAAACAACTTCAGGTTCGGAAAATCGATGATGGAATCTTTGGGAAGGTTCTGGAATGGAATCCTTGAGATAGTCTTTGAATATTTATAACCAGAATGTCAGGGAACTGCGTTCAAAAACTGAAAATGTCCGTTTAGCCGCGGTTGCAAATAATTTTGATATTATATGTCTTACCGAAATTTTCCTACAACCATATGTCTATAGTAGCGAGATTCTTGATGACAGGTACTCAATTTATAGAAGGGACAGAGATTTGAATTACACGGGTAACAGGGATGGTGGTGGATGTCTAATAGCTGTCAGATGTACCTATAATTCTTTTCGAGTGCAAGCTGTGGAATCTGAGCATGAAATGATTTGGGTAGTCATAAAGGAAAGGACTTTTACACTTCACATATGCTGTGTCTATTTACCTCCCCAAACCTCATATCTCATACCTCTTTATTATCCAGTATTAGTGATAAAATCTTGCAGCTACCCATAAATTCGTAAATCCTTTTCTTAAGTGATTTTAATTTCCCATACCTACGTTGGACTCTTAGTGCATCGGACAATTGTATGCGTGTGTCTGAGGCTTATAGTCTTGCCTCTCAATCTCTTCTTAATAATGTGGAGCTTTGTTGCCTGAAGCAATAAAATAATCAAGTCAACTATAATAACAGACTCTTGGATCTTGTATGGACTAATATTTCCTCATATAATATTGATATATCTACATCTGTGTGTCCGCTTTCTAAGATTGACCCCCACCATCCTCCTCTCGGCATACAATTGATATTGACACATCCAAAGACTGCCCGAAATTTATTTGCCAAGGTTAGAAACTATCAAAGAGGTGATTATGATAGTCTCAATAATTTCTTAAGCAATCGTGATTTGTCATCTATTCTCTCCCCTAATCTAGAGCTATCTTTTGAATGATTCGAGATCATATCTCAAGGAATTAATCTATATGCACCTGCAGTTTGTAAACATAACAGCTTTCTGAAATGGTACTCCCGTCAGCTTATAAAGGTACTCCAAGAAAAGGATAGATATAGACGTCTCTATAAAACCAATCCACACCCTGAAACTTATAACACCTCTTCTTACCTTAGGAAAATGTCAAAGTTACTCTTAAAGGAATGTTACCGGAAATATGTTGAAAGCACAGAAAATTCCCTTCAAGGTAATCTTGGCATTTAGTTAAAATTTAGAACGATCTAATATCAATCCAAAAGAATTAACATATAATGGCACCACCTCTTTTTCCCCCAAATCTGTAAGCGAAATGTTTTCAAATTATTTCAAATCAGTTTATGATGATAGGGATCCTATAGCCCCGTCCGTCTTTCAACAGAACCAATCGATCACTATTAAACTAGGTACCCTCTCGCCTGAACATGTCCTTATAATTTTGAAAGATCTAGATTGTAATAAAAACGCGGGCCCTGACAGCCTAGCAGAACCCCTTTGCAAATTATTCAATCTCTCAATAAATAACAAAATTTACCCTGCAACCCTCAAGAAATGTTTCGTTTTGCCTGTCTTCAAATCAGGTGACCCAAAACTCATTACTAATTACCGTCCCATCTTGATTTCCAATGCACTCGCACTCGTATTCGAAAAAGTTATATACAACCAACTGCTATCACTAATAAAACCATTCATCTCGGAACATCTGCATGGATTTCTACCCGGTCGATCCACAGTCTCAAACCTAGCTCTATTTAAGGACTCGATCGCCTGTGCCCTTGACGAAAGTAAGCAGCTGGACTCTGTACATACGGGCTTTAGTAAGGCTTTTGATAAAATAAACCATAAGCTACCCCTAAGTGTACCCCAGGGCACAATACTTGGACCATTGATATTCCTTATCTATATTAATGACTTGCCTTCTCCCCTTTCATCTAACTGCTTATTATATGCAGACGATGCGAAACTATATAGAGTTATTAACAATGTTACCGACTCCGTGCTCCTTCAAAAGGATATTCTTCAATTAGAAAAATGGAGTCTACAGAACTGCATTGAAATTAATGTCAGCAAGTGCAAATTTATATCTTTACTTTATCTTTTACCGCAAAAGAGACTTTATCTCCTTCGACTATAGAATCCATAATATATCTTTGTCTCGTGTTGATGAATTAAACGACTTGGGAGTTATATTTGATCGTAAGCTTCTCTTTGCATCACACATACATTTTTATTACATCCAAAGCTTTCCGTCTAATGGGTTTCATTTTTCGTACCTGTCAGTCATTTAAGTGTGCCGCTTCATATACTACTCTTTTTAACTCCCTAGTAAGAAGCATTCTCGAGTATGCGAGCCAAGTATGGAATCCATTTTACTCCTCATATACATATATCACAGATCGAGGCCGTCCAGCGTAGATTCAAAACATGTCCATGGAATACCGCGAGAGATTATCGAAATTCAACTTGTCTACACTTGAGAACCGAAGATCCTTCCTGGATTCCTTAATGATCAGATATCATGCCCATCTTTGCTTTCTCGTATAGACTTCCATATACCACCCTGGAACTCTAGACATAACACCCTTTTTAGATTGCCAACTAGTAGAACCAACATAAAAGATAAATCGCCCATCGTCAGAATACAAAAGTCATACAACTCCAGATTTAATAATATAGACATTTTCAACACTGGTCCTCTGGCATTTAAAAGGTTGATTCTGCTTGAGATCGGACAATAAATATTGGCTTATTCCATTTTCATATATTGCCTTACCCTTCCCGTTTATATTTATATTTAACCCAGCTTTTAGTATGATATTGATGAACATTCTATTTTATATTATTACTATTTTTATCCTTCTATAGTTCTCCCCACCTTTTATGCCTCTGTAGTCCAACTACAACTGTATTTTTCCTGCTCATTCCTAATTAACTATCTCATTTAGGTACACCTTTAAATGCGCACGCGTTGCTCTGTTTTGCTGCTATCCTATTGAATTTCAGCCCTTTAGTGTGGTATTTTGAATTTATTTTGAGTTTATTTTATAAGTATGCTTCTAATTTTGTAGTGAATATCCTATTGAATTAACTAGCTGTAACATTGTTGCTTTGAATTTGCTGATTGTTTATATCTGTATTAATGTATTGAATTTTCGTTCTGCAGTTGATGCAGATGCATATTTGAATTCTGGTTTGTAGTTTTGTATTTCTAAGCTGTAAATACTAGTTTTATTTTAACTGATTGATATTGGATAGCTCTGAATTTTTCCCTCCAATGTACTTGGATCGATTGATTTTGTAGCTACTCTATTGAATTGTATTTTAGTAGTATTTGGTTGTAAGTTTATTTATGCACTACTAGCTCATACGTTATTGTATCACTTGTATTATTTTCTTCTTCTTGATTTAGCTTGTAAAACCATCCACTTGTTTGTACAACTATAATGGTAGTATCATAATAGGAGTGTAAAAAGCTCTGTAATCTACCATTTTTAATTGACCGAATAAATAAATAAATAAATAAACATTCTGGAGAGTTTGTAGAGTACAAATATAGCAGTTGTCACCACCAGTGGAGTAGTCTTATCTCAGACAGTGAAGTGAACAAAGTGTTCTAATTGGAAATACAGTATTAGCAATAATTACAGTTGAGTTAATTGTTTGTGAATTTTATAAGTGTAGAGCGGAAATCAAGAACTTGTGAATTAAATCTGTAATATTGTGTTTTAATGAACGAACCAAAAGCCAAGCTCGCAACAACTGGTGTCAGAAGTAGGATAAATTTGCGAAATACAGTGATGGCAATTGACTTAAAAATTCAAAGTGGGATTAATTTTGTGGAATCTGTTAAATTTTGAAATGGAGTTAAGGAACCGGTCATTACCAACGATAGATGCAAAAAATGTTCTAGTCGAACGACTTAGACAAGCTTTGATGGAAGAAGGAGAGAATCCTGCGACAAATGTTTTATAAGATAACTTGGAAGAACCTGAAGCTGAAGAAAAGTCTGTGATGAACATGGAACAAGTTTTGAGGAACAAAAGAGTGTTTTTGATGAACAAAAGAATTCTCTCGAGGAACACAAGAAATCTATGGAAACCCGTCTGGACGAGCAAGGGGATGCTTTTGAAGAACAAAAGAGATCTCTGGAAACCCGTTTGGACGAGCAAAAGAGTTCTCTGGAGAATTGTCTAGAAACTCGTTTGGAGGACCAGAAGACTTTCCTGAAAAACTCGTTAGACGAGCAAAACTTGTAAATTGAAGGAATTGAGCAGGAAGTTGCGGAAGCTCAACAAAAAGTCACCGAGCAGTTTGACAACTTTAAATCAGATCTAGAAAGAATAAAGAATCGTCAACCTCTAAACGTAGCAGCTGAAATATCCAGTGCATGTAGAATGAAACCTCCAATATTTGATGAACAAAATTCGTGGCATATATTCAAGAGACAATTCGAAGCAGCTTCAGAGATAAATGAATGGAATGATGAAGACGAAGCTACAGCTCTGGCATTAGCACTTCGAGGTCCTGCATCAGAGCTCTTACAAACTGTACCGATTAAAAAACAACGTGATTACACTTCATTAGTACAGGCAATAGAATTACGTTGTGGAGATGAGCACATGAAGCAAGTGTATCGCCTACAGTTACGCAACAGGATTCAAAAGCAGGGCGAATCACTACAAGAACTTCAGGCTGATGTGGAAAGATTAGCGCATCTTTCATACTCCAGCGTAAATGCAGGTTTCCTTAATGAAGTGGCAACGGAGGCATTTGTGAACGCTAATGCAGATATATATATATATATAAAAAAAATTTGTGGAAATAGAGACAAGTGTTTAGAAAAATGTTATATATATATATATTTACAACAAGCGTGAAGGTCAGCAGGAAAGAAATCAACAGCAGAAGCACTAGCCTATGCACTAGTGTATGAATCCGCCAGACAAGCTTCGCTTAGTGCAGTACGAATGAGAGAAATTTCAGTGGAGAAATGTACTTGTAATAGAATGCAGTCATCACAGAGCACTCCTTTACGTGGTATTCTGCGATGCTGCAATTGTAATAGACCGGGACACCTACAAAGGGACTGCAGAATACGCCGACGAGTGGAATCTCTAGAAGAAGGGAGGAGAGTGGAATTGCAAAGATATCGAGCTGGCAGCAGACTTGCAATATATTGCAGTTATCACTGGGCACTGAATGTCCAAGTTGGCGAGATATGGAGCAATCTATTCGTAGAGAGATTACACCCCAACCTTATGGCTTTGAGATTCAACACAGGAAAGGACGTATCCATGGAAATGCAAAAGCCTTTGTCCAACGTCCATGTGAACCTGAATGTAAGCATTGCGGCCGTGAGAAAGAAAAAGAGACAACAGTTACTATACAGTTGGTAAGTGTGGAACCATCAAGATCTTCTTCCAGAACACAGAGAGCTGAAAGACTCATTGATATTCTCAGACACTGAGTCAATAAAGACACTAGGTATTAAATGGTATCCTAAGTCAGACTACTTCACCTTCGGAATCAAACCATTGTGTGAACCCGAAGTTTTAACGAAAAGAAGCATATTATCCGGAATTGCCTCAATATATGATCCACTAGGCTGGTTAGCTCCGGTTGTGATAGAAGCAACAATTCTAATGCAGAACTTATGGATCACAGGCTCGTCATGGGATGACCCGATAATAGACATGCTAGGGGAACAATGGCTAATATTCGCAAGCAATTTACAAACCCTGGAACAAGTGTAAATCCCAAGATGGGTACACTATTCTCCAGGTGCACAGATGCAAATTCACGGATTTTGTGACGCCTCATCTAAGGCCTATGCTGCAGCAGTATTCTTACGAGTAGAGCAAGAAATGGTGAAATAGTGTCACACTTACTAACTGCAAAAACTAAGGTTGCACCTATTAAGCCCACAATAATACCAAGACTTGAATTGAATGGTGCATTATTACTCGTGAAGCTAATAAAAACAGTAGTACAAGGCATGCATTTTCAAAACATTCCAATAGTCGCTTGGACAGACTCTACAATCGTAATGCAATGCACCAAACAGCTTCCCTCGAAATGGAAAATTTACGTTGCCAACAGGGTCGTAGAAATACAAGATACACCAAAATACGATCATTGGCGACATATTTCATCCGAATAAAATCCAGCAGATATAGCGTCACGAGGTATCTCATCCAAACTCCTGGTTACCAACAAATTATGGTGGCACTGTCCAAGTTGGCTCACACAAGAACAAAACAAGTGGCCAAAGCGCAATCAAATCACACAGTCAACAACACTAGAACACAAGACAAAGACAGTAACTACTTTTTTGACAAATATCGAAGACAACATTCTGCAAAGATATTCATCATTCACACGCTTAGTGCGGATTACAGCGACGATAGTACGATTTTGCTACAATTGCAAGAATTCCAAAATCAAGCGAATTCAGACTCTCACCAACATTGAATGTAAACATGCAGAAAGGATCATATTCACACTGGTCCAATTAACAGCCTTTCCAGAGGAATATCAAGAGCTGTCACAACACAAAACCTTATCCAAGAGTAGCAGGCTCTTAAGGCTCAATCCAATACTGGATAAGGATGGATTAATGAGAGTCGGCGGACGGTTAGATAACGCCCTACTACCTTATAGTAGGAAACACCCGATAATTTGATTACGCGATCATCATGTAACACTAATTCTCATTGACAAGCAGCGATGATACAATCAATAGGCAATCTACCATCAGCAAGGGTAAACATTAGCAGAACTTTCTCCAAAGTCGGCATCAATTATGCGGGACCGATAACCATCAAAGCATCAAATTTAAGAAATGCTAAACTACAAAAGGCATATTTCTGCCTCTTCGTCTGCATGGCTACAAAAGCCATACATCTTGAGTTAGTGTCTGACCTGACATCGGAAGCTTTCATTGCAGTATTGAAAAGATTTGTTAGCAGAAGAGGTCTGTGCAATGATATTTATTCAGACTGTGGCACCAACTTCATTGGTGGAAAAGCCATTCTAGATAAAGAACTTCAAGGGGCCATAAAAGAGCATGGCCAGATGCTGCGGAATACTTGACATCGAAGTCCATTAATTGGCATATGAAACCACCTGCGGCCCCTCATTTCGGAGGCTTATGGGAAGCCGGTGTTAAGTCCACCAAATATCATTTGCGCAGATCCATTGGAAATGCTACTCTCACCTCTGAGGAATATGCTACGCTACTAGCACAAGTGGAAGCCTGTCTTAACTCAAGGCCATTATGTCTGGTCAATAATGATTCAAATGAGCAGTTAATACTAACTCCTGGACATTTATAATTGGACAGGTCGTAAACGCCATGTTATGACTCAATATAAGGAAGATTCTTCTTCCAGCAGCCAAGGGCGCATTCTAGCGAAATAATGAGCAATTGCTAAACAATAATCTCGTATGGTATTGTTCTGCAACTGTCGGTTATTTTGCTGATTAGCCCAAGTGGAGCAATTGACGATTACAATAATAATTAACCTCGCATGGTAATTATTATGTAAGGCGATTGTTTACTACTAAGCGAATCAGGTGCTGCAACCGGTAGAACAAACGACAAGATTGTTGTCGTTTGTTTACATCCGCGTTGTGAGCAAAGAAAGCTTACTTCCGAGTATAGGTTCATAAAAGATCAATGACTGGTCTGTCGAGTGCCTGTAGTATTTTTTAGCCTGCAGTATTCTAGCCGTTCAGTTCAGAGTCGCGTGTTTTTTTTTACAAGTTTGCTTACAAGTTAAGAGTGCGGTGTCATACATAGCGGTATGTATGTATAAATATTGTGAGATAGGTCAGTTTATTCAAAGTGAATAAAGATTCGTAATTGTTTTCCCTGGTAATTATTGGTTTTATTTAGTGGATTGCTTTTGGGACACGACATATTTGGCGCAGCCCGTTTAAAAAGGTATTGTGTTTTTTTTCATTTTTTGGGAGTTATGCTATTTCAGCTGCTCCATTTTTTTTATTTTTTGGGAGTTGTGCATTTTTAGCCGCTCCATTTTTTTATTTTTTGGGAGTTATGCTTTTTTAGCTGCTCCATTTTTTTATTTTTTGGGAGTTATGCTTTTTTTAGCTGCTCCATTTTCAGCTACTCCATTATTAGAACATTTCAGAGTGAAATTTTGTTGTGCGGCGACATAGGAAACAAAAAGTGTTGTTGTGGTTATGATTTGTGTAATTAGGTATTCTAAATGTTAGGAAGGGGTTAACTTTTCGCGGCTTATTGATAGTATGCTCTTAAGAGGAAATTGTGAAAAAATGAGCTGTCTTGTGTAGACATAGAGTTTTAAAGAAAAAGAAACGAGAGTTAAAAGAGTAAGAAAAAGTAGAAATTGTTTTATTTCAAGGTAAATTTTTTGTGAGAGGCGTATGATAGATAAATTTCATGAATATTATAAGGAAGTAATAATTTTAAGACGTTTGATTTGAACAGTGTTTGTGTTCTAAATGTATTGTGTATTGTGTTACTTATATTGAAATCTTCTTTAACTCTTCCCCTAAACTCTCGTCCTGTTTCGCAGATAAATCCCTTCACATATTTTAAAAACTTCAGTTTTGTCACTTACTTTAATTGTCGTATTAATATTACGTTTTCTCAACTTTCTCTGAAAAATTCTCCATGTAGCGTATTTTATTCTAATCGTGGGCATTTATGTTTTGTGATGTAATGATTTTCTGTTAGTCAAATGTGTTAAAGTTTCCTCGCGTTTGCAATAGTAGATATCGATAGGGTTCAAGAAACATCTATGTCAGTGGGGAGGTCTAATGTATTGACCAGGGAGCAATTATTGAAATTCCAGTCACAGGAGCAGAACTGGAAAGTAAATCAGAAGAATTGAAGCAGTGCCAAACAAAGCTTCAGTATTATGAGAGAGACAATATATCACAGATCATTTAAGATCATTTAAGAGAATTGAAAAAACGTGTGGCGAGTGGAGATCTCAAGAATATTCTACAGGAACTAGAAACAGCCACTCAAGCAAGCACGAAAGAGAAGTTGTGGATCTTTTGGTGACTATAACCTTCGACATTATTCAAAAAGAGGAAGGGACAATAGAAAAGGCACTAGAGGATAGCCGCGCGGAAATTAAAGCTCTGGTCAAGAAGGTAGATACCTTAAACGTTCAATTGAAGGAAGCAGAGCAAACTGCGGCCGAACTCGAACGGGAATTGCCGATAGAATTGTAGGAACGTCAGTCAACTACCAAGGGCAATAGCAACCAAGGAAATAGCAGAAAGTGGTCACCAAGAAGATTAGTATTTTGGGACCATCAGTCGGAGCCAAAAGAAAATTCGATCGCACGCGGCATTGTAATTAGCGTAAAGGAAAATAAGGAAATAAGATATAAGGAAAGTGGAAAATTAAACGAAGATCACATAAAAATGGTGGATATACACGATAAAGTGATGGATATTGTCGTCAAGTACGTACCCATGTTTTCCGGAGATCGATCTCCAAAACTGGTGAAAGAGGTGTACAGATTCCTAAGCTGCGGGAAGAATTTGTACGACCGACTGAAGCCTGAGGAGCAGAACATTTTTATGAAATGTGTGAAGTATCGGTTGACGGATGATGCTTACTATCTGGTAAGTTCAGAGGAACTAAACGACTTTGGAGCTCTGCAATTGATAATCAAAACAGCTTGTATGCCGAAGAAGTCATTTAGTGAATTGCGAACGGAGATGGTGGCCTGCAGACAAAGACCAGGTGAAGACATCCGAGAATTTGCGGACCGATTTACGGAACTGTTGAGCCGGATCAAGACAGCCGTATCAGCAAAGTAGCCGGACAAAGACGGAGGACTAATAGCGGAGTTAGAGTCTGATGCAGTGGCAACCTTCAAGGGTGGTGTGCTTAATCATGCCACTCAGGTACATCTAACGGGAAGGAAGTTAGAGTCTCTGGAGGCAGTGCGTGAGGAAGCGACTTACTTCGAGAAGGATGCAAAACGTCTTCAACTTCGGCCATCAGGAGTAGGGGAGATGTTTAAGAGTAACGGCGGAATCCCTCAGAATACATGGGAGCCCAGGTTGGCCAAGAAAGATCCAGGGAGGCCATCTCAGTGAAATGTAAGAGAATACCGAGGAACCCCGCCTAGAAGCAGTCAGCGATGTTCTAAGCGATGCTTTCGATGTGGAAAGGAGGGACACTTCGCAAAGGAATGTGGTCCGGAACGACAGCCTCCATTCTGCACCAGATGCCGAGGCTATGGTCATGTAGCGATGGAATGTAGGAAGCAGCAAGTGAGATTCGCGAATGTAGACACAAGCGGAAGAAATGAATCTCGAGAGGAAAGGGAAGTTTTATACTGCCAGTTTTGCAGAACTTGCGATCACTTCACTGAAAACTGTCTGCGGGAGTACTTAGCAGAGCAAAACAGTCGGCAGTTGGGAAACGGAGAGCGGCAGTTTGGGAATTCATCCACAGCTGCCTTCCATTGACAAGATCAGAATTTTTGAAAACTCAAATAAAGGAAACCAGTACACTAGAATTAAGCCCGTTAAATAATAACATAATTACAGTAGGATCAGACATCGGAGTGGAAGATAGATTGAGATTAGTTGTGGATACTGGAGCGACTTGTAGCATAATTAAGATAAGTCGAATAAAAAAAATACACCCATACAGACTCAACAAAGAATAATGATAGGGGGACTATTTGGAGCTCAAAACAGCTCTATTGGAACTTGCAAGGTCTACTTACGCATCAGTTCAGTCATTCGGTCCTGTGAATTCCACACGATTGAAGACACAGACTCAATACCAACCGATGGGATACTGGGGATGGACTTTCTTAAAGGCAAGGTCATCATCGATTGTATAGATGAAAAGGTGGCAATACAAGGCGAGGCAAGACCTGTGAAACAAAATCCACTCTTCCGAAACATAACAGGAAATGAACGTGTCGAGACAATCGTCTTGAGCTGTGGATAGTATAAACAGGTACCTAGGTAGGGTGAATAGTAGTAGTAAAAAAGAGAATACGAATCCAGCTGAAAACGAGACTGAATTAGATAAGTGGAACAACAAGATAGAAGAAATGTTGCAGGTAAATCACACAAGTATAGAGCCACAGTTAGGCAGATGTGAAGGAAGCACTTTGCCAACAGGCCCTCGCATGGGAATTGAACAAAGGGTTAAAAGTGTTAAAACAGAAACATCCTGAAGGTGGCCTCAGGAAATGTGGAGTGAGTCACCCATCGCAGAGGGCGATGGTGAAGATAGGGAATCCGAACCTCCTCGCAAGGAGGTGGGACTTCTTAACTTTGGACCCAAGATACCGGAGGACCAGCGGAACCACCCACAGATGAGGAAGCCACCTTTTTCCAGACATAATTCAGGTTCAACTTTCAGGCTAGAAGCCAGGACAGAGCAACTGGTAAAGATAGATGTGGCCAGTCAAGAAGAGTTGGTATGCATGGCGGCGGAAATCAGACCAGGAGTATATTGTGGGAACACTATAATTAAACCTAGGAATGAACAGGCCTTTGTGGGTTTTATTAACGCCCGAACAGAACCGGTTGAAATTATGAATTTTCAGTCCCAATTAAAAAGATTAAACGAGTTTGTAATATACCCATTCTCACACCCTAGAAGTAAGACCCACGCCAGCCAACACCGACTTAAGCTCATTCGTTAGTGCTGGAGGAAAGTCTTAATGCAGAAGAAAAAGAGTCCGTTGCTCAACTCTGCTATGAATATAGCGATATTTTTTATTTACCGGGAGATAAGCTCACGTACACGTCAACAAAAACTTTCAAATTGCCACTTATGGCTAACGCAGGCCCAATACATAAAAAACAGTACAGGATGCCAGAAGCTCACAGGGAAGAATGCCAGAAACAGCTAGCCAAGCTTCTAGAAGAAGATATCATAGAACTGAACAAAGTGTGCATCCCTTACGCATATCCTCTCCCACGAATAGAAGATATATTGGACAGATTGGGTCACTCCAGGTACTTTTCCACGTTAGATCTAGCTAACGGGTACCACCAAGCACTAATTGATCCAGCAGATTGGAAGAAAACAGCATTCAGTACCAATTTCAATCACTTTCAGTATAAGCGATTGCCATTTGGACTAAAAACTGCTCCCCCGTTCTTTCAGTCGTTATTGAATGGGATTTTGACAGGGCTTCAAGGAATAAAATGCTTCTTTTATCTAGATGATGTGGTCATCTTTGCAAAAAATTTGGATGAAGACCACGAGAAGCTACGGGAGGTATTCCAGCATTTTAGAGAACACAATTTAAAACTTCAGCCTTCGAAATGTCAATTTTTGAAGAAGGAAGTTGTGTACTTAGGCCATGTGTGCTCAGAAAAGGGAGTAAGGCCGGACGAACGGTTAGTTAAAGTAGTGCGTGATTTTCCAAGACCACGAACTATGCATCAAGTACAGTCGTTTTTGGGACTAGCTAACTATTACCGAAAATTCGTCCCGAACTTTTCTAAAATCATGGCCCCCATTACGAAATTGCTGAGAAAAGGGGTAAAATTTAAATGGGACTCTGAATGCGACAAATTCTTTGCTATTATAAAAGAGGCTTTAACTACGCCACCTATCTTGCGTTACCCAGATTTTAGTAAGGAATTCACATTAATTACAGATGCCAATGGAGAGTCCTTAGGGGCAGTCTTAGAACAAGAGGGAAAGCCGCTAAGCTATGCCAGCCGTACTCTAAATCCTGCTGAGAGGAATTGTTCTACCACCGAACGAGAGATGTTGGCCATCGTTTGGGCTGTGCGGAATTACAAATGTTACCTGTTAGGTAGAAATTTTAAAGTTATATCCTTTACGCGGAGTTTTTAAAGTACAGGATACCACATCCCGTATGAATATGACTTTGAGATTATTTATAAAACTGGCAAGCAGAATGCGGATGCATTGAGCCGAATTCCCCAAATCTCTAATGATAGTGACGAAGAAAAGACTACAGATTTTCCATGTTTTGCAATAACTCGAGCTGATGCGCGAAGTAAAATGGCATTAAACGAAAGTCAAAATCGGGAATCCGAAGACGACTGGGACGTGATGAGCGAGTGTGAGTTGATTGCCGGAAGAACGATAAGACAGCCAGAGCCAAAATCAATTTCGAACCCGAAGGAAGTACAGATGATCTTGAAAGATTATCATGACTCTAGGTTCGGGGGACATCTTGGACGAACTAAAACGTTCGACAGAATTAAGCGTTTCTACCGCTGGAAGGGGATGAAGGGTGAGATCGCAAGATATGTTCGACAGTGTGTAAAATGTCAGAAAAACAAGCACACGCGGACCATTAAGATGCCTATGGTAGTGACGGAAATTTCAGAGAAACCGTTTGACAAGGTTTACGTCGATTTGGTGGGACCTCTACCCGTAAGTCACAATGGAAACAAATATATCCTATCATTAATGGATGATCTTACGAGATTTGTTGACTTCGTGGCTATACCAGATCAAGAGGCGGATACCGTTGCCCGAGCTTTGTTTGAACAGATTCTGAGTCGTTACTCGCTGCCGAAACAACTGGTAACCGATCAGGGGGCGAATTTCACAGGAGAAATTATGAAAGCCCTCTGCAAGGTGTTAAAGGTAAACAAATTGCAAACCACGGCATATCATCCTCAGTCGAATGCGGTAGAGAGACAAGATTCTACTTTGGCAAACTATTTAAGGAGTTTCGTGGATCGAAAACCACAAGCATGGGACGAATATTTAAGAACGGCGGCTGATGCGTATAGTAATACAATACATACGGGCACTAAACTCACCCCGATGGAAACACTTTTCGGGTTTGCATCGAGAATACCCAGCAGGTTACAAACCAAACCAGAACCATTATACAATGCCCACAGATATCATGCAGTACTACGTTTTAAGCTGAAAAAGTCATTTGAGCTGGCAAGGGAGAATCTGCAAAAGAGTAAGGTTACGTCAAAGAATTATTATGATAAGAAGACCAGAACAGAGCGGTTACATGTCGGCGATAAGGTCTTGGTAAGAGATTCAGCCCGCGCAGGAAAATTATCAGCAATTTTTAAAGGACCCTATGAGGTCATACATGTACACAGTCCAGAGAATGTAACCATTCTTCAGGGCAAAAAACTTAAGGGGATTCACACTAACCGTTTAAGAAAATTTGTTGAATGATCAATTTCACTTCACCCTACTTAGTTGATTACTTATTAACGTCTGTTATTTGACAGGTGTCATATTGTAAATAGAGACATTCAGATAAGGGGTCAGGTATTCGGATGCAGTAAATGGTAACGAAGGGTATCTTAAATGAGGTAAAGTTTGGTAAATTTTTTTTTAACGACACAGTAAGAGGGAATATAAAACAAGAAAGAAGAAATAAACTATTAAAATACAAAGATAAGAGTTAAAAGAAAACGAAGAAGGAAACAATAAATAAGAGATTTATAAGTAAAGAATTAATGTGTTAAAGAAGTTCGCGATAAATAAAGAATAAGAAGTTTTTAAAGAAATAAAGCATAAAGAAATCTAGATTTGTACTAAAGAAGAAAAGAGGTAAAGAATAAATAACTAATTACGACAGATATTAGAAAGGTTGCCAGTAGATTAAGGAATACAGGTAAGAAGTAGGAGAGCCAAAATGGAAAGGCTTATGGTAATAATATTAGTTAGTGTAACATAACTGTATGCAGAGAATGCCGACTACAGCATCAAACCCTCTAACACAAACGGGCGTAGTATTCGTGAATGTGGGAAAGGTGAACTTCTACAGCAAGCATTAGACGATTCTAACTAAACTGGAAATGCCGGATTTAACAAAAAAGTAGGAGTTTGCAAAAAATTGCAGCAGCCTTAGCAGAGAATTATGTACCAGGATCAGGCACATCGGAGTAGGTACAAGATGCGAAGTGGCAACTAAGGAAATAAGAACCTGGGTGTCCAGAATTGAACGACAGAATGAAGAGCTTAGCCATCATATGCATGGGGAAGCATCCCATCGTACGAAGCGCTCATTTTTTGATGGAGTGGGGTCCCTCTTTAAGATACTTTTTGGAACAATGGATCAGGCCGACTCGGATGACATTAATAGCAGACTTGAAGATCTTGATGGGAGGGAGAATCGGTCCTTTCACCTTCTGAACGAGCAGACGACTTTAATCAAATCAACATTCGACGTATTTAATGCATCACGACCGCAGGCTGATGCAGAACGTGAGGAGCTCTGGAGTAAAATTTCATTCATCATCGCTGTTCAGCAAAATAAGAGCGATGAGTTGTCAAATTTGCAGCAAAGAATGGAGATCAATGAAATTATTACGCTAATGACAATTCAGTTGCAAGAAATTAGCGATATACAGGAGACACTGTCCAATATTGTGGTGTCGTTGAATGCTATAATTCACGCTCGAGAAATGTCTGAGATAATGGCAAACGATACTAGAGAATTTGATTTAGACGAAAAATTCCAAGATTTCCAGTTATTGATCCAGATTGCAAAGGTACAAGCTATAAAGGCAGATCAAAAAATTTTGGTCAGGGTAGAAATCCCCCAACCACAAAGAGTTTTATTCGACTTGTACAAAGTCTATACAATTCCGACAGCAATGGACCAGAAGGGCTACCATATATATGATCTGGACGCCGAATTCGTTGCAGCAGACAACCACGAGCGGCAGTATATCTTGCTAAACTACCAGCAATATCATGAATGCCAGCAGCTTATAACTTTAGCAGATCATAAACAGATTCTGTGCCCTCAGCTAGGTCCCATCGTCACAGCTATTGGTGATACCTGCGTCCTCAACTTATTTCGCAGTTTCAACGTCAACGCAGGAGCATGCAAGGAGAAGGTCGTGGCCAAATGGGACAGCTTAGTCAAAATGGTGACAAGAAATCATTGGCTTTTTGTGATGTCCGGAAAAGCAAAATTAGAAGTGAACTGCCGGAACTCGCCAACCGCGATAGGAGAACTTACGTCAACGGGGGTACTGACGATCGGAGAACACTGTCATTTGCAAAGGGGAGACTTGCTGATAACCTCTGAAGATGAATCTCGCAGTAATCAAGTTCTCTGGTAACCAGTACGGTCGGAGCTACCAGCTTGGAACAGCATAACACCTCAAGCAGGATCGAAGAAAACAGATACGTTGAAGCCAGAAAAGCACGAGATACGTTTATTGGAGGCGCATAATTTTAATCAGGCGTGGAAAGCACAAGAAGTCAACAATAAGAGAGTTCAGAGTGATATCGAGGAAGAGGAGAGCAACAGACAGCAAATCCGGCCTCACCAGGTTTGGGTATAATTAGTTTGACACTTATCATAGGAGTCTTCATGCACTTGATACGGTGGAAAAAGAACCAAAATCGAATAAGCGCTAGAAGGCTGTCGACTTTACCTACGATACTGAAATCAACCAGGAAGTCGAAAATGGTACAGCTGGAGTAAGAGGATAAAGAAATTGACAACGGCATTGAACTGGTCATCCCCACAACAGCCGACTTGCCCACAACTCACCTACCAACCGCCGTTGGGAAGCAGTTAGTTCAGTTAGAATAGCTACTGTAGATGTAAAAATAATGTAACTTGTGTAAGTATACGGCAACCTTCGTAACTAGTGTATGTAACTCTATATATAATATAAGCATAGTATGTTTGTGAGAACCGCACAATAGTAAAATAAAAAAAATTAAGAAAAATTTTCAGAAAAATGTATAAAAACGTGAAGATGTAATTATAAAATTATTAATTATAAATTCAAAAAAAAGAAAGAAATTAAACATTAGATAAGAAATAAGTAAGATTATATATTAAGGTCCATGTGAATTAATTAGTCATGAAATTTTAATAAAGTATATATGAGAAGAAAATAGAGAAATTAAAATGAAAAAGAAAAGATATAAAAATGTAAACTTTAAGAAATAAAAAAGTAAAGATGTAAAATGAAAAAAAATGTAAGAAATGAAATATGGAGAAAACATATTTTTTTATATGGCAATGGAATTTAGCAAAGATAATGCTAATAGAAAATATTAAATGTTAGAAAGAAAAGAAAAAATGTAAAGCGAAGAAAAATAAGAGAACTTGATTAGTAAGTATGGAAAAGAGTCTAAACTGAACGCGAACCAAAATATTTTCAATTTTAAGATTATTGCACTCTTCAGATCTAGTTTCCTGCGGAAACTAGTTTTTCCAACGGGGGAGGGATGTTATGGCCCAATATAAGGAAGATTCTTCTTCCAGCAGCCAAGGGCGCATTTTAGCGCAATAATCAGCAATTGCTAAACAATAACCTCGCATGGAATTGTTCTGCAACTGTCGGCTATTTTGCTGATTAGCCCAACAGCTGGCTGCAATGAGCGCTTAGTGGAGCAATCGACGATTAGAATAATAATTAACCTCGCATGGTAATTATTATGTAAGGCGATTGTTTACTACTAAGCGACTCAGGTGCTGCAACCGGTAGAACAAACGACAAGGTTGTTGTCGTTTGTTTACATCCGCGTTGTGAGTAAAGAAAGCTTACTTCCGAGTATAGTTGCATAAAAGACCAATGACTGCTCTGTCGAGTGCCTGCAGTTTTTTTTAGCCTGCAGTATTTTAGCCGTTCAGTTCAGAGTCGCGTGTTTTTTTTACAAGTTAGCTTACAAGTTAAGAGTGCAGTGTCATACATAGCGTTATGTATGTATATATATTGTGACAGAGGTCAGTTTATTCAAAGTGAATAAAGATTCGTAATTGTTTTCCCTGGTAATTATTGGTTTTATTTAGTGGATTGTTTTTGGGACACGACAGCCATACCAGAACCAGTTTGCACGACTGCTAAGCCAAATTACTCCACTAGATGAAAACACACACAACAGATAGTCCAGCAATTTTGGAATCATTGGTCCAAGAACTATCTTAATTAGCTACAAAATCGGCCCAAATGGTGTAAAGCTGAATCCAATCTTTAAAAAGGAGAAATAGTACTATTAAGGTGTGATAACACACCAGCAACTCTATGGCCCTTGGGCATTATAGAAGAAGTGTATCCTGGATCCGATGGGTTAGTAAGAGTAGCACAGATCAGAACTCAGAGGAGCACCTTCACAAGACCGGTAACAAAAAATTTTCGTCTTCCACGTAACTGAACGTTCATTAACAAACATGTGTTGTCCTAACGCATATGTTAATTGTTGTGTTGTCTCATAAAAAACAAACATAATACTAATTTATTTATTCCTACAGATGTCAAACTACAACTTGGATTTAGAGCTCCTCGACAATTACGATGATATCAACTTCGGACCATCACCCCTCAGGAGTCCTCTCGATCCCAGCTGGTATGTGGAAGAAGGCTGCGATGTGTTAACTGGACAGCCAAAAAAGAAGACAGAGGGTCCAAGTAGTTCGATGCCAGTAACGAATGATCAAGTGGACCAGGATATTCTGGACATCTATGACGACCTGAATTTTAACTTCTCGCTGCCACCACCTGAAACGGTTCCTGCTCCATCCACTGTCATGCCAAAGAAGCCTCCCAGTACATCCACGACAGCAGCATCAACAACAGTCCAGCCAACAAGATTGTTGCATTCGGTGACCCCCCAAACGGCGCCAACATTAATTGAACCTGCGATAATCAATGGAGCACAGGTTCATGATTTGCAGAAACACAAGGCTTCTTCCATCATAAAGGAAGTCGAAATGCGTGCCGAAAACTCCTTCCAACGATTCTTACGCGAGGGAGTCGACATCTTTCTACCAAGGCATGTCATAAGAAAAATAGATTTCAAAAATATACAAACACGACGAAATAGAGAGAAGATGATTAACTTACCTGACCGGTATCAAGTGAATCTACGGGTACTTGCTGATGGAACGCTGAAATTCTTTAAGTATCACAAAAGAGGCATCAAGGCAATCAGACAGCGGTTGAACATGGCTGTTCAACGGGGGGGGGGGGGAGAATGTTCGACGAACCTAAAAGAGAAGAGCAACAATGTATCTCGACCAAAATAAAAATATTTACAAAGCATCCTGGAGTGTATGTACAACAGGTGCAAAAGTCCCTCGATGAACTGAAATGAAAATTGAAATTAATTAAGAATTATTAACTAAATAGATATATAAGTTAAATTTAAAGAAATACTACACTGAATTAAAGAAGAATGAGAACAATAAAAACTCAAGAAATGAAAATCTAAGAGTTTTCATTGCACATAATCATAATCAAACAAAGTACCAATAATTTGACTGCTACAACATAACAAGCATATAAACTTCAAATTACCATGCAAACATATAGGTGATTGGTGGACATTTCAGGTGAGAAAACATCCAAAATAAGCTCACCTGTACAGGTATTCACCAACCTCAAAACCAATAAAACAACACAATAAATCGAATAAATTATTATAGTTACCTGTACTACATGATATCCAGTGATGATAACTCCAGAAAAACACTACATAAAACAGTAAAATCACTAAAAAAATTAATAAAAACAAATCGCGCGTGTTTGACAGTTCGAGTTAAAATTTACACGGTGAACTTCATACTCCCATGACATGCGATATGTCAAATTGGGGTAAAATCGTCGCGCGATTTTAATGGTCGCGTTCGTTTCGCGATATTTTCCGCGCAATTTGCGTAATTCACGATATTTATAATTCTAATACACACTACCGAGAACGAAAGAGAAACACTGTGCGAGCAAGACAAAACAGCAAAAGTCATGAGAGGAATTTATTAGAATGAACCAAAAAAGGCTGATGAAATATACAGAAAAATTAATTAAAATTAATGAAAATAATAATAAATCTTTACGGGAAGGATGCCAAAAAATGTAAAATTCATTTTGGCACATACAAATGATAATCTAAAACTCTAATAAAGTTATAAAAAGGTTATATTTCGAAGATTTCACTTTATGTATAATGAAATCGGGACAAAATTTTCTATAAAAAGCGCGTCATTCCTTCATTCGCTCTCTTAGTTTTTCGAGTTGTCATTTAGAAAACGCATGCCAAACATAGTTTCCTAATTCATGCAAAATAACATCAAGATGTTAGAGTTTTTTGTAGTTTTTGGACTTGCAATTTTTTCATCGGCTCCAATTGTAAAATTTGGAAGGAAGAATCTGGCTCCAAATTTCGTGCCAATTTTCAAGATTTTTGTACGAATCAGCAACAAGCTTTAACAATTTAAAAGTTAAAGGAAATTTTATTTCACGAATAGTTATGAGAAAGGTATATTTTTTTTTTTTTTTCTTACCAATTTGATGTTATGGGACATATGTAATCGCATGCCACAAGGGTATAATTACTAGTCACAATTAACCTAAACAAATTGATTATTAATAACCTTTTCAGAATAAATTTTAATAAATACAGGAAATTGTAAATTTTATTGTTTTTTGAAAAACATGCCTATATGGTATATTTTTTTGCAAATAATGCTCAGACAATAAAATTTAAATAGAGTAATTGTTTAAGTGAAATAATTAATTATAAGTAAATATTAATTTTCTGAAGTAAATATATAGTTAAAATGATAAGCCTTAACTTAGAATACACGTAGAATGAATTAAAAAACGCACTGGTTTTGGTCATTGAATTAAAGAAATATATTTGAGTAATTTTTTACATTTGTTGAAGAAAATCAATTTGAATTGTGCTAAATTTAATTTTAAGTAAAGAATTAGTTAACGCTAAAGTATTGAAATCTGAGAATTGAAGTGAATGATAACCAAACGATATCTTTCAATCGCTACACTACCCACCACCATTTATTTTTTCATTTCAGAACACCACAAATGTCAATTATTGGAATTGATTAAATTGTAATTTGGAAACGCAGACTAGAATGTCAATTATAGGAATTGACATATGTTAAACTTACAACAGCGTAAACAATCATAGCCCGTAGAGAATTTCTAGCGAAAATTTTATCGCTCCTCTAACCCCCCTTCCGAATTAACACCTTCCAGAATTTATTGGCATGAACAAAATTGTCCTAGGTAGCTTGAATTATTAATAATATTAACTATATTTGAAAAGGTAAAATCGCTAATATCTCGAAAATCTTATCCCCTTAATAGCCCCACCCCAACCTTGTAGAATCCATTGGCGTGAACAAAAAATATCCTAGGGTAACTTGAATTATTAATAATATAAATTCAAAACCAACCTGGAAAAAAGCCTATATTTAGGCGCAACAGCCATATATCCTTGGATAACTTGAATTATTGCTGCAACTTCACCGCTAAGAAAACTTGATGCTGATATCTACAACTTCCCCGCTAAGATAAACTTATTTAGGTGCAGCACCTGTAAACAGCAAAAACCAAGATGACGTCATACGTGGTATGTACAACTTTCCCGCAAATAAAAGAAAACAGCAAAACCAAGGCATGCTGGTAGTACTGACTAATGCCACTAGGGAACCTTACTCAAGAAATGGTGTCTGCACTCGAATCCTGTAAAAGCCTAAGCGCATGCTGATATCTACAACTTCTACGCTAATAAAAGAAAACAGCAAAAGTAAGGCATGCTGGTAGTACCGGCTAATGTCGATAGGGATCTTTACTCAAGAAATATGCCAAATTGTATCAGGACATTGGATGGGAAACATATTACATACCATTAAATGCCCGTAGTACCGACTAATGCCACTAGGGAACCTTACTCAAGAAATGGCGTCTGTAATCCAATCCTGTAAAAGCCTAGGCGCATGCTGATATCTACAACTTCCCCGCTAATCGAAAACAGCGAAAGCAAGGCATGCTGGTAGTTTCGGCTAATGTCGCTAGGTAACCTTACTCAAGAAATGGCCAAGAGGATTTCTGATGAGAATTTCGTCCTCCTAGAACTAAACCCCCACCCAACACCACCTAGATTTCATTGGCATGAACAAAAATAACTTAAATTATTAATATGCAAATATCTCGAAAACCAAAGCCCGTAGAGGATTTCTGATGAAAATTTCGTTCCACCCCCCTGCCTATCCTATATTATAATACCCCCTACCAACCAACCATCTAGAATCCATTGGCACGAACAAAAATTTCCTAGCGTTAACTTCACTGACATATAATAAGAATGTAGTGAGCCATCCTATCCAATTTCTATAGTCAAAAATGGCACAAATTTTGGCTAAAATCTATTTGTCTCTTTCAAGCTCAAAATGTACACTGAACTGTAACCAATTTTGGAAACAGTACGGCTGTATTAATTGGAATGCATTGAAATTGACATAGAAATTCAGACAAATATATTGTTTTTATACGTCTATCTCTTAGAAGCTCAATGAAATTTGACAAAAAATCTGCAGAGGAGCACAGTTTTCAGTAATATTAAAAATTAATTAAGTTTAACTTCCTAAATAATTTTAATTTAATGCAATACTACTTTATAACATCTTTAGTGTTTCCAATCGACAAATAATAATAAATTATGAATCTGTGTGCTATTGTACGAAATAAAGGGTTTTCACAGAGCCTGTTCAATATTTGTACCATTTTTGAAGCAAGAATGCCCAGTCCATTCTTTACGTCAGTGGCTAACTTTAATTCTTACTAATATTAATTCAGTTCGCTCTCTGTACTCGTACGGTGCGCACGCTTTGAATAAATCGTCCTCATTAAGAGAAATCGTGAACAGCTGACTCAAACTTAGTGATGACTTCCTTTCTGAAGAGGATCTCACAGTTATTGGCGAAAATTGTGGTGTGGAAATAAAATTCGTAACACGTTAAAAAACCATGCAGTTTTCTACGAATCAATTAAGAGCAAAATTTCCGCTACTAACATGAGACCAAGTTCCAACTCTAATCGTTTCGCCTTACTAAGCGACGACGATAATGATAAATAAGCTAAGTCTTGTGCTCCATGTGCGGAGAAAGAGTCAAACTTACATACTTCGCCAATTGTTGTGAGAAATAAGCCTTTTAGTGAGATAAAAACACTACTCTCTGAGTTAAACATTAAAAACTTCAATATTAAGAACATGTCTATTGGTGTTGAAGTGTTCGTGTTCAGTGAAGACGACAGTAAAAAATGAATAGTTCGCTCAATAGCACAAACTATGAATACTTCTCATACACTAGCAAAGACATAAAAACAATAAAAATTGTTTTAACTGGTCTACATGAAATCTATTGTAGAACTCTTTGATGAGCTGAAAAGAAATAATATTCATTGTACGGATATCAAGGTTATAAAGCTGAAGCAGAAATGGTTTGAAACACAAACAAATTATCTCCTATTCTTCGATAAGAGTACCGTACAAATTTCTGAGTTGAGGCCGTGTAGAGCACTCTTCCAAACAATTGTTCACTGGAATTATTGGCGTAAACGTGAAGCTGGGATCACTCAGTGCTACCGTTGCCAGATGTTTGCTCATGGTGAACTAAACTGCAGGCTCCATCCTAAGTGTCAATTTTGCAGCGAAAATCATCTATCCACTGAATGTACTTCTTCTACAAATAATATTAAATGTACAAACTGTGGATCCAACCATAAGGCATCCGATCTAATTTGCCCCAAAAGGAAGGAATATATAGATTTAAAAAACAAGACAACAAGAAATCCAATGAAAGCTTTACTCAGGCAATCATCACCCAGCGCTAACTCAACAAGGAACCTTAATATGCATTCAACTAGGTTTCCGTCTCTGCCAGGTTCACAAGTAATTTCACATGATACTAGAAACAGAAAATCAAATCAATCAGTGTCAAATAACTTAAGTTACTCAACTGTACTTACCCATGGATTACGACATCAGAACACTACAGAAGAGCTTTTTACCCATGAAGAACTCGTGCAAATTACAAAAGCCTTATGTATTATCTAAGATCGGCGCATTCTAAAGAAGATCAAATATGGACTATAGCGAATATGGTCACCAAGTTTATTTGCAATGCAAGAAATTATATGTATCTCATAGAACTCACAAAGTGTAGTAGGTAAACACTTAGATCTTTTTAATTATATTGAAATTAATGATATTGATATAGTCTTACTTTGCGAAACATGGCTTAAGCCTAATATTAGTATTAGAAATCAAAATTATAATGTATGCAGGCTAGATAGATTACACTGCAGAGGAGGTAGTGTTGCCATCATAATTAAAAAGTCTATACAACATACATAGTCTTTGTCCATTTATCGATTTACAGGTCATTGAAGCTTTGTCGTTGAAGGTCAACTTAACTAACAACAAAAGTATTACTCTCATTGCTGTTTACTTCCCAGGTAGTGTATGCGACACGGTTAAAACTGCTAGATTCAAAAGTGACTTGCGTAAGTTGTTGAGAACAAATAGTGATTTTTTAATAGGTACTGACCGTAACTCACGGCACGGCTACTGGGGCTGCACTAGGAAGAACAAATGGGGAGAATTATTATATTTCTACATGTTAACTGGTAATTTCTCTTTGCTATTCCCTCCTGATCCAACATATCTACTTAATGCCAGATGATGTAGGCTTTCAGTGCTTGATATTATTCTGACAAACTGTGCTACGCTCTGCAGCCAACCGTTGTGCTCCGATGCACTCTCTTCTGATCATCGCCCGGTTGTCTTCCGACTTGGTTGCTGACAGCAAAAATACAAATTGGAACACTTATCGGACTATTATTGCTTCTGAGCTAAGGGAGCATAATAATCTCTCGGAACTTCAAACACAGACCCAAATTAATGATTTTGTTGGGTCCCTTTGTAATATTATAAAGAACACGTTTGATTTAGCTACACCTAAAATACGTATTACTCCAAACCGTCCCAAACAAATCTCAGGAGAACTAAGATCATTAATCAGAGAAAGAATAATTGTCCGCAGGCAATGGCAAAGAAGTTATTTCCCCCTTCACAAAGCCAGACGCAGTTTCTTAAATAATATTATTAAGGAAAAACTTGCTGACCACAGAAATAAACAAATTAGCAATACAATCAGGTCACTAGACAAAGGTTCAAAAAAATTTTGGAAGTTAACTAAAGTCTTCAAAAACAAACACTTTAGTGTACCTTGCCTGAAAGTTAGCAACTCGATTGCTATTACCAGAAGCGAGAAAGCATACGAGCTTGGTAATCATTTCTGCAATGCCCACAAAGCAACAACGCATTTTCAAATACTGAAACTGAGTCTTTAGTGACACATGAACTCAATAATCTAACTACCACTCCAATTGAGAGTGATTTTTGAGCCATAAAATTAATCGAGGTAAAAGTTACTATCCATTCCCTCAACATGAAAAAATCCTACGGTGACGATGGCATCAGCAACAATCAAATTAAAAACCTTCCTGAAATAGCTATCAACATTTTAACCAAGATATACAATGTCTGTCATAAACTATCCTATTTCCCTATAGCTTGGAAAAATGCCAAACTTATCCCAGTACCGAAACCGGACAAAGATCTATCTGATGTCTCTAGCTACAGACCAATAAGTTTGCTCAGTTCGGTCAGCAAAATTTTAGAAAAATTAATTAAAACCAGAATTTATGAAAATGCCGATAATCTCAACTGTATCCCCAATGAACAATTTGGGCTTCGACCAGGACACTCGACTACATATACATCAATTTAAGCGCGTCACTTATCACATAAAATCCCACCTACGAACGGGTAAATCTACAGCCGCAGTAGCTCTAGATATAGAGAAGGCTTTCGATTGCGTATGGCATGATGGCTTAATTTACAAACTTCTGAATTTGAATTTTCCCATCTATTTAATCAAGACTTGTTATATGTGGATTTTTCATGTAACGCTGAACACCCTGATTCTGCCGAGATATTTTTTTTACTTCCAGAACACAGAACGGTACACCATGATGCAAGTTATGGATCTGATAGTAGGCAGCGATCTTTCCGCAAGTCCTACTCACGGGGTTCACGAACATCCACAAGCGCATACCACCATGCAGCATATTCCACACGGATCAGGCGCATCCATCACGTCCACTAACTTATAACAATGGACTGAGCGATTTGCTATTTCATGTGGCACAAAAAATATTGTGTTTCTGTATATCACCGTTAGAGCACCCTTTAAAAAGATTACTTAAAAAACATATAAAACTCAGTCAATCAGATGAAATTTTACACCCGTTAACCGAATTTAATTAAAAAAATATTTTTTCTTGTGCCCAAGCGATATTTTAATCGCTTATAAGGAATTAAACTCATTCCGACTTTAATTTTCAAAAGTTATTCGTAACTGAATCCTGCTTATGGGCAAGAGAGACGGAGCATGGTAAACACTATATTTACCTTATTCCTTCTGCAGTGATTGCATCTGTAGCCAACATAAAGACATCAAATGTTATAAGCAAACGTTCCAGAATGCAATATTTTGTGTTGGTAGCTCCAACTCTGCCATAGGGCGAAAGAGAGAACTATAAAACTTGTGCCATGCTTTCCTATAGGAAAATGACAACACGCTCAGTCCATTGTTATAAGTCAGTGATCACTTCTCAAACACAACACAATATGGACAGGAGGAAACATAAACATCTCAACACATATACACCCTCCAATTCACAACGAAAGTACCATTACCGAACTATATGGAAAGCGAAACCTATCTCGAGTAATGCTACCCTGTAATAAGTAAGGCATGTGCCTCAACTATTTGGTATTTTTCCATATACGAAATTCAGTAATTCATTTTCAATCATTCTTATTAATAGATTTCCCATATATTTATTATTATTATTAGTAGATCTCCCTCAATCAATAGGTTAAGTTTATATATTCTCTCTTGTCGGCATCGGTGACATTGCAGTAGTTTTCTTTCAATTATTAATGTAATTTTTGAATATTCACTCTTGTCGACACCAGTAAACTTTGAAATCATCCGTAATCGCATTGCAACTTTAAATTTTGAGTGTATATATATTTCCATCTTGTCATCCTCAATCAGCATCGGCACAAATTTACTGCGGAAATCTGATTAATCTCAAGTTCGATCCAGTCCCCACGAAGCACAGAGAAGCATAAATATATATAACAAGAAAATTCAAATAACCATAATCTTGACAACAGGAAAAGGCCGAACAACCTTTTACGGATAAATGCTAGAATTCGCTAAATGCCTCCGAAATGAACAAGTTACAATGTCAATGTGGACGACGATTAGCAAGATTCCTATGAACTTGGTAACGAAACAG
Source organism: Dioctria linearis (assembly GCA_963930735.1). Taxonomy (NCBI): domain Eukaryota; kingdom Metazoa; phylum Arthropoda; class Insecta; order Diptera; family Asilidae; genus Dioctria; species Dioctria linearis. The sequence continues at coordinate 199,639,429 of OZ005741.1, read as the reverse complement.
TGTCCGAAAAATCGGTGTTCGTAAATGGAGGAGCGATGTTGCTTTTTCCGGCGGGTCAGAGTAGCCAAGAGGAAGCTGTCAAGAAAAGAATTTGCATTGATTGGAAATAAAGAAAATTATAAGCATAAAAGAAAAGAAAAAAAGGAAGAAGAGGAGACCAGGAATAGAAAAGAAAAGTTTTAATTATTAAAACGCATACGAGCTTGGTAATCATTTCTGCAATGCCCACAAAGCAACAACGCATTTTTCAAATACTGAAACTGAGTCTTTAGTGACACATGAACTCAATAATCTAAATACCACTCCAATTGAGAGTGATTTTTTAGCTATAAAATTAATCGAGGTAAAAGTTACTATCCATTCCCTCAAAACGAAAAAATCATCATCAGCAACAATCAAATTAAAAACCTTCCTGAAATAGCTATCAACATTTTAACCAAGATATACAATGCCTGTCTTAAACTATCCTATTTCCCTATAGCTTGGAAAAATGCCAAAATTATCCCAGTACCGAAACCGGACAAAGATCTATCTGATGTCTCTAGCTACAGACCAATAAGTTTGCTCAGTTCGGTCAGCAAAATTTTAGAAAAATTAATTAAAACCAGAATTTCTGAAAATGCCGATAATCTCAACTGTATCCCCAATGAACAATTTTGGTTTCGACCAGGACACTCGACTACATATACATCAATTTAAGCGCGTCACTTATCACATAAAATCCCACCTACGAACGGGTAAATCTACAGCCGCAGTAGCTCTAGATATAGAGAAGGCTTTCGATTGCGTATGGCATGATGGCTTAATTTACAAACTTCTGAATTTGAATTTTCCCATCTATTTAATCAAGACTATACAGTACTTTCTTTCTGACCGTACCTTTAGCGTGCATCTAGGGAATTTCAAATCGACCAACTTTAACATAGCGGCAGGAGTTGCGCAAGGATCTGTCCTGGGCCCTCTGATCTACATACATCTTATGTACTGCAGATATTCCCAAATTAAATGCAGCAAATTTAGCTCTCTTTGCAGATGATACCTGCCTGTACACCTCAAATGAGTCGGTTTCAGTTATGGTAACAAACCTCGAAACCAATCTTGAAGATCTAAGCGACTACTTTCTTAAGTGGAAGATTAAGGTAAATACAACCAAAACGCAGGCAACGTTTTTCACAAGAAAACGCGCCACCAGAAATTTGGCACACTCAAACATTAGATTTCATGCTAGTGAAATCAGCTGGAAATCCGAACTAAAATACCTAGGCGTGACACTTGATAAAACACTGACGTACAAGCAACATATTTCTGAAAGGGTAGGTAAATGTAATAAATTAATCAAAGCACTGTACCCCATGATTCACAGAAAATCGATATTAAGTCTCGACAACAAACTTTTAGTTTACAGAACAATACTCTTACCTGTTTTGACTAGCGCAGCACCAATCTGGAGTAGTGCTGCACAATGTTATATTAATAAATTACAAATAGCACAAAATAAAACTCTAAAAATGATTTGAACCTTCCTAGATTTTATTCAACCAGAAGGCTTCACGACAAAGCTTCCGTAACTCTAATTAATGAACATATTCCTAGCAATCAAGAAAAAATTTTAAGAATTTGTACATATTCAGAAAATCCCCTCATTAGTTGTTAAAGCCAAGGCTAGTAGTGGAAGCAGAAATAGACCAGTTTTTTAAACATCTTTAGTCATTATTAGCTTTAATTTTTAGTCCTAGTTTTCAGTCATAGTCATAGTTTTTAGTTTTTGTTTTTTAGGTTCTTATTTTTTGAGGTTTTGTAATTTTTCCTCATCTAATACCAACTTATAATAATACTAAATGATTTTCCATTAGCAATGTAAGTATTTTTTTCGAGTTGTATGGTAAGTTAGCCGGTCTCTCACACATAGGTTTTGCGGCATCCTAGCCTTAGAGATTTTGTAACACAGGATAAATAAAGAAATGAAATGAAAAAATAATATTAATTAAAACTAAAGCCTACATTTAGGCGCAACACTTGAAAACAGCAAAATCATTGATTATTTATATATAGATGTGCACAGAATCATTGACGTCTTAGAAACGAGATGTCGCTACTTGCCAAAAATGTGATTGAAACTTTTATTTTATGATAAAAATACAATATTTCCACCATATAATATAAAAATGTTTCAAAACTAAATCAAAACTCCTTACCAGTCATTAATAATTCTTTTATTAGAAGTTTTAAAGCTGGAAATTACAAACGAAAGACACGTAGCGACATCTCCTTTCTAAGACGTCAATGATTCTGGGCACATCTATTTATAAATAATCAATGGCAAAATCATAATAAAAAGCCTACATTTAGGCGCACCACATATCTATCCAAGAAAACCGCTAGGGCACAGTCAAGACCAAATGACACATCCAAGACATTAGCCAGTCAAGACTCAATATGGTGTATCCAAGACATAAGCCAGTCAGGACTCAATGGTGCATCCTAAACATTAACCAGTAAGCCAAGACCCAATGGTGCATCGAAGACATAAACCAGTACAGCCGACACACAAACCCACATTTAGTATGGACGCAAACCGCCTAGCGATAGTGGCGCCATCTATGGTGAAATCCTGGAAGCTAAAACGATAGGCCAGAATCCTCAAACAACTCGAACAACTACTTATCTTCAGTTCTCTGTTGTAGTAAATCTTTGTTGGTACTACTGTCCATGCATTATTAGTATGTGAGACCTGGCTTACTAGCGATCTAGCCTAACAATCGATATCTTTGCAAGATTACGCTGTATTACGAAATACTCGTGTTGGCAGAATTGGAGGAGGCGTTGCGATCTATGTTAATAATTCCTTAACGGCGACGGTAACATAATCTTCTGCTGCGGAAGATAAATTGGAATTCTTAAGTGTTGAGGTTGACTCTGGATTCGAAAAGTGTCTCCTAATAAGCTGCTAATGTCCGCCAAATGTTTTGAATGATGCAACTGTCATGCGTTTCAAAGACTCAGCATTACAGCAGATCCTTAAAAGTCATAACGTAGTCGTTTGCGGTGACATGAATGTAAATAATCTTAGTAGAATTTACATTACTTATACATAACGCGCAACTCAAAAATGGTTAATAACCTGCCAGCTTATTTTAATACTGTTAACCCATCTCAGCTCGACCATGTACTTATGACCGATATTGAAAAGGTGCTATTTCATAATCAAATTAATTCACCAAGTGAATTTGATCATGATTTTCTATTCAAGACCTATGAGCCAAAATCGAGACCTGTCCCTAGAGTAACTTCTTTCTTTTATCGCGACTTCAAATAAATCTTGAACAACATGGGAAAAGATATATAACTCAGTATCCGTATATTACATGGTAGCTACTTTCGAAGTCACACTTTTAAATCTATACAATAAACATGTCTCACAGCGAATTAGTAATATCAAAAATAAAGGCTGCCCATGGTTGACTCCTCAAATTTACAGTCTACTGGCGGAATGTGATTTCCTTTATAGACGCTATGAAGTCAAGCGCTCTGATGAGGTTCGTAGGATGTATAGAAAAGTTCGTAATAGAACCAGTGTAATGATAAGATAGTCAAAGCAAGCTTATTTTAATTACTTCGCCAAGAAATTCGTCAGCACCTAATACTTTTTCACACGCTTCACTCACTGATATTTCTGCTGAAGACTTTCATCCTGATGGTTTTGCTTTTCGAAACATTGATGAAAGAGAAGTTTTACTAACTATGTCCTCTATTAAATCTAGTGCAACAGGACCAGATGAGCTATATCCCCGTTTTATCAAATTGATTGAACCAGATATAGCTAGGATACTAGCTCCTATCTCCAAATATTGCCTCATGACATCTCAGTTTCCTATTCAATGGAAAAAAGCTCTAGTGGTACCCATTGCAAAAAAGTCTAATGGTTCTGTGCCGAGTAACTACCATCCAATTATTCTTCTCTGTTTCTTAGCCAAAGTCTTAGCAAAGTATTTGCAAATCACGGAATATATGGATTGCAAGGGTCTCTTAACCTACTGCCAATCAGGATTCCGCTGAAATCATACCTGTGAAACTGCAATGCTTAAAGTAACATCAGACATTCACGGGGCTTTAGATAATGACCATCTGCCAGTATTAGCACTACTAGATTTCAGGAAAGCGTTTGACTCTATTGACCATGGTAATTTGCTGCAAAAGCTGTCTCGCCAATTCTCTTTTTCATCATCAGCAGCTAAACTAATATCAGCCATCTAAATAGGCGCAGCCATCTAAATAGGCGCAGCCAATTTGTAAGAGTACATAACCAGCTCTCAAATATAGCATTCTTACACCGCGGTGCTCCTCAAGGATATATATTAGGTCCATTATTATTCAGTCTTTACATAAATGATCTTCCTGCCGTCGTGTATGCATCTATTCATATGTATGCTGATGATGCACACATATTCTTAACCAGATCCATAGGCTTAATGGAAGACTGTGTATGCTGGTTAAGCGATGATGTACAACGCATTTATAGCTGATCTTTGCGTAATAAATTAGACTTAAATTCTGACAAATCTACATGCCTGGCAGTTTATGGGAATAAAATCGATTCTCTCTCCTTACCACCCATATTTCTCAATAAAACGAGACTTCTCTATGTTGATTCTGCAAAATGTCTGGTCTTTGAATTCAATTCAAAATTTTCTTGTTGTGACAAAATTATTGCTAACATAGGTAAAATATATGTCTGCTTAAGAAGATTATGGCTAAATTCAGAACTGCTAGCACTCCATATTCGGAAAAAGCTTGTCAAATACCTATTTCTTCCCTACTTTACTTAAGGCTGTATAATATTTTCCTCGCTAGACTCCGTCTACCGCAGATGGCTTCTAGTAGCTTATAATGATGTATACTTTGCTTTATATATAGACTATCTCGAGGTAGTCATATCTCCTCATATATTACTTCTTTTGTTGATTGCTCATTAGAAGCCTACTTAGCTCAGTATAGGTTAAAGATTTTACGTCAACTCATATTCAGCCAACAGCCAGGATACCTATTTGGAAAGCTGAGTTTCTTGCAGTCGAATAGACATAAGAACCTCCTAATACCGCGATGTAGATCCCAATACGGGCAGCGTTCTTACTTTATCCGATGTGTCCGCAAATGGAATCTATTACCACATGATATGCAACTTACTAAGACCAGAGGGATCTTCAGTAGACAATTAAAATCAAATAATATACATTAAAAAATCAGATCGGCGCCTTTTGGATGACCTTGATAAGTAAATATTTACCAACTTAGTTTATTTAGTTATCTTTATTTTTATTTTTCTATATTTGTTATTTTCTTTTTTCTCTTAATTTTTTTTTATTTCCTTTTCACTTAGCATTATTTTAACTTGACTCATTGCAAGTTCTCTTAGTTCTCTTTCATTTCTTCATTTCTTAATACATATAAGTCTTTTGCTTTAACTTAAATTTTCCATGTTGAATGCCTACATGTAATCTACAATTAAAGATCCTGTTATCTTAGTACTATTCCAAATAAAAAAAATATTATTACTATTACTAGGTATGCCGGGATGGTATCGCCGATTCATTTTGAACTATGCTGATTTAACTGCCTCCATCAGTGACACTCTGAAAAAGCACAGTCAGTTTCAATGGACATCTGAAACTAAGACGTTTCTGGAACAGTTGAAACAGGAACTTACTTCTGCTCCATTTTTAGGGAGTCCAGATGTCACCAAGCCGTTCGTTGTACGATGCGATGCGAGCCAACAAGGTATTGGTGGAGTGCTGTTACAACTAGAAGACGATGACCACGAGAAGCCGATAGCCTAAATGTCGAAAAAGTTAAACGCAGCACAAAGGAATTATACAGTCACAGAGTTGAAATGCTCAGCAGTAGTGCTAAGCGTACAGAAGTTCCCCCTTTCATTGAAGTTATGCCGTTTGAGATAGTGACTGATCATGCTAGCTTGAAATGGCTGATGATGACAATAATATACCTACCTACATTCATAATATTGTTACATCTTAATGACACACTTAATTGCGAAGCACATTAAGTAATCATAACATCAAAATACTTCCGAAGTACAATAAACACTTGTTGTACATAAAGAAACATGAGACACAGCAAATTACGCTGTACACTACATGAGTAGGTCATTCTTACCCAACACGCAAAATCCATCGATGTAAACAAACAAAATCGATGCGATCCACCACTAAAGCAGCACGCAAACAACAAGCAGTGACGCAATATCGATCGATGACTGCGGTCTACTATGAGGGCTTCGATGTAGAAATAGTAACAACCCATTATTGAAATTAAAAGTAATCGTAAGCTTATTGTAATGTGTATAAATAAGCTAAGAAAATGTCACAATGTCTGAGACAGTACGAGCTAGCAATCATCGAGCTCTCATTCAGTGGAGTTATGTTGGTTAGCTACTTCCATCCGTCTTAGGAGTTATGCTTAATTAAGCTACTCCTCCCATTCATCTTTTGTAGTTATGCTTTGTTAGCTACTCCCTTCCATTACCACTCTGAGGAGTTATGCTTCTGTACTGACCTCGAATGACAGTCCTGTCAAACATTTTGTGCACCTACATCCAATATGTGCTCTGAGAAAAAAATCTTTTGCTATTGCCACAAAATGGATTCGGGAACTACTATTGCTCAAAATCCAGTAAAAATTTTGCAATGAGCAATAATTTATTTATCTTAAACTAATCTCATTGCGAATAATGCAAAAAAATTTTGCTAATCATTAGATACTTATATAAATTGTAATCTAAGCAACCTTAATATTACATTGCTACAAATAATAGTTCTTTAAATATTTATTGCACATTTGGTTTTCTCTGATCTAATTACCAAATTCCAATAACGGTTAGAAAATAACATATATGTATAGTACCTATACTTTTGTATGTAATAATGTCACGGACAAATCTAAAACCAAACCAAATCACTATATTTACTTGTTTGATCCTTTTAAGATATACAAATGTGGTGTTGTGGTCTGATGAATCTTCTTGTTGATGGAGATGGGAAATATATTGTTACGAGCTTGGTCTTAGTTCGTTATTTAAAACACAATATTTCAGATATAATTCAAAAGTTCTTTCTTTATTTAACTTTACCGTTTACTCTCACAAATTCACAAATAATTATCAAACCAACTCTTTATAGCTATCGCTAGTACTTTACTTCTAATTATCACAATCCAAATAGTTTACTTCATTCACTTCACTGTCTGAAATAAGGCTCGCCTCCTGGATGTGAGAAGCGCCGTATTTATACTGTACGAATTATCCTAGAACTTTCCTGAATATTCCGTTCTCCGAACCCATAGTTTACTAGGATGTCACTAACCTAAAGTTGTTTCCATTTCCAATAGATGTCGCTTATATCACTTTGTGGCACGTAACAATATTATTTAACATTAAGCCGCAAATGTTGAAGAATTTCATGAAAATATATTATTCCTTGTTAGAACTAGGAATAAAGTTATAATTAGTCTAAGACCACTTAGACTAATTATAATTTCCCTAAATGAATGCCAGTAAATATAGCCACCCATTTGTTCCGACAATATGTAAATTAAATCGATAATAACCGCATCTTTTATACATATATATTATATTTATAGAACGGTTCGAACAGTAGAAATGTTTACAGCCAGTTTTGTAGGTTTTACATTCCAAAGAACTATTCAGTATATTAAAATCGTCTGGGAAAAGACGATTTTCCCAGGATGTATTTGTGAAAAATCTGCTAATCTAGAAATTTTTGTATGCAAATCTGTTTTTGCCCATTTTATTACGATAATACCATCTTCCTGTATAAAATTTCAGCTCTCTAGCTCAACGTCTTCTCAGGCAGTGTCCAATTATACATATGTATATATAAATACATACATACATAAACTTTTGTATGGCGCGCCGATTGCCCGATTTTATCCAGCTATGAACTTGACCTTACTTTTTCCATAACATTATCGCGAACAAAACTTCAGCTCGCTAAGTCAACGCATTCTCAAATTATAGTGCTGATAGGCAGATGAACGGATTAGTACAAATTTAGTAATCCTGATTTCATCTGCGGTATAAAAATATATTGTTACGAGCGTGGCCTTTGGTGCGTTATTTAAAACACAATATTAAATATTTAATATACAAGTTCTTTATTTCACTCTAATCATATAAAATTCACAATCATTCAATTAATCAACTCAAATTTAATTATCGCTAATACTGTACTTTCGATTATCGCAATCCAATTACAACACTTTCGCTTCTTTATTACTTTCGCTTGTTAACACTGCAACGTCTAAGACAAGACTCTTTTTCTGGCGGTGACAACTGTTATATTTATACCCTAGAAACTCTCCAGATTATTCTGGAGTGTTCTATTCCAGAAGCTTCTTGACTATTCTATTCATTCTATTCCTGAACCTTCCCGAAGATTTAATCATCGATTCTCCGAACCTGAAGTTGCTTACTCTCCATTGCCAGTAGATGTCACCAGTTGTCTCTTTCTATTGCACGTAACAATATGTTATATGTTTTTGATAAAAAACAAAGATCTTCCTACTATTACTTATAGGTATTTATCAGTGATTTTCGCTGAGCTTTCTTAAAGAAAATTCAATAAACTGGAAACTTTTTGCTCATTAAATCAAAACATATTCAAGTTGTGTAGACGTACGGACGAGCGGGAAACCACACTTACAAAAGCGGACAAACGGATAAATACAGAATATTGAAAGTTTTTATGATTTCTTACAATGGAAAATCTATCATAGCTCCTTATATTAATGTGTTAGGTATATATTGTCTATGTATGTAAATAAATTTTCCCTATTTTTACCTATGACATCTTCCAGGATACGATTGCTCCCATATTTTCTACCTCAAGGGCGGATGAATCGTTTGAAATCTGTATCTGTATAATAACAATATTCAGTAACTTTACTAAATAGTTTCAGTATAGTATTTTCTGGACAAAAAGTTACCATATCAATTCCCAAAAATGAAAAAATACAAAAATATTAATGTATAAACACTGAAGTCAAATTATGCGCCCAATTTGTATACCAATTCTAATACGATACATCTTCTATGTATCACATCTTAATCAAGTTAGATTGCGGTGGCATATAACATAATTGCGACATTCCCCAATAATAGTCTCTGCTAGGCTTATGCATCACTGCACTACGCAGTAATCAGTTCCTGGAAATGCAACTGATACAAATAAAATACAGTACCTACTACCCAAACACAATCAGATTCCCATTATTGCTCTAACTATAAAATGTGGCTTATTTGTGAAAAACCAACCCGTACTGGAATATTTACAATACATTTGCGAAATAAGCCATATTTTATAGCCATAGCAATAGTTCGACTCTAATTATATTTGGGTACCTTGTATCTTATTTGTATCAGCTGCATTTTTGAGAACTGATTATTGCATAGAGCAGTGACTCCTAAGCCTAGGATACACCAGGCGCGTATCCAGACCTGCAACCTAGCGGGGTCACAACTAAAATGTTCGAGGGGGAGGAAAAAGTCGGAAGTAGTTGCTTTTAATTTTTTTTTATCATATTTAAGTTAAGTTAGATATCACAAAACCCAATTTGCGGTGTGATTGGGAAAACCTGTCGATAATATTATCCACATCAATGTCGATCTTAGAGTGGACAGACATTATGGACTCATATCCAGATACTCGTGCCAAGATTGTAGAAATAGATGTGACGCAACCGATTCTGTCACGGGTGAAGTAAATGACTGAGAGTGATAGCTTGCACCTTGATTCACATTTAAAGGAATGGCAGTAAGAGTGCATGATTTGTTACTACCTATTATTCTGATGGAAACTTAACTGATCTTGCTTTCTTCTGAAAAAAGTTGTCAATGGTCTTATCAGTCTTCCGCTTTACACTTTCACTACTATTTCTACCTCCATCCTTAACTAATATAGCAAGTTTGTCCTACTGCTGCAAATTAAAAGTAATCGTGAAGTCAAATTAAACAACACTACTTTAATTAATACAAAACTACAAGCAAAGCAACGGCAACTACCGCAGGCAGAGCAAAGCGAATGGTTTTTATTTTTATAGTCTTGCCGTAAAAATTGTGAAGAAAAATTGTAGAATCAATTTTAGTGGCATCAATCCAACTGATCATTTTCAGCAATCAATAGTGTAAAAAAATTCGAAAGAAAAATGTTCAAGTAAATTTCTACGAACAAAATGTATGCTTGCCAACGCTTATCAGCCAAGGCACCTGAATCAACATAACTCTTTGGAACCATTGTCCGCGGCCAATAGTGCATGAAAAATCTAAAGAATAATTTTCAGATCATTCCAAGAAAACTGAATGCTTGTGCCCCTGTCCGAAAGAGTGAACCACCAGAATCAATCCACCAATTCGTTTGGACCCGTCGTCATTCAAATTCTTCAGAACAATTTGCAACAATAATATATTTCTAAAGTACGTGCACAACGTGGCGAAGTTTGGTGAGGCAGGGCGAGGAGAGACGAGGCGAGGCTAGGCGAAGCTATATCAAGAGTTAAAGAAATAAAATGATTGCACGCTGTACTATGAAAGTGTTCATAAAATTTCTAAGGCAGCGCGCGATGTGGCGATGTGATGTGGTAAATCGCTCGAGGATGAAATTTTTAATTTTTTCGCGAGGTGCAGCACACTAATTTTGATAGTTGGCATATTCTTATATGTTTTTTCTTTGATATAATCGAAGGGTTCTTTGTTCATTCTCATGTATTGGAAGAATTTATCAGGATCAGTCCGAAAATCTTCACATGATGATGAATTCGCCAAATTCCAGACGTTTCGTCTTTATCTGGTGGCAAGCAAAAGAGCGGAAAGTACACTTATGTGAAAAATGCCATATAGTTGCACTACTTAACAAACACAAAATTTCTTCATCTGAATCTGATGACATAATTTATGCTCTCACTTCACGATTTACCAAGAAACTGAACGCCTTGTTGTGAACACTACACCTCGAGATGTATCTTCACCTCGCGTCGCCCAACTGCCTAGCCTAGCATCGCCTAGCCTTGTTGTGCACGAACCCTAAGAAAAATTTAATGCTCCCTACGAACCAAAATTTTTTGAACAACTCAGGCTTGAATCAGTGTCGCTATGAAAAATCAACGGGTGGCTAGACGTTGATTGCGTAACTAGAGTTCTACTGGAAGAACCGTAAAACAAAATTTGTTAAGTCAAGGCTTAAATACAGTTGCGACGGGCAACGGCAAACGACGAAAAAATGCCGTTTTTGAACTCTTTCTATTGTATTTAGATAGACTTGATAGAATGGATTCCCAATAACGGAGCAGTATTCTAAGGTACTTCTGACCAAGGAATTATAAAGAGTCAAACATGAAAGTTGTGTTTTGAAAGACTTACAGCTACGAAAAATGAAACATAATAATTGAAAAGATCGCCATATTTAATATGCCTATCAAATAATAATTTGGCATCGAAGGTAACTCCCAAGTCTTTTATATCTGTGACACGTGCTAACTAAGAATTTGAAATATGGTAATCAAAGAAGAGTGTGTTTTGTTTTCTGGATAATGTTAAGCAACAACATTTATTTATATTTAAAGGAAATCTATTTATTGTACACCAATCTTGAAGTTTATTTAAATCATTTTATAATATTAAGCAATCTTCCATAGAGTAAATAATTTTAAAGATCATAAATAAAGACTAAGAAAATTAGGTGGCCAAGCCTTGTTCCTTGGGGTATACCAAATGTTTCGGTGAAGGTATATGACATAAATCCATTAAGAACTACAGAAAAGCTCTTGTTTATAAGATTTGAATCAAACCAGTGAACTGAATTTGTATGGAAGCCGACTCTACTCGGTTTTATTAAGATAAGCAGGTGGTCTATCTTAACAAAGGCCTTAGAAAAATCTGTGTATATTGTATCGACTTGTAAGCCTCTGTCTAAAGCCTTTGCAATAACATCAGTGTATACAGGGCTAAATCGGTATAAGTTGAGCGATGTGGAAAAAAACCTTTTTGATAGTTACTTAATAAGTGTTTAACTTGGGACAAGAGTTGATCGTAAATGATCTTTTCAAAGACTAGCGATAAGCTATTTGATTACTTATTGGACGATAATTCGTAATTAAGTTTGAGTCGCCTGCTTTAAATATTGGGTTAATGAATGAGTTTTTGAACTTGCTTAGAAAAATGCCTTCGGATATGGACTTATTGAAGAAGTGTGAAATGGCCGTTGACAAATTATGTGCACAATATTTTAAGAATATGTTTGGTAGTCCGTCCGGGCCAGCTTTTTTATTAATATCAATTGAATTTAATTTTGTATACGTCGTCTAGTGTACAATGAGAAAGTAAAATGTTTTCTGTGTGTATGAATTCGCTAGATGAGTTACGGGTTAAATAGTTGTGGGTGTTGTTATACACTGATTTAAGATAGTCAGCAAACAGATCCCAAGAAGACGTTGAATCGTTGTAAGACATTTCGGTGGGGAAGGCATGAGAGAAGAATACCTTTGGAGCGCTTGTAACGTTTGACTCGATATTTTCAATATGTGTTTTTTATAACAAGCTTTTATTAGCGATTTCACACTATTTCTCAAATATGAAAAGGTTAGATAGTCATCTGTGTTCTTATAACCCTTATAGACTTTACTATATTTTGTTTTCAGTTTTATTGCTGAGATAAGATTGTATGAAAACCAGGAAGGGTATCTGTTTGATTATGTTGTTTCTCTAGGACGTGTGCTTCAATACATGTAATAATACGATAAAATTCTGTGCAAGCTTGGTTAGTATTTAAATTATCCATGATATTTATTTATTTATTAATTAATCATTAATTGTATTAACATAGTTCTTAAATCTAAGGCTATACCTTAGAGAAACTTAATAGCCCTGAAGGGAAGAACAGAAAAAAAATGATTGTTTTGCTTCTTGAACTAAAGTGAAGTGAAGACACAAAACATACTTATGCCAATGTTAACCTAATTTATAGAACGTAGAATATTTTCGCGCTCTTGCAAACCGATTAAAAGAGTATGCAAAACATGCTTAAAAGCTTTCTCTCTATCTCTTAATAAAGGAATCGTTGTTTCTGCTTCATAGACATACTTTCTGCTATCCGACTGGACATCTAATATATGAAGTTTGTCTAAGGCTATACTAAATAACAATTAATGTTTTTTAGAGAAATCAGTTTAAGATAGGTGCGTATTTATTCTGACATAATCAGCACTGAAAATATTACGTTTAAGAATTACGTTCTCATGAACAAATCGCAACTTATTAAATTTTACAGAAATATTAAGTGGTGGATGAAGGGGGTCTACTTTTGAGATGTGTATTAAGGAACGTTCTATTTTTATGTCAGTGGTACTGAGATTGCACCAGACCAGGTCGAGTAATCTGTTGTTTATATTTTTGTGTGAATTGTGTTGCTCTAGAGAACTAAAAGACATATCATCTAACAGAGTTGAGGATATTTTGTTTAAGCTACTGATATTCTTCATAAAAGAGTATTTGCGTCTAGGTGCCATTCTATGGAGGGAACATTAAAATCTCCTAACATAATGATTTCTGAATTAGGCTCGTCCTTTTGAGAAACGACAGTAATGGTATCCATACTTTTCTCGTATATGTTTAGTGTACTTTGCGGTGGAATGTAGAGACAACAAATATAATGGGTACAATTTTCAATTTTAATTTTAACCCAAACTATCTCATGAATTATTTCAAATTCAGGCAACCTAATTGGATCGAAGCACTTCTGCACGGCAATTAAGCATCCACCACCAATATTAGCATCAAGCGTGTTGTGCCTATCATGTCTAAACACAACATATCGATTATCGAAGATCTCCCCACTATTAATTTCGGGATGTGAATAAGTTTCGGTTAGACAAACCACCTCATAGTTTTTACTAATGGCCAGTTTCACAGTCGAGTTTAAACCAAGGTTTAGTTTAAACCATGCTCCAAGTTTAAACGTAGTTTAAACCAAATCGAGTTTCACAGTGCATTCTTTTAGTAACGTTGGTAGTACTGATTAAATTGCGAACTAAGTTAGTTATCGCCCCCATTGTGAAGCAAATTTTCTATCAATCAATCTGTTAATCGGAAAAAGCAAACAGATCAGAAATAAAAAAATAAAAAATATGTAGTTATATTTGCTAATTTAAATATGCCAGCATTAAAAAAGGATGCAAATTTTAGCATAAGTGAAGTTGAGCTTTTGCCTTCCCTAGTGTATAAAAAATAGATATATAATAGAGCGCAAGAACACGGACAAGAATAGATTCGAAGACAAAGTGAGAAAGTTCTTTACTTAGACGAAACCTAGCGTAAAAATCAACTTTATCCCACTCATTAAAATGCTTTGGCCGATTTCTAATTACTCTCAGTCGTCGACAGAGCTGTAAATTTAACTCAAAACGATCTTCTTCATCACTAGAAATTTCTAAATCTAAATCCAAGATAAGATTATTTTCTTGATGCAAACAAACAATAACAATAACAAATAAAACTCTTAAACTCTAGTTTAAATCGGGGTTTAAACCAAACTGTGAAACTCATTCGTCGAGTTTAATCTAAATATTTGGTTTAAGCTCAGACTGTGAAACTGGCCATAAGTAAAGACTAATACCATAGACACACAGCACGAACTAATGAATCATTTGTATTAACTACTCATTAAATATAATGTTTTTTTTCATTTGCAAATTGTTAAATTGAAAATAAAATAAATGAAAACAAAGTATATGGCATTAATTCGATCCATATTGCTTCTTTAATGTGATAAGCTCATCAAAACCAGTTTGACAGAACAACTTAATTAAAGAAATGGCTGTGTGTCTGCAGTTTATAATGAACCATTATAGACTAATGAGTCGTTAGTTATTTCTTCATTAAGAGTGCTGTGTGCCTAGGGCATAAGTCTTGTAGCGATTACTATCGATACCTTATTTATAGTGCCTATAACTATGTACTGTTACGCTGTCGCAGAAGCGAGAACTAGAGTTGTGAGTGTGCGGCTTATTTCCTATGAATAGAGTGTGCTTTTCTTTATTCATTCTGAATATTCAGAACGCACCAAAAGTGTTTATTTATCCATTCGGAATAATCCGTTTATTCCATTCTGTGAGTACGTTTAGACTGCAGCTATTTAAAACTAGTTTTACGTAAGTCGACTTACGTAGTACTAATCCGGCTGCTGTTTAGTCCACTCGTATTAAACCTTTAACAGTTGTCAGATTTGTCAGAACTGTCCTCAACTTCAAAAGGAAAATGAGAAATAAAATTTTGAGTTTGTTTGTACACCGCATGCACAAAAGAATGGAGCATCGAAGAAAATTTAAAACCTGGATGAGGTAATATTGTATTTGTATTTATTTATTTATTTATTTATTTTTAAGTTAATAAGATAGCACATAGATTAAGTCAATTAGGATACTACCTTAAAAGTAAGTAACATGAGTAGATTACAAAAATAAAAAAGAAGAGAAGCAAAAACATAAATTCAAGCAAAATATTATATATACTTACATTACAAAAGAATACAAAAAAGAAAAAAGAGAAAAAAAAATACAACTAAAAAAACTACAAAATACTAAAATACTAAGTAATTACAAACTGAAAAAATAAAAATATAATTCAGAAAAAGGAAAAAAGGGCAAAGCAAAGCAAAAATAGAAAAAAAATAAGCAAACAAGTCGAGAAATACAAATTATGACTGTTACGATCAGTGATCAATCTCATTCAAGATTAGTCTTTTAAACGTCAGAGGGCCAGAACTGAAAATATCAATGTTACTGAAATTCAAATTGTATGCCTTCTGAATACGATATAGTGGAGACTTTTCTCGCAAATTTGTTCTAGAAAATGGCAATCTAAAAGGAGTATATTGTCTTGCATATCTTCAGGGAATATTTATACCAATTCTGGAAAGCAAGTCAGGACAGTGTACATCGCCGTTCAGAATTTTGTACAAAAACACACTATCGAGAAAGACACGACGACGCTCTAAAGATAAGATGTTGAATCGGGTTAATCTCGCATTATACCCTAACTCATTATGTTCCAATTTGTACAATAATAATCTGGTAAATTTTCGCTGGACAGATTCGAGTAGATTATTATAGCAGTTACAGTTACAGTTCGTAGGTGCTCAAAACCATGAGCTTAAAGAAGCTGAGTGGAAGGTCCTAAGGAAAGTGACTGAAGGGGTTGTCTCACAGGTCACTCTCTCAGTGGACCACTGCTCGGCGGAAAAGCTCAAGAAGTTAAACTTCAAGATTAACTTCCTTTTTGGACAGGTGTAGCTTAGACCGAAAGGACATCTAAAGCTGCAAAAGGAGCAAAGCAACACAACAGAGGCCAACCCAAAGGCTGGGGCGTCCAAGACTGCACATCGGCCATTAGGCCCAGCAGCTGCGGTCACCTCAACCTCGAGCATAAACCTTGAGAGTAATGCTGATGCTCCTGAGAAAAGGGAAGTGGCTGAACCGGAGCCACCAAGGGCGATAACCCAAACGGGAACCCCAAGACAGGTTGAGAAGGTAGCCACAACTACAAGTGGGCCTAACAGGCCGGTAATTGCGACACCCTCAACCTCTAAAAAGAGCAACAGGCTGTCCAGTACTGCTGGGGAGCAGCCAGTAGTTAAATTAAAACCGCCCTGCAAAACCACAGTACCCCCAAGTTTTTATTTAAACGGGCCAAAACCCTTAAACGAAAACCAGGGGGCGAAAGCCCGTAAAAGCTTGAGAAAGGGAACTAAAAAGAGTCCCAGAAAAGAAGGTCATCCTTAATGACCAGAAGCAGGAGTGATATTACGCTACTCCAAATGAATCTTCATCATGCAAAAGCTGCATCAGATGTGCTTAGCAGAAGATTCATTAGGGGAAGTATAGACATAGCACTCCTGCAAGAACCTTGGGTTCTTGGAAGTCAAGTAAAAGGGCTTCCAACTAAACAAGGTAAGTTGATCTATGATAGGAACCATGCCACCCCAAGGGTAGCAATGCTTTTTAAACCTAATATCAACTTCCTTCCTATTACAGAACTAATCTCTGGGGACCTAGTGGCTGCCCTAGTGGAGGTGCCAACAGATAAAGGCAAACATGAGGTGGTAATGGCCTCAGCCTACTTCCCGGGTTAGATGGATCCACCTCCTCCAGAGGAAATTACAAAACTGCTGGAGCTCTGCAGAAAAAGGAATAAATCCTTCATCATTGGGTGTGATGCGAATGCCCACCACATCGTATGGGGAAGTAGTGACACCAACAGACGAGGTGAGTACCTTTTTGACTACTTAGTTAAAAATAATGTAGACATAGCCAATATAGGGAATGAACCAACATTCTGCAATGCTATTCGCCAAGAGGTGCTGGACTTAACACTCATCAGCCCAAATATGACGGATGGCATTGTGAATTGGCATGTCTCAAGCGAGGCCTCGATGTCGGACCATAACCATATCAGGTTCGATATTAAGGCTTCCCCTATGCAAAGGGAGGAAACAAGAGTTCCACGACTCACTGATTGGAATTCCTACAGGGAATACATCAGAATGGGTCTGGAGGAACTCGATAACGGCCAAATAGAGACCCGTACGGATCTAGACCGTATCTCCTCCCAGTTGCACAGACTGATAATCTGTTGCTATGAACAAAGTTGTCCTGCTAAACAAAGGGAAACAACGCGAGCTGTACCCTGGTGGAACAGGGAACTAGATAGATTAAGAGCCAAGTCCAGAAGGCTCTTCAACAAGGCAAAAACAACTGGTGCTTTGGATGAATACAAGCGCGCCTTGACTGAGTATAATAAAGAGCTTAGGAAATCCAAGAGAAGAACTTGGAGAAATCTGTGCGAGGGTATAGATGATCTACCCACAAGTGCAAGACTTCAAAAGGTTCTCTCTAAGGATCACTCCAATAGTATCGGCCTTCTACGGAAAGTCGATGGCAGCTACACGAGTAGCCGGGAAGAAACAGTAAGTTTGTTATTACAAACTCACTTTCCTGATTCAAGAGTTATGCAAGATGACGACGGAACCCCTGAAGAGCTAAGACTTGAATGCAGGCCTTCCAACAGGATTAAAAGTCTCTCTGGCAAAATTTTCACTCAAAAGAAAGTTAAATGGGCCGTCAACTCCTTTAAGCCATTCAAATCGCCTGGAGCTGATGGCATCTTTCCGGCCCTAATTCAAGAAGGGCTAGAGGAGATACTGCCAAATCTCATTAAGACCTTTGGAGGGAAGTTAAGGTATCATTTATACCTAAAGGGGGAGGGCGTTCACCTGCACTACCCAAATCCTACCGTCCGATCAGTCTAACGTTATTTCTCCTCAAAACAATGGAGAAAGTGCTAGACAATTATATTAGGAGCGGTGCACTTAAGCGATCACCGCTGCACCCAAACCAACATGCTTACCAAGCAGGGAAGTCTACTACAACTGCCCTACATAGTCTTGTTCTAAGACTAGAACAGGCGGTAGAGGATAAAGAGACAGCCCTATGTGCATTCCTAGACATCGAAGGAGCATTTGATAATACCTCCTTTGAAGCCATTGAGAACGCAGCTACCAATAAAGGAATCGAACCTTCCTTGATAAAATGGATAAAAGCTATGCTTGAAAGCCGGAGAATCACAGCTACCTGGGGGAGGACTCTATAACAGTAGTAGCTGCTA
Source organism: Dioctria linearis (assembly GCA_963930735.1). NCBI lineage: Eukaryota > Metazoa > Arthropoda > Insecta > Diptera > Asilidae > Dioctria > Dioctria linearis. Next base: position 199,620,687 of record OZ005741.1, on the reverse strand, counting down.
AGGGATGTCCCCAAGGTGGGGTTCTGTCCCCTCTACTATGGTCACTGGTTATAGATGATCTTCTACAGAAGCTAACCAACTCCGGCTTCGAAAATCAGGGATATGCAGATGAGCTGGTTATTACAATTAGGGGCAAATATGATCAGATAATCTCTGAACTATTGCAGAATGCCCTAAACATAGTCTGCAACTGGTGCCAAACAATGGGACTTCGAGCCAACCCTGGCAAGACAATAGTTGTTCCATTCACAAGAAAAAGGAAGCTTTTGTTTGAAAGCACCATCTCTTGAGGAAACAACAGTGGAATTCTCAAAGGAGGTCAAATATCTGGGTATTACCTTAGATAATAAACTAACCTGGAACTCTCACTTAAAAAGAATACTAGATAAAGCTACAGTGGCAACATGGACATGCCGCAGGCTTTTTGGAAAAACTTGGGGTCTAAAACCAAAAATGACTCTGTGGTCATATACATCTATTATAAGACCCATGGTCACATACGCTTCACTCGTTTGGTGGCCAAAAACAGAACAAAAGACGGCTCAAGCTAGTTTGAAAAAACTACAACGGCTTGCATGTCTAGGAGTAACAGGAGCCATGCGTACCTGCCCAACCACAGCCTTAGAGGCTATGTTGGACCTGCTACCCTTACATTTGCATGTGAGAGGGCAGGCCATACATAGTGCAATAAGACAATCTTGGGGGACCGTCAACAGTGGCGCACTGGGGACTTACCCTTTGAAAAAGGATCTCTTAAATGGTACACGGATGGGTCCAAAATGGAAGGTAAAGCAGGCGTGGGCATATATGGGCCAAGGTGCCATCTCGCAAAGGCACTGGGGGCCTCACCAACCATTTTTCAGGCAGAAATACACGCAATAGAACTCTGCGCTCGCGAGATAATCCATAAGAATATGCGTGGAGCAAAAATATACATAATATCAGATAGCCAAGAAGCACTTAAAGCGTTAAACTCGTTTACGTTTGAGTCTAAGCTGGTTTGGGACTGTCTTACTGTCTTGAAGCAACTGGCTGAGACAAATAGGGTGACACTAATATGGGTACCAGGACATGAAGGTATTAAGGGGAACAAGATTGCGGACCGCCTTGCAAAGGAAGGAGCCAAATCTCCGTTTATTGGCCCGGAGCCTGTCTTTGGACACCCAAAGAGTCACCTCCTGGCTCAGATCAGGCTTTGGGAGGACAGAACTAAAAAGGAATACTGGGAAAACACCCCGGGGCTGAGACAAGCGAAGAAATTTATAAAGTATTCGCAAGAGAGGACAAAAGAACTCTTCACACTCAGCAGAAAGGAACTAAGGCTCATAACGGGCCTACTTACTGGGCATTGCCCACTTAGATACCGTCTCAAGAAGATGGGTAAGGTCGATGATGAGACCTGTCGATTCTGTATGGAAGACGATGAAACTGCTGAGCATATCCTGTGTGATTGTGAAGCCCTATGCCGCATAAGGCTAAGACATCTAGGAAAGGCATTTACACTGCCTGAGGATGTTGTTAAAATGGCCCCCAAGGACATTATAGGTTTCATTAAAGACCTTAAGTTCGAATAGGTGCCCTAGGGCGTTTAGGGGTAATGTCACAAAAGATCTCCTAGGTCGCGGTGGCAGGATGAGAGACGGGAGTCCTGTCTGCATCCCCCGGAATAATAATAATAATAATAAATTATAGCAAGTGTAAAAGGAGCAACAAATTTGACACGCATATTCTAAGGTGCTTCTCACCAGTGAATTATATAGAGAAATAAAAGAGGCTCTTGATTTAAAAAATTTACGTGTTCTAAAAATGAAACCCAGAAGACGATAAGCTTTAGTAGTAACAAGGTTCAAGTGGGCAGCGAAGAGAAGTTTGTTATCGAAAGTAACTACCAAATCTTTTATTTCGTTGACATATGATAAGGAAATATCGTTTATTTTATAATGGAATAGGATTGTGTCACGTTTTCTAGAGAAAGTTATCCTTTTACATTTGTCTACGTTAAGGTCTAAATGGTTATTTTTACACCAATTTTCGAGCTTTCTAATATCATCTTGCAAGCTCTCACAGTCATTGATGTCATTAATTACTCTAAAAATTTTAGCGTCATCAGCGTACAACAAAATGTCCGAAGTAATTTCAGTCGGTAAATCATTGATATAGATAAGGAAAATAAAGGGACCGAGTATTGTTCCCTGGGGAACACCAGATGTCTGTTCTAAAGAACTAGATTGGGAGCCGTTGAAGACAACCATACTCTTTCTTTCTTTTAAGTATGACTGGAAGAAAAGGACTGTGTCCATATTGAAGCCTGTTTTTAACATTTTTATTAGACACTGGTTGTGGCGGATCTTATCAAAGGCCTTAGCAAAATCAGTGTGTATGGAATCAACTTGTTTATTCTCATCCAGACCAGAAGCAATGGTATCAGTGAAAAGAGCTAAGTTTGTAACCGTCGAGCGCCCAGGGAGGAATCCGTGCTGCGAATTTGATATGAAAGGCATAGTTTGATAAAGGAGCTGATTGTAGATAACTCTTTCAAATATTAAAGCCAGTGCATTGGAGATGGATATTGGACGATAGTTAGTAACTAATCGAGGATCTCCCGCTTTAAGAATTGGGGTAACGAACCCGTTTTTTTAATATAGGTGGAAAAATCTTTCTAAGTATTGATAAATTAAATAAAGAACTTAACGGCTTCGCTGAGCTAGTAGAGCACCGCTTGTAAAAGAGGTTAGGAATACCATCAGGTCCGGGATTTTTATTACAATTAAGATTATTTAATATTTCGAGTACATCATCACAAGAGATGAAACTAAAGTTAATGTTAACAGAGTTACAGTTAGTCTGAAAAGATGTGAAATCAAGACCGGATTCCTTGTCAGAATATACAGACGAAAAGTATTCAGAAAAGAATTCACAGATTTGTCTAGAAGATGATGAGGTGACTTCTTTGTAGAGAATCTCCTTGGGAGAGGTATTTGATTTCCTGAAATGTTTATTAAAGGCCCAGAAAGCTTTGCGATTCTCGTGAAGTGAAAGTTCAGTTGCATCCACATATCTCTTGAAATACTGATTTAGCAAGGTCCTAGATAATTTCCTAAGGTAAGAGAAAGTTTTGTAGTGCTCCGGGTGTTGGTGAGCCTTATATTTACGACGATATTTTTCTTTAACTTGAAGAACTTTAATAAGTTGGTGACTATACCAGTTCGGAAAATGGTTGGTTTTCCTTCTAGCTAATGGTATATATTCTCGAATTCCGGTGTTGGCTATCTCGTAAAATTTCTCAAAGGACTGTATAGGATCAGTCCAAATAACCGAGGAAAAGTCGATACCATTGAGGTAGCCACATAAACCAGTGTAATCTCCCAATGTGAAGTTCCTTTTTTTTTATAAATTCATTACGAGAAGGTTTTGGCAAGGAGATATTCAAATTAATATCTAATGGAGGATGATGAGTGTCAATCCGTGAGAGTGGACACAGGTATGAAGATATGCAAATATCGTTCTGAGGGATATCTGTCCATACTAAATCAAGAAGCCTATCATTAAAATTTTTGACGTTATTAAATTGATTTAGGTGGCACAGAGACACATTGTTGATGAGAGAATGGGCTGCCTGACTGAAAACACCAGAAGGCAACATACAGTTCTCGACGCCGTCTAAATACCAAGAAATATATGGGAGGTTGAAGTCCCCCAAGAACAAAACGCGGGAATTTTTGGGTAGTTGAAGAATTCTGTCACTAACTCTAGAGAATTGTAAGACTCGTAAGTGCTACTAGGAGGTATGTAAACACAGCATACGTATAAAGTAAGGTATTGTAATTTGACAGCAACCCACAGAACCTCATCAGCGACCTCTTGGTGATGCAATGAGCTAAGGGATTTATTAACAGCGATAAGACAACCTCCACCGTCCCTCATACCAGAAAGTTCTAAGTTCCTGTCCTTTCTATACACCGTATATCGAGCATCGAAAATTTCAGTACTAGAGACATAAGTCTGTAAGAAAGTTTTAGTAAGGCATACAATATCATAATTATTGGCAAGCAATGACAAATGAAACTCAGTGGTTTTAGTTCTTAACCCCCTGACGTTTTGGTAGTAGACGTTAAGTGACATTTAAAAGATTATGAAACTAAGACTTCTTTCTTTGAAGGAGATCGAAACACTGATCATTTTTAATAATAACAGGATGAGCGTCGTCATCCTTTTTTAGATAGATAGTGGCATTCTTTATCCAAATATATTTGTAGTTATGTTCCTTTTTATATTGCTTTGCTTTGAAAAATAAAGATTTCATCTCTTTAGTTAGAAGTTCATTTATATAAATAATTACAGATCCAGAAAAACCTAGAGTACTAGTAGTTAAGTCTTTAGTAAGTTTGGAGGCTAAAAGCAAACGATCTCTTAAAAATTGAGAGGAATACTTAACTATTACTGGACTGTTAAAATTGGTATTTTTACGCCTATTTACACGATATACCTTGATGATATCACCGTCTTCCAAGGATAGCTTGAAATGGTCATGAATCTTGCGAATAGTAACCATAAGTTGTTCATCGCGTTCTTGTGGAATATTTCTAACCTCCAGAAATGCAGTCAAAGATCTTTGCTCCATCAGTTGAATACTCCTTCATACACTCCATTTCATTAGCCATTTGGGACGTTTCGATCTCAAGCTTCTTTATACGCACTTTATGCTCCTCGACTGTAGCAGCAATTTTCTTGATTTCATCAAATCCCTGTATTAAAGTATCTACTGTCTTGTTGAATTCGTCTTGTTTAGATTTAATAAAATCGATTTCTTTAGTCATACGCCGGATCGCAGCTAGAAAGTCTGAGGAATTGGTATCTTCAGAATCTGATCCACAGACAGAGAAAGAATTGCTACTATTCGCTATGCCACAATTCAAAAAGCGAAATCCAACAGCGCTACTAACGATGCTTGATATTAATTCATTGGACAGTTCGCAGCAAGAGGCGTGAAATTGTTTTTGGCAGTCAACGCATTTAAAACCAATATTTTTCTTGTTAAAAAAGGTTCCACATAGCATACATTTAGGAGCCATTGCGATAAGTGTATACAAGAACCCAGAACGAAGATAATGAAGTACAAAATGATGATAAGAGTGTATATATAAAAAAAAAATTATGACAATCTGACTGGTCGAAAGGTGTATTGTGTCTCCGGTAGAAAGATCACTAGATTTGCGCAAAGCAGATAACCACACTTTCCAGTTAATAATATTTCCCAGCAAAATAATTATTGTACTGTTGAGTATCGCCCAGTAATTATGTTATTATGCTGCACTGACCAAATGATTTCTAAAGAAAATTACACAGATAATTACTTGTAGTTCGAATCCGTAATCCGGCCGGGATAGGTGGCTAAAAGGCAGTTGAGGATCAGCTGAACTTTCCGCGGCAACTACTATGCTGTAATGTTGAAGACTTCAGTGGAGGCAATAATCCAGGACAGTTTTATATAAAAAAGTATGATTATCCATCAGGTGCAAAGGTGCCAGTTGGTTGCAATGCTCTCCCATATAGTAAACAGGATTCCAAGAAGAAGGATATCACACAAACAGTTGACAAATATTTAATACCAGAGCAAATACGTAGATAAGCAAACAAGATGAGCAAAGAATAAACGTGATAAATAAAGAAATCACGATAGAAATCAATTTTTAAAATGCGATTAGTTTGACACTTCAGACAGCTTTTTTTAAATACCCAAGATAAAACATGCAAATTTTCTGGTTAATGGCATAACATTATAAGAAAATCTGCAACAATTATTTATTAATTGTGTATAAGGGCGTCACTATTTATAGACAGCCTCTACGTAAAATATGGAAAAAGAAACGAAATGCAGAATTTTGGGCAAATGCATTAAATCATTTTGACGATGCACAATGGGTCGAAACATTTCGAATGCCAAAACGTATTTTGTTTGATCTCTGTGAAGAACTAAAACCGGAGTTATCTCCGAAATTGAACGCAATAAGTCCACTCGAACCAGCCAGTGCAGCAAAGAAACTTGCCGTTGCGTTATATAAATTAGCCTCTTGTAGTGAGTACAGAGTTATAGGTGATGTATTTGGGATACACTGGGATACACTGTTCATTCCTATTTCTATGAGGTTATCAATCTCATAAACAAAAAACTGCTGTCAAAAATGATTTGCATGCCAAATGAAGAAGAATGCAAGGAAATATCCGAACAATTTGAGAGAAAGAGTCTTCTACCTCAAATAATTGGGTGCATAGATGGTACCCACATTCCTATTATAGCACCTGAAAGCGGTCGTAGAGATTTTATTAACAGAAAAGGCTGGGCTTCTCTGAATTTACAAGCCGTAGTTGATCATAATTTACTTTTCCGAGACATTTCTTGCAAATACCCAGGAAGTTGTCACGACGCACTTGCTTTTTAGGGATCCAGCTTATATAAATATAGTTGAATGCATACTTACAGGTTGTTTTTTTTATATTTTAGGTAACAACAAATATTTTCGGTGAAGAAATTCCCTACGTAATAGTTGGAGGCCCTGCATATCCTTTGATGACGTGGCTATTGAAGGATTACAGTAGAATTGGAATTCCTTCGCAACAAGAAGCTTTCAACAAAGCTTTAAACAGCTGCCGAGTGTCAGTGGAGATCGCTTTTGGAAGACTAAAGGCTCGTTGGAGAATGCTATCAAAAAGAAGTGATATTAATCATTTTTTTATGCCATCAGTGTGGTAGCTGGATGCATATTACACAACTTTATTGAAGAAGGAAATGGTGGATTCACAATTCACTGGATTGATGAATTGGAGAATGACCCTGAGATGGCTTTGTATGAACAACCTTTTCGACATTTGTGTGTTTATGATTCCTTAACGGGAAGAGAAATTCGAGATATTTTAAGTGAATACCTTATTCAAGCTCTATAGTTTTTTGATAAATAAAATTGTACAAAGAGACTAGATTAAATTATTTAATTTTTTATTGCTTTGTTTTTTTTTCTTCTATATATTATTTTTTGTTTGATGCATTAAAATGTTTGGAAAAAAATTCTATCCTCATTCCTTGCTCGTTCGTCGTATTCCCTTTCTTCTTTGATGAGATTCTTTGCTCCAATATAAACTCTATGTTTAATTGGCGTTGCTTTTCAAAGAAACTATTAGAGAATTCCGCTAGTGCAGTGCAGTAGGTCTTCCGTTTGGAACGTTTGGGAATTGCTTTATTTCCGAACTTCCTTTTTTGGCTTTCTAGCACGATGTCATCAGTTTCACCTTTAATTAAAGAAAAGAAAAAGTTGTGATTTCTGTAAAGTAAAGGGTAAGAATACTTCATACTTAATTCTTCGACAATTATGTCATCAATTGGAAACGTATGATGCTCCTCAATAAATCGGTCTGCTGGTCTTTCATTTAGTCCTTGGTCATCATTTTTAGAGGTACTGGGCACTGCATCAGCAAATGAATTAGTCCTGAGTTTCGGGTCTATTCCGTATTGCTCATGAAAACACTCAACTGGCCTGTTGTATAATAACTCCTTCATTTTTGAGTAAAATGTCCAACTTGTTGCACTTCCGCCACTTTTCCCCAATTTTAGAGTCTCCTCTTTGTACTTCCCTTTTAATTGTTTGTACTTTACGAGCATGATACAAAGAAACAAGGTATGGCCGAGTTTTCTGTCAATTGGGTACTTACGTCATAGGATGACAAAAGTCATTCAGTCGTGCGATCTGTCATTGTCTCAAGTTTTGATTATTTATTTGAGAAAGCTAAAATTTCATATTTTTTCACAACAGTTTGTGATATATATAATAAAATTAAAAAGTGTGAATATAGAGTACCGAATTGCTTAAGGGAGCACTGCTGATATGATAATTTGTTGTAATGTAATCTTAAAAAACGGTCAAGAATCGAACAACTTCTTATAGCGAATTATTTTTTAAAAAATTTTTAAAAAATTTATAAAGTTTTAAACATCCAAACGCAACTAAGCAATCTTTTTTCTGTCCACTGACAGATACAAATATTTTGATATTTTACAAAATAATTGACATGCTTTGACAAATGACTTTTGTGTCCACATGACGTAGAAACCCAAATAGTTCCTCTCGAATCGGCCATACTTCTTATCTTTGTATCATGCTTTACGAGTAGTTGGGATACGCTGCGTTCATACCCCAACTGCAACATTTGCTCCCGTATTTTTGAGAAAATGTCCGCATTTCTAAATTTCTTTCCATCCATTAACGAAGGAATATTTTCCTCGATACAGAACTCAATAAGGGAATTTGTCTCTCCCTCTGAGCAGTTAGCACTTTTTTCTTTTTTTATACCACTCATTTCAAATTAAATAAAAATAAAGTTTGGTAATTGACACGAAAAAACAACAAAAAATAAAAATAAAGTTTAGTAATTAACACGAAAAACACGCAAAAAATAAAAATAAAGTTTAGTAATTAACACGAAAACCACACAATAAAATAAAAATTAAGTAATTAAGACGAAAATCACACAATAAATTAAAAATTAAGTCCGCTAATTAATACAAAAACCACACGACAGTCAAATAATAATTCACTCTACACACGAATTAGTTTGTAAACAATACAAAATGTTAGGTTATGTCCTCATTTAATACTAATTTGTGTAATTGTGGATTAAAGTAGGACTAGTTTTTCGTAATACGGCATGTTTACACCACTTCATATTAGTTCTACGTAAGTCGACTTACGTAAAACTAGTTTTTAATGGCACGGTCTAAACGGGCTCTGTATTTCCTTATTCGCAGTGGTGTATTCTGAACGTATTCTTTTTAAACTACCTCCTTAGATAGAATAAACGGAATACAATTTGACAAACGTCAAATGGCAACATCTATTCAAGAAAATGGAAGGCAATAATAGCAGAGGTATGAAAACAATTGATTTAATTTTGTAATTAAATCGGTATATTTTATTTTCAGAAGCTGACAATTTCATAAGATGGTTTCCGGGGGATATCAAATGTTTAATTAATGTATATGAAGCGAATATCATCCGGTTTACGGATTACGATTTTGACGATGTAATAATCGAGGAAACTACAATTTTAAAATCAAGACGAAGAAAAGCTGATGAGAGTAAAACTACTAGGGCGGAACGACATCAAGACAAAATGGCTAGAACTGATAAGTTTTTAATTTATATTTGAATAAAAATGGGATAAATAGTTCATTTTTTATATTTCGCCATGGAGGCTGTTATGTTTTGTATGAGATTAGAAGAAGATGTATAATTTTTTATATATATGTATATTTTAAAGTTCAAAATACAATATTGTTTTTTTTTTTAATTAGTTGCAGTCATATTTAACTGCAGTGCAATTTCGTCCCTTTTTCACTTGGCCTCCGAGTCTTGCTGCTGCTGCTGCAATACTGCTAATATTTTCTTCTGGTTCATCAAACCGCGGCACTGTGTTCTCCCAAAGTCCAAAATTTGTAGGTATGTTTATACGATCACTTACATATTCATCACTATCACTTCCATATTCATCACTATCACTTCGGCTATCGAAAAATACTTCCCAAGCCTTGGATATCAGAGGAATTACAATTTGATTGCTTGCCATATCTTTCAAAATCCAATTAACGTTTTGCGTTGTTCACAACTGTCAAATTTTTATTCTTTTCTGTTTACTTAATAATTTCTGTTCCGAATATTCTTGTATCAGCATTCTGTTCCTTCTATGCCTTCCACAGAAAAAATAAAGAAAAGCACTTAGAGTCTGTGACTCTAACGAATCTCAGCTGGAGAAGGGGTCGACGGTTACCGCTCCTTGGGCTTGGGGTAAGGTTCATTGCGTAGTTTTATTTTGGATTTCACTGAGGTTTGGCCTCTTGGAATGGAGAGGTCAAGGATCAACCCTGCTTCGACCTTCTAGTCATTTCACCTAGCTTCTAGACACTATTGGAGAAAGCAGGCGCGTATCCAGACCTTCAGCCTGGGGGGGGGGGGTCATAACGAAAATAATCGAGGGGAGAAAAATGTCGGAAATAGTCGCTTTTAATTTTCTTTTATCATATTTAAGTTAGATATCAGAAAACCCAATTTTCCGCTTTATTTGGAAAGCCTGTCGATAATATTATCCATATCAATGTAGATCTCAGAATGGACAGACATTAAGGACTCATATCCAGATTCTCTTTCTCGTGCACAGATTGTAGAAATAGATTTAACGCAACCGATTCTGCCACGGGTGAAGTAATTGACTGAGGGTGAGAGCTTGGAATTTGAGTCAAATTCAAAGGAATAGGAGTAGAAATGCATGATATGTCATGACTATATCTTTTGATGAGAGCTTAACTGATCTTGCTTTCTTCTGAAAAAAGTTGTCAATGGTCTTATCAGTCTTCTGCTTTCCATTTTCGCTACTATTTCTACCTCCATCTCTAACTACTGTAGCAAGTTTATTCTTCTCCTTTAAATTAAAAGTAAACGTGAAGTTAAATTGAATAACACTACTTGAATTAATACGAAAGTACAAGCAAAGCAACGGCAACTATAGCAAGCAGAGGAAAGCGAATGGTTTTTATTTTTATAGTATTGCCGTAAAAATTGTGAAGAAAAATTATAGAATCAATTTTAGTGGCATCAATGCAACTGATCGTTTTCAGCAACCAATAGTGTATAAAAATTCGAAAGAAAAATGTTTAAGTAAATATCTAAGAACAAAATGTATGCTTGCCAACGCTCATAAATATCTTTAGCGACCCAAATCAACCAAGGCACCTGAATCAACAAAACTCTTTGGAATCATTGTCCGCCATAATAGTGCATGAAAAATCTAAAGAAAAATTTTCAGATCTTTCTATGAAAACTGAATGCTTGTGCCTTTGTCCGAAAGAGTGAGCCACCAGAATCAATGCACCAATTCCAGTGTTGCCAATAATTTCTTTCTAAAATCGGCTAAATGTATCTAGAAAATCTAAAACAGATTTTAGAAATCGGCTAACAATCGGCAAATTCCAAATTCCATTCTATACAAAATAATGCAAACTCCTCGAATGAACGTAAATGCAAAGCCAGCATGAAAGTTCTCGAGGATAGTATACTATCGAGTGGTGTATTCTTTTCCTGATTCAGAAAACTTTCTCGGGACGTTTTGGTTGCCTGAAAACCCATTTTCATGCACTCGGGTGACACACACCCCAGTTACTACATTTCGCATATATTTTTCCGCTCTTTCTTTCAGAGACATCTGTTGCTAACTTTTTTCTCATAGGAAGTCATTTTCCACGACGCATCAATTTCGCACAATCACGAGAGGAAAAATCCACATTTTCAGCCAAGAAATTGGCTCGAAATACATCCGATCGCCAAAGTACAATAACCCGGGGATTACACGAGATAGTACAGCTTGCATGCAAGCCTCCCTTCCAACGCGATTTTTAACTTGACAGCAGAAGGCAGTTCGGTTTATGTCTTATCATCTTGCATGCAAGCTCGTTTAAAAATGGCATTGAGGCGTAAAGTCTTGCGTATATTGGAAAATTATAGCAATAAAGGAAGTAGAAGAATGATAAAAACCCAAGAAAAAATGAAGAGGAAGGTGTTGATAAATGATGTAATGCAAATGATCCCAGAAAATCTCATTTTTCCAGAATAAATTTATCAAATTCTCTCCAGCATTTCTTTTCCGCCATCTTGAAAACTGTATAATGTCAAATTACTATCCCCTCAGCTGCCATGGTTTTTCATCATGCAAGCTCGCTGAAAGCTGACTTGCCAGCCTGGCAGTAGAGGTTACACGTGCAAGAAGTATGGCAGTGCAGCTTGCATGCAAGCTGTACTATTACGTCTAGCCCCCGGGTAAACTAGGTGTAGCTATCGTCAATCCCAAAATCGGCTGACGAAATATCAAAATCGGCTAAAAATCGGCTGTCGGCTAAGGCAAAATTTTGTCGGCTAATGAAGTTGAAAATCGGCCAAATTAGTCGAATGATATTCATTCAAATTCTTAAGAACAATTTGCAAGTGTATTTCTAAGAAAAATGTAATGCTTCCCTACGAACATAAAAATTTTGAACAACTCTTGAATCAGTGTCGCCATGGAAAATCAACGGGTGGCTAGGCTAGACGTTGATTGCATGGAACTGGTCCTATTGGAAGATTGAAGAACCGTAAAACAAAATTTGTAAGTCAAGGCTTAAATACAATTACGACGATCAACGGCAAACTTCGAAAAAGTGCCGCTGTCAAACTTCTAAAAGCACAGCGTTTTATGCGAATGCCCAAATTTCGACAGGTAACGGTCAGCGGTGGACGAAGTTACCGTCGGGATTGATCAATTCCTAATTTTGCCGTCGTCGCTAACAAAATCAAACGAACGAAATTGTTGTGGCATTTTTGTCAAGGTTGGTCAATTTCAAAACAATGAATTTTGATCAAAAAATGATTCAGGAAGTGCGATATCATTAAATAATCTATGATATACAAGACCACCAGTATAGACGAGTTGACAAAAAAGACATAATTTGGATGGATGGATGGATGGATGGAAATGCTTAAATAAAAATGGTAAAGTTGTGATATTTTTGGCATTTAGTTTGATTTTAATTTAATTAATCTCTGTATTTTAAATTTTTCCTTTCCACACTTTGGTCCATTGCAATTCTTTCAAAATAATATAAAATATTCTCGATAAATCTGTTTCAAAACGCTCAAAACTAATACAAATTAAGTCTCAGTATCTTCTTTTTTCACAACCGCCGCTTTTCGACTACCTGTTTTGAGAGAGAATTTCCCGCTGCCATCTACCGTCGCTTACCAATTTCTTAGAAACAATAACACTTTTTAAACTCGTAATTGTGTTCTTTTTCATATATATGAGCAATGGGCGCAGCAATAACATAAGAGCGTTCCAAAATTACTTACTATCCTGTGATAGGTATGATAGATGACTTTTCGACACTAATATAAAAACGCAAAACATTTGTACACGTTTAAAAGAAGAAGAGCTACGAGCGAATGTTTATTATACCTAGTGTTTAAGATTTCTCGATAGTTATCATTTCTCGAGAAAAGAAAAAATTAACTCTTATTTCTCACAGATCTCGAGAATTCTCATATAATATATAAAATAACATTTACTCGCTTATATTCAATTTAAAATGTTATATAACAGTAAAATATGTATCACTCTTCAATACTGAATTCATATATTTTATTTATTATTTCAATATGTAGGTGTAGATATAAAATGATTGCAAAATATAATTTAATTCTTTTATTGTTCAGCTTTGATATAATTTTTTAAGATCACAGCGCATCCAAAGTAGTATTGGGCAATGGATTTCTTTTCTTCTTAACAAAATCCTTCGGAATAGTAAAATGACGTTCATTACTAATTAATTATTGGACAAATCATCTCTAAGTATGCAGTCCCAAATTTGTTTTTCATGTACCCGTTGCTTGAAATATGTTGAATTCTTGTTTAATAATTTTCAGCAACACTTCGCTGGCATTGTCTGTTATAGATAATTTTATGTTGTTCTTGAAGAAGCAGTTCTTCATTTCCATTGGTTAGAAATTCGTTAACTTCTGCTTCGTCAGTATAAAAACTGTTCAAAACTAACAAATTATCTATTTAGATTTCTTTTGCAATTGTGTTCATATAATTTTTCGAGAATAGTCTAAAAAATGTGTACATACATCTTTTCTTCTCAAGTGAGACTTCGTAAAGATTTATGATGTTCTTTTTTATTCTGTTACTTATTTTATCTTTAATTGCAATTTAAAACGTCTAACATATGCGCATTGTTGACATTTTCTGTTTGATCATAATCTCTATAGTATGCTAACTTGTCTTATAATTCAAAAGTAATTAGGTACACTTCCTTTTATTTATATTCATAATTTTGCAAAACAATATTTTTGACAGGGGAGTTTTTGAATATTTTTGCAATTTTCCGTAGGTATACAGAAAATTGTAAAAATATTCAAAAATTCTCCTGTCATAATTGTAATTGTATAAGCTTTGGCATTTGCAACTTTCTGTTTCTCACTAATTCAAATTGAAAATCCAATTCATATTCTGGTAAAGAATCTTCATTTTCAATATTACTACATCTTCCTGAATTCGTTACTTTCTTTCTTCTTCTCAATGTGAACAGTTTTAAAAAGTTTTCAAAATAGCTAAGTGCAAACCATGATTATACATAGCATAGTTGCTGATTTGCAACACACAACTTTCCAATTCAAATTCCTGCATAACGGCACCACCATCACTTATTACCTACAGTATAATATCTTTTACAATTACAGTTCCATCTAATTTTTGTGTTATAACAACTCTAACTAACGTTTTTTTCTGCAGAACACCTACCGACCCAAGATTTGACGAATCTTTAGAAAGTTTTTATATACGATACCATCCATGTATCTTTTATTTATAATTGTAGTTAATACGTTAATATATACACTAAATTTTTTTCTTCATCCTTTAGATTCATTATGATCTGAGCTAACTTAACTCCTCCTTTTTACAGTACAATATATAATTTCATCATCAGTTGCCTTACTTTTATAGGATTACGTTGCAGATTGACTCTCTTTGTGGCTTTTAATAAACATTTAACCTTAAAATTATTTGATCAGTGGTAGGGCCTTCAAATCGCCTTTTGGCTTATTGCCGTGAAGAGGAACTATTTGGCCCGATAATTGATCCCTTCAGTTTATAATCGTGTATACCTTCAAGCTGTATTAGAAGATAAAGTTTTACTTAATGTTTACAATCTTATTGCAAACATTAAAAGTTGCCAAATTCTTATTTATACCACAAACAACATACAACTAGATATGAAAATCTCTATATAAACCCGGATGTTAGTTTCTAAGTCATTCGGTAATCTGAATTTTTTCACAGAAGTAAGAAAAAACATATTCTTGAAAGCATTCCGCGCCGTAAAAATAATGGAGTCTAAATAAAATAAAAATGTATTTTACAAGCAGAATCCACGGAGTTCTTTCTTTCTTTTCAGCGCATATTAAATGACACAATGATTTATATCTACAATTCCATTAATCTTTCTCCCAGGCGCGTATACATGGGGGGGTCATGACCCCATGTGGTAGAAATAAGAATTTGGGTCATGACCGCCCCCCCCCCCCCCTGTATACGCGCCTGGGAGAAAGATTAATGGAATTGTAGATATAAATCATTGTGTCATTTAATATGCGCTGAAAAGAAAGAAAAAACTCCGAGGATTCTGCTTGTAAAATACATTTTTTTTTATTTAGACTCTATTATTTTTACGGCGCGGAGTGCTTTCAAGAATATGTTTTTCTTACTTCTGTGAAAAAATTCAGAATACCGAATGACTTAAAAACTAACATCATTTTTATACCCTAGATGAAATCTATAGGGTATACTAAGTTTGCCATTCCGTTTGTAACGCACAGAAATAATGATGGTAGAGCAAAATGGATTGGACACCCCCGCATAAAATTAAAAGTTATTTTGATTTTTGCATGTCCTAACTCGAGAACGCGTTCACTTAGAAAGCTGAAATTTTGTACACGGACATTAAAAAAAAAAGTAAAATTAAGTTCGAAAATGAGACAAATCGGGCAACTCCTTCGTGCGGCTGCCATACAAAAATTTCGTTTTCCACGATATATTTGGACACTACCTGAGAACACGACGACATAGAAAGCTGAAATTTGGTACATTGTGTTTTCATACTAATAGCAAATAAAATTTTTAAAATGAACTAAATCGGGCAAACCCTTCTTGGTGTTGCCATATAAATTTTTTGGTTTTTTACATATACTTTGAAAACGATCAGTCCTAGACATTTTTATTGTACTAAAAACTTCTTCAGAATAAGAAATCCTATAAAATTGGTTATAATAATTTTTTCTGTCCGACGAGCCGTTCTAGAAATATATGCGAGAAACCAATGCAAAATATCAAAATTGCTCAAATGGGTGACCATACGAAATTTCATACGTGCATTCATCTAGGGTATCATAAGAATTGGACTTAGACCAATTCTAGCTTTTTCACTTGTTTATTTTACATTTAATGCCTACTGACTAACTCTGAAAAAAAACAATGCGCTCAAACCGCACAAACTAGAATTTCGAGAAATATAAAATTTGAAAAATCCTGTTAAGTTAATTCAGGTGAATACAGCGGTACAGAGAAAGTACAGTTTGGTATAAAAGTGCCCTCACGTCGCCACAGTCTTACCTCCTCGGTTTTTGTCCTAATTCCTCGTATATTTTGATAATATATCAATATTGACATTAATGGTTTGGTTTGGATTTGCGGATAATGTAAGCAAAGCTCGCTTCATTTTTTTTCATATACGCTGGAGAATTATCTTTCAATTTCATATAAATTTTTCCATTTTTCACCCAAGTGTATTTAAAAGAATGTTCTATCTTAAATTTTTTAGCTGGGTATAGTAACATACGATTAGTATTAGATAAAGGTTCCCGTACATAGATTTTACTAACATTGTCTGAAAAACCGAATTCACTAGCAGTTAAAGTTGTAGATGTTTTGAAAGCAATTAAAAGCTTATTTCTAAGATAATCAGATTTATATTTAATTATGATAGGTTGAGATATTGTTGCAATTCCTTTAGCTCTTGAGCGATAGGATTAGCTGATATCACCTTCTTCCAATGGGAGTTTTATATGAGCATATAGTCTCTTAATAATATCCAATGTATCCTCGCCATCAGTTTTTGGGACATTAGAAACTCGAGCCAAGGTACTGAGGGATTGATTCTCAATCTTATTTAAATGACTTTTCATATTAGAAGATCCGAGTTTTCAAGTTCTAATGCAGTTATTTTGGTTTTGTGCTCTTCAACACAAATTGAGTAACTTTCATTACTTGATCGAAGGCAGAAATTGATTCGTTCAATTCTATATGTTTTTGTTTAAGAGTAGTGATCTCAGTGTTCATTTTACTAAAATTTTACTAATAATGGCTATTAGATACTTATTTCTGAGTCTGCTTCAGGGTCACCATACACAATTGATTTGTTTGCTACGTCACTACTGCATGAAGAGCACCGAAATACAAGCTTACCACTTTCAAAGTCGCTAACAAGGTCTGGTGAAATTTTACCCAAGTGAAGTGATAATGTTGATCACAGCCAGCACAAAACACATTTGATAACTATTTTCACGTCCCAGAGTTATTTTGTTAAAACTCGAGAAATTTAAGTAAATATCTATACCACAATAAAAATTATAAAAAAGAAAAAAAAATGCGTTTGATCACTTCTGCTGTGCAATTGCAAAAATAGGTCTGATCACTACGGATGCTGCACACTCATGTATATGGCAATAACTTGTCATATCAACTCACTCGAGCACCGCCATAATGTTGAATGCTTTTCGCTCCTTTATCGCTACATGCTTGGTTAATGTTCCGATGAAATATCTAGTCTGATCCCTTGCAGATTAATTCTTGCATGCAATACTCGCGCTGCAAGCCGCGCACATCCTTCCTTTCACCCTTGGAAATACCTTCAACCACACAGTAAAATTCCGTGATGTTTTCTTATCCCGTACTTTGCGAATGTGGAACAAACTACCATCTTCTTCCGTGGCTTACAATCTGCGAAGGTCCAAGAGTGACATACACCAGAACCTCCGCTACTTTCCTCATGTCCCCCAATCCTTTTCCTATCTTCTTCCTGCCATGCTGTGCTTTGCATCATAGGGTATCCCCTGAGCTTGGCTTAATAATAAAAAAAAAGTAAGAAAGCTAGAACTGGTCTCAGCACAATTCTTATGATACCCTTGATGAGTGCCCCTATGTAATTTCGTATGGTCACCCATCTGTAAAAGTTTGATTTTTGACGTAGTTTTTCGCATAAATTTCTAGACTGTTTCATCTGACAGTAAAAATGATTATAACCAATTTTATAGAATTTCATATTTTAAAGAATTTTTCACTATAAACAATACAATAAAAACTCGACTTTATAGTATATGTAAAAAACCAAGAGTTTTATATGGCAATACGAAGATAGGGTTGCCCGATTTAGCCCATTTCTGATAAAATATTCACTATTTTTTTAAAAGCCCGTGCGCAAAGTTTCAGCTCTCTAAGTATACGCGCTCTCGAGTTATCGTGAGGGCAGACAGATAGACAGACAGACGGACAAATAGACGGACTAGGCTCATACGAAATTTGGACTTGCCCCAATTGATTATTTGAATGTGTGTGCAAATTTCCTAGTCCAATTTGTGCCGTTTATACGGGTAGCCTAGATTTTGGCGTACAACCGGTTTCTAGTCCTGATTTGGGACTGTCGCATAAACGTACTCACGGACGGCCGGACAAGCGGACATACAATAATCAAAATAACTTTTAATATTATGCGTGGGTGTCGAATCTATTTTGCTCTACCATTATTGTTACAAACGGAAAGACAAGTTTTGTCCCAGCAAACAATTTCTCGAAGTTTTACTTTTGCGAAAAATTCTCAAAGAAGTAAAGATTAGGAAAGAAATAGTTTCGGAATTAAATAAAATCCGTCTTTTGAGAATACTTCGCTTTTCCAAGATGAACTCGAAGTTTTGACTTAAATGATTTGCTGATCTGATTTTTATACTCAAAGTTTTACCTACTCTGAAGAGTCAAGTAGAAACTGTATGTTCTGAGAATTTATTCCGTTGCGAAATTCATGCGCATTTCAGAAAATTCTTTCATTTCTGACTGATTCTCGTCGATAGTGTTGCTTTTTGTCAGAGCTTAAATGATATTATTGTTGTCAGCAAAAATCATGTTATCTCCGTCAAAGACTACAACAAATTCCTTTAATTTTACTTCAAGAAAATGATAAATGAAATCATTATGAAGATATTTTGTCTAAGGTGTGTAACAGGTAATAACTCGTACACCCGTTTCGATATCGATTCCATTTTTCAAAGAAAACTCGAGTATTTAAGGCTATTTATTATATGCAACCAAAATACATTCAAAAAGTTTGCGATAATTTCGATGAAACGACTCGGAATCGAATCGTTTTTGCGATTCGATATAGCGTTCCATTTTTTTCTTTTTCGGATCGATATCGAATCGAAAACGACTTCGAGATCGAAGTCTTCGTTTACCTTAACGAATCGTATTCGATTCGATATCGTATCGTAATATTTGTTGGGGTATACCCTGTAGCTTTTTTCTAGAGTGTAAAAATTTATCTGAACCAAATAACTAGGATGTCCCAAGAAAAATCTTTCAGTTGAGTAATAATGCATATGTGAATGTGCCATGATCCGATGAAATCGAATGAATCTGCCTACAGATTCGGAGAGTTATTGAGCGTAAAATAGTAAGATTACTTTTAATTAAAGCTATTTTAAGGTTCATATTGAGTGTACAATTTGGGACTTTGCATAGTTGTAGTTTAGGCTCTAGCATATATAAAATTAATGCCCCGTCACTTTTCCGTACGTATCAATATGAAACATTTTAAAGAATCGGACTAGGATGCAGCCATATAAATCTCAGTTTTATGGCTTGTGTAGTATTTCCCGATGGTTTTGGAAAGGCCGGCTCAGTTTGTGTGGAGCTCAAGTATTCTAGTCTGTGAACACATTACAGGAGTAAAGTGCTAGTAGAATTCCTGACGGAGCAGACAAGTTATTCAATAAAAGCGGAAGTTTGTTGACATTTTTACACGCTGCCATTAATTTATCACTCAAGCTTCCAGTTATTACTGTATTTTTTTGATTGCGTCTCATTTGTGCTGCTTTTCCATCCTCGATTATCCCCGTAGGGTGCATCAACCTCAGTTTTCAACCAATCAATGTAAATTTTAGTTATAGTTGCTCCTAAATGTAATCTCCAAAAATATGCAACAGTAAAAGAAACAGGTTCATATATTCCCGAAATTTTAATTCAGAACAATATTTAAACTGTATAGGTAGGTGAAAATCTGATCCTTTAAAGAATTTATTTATAGTTACCCTTTTTAAAAATCTCGCAGGATATTTAAGTAAAAGAGAGGTGAGTGATGAAGCACGGTATACTGACTTTAACAAGGTATGCCCACTGGAGTTTTGATAGGTGATGTAGTGATATCACGGCATCAATTAATATGAAGAAATACGATTTTGCTTTTTAATTTTTTTTATATATGTATAATTATAATATCCTTAGTACAATCGTGCGATACCGTGACGCTCAAAATGGCCGGCTGTAGTTCATAGCAGTCATACCTTGTTACTGTCAGTATACCGTGGACATGGAGTACACAAACAAACTTCCGCTCCGATGGTCACCAACGGTTGAAGTGGAGAAGACATATCAAAGATGCTGCAACGTACCACCCCACCACACCAGTGCTATGGTAAAGTGAGAACTTGAAATTGGAATATGCGCATTGTAGTATCGTTGCCGCAATTTTCTCCAGCAAGTATTAAAAGGTATTGGAGCTTACAATATTTTTGTTCAGTCAAACCCCATAACTCGGTCGGTGAGCAAAAATCAGGAATAGAGGAGCGAAATTTCCGCGGATGAGCTTTCTTTCTGAATGTGATATGTTTTCAGTGATTTTGTAATGATTTTTCCCGTTGTGGTATATTGGAAATCAAGCGTATCTTGTTTCTAAAAGTGCTAATTATACGAAAACTGTAAGTTTCCTTGACTTTTGGGAATAATAAAATTATATAAATTACTAGTGAGAGGAGTCTAAAATTATTTAAGTAGTGTTCGTGCATAGTGCTGTGAATGTGAAATGAGTCGAGATAAGATCCCCTCTTTTCTTGCAATAGCATAGCAGTTCTCGTGGAAAACTATATAGGGAGGAAAAGGAGATTGTGTGCCTAATCTTGCACCCGGTTTGTATTTAATATATCCAAACGTCGAGCCTTTTACAGGGGAGCGAAGGAATTGGGGTCGACTAAGCATGCACGTGCCAACAATGGCAAAGTTGTCCTACTTATGCTACTCCTTCAGACTGGCGGGAATTATATTTCTCATAACTCATAGCTCTACAATGTGCAAAAGCTATGTGTATTGCAGATTTATTTGAATTTGAAGTATAACATTCATTGCGGTACCATTGCAACCATTCTATCCGTAATGAGAGGATTATTTTGTGTAACATTTTATGCAAAACTCAGCTTTATACTTATATGACACAGTGAATTACAAGTACAGAACCGAAGCTGTGCCATATTTGCATAACTAACGAAAAGTTGTACATTTTCTTGGAATGTACTTTTTAAAATTTCCTTAAAATCGAATGATGACGTGTAAATGAGTTTTATTAATTTAGGACCAGAAGTGAGGGTTGAAAATTCTGAAAATAGTTCGTTTACTTCTCTGTGACATATGAATTTAAAAATTATATAATATTTTATTTGCGATTTGTTGATAAGTGAGGGTTACTAGACAAGAAAAGTAACAAGAATTCTTACTTATGTAACCTACTTATAGTATACTACTGTAAGTATCTGTTATACATTTACCGATAGTGTTTTTTCGACAAAGGGAATGGTATGGTGGTCATCATTTCATACTTGCTTATATTATCGTTGATTTTGTTTGAAATTTGTATAAAAAGGAAAGGGTTCTTATTGAAATTAATTAAAGCGCACCATGTAAAGCTAATTTGAAAAGAAAAACCTGTTTGTCATCCACATTCATTCATCGATTCTGTAGTCTCGTGAAAAATATTGTGACTAAATGTGATGCTTCCAACTGATTCTGTTTTGACAATTCGCTTTCAGTTCCATGAGCAGTTATAGGTTGTCTAAAATGTGCCAACATGGTTCTTTTACATGTGTTAGCTAGGACCAGCTCTGCGCGCAAGCCGACCATGTTGGTTTAAATCAATTGACGAGCAGTTCAGAGAGTGTCGGTTTATTTTCTTTTCCGAACGAATGTCAAATGAATTGACTTTAAACAAACTTATGTTATCCTGGCGATATCAATTGACTTTAAAAAACGTTGTAGTATAAGTATAGTATATGTAGTTCATATGAGTTTTATTGAAACCCTCCCCCCATTCGTCCTTCCATTCTCTTCCTGTAATCGTGCTTCGGAGTATTATTGTAGCTCCGTCAGAGTTGACCAGCTATGTACCGTACATACATCTTTACCCTGATAGTATATTTCGCCACGCTTTCCAATTCAGTGCCTTGTTGATCAGTTCTGGTCTTGATTTTTTCGTCGTAGTGCTAGAGCTTTATCGGCACGGCAGTTTCCATAATATCGAGATGGAAGTAGTTATACCTTTAGTTCTTAAATCTGCTACATATCAACATAATTTCTGCATTTAATGCCTTGAAGCTAAGATTTGGGAATCCCTTTTATTCAAAGAATAGTAAGATGGGGTTAGGGAATATGTGAAGTGTGTCAGAAGAGTGCAGATTATTTGCAAATGAGAGCAAATACAGGCTGTTGTGAATTTTCCGCATTAGCCCAATTAGCGGTAAAATGCATCTCGCAACTTCACTGTTAGTTAAGTCGAAAATATTTTTTAAAGGGTTAAAAGATAAGATGGACTTAATTTTAAGCTCTGGTATTGTATACACTGTACAAGAATTAACATTTAGGGGGAAAGGATTATAACTGTTAGAACAATATAAGCAATCCCGCATTGCGGTGAATCGACAATGAGTTCCTCCGGACATTACCAAATATAGCTAATAATGTACGATCTGACATTACCCTGTATTGCATTCTAAGTCGGATACCGTTTGTGATACTGCATAACTACGAGACTAGCAATATCATAATCGCGTAACTGCATAGAGTAGCAAAATCTAATTTCGAAGTTAATGGTAACATAGCTAAGAAACTATAACTTATTTTGTCAATTTTATGTCTAAAATCCAAAAAATATGATGATATTTCTTGTCTTATCCTAGTAGTAATAATTTTGTCATTACAATTAAAAGAACAAGGATTTTAATGTCTGCTGAAAATTTTACTGTGGCCTTAACTTACACCGTAGTGACATTAGTAGTCTCGTGGTTATGCAGTATCACCGGCGATATAGATCTTATAAAGAGTGCCACTGGAGTGGTACTGGAGAAAGAATCGATATAGTCCATATAGACAGTAAATTTGGCAGTTTTCCAAAAAATCACACTGAATTAGAATTAGTATGATTACTAGTTAGTGATTAGTATGGTAGATTTAAAACTGGTTTTTATAGCGGGCATCTGGTACGGTTATTATGCTCTACTTAATTTATAGTTCTTCCCGCAATTCAGTTCTTCCGAGGAACAACACTATCCTTTCGAAGAACACCTTGAAGTCAGCGACCTTGCAAAAGTTTAAGATAATGAGCTGAAAGTTACATTGTATCATGAATGGGTCTTATTAATGCTTGAATATATTCTTACGTTAGCTTCGCCTAGACCGTAACCGGAATATACAAACCATAAAAAAGGTCTCGAAATTACAATCTTCTTGCCTTGTCTTACTGCAGGAGTCTTTCTTATAAAAGTAGCTTGTATTTTGCTCAAACGCTATAATTTCCATACATTTTTTCTAATTGCTATTTTTTTTAAAAAACCATTAGAAAGAAAACATATTTAGCTGCAATTTGCTCTAATTTCATTTTTCTGTCGGAGCGATAATTTTAGGCTTTAGGACCTGTTTAAGATGAAATATTAGTTCTTTCTAAATATTGAGTGTGGCATCGCCGACTTCATGGCTTGTATTTTATTCCGGGAGTTACCCAAAACCCTTGAGAATACTTCACAAGCCATGAAACAGACTCCCTCACTAACACATAGGAGCCCCAAAGGAGTCCTAACATTCTAAAATAGTTGCAGTGTTCTTATGTAAACCTGACAAAAGTTTAATTTGAATAGCTCGTCCGCCGTAAACAACTATTCATACAGAAAAATGGTGTTGTGATAATCTTAAGCTTGCTTTCTTATCATCCGAACTGAAACAAAATTGTTATACCTTTCCTCACAAAATTATTTAAAAAAATTTATCTGGCTACGATTCCTCAAACAAAAACTCTTAGCTAGCTCATTACCTATGGCTGTGTTCTTTTGTGTACCTTGTTCTAGAACTCCCATATACTGGAGAGAACAAATTGTTCTGTCGATTGAAGCGAACTATTTGTACTGTTCGCTTCTTTAAATCTTCTATGAAAATGTATGAGGCGTTCTTTTGTGTATCGTTTGTTCTGCTCTGTTCTACGGACACAAAAGAGTTTATGTCGTTGTGCCGTCATGGCATGCCGTAGTCTAATGAAATCGAATGTAGCTGCCTACAGATTCGGACTCTGGCGGCACATACCCACACTCAGCTGAATGTTAGCGAGGGTAAATTGGTAAAGTTATTTTGTAACCAAAACTATTTTATTATTTTGTTAAGTAAGGTATATAGTAAGTGTAGCCTTTGGAAAGGTAAAGAACCAAGCTGTAAGTTACTAAAAGACTTTTTTCCTGTATGGATAATAGTTTCGGCTCTATAGCATGTATAAAGTCAATGTTTGGCATTTTTCCATAAGTATCAATATAGAACATTTCAGAGAACGGACTCCCAACGCACACATATAAATTTCTGTTTCATTTCATGGCTTGGGAAGAATTCTCGAGGGCTTTGCTAGAGCTCAAGCCAAGCGTAACCTCGAAATGCTATAAGCCATAAAATATACGACTTGCAGCATATTGACCAGTTAGGCGGCAGTAATTATGTACATCGGTGCTCATTGAAAAAAACTACAATTTTATTTTAAAAGGTCATGCAAACTCAATTTTAGCCCCACATGAAAATGTAGTCTAAAAAACTGAAGTTCGGTATGTTGCCTTTCTAATGATGTGAAAAAATGTAGTAAGCAGAAAAAATTTACGAAAATGATTGAGTTTTCAGTAAAAATGACAGCACAATACAAAATTCTTCTTGCCTTGATTCACTACTGATGTTTTGATATGTAAGCATCTTGGATTTCATTCAAACACCATAATTTTCATAAATGTGTTCTACCAACTATTTTTTTTAACAATGGAAAATAAAGCATTTTGGACTGCAATTTTTTAGAACTCAATTTTTCTGTGGCAGCGATAGTTTAGGCTGACTGATCTGTTCAAATGAAATGAAATTGTAGTATATTTTATTTATTTCTTGCTCAATTAGAACCCTTATAATTTCTGTCGGAACGATGGCAAATCGGCTCTATAATGTACATAAATGGCTTAGTGAGAATTGTTATTTCATGGTTTGTATTATATTCCGGGCATTAAGTTTCAGGTGATGATGTATCTCTCAGAGTTATTTAGCAACGTTTACATGAAAATTCCTGTTAATACCCTAAATAAAATCTCAGGGTATACTAAGTTTGTCATTCCATTTGTAACATAGAAACAGTGCTGGTAGAGCTAAATGGATTGGACATCTACGCATAATATTAAAACTGTAATCCTTTCTGCGTTTTTTGCACGTTTTCTTATCCAGTGAAAATGTATTAAAAAGCTCATTCCCAAAAAATAATTGCTTAAGTTCTGGCACTTATTGAACTTTTGCGCTATGGTTAAGGCAAAGTACAAAAAAACGGTGAAAGGGTTATATTTTGGGTACAGAGTGTGGTAGGTAATTTTAAAGCTAAGCTTTTAGATTTCTTAAATCCAATATGAAAAATTGGTAATGATGACGTGTTTTTTGATAAATATATTATTAAAAAAAAAAACGTGTTATAATTCCGAAACTTTAACTTTGTTGAGCCATAACTTCAAAACACATGGAAAGGGGTGAAGAACTTATAGACCATACAATTGGATTGCAACGATTATCTATCTAGCAAAGATTAAATCATCATCGGTGTCGTTCAGGGTGATCTATGAAAACATACCTAAATATCTGTAAGTCCCGTTATCTCAAAATCCGTTCGGATTTCCCTCCATTGCCTTACGGTTTCACAACACTTTCGGGACACCCTGTATAGGAATTATTCTTACTACACGAGTAATTGTTTGTGTAGACCTTTTAAGCATGTGTCCTTTCCAATTTCCATTTTATTCGTTTCATCTAGACTGCTATGGTTGTTTGCTGTGCGATTGATTAAAGTTCCGGGTTTTTAATTTGTCTTGCCTGGAATATTTTGCATGTGCAATGTGTTCCAATTTGAGTATGCAATTCTGATATCCGTAAAATATGACATGACGAGTAATTCTTGCAGCTATTATCGTTATATTTTAGAATCTTGTAGGCATACTCAGTGCATCCTATTATTTATTAAGAAGAGTTAACGGAGAATTTCATCACTTATACCCTCTCCTCAATTAAGAAATCATCTGCAGAATTCCTTTAAATATACTAGGATGTCACTAAATACGTTCATTTTTTTGTTTCATTTCTTTAGAAATTTCTTTCCATAATTTTTAATTTTTTCAATCGCTCAAAGGAATACGTGTAAACCCAGCACTTCTTTATTGTTCGCTATCAATGAGTACGCAACTATATAACCTTAAATTTCACTTCTAAACTCCCAAACACGTTAATTTGTATGAAGCCACTCAAGGCAATGACATTGAACAAGGGCGATTTTCTCGCTTCTCGCTTTGAATATCGTTTGCCCCCTCGCTTCAAGTAGCTTTCCCTATAGAGACACTAAAATTTCAAAACATGTGTGCAATATTATCGCTGGATTCTTGCATCGCTTCTCACATCGCCTATCGCATCGCATAGCTTAGTTTCTCGCGGCTACTATGCTTGCCTTGCCATCTAAGGAAAAATCAAAAATGATCTAAGTAACGTCACCACAGCAAAACATGAGCGAAATAGTTCAGTCATTTGGTGCTCAAAAAGGGGATTAGTACCTGAAAAGTTTTCCGGGAGTTTTGAAAATTGATATTTTTATAGATTTCGGCGTGCTCTTTCTGAATTTTCACTTTGCCACCTGTTTTGCCGCTCGCACCGTCATTTTGAAAATTTTGCGGCCAAAAACATTTTCTTTTCAATATCTCCTTTCCGACTTATTTTACGATGAAAAGATGAAAATATTTATGTAATAAATTAAAATAAAATTTCCTATAATTTATGTGTTAGCTTTTTTTGTTTTAATAGCCTGAAATACAATGATTGCGACACAAAATTGTCGACGCCAATTGGCGTCGTCGTTTGTCGCAGATATAATACAATGAATGCGACATTATCGTCGTCATTTCAAGATAGATGAGTTGAGTTTTGCTTTTTTGGGATGTCTACAGGACATTTTCCACAGTTTTTAAGAATAAGTATAAGTTGTATTTAAAGCTTATATGCATATATGCCAGATTTAAAAGAAAGGTGCTCGAAATTTATCAACAGATGAACTGTCAAACTTAAATGTCGCACTGCGCAACGACAATTTTTCACAGTTTTTAAGAATAAGTATAAGTTGTATTTAAAGCTTATATGCATATATGCCAGATTTAAAAGAAAGGTGCTCGAAATTTATTAACAGATGAACTGTCAAACTTAAATGTCGCACTGCGCAACGACAATTTTAGAAATTTGCTCTACTTTTTTACGACGACATTATCGTGTCGCAGCATTTGCTATTCCCTAATGTCGTAACATGTATTCGAAAATTATATTGGCGTCGACAAATGCGTGTCGCAATCATTGTATTTCAGCCTAATGAATGGTTGCAGCGTACGTGCGCTGCAAGGTCTACTGCAACACTCGTATTGATAGTAGGCCGGCCTTTCAACGCGTTGTAAAATATTTTACGTTTATACAAAATACGCTCGTGCGCTGAAACTATTCATTTTACAGAAAAAAAAGTTAAGATATAAATTATAGGAAAGTTCTCAAGTTTAATTTATTAATAAATATTTTCATCGTAAAATGAGTCGTTTATGAGATATTGCAAAAAATGTTTATGGGCGCTATTTTTTCAAAATGCAGCGCGAGCGGAAAAGGTACGAAGTGACAAAGTGAAAATTCGGAAAGAGCAAGTCGAAATCTATAAAAATACCAATTTTCAAAACTCTAGGTAGAACTACCAAATATATATACAATATAATAGTTCGATAATTTTCTTCACTCTTGCGGGTTTTCTGTTCCTTCCTCAAAAAATTCCCGCTTTTTTTGCTTGCTATCTCTTGAACCAAAATGTTGCAGTATTGGAAATAATCAGACATAGCGATGTGTCCATACTTAGCTTCTCTCGTTCCCTTGTCGCGAAGTTGGTCACCATAGACTCTTTTATAATTTCAATAAAATAAGAGCATTTTTATAATTTTTGAAACTGTTCCGGCTTCCAATCCGCACGCATGGCTAATAGATTGTCACGCATTCTCGTTTGTCACCCTTTGTTTTGGTCCTGGTATGCTGCATTTTTGGGACAATACTGCCAGGATCGTCCTACACTAATCCTAAAATTTGTTGTCTGAAATAATTTAATGTCCTATTTAGCATGTTTTTGGCTGTGCGACCAGCCTCGGCTCAAATATGGGAATTATATTCTATTCGTGTTCTGATATAGGACTTTTAGAGGAGCACTAGATTCGAGGAGCTGTCCAGCTTTACTTGCCGACAGTTGTAAGTATGTACAGAGGTACACGTATTGATGATAATTTTCGTGTTTTACTATTGGGAAATATGCTTGAAATCCGCATTTACAGCAGACTTTAAAGTCATGATCAACATACAAAGGTCACAAAAAGAGAAAAGTAAGTCATATTTAAATTGGGTGCAGAGGGGTATTCAAACGAAATCTGTACGAAGATTATAAGGCAACATAATAGATTTTTTATTCTAAAAATATCCGGCTTATAATTTACAAATAAAGTTCCACGTAAGAACATCAATATGTAGTCAAAGAATTGTATAAGCCTACTGAAAGTATAAAATAATTAAATACCAAACTTTTTGAAAATATCGACTAAATAACTTTTTCGTTTATGTAAGGAATATCCTTCCTGCATCTTCTTGTGCATAAATAATTACAAACTTTTTTTAAAACATTTAATAGAAGGTTTTCGCAAGTTTGAATAACGAATATAATAGCCACAAAAATTAAACTTCTAAAGGCATTAAAACCAACATTTTAAATAAACACAAGTAGGCATATGTGCGTACTTTCTTCTTAGCTTGCCAATTTGTTTTCTCTCCGCTTAGATCTTTAAGCTTTATTTAATGATACAATCGTATAAATCATCAAAACTTTTCCCTATGTTTGTGCTTCTTCTAATCCTCTGGACTATAGAAGGAATGAATGTAGTAAATACAAATGACCCCCTCTACTTCCATTCACAGTCCTTTAAATGCTTCTGTTAACTTTTCGAATTCATTATCATTTATCATGGTTTAAGAGTTCTCAATTTCTTATGCAATTAAATTTCATTACATTTAAGTACTACTTATTGATGTATCTATACTACATACGCGTAAATATGTATGTATCATATATAATTTCCTTATATGCTGATGACGCAATGTAAGTGGTGTAATATCCGAAGGCTATGGATAGGTCATGCTTTGTCGAGCAAAAACTTGTATTGGTGGGGGAGGGGAATCCTAAGGGTTTCCGAGATAACGGGACTTTAATGTATTTCGGAATGTTTTTATAGATTACCCTGCAACTTCTGAATCTTACACTCCGTTTTGAAGTTATGGCTCAACAAAGTTAAAATTTTAAAAATTTTACTCGTTTTTTTTTAATTAACTACTATTTTTATCCCAAAACACATCATCAATACCAATTTTGCATATTGAATTTAAGAAGTCCAAAACCTTGGCTTTCAAATTACCTATCACACTCTGTACCCAAAATGTAACCCTTTTTGCGCTTTTTGCACTTTTTCGTAAGCATATCCAGCAAAACTGGCTCAAATATGTCATTTCCAAAAAAAAATTATTTTTCCCGGACGGGAATCGAACCTACACTTGTTAGAATCGTATAATGATGGAAAACAGAACAATTTTAAAAACTTTTATTTTTAACGATTCTAAATCAAATCATAAATACAAGAGGAAAAAACAACCGAATCGTTCGGGGTTTAAAACCGGGACCTTCCGCTTGCCGGGCGACTGCTCTTACCACTGAGCTAAAGAGACAGATGATTTTCCCTCTTGCATTTATTAATTTGTAACTAGCCTACTAAGCCACGTTTGCTTTCAGCTGGCATTAACCAGTAACGATGAAAACGCACAAATAAATTGTAAATTCAATTTTTTATTTATTTTTCCCGGACGGGAAATTGCCTACTTTCTGGCACTTCTTTCTCAGCCATTTTCGCATTATGTCGATACTTATACATACTTGTACGCTACAACACAATTGCGTTTACAGCAGAAATTTCGCTGTCGAAACACGCAGTCGAAAAATTGAGAACGCAATTGCAACAACAGGCAGTGAGCGAAGATTGTGAAAGAAGAAGATACCGAAATTTCATTTGCTTTCTGTTTTGAGCGTATTTAAAGGGGATTTTATTGAGAGTATTTGCATATTTTGTAAGTGATCTTGCCGGCGATGGTTTTTATAACTATCGCGAAAATTCTTCCACTTTTTCTGCAGTTGTCAACTGAAAATACAGAAATTAACTAAATTAGAATCAAACTGAATGCAAAATAACACAACTTCACCATTTGTATTTAAGCGCCTCGAAATATCCATCCAAACCACGTCTCTTTTGTCCACTTGTCTCCTGTGTTATAAATCATAAATTATTTTATGATTTCGCACTTCCTCAATAAATTTTTCCTCAAAGCTCATTATTTTAAAATTATCGCGGCATGCTACAACCTCAAAAAGACGAAACTGAATGCCAAAACAATTTCAATCGCTTTATTTTGTTGGTAGTAGGTACTGCAGCGACGACCGACGAGGGCATACTGCAAGAGAAATTTCTTGAACAGCTGATCGATAGAAAGAGATTACCCACGAGAATAGGACATCATTTGCAAAAATAAAATAAAACAAGTAAAAAAGCTAGAATTGGTCTGAGACCAATTCTTATGATACCCTAGATGAATGCCCGTATTAAATTCCGTATGGTCACCGATCTATTCAAGATTGATTTTGAAGTTGTTTTTCGCATATATTTCTAGAACGGTTTGTCGCACAGAAAAAATGATTATAATCAATTTTATAGGATTTCGTATTCTGCAGAGGTTTTTGGTACAATAAAAATGTCTTGGACTTATCGTTTTCAAAGTATACGTAAAAAACCTAAATTTTTATATGGCAACACCAAGAAGGAGTTGCCCGATTTAGTCCATTTCGGACATTTTAATTGCTAACGTAGTAAAAACGTCATGTACGAAATTTTAGCTCTCTACGTCGACGTGTTCTCAGGCAGTGTCCAAATATATAGCGGAAAACGAAATTTTTATATGGCAACCCTACGAAGAGTTGCCCGATTTGTCTCATTTTCGAACTTAATTTTACTTTTTTTTTTTAAAGTCCATGTACAAAATTTCAGCTCTCTAAGTATACGCGTTCTCGAGCTATCGTGCGCACGGACGGACGGACGGACGGACAGACGGACATGCAAAAATCAAAATAACTTTTAATATTATGAATGGGTGTCCAATCCATTTTGCTCTACCATCATTATTTCGAGGTGTTACAAACGGAATGACAAACTTAGTATACCCCTTAGATTTCATCTAGGGTATAAAAATGATTATAATATTTGAAAGAAAGAATTGCATGTAGCTTTAAGGAAATTGAGCATGTGTGTGACAAAGAGAAATATACTTGTTTTATGTGAAGTAGAAATGTTTACATTTTTCAATAACCAGGCCATTGCCGTCTTTATGTTCCAGGCCGTGACATCGAATTCTTTGAATGTATTAGTGTGGTACGATTTCGTACTTCTCTTAGCATTTGTTCTTATGGAAAAATGCATTACTTTCAACTTCAACGTTCTGCACAATGTAAATAAGCCTCCGTACTAAAAGTTTTATTCAGGAATTTTGTTATTCAATTCCTTGTGCATTTATCAGCATGAAAATCTAAGCACTTTCTTTAAGAAAATTGTTTATATTTAATTACTCAAACATAACACTAGAAATAAAAATGAGAAAACGCGCTGAATTCTGTTGCCTTCATACAACAAATCACACCGGAAAGCAATCAGAGCTTTGTGCTTACCTATTGAGTTATATGAAACAAATAAGTCTTTCAATGTTTAACAGACAGTAACTTCTTAAGTATAATGAAGACAATGTTAACCATTTTTTTATATTATCCGATAATGCTTCTATCAACTTAAAAATATTTTCCACATTCCATATCAAATAATTCCGTTTTTTCATTTCAAACATGACTCAAAGTATTTTTTAATCAATGAATCGGCAAAGGCAGACATTCGCCTCATATTTTCAAAAGCTTCGCTTGTTCACTGCTCTGTGAATCGAATGGACGGCAACGGTTTTTCTGTGTTTAACTCTTCATAACTTTTAAATTATAATTCAAAGGTAATTCAAATATTAGCCTATTTTATAGGCAAATTTGCTGCCTTTATAGTAGTATAATTTATACTTTAGGTTTTTATACATTTTCAAAAGAAAATCAGTTTCAAACAAAAGTAGATCTGATTTAAGAACTATTTGCTCCCACTTTGAAGTGAGCTTTCATTTCTCCGTGAGAAAATACACAGAGAAATGAAAGCTGGTATGAAGGCAACAGAATTCAACACATTTTCTCATTTTTATGTTTAGTGTTAGGTTTGAGTGAAAAATATTAACAATTTTATTAAACAAAGTACTTAGATTTTTATGCTGGTAAATGCACAAGGAATTAAATAACAAAATTCCTGAATAAAACTTTTAGTACGGAGGCTTATTTACATTGTGCAGAAGGTTGAAGTTGAAAGTAATGCATTTTTCCATAAGAACAAATGCTAAGAGAAGTGCGAAATCGTACCACTCTAATCCTTTTGCAAGTAGCAAAATCGTTTTGTGTCACGGCCTGGAACATAAAGACGGCAATGACCAGGCACGTTGTTTTTTACACACTGGTGAATAAGGATGTAGTGGTTCACTGTTGTTTTTTACACACTGGCGAATAAGGGTGGATTGAACAGCTGCTCAAGAAATTTCTCTTGTAGTATGCCCTCATCGGCGACGACGACAAAATTAGAAACTGTCAATCCCGACGAAAACGTCTTCGCTCGCTCACCGTCGCTCGTTGTAGGTGCATTCGCATAAGACGCTGTGCTTTTAGAAGTTTGACAGCGGAATTTCGTCGTCCTTTTTCGTCGCTCGTCGCAATTGTATTTAAGCCTTCTGACTTGACAAATTTTGCTCGCCCGAATCAATTTACATTATCAGTCACTTTTGGCGACTTAAAAATGGGTTCAATTAAATGCGCAGATTTGGGCAATCATGTGTTGTACAACAAGTTCTGTTTCGTTAAGCTTTCATAATTTGTTTTTTTAATTATTGAATTTTGTAAAATTATTGTAACTGAATCTAGATGACATATACTCGAGATCACCAACAATTTTTTTTAATTAACATTTCTCTTAATTTTGTCTAAAGAGGTTTAATGGATAGTAGGTAGGTACCTACATACATATTATCAGAGCTTATGCATCGAACAATTTTTAAGTATACATACATTGAAAATCTTTCTTATTGACTGCTAGATCTGTACTTCTTACACGGTTTTATTTAGTTTACACTGTCTGTTACATTCAAATATTGCGATCGATATTTTATTCAATTCCAGGTGTTCAATCGAGGTGGTGATCGAGAGAAACACCTTATTCGCGACCCGCCATTTGTGAATATACAACCTTCGATAACTAGTAGAGAGAGTGAGACTTAGTACCTATTTTTTTACGGCTACGAGTTATAAAGTTGTATTTCACGCCTTTATTAAGAACGTGATTATTTGTAAAGACCACTGACTTATAACAATGTACTGAGCGATTTGCTATTTCCTATAGAAAAATGACAATACGCTCAGTCCATTTCTATAAGCCAGTGGTAACGACGTACTTTGGAACCGACTTACTTCGAGTGTTGTAGCTGTGGCGACATGTTATAACTTCACATCGAAAGCGATCATCCAAGCGAAGACTTCGCTCTGGTGTTATGTTATAAGATTTTCGTTCGACAGGCGATTTTGCTTGTTTCGAAATTATTTCCGATTTTTTTTTCCCTAGCACAAGTAACATTTATAGATTCTTTTTCTAGTTGTTGATAAATTTTAATAATAATAAAATTGGAATTTATGAATTATCAAGCGAATTGGCTCTATTTGCGGAGGGAAACGATAATGACGAAGAAATAATTAATTACCGGGACAAAACAAAATTTTTAAGGCAGCGGTATAATGTTAGGATATAAGCCTAACAAAATGTACAAGTTTTATAACTTCAAATTTGAAGAATCTATATAATTAATATATAAAATCATTTATATTGAAAATTTTAAAAAAAATGTAAAAAAAATATAAATTCTTAAATTATACATACAATTTATTATCTTCGCTTGTACTATCACTCTCAGCAAAAATCAGTGATGTTATTATCGCCTGTCGAAAGTAGTGTTACAACAATGTCGAGTCTTTCGAAGTTATAACATCTTGCCCCTGTTCTTCCTCATATTGTATGGTTGAAGCTCGTGTCGCAATCCACTAACCTCTCCAGGCTTTCTACGTGCGCATATTTCAATTCGTTTCGTTGATAATAATTGAAGAGAAGATAAAATGATGAGAGGATAACCCTTTTATTCGTCCCTCCTTATCATTTCGGACAATATTGGGCCAAATTCTTTCAACTAACCCACATGAAAGAAATTAAGTTGAAATTTTCCGTTATAGCGATACAGGTTCTTGGCACTAAAACAGCGGTTTCCCCTCTTTCGTGCGTCGAAAAAGCGATTTCGAGAAGCTCGCGCCGCTCCCCGTAGCTATAGGAATATTCTTCTTCCAGAGCTTAACTCCTGAGCCCACTGGTATGTCACGGTAATGGACCATAAGCAGGTTGTCCCTTATGATGAGCAGCTCCGAAAAAACGTCGATGCAGCTTGGTGTGGAAAAACTGAATAGCTTCAGGATAAGTGTGGTTTTTTCGATTACCTAGGCGAAGTCCTTCTATGTGGTTCAGCAGACCTATATGTTTATGCCTGATAGGACAATAACCCAAGCTTATTTATTTATAAAAATTAATACGATAGTAAACAGATACATAAATCTAATTACTTACTACCGTTTGGTTAGCACTAATTAGTAAAATTAATTAATAAACGCAAAAGAACCAACTATCGGATATACATAAGGAACTTAAACCTAGATACAGAGGATGATAAACAATAATTTCATTGGAAAAGGAATAGTATAAAATTGAATAATGTAACTACAGATAAATTTCAAAGTCATAGACATACTATCTAAAAAGCCAAGAGAATTCATTTATACAAATCAAAAAGCTTAAGCAAAACTAAGGATAATAGAAATAAAGATTTAAAAGTAGAGTAACACATATAGGAGTAAAACTAGCAATTAAATTAACTTTAAAACAGTATAATGTGAGATAAAGCAAAGTAGAGAAAAGAGAAAGTCAAGGAAGGAAGCAAATAAAAAATTAAAGTCAAGTTGTGATCAGTTCAGAATGGAGAAATTATCCAGAGCATTAATTTCAGCTAAGAGGCTGCGCTTAAAATACTCGAAGTTGTCACTGAGTATATCCAAATCATTGTATAAGGCATTGCGGCCCTTGAATTCTAACCAAAGGTGACTTGAGACGCAAGTTGGTACGGGGTGGATTTATGTGAAACGTAGACAGCTGTCGAGTTAAACGGCTAGGAAAGCTAATTTTTAATTTGGACAAAAGCTCAGAGGAATCAATAGAGCCGTGTAATATTTTAAATAACAAAGTTTCATCGAGATAGGACGACGTGCTTCCAGGGATAGCATGGAATATCTAGTCAATCTGGCGCCATAGTGTTCATATGAGCCCGTAAGTTTGAAGTGCAAGTACTTAGTAAATCTGCGTTGGACATTCTCGATTTTATTTTTGTATGTTGTGTAAAAGGGATTCCAGATTGGGGAAGCGCATTCTAAAATGGATCTAACTAGGGTATTGTTCATAGTTTTACGGGTAGAAAGCTGCTTAAAAGGCCTAGCACAGCTTAAGACAAACCCCAGAGTTTTAAAAGCTTTATTGGTGATACTATTAATGTGAGAGTCAAACAATAGCTTGTTATCAAATTGTACTCCCAGGTCATTTATTTCTGAGACACGGTTAGCTGGAAGAGTGCCCAACTTATATTCCCAGTACAGCGTAGTGCGTTTTCTTGTAAAAGAAATGCATTTGCATTTGTCCACGTTTAGGGACAACTGGTTTTTGTTACACCATGAGAGTAGCTTCTGGATGTTATTTGGAGATACTGGCAGTCAGATGGATCATTTATTACTCTATAAATTTTAGTGTAATCAGCATAGATTAAAGACAATGAGCAGAGTTCTTTAGGAAGGTCATTAACGTATAATAAGAAGAGAAGCGGGCCAAGAATTGAGCCTTGGGGTACGCCCGAAGTTTGGGTATATAGATAAAATGAGAAACCATTTATTACAACAGAGAGCTGTCGATTCGAGAGATATGATTGAAAGCAGAGGGTACTGCTAGAGTCAAAGCCCATATTCTTCAGCTTAGCCGTAACTACATTGTGATTGATTCTATCGAATGCCTTAGATATGTCCGCAAATAAAACATTTACCTGTTTAGCTTCATCAAGAGCTAGGGCAATAGAGTCTGTGAATAACGAAAGATTAGTTACAGCAGATCGACCTGGCAGGAAGCCATGTTGTTGTGGACTGATGTAGGGTTTTATTTGCGGCAGTAGATTATTGTAGATTAGTTTTTCAATAATCAAAGCTAAGGCATTAGAAATAGAAATAGGGCGGTAGTTCTTTACTAGCTTTTTATCCCCAGCTTTGAACACAGGGTAAACATACAAGTCCTTAAGAACGGGTCAATATGTTTGGTGATAAAAGAATTAATCAATACGGTAATAGGGTGCGATAGAACTGAGGAACAGTTCTTGTAAAATGTGTTAGGAATACCATCTGGACCGCATTTTTGCTTTCATCCAACGATGCAAGTAATACTCAAACCTCAGTATGGTGTATGAGAGGGATATTTAGGCAGCTATAAAGAGTTTCATCAGACGTATTACGGATTGTAGAACTCTGGTTGCCATCAAATGTGGTCTGAAAGTGTTCAGCAAACAAGTTGCATATACTTTCTTGTTTGTTGGCAGATATTCCATCATAAAGCATTTCCCTAGGGTAGGAGCCAGAAAGCTTTATGCTTTTTGTATAAGACCAAAAAGTCTTTGGGTTGCAGGATTTGGAATTTTCGATGTTTTGAACATATTTGTTATAGCATACTTTAATCATGTTTTTTACTTTGCTGCTGAGGTAGCTAAAGGTAGTGTAGTCCTCAGGATGCTTGGATTTTATATACTTTAATCTATATTTTTCCTTGAGTCTGACAGCATGAATTAGGTTCTGAGAGAGCCATACAGGACAAGTGCTCCGTCTCTTCGATATTCGGGGAATATAATTTTCAATTGCCAGGTTGAGATGACTATAAAACACTTGAAAGGCTTGGTTCACCTGCAGGTGCTGCAGGCACATGAAGTCAATTTCAGAAAGAAAATTATTAATAGCAACATAGTCAGCGCGCTTGAATAAGCGCTTATTAATTTTTTCAGCAAGGTGGGGCACTTTCTTAGTTTTCAGATGTAGTAGAAGAGGAGGGTGGATATCGACACGGGAAAGAGAACAGAAGGGTTATGTGACATCAGAATTACCCAGATCGGCATTAGACAAAATAAGGTCCAGGTATCTCTGATTGCAATTTGGAATGCAATTTAGTTGTTCAAGTTGTCAGAAAGACATAAAATTGAACAAAGAAAACGTGGTTCGATTATTTACGTCGTCATTTGCATTGAGTTGCCGACATCACTAGCTGACCAAGATATTTTGGGAAGATTAAAGTCTCCTAGAAGCAAAAATATGGCATTGCTACCAGCATTTTGATAAACGTTGCAAATATTGGTAAAAATGGCATCATAAGTATCATAAGGAGAGGATGGACGAATATATAAGCAACAAATATATAGGTTTAAATTGCCAGATTTGATAACGACCCCCAAGTCCTCGCAAGCAGACTCAAATTGACTAGTACGAGTTGCCGGCACAGAGTGATAGACTTAAAGGAGGACACCACCACCATCACAGGTCTCCAGAGCCTCATGATTCCTATCTCGGCGTATCGATCATCAAACATTTCACCACTATTAACAGAGTCTAATAAAAATGTCTCAGTAAAGGCAATGATGTGGTAGTTATTGGACAGGACTGACAGCTTCAAGTCTTCAGTTTTAGAGCGCAGCCCCCGGACATTTTGGTAGTATATGTTCATTTCGAGGTTATTTTTTGACGAATAGATTCAAGTGATTTATAATTAATAACGTGGTAGACGTTAGAGTCTTCCGTACGTTTCAGATAAATTTTCCCGTTCTTTACCTAAACAAATTTAAAATTAGGTTCCTCTGTAAGCAATTTAGAATCATAAAGTAATTTCCTTTTATAAGCAGTTAGGAATTCATTTATGAAAATCCTATCTCTATTAAATTCATTAGTGTATTTCACTACAATTCTAGAAGGGCGGTCAGGATTGTTATCTCTCCGTTGGCTTCGATAAGCTTTAACGATATGAGTGTCTTCTACTGGTACTTTTAAAAAGCAGTGGATTTTCCCAACGATATCCAGTACATTTTCGGAAGCAGAAGCAGGGAAATTGATGATCTGAAGGATATTGGTCAAATTCATCTCTTCAGCGTGATTGAATCTCTCATTTAGTCTGTCAATATCACGATGTAAGCCAACGTTTTCCTCTTCGAGCTTTTTTATTCGTGTGCTATGTTCATCGAGGGTTTTTACGATGCTCTTAAATTCAGTAAAGCTCGCAACAATTGATTTAACGGATTTATTAAATTCCATCTGCTTGGTTTTCAATGTATCAATACTGAGAGCCATCTGATCGACTATTTTATTAAGAGCTGAAACAGATGCGTTCCCCTCCGATTCAGAGTCAGAATTATTTGCAGGAGCACCAAGTACTCAGGCTGAACACTTAAAGAGTGCACATCCGCTCACAATATTTTTCAGAAGATCAGTAGATACTTTCGCGTAGGTTGCGTGATAATTAGAATTGCAGGTTACGCATACCACACCGGGGTTAGTGCGGTTGTTTTTGGCTGAGCATTCTTTACAAGTGCTAGTCATTTTCAGGACTACTCTAATCGAAATTGGGCAAGAAAAATTACTTAATAGAAATCTATAGCAAGTAGACAGTAACCAGCAACAACAATGATGCAATTTACTTCACGTGTAGGTAGCAATCAGTAAAATCATTAAAATAATTCGCATCTAGATAGCAGCTGCAATGTTATGTGCGATATGTCAGATATTAAACATAAAAATGTGGAGAAGTCACATGTACATTCCCATCAGCGGCAATATATCAGCAACATATCTGCACAGGAAACCTTATGGTAGATCACACTGGGCCAGTACAGCTCCCACTCGATCAATTTGAAAAAAATGCACGAAAAAACACAAATCACCTTTCTATCGGCAAGTACAATCCAGCGCAGCCCGGAATGTCACAGGATGACAACAACAATCATCAGCAATGCGCACCTGGAATCCTTCAGTATTATCGAAGTACCAGAGAATTACAATGATATGCGACGCGACCAGCAGCCAAAACGAAGATGTACAGCAATAAGCGGGAAAATGCAATGTAAGATTCCAAGACCAATCCGAAAATTTAGAAATAAGTCACTAATAAACGAGAACTCCAATTGCCAGTAACAACTTGAGGGTTATGTTGTAAACTATTCAAACTAATACCAATTACCAAAGAAAATTAAAATGAAAAATAATCGCGGATTGATTAATCTGACAGCCGACACTTACTGTTCTTCTTCTTCATCTCCGGCTGTTACAGCTGTCGAAGCGACTCTAACCTCGAACGGGGTTTTTACTCGCCAAAACACCAGTCCCAGTCCAGCCTGGGGTCCAGTCGGATTTTCTTTTATACTTTGAAATTGATCCCTGTTCTTCAGCAGATTTTCGTAACTTGACCTGTTGTCTTTCTCGCCTGGTCCTTCCTTTATGCTGAAAAATTCATATACGTTTTTGTTTATTTTACACTTTTTATACTTTCAATTGAATTCTGTTTGAATTGTTTTCATGAGTAGGGAAGGTGACGTATATCTAACGCTTGGCGAAGTCAACAGCAATACAGTCACTGGGATATTTCCATACCTCCAGTTCATTACTTATTATTAAGTAATTTAACATATTTACAAATATGTTGTTACGTAATAGAAAGTGACAAGTGACATGTACTGGAAATGGAAGCTTCGCGTAAAATGAGTCATAAAGTGCGGAATCTGCGATAAGGTTCTGTAGAGCTTTTAGGGTGTAAATACAGCACTTGTCAGCGCTAGCAGCGAGTCTTGTTTTGGACAGTGAAGTGAACACACGTGAAAGTGTATAAATAGGCGAAAGTGTTTTAATTGGATTGGATAATTTGAAGTAAGTACATTACTAGTGATAATTAAAGTAGAACTAATTGGTATTTTTTTGTGAGTTAATAAACAGTAGAGTGAAATAAAACATCTAGTGAATTATATATATCTGAAATATTGAGTTTTGAATAACGAGGCTGAACGGCACGCAGAAATGAATTAAGTTCGCGAAATGAAAGAATGAATAGTTTTGTGAAAATGTGTAAAATTTTGTACTTTACGTGAAAGTTCTGGAAGATAATTTATAGTCAACTCTGAGTAAATTACCAAAGTAATGGGACGCAAACTGGATTAGCTCCGATTACAGGATTTGAAAGTGAAGCTGGGGAGAAACAGGTACAAAGAATGCTATAGTCGAGCGACTTAGACAAGCTTTGATAGAGGAAGGAAAGAATCCTTAGACATTTATTTTCGAAGACATTTCGCAGGAATCTGAAGCTTTACAATACATTAATTAGCAAATTATTTTATTAGCTTTTATTAGCTCTGAAGATAACGAATGATTTTGAGAAACACCAGAACTCTTTTGAGGAAAAATTTTTAAAATTTAAGGAATCGAGCAAGAGCAACAACAATTCACTAAACACCTTGATAACTTGAAAGCAAATCTCTGAACGGAAGAGCTAAAATTTCCAATACAGGCAGAATGAAACCTCCAATATTTGATGGACCATATTCGAGGCATATTTTTAAGAGGCAGTTCGAGGCAGCTTCTGAAGTAAATAGATGCAACAATGAAGACAAAGCTACAGCTCTGGTATGAGCACTTCGAGCTCCTGCGTCAGAGCTACAACTACTTCGATTGAAAAGCAAGGCGATTACACGTCATTGGTACAGGCAATAGAATTACGTTATGGAGAGGAACTCATGCAGAAGTATATCGCCTGCAGTTACATAATAGGAACCAAAAGCATAAGGAATCACAAGATAAACTGCAGGCTGATGTGAAGAGATTAGTGCATCTTTCATACTCTAGCGTAAATGTGCATTTTCATAATGAAGTGGCAACGTGGGCATTTGTGAACGCTATTGAAGATCAAAATTTACAACAAGAACTAATGCTAGCAGGACAGAAGTCGACAGCAGAAACAGCAGCCTATGTATTAGCGTATGAATCCACTAGACAAGCTTCACGGAGTGCTGTACGGCTGAGAGAAATTCCAGTGGAAGTGCAGATACAATATGGCACTTCAAGTTGTCTCTGTCAATGCTGGAATTTTAATAAATTGGGGCACCTTCAAAGGGACTATAGAAAACGACGACAAATGGGATCACCAGAAGAAGAACGGAGAGGACAGTGCCAAAGATATTGAGCCAGGGAACAAACTATTCGTGGAGAGACTAGACTTCAAACAGCGACTAGTCGCATCAGGTTTCTTGAACAACAATACAACGATGCCAAAGAGGTGATC
The DNA here is from genome assembly GCA_963930735.1 of Dioctria linearis. Classification (NCBI taxonomy): domain Eukaryota; kingdom Metazoa; phylum Arthropoda; class Insecta; order Diptera; family Asilidae; genus Dioctria; species Dioctria linearis. Next base: position 199,578,733 of record OZ005741.1, on the reverse strand, counting down.
TATGAATTTTCGGAATTATTTGCAATGAATTGCGGTAAAACAAATCTTGTCCAGCATCGGATCGATACAGGAGATTCTAGGCCCATTCGGCAGACACCACGAAGACTACCATTAGCCAAACAGCCAGAAGTTTCAGATATGATAAATTCCATGAAGGAACAAGGCATAATAGAGGAATCTTACAGAGCTTGAATATCGCCAGTTGCTCTGATCAGGAAAAAGGATGGCAGCACCCGGCTCTGTCTAGACTAAACGCCAACTATATAACGTAAGCAAGAATAACGTAAGCAAGAATTTATGATATTGGTGCAAAAAAGTTTTAAATCTACACAACAGAAACAGAAAAATATACGAAAGTTTAAATCATGTCGGATTTCTTAATTTGAGAAATGTCAGAAGGTTTCTTCTTTTACCTAAAGAAAGGGTGCGCTAACCATTTATTTATTGTACATAGCAATTTGGATTATTAAAAAAGTCTCCCTTCGAAATGTCACGATTTCATTACTACCACGACGAAACTAATACAAGCACAGCATACTAACACATTTCGCTGAGTGGCTTAAGTTTTCACCCGATATGCCGTTTCCTTATTAGTTATTTATTCAATGAACTAAGCTAATTCCCTGACATAACAAAATAAACTTTAATTTTAACAATCTAAACAAGTTTTGCTTGGTATTTTCGCTAAATGTGTACAGTGGCGTGTGTCTTCGAATAAAGATTTATGAAAGTTTTCCAAAGTGTTTTTAAAAGCGTCGCCCAATAAGCAAAAATTCCGGATGTGGAATTTTCTCACAGAACTCCGGTGGAAAAAAGCGACAGCATCCTCACACACACAGCTGTTTTTACACGCTACAGTGAACGCAATTTTCAGCTTTACAGATGTGTTGTTGTTATACGAAAAATTGGTAATGGATTATATTAGCTGTTTTTTTTCCGTGTAGTGTTCTGCAAAACACAGGCGATTGCGAATTGAATTGATTTGTAGAGTGCATAGCAGTAAAAAAAGTTTTGAAAGTATAGAGAAAATAATCAAGGTGCCATGACTTTAATTCTTACAAAACGCTAAACCTGTCAAACTTTCTTTCGAATTTATCAAGCTTTATTTTAAAATTTTGTAAAGTTTCCAGTCATGGCAGTTTGATACTTTCGAAACTTCTACTGCTATGGATCCTAGAAATTATTTATGTTCCCCTGTTTAATTACGAATTCAGTATCTAAATCGAATGGAAACTATTTGGATTTCTATTAGATTTACTTAACTAATCTCTGTCGCTAAGGGTATTGGAACAGTATAAGCAACAGGCACTGCATCCGCGTCAGCATCAGCAACATCATTCGCGAGCGCTTCTCGCGACAGCGTCACATTGTAACTCAGGCTTAAGGACGGAGCTTTGAATTACGGACTTTCCAGGAGATATGTACAATGTTGGGAGTAAGAAAACCCAGATCAATTCTTCTACACCCACAATCTGATGGCATGGTAGAACGCTTCAGCAGAACATTGGTCAAATACAGGGTATATAGAATACAAGGTATTGCCATTAAAATTTTGGCTTTTGCTTTCCTAAACATTTTCACGATATTTCGTCACTATACCTTTAGTCAAACATCTAAGAAAGGTAATCGACTATCATCACCGCTATTGGAATCGACATATTCCTAATGGCTTATCGATCACCTATTCACAACACGACTGGACAAACCTCAGCTAAGGTAATTTTCGGAAGACAGATGCATGTACCAAGCGATTTCAAGTTTGAAACACCTAGAATTGAACAAAAGTTACCAAGAGATTGCGTATCGAAGTTCAGACAACGATTAGCTGATGTACACGCGGTCAGGCGAGCGAAATTAGCCGGGCGTCAAATTTATCTAACGTCGGTTGTTGGTGTGCGGGTAGTTAGGAGATTGTCCAGGACCGTTTTCCGACGTTGCTAGTTTCAGAGCGCTGTTCTAACTCTGCGGTTCGGGCGGTCTACGTAATACACACTGCTTAGTCTACAGTCACTCACTCACTTACTTATAATACCTTTTATCTACGCGGCGTAGGTGCGGGGTAGGAGCATCCGCTCACTATTCCTTAGACCAACACGATTAACGTGCGCTACGTCGTCAGAGTAGTCAACGTGGTACGGGGACGGAATGTATGTGTGCGCTTACTACTCTTCTGACCAACACGATTAACGTGCGCTTTGTCGTCAGAGTAGCCAACACGGTACGGGGACGAAATCTATATTCGTGCACTCACTATTCTTCTGATCAACACGATTAACGTGCGCTTATCGGCAGAGTAGCCTACACGGGGGTACGGGACGGTGTGTGCCCGCTTACTAATTCTCAGGCCAGCACGATTAACGTGCGCTTGCCGTTGAACTAGTCAACACGACTTGTGGATAAGACTTGCACGGTAGATGTGCCTGGTCGAGCTGCTGCGAGGCAACTGACCAATCATTCGGTGCCGACTGACTTTTATAGCCAGTCTTCTGGTAGTCCACTGGTGGGGGTCAACTCTTCTTACTTTTGAGTTGTCTTCTCGCCGTCGGATATTTCACTGATCGGTGACGATGGTTTCGACTTGTGTCTGCTTCGATGCTCGGTGATCGACTGAGTGATTTCATTACTCGCTGCCGGCTATTCATAGCCAGGCTGGCTGACGGCATCGGGTGTAGAATGTTCCCTTCTACTATCACGCCACCAGCACGGGACACTACTGAGCTGCTGATCAGCAGTGTCCTCTTCTCTCGGCGGCTGTCTTATCTTGTTGCCTAATTGGTGCTAGAGACTCATTTTCGCTGGTGTCTAGCTAGAATATATGTAACTTCGTTACAATATCTATAAGATGAAAACCTACTGTTGCTAATTCAACAGGGTTCGATGAAGGCGATTTTGTTTGGCTGCACAACCCGAAAAGACGTAAGAAACGTGCATTAGAAAGGGACAAGTGCCATCTAATTGAAATGGAAACTTCATGTAAAATGAGCCATAAGGTGGGGACACTACACAACTTTAGGTGGGAAGAATCGATTGAATTTGCCGCTGCAGTGACGAGGTCAACAGTTTTGTAAACAAGCAAAATTATCATATATGGGGTGAATGCAACTCATAAGATATGTTGGATCATTCACTCCACCCACAAAACTTACCGTTTGTGGTGGGGGGGGGGGGGGTTATGAGTTGGCGCTGAGGCCGCATCGGACCTTAAGCGGGAAACTGAATACGACGGCCATCAGCGTTCATCAGCTCAGATTTCATTGCATTCTATTATCAGATATAGGAATAAATTGAAATTTGAGCTGATGAACTCTGAAGCCCTAGATACAATGTGCACCACGCGTTTTCGCTGTGGTCCCTTTTTGTGGCGTTTGTAATACAACGCAGGCAACGCGTTTTTTTACACTTGACAGTTCGAACTATCTGAGATGTGTTGATCATTTCTGTGAAATTGTGAAAAGTATTTATAAATGAATAAAAAAAATGAAGTGTGATAATTAAAGCGCGTATTCTTGCCTTAAAGGTTTATTAAAAAACTGTTACCAAAAAAGTGAATTTTTTTATTTCAAACTTGTCTGTAATTTTATTTGTTCACTTAAAATGAAACAGGGAACAAAAGTAGAAAGAAACAACGCGCCACAAAGTTAAAGTTTTGATCAAACTTTGTGGTGCGCCACGAAGTGGCTCTAGCTATAAATGAAAATCATTGATTCAAACAGATTTTGTGGCGCGTAAAAACACGCGTGGCGCTCATTATATCTAGGGCCTGAACAATGAGTTACAACAGAGAGTGATATTGGGTTATTATTAGATACTTCTTTTTTTCGATGTATACTCGAAGATAAATTTTTCAACAAGATTGCGCTATGCGTCCCACACAAGTGGCGAAATAATCGCCCTATTGCCTGGACCGGTAACTTCATGAAACGGTGACGCTATTATAGCCGTCGAGGGTCGTGTGATTTTACACCTTTACTTATACTTTTTCCTATTTAGTTATGCCCTGCGAAGTCCAAGAAGGCTCCAGAAACTGAAGGACAACATACATCGCGAAATATTCGCTGTGGAGTCATTTTTTATTTATGTCAGAATCCCATTCAAAATTGCACTTCTGGAATATACATGCCACTAAGCGCTCCATGAATGACGTCATTTTCCCCTATTAATTACATCAATTATATTTTCAATTGGCAGAAAAAGTTGTAGAAATCCTACATCGTTTTTTCTTTATTCCATTTTAAAATCTGAACATTCCATTTGAAAAATCCTGTACATATGTATGTAACAATATCATTTAAAATACATGTTAACTATATTAACTGAAAGTGTTGGGTATTCAGCCATTGAATTAATTGATCTGAAGTTTTCAATCCTTTCACCATGCTATATATGTATGAGCATTATGTAATATTTCAAAACAAACTTCCTATAAAATGCATGACACCAGCCCACCTAATTATATCAATCAACTAATGTGTAGGCACAATTGCGTGTCAAGCTTTTTATCGACAAAATAAAATTCATTCCGGATTTAAGTCGATTCATTCGAAAATAGGTTTTACATGAATATTTGATCCTCGAAGATAGACAATTACACGGCATTGGATAACATGTTCTTTGATATTTTATATATTTAATTACATAACCTGTACGGAAATGCTTTTGTGGAGACCCTCGAAAAAAGTTTTTTTTTTAAAGGTTCGTTTTATGGATGGAATTACGTTTTTACTGAAATATGTTGAAATTTAACTTACGTACATAATTGAAATCCGTTTTCGTAGAGTATTTTGTTAAATTGAAAGAACCTATAAGGCAATCATTATCTCCATACGTATCGTTTGTTTATTCAGTTGGCTCTCTTGCAGATACATTTCCAACACATGTAACGTACACTCGCCGACTGTTGAAATATCAAATTGAATTTGAACGTGCTCTTATTCCTTAATATTTTCTAAGTAAAAACTGCAACTAAATAGGAATTACAAGTACTTTACTTGTATAATGCAGGCATATGAATAAATCAATGCTCACTGACCAGTTTACCGCACTAGAGATTTTGCCTCCCGACATCCTGCAGAGAACTAAGGCCCTTATTACGAAATATTCCCCTCATTTTCATTTTTGTAAATTCCTTCAGAAAGTTTGGAATTATTTTAAAAACTACAAAAAGAGTAGATACTACAACAGTGTACTTAATTTTTGTGAAAGCGTCGTGTACGAAATTTCAGCTCTCGACGTCGACGCGTTCTCAGGCAGTGTCTAAATACATATGTATATAGTGATCATTTATTGAAAGTTAAACGTAGTGAACAGTGTTTGTTTATTGATAAGAGACTCGACCACTGACTTTGATCCAAATTTACCAGTGCATCCATTTCAGTTTCACTAAGTTCAAATTTGCGTGTACGTTCTATTAACGAACAGTACAATTACCATCTATTTTGCGTTCACAATTTGTCAAAAAAGCTTTCTTTGCAAAGACACAATTGCTTTTTGGAAGTTCTCGATGGCATATTTTAAGCTATTGTTACGAGCGTGGCCTTAGTTCATTACTTAAAGCACAATATTTCAGATATTACTCAGAAGTTCTTCTTCTAATTTAACTATACTGTTCACTTTTACAAATTCACAAACAATCATAAACGACTCTAGATACTTTAATAATCGCTAGTACTGTACTTCCAATTATCGAAATCTAAATAGTTTACTACGTTCACTTCAATGTCTGAGATAAGACCATTGACATGTATATAAATGGACTGACTGATCTCTGTTTCACGAGGCACCAGTTGTGATTTCAGAAAGTATGCTATCACTGTCAATGCTACCAACTGTCGTAAACTGGCGCTACATTTAAATTATTTAGGAATTTACTTATATGTGTCGTAGCCATTTGACGTAACTCAGCATTTCACGAAAAGTCTAGACACTTCATGAAAAATAGGCAGATAGTGTACCGGTTTTGACTTAGCTACTTTTTACATTATGTGTCTGAAATTTTTAGTCATTTCGTGAAATGCTAAAAGCGTTTACGCCGATAGTGTAATACAACCCGATATAACCAAATACTAGGACAGGGAGATGGGTGGTGAAGGGGGAGGTCGCACCAATACCTGCGACACACACCCCACACCCACCCACACATACATGCACCAACATACACACACATATACACCCATACACACACATACACGCGCGCGCGTGCGACCTCCCCCTTCACCACCCATCTCCCTGTCCTAGTATTTGGTTATATCGGGTTGTATTACACTATCGGCGTAAACGATTTTAGCATTTGACGAATTGACTAAAAATTTCAGACACATAATGTAAAAAGTGGCTAAGTCAAAACCGTTACACTATTTGCCTACTCTCCATGAAGTGTCTAGACTTTTCGTGAAATGCTGAGTTACGTCAAATATCTACGACATATGCATATCAGTGGGCTTTACCGAATTAACCACAAAAGTATTTGAGACGATTTGAATTGTTAAATTTTAATTATGAGTCGAAGGAAGTGGTTTTTACAAAGCTGTTTATGTTGGAAATACCGCTGAACCGCAAACAATTTCTCGTTCCCAAACCCAATCGTTACAGTTCTGTGGGAAAGTATGCTCTCACGGAAAGAGACAGGAATATGAAAGTGGTGTAATTTGCTTTCATGCATCCTGGCGGTGACAAGCGCCGCATTTATACTCTACCAATTGTCTGTCCCAGAACCTTCCTGAATATTCCGTCCTCGAAATATTGGTTCTACGAACCTAAAGTTGTTTATGTCCGTACTTTATAGATGTCGCCTGCCCATTCCTGTGATACGATTCTCCGAAAATTGTTTATGCTCGTACTTAAATAGTCCTTTCACCCGAAATATATAGATGTCGCTTGTCCTATTGCAGGTAACACTACTTTAAGCTATACTCGGGGCCTGGAGCCAAAATGTTGCTATAGAAACAGTTGTGAATGTGTGATCTTTATCAAAGGCTTTACTTGGGTTTTTATTTGTGAAGTGACAATCATCTTTTAAAAGATGGATAATTAGAATGCAGTTATTGCTTTGCTTTGGAATTAATTACTTTGAATAAGTTCCAGTTTTATCTTTTTTCATAATTAAATTTGGTGTTTACAGATATTGTCAAAGTATTGCAGAAACTTACTTGGCATCTCATCTGCAAATAATCAAGCAAAAATTCAATTCTGTACAAAATAAGCTGAAGCTTAAGCGTGTAAGTTGAGTATTAGTTGGTAACTTTAAACTGATAACAAGTTCCAACGTATATGAGGACTGTCATATATAAAAATCTATGTCGAAAAGGTTTCTTATAAAAAGCAAGCCTAGCATTTATGATTGCTTTTTAGACGTTATTTCAAATTAATAAAGTAGGTAGGTGAAGAAATTCTCGTTTATTTTAACTTTATTTCTATAAATTCTTGGAGCACAAAATCATTTGTTGAATGTACTCTTCTTCTCATCATTACGTGATGAAAACTTGTTACTTGAGAGAAAAGCAGAGACCAATACACTAAGAATTGTAATGTGATACATTCTTTCTTTTTTGACGAACCACTAGCTGTCGGCTTGCTACTTATTCTTACTTGTATGGGTGTTTTAAATTATCTTCATATTTTTTGGCATTATTTATAATGGTGATGTTATTATATATCTAAGTTCAATTCAACTGAAAACTTATAAATCAAATTTTTATATCTTCCAGGCAAGTAGCGGAAAAATCTCTCTATGTATATCATTAGAAATTTATATACATGAAAAATGCACCCTTCTTATGAGTGTAGTGGAGAAAACGGATTACAGGAACAAAATTTAGTCCAGCCGTTAAATACACGAAATGACAATGGACATGTCGAAGAATATTTTATGTGTTCTACGGAGTTTTCACAGAAGTCAACACCAAACTCCGCAACGCCTTCAATATCATCAAATTCTCCAGCATCGACGCCTACAACATCAAAGCACTTGGTGCAACCGTATCTACTCCAATGGAAGGATATGCCACAACACTTACAATTTAATCCTTACGTCCTAACAGGATACCGTCCACTTCAAACATTTACAGAATGTATGTTTAGTTTATTTTATTGGCACAACGAAACTGTTAATATTTTAACCCATGGTAAGTCTTCTTTTAACTATGACCTATATTTATTTTAACCGTCAAAATTGTTAATATATTAGTTTAGTAACTAGGGCAAACATTTTTTTAAAGATAGCTAGCTTCAACTCTGTAATATTTTAAATTTTCGACGTGTTCAAATTAAAGCTTCTATCAGAGGCAGATATCTAGACCTGCTACTAGTAAAAAACTTGGAAAAACGGGAGCGCTTTCAGGTTACTTTTCGGCTAATCCGCATATTTGTACCCAATTAGGATTCAATAAGCGTTACATCCCAGAAAATCATGCGAAGAAGGGGTTCTTTTGGAAGAAAATAATCTGAGATAACACAGAACATATTCTGAACAACTTCTCGATATGCACCACAGGATATGAGAACATGTTCTCTTACTACACGAATTGATATCAAAATACATATTCTTTCCATATGCTTTGTATAACACTCATGTTCGCCGTCTTCGGACGTCGGTCAAAAATGATCGTATGATAATCGGTGATAAAATAAGGTATTGTTGAAAACTTATCATTTTATGTCCGACGGTAAAAACCGAAGGCTGCTGTACCGAGGCAGGAAGGAACACTCGATTTTCCAAAATGCATGTTAAAAACATATTCTATTCATATACAGTAGAATACTTTTACCGAAATTGAATGAAGTTTACCGATTTGGAGCCGATCGTCTGGGTGGTGCAAAAAGTATATTTTTAGAACATGTTCCATTATGTTATCTGGGAAACTGAAAAGAAACAAGTAAAGAAGCTAGAATTGGTCTAAGATCAATTTTTATGATACCCTACTAGATGAATGCCTGTATGAAATTTCATATGGTCACCCATTTGAGCAATTTTGATTTTTGCACTGGTTTTTCGCATATAATTCTAGAACGGTTCGTCGCACAGAAAAAATGATTATAAGCAATTTTATAGCATTACATATTCTGAAAAAGTTTTTAGTACAATAAAAATGTCTAGGACTGACCGTTTTCACAGTATCCGTAAAAAACCTTAATTTTTATATGGCAACACCAAGGGTTGCCCTACTTATTCTATTTTTTTAATTTTTTTTGCTATAACTATGAAAACACCATCAACTAAATTTCAGCTCTCTATGTCAACACGTTCTCAGGCAGTGTCCAGTTGCCCGATTTGTTTCATTTTCGAACTTAATTATACTTTTTTTCTTATAGTCTGCGTACAAATTTCAGCTCTCTAAGTACATGCGTTCTCGAGTTATTGTGGGCACGGACGGACGGACAAACTGACATGCAAAAATCAAAATAACTTTTAATTTTATGCGTGGATGTCCAGTCTATTTTGTCTTACCATCATTATTTCTGTGCGTTACAACAAACGGAATGGCAAACTTAGTATACCCTATAGATTTCATCTAGGGTATAAAAAGCTGATATATCACAGTTTGCGAACTTTTTTCCTGGAAGATTATAAAGCGATTCTTGCTGCACACTGGAAAGTATTGGGGGGTTGTTGAAAATAAGAATTTGTCTGCCTGTCAGGTAGCTGCCAAATGAACCTTGTGAATGTGGGCTAGTTTTTAATTTTTTGTGTACATCTTATTTTCTTGACAAAACAACATTTATAGGTTATGAAAAATAAGTTATATATTTCCATCATTAACAACGCAATGTAAATAGATATTTTTATTTATATTTTCTTTTTTTATTGTTTTATGTAATTATTTATTTCTTATTTTAGTAGAAATCGAATGCTATCACTGGCGTAACTAACGCCCCCGAAGGCCCCTACGGGAGCTCACAGTTTCTAGGGGCCCACGAAGGCCTACAAAATTAATATTTTCATATGAAGTGATGACACTTGAAACCACATAATATAACAACACGGGATTAATAAGCAGTTAGATTCAATTGAAATTCGGTTTATGAATAAAAATTTTATTAACTCTGTAATGATTTCATTATTTCAGTTCCATCTAAAAGTGTTCATACCGTCATAGGCTTTGAGAAGCTACAAATACGCTGTTTAATAAATCCTTTTTCTATTCTATTCTATTTTTATATGTCAATCAAGGTATATAGAATACAAGATATTCCCATTAACCCCGTTCCGCCATTAGTGACGAAATATTGTGAAAATGTATAGGAAAGTACGATGCATAGAACACAATACTCTCCTATCTCTGTCTTTCCTATAAAAATATATACATTAGTCAAAGAATTAAGAAGAAGGCTACAATTTTTTCTTAGAAATGTACTGGAAATTTTTTCCCTAGAATTGTTATGCATTCGTGGAGGCCGACAACGGCACACATTGTAGTGGAATATTACTTAGTTATTACTTCCATCGGCCACGAGACTGAATAAAAGTTCTGCCGAAACATTTTCTGTAAAGAAACTTTCACATCAAAAACAAGAACAGAAAAATGTAAACCGAAAAACTCAATTTATTCCACTTTAAAACAAGATTTTTGTTCCAATGATTTATAAAATAAAAGGGAATAGGATAAACTAAGAATTTGACTTAGAAAATAGTTATATTTATTTCAGATTTTGAAGAAAAACACAACTTCTATGTTTTATCAGCCAAAAACTTTTTCGGCGGAAACACTCGTCCGATAAATATAAAAGTTATGTTTTCTTAAAAATTCTAAGATAAATATACTATTTTATTAGTAAAATTATTAGTATATCCTATTTCCCATGATTTTATTATTTATTGGAGCAAAAATCTTGTTTTAAAGTGGAATGAATTGAGTTTTTCGCTTTACATTTTTTCGATTCTTGTGTTTGATGTGAAAGTGCCTTAACTATCTAAGAAGAAATGAATGCTTATTTCTCATCTACGCTCATAAAAATTGTTAGTGGGCCAAGCATTCGTTGTCAGCCACCAACAATGCATAACAATTCTAAGGAAAAAATTTCGGTTAAATTTCTAACGAAAAATTGCGGCGCTCCCTACATAAGATAGAGATATCGTTGATATTATATTAGAGCGAAGCGTTACTCCATAGACAAACTAATTGCAACAAAGACTGGAAACGTAGAAAAAAAATATGCAACGCTTTCCTAGAATATAAAATTAACGATGCCTCGTCGGTGTCTCGACTTGGCACTTGATGACGTGCCCAAAGGGTAAGTCAGCAATGCCTCGATCCATACAAAATCACCATTCCCTCGACCCTATGAAGGGAAGGCCACAATTTTTTCTTAGAAATTTACTGGATATTGCTTTCTTCGAATTTTTATGCATTGTCCGAGGTCGAGAGCTGTGCCTCGCTCCAATATGAAATCAACGATGTCTCGACCTGATGTAGGGAAGGCCGCAATTTTTTCTTAGAAATTTACTGGAAATTTTTTCCTTATAATTTAAACGCACCTTGACAACAATTTTTATGAGCGTAGACGAGATTCGTAGACTGTCGGCCACCAAAATGAATAAAATTTCTGCCGAAACATTTTGTGTCTACGCGTCTCGGCTACGCTTATAAAAATTGTCGTCGCCCTCCAAAAGTGCGTTTAAATTATAAACAAAAAATTTCCAGTAAATTTCGTAAGAAAAAATTACGGTCTTCCCTATATCAGGACGAGGCATTGTTGGTTTTATATTGGAGTGAGGCATTTGGCAAACATATGACAAATATTTATCAAATATTGGTCAACTGCCCATAAATGGTTTGTCAAATGTTTACAAATGTTTTTTGGACATTTTCGTTGATATGTGTGGCTGTACCTTTAGTGCACTGTCAAGTGCTATCAAGCTACGGGAATACAAGACATCAGAAATCGAAATATGGTAATACCAAATATCCATCACCGCGAAAATAGTGCACAAGGTAATACATTGATAGAGAGTCTTAGCCTTCGCAGGAGCTTTACCAGGCTGCAAATTGATATATTCATATAGTCACGTATTTCATCTTAAGTTTAAGGAAAATTAACGGAATCAAGGTATTCCAAGATTCTTGTCCACATTAGAGGCGAATACGAGACACTGGGAAAGGGTCTGCATGTGGGCGCATCTTCACCTGGGTACAGTTAACTTCTCCTTGCTCAAGAAGAGGAAGGGCGCAGGGAAGTGATCCACATGGCTGGACCCAGATATTAACCTGAAAGAAGGCGTCTGCTTTGCTAGGACGCTTCCTTACTGCCTTGTGTATAAGACCCCAGCAACAAAAAGCTTAAGAAATTGTTCGGGGGTACTACGTTTTCTTGAAAAGTATAGGCACTCAACAAGTATGACAAAAGATTCAACAAATATATTACACCTACAGCTGAATATCCTCATGAATATAATTATGATACTTAAGTATTATGCGTGTGACTATAATCATAATACTAATAACCGGTTTCACAGTCCACGCTTAAGCCAGAGCTTAGCTAAGCACGGGTGGGGCTTAAGCCCAGAACTTAAGCCTACTCGATTTCACAGTACTCAGTAAACTGAGGCTTAGTTAAGCCGCAGATGAAAATTTTAAAGTTGTCAGCACTGCTGTAATTGTGAATTTTTATACGGAAAATTGCCATTGTAGATTAAAAACCAAGCGAAAAGAAGATCCTTTATTCACCAGTTTATTATGGCTTTTATCTGGAAGGTTATCTGCTTGCACTCGGCAAAAAGGTCAACGGTCGCATAGAATCGGCAAGTACTTGCTCTATAAGCGGGCGCTTGCCCCCAAAACAATAACGCTAATTCTAGCGAATAATTCTTGCATTCAATGTATCATTGCAAATATTTTTATGAATATGACACCCAGACAAAGGTGCAAGAGAAGAATGCAAGAATTACTCGCCTGATTGTAATTTAAGTAGGTAAGCATTTCACATTTAAGTTATTTCATTATTCGGTTTTTTTTTTGTTATCGCCTTGCATAGCCAAGCAATTTATTGCAATTTTAAGTTATTAGTAAATATGTATGTAGGTATTGATTTTCGCAATTAGTGATAGGTAGGAACATATTAAGATTTGCTTAGTTAAGTGCAATTTTGATATAAATTGAATATGGTAGCAAACAGTTGTTTTTATTTTGAGTTCACTTAATCAAAGCTTCCCTTTCAGATATCTAATTTTGGTGTAGTGGTACAAAAGCCGCTGCACTCTCATCAAAAGCCAAGGTGTAACACCTTGACTTATTAAAATTTCATAGAGAACAAAATAGTTCTTGAACAATATCAAATCCAAAATCATTGTTGCAGAATGTTTTGACAACGTGTAAACCATCATAGCCGAATGTTTCTGCAGTCGGAACAGAGAATAAAAATCAATGTCATCTCAATTCTCGAAATATTACGGGCGCTTTCTTATAATTTTTTCACAGGTCACACCTTGCGATATTATTTTGTACATCTCTTCGTTGCTTATATCCTCTACATCAGATAAATAACTTATTTTTGTCTTACACTGTTTGGTTTCTTCGTAAAACGTCAAATGGAATGCTGACACTAGCTGCCAGACAGTAGCTATTTTTTGCTTGGAAAAATTCAATTTATGTGTATGTTCATCTGATTACCATTATAATTATGAAACTGAATTCCAGTTATGGTACTAAAATGTTATATCTAATGACTATAATTATGATTCTAAGACGAAAACGTATATACATATACATATATTTTTACCTGATTATGTATATAATAATGAAACCGAAATTATTAGTTTTATATATATGTGCATGTAAATTGTAATATAATTTCTTAAGAAATTATATACTAAAAAAGGAAAAAGAGCCAATAACTTACATTTGTCCTGTTTCTAAAATCACCGCAGAGGCGCCTCCGAGGATGACTTACTGAGCCCATGCTACAAATAAAACACTGAATTTGAGGATATTATAACTGTCCTACTGCTACTATTAATGCGAATCTACGACATCAATTAATATACTATGCTATTGATGCCTTTATCATATCTTGTAAAATACATGAATGGATGTCACGACGCCAGCTAGATAGCGATGTATACTTTAATTGTCAGTCGCGAGACGAGTACAGATCAATGCCCCAAAAGAGTTGGAACTATTCATGTGAACTTGTCAATACTGAAATCTATTGAAATCTTCTCTCGAAGTCGTCTAGTCACATTTGTGTCACCATAAAAAGAGCTCTGCGATACCAATGCCGTTCCCATTTGGACCAGTAAATTTTTCTATGAATCTCGCAGCTTCGTTGAAGATTAACAGAACCGATGGAGACTAGAAAAGTTGTACAAACAATTAAACGAACAAACCGCTTGCTGCCAATGCTCACTAGGTATCCTCCCGTATTTCTAGATGGTTGTGTTATATAGTTGTTTGCTGAGACTAAGGGCCGTTATGCGTTATTATAACATAAAATAACCCAAATTTAATTTTCATTTAACTTTAAGTTTGCCCTAATCCCCTCTTACAGGAGCACTAAAGCATAAATTAAATTAAATTTCAATTAAATGGCTTGGTAAATATGGCCGTAAATGATAAACTTGAGTGCAATCTTCCTCGTGACGTATTTGGCGTGGCGTAAATTTTTGAATTTCTGCTGTAATAATTTTTATCGCCGCTATTAATTTCTTGCTAGATAATACGTGTAACACTACTCCGATGACTCTCAAAAAAATTTATTTTTATTTTCCTCCTCAAAAACCACAGCAGATGCGAAAAGTGGCAGCACCGGCTAGACACCCGATGTAGCATACTGCATCGTGTGGGCGTGGGCCTGCGACCATAATAAGCGGCTGTATAATCGAGGTTCGTTCGGTCAGAAAAGAGGATATCGGCCCACGATGAACGTTGACGAAGGGATGATTGCATGAGTGCATTTTCACATATCTTTTGAAAATTCCGAAGAATTGCAATTCTCCCTTAATGAACTTATGGACCAAATTGAAAGTTGGTACACGGAAAAAAATTCAAATCCCGAAGAAGAACGGCACCGAGCTGTCAAAGAAGCAGCTGCTATTACAATATTTCTCAGATATTCCATCACATAACTACGATATGTCAAAATATTCACCATCCGACCGTTTTTTAATTAAGGTGAATTCTGTGATTCCACAATCTTTGCATGTATATTCTTTCATGAAATAATTGTGAGCAAGGTACGCAGTGCTTTTGATAAATATGGAATAAGATATTCGAATCGTTATCGCATACTGTTGTTTCTGCGGCAAGTTTACGATATTTTTATCGTCGCTTCTAATCGGAGTTAATACATATTTATACAAGAAAGTCGGGTTAAGAAAACTCATCAACATGCTGTTATCGCTCAGCTTTGCAGCCTCTTCCTCTAAAACAACGCTTATCGAAAAACTCTGCCGTTGTACGTCCATATGAATCGATTAATCAAAATTCAGTCTCTCAAGTTATTTGTGATAATGTGAACCACACCGTCAACACTATCGATGGGTTACATACCGTTCACATCATGGGAGCTGTCCAATGTGTGACCCCTTACGATGCTGTATTACCCAATGAAAGTATCTCACGTTCAACAGAATTATCAGCTTGTTATGCATCAGACTCATGATACAAAGATAACAAGGTATGGCCGATTCGGGAGGTGATAATGTCCTTTCCAGCGAATTTGTTTCGAATTTTTCGTATTTTATTGCCTAAAATACGTTTTGTATCAAAATATTTAACAAAACATTAGTTTCTTCTATTTTTCCCCGTACAGGAATCGAGCCCACACTGGTTAGAGTTGGAATCGAAATTTAAGGAATTTAGTCTTCTTCAAATTTCTATGAGACATTTTTGTCGTAGGCTCAACCGTTTTGAAAAAAAAAAATGTTGTACCTTTCGCATCGATCCTCCCCAAGGTCGAAGACTTGGATTTTTCATCGGGGCCCGGAACTAAATAACGTATATCAAAATCATTTCTACCCCACCTTTTGTAAGGAAAAAACCCCTATTGACTGGACTTTATACATACATATTTATTATGCTAATCATATTTTTTATGAAGTTTAATTGAAATTATTCCTCCAAAATTAGCCATTAAATGCAGGATACAGTTCATCTACCAAATAATAATGTGCAGCACGAGCTTTTATCATATATATTTGTAGGTACATATAATAAGAGTCCTAATAAATCAATAAAACCTATTTCGTGTGCACTTTATGAAAACATTTTCCATTTGCATTTAATTGAATGGCTAGTACATTCCTGTGTTCTGTAACATTCCATTTTTTGAATAGACCTTTGGCCTAGTTTCAACAACGAATGTTCCTTGTACGTGGCTGAAAATCTAACAAGTATACATACTTTTGTACGTACATACATATTGTGACATTTTATTTGGTTTCAAAAACTTATGATTCCCTCTATTTAGGCACTAGCTTGGAATGCATAAAATCACCTTGGCGTAGTTGAGAATTATAATTGGACTTTATCCAAATATTGATATCTACAGGAGATTATATTATATAAGTAAAATACTTCATGCAATTTATGAATTGAAAGGTTTGAAAAACGTATAGCTATACCTACTTATGTATATGTAGATCGAAAGAAAAATTGATTAATACTTAGGGACACTTTTTCTTATACAGGTAGTACAGTACCGCAGATATTATAGAATTCAATGCCAATTCCATATGAACATTTTGGCTTTGGTTTATATCTGCAGCGAAATATAAGCTCCTTTAAAAGTCAATGGATATTATTCGGCAATAAGATTATCTGCCGCCAATTCATTCGTTCAGGAGAGAAAAGGTATAGCTCTTCATTAGATATTGATACAAGTATACACGTAGTTTACTTTTTTCCATTTCAGTCTATTTGCTAGTAATAGAATTGGATGACTAGGGAAGCGATTTGAGGAACTAACTCTTTATTCCTTAAAATATCTCCCCTTTCATTTTTTAATTTTGATTTTCAAAAAAGGGGAGCTGATGTGACAAATGAATTAACTATTGGAAAGTCGATGAGTTACTAAGTTTTAAAAACTGCATAAAAAAGACGATTTTTGCTGAATATACTTAAGAAGATATGTATGTGTGTACATATGTACATACTTACCTATTGTTACATTGGCACTTTGTTATGATATCTGTATAATAATTAAAAAGACTCCTTTGATGCTTTAAAAATACTGAATATTTATTCCCCAAAACTCGTCAATTTATATAAAAATTTAAATAAAAATTTGCTGGGAAAATAATCTTTCTCATGAGAACTGCAGGCGGCAATTTTACTAAGAATTTGCAAGCTTGCATTTCCCAGGCGCAGACAAGTGATATTTGATTGCTTGCGCATGAAAAGTATTCCCCCAGACGCAATGTGAGATTTAGAAGCTTTACTGTGAGAAATGAATAATTTTCTTTCTGTATGTATGCATGTATATATGTACGTTAATCTAATTCGTAGGTAATTGTTCAATATCATCGGAGTGAGTATGCTTTGGACATGAAGTTCATTCTGTCAGAATGAGCTGACAGCTCACTCTGTGAGCAGCGTTGACACAAGGCGGCACGCTAGCACGTCGGCCCGTGCGGGAGAGTTGTGGGACCAAATACATACCGCTGTCATAGCCCATATACAAAAAAAATTGTGCCTGCAAAAAAACACGCAGCAACACTTCCGGTCCAGAAGGCACCATTACACCACTTACCTTTACCTATGATGAATTCGCAGATGTCCTGCTTTTCTTGCCGTGCTCCATTCCCCAATGGCACTGGGGGCAACATGTTATCAACGTCCCTATAAGTTGACATGAAATGCAGTGGGGGAGCGGACCTAGTCAACCATTGCCATATAGAGAGGGCTCTGGGAGATTGAAGGAGAAACGACAACGTTACTCCGGACTCATGTCAGTCATTTAATTTTAAAGCTCGTTATTATGTAAATCAGACAAATCTTTACTGAAATTGACAAAGTTCACTTATAACCCACAAGGATGACAAAATTTCTCATTTCTACTTGTAGTTCAAAACATGTACAGCGCTAGAATACATAATGGGATCAGCTACACCAAACTACGTAATTGATTTGATAGACACCAACAGGAAATACTACCGGTGAATGACATGTCACAGGCTTCCTGACATAATTAAGCTAACCACTAATCTGTGCTTAACTAGATATACGGTGAACAATAAGCCAGTGAATGGCTGCAGTGCAAAGCCATTCGCTTTACTTAATCTTTAATCTAATCTAACTAGAAATACATATATGCACCTGAAGACGCATAGTAGCGCACCCAACGGGATATCGATATTCAAAAAAATATGCTTTGGAAATCAAAACAAATCTGGTACTCACCCTATATCCATTCCTCAAGAAGGCCTTCTGGAGTTGAATGCGGATTCACTGCAATTATAAACATCAAATTAAAGTCTCCCCATACCTTACAACTCAAATAATTCACTACACTTCATTACATAATATTGACTCCAGCATTTGAAAGTATTATTATCAAAAAATGCAAGCTGGGACACCGACACAAATCCAAATACTTAAACCGGGCCCGTGGTGCGCAGGATTTTCAAAGGGAGGGGTTTTGTGATAGAAAACTACAAAAAAAATTCTCTTATTTGGAGATAGTTAAATACTTTAATAAATATCATAAATTCAAGCTCATTGTCGATGTGGCAATTACTTGTCATATCGAGTCGCTCGAGCACCGCCGCAATGTTGGATGCCTTTCGTTTCTTTATCGCTACATGCATGGGCAATGCTCCGATGAAATATCTAGTCTGATCCCTTGTAGATTAATTCCTGCACGCAATACTCGCGCTGCAAGCCGCGCACATCCTTTCACCCTTCTAAATACTTTCGGCCATACAGTTAAATTCCGTGATGCTTTCTTATCCCGAACTGTGCGAATGTGGAACAGCCTACCATCTTGTTTTTCCTCGGGTTCAAGGGTAACATACATCAGCACCTTCGCCACTCTGCTCATGTCCCTTAATCCTTTTTCTATCTCCTTCCTGCCACGCTGTGCTTTGCATCATAGGGTATCCCCTAAGCTTGGCTTAATAATATAAAAAAAAAAAAAATGGTACCGCTTATGAAAAATTTGTCGAAGAATATTTTTAATATATATACAAATTCTTTTCTTTCGAAAAAGGTACAGAAAAACTCATTAGTAATTTTATCGACTCTTGTGCTTATGTATGTCTGTTATATCTGATGTATGTTTCGAGTATCTAATCCGTTGAAACGATCTTCACCCATTGTGGACCTTAAATAGGTTTTGAGACGACGCCAAGAGGAAATAGAGACATTTAAATTCCAAAATTTAACATTAATTCCAAAAGTTTCGAGAATTTTGATGGAATGTTGGGTGAGGTAAAATAACTATAAATTTAATTTTGCAACCATCACCGAGGTCCGGAACTTGCGCAATAGCAATTGCAAAAAAAAAACAAAAGTTCTTATAACTTCCATAAACAAATTCCAAAAGTTCTGCAAACTTAAAGCAATGTTCACTCTGAAATTTTCAACTATGTGTTAAATTTGAAACTCATTCCGCCCCGCGCAACATAATTTTTTATTGCAAAATAGTGCTTCTACCGTTTGCAGCACTTTTGTAAATTCTTGATATTTATAAAATAGGAGCATTATTTTGCAATAAAAAATGATGTTGTGGCGGGGGGGGGGGGTCGGTGAATGAGTAGCAAATTTAATACATTGTGGCAAATATCAGAGTGAACATTGCTTTGAGTTTGCAGGACTTTTGGAATTTTGGACATGTTCCGGACCTCGTTGCAAAATTAAATTTGTTGTTGTTTTAGCTTACCCAACATTCCATCAAAATTTCAAAACTTTTGGAATTAATGTGGATTGATTGTCTTTATTGACTGGCCTAGAACGCCCATTCGGAATTGTGGTCACAGGTAGCAATGACACGGGCCCGTGCGCAGGAATTACCCAAGGGAGGGGGGGGGGGGGAGATTCTGAAGTTATCATATTACGTTAGGTATGGAGTTTGTAAACATTTCAAGAAACAGTTTTTCAAAAATCAAACACATTTAATAATGATAAAAAGACATCATAAATCTAGTGGCCATCAGTCAACAAATTAATTCTTCGAGGTACCGAAAAAAACTCATTCGTAACTTTTTGCACGTCAATTTCGACATCTCGGTGTATATTAAGCGAAGCTAAACCGTTAAGCCGATCTTCAGTCATGGTCGATCTGAGATAGGTTTTGAGACGACGCAATGTCGAGAAAGAGCATTCATTTGTCGCTGTAGTGACAGGCAAAATCGCCATTAGGCTAAGGATTTGATGGACATTTGGAAACGCGGCTACACTGCAAATCTCGAGTGCCTCGAGCGCATTGCTGATGTCCTTCCCGGCAATACGTCGCCGCCAAAGTTGAACTTCACTTATCCACTTTTCATTGAATGTTTCCATTTTATTGGGAAAAAGGCAGGCGAAATTCGACAAGATATTACGATGTTTCAGGAACCGATCTTGTAAATGAGCGATAAACGTATCAAGAAATGGTATGTAGATAGTTATTCGATAATAATCTTCAACTGAATCAGTTTGTACGTTAAAGCGTTGCGTCTGCTTGGAAGAAAGCCGCGGCTTTCGAAATACAATGTGGCATTCTTCGCTTATCGTGCTCACAGTTTCGAAAATTTTCCTGAAGTTCTCCACGGCATTCTCCCTTCTTTCCATGAATTCCTCCTTCGCAGAATCAGCCAATTCAATAACCTCGCCAAGGTCCTGGTTTTTTGCTTGAATCATACGACTCAGAGACAAAGTCAAAGAATGTACGGAACTGAGAGTAAACATGTATATCTGAAAGTTAAATTTTCCGGCAGTCATATCCCGTAAAAATATTTATCATATATGCTTCATAAATGATAATATATGATTCATATATGAATTTGTTTTGAAATTTTACCTGAAAATTTGGAGTCTTTATAGCCGAGAGCAGTTGAAAAGCTCCGGATGAAGTCGTTGAATCTTCCAGGTTGTCGAAATCAATTCAAGGGCACGGATTACTGCTGGTTGCAAATGCAGATAAGTTCTGACAGGCTCGTGTTGCTCTACCCATCTGGTTGTACACAATTTTTTCAATTTTTTCATCCTATCTTCTTTCAAGTTCTCGTCTTCATTAATGGCATCCTGAAGAGCAAGATTGCGTTTCGGATATATAAAAAAATTGTGAATACTTTGAAGAGTTCCCAGGGAATTTTTTATTACAGTTATGTTGCACGCAGAGCTGACCACCAAATTGAAGCTGTGAGCAGCGCAGTGCGAGTAGAGCGCGAGTGGAAAAATCTCTCTGATATAAGCCTGGGCTCCGTGAAACTCTCCACTGACCGATTTCGCGCCATCATATCCTTGCCCAAAGAAATAAGTGCAATCAAGTCCGGATGATTTTAGGAAATCGAGAAAAGCAGTCGCTATGCCTTTTCCGGTAAAATCTGAGATAGCAAGGAAGCACAAAAAATCTTCACGAATGATAAACTTGCCATCGCGTTCATCTAAGTATCGAATACAAATTGAAGCTTGTTCTATTCCACCAATATCAGGCGTGTCATCTCCATGAAAAGAGAAGCCCCTCGATTTGTTGATTCGATCAATATTGTGATCTACGACCAAATTATGGCAAATCGCGATAAGTTCATTCTGAATTCGGTTGCTTATGTACATAGCATTTTTTGGTGAATTTTTCAATTGCTCTTTCAGGTGCCCATCATTTTTCGCTCGTAACCTCAAGAGTGCTCGAAAATTCCCATCAATCGGCGATGGTTCATCTTCAGAAATTCTTCCTGCGTCCTTGGAACCTCGAAGAGCGAGTCCTTGGCGACCACAGAAAATTATTGTTTCTATTACGGGAATCAGACGTACTTTACTTTCATTCAGAAAGTCCAGCTTCTGTTTCGAGACTTGCAAATTCACAGGCAAAAATTTATTTTCTTCGATTCTTGCTCTCAAAGTCCATTGCAAGAGTGATGTCTTGTGGTATTCCATTAAATGGTGCTTTTCAAAATTTTCCAGTGCTTTTTTCCAGCTTTTGAAGGGATTGGTAACTAACTGACCCAAAGTTTGATGGCCAACGCCTCCTTGTCGAACACCAAATAAGACGCAGCATTTGCAAAACGCACCATCTTCTTTCGCTGAGTACGCCAGCCATAAGTATTTTTGAAGCCAAGATCGTTGGAACTTCAAATTTCTAGATCCCGATGCAGGGAAATTGTAGCCTTCAGGGGGAGCCCAAATTTTAGTTTGCAATCCAGCGATCGAGCCGATACCATCAGCTGAAGGTTTTTGTGCAAATGATCCAATATCGTATGAACTGATATTAATTTCACATGCAGTTTCTACTGCAGTACTTGGCTGAGTGTTAAGTGTCTCCTGACTATATTCATGGACATCCTGTCAATATAGAAACAATGTAAATCGCGAAATTGTGGCTTCTCCGACGAAACGTGTTGCAGACCTGGACTTTGTCTCAGTTTGCATTATCACATTTCCTCGAAAAAGCGAGTGCGGGTAGGTTACGAAAATAGCTACAGTGAACGAAATCTCTATAACTCCATACATATTTTTACAGAAAAACTTTTATTTCACTTATTTATTTTTTGATTTTGATAGGTATAAAGTTATAAAAGTGATAAAACAAACATATTCAGAATTTCATAGAAGAATATTTAAAAAAAAACTCAATTCTAAAAAAAAAAAAAAAAAAAATTTAAAACTTCATGATTAAGTTTACACTTCAAACTAAATTTAATTTTGTTAATTTTAATATATATTAATATTTATTATTTTGACAATTTTGTCTAGATAACTTCTTGAAATTTTGTGTTTCCCCCACTGAAGTGATTTCTTTTATAAGTTTCCCCCAATATAATGAAATTATGTACTACGCGGTGTGATTTTTCAATTTTTTCAGAAATTTTTCGGATCTATTAACCTGTATCCCTACACGCCTTTATTTTTGCTTTCTCTTCAACACTTAGCTCTCTTCTTCTCGGCATTTTTAAATGAGAGTACTTTTAAAAAAATACTGTCTTTAAATAACTTTTTAACTATACAGCAATTGCGGAGTTATAGAAATTTTACAGTTTATACCAAACTCAATGCTGGCAGGGGAGACATGTACTTACGTTCATGTCCCAGCAAACACTATGTACTTTTTAGCTAAATAACTTCAAAATATAGCTAATGCAATAAAGTAGAAATTTCACGGAATTAAAAGAGTTATAGAAATTTCGCTAACTCTATTTAGTGCTTTGAGTACTTACATTTTCGTTTTCGACCCGTGGTCTTTTACTCAGAAAGTGCCGAATATCCATGTTTATATATAATAAGTGATTGTCTCTGTCAACGTGTCAATAACTACTACTCTCAATTCAGTAGGTGTAAAGGGTGACAATATAGTTTTTCCAAAGACACCACTTTATAAACTGTATCTTGATAACAAATAAATGTTTAATGATTTAAATTATTTTTAATTAGCACTTTCTCTTTCTTTACTTTTGTAGAAATTTTTAATATTCTGGTAAAATACTAACACCTTACCAACAAAAGGTAACTTTTTAAAATTAACAACACAATTCTTTTTTTACGCCTTTTGCTCACAATAAGTATATTTGAACTGACATATTAAATATTCACAAAAACAATATCAAAAAGCTGGCCTACTCTGAAAACTATTTCAAATACGTAACGAGGTACTTATTAACGAAGGAATTTCACGAAATAATTTGGATTTTCGAGTAGTGTCAGAAGAATTAGAGGAGAGCATAAATCAAATAATTACAGCAAGATATATAAGTCGTCACAGGTGCCAAATCGTTTCTCAGCGGTATTGATTTCAGCGATAATCGACAGAAGGTGGAAAAGGGGCGAGAATTAGGAAAAACGTTATTTTAATCCTGGAGTTTTCAGATAATAGCGCTTATAAAAACTCGTATGTCCAAGGGACCCACCGTGCGCACGGGCCTGACTTAAACTATTGTCAACGAATAAATAATAGAATTTAATGTTCTTATCCTACTAACGACTATTTTTAAATCAATTTGCTTAACCTACAAAAAAAAAACGCATACCTGAACTCGTATCCTGTCGATTGATCACCAGAAAATCGTATGTACATATGATTTAAACAAATTTAAGGGCCAACCCAGACGAGAACTTTTTAGAGAAGGAAGGAATTTGGCTTAGACGTCCCAAACAATAATGTTCCTTCGCGTAGTTCCTTACATGATTACCGAAATTAATTGTGTGCGTGTTCAATTAAGTCACAGTTTTGGATATAAACAATAACTATATCACACATTCATAACACCTAATGATTATTAAATTATTATATTATCACCTCAAATCGCAAATAAACATCTGTACAGCTGTCCGATGAGAAATTTCGCAATTTCAAAATGGCCGGCTTGCTGTAGTATTGGTATGCTGCCCGTACTCCCGATCGAAACTAGGCATTTCGGCATTTTTCCTCCCCCCGAATACTTCTCGCCAGTAAAAAGTGCAAATATCCTCCCCTGTGTGGGCTATGGCTAACGCTATTAGGGTTCCATGAATCACACAGAAAATCAATACGTCTGTCTTATATCAACAACCTATATCAGAAAGATTGGGATTCTAATAAGAACTTCAAAGCGTTAATGAATGAAATCAATTTACATGCAGGATATCCTATCAAAAGGCGTACTAAGAAATCAGATTGCTTAATCTTCTTTTAACAGATTACATAAAAAAGATGTTCTCCTATTAAGATGCTATCTCAAAAATCACAGAAGTTACTATCATACGACGAGTATATCCAGGAGCCATGTTTGGTTATGCCCATCTTAAAACGGCAGGTTGTATCATATATATTGCATAAAGTTAAAGAGTCTTCGACATCAGCTGATCTGTCCTTTAGCAGGTTAGCGGTGGATACAGTTAAACACCTATCTTGTTGATTATCTCACTTGAGATTTAATTGATGGCAAATACATTGCACCGTTATCTTGTACTTCTCTTAATTTTTCGGTGACGTCTAAGCCGATGGACTTAAACTTCTTTTCTATTGAAACAAATGCGATAAATATATATACCTGATTCTGTATAACCTGTCGAGCACGCTTATACCCCACCCTCAGTCAAACAGGCTGGAACGCGTGTATTCCTTTTTTATCGCGCGAATCCTTAGTACGATGTTTAGGTCGTTGTGGCACTTCACCCTGAGCTGATATATTTTTCGTTTACTTAGGTTTCTTCTTTTGATATACCATTTTTTAAATTTAGTAACACGACCGTGACCTCAGTCGATTTATTCACTCGTTTGAGAAGAGTTCTTAGTTCTTCTTCTTCATTGTCAGAACTTTTCTCCCGTCTGGTATTATCTATGTATCCATTATGTGAGCACTGCTGCTAGCAGTCTGTGGCGCAAGTGAAGCATACTGCTTCAAGCAGTACGCTGCGACCATAACAACTTTCCCATTTTCTTAAAATTCAATTTTAGTTTTTCCAAAAACGCAAAGCGTGCATTCCCACGGGCAACATTTAAATTCAAGCATCATGTTACGTTTTTCTGGCTTCGAGTAAGTCACGCTAACGCTGACTTAACACATGTCACGCGCTGTGTTCATAAAAGTGGAAATTTTTTGCCCTAAATTAGACTTAAAATCGCAATCTTTAGCGCCATTCACTATTCAACGCAAAGGCGATGGCAAAGTATATATGGACGGCCTCTTTTTATTATATCTGAATTTGTGTATTCATATCTCTCTTACTAATTTAGCAACGGCAAAAGGCTAAAACTTGCCTTAAAAGCAAAAGATATATAAGGGAACATTCCTTCAAATTTTAGTCCTTAAATCAAAGCTTTTTTCTATATGGTTCCATATTATTTTTTATATTTACAAAATATGTATTATTTCTTCATATTGATTGTGTTCAGAGCTATGTGCTATGGTGACTATAGTCGCTTTTCTCTGTTCAGAGTAGCCAAAAAGTAACTTTATTCGCTTCAGTTTTGAGAGAAAAATATGTTTAGAACGCACCCAATAGTTACTTTTGAAGTAATTTTTCTTGATACCACTCGAGATCAAAATAGTTCATGTTTTAGTGAATGTGCGAAATGCCAAAGATTCTCTAAAATTGTACGACAAAAGTAAATAAAACTATAATAGATGTAAAGTAGAAAATTATTTCAATGCCGAATGAGGAATTTAGCAATCGTTTCAGCCCGGCAATGTTTTTTCCGTAAATAAAATCTTATTTACCTATATTTGCATATTTCTTATTAATTTTTAATATTATGACAGCACTTTTACTTACATGTCTTCTTTTAATTTAGTAATTTATATACACATAGGGTGCGTTCACCGACAGAAAAATAGTGCAATGTCACTACCTAGTCACTACACAACGCTATCGTGCGTTCACTGTACACAGCAAATGGCAGGTAGTCACTAACTTCTACTTTCTCACGCGTTAACTGAGACGGCCAAGAGTAAAAGGTAGCGCGCATTATTTCACTACCCGAATTTAGGATAGTAAAGTTGTGCGATAATGAATTTGTATTTATTTTTCCCGTGGACGTGGCTTAGTAGGTTAGTTACAAATTTGATAAATGCAAGAGAAAAAATCATCTGTCTCGTTAACACAGTGGTAAGAGCAGTCGCCCGGCAAGCGGAAGGTCCCGGTTTCAAACCCCGGACGAGGCGGTTGTTTTTTCTTCTTGTATTTATAAATTTGATTTATAATCGTTAAAAATAAAAGTTCTTAAAAAAATTCTTTTTCTCCATCAATAAATTTGTGTTGTCAAAGTGACATTGATATGGAAATCGAAACAGTAAAATATATCAATTTTGGTTGATGAGAACAATATGGCCTGTGTGATGGGCCAAACAGCTTTTTTATTACAAATCAATTTCAATGCATTACTTTATTTCCTTGTAATGTCTATAATGCTATTTACAATTTGACGTTTATGTTTACTTTTAATTTACTTATTTTTTGCAAACGTCAAAAATATTTGATTTGCTACATTATTCTCTTTTGCGTTCACTGCAATTCGGCTACACAAGAGTCACCATTGTAGTGACTAATTGCCAAAGTAATTCTATTAACATTTATTCACAACACAACGCTATCACAACGCTACAGGACGCTATCGTGTCAGTGAACACAAGCATACATATGAATATTTTCTTTCAAATCTAATTTCAGCTTTTTCTTGGTCAGAACAACGAAGTTACTTTTTACGTTACCGTCAAATTCAAAATATTTTCGACGTGTTGCTCTCATTGATTTTGTTTTTTTGGCTTGTGTCATACTTCCACTTAAATAATATTTAAAATTTCCACCATTAATTAGCATAGTGGCTCCATATGACGAAAAATTCTCTTGACTTCACCGGTGTACCCCACACAAATAAAAGTGGTTGCGCTCTATAATGCTTCATGTCAACTCCATTTAGTTTCCTGCTCGAAGAATAAGCCCAAAAAACTGCGGCATTTCTTACATGCGGTGGAACTTTGTTTATTTTTTCGTTATGCTCATGGATGTAATAAATCTGAGATATTGCCGTAATTATTTAAAATAAAACCAAATTGTGAGCTGTCACTGACACATTGAACAATAAAAAAAAGTTGGAAACAGATAAACGTAAACAAAGAAATATTTTGAACACTTATCTTGATATTTTTGTTTCTCTTCCATTTTTTTTCACTTTTTTTGCACGTATTTGCGGTAAAGAAACTTTCTAGTTTAATTTCAGAACTTCAACTTGCCTGAAAAACGGCTTTCCGGGATTATTTCGGCGATTATTTATACAGCAGTGCACAGCACACATTTCATTGTTGAAATATTCTCCCGTTCTCCAAGGGCTACTCTGAGCTCTTAGGATGCCCTAAGAAGGCAAAACGCGTCAGTTTTGTTCGTTTAACAAACTAGTAATTTAATAAAAATTTTTTGTGGAAATAGAAACAAGTGTTTAGAAAAATGTTATTGTCACAAGATGTAGTTCTGTATAGATGTATTGTTTTGGTAGGGTAGGAGCGGCTGAGGTTGTTTTCGTATGCACATCTAGTGTAATCGCATATACATACATACTTCTGCCTAGTATTCCAGGCGTATCTTCCTTTCATAAATGTTATTTCTTGGTTTAACACTACGTACTAGATAAAACGTTGAACTGAAAACCACGCCTAGAAGATAGAGCAAACAAAGTTTTTAGGGCCTTCGCAATGTGTCGCAGAGCAATAGGGAAAAAGTGGAAATTTAAATGGCGAATGATTCAATGGAGATACACTACACTAGCGATATCTGAGCCATTGTAATCTACGGGTCTGTAGTGTGTTGGAAAGCAATGGATTTTGCTAATCATCGTTAGATATTCGAAAAGGTTCAAAGACTGTGCCCTCCTTAGTGCAGGCGGCGCACTCGTGCCCATAAGTTTATTCTTGACATACAGCATGTACAAATTTACATTAAGAAGGATGCGTCAGTCGCTGCATTGAGACTGTAACTCAACTAGAGCTGAAATTACCCTGGAATCTATCTTTGAATTTGTGCAGTCACTCGTACCTGACATCAACAGAGATAGCGATCACCTCCTTGAGACTATGCTAAGAGGCAACTTCAAAGCGAAGATCCCATCTACGGCAGCATGTGCTTCAACTATTGAAATTCCCAATCGGATGAAAATGAGTAGACGTTTTCTACGACAATCCTTACGTGAAAATGGCCGTACTGGTAAAACCACCATGAATTCCCTTTCTCGGTTTAATGAGGTACTCATCCCACAGCGATATAAACGGAAATGAAAAGGAGGTCGATGTCATTTGGCTTGGTGCAGTATCGGCGCTTCCCTTCTCCATAATCGGGATTACACCAAAACACCTCACTTCGGGTAGGACAAAAAAGAAACTGTGTAGTAAACCTCACCCAAATTTAACGAAAAAGGTACTGGGACTTAACAAGCCAACTCTGAGAACCCAAATGTCAATTCTTACTGGACACTCATTTTTCAGGTGTCACTTACACAGGATGGGACTTCCTGAAAACACGGTATGCAGAGGATACCGAGAGAAGTCCGAATCGGTTACTCACTTTCTCACTCTCCGTTCCTCTCTGGTAGATGTTACAGATTCCTTGCTTCACATCTCGTAGAAAAACCACACAAACGAGGAAAGGAGGATTGGGAGCCAATTTATAAATTTTGTGGTTGGAATTTATGAACAATGGGCCTTGTTGTGGCCTAAGTTCTAGAAAATCCTTAAGTTCTCTCATTGTGCCAGTCAGTTTTCTATAATTCCACAACGTTAGTATTCTTGTATTTTACACTTGTAATTTGTATTGATTGTCATTGAATAATCACTTCCAATAAGCAGTAGAGTCGACTAAATAGAATAGAATATTCGTTCAAATGTACATAAGATTTACTCAAAACATCTGAGCAGATTTCAAGCCATTACCACTGCAATTAATGCTGTGAACACATTGGCTATTCTACTGACCTTGCAAATGAACTTTCAAGCGATCTAACAATTTTATAGGTGTTGGCTCTGCTCAGTCGAAAGGCATTATTTTATTTCTAATTGCATAAAATTATTGGTTTAAGTTCATTAATAATGCTTTACCGACTGTAAGTAAGCGAGAGAAGAATGCTGGAATTCCTGAAGTGCACAAATTTCTTCGTGAAATTTTTGTGCCGTGCTTTCTATCACAGTTAATGTTTCCTGCTGATCTATTAGAACAGACCGCTGCATCTTTAACCTTTAATTACAGACGTATAAATTGGTAATATTAACACTGAGGAGAAGTATCACGGACCGCGATTTAAATTGGCCTAAAAATTAGTAATATAAAGAAAATATTGATATTTAAATTTGCTTACTCGCAAATTGGAGCTAAAAATTATAACTCATTTAATTTGTTGCTCAATTCAAAAGTTCATAAAAAGTATAACGATTTAAGAATAATAAAGGATATAAAATAATAAAATATATAGAAAAAATTCATTAATTTCATTGGATTAAAATTCAGAAAAGCACATTAAACACTTGTTCCCGCGCGCGATACGATACCGTGCGATATTTTGGTGACGTCCTGCTCATTATCTATATGCGATTGCTTTCTATCGCGCGATATGCTGACAGCGGTTACAACTTAATATGTTTAGTTTTGTGGTGGCAAGAAGAATATTAGCGTGAAATTTACATATATTTATATATTTACATATTATGCTATAGTAAATTTTGACAATACCACTGAAGAGGCTTGGTACCCGATTAAAAATGTAAACAAACATGAATGTTTAAATTAAGTTGAAAATCGCACCAAACTAAGATCATCCGTCCGATAAATTTTTATCGCCCGAAACCTAAAAAGAATAAAGCGAAAGACACAGTGCTGGCTTTTCCAATCTGGCCGGCCTCACCAACTTTGACAGTTCTGTAGAACATATGATATCATGTTGTCTAGCTCCCAATGGCAAAGTTGGTGAGGCCGGCCAAGCTCAGGTTGAACTTGAGTAGGTCTAATTTCTACTCTGTTGAAACATTGCCAGCTTTGACAGCTAATTTTGGTTATCATTTGATGCCATTGGCGACATGTTATAACTTCGCATCGAAAGCGATCATCGAAACGAAGATTTCGATCTGGCGGTATGTTATAAGATTTTCGTTCGACAGGCGATTTTGCTTGTTTCGAAACTATTTCCGAATTTTTTCCCCTAGCACAAATGACATTTATAGATTCTTTTTCTAGTTGTTGATAAATTTTAATAGTAATAAAATTGGAATTTATGAATTTTTCAGGCGCAGGGGCTTTATTTGTGGAGGATAACAAAAATGACAAAGAAATTATTAATTACCGGGACAAAAGAAAATTTTTAAGGTAGCGGTATTATGTTATGGATATGCCTAAACAAATGTACTGTCTTATTGATTTTTGAATTCAAGAAATATTCTTACAAGTTTTATAACTTCATGTTTGCAGAATCTATATAATTAATATCTAAAATCATTTATATTGAATAAATTAAAAAAAATGGAACATATAAATCTAATTTCTTAAATTTACATACATTTTTTAATCTTCGGTTGTACTATCACTCTCAGCAAAACTGAGTGATATTCTATCGAAATTATCGCCTGTCGAAAGTGTTACAACATACCGACTATCGATAAATTGTCGAACGTCGAATCTTTCGAAGTTATAACATCTTGCCCCAGTATTGTTTACGGAAAAAAGTGTACATTGGGAAACGTCATGGCCGTCAAAGTTAGTCCCGCTGTAGTAAATTATTGCAAAATAATTTGAATTTTCAAGCCAACAACCCAATTAACTGCTATCATACAGAGGTTGTCAAAGTTCGCTTTATTAGTTTGCAAGGCTCACCAAGTTGAGGTTCTGAAAGTTATTCGGAGGTCGAGGTTCGAAATCCTAGCATTGTGTTTTATTAAGCGTAAGCATGTTTAGCGACGACCATATTTGTGCAGCCAATCAGAGCTCTGTCGCATGCGATATATCACGCTCGTAAACAAGCCCCAAAAATTGCTGGCTAGAGGAAACCTGCAAGGTGTGTTCTTACAGCTTTCGTGGCATACATTTATTTAGATTTCTATAGAATTCAAAATGTGATACGTCATCATCATCATCTTCTCAAAATCTGCATCGCTTCCTTTTATTCTTTCCGTTAATTGGCTTGTATTAGAGTAGGCAGATGATCCGTATTGGCATTTCATTAAAAATGTGCACTCCTTATAAATAATAAGTAAAAAAGTTAGAATTGGTCTAACTAAGACTAATTCTTACGATACGTGAGATGAATGCTCGTATATAATCTCGTACCCATGTACAATGCATTGATTTTCGAAGTGGTTTTTCGCAAATATTTGTAGAATGGTTCGTATTATAATCAATTTCATAGGATTTCATATTCTGAAAAACTTTTCACTACAATAAAAACGTCTAGGACATATCATTTTTACCAGTACGGGAAGTTGTTGTACCTCGGTCAGTAGGCTGTTTTCAAATGTTCCCGTGTTTAAATTTTCGAAAAACCCATCGTGTGCAATGCATTTGCTGGCAGCTGACCACATACTATGTGTTGGTTAGTTGCAACTTGCAAGTCTTTCCTTGACAGGTGTTGGTCGTGTTTAAAATTTTTTCACTTAAAAAGCAAAATTTTCGCCTATTTGCCTTAACTTTTTGTAATATATTTCAATTAACTGAATTGCAAAAATACCTAAATCTTTTATTATTTATTAATCTTATCAAACGAGTAGGCAAAACTCTTAAAAACTTAATATAAATGTAATGTCGTTATTAAAAAAGTTTTGTCAGTGTCGTGAACACAATCAGCACGTGTTACCAACATGTCCAAGGTACAACGAGATGTTCAAGGTACAACGTGTGTACTCATTATTTATTATGTTTTCCTTACATATAATTACAGGTAAGCATACAGATTTCCAAGCTAAAGGGGAAAAAGTGAGGCGTTCGCAGTTATTCCAGTCCAAGAGAAAATAATAGCTTCAATAACCAAAGGCAGGCAAAAGTCGTTCTCAGAATGCAAACTCAAAAAACAAAAAAATAATCGGATAAATAAAGAAAAGTACGGAGGTATTACAGTGCAGAAAAAAAAGTTATAAAGAAATCAACACAAGATAATCGAAAGGCTCTATTAGAAAATCACGGGAAACTAAAAGAAGTTTTACTTAGGAAATAGATATAAGGAAATTATTCAACGACAGAAAGACCTAAATGAATGCCCTTATGAAATTTCATATTGTCACCCTTCATGTGCAAGTTTGATTTTTGAAGTGGTTTTTCGCATATATTTCTATAAGGGTTTGTCGCACAGAAAAAATGGTTATAACCAATTTTATAGGATTTCGTATTCTGGAGAAGTTTTTAGTACAATAAAAATGTCTTGGACTTTGCTAGTATAATGAAAACACCATGTACCAAATTTCAGCACTCTACGTTGACGCGTTCTCAGGCAGTGTCCAAATATATAGTAGAACATGAAATTTTTGTATTGCAACCTCACGAAGGAGTTGCCCGATTTGTTTCATTTTCGAACTTAATTTTACGTTTTGTTTTAAAGTCCATGTACAAACTTTCAGCTTTCTAAGTATACACGTTCTCGAGTTATCGTGCGCACAGACGGATGGACGGACAGACAGACGGACGGACATGCAAAAATCAAAATTACTTTTAATATTATGCGTGGGTGTCCAATCCGTTTTGCTCTAGCAACATTATTTCGAGGTTTTACAAACGGAATGACAAACTTAATATACCCTATAGAGTTCATCTAGGCAGGGTATGAAAAACCAGAAAATATTTAAAAACTCATATACCATAATAAAAATCTACTAAACGCTTTGAGAGCTAGCTCACAATAGAATGGCGAATTAGCAGCAAGATACAAAATTCAACAGGCACCAGTACCAAAGTTTACCTAATGACAAGTTAGGAAGCTGGCGAGACTTCCGAGTGTTTTACATTTAAAATGCACATGGCAAGAAAAGGAAGAAAGAAAGAAAAAAATCGAAAAAAATCAAACTTTAAAACTTTTATGAATAAAGATAAAAAATATGAAAGCGCAAGTTGCATGCAACGAAACAGAATGGCAAATGTTTCATTTCCGGAAATAAATGAGAAGGGGCGGAGTTTTCACGTTTTACTCTCATAAAATCCTCCCGCGCTTTTTGAAAACCGGTTTTCATAAAATATTGATAATGTTTGGACACATGTTGTTGCTGTAAAAGGAAACACCCCTAATGTGCTTACAAAAATGGTAAGGCAGAACACTTGGTTATTTGTATTCCCTCACACAAGCATATTGCTTACGAATTGCAGCAATCACTTTGGCCAGATAACGCTGAACAGAACTGGAATTCTTTCCCTCAAACAACCCTGTACATACACTCTAGCGGAACACGAAATACCATTCGAAACTAGTTTCAGCCACTACTCGGCGACCAACCCGATCCGTTTAACGTACCTAAAATATTGGTAGACCCCGAGCTCTATCAAAAACAAGATGCTAAAAGTAATGTGAGTTTAAAAGTAAACACCCTCGGAAACCATAATTTAGCACTTTTTAACGAAAGTCAAGATTTACAAGACTTGGAAAAGGAAATAGATCTGGTGAATACACGAAGGGAAAGACAGAGAGTGCAAATCCAAACGCATACCAATACTGGAATAATCGCAATTCTTGTCACTATCATTCTCGGATGCATAATCCTAAAATTCTTACGAAGATCGAAGAGGGAAGGACCCACCTTAGCGTGATCCAATCTCGTAATCTTGCACCCTACCCCTCAACTCAAAGGTAAAATCCCGAGCGAAACAATAAAATCAACTAATTTGCCTGAAATAAAAACGGCAGATGTACGCACAAAGATAGAACTAATCCCAACACCCAAAGAACTTCCAACCAAAAAATCGTCCATTATTTGGCGCAGCCGGTAGGATTGAATAGTGCGGACAAGAAACCCCAATCCTTAAACCCGGAGTTGAGTCTGACTTTGGGGTGCTATTCAATCTGCCTAGAGACTGATCTTCAACGCGGAATCCAGTGGCGACTAGAGAGCAGTAAAAAACAACAAAAACAAATTCACGTTCCAAATATTATTCTCCCGTTCATCGACCAGACAGGGTAAAGTGAAAACAGAAAGAGTTTTTAACGGAAAAACATCAAGAGAAAAAGAGAAGTAAGTGTGGATACTAGATTATATTTAAAATTGGATTCAAGCAGGAGGTTTGGAAGGAAAATTTTATTACAAACAAATTTTATTGTAAACGACTAATAACAGAGAAATGGGAATAATATTTAATCCAGAAAACAAAAAAGTGGAAAAACGTAAAATTTTTAAGAAAAGAAAAGGGGAGAAAATGTAGAGAAATTTACTTTTTGTAGTTCCATTCCAAAAAAATTATGTTTAAAATTTTGTGTGTGCTAACTCCCTATTAGAATTAGGAAAAAACGGTAAACACACCTTTGCAGTTCTGAAGAATTACGGGAACAATCGGAGGCAATGCCACAAGACGCTAACATGGCTAACGTTGATATTTCAAAAGTGAACCAGTTAATCTTCAATAGTATACCTATCTTAACTGGGAAAATAGGCCCAAGCCTCGCGCCAGAGGTAACGGTGTTCACCAATTGTTGCAAATATGTAATGAATTGCTTAACTGCCG
This sequence comes from Dioctria linearis, assembly GCA_963930735.1. Taxonomy (NCBI): domain Eukaryota; kingdom Metazoa; phylum Arthropoda; class Insecta; order Diptera; family Asilidae; genus Dioctria; species Dioctria linearis. The sequence continues at coordinate 199,543,529 of OZ005741.1, read as the reverse complement.
AAGAAATTCCTATCTTTTTAACTCTACTGCCCACACGTTTTAGAGGTAGACCAGCTACTTCCTTAGAGGGGACACAATTCAAGAGTTTCAGTGCATTAGAGACCAAGATTCATAGCAAACTGGTAAACACAAAAAGCTATGTAGCCTTGGTAAATGAACTTCGAGTACTATATCAGATGCCCGGCGAAACATTGACAGATTTCGCAAATAAATACCATGCGTTATATAAAAGCTTTCTGTCCCAAATTTCTCAACGATATAATGGTGAGGCTGCTACAGCAGTACAAGCCGAGTTAACAGAGACCGCGATACCGCGACCACCCATAAAATATTTCTGTTACAAGACACAAGTAATGAGTTGACCTCTGTACTTGAAAAGGCTCAGAAATTAGAGGAGGCCGAAAGACAGGCAATGTCAATATTTCATAACCCCTTAGGCATGGGTTTAATGAAACCAATAGCTGCAAGTGGCTACTCAATGTACCCTAACCTATCCCACAAAATGCCGAATTCTTTCATTGAACAACAACCAAGAAATCGATATCAAGGGACGCAGGGAAACCCAGCCCCCAGCCGGTTTGAGAATAATAAACGATATCCGAATGTAAGGTGCAGCTTCTGTAATAGAACCAAGCACTCATACGTCGAATTCTTTGAAAGGAAAAAGTCAGGGTTTTGCACAAATTGCGAAAATTATGGACACGTCGTTCAGAATTACGGGAGAAAACCCTTTAACCAAAGATCTCAAGTAAATTCGATGCAATTCAATGAAAGAGCGAATTCACAGGTAGTAACTATGGCAAACACTTCAGATAGATGTGAGTTTTGTCAGAGAAAAGGGTACATGTTAAATAATTGCCGAGCGAAACAAGAGTGCGAGAGTAAAATACGGAAACAAACAATAAACCAGTCGGAAAACTAAAAGTAGGCTTGCGTCGACACCGCGGAAGCCTAAAAGACGATGAAGAAAAATGGTGTCAGCCCGCCCAAAATTAAAATTGCCGTTGGATATAGCAGCTAGATCCACGGCCGAACTCTTAGTCGACACGGGCGCTGGCGTTAGCCTTTTAAAAAAATCTACGTTGCGATCGAACGCTCCTATCAACGAAAGGAATAAAACAAGCCTCAATTGTGCCTTCGGGGAAGGCGAGACGACAGGAACATGTGAGGGAAAAGTCTTACTAAAGAATCCACAAACATGCGAATTCCATGTGGTCAAAGATAGCGATGAGGATAACGTTCCATATGATGGGATACTGGGCTATAACTTCCTGTCAAAGACTTGCAATGTTAAGTGTCCCAAAGGAACACTAGAGTTGCCAATAACAGACACGAACAGGACACCATTCTCGATACCACTCAGTTCTCACGCTCGCTTAGAGGAATTGAAGCGAAATAGTAGTTTCCATAGGGGTTCTGACTGCGTTAGACCGATCATAAGTCAGGAAAAAGAACCTGGAAAAAAAAATCACTTACACAAAACACAGGGTCACTAAAAGATATGAAGTTACTGAATCGGGTAACTAAGGGATGTTTTTCCAAACCGAGCGAAAATATACAAGCCAGTCGAAAGCGACTCGTAAGGTTTGAGACTCAGAAAGCAATCCACATACCTGCACGTTCAGAAAAACTGGTAAAAATCCCCACAAAAATTAATGGTGAATTTGTGTGCTTCACAAAAGAATTGCAACCAGGTATCTTTATAGGAAACTGTCTGACAAAGTCTGTAGATAAGGAAATAACAGTTGCTCTACTTAATGTTAATGAAAGTGAACAAAGTTTAGATGTTTATAGAAATGGAAATAAAACCAATCTTAGATTACGATATTATTGCTTTAAAAGATTTTAGCGCGAAAGCTATATCGCGTAAGCTTGCAATGCCGCCACAACAAGAAGGTAATAAGCGCATAAAAGCAAGTCACCAAAATAAAGTTAATGCGAGAATGAAAGCTGGTGCGTTCTGCATAAACACTACGAATGAACACACGGTGAAGGAGCGAACTAAAATTTTGGAGGAAAAATTTTTATGGGATGCTACCCTGAACAAGGAGAGAGAGCGGTGCTTGATATATGCCATGAGTACCACAATATATTCTTATTACCAGGAGATAAATTAACCTGTACTAATTCTATTAAACATGAAATCCCTACTCTACAAGATCATTCGCCTATTAATCAGAAGATGCACAGACTACCAGAGGTACAAAAAAACATAATAAGAGACCAAGTGGAGGAAATGTTAAGAAATGAAATTATAACTCCGAGCACTAGTCAATGGAATTCACCCCACCTTGTTGTTCCCAAGAAAGATGGAGTAAATGGAGAAAAGCAATGCCGTGTTGTTGTCGATTTCCGGAGTTGAATTCTATTACAATAGGAGATGCATTTCCACTTCTTAGGATCGAAGATATATTCGACCAACGGGGGTACTCCCGATATTTTACTACCTTAGATCTGGCTAGTGGATATCATCAAGTCTTTATAGAGAAAAAGGATCAATCTAAAACAGCCTTTAGTACTCCACATGGACATTTTGAATTCAAACGAATGCCGTTTGGACTTAAAAGAGCGCCAGCAACATTTCAACGGTTGATGAACCACGTCTTAACTGGGCTCCAAGGTTTTAAGTGTTTCGTGTACCTGGACGACATTATCATATACGGAAGAAATCTTTTAGACCACAACAACAAGCTCCGACAAGTATTAGAGAGATTGAAATTGAACAATCTAAGACTGAAAATAGAAAAATGTTATTTCCTAAGAAAAAAAGTGATCTACTTAGGACATAAATGCTCGAGTAAAGGCGCTCTACCAGATCCCTCTAAAGTAAATTGCGTAAAAGACTTTCCAAAGCCGAAAATAGTGAGACAAATTCAGTCGTTCCTGGGATTAGCAAATTATTACCGAAAGTTTATACCCAACTTCTCTAAAGTTGCAGAGCCACTTAATAAACTCTTGCGTAAAAATAGTTCCTTCAAATGGTCGGAGGAGTGCGAAAAGGCCTTTACAGAACTTAAAAAGGCATTAATTACTTCACCTTTATTAATATACCCAGAGTTTGACAAACCATTTATTTTAACCACAGATGCTAATGGAGAGACACTTGGTGCTGTTTTATCTCAGGGTGAGATTGGCCAAGACCAACCTATTGCATACGCAAGTATGACATTGAATAAAGCGGAACGGAACTATTCCACCACGGAAAAAGAGCTATTAGCAATAGTTTGGGCAACAAGAAAGTTTTGATGCTATTTATATGGACGAAAATTTACAATCTATACAGATCACAAGCCACTTAAAGGAATCTTTAATACTAAAGATCCGACCTCCCGACTAATCCGATTCCATCATAAGCTCTCAGAGTATGAGTATAATATCTAATATAAACCGGGGAGATACAATAATAACGCAGATGTATTAGGCAGAATACCCAGCGATAATAGTGAGCAGCCTGTGAACAATAACATTATTAAAGGAACAAATGATAGAGATAGCGCGGATAACGAAACCGAAGAACTTAATAACACTAAGATAATTACAAGAGCGCAAGTCCATCGTGGAATAGACTCGGAGACTAGTGAAAAAGACAAGAAATTATGTCTCGCAGTAACTAGATCTAGGTCTAAAGCTATAATAATAATGTAACCCAAATTGAAGATATACTTCCCACAACCCCTAATAAGGAAACTGTGAATGAACGAGACTCCAAAACTAATTCCATTAGTTCAACAGAGTCGAAAGAAGAAGAAAATGTCCAAATTTTAGGTAACCGGAATGATATCCATACCATTCTTCGTGATTACCATAATGCACCACTAGGAGGACATCTGGGAATTTATAAAACGTATAAGCGTATAAGTAAAAGCTACAAATGGAAAGGTATGTTAAGGGATATTCATAAGTTTATTAAGCAATGTGTTAAACGTAGTAGGAATAAACATAGTAAAAATACAAAAATGCCTATGGTAATTAGCTCTGTCGCCGAAAACCCCTTTGACAAAGTATATATATCGATATTGTAGGCCCTTTGCCAGAAACTCAGAATGGCCATAAATATATTCTCACACTTTTGGATGACACAACCCGAATATTCGACTGCGTGTCACTGCTAAGTGGAGAAGCATCTACTGTAGCCAACGGATTCTACAAGCTGATGTTGAAATATAAGATCCCAAAAGCAGTAGTTACCGATCAGGGTGCAAACTTTACTAGCGATCTATTCAAGCGGCTATGCAGGCTATTTAGAGTTAGGAAACTTCAGACAACTGCATATCATCCTCAGACAAACGGAGCACTGGAAAGAGTACACGGGCCTTTGATTGAATACTTAAAAAACATAGTGGATGAAAACTTTACAGAGTGGGACCAATGGCTTGAAGACGCAGTCCATGTACGTAACCATGCACCACTTGTTGGGGGTAAGCATACTCCAATGGAAGCGCTGTGGGGTTTCTATGACCCACCCCCTAATAATCTCAAAAGTAACCCCGAATCTCTATACAATTACGATGATTACGTGTACCAGAGGAAAAGGAGAATGCAAGTGCTGCACCAAAAGGTTAGGGACGAACTACTCAAGAGCAAAGTAAAGTCCAAACAATATTACGACAGGAATGCGAAAATAGTTAAAAGTTTTGCTAAGAAATCCCAGTAAAAAACACAAACTATCGCCAAACTGGACAGGACCGTATGAAATTAAAAGAATAGATAGCGAAGTAAACTGCACTTGACAAATTGGGCGAAAATTAAGAAGAGTCCACAATAACAGACTAAAATTATTTTAGCCTAAAAAAAAATTGATACTGAGGACCGTTAACTAAAATTATTATTATCTACAGATGGTGCTGCTGTGGTTGTTTATAACCATACTGATACCTGGAATAACCGCACAAGTGGACGTGAACTCACTCCAGCCCACTGGCGTGGTATTCGAACCTCTGACACAAACATACCTACATTCCCAAACTTGGACCATTTACACGCAAATTCGGATGATTCAGGAATCCGAAGCCTTGGGCTTTATCGAAAAGTGCAAGACAACAATGATGTTGTCGTTTGATCGCTCGTGCTCCCTGGTCTATTCGTGGAGAAGCGGCCCGAGAGGGGATTTAGGTCCGAAAATGAATAAACACTCTCTAAAAGTTATAAATTGTTATACATATATATTTCAATTTCCTTTACTAATTTTAACACGTTCGTACATATGTATGTTTTTTTCTTTCTAATAATATTTAATATTTCACAACGCTAATGATTTTATTTAATGATTTAAAATATGTTCCAACGCACTATTATTATGATTTAAGATATTTTTCAACGATCGAACAATAAGTAATTTTATTAAATGATTTTAATTATTTTCCAACGCACTACGATTTTAATTATTTTCCAACGCACTATGATTGGAGGGTTTCTTTCGTTATTACTTCGACGAACTCAAAAAACGAACTCCTCGAGGGTCGGCGATATTGCACCCAGGTACCGATCACCAAACTTGCAAAAAGCTTTTTTATTCTTTTTATTACCTTCCCACGACGTGAAGAATCGTACGTGGGAAAGTACAAAAAGTTTAGACGCAGTGCGTATGCATGAAATCTGATATGCACTGTGTCTTGTAAAAATAATATTTTTAATACGACCGACGGGAATAATTGTACGTATGTATAGTACATGCGATTAAGTTTTAGGAATTTAGCGGAAAAGCTGTATGCAGGTATATACATGGTACTGCATGTAGGTAAGTATACATGCCGTGTGAACGGAATGTACGACTGATAACAAAATGCAATTTATGCTAAATTGCATTTTGTTGCAGTACGTAAATGCATTTTTAAATGCAAATGAAATTGAAATTAAATTAAAATATTTTTGATTTTCATGGTCATTCCTGATATACGCCAATATATTGCATAGGGCAATGATGATGATGATTGGTTTTATGGTTGTTGTGGTTCGGGTCAATGGGCACCTGGGTCACAACAATGAAAGATCTTTGCAAATAGCTAGAAACCGTTGTAGAAGTAGAATCGTGTCGTGTATGGGACGAAGAATCAAACAAGCAAGTAAGAAAGATTAAAAATAGATTAATAGACATAAACTTGTATATGCAAACCAGGGAAAAGCGAGCTTTAGCTGACATAGTAGGTAGGGCTAGTAAATTTCTGTTTGGAACTATGGACGATAGGGACGCTCAGGAGATATACATATACCAAGTTAGATTATTTAGACAAACAAAGCACTGAAAATGTTCATTTAATGGAAAAGCAAATAAGTATTGTAAAATCTAATTTCAATGGAGTCCATCATGCTTTCACGAATCTAACCATAGAACAAGAAAATTTAGGGGAACGATTTAATAAACTGGTGGATAGTTTTATAAACTATACCAAAATAACGAAAATTGAAATAAGAAATATGCACATTAAGACAGACATCAATGCAATACTACAATACTGCAATACTGATATTATCGGCAAGAGATATAGCGGAAACATACACAGAGATAAGTCAAAAAGCGATGTCAACCAATTCTTGTTTCACAAAGTTTAATTAATTATTTATATTCAGAACAAGAATTGATTGATCTCTATTCACAACACTATGATATTTGAACAGCACGTGCTTCTGTTTACAATTCGTTTTGCTGTGAAGAGATTAAGTAGGAGAAATTCTTGCTGGATTCTCTGATATTTTCGAGGAATTTTACATCTCCTTTCAGCATCTTGGCCAAAGCGAAATTTATCTTTTTCTTACAAATGGGAGGTAGTGTGACCTGATATACATTATTATGAATAGGTTGAAAGGATTTTGAGGGATTTAATAAGATTTTGCCGTTCGGGTAATCCTATGTTCTCTCGATTTTTGTTTTTAACTCGTTGTCTCAGTTGCACTACAATAGTGCCTAGCCAAGTTCTTTTCCCCCATTAATGCAAAAGACGAAAGTATATGAAATTACTTGTTTCATTTTAAAAAACACCAGAAATTTTCGAATTTTACTCTACAGCTTCTGAACTTGTCATTAAGTTAACTTTGACTAAGGGCCATATACACCAACGAGGATAATACTATTTGCTGTGTAAGGATTATTCCTATCCGAGAATAATCCTGCTTACTTTGGTCGTAAACACCAACTCGTCTAAAACAATGAGTTTTTGTTTATGTGGTATTACTTTCGGATATTTTCGGTATGTCGAAATAAAAGAGTATTATGTTTTAAAATACGCAATATAATGAACAAAATTAATTTAACTTTCAGTTTTCTTTTTTACATAATATTTAAAAAAAAAAACAGTTTTAGTAGAGAAATAATTTAAGATCAGTGTATCTAACCGAAATAATCGTTGCCACGGAAACGTGCTATTCTTTGTTGCGTGCTGTAATTATCACTTAAATTCAAATTTTGCTCATCCGTCACCTATTCGGAATAATCCTCGAATAGAAATTTTACCCCCGGAAAATCTCGGATAAAATATTACACCGGTGTAATACGATGGATTAAATCGCGAGTAATCTTAGTTGGTGTTTGTGCATTACACGTGAGTATAGATTATTCTGGTTGGTGTTTACGGCCCATAATGTAAAAAATAGCTAAGTCAAAACCGTTACACTATCTGCATACTTTTCATGAAGTGTCTAGAATTTTCGTGAAGTGCTGAGTTACGTCAAAGTCTACGACATATACATATTAAAACATTTCTCTCTGTTTTTTGTCAAAAAATATTTGTACAATAAAATGCCTTAAGGTTTCCGCATCCAATCAATTTCTCAGCTTTGTTTTGCTGATACTTATCTGTGAAACAGAGCAAACTTTACAAAATACAATATTACGGGTCGCGTCATAGTTTTATTTTCAACCAACCAGTTTTAATTTCGGATCATTTCGGCACAATTTACAAATTCGTAACGGTTTCCGAGATAACGGGACTTTAAGATATTTGGGTATGTTTTCATAGGTCACCCTGTAACTTCTGAACGTCACACCCTATGATGATGATTTACAATTTGGTAAATAGATAATCGTTGGACCTTTCCAACTCTGTACGAAAAAATGTAACCCTTTCTGCGTTTTTGCACTTTTTCTTAAGCATATCCAGCAAAAAGGGCTGAAAAAGGTCAATAAAAGCCAGAAAGTAGGCAATTATCTTTTGGAAATGACCTTTTTCAGCCATTTTCGCTGGAGATGCTTAAAAAAAAGTGCAAAAAACGCAGAAAGGGTTACATTTTGGGTACATAGTGTGATAGGTCATTTTAAAGCTAAGCCTTTGGGCTTTTTAAATTCAATATGAAAAATTGATATTCATGACTTGGTTTTTGAAAAAAATAGTAGTTAAATAAAAAAAACGAGTAAAAATTCCGAAATTTTAACTTTGTTGAGCCATAACTTCAAATCGGAAAGGGTATAGACCATTGGAAAGGCCCAACGATTATCTATTTACCAAATTTTAAATCATCATCATAGGGTGTGACGTTCAGAAGTTACAAGGTGATCTATGAAAACATACTCAAATATCTTAAAGTCCCGCTATCTCGGAAACAGTTACGATTTCCTACCGCGCCCCCCCCCCCCTCATATACCACATACAGGACATCCTATATAGGAACTAGTTTGTAGCTTTAACCAACTTTTCATGTAACTTAGCTAAGTGTCAGAAGCGTTAATATAATAAAATATGCGTTAATTGTGAAAATCTCTAAAAATCGGAAGAGGCTGTAAAATATTGGAAATAACAGAGCCGAAATCGAGAAATCGGATTTATACTTGAAAATCGGGGAAAATACGATAAATCGGGGAATCTGGCAGCCCTGCGCGACAGGCAATTAAGTATAGTTTACACAAGCGAAGTTACTGTCCAAGTAACCTTGTTTTCAGTCCCTCACCTCCTCTTGACATACCCACCAGTTTACTTGCGCCAGTACGAAAACGCGTTCCACTCACTGCAACTTTTTAGCGAAGTGAAACCTGGGAAATAATCAAATTGAGTACATTTTCTGCAACTAGTACATTTTTTGATTTAAGTAGTTTTTAATAATATCAGCTGGTGTGGAACTTGTAAAATGTCAACACATTTGTGTTTTTTGCTTTTATAAGAAGGGAGTGCTTTTTATTTTTCAGTAAGAAATTTTGTAATTTTTAAAGATAATTACGTAAGCAAAAATATTATTCCTTAGCAATCAATATGCCAAGAACGTACTCGCACTTTCATTTTTCTTAGAATTTTTTCTCCGAAATTGCCCTTAATTACATTGTTGCACATTTTATGACCTTTTCAATATGTAATTTTTCACTTGAGTTGAAACCATTTTCTCCCAAAAATAAATATCTTCACATTTCACAAGTTCCAAGCCAGATGATATTACAAATGACTACCACTGACTTATAACAATGGACTGAGCGTATTGTCATTTTCCTATAGGAAAGCATGGCACAAGTTTTATAGTTCTCTCTTTCGCCCTATGGCAGAGTTGGAGCTACCAACACAAAATATTGCATTCTGGAACGTTTGCTTATGCCATTTGATGTTTTTATGTTGGCTACAGATGCAATCACCGCAGAAGGAATAAGGTAAAGATACTGTTTACCATGCTCCGTCTCTCTTGCCCATAAGCAGGATTCAGTTAAGAATAACTTTTGAAAATTAAAGTCGGAATGAGCTTAATTCCTTATAAGCGATTAAAATTTTACTTGGGCACAAGAAAATAAATTTTTTTAATTAAATTCGATTTACGGGTGTAAAATTTCATCTGATTAGTTGAGTTTTACACGTTTTTTATGTCATAGTTTTAAAGGGTGCTCTAACGGTGATATACAGAAACACTATTTTTTGTGCCACATGAAATAGCAAATCGCTCAGTCCATTGCTATAAGTCAGTGATGACTACACACATCAAAACGTGTACCAATTGCGGAAAATACACTCAATTTGACTATTTCTCTGGTTCCACTTCGCTAAAAAGTTGAAGTGAGTGGAACTCGTGTTCGTACTGGCGCAAGTAAACTGGTTGGTAAGTCAAGAGGAGGTGAGGGACTGAAAACGAGGTTTCTTGGGACAGTAACTTCGTGTGTGAACTATAATTTAGCATACTAGCCCCACAGCCAAACATTATCTGTGCTAGCACATTTCGCTATGCAGCAGGGAGGTATATGAAATATGAGAGAGAATGCAAAAAAGCTTCAGATCAACCCAACCATTTACCATGTTTACATGCAGGGTTGAACCTGAGACAACTTACAACTAGATGTGCAAAACTTCATATAAACCCTGAACACTTTTTGAAAGCTCTTTAACTTTTTATTCAACCACAGAAAGCTATCATTGCGAAGAATTTATGTGGCATAATACAGCAAGATAGAGAGACAATGTGTAGAGCTTTCTATTAGAGGGCCATTAGCTCGTTTTAGTTGGACCATGTTTTTGTGAGGATTTGCACATCTAGATGTAAGTTGTCTCAGGTTAAACCATGGTTCAACTCGGCTTCAACTCCCTGTATACGCGGTTCGAGTTGAAATTGGGTCGACTCGACTCCTCTACTCAACCACGCTTGGCTGGCGTAGTCGAGTCGAAATAGTGTCATATAAACACGGATTGAGTAGTCGAGTTGGCAGTTGACAGTTGGAATTTATTTTATATAACTTCATCACAAAAAATACCATAAATAATGTTATTTTTAACTGTCACTTCAACAATAGTTGGACCTTAGATCATATAACAAACAAGATAGGCTATGAGGAAAAAAAAATTAAGCATTTTTCTTGATGTAGTAGAATCGCATCGATGTGTTTGTTTAGTCATGGAAGTCGTAAACTACGATATTTTCAGAGCGGGCACATAATTTAATCGTGTAAACTTTATCAAATATTAAAGCAGTTATTATATTTTCTGTTACCGTGATTCGAATTATTTTTAAGTTTATAATTTTATAATTTTTTTTATAACTTTTTACATTTTTAAAAATTTCTCTAGTGCCCCATTTATTTGCTGATAATATTTCTTGTCGTTTCCTTTGCTTGACTGACATCAAAGAAGACACCCGATGACAATTCAATTGTAAGCAAACAAACCGGCATTGGAAAACGTTAATTTTTTTATCACGGCTGTTTATTTTTATAACTATTTCAGTTTTATTTTACTTAAAACACTATAATATATTAGTAAAACTTTTCAACTTGCTTGAAAAATCCTTTCCCACGACACAAACTCCGCTTGTTTCTGCAGCACAACACAGCGCACTTCAACACCATAATTATAGACTCCGGAGTCTCGATTATAACAAATCTTTTGCACAGAAAGAATAATTTCTACCAGTTTTACACTATTACAAAATTATAAAACACTTTTATTAATGTTTACACTCACAAATCACTAAAACAACACCCGACCTAAGAAATGACAAATGAGAAATGTCAGAAATATCGAACTGACAAAAACTAAAAACCCAGCCCTCTTGTCATTTCCCTCCCTTGTCCACAAAAAAATTGCTTATCACACGTACACGAATTTTATACAAGGTAGCCTATCCTTTCGTTATATGATCTAAGAGTTGGACCCGTTCTCAACTCAATATCTCAACTCTGCGTGCTCAAAAACACGAATCGAAAACTCAACTCAATCTCGACTCGATCTTTCAATTCTGCATGTAAACATGATAATTGTGGCGTGAGACCATTTGCTACTTGGGAAGAAAACTCTTTATCAAATATGGTCTGTCGGCTAAGGCAAATAGTGCCCTGTGTTCCCAGATCTGAGGGATTAAATCCTTTTTTAAGAGATTTTTCCTTGAAAGTTCGATTGAGGGATAAAACTTTCAAATTTGTTGAAATTAAGGGATTTTTGACTGAGTAAGAAAAGAAAATTTAGAGTATTTTCTTTATTAATATCACATGTACAAAATATTTTCTGAGCCTAGTGATTATTTCTATTTGATTGTGAGGGGCTTGTGCACTGCCACTATGCTATACTATGTTATATTTGTACGTGTACGTGTGCTTAGTTTCCCGTTGGTCTATTTAGTGAAATATCTTGTATGCAAATAAAGTAGTAAAGTAGAAATGTAAGGGCAATAAAAAAAACTTAAATTCTTTTTGTCAAAACTTCTTTCTTTCTTTTTCAAAATTTTCGAACAACCGAACAAAACAAAAAACATCCCTGTCAAAACCAAATTTATCATCCAGTCGTCTTTTTCTCTTCTTAAATAAGCCCAAGTAGAAACGGCCTACTTACGTCTTGTTGCAACTGAAATGAAGGAAGGAAAATTAATATACTCCAAGTCTGTTATCGCGGTTATGATCCTTGTTGCCGCGTGTTCACTGATTTTGAGCTACCGTTACCACATAGGTATAACACCAACACATAACACTAGTGTTACCGGAAAACCCTGTCGTAACAACGTGCATTACAATCGTTACCGGAAAACCCTGTCGTAACTTGTAACAATGTGCATTAAACCATTACCGGCAAATCCTGACGTAACTAATGCACTCTTCCACCATGATGAAAGGAGAACACCATCCTATTATAACCAGAAGTCGACGATACCACCGTGATACGTGGAGAGCACCTTCCTCTGCACCAGGCTGGCTATATCGTAATAGTGGGTACGCGTCAACTAGGCAACTATTTAGTCAAATAGTAACGTACGCATTTCTGCTCCGCTAAGGGGCTTTCATTCGTTACCTACGATAAACTGGCACGAATCGTTAGTACATTCGTGCCTGTCTAATACTTTGCCAAATTAAATTTTGGTGCTAATTAAAATTTTATTACTTACATTCGACCATCCTGAATTCAACTCGACTCGAGTTGCTCAGTTTCCTTATTTTCATCTGGAGAAAGGACACCTCCATCATCACCACTTTCGCTGGCTGTTGCGTCTGATACTCCTCCAGGCTCACACCATGATCTCATTCGATCCACAGCTACAACTCGATTATAGTTAGCTTTTCTGGAGGTACGGAATGAGCCTTCCATATCGGTTACAATATAGCGGTCATTTGGCAAGACTGCTTTGACCACTAATGGACCACTTTAAGGTGGAAGTAGTTTTCGGCTAATATTCGGTGCCATTTCATTCTTCTCAATCAGGACTACATCGCCTTCTTTGTATTTCTTTGCTTTTTCGTTTTCGATCAAAATTTGAAGGCGAATATTTTCCCTGACGCATATTGTTGACTAACAAAGACGGTTCTCAAGTGGGAAGTGGCCTGATAAAACTGATTGTATGCTGTACCTCTCGTCCAAAAATGTTCAGAAAATAAAACTCCCTAAACAAAATCAATCAAAAAAAGATATTTTGAAGTCAAGGAATTGACAAAATATTGGGACAATTTTCTTTAATAATTTGCTAATAAACTGGGGTTGCAAACACGGTTACGTTAATTTGTATGAAAATTTCTTACCATGTATAGAAGTTAAAATAAATCCCACGGTCTACTTTCAGTTGCTAAACTCTAACAGCTAAACTAGATTGTAATTGGTAAACTTCCTGGCTGCTGAATTGGTCATCGGTTAGTCTACTATCGCAGTGTCTAGGGGACCCCATGGACTACGGGGCCCTGGCACTGCCTTCGCGACAGCCACTTTTACCATTGATCATGAAAAATCATTCTCTCTTTTACATAGCTTTTATGATAGCACGTTTTTCAAATGGTTTTGTTAAGCCTTCGCGGCCGTCTCGTAGCGCCCTCCATTACTAGAAGCCAGACAGACTTCCGAATATGTTATCAATCATACTCAGAGAGTATGATAAGGTAAAAAATGTTGTTTGTTAATATGCCCATATTAAAAAAAAAAATCTACGAAGAGGACACATTAGTTGAAGTAAACTAAACTTCGCCGCTCTAAAAATAATATTTTAATTTGGAATTAATAATAGACTATGACAGTAGACATATACAATTCATCGATACCTGACAATACTATTTAAAAAAAATCAATCGAACATGAGTTTCCTTCAGATACACTGGCTACCGGTATGGTATTACCTCCATGAAGGAGCCCCATGTTATATATCTCAATTTTAGTGTTTGATCTGCTATAGACAGGCAAAATATTGGCAAGCGAAATTATTTTTCTGGCTCATTAGAAAATCTTAATAATTATGTATATGCTCTTTGCTGTAGTCTTAAGAATTCATAAATGAAAAATAAATAAGTTTCTAATAATAAATATAACTCAGAGTAATCCTCGGAATGTATAAATATGAATGTCTAATATAAAAGTTGAAGCGAATCCAAAACAAAAATTTTTATGTCGCCGTTATAAGCAAGTACCAGTAGCAGAATTTCTGGGTTATTTGCAAAATCAAAATCGACCTAATAACATGGGTGCGATGAGTTCACAGCACAAAAAGTTCCTGCAAATATTAAAGCATGACGGTCCTTATAAAAGGCTTAAAAATTACAAACAAATATTTTCTCAGTACTGTCAAAGTTTACCTAATTATTAGGTAAACTTTGGTACTGTGCTAGGCTTTGGGCAGGCAAGTTCTGTCGGAGCCGTATTATATTTTTATTTTGTCCTACAAAGAAATATTTGACCTTTCCGGATTATAATTCTGTTGTAAATCGCACTTTATGGACTAAACTAGAATTTATTTATTAATCTAACCTTCCAGAATTTTCAAGTAGTTGCATCGCTTTGTATTCGTTCTAATTACAGTTTATTCAACAAATGCGTTACATATGTATATATGAGTACAATGTATACATACGATTATGTTTAGAATGCCATGAATAAACTGAGCGAGTAAAGGCAACACAACCGAGGTTAAGCGAAGGTCAAACACGTGTAGAAATCACTATTTGCACATGGGGGTGTAAAACGTCGCATATTTCCCTCTATTCATTCCTATTGAGTTGAATTTATAAGTGGATAACACTATACCTGAGCTCGAAGTCACATAGTGATAGAGGCAATGCCACAATGGTGCTGTTAGTGGAAGGCTAAGGGGTACTCGTGATTGTCTCAAGATCAAAGTTAGATTAAAGCTTGTAGAAGCTGACAATCACAATACTTTATAAGGCTTCACTGAGTGCCATGGAATAAAAGTTTGCATAGTGACATATAAAAGTTATTGATTTTTTACAAGTATGCGGTTTTCGGGTCATGTATGTATGAGCACGTGAACATTTTACACGTGATGTTCTAAGAAAGGCTTGCAGGTATTTATTGTTCTTTAACAACAGCAATTTAGATGACATGCGTGCGTATAATAACTCTCGACTTTATTTTGCTTTTAGAATCATAAAATGCAATTATACTGCAGTGATTGGTTGATTTTTTAAACTAAGTATGTCTAATACAAACACTAAATCGTAAATCCATAATTTCAGTTTACTGATTTTCAGGAATTCAGATTAATGAACTTAAGAAAACCGAAATACACGCAATAAATGGGCCATGTAATAATTTTCTGGAATTCGGTTTTTGTGAAAAAAATCAGAGCGTTTCCGATTTTTTAGTATACTGTATTTCAGTTTAATGAGTTTTTCAGTTTGCTATTTTCGGTAAAGCTTGTGACTTATGAATGCAATGCCATTTTCCGATTTTTAAGATTTTTGCTGCATTGTCAGAATTCAGAAGGTTTTGTGAAAATGTTCTATAACAGAAAAATTCATTTCGGGTATAGAAAAAAATGAAACTTAAAATGTCAAGATTATATGCATCTGTTAATCTCTTAAATTTAAAGTCCATTTTACTAACAACAAAATATTAAATTTTCGACTAATAACCTTAAGTAGGTCTACTACCTCTGCGCCAATGGACAATCTAAAATTCACTTTTGAGATTCAATAAAACAGTGTCAATCATTCAATACTGAAACCATTACTATTACTTAAACTACTGAAATTACGGAAAATATTACATCAGCCCAATTTGAACATCAGCTCCAATTGACTTATTGGAACTACATAGATAGTTTCATGGACGAAATTTGCGGGTGGAGCTTCTGTGTATGAATATGTACCATGCAATTTGCATTCATAAGGGTTCTTTTTAAAATTTGCAAATTGTTCTAAAAATTGAGATAAAAAAATTGTTTGTTGCAAAAATTTTACTACTTTCAGATCAGGCAATTTATTCTGCGTATTTTGAGACGAGTACAATTAATGCTGTCAAAATTTGTTTCACACTTGTAACAGAAAAATAAAAAGAAAAGAGGCAAATTGCTTAATATGATCAATGCGATACCAACTCGCCACCGTGGCCTATAGTGATCTGAATTATTTCCTTGCAGGCACCATCCGCATACATGTTTTCTACCTGTAGTTAGACTAAAGTATAGTTCACAAAAGCGAAGTTACTGTCCCAAGTAGCCTCGTTTTCAGTCCCTCACCACCTCTTGACATACCCACCAGTTTACTTGCGCCAGTACGAAAACGAGTTCCACTCACTTCAACTTTTTAGCGAAGTGCAACCTGGGAAATAATCAAATTGAGTACATTTTCTGCGATTGGTACATTTTTTGTCTTAAGTAGTCTTTAATAATATCAGCTGGTGTGGAACTTGTAAAATGTCAACGCATTTGTGAGAAATTTCGTAAATTATTCCTCAGCAATCAATATGCCAGGAACGTACTCGCACTTTCTTTTTATACCCTAGATGAAATCTATAGGTGTATACTAAGTTTCTCATTCCGTTTGTAACACCTCGAAATAATGCTGGTAGAACAAAATGGATTAGGCACCCACGCATAATATTAAAAGTTATTTTGATTTTTGCATGTCCGTCCGTCCGTGCGCACGATAACTGGAGAACGCGTTCACTTAGAAAGCTGATATTTTGTACACGGACATTAAAAAAAAAGTAAAATTAAGTTCGAAAATGAGAAACTCCTTCGTGCATTGTGTTTTCATACTAATAGCAAATAAAATTTTAAAAATGGGCTAAATCGGGCAACCCTTTCTTGGTGTTGCCATATAATAATTTTGGTTTTTTACATATACTTTGAAAACGATCAGTCCTAGACATTTTTATTGTACTAAAAACTTCTTCAGAATAAGAAATACTATAAAATTGATTATAATCATTTTTTTGTCCGACGAGCCGTTCTAGAAATATATGCGAGAAACCAATGCAAAAAATCAAAATTGCTCAAATGGGTGACCACACGAAATTTCATACGTGCATTCATCTAGGGTATCATAAGAATTGGTCTTAGACCAATTCTAGCTTTTTCACTTGTTTCTTAGAATTTTTCCTGGGTAATTGCCCTTAATTGCATTCCTGCACAATTAATGACCTTTTCAATATGTAACTTTCCACTTGAAACCGTTTTCTCTCCAAAATAAATATTTCACATTTCACAAGTTCCACGCCAGATGATATTAAAAATGACTACACACATCAAAACGTGTACCAATTGCAGAAAATACACTCAATTTGACTATTTATCAGGTTCCACTTCGTTAAAAAGTTGAAGTGAGTGGAACTCGTTTTCGTACTGGCGCAAGTAAACTGGTCGGTATGCCATGTGTAAAAGCATTTATAAAAATTTAAAAATTTCGAGAAGTTCATTCCGGGGTTTAATTATTTATCTGTAAACTCTCTAAAAAAAAATCTTAGTATACTTCAAGTACTGACAACATACAACTAGATAAGAAAACCTAGCCATAAGCCCGGATCACTTTTTCAAATTTCTTTAACTATACATATATATATAGAGCTTTCTAATAGAGAGCCATTAGGTCATTTTATCGGTTTATGTCTAGATTTTTTTATCTAGTTGTATGTTGTCGTGCTTTAAGTGAGATGCATCTTACAACAGTATACAGAATACACAATCTTCATATACATCCAACTATTCAGATCTGCAAAAATGTGTTTCATCCCATATAGAATCAACCCAAAACATTTCTATTTTTTTGAGGCCAGCCCTTTCCTTTAACTCTGTCTATTTATATATTTCTTTTTTACTATTTTCAACACTCTCGTAGACCCACGTTTCGTCATCACAGCGAGCTGAAATTTGGCACACAAGTTCATGTCGCGTGACAGTGAATCTATCAAAATTTGAACCGGAAATTTCCATGGAAAACCCGGAAAATCGGGAAAAATCGTTTGAAGATTTGGTACAAATTTGATTAGTGATAAATCCGTTTCACGAAAAATGCAGAGTTTTCCGATTTTTCCGGAAAATTTTCCGGTAAAAAAGTTTTCTAAATTATGCAGGATCAAGTTCCCTATCAACTGGCATCATTACTTTCTCTCCGAAAATGGTGAAAACTTGCAGAAAAAATCGAGGAAAATTCATGTAAAACGCTTTTCCGGAGTTTTTCCGACCGTTTGAGCGTTTTGCAACCTAAGACAAACTTGTAGAGCGAAATGAGTTGCATAAAGTTACTTTTGTGGAAAAATCCATGGAAAACCCGGAAAAGCGGGAAAATCATCGGAAAAATTTTCATCGGTATGATTAGTGATAAATCTGTTTCAGGAAAAATGCAGAATTTTCCAATTTAGTTAACGTGAAAAAGGTACAAAATAAAATAAGTAAAAAACGAATTTTCAAACAAAACTGAGGCCAAGCCGCATGAAAAAGTAGAAAATAAACTTTTCTTCACACACAGAGGTGGACTCAGATTTTATTCGCTGACAATCACCGATATATTTCAGTATGATCAATCAGAGGTAATAAGTGATTTGATTCATGAAGAGAAAGAATATTCAAGAGAAATGTCCCAATCAAAACATCTGAGTCCACCTCTGTGTGTGAAGAAAAGTTTATTTTCTACTTTTTCATGCGGCTTGGCCTCAGTTTTATTTGAAATCTCGTTGTTTACTAATTTTATTATCCTTTAAACTGTGTATGCAAACCAGATTTTAAAACTGAAGTATCCATATGTATTCATAAAATCTCAACCCAAGTAATAAAATGTTTGCAAGATATCGGTTCCTATAGCTTTTGTTTTTTATTTGATAGTATCCAGTTTCAATTTAATCCACTATTTCAATTTAAAAAAATTATACTTGTTTAACTAATCAGTGGTGCACTTAGTAAATTATAAAATTGACCTTTTTATCGTAAAAATTGTATTTTCCAAATTGAATCTAAAGTGCTTTACATAATTTGATTGGTTCTGCTGTTATCTTAAATCGCAATGGCTGCTGTGCAGAAATGCTTATCAAAGGCGCAATCGAAGGAGAAACTTTTAACTAACTCTTTATAAGACGACATCAATCCAAAGACAACTCGCAGTACTGTAGCTGCTGCTAGGTCGCAGCAAACGAGAATCAACTTGCACGCTGACATCCTGACATCCCAGAAATGGAGCAGAAAGACTTCATAGATCAACTAGAGTCTCGTCTCTTATTTTAAAATAATGATCTTTTTGTACAATTTGAAGACCGCATACTGAAGAAAATTAATGACTTTATCGGCTCTTTCAATGAACGATTGGCTAAATGTGAGAATACGCCATCCAAGTTAACAGCTAGCAATAACTCCCCATTAAGCAATTCGAATGGAAATCCGGTCGTTTTACTTGTCGTCATTTTACCGGAAATCCGTACTATTTGCGCCTGGATTTCCTCTTTTCTAGCCGTAGGGAACTGCGTCGAGATTCCATGTCTTTGATTGGTAGTTGGAACTGCACGTGGAAATCTAACAGATTTCCATGTTTTTTCCTTATTATTTTCGCATAGAAGTCAAACAGAATTCTAAGAGTTTTCCGTGGGATTTCTATACGGAATTCCTAGGAATTTCAATGCTTTTCCGCATTTTTTAATTAAGGAAATCTAACAGAAATCCAAATATTTTCAGTTCGATTTAGATACTGAATTCGTAATTAAGCAAGGGAACATAAATAGTTTGTAGGATGCATAGAAGTAGAAAAGCAGCAGAAAAAGTTTCAAAAGTATACAGAAAATAATCAAACTGCCATGACTTGAATCCTTGCAAAATGTTAAAAGCTTGAGCCTGATAAATTCGGAACAAAGTTTAACATGTTTATCGTTTTGTAAGTACTTTCAAAACATTTTCTACTGCTATGCACCCTACGATATTCAATTCACAAACGCCTTTATTTTGCAGAACACTGCACGGAACCAAAAGAATACAGCTAATACAAGCCATTAACAATTTTTCGTATATCTCGAACACATCTGTAAAGCTGAAAATGGCGTTCTCGCGTGTAAAAACAACTGTGTGTGTGAGAATACCGTCACTTTTTTCCACTGAAATTCTGTGAAATAATTCCACTCTGGAATTTTTGCTTATTGGATCTGTTTGTGAATAAATTGAGAATCTCCATCGAGTACAGCGACTCAGCGATGTAACTATGCGGGGTACATCATGCAGTCCGAAAGAGAATGCAATCGGCATCGTGAATAATATTGCTACAATTGTGAAGCATCCAATTTCTTCTTTCTTCGATGCTTTTCGTATTAAATCGAAGGCTTCGGCGCAGCATGGCCCAATTGTTGTGCG
This sequence comes from Dioctria linearis, assembly GCA_963930735.1. Lineage (NCBI taxonomy): Eukaryota > Metazoa > Arthropoda > Insecta > Diptera > Asilidae > Dioctria > Dioctria linearis. The sequence goes on along the minus strand of OZ005741.1, from coordinate 199,523,108 downwards.
CTTTTCTGGACACACAGAGCAGCGTGCTTTCTTATCCGCCTTCCACAGCTGCAAGAGCGTGAATCTTTCTCAGCTTGAGCGCCTTTTTACTACGAGCACTCTATATGTTTACATGCAGAGTTGAAAGATTGAGTCGAGTTTTCGACCCGTGTTTGTGAGCACGCAGAGGGTTGAGAGATTCAGTTGAGTTATGAAAGTTATAAATTTTGTTTAAATAAACAAAATAAACTCACAATAAATATACAACCTAATAAAACTTTCGAGTAACGAACAAACAAAATAAGTCCCAACTGTTAACTGCCTACTCGACTACTCAATCGGCGTTTATAGGACACCATTTCGACTCGACTACGCCAGTCAAGCGTGTCGTCGAGTCGAGGAGTCGAATCGACCTCATTCCAACTCGAGCCGCGTATACATGGAGTTGAACCCGAGTTGAACCATGGTTCAACCCTACATGTAAACATGGTATATGCTATCCTTAGAATATATAGCAAACAGGAATGGGTGAGTCGTATATAATTCGTGTACATGAGCGTAATTTTTCAAGGGCAGAGCATCATACATAGAAGTAAGTGAGATGCCGAGTGGGTTCTATTGTCAAAACTAGGGTATGATTGTCAAATGTGCTTTTGTTTTGTGAACAGATTTACTCAATTTAAAATTCTTTTGCGAAATTTAACAAAAGTACGGAATCAATTCTTTTCAAAACCATTTACCTTTGAAGTTTATTTTGTGCAGAATTTTATAGTGGCACTCTGTTGAAACTTTCATATTAATTAAAAAAACAGAAATGAAGTGTTAAAACCTTCATATTAATTAAAAAAAAACAGAAATGAAGTGTTCGGTCAGTGCTTGCAAATATAAATCGGATTATAAACTAGGGAAATCGTGTTTCAGGCAAGTGTACTATGTAAATTATCTTTTTTGTTTATAGAAGCAAAGATTTATATAAATGAAATATGTGAATTATTTCAAAATAAAGAAGAAAACCAAAATTTTTTATCGCAGATGCTCCGCACAAAAACTTTATTTACTTTTTGTAAATTGACAGGTTGCTTAGAACAAGGTATTCCCATTACGAACCACGTTCCGCAATTAGTGACGAATTATCCTGAAAATGTATAAGAAATCACGGTACAGAGAACACAATACTCTCCCCCCTCTCTCTGTCTTTCCTATAAAAATGTATATGCCTTAGGCACAGAATTACGTCACAGAGCATGTGCCAAAATTTGAATGGGAATATAGCTTGTATTCTATATACCTTGGCTTAGAATAGCGACGGTGTGTAAATACATGTAAAACATGGACTACCAACACAGCCAGAATTCATTGCGCAAAATCTGGCATATCACCATTCCTGTTTGCTATATATTCTAAGATGATAACGAAAGTTTAACGCCAACAAATAATTTTCTTCTCCGGTCAGCTCTTAAAATACGTAGATTGGTGAAAATTCACTCTGCTACTACCAGGAATGGACTGCTGTACATCAGGAAACAAGTGCAATTGCATGCCACTCGTAGTTAACCGTTTTTCTCCTCAGTAACGTTGGAGCCGGTGTGTATAATGTTTTGAGATATTTGAATTTCTATTTGCGTTATTCTGAAATTGTTTGTTTTTTATTTTTATTTTTTTTTCTCTCTCTTCTCTTTTCTTTAATTTTACAATAAAAAATGTCTTTAATTTTATTTGATTTCTTTTTCGGCGTACTTTGTTATGAATTATTTAGTTATTTTTTTCCTTTGTTATAAACAAAAATTATATGAATTCCTATGTCTGTGGATAAATGCATAGACAGCTACCGAAGCACAAACAAGTAGATATGAGTACACATAACTTTTCGAGTCTGGACAATCTGAGAACTCTGCATAAATTTTTTTGTAGTCGTACAAGTGGATTCAACATCTTTTCGTTAAATGCTAAAAGCATCAAAAACAAAATCGACGAATTTCGCGCAATTTTCTCCGGATCTGATATTCATGCGATTTTGGTAAGTGAGACGTGGTTAAATAACAATATACCTCTTCGTTTCTTAAAATTCCCGGCCATAATTTATATGACCGTACATCTCGTATTGGAGGAGGTGTGGCGATCTTTGTTAGGGATTGTTTTAAGGCTAAACCAATTTCTTGTTTGGTGGATGATGAAAATAGAGTTTATAGGTGTTGAACTTTCCTCTGGAATAAAGAAATGTGTATTGTCTACTGTTTACGGTCCTCCCAACCAGTTTAACACTGATAATGCTGGGGAGCTTCAAAAACTGTTTATTTAATATAACACAAGGCTACACAAATGCGATTGTGGCTGGAGATTTTAATGTAAATTGTCTACGACGTGACCTTTTGGCTAACCAGTTTCTTCATCTTTTTCAGTCACTACATCTTAATACAGTGAACACTCAACCAATCTACTTCAACACAACCAATCCATCATTACTAGAATTATTTTTGTTTCCGATTTAAGTAAAATTTTGATGTTTGACCAGATTAGTCCACCGAGTAATTTGGATCACGACTTACCCTTTCTTAGCCATGACTTTTCTATGAATGTAGGGCCTCCTCAAAGCTTTTCATACGGGGATTACAATAAATTAACTTGGATGCCTTACTTGAAGAATGCCGACTGCTGCCCGCCCTGGTACGAGGAACTCAATCTTGTTTCGGCTGATAACCCCCCCCCCCCCTGTTTAGTTAAAGGAGGGTTTATAAATTATAGCTAGTGATTACCTAAGCCAAATAGTGAAATCAGTCTGCCAATCGGATACCGCAGTACCGAATTAAAATTTGCAAAACCCATATTTCCCCTCCCCTCACCCACCGCAAAACGGTATATGCTAAAATGTGGGCGTACAGGTGCTACCCCTACTAAACCTTTGAATTATTGAAATCGGTGGTGATCTGAGGGAGTTACGCATGAAAATGTAAAACTGAAAATTGATGGGAGGAATGCACCCACGAATTTGTATGGCCGAAAAATAAAGTTTGAAATTTGCCAAATTCATGTGGAATTTGTACCGGCCAATGCTCCCTTCCTATGGGATATATCGGCCCAAAAATTTTCATAGATGAAAGGTAATTTTATGGACTTAACTTTCCTAGTACGAATTAAAACGATGTGCATGCCCGATAATATAGTAATTCAGGGAAATACATGGGAAGGTTGAAAAAAAATTTCACCAACATGACAAAAACAGTCGTAAATCAGTGTAAAATGACGCAATCAAAAAACCTGGTATGCCATCCGATAGCACTCGTCGATAGCTTTAATTTGATATATCACATGTTTGCCCCCTAATTTTTTGATGCCCCCCACCCCAAAAATAAAAAAATGGACGCCCTTGGAAAAAAGTTGGACTACGAATTGTACGTATTGAGCGGCCGATAAAAACTGCATAGTTGGTTACTCGATCGGACTTGAATTACTCAAGTTATGGCTGAATCAATTTTTTCTCTAGTACTACAATAGAGAATCTTGAAATTTTGTAGTAGATGAATAATGTAAAGTGGGATCGATAGAAGAGGGTTAAAACTGTTTAGTAGTATTTTTTGCAAAAAAAATCCACATCCTTATAGAGGGGAGGGGGAGCGAATAAATATTTTTGTTCTAGTACAATTTCAAAAATAAAATGTAGTTTTAAATAGGCCTGATTTTTTCATGAAATAAAAATATACACATGACTATCCCAAAACATCAAAAAAAGAAGTTATAGATTTTAGCAGTTTTTAACGATTTAAATTCGCCCCTCTCCGAAAATTTTTTTTTAAAAAAAAACCTAGTACCCTAATGCACCCGCAATTGAAATATCTTCGATTGTGTAAGGGGAAATTAAAATCGATAAAAATTTAAGGGGTGAAAAAGGAAGGGTCCCCCAGTTTTAGCCATTTGTATGGAGTGAAAAATTGTGATTTTCGACCCAACTCCAGAATTGCCGCCTCCCAATTTGGACAAATGAAATTTATACCATAGATTGCCAACCGTAAGAGCTTTCGTTTTAGCCATCAAACGTCCCGATCCGACCACCCACTCCGCCACTATAATCGGTTAAATTTCGAATATTGCCGCCGCTCCCCCGCCGAGGGCGAGTTCCCCCCGCGGAAATGGACTTGCGGAAACGAAATAGGAACTTAAGGCGCACCTACCCATCGATTATTTTTGAAAACAGTTTTTCCCCCCTCCCCTCGTTTAGCGGGGAAATATGAAAAATTCGGCTTTGTATGACACCAGATAATTAAGTTGCCGATCCAACCCCCCATAATCCGACTACCCTCGCATATAAAAAAAACAGTTCGGCCTCGCTGCGCTCGACCTCACAATCAGTGTTAACCCCCCGTTACGCGAAAGGCTTCCCACCAAATACTGTGATCAGTTTAAAAATTTCTTCATAGGCAAGCGTCTTCCCACCCCACCCCACACTGGGCACCCCCTCTAGCGGCGGGCATATCTGAAGGGGGGGGGGAATTTATAGAGAAAAACAGGCATGCTTCCACTATTTCGGCCATACCTCCTCACTCACTTGACCGATTTCCATAGTTCTTTGACCACATGCTAGGTAAGACTCCACCCCCACTAAAAAAACACACATCCACTGAAAGTTTTGAAAGCTTATGGAAATAATGTTAAATTTTGAAATTTAATTGTCCCTATTGACAGGACAAATGAAGCAAAGTACAGCATGGCAGGAAGGCAATAGATAGATGAAGGCCATTCACATCAAGGTGCTGATATATATTGCTCTAGAGCCTTCGCAAATTGTACGTCAAAGGAAAGAAAAAAGGTGGTAGAGTGCTTCACATTCGCATAATTCGAGATAAAAATGCATCACGGAATTTTACTGTATGGTCAAAAGTATTTTGAAGGGTCAGAGAATCGGCGCAGATTGAAGCAGGAGGATTGCATTCAGGAATTAATCTACAGGGGATTAGACTAGATATGTTATCAGAACATAATCATACATTTAGCGCATCAAAAAGGCAGCCATTGCGTTTTAAACCTATAAGAAAACTGTTGACAATAGATAAAGCATCCACCCTCGCATTGTGCACTGGATGTACAACGATATTGTAAGACCTCCCTAATGGAATCTTGGTGAAGTGGAGTGTTCTAAAGAGAGCAACTCACCTGGTTACTAAAATGCAGAGAGCTGCCTATTTCAAGTATTACAGGAGAAACACATTCGACAGCAATGAAGATGCTCCGGCTCTTGCCCCTTGACATGTATAGCTGTAAATAGTGCATTAAAATTAAAAGAGTAAGACTGCTGGATAATCGCAGACTTTGGTCACGGAAGAATACTAAGGATATATATGTAACGCAGTGAGGCTGCTGGAAACAACTTATAACATGTCTATTAATCTGTTACCAGGATTTGTATTGACAGGACTCGAACACCATTAAATTGCGTTAGCTCAACGTTGTGGCAGTTAGCTCGGAAAACTTGAATATATGCTTAGCGGGGAGAATCTATAGGTAGGATTCTATAATCAGTGCAAAGAATTCTAGAGTTAGAGGCCTGTAAGCTGGCTAATAGCAGATTGGGAGAACTAACCCATGTTCGATTTCATGACAGCTATGGCCCAAGATATGTCCTAGAAAGTCAGAAACACTGCTACAAAGGAACTGTAATGACGTTCGGAATCTTATTGCAGCTATCAAGGTACACTGCCTCATCGGTAAACATGCCGAACGTATCCAAGCTTCATATAATGACTCCTGCAGAAGCTGTATGAACAGGAGGAGGTCGAGAGCGTTAACACCTTTTGTGTGAATATCCTCAACTTGACTAGAAGCAGTATGCTTGGTTGTTACTTTTTCCGCAAATTGAGGAAAATAGACAAAGAATTGGGTGACCTAGGGAGGTTCATTAACTCATGTGACTGGTTTTAACGGATCCACTAAATTAAACAATCATTTCCAGGTGAGGTCCGGATGAGGTGGCATCACAATGGACCATTGGTGTCGCATGTAGCGATAAATAAGCGGAAGGCATCCGACATTGCGGTGGTGCTCGAGCTAGTCGATGTTTATTGCCACATTGCCAATGAATTTAAAAGTGATCTTTTGAACGGTATCTAATAAAGCTATTGCCCTGCAACCACCCGAGTCATAATTTGAGAACTATCCCATTGTAGGTCTGATATAGAGCTAGAGGGTAGATTCCATGGGCTGAAATATTTCTTACTCGTTTTTCAGAAAACCAAAATATTTCGATACTTCTTTGGCAGCATAAATGATGTGACCTGTCCATGGAAATTTTCATGTGATAAATGCTTAGTGATGGTGTATCGAAAATCGATGCCATAAAAAATATTTAAGTTGTAAGATGATTATCTTGTTTTAAAGAGATGAGACAGTTTTGGCTCTTCGACGCACTGAATACGATACTATTTGCTCTGCTCCAAGTCAGGATTACGTGAAAATCGTTATTCGATAATAAAATCATGCTATCTCGATTAGTACATGCGCCATTCTCTTTGGAGTCCGCAAGACAATCAAAGGTGTAAGCGAAATTAAGGATACTGTCATCAGCGAAATTGATGGGATCGAAAATGAGAGAATGCAGATCAGGAATGAAAATGAAGAAGAGAGACGTAGAAATAACAGAAGCTTGGGAACACCAACATTTATAGGTGAGATTGAGATGTAACGCTAACTATAACCCTTATTAGGCGACCAGATATAAACTTTTAATTCATAATGAAAGAGGAGGGGAGATATTTAGTGCTTTAACTTTTCTTAAAAGGGCAGGATGCCACACTCTATTAAGGGCATTTGAAATATCTAGAGCAACGATATTGGACTCGTCAAAATTGTGGAGACTACGTTTCCAAAGTTCCGCAAGAAAATTCAACAAGTCCCCAGAGGAGCATCCAAGCCGAAGCCATATGGCATTTGATAATGAGTTAATTAGCTTCTAGATACTTCACTAATTTGGAGTTAATGATAAATTCAAAGACCCTCGAATGAATCGAAGTGATTGCAGTAGGTTGATAATTTAAAGGATCGCTACCCTCTTCTTTTTTGGTAATATGCTGAATTGGGCTGGTTCTCTAGCAGTTGGAAAGTTTTCTGTAAAAAAAAATAATTAGAATAGTGTGCGCAGAGGTTTCGTCAAGGATGAAGTACAGCAGGGTGAGTAACCTGCAGCTTTGGAAACTTTGAACTTCTTAAGGAACTTGAACATATATCTCGTATGGATGTGTATTGGCTCTAATACGCATCCACGAGAGATTCAAAACAGGTTTTTTGAAGTGGGTGTCGGGGAGAATTTGAAGCGAATCTTGCGGAGCTTTATCCAGGGCATCATCAACCACTTCACCATTAGTAAGTAGTAAGTAGTGAAGGTAAAGAAGAACTGGTTAAGTTGGTCCTGATGGTTTTGACAAGAGACTAGAAACCATTGGTGCCCTTGCAGCTTGCAAATTTTCTCTATCTGTAATATGCTGGTCAAAAGGTAAAATTTGTCTTCGTATAATGGACTTATAGATGTTCCGTGCAGCCTTGTAGACTTCCTAATTAACTAAAATTCCAGATGTGGAATTCTCTTACAGAATGCCAGCGGAAAAAGTGACGACATTCTCACACTCCAGCGCTATTTTACATGCTTACAGGACGCCAGTTTCAGCTTTACTGATGTGTTATTGATCGATCGAGGTACGAGGAATTTCATTTCACATTGTTAATGGCAATTTTGTCCTTTCCTTTAATTGTTACTTGATCGTCTACAGGAACTGATAAAACCAAATTATCTGTAGAAATACCAGAACGTTTTGGTGGTGAAATCATAAGTCCATAAATTCTATGCAGGTAAAAGTGCGGATTTGGCTCAGTGAAAAATAAATAAATAAATAAAAAAAGGAAGTGAAAACATCCGTACCACCTCTTTATAGAAGTTATGATCACTTATTTTATTTATTTAGTTATTTTTTACCACCGCACTTTTACCTGCATAGAATCTGGACTTATACTTTCTTAAATAAAAAATGCAGAAAAAGAAGCGTTGAAATCCCTAGGATTTCAATATAGAAATGCCATAGAAAAGTGTGGGAATTCCATGCAAAAAAAAAAAATAAGGAAAAAACATGGAAATCTGTTAGATTTTCACGTTCAGTGCCAACTACCAACACAACAACTAAAGAAGCAGAAATCCGTGCGCAAATAGTACGGATTTCCAGGTAAACTCGTCAAAAATTACTAGTAAAACGACCGGAATTCCATTCGAATTACTTAATGGGTTGTTTCAGTGTTGGACATGGACGCAATAGATAGGCTCAAAAACCAGCGCATTTCCGTCATACTGTTTCTTGGACACTATACCCATTAGCACGGTACAGAGAATATAGTATTTTCATTCAAATTTTTTCACATTGCAACTGAAGTGCTGTGACGTAATTTGCTGACTAATGTATAAACATTTCCATAGGAAAGACGACAGAGAGTGGAGAGGGAGTGTATTATGTTCTCTGTACCGTACTTTCCTATACATTTCACGATATTTCGTCACTTAATTGTGGAACGTAGTTCGTAATGAGAATTCTTGCACTCTATACCGGGCTCTACTAGTATCTTTATTCCTGATCGTAGTGTAAATACGTCGGCGGAATTGTGCTGCCACATTCTCTTGAAACCCCCGGCTTAAAGGTTAATTTGATTTTGCCTCGACATTATTATGAATCTCATGAGTTTATTCCGTTGACTAATATGCGTGTATAGATACTGCCTACGAAATTTGACATCTAGTTTACTTGTTCAACAGCTAACGGCTGAACAAGAATAGCCGTAACGTAAACGTACTTAAATGTATGGAAAGCGCCCTTTCTTTAAGTTAAATATCAAATTTTCCGTAAGTATAGAGCGCTAAAGACCAGTTTCACAGTCTGAGCTTAAATCAAATATTTAGTTTAATTTTAAACTCGACGAATGAGTTTCACAGTTTGGTTTAAACCATGCCATCCGTCGGTTTAAACTCATGATAAAAGTATTTTAAATGTATGACATTTTGACAGTAGCATTGTTTGCTTGTTTCAAGAAAATAATTTCGTCATGAATTTAGATTTAGACATTTCTAGCGATGAAGTAGATTTTTTGAGTTAAATATACAACTCTGTCGACGACTGAGAGTAATTAGAAATCAGTCAAATCATTTTATTGAGTGGGACGACGTTGATTTTTATGCTAGGTTCCGTTTAAGTAAAGAACTTTGTCTTCGAATCTATTCTTGTCCGTGTTCTTGCGCTCTATTATATATCTATTTTTTATACACTAGGGAAGGCAAAAGCTCAACTTCACTTATGCTAAAATTTGCATCCTTTTTGAATGTTGGCATTTTTAAAATTAGCAAATAAAACTACATTTTTTAAATTTTTTTTTTCTGATCTGTTTACTTTTCCGATTGACAGATTGATTGATAGAAAAATTGCTTCCCAATGGTGGCGATAACTAATTTAGTTCACAATTTAATCAGTTCTACTAACGTTACTAAAAGAATGCACTGTGAGACCCGATTTGGTTTAAACTACGTTTAAACTTGGAGGATGGGTTAAACTAAACCTTGGTTTAAACTCGACTGTGAAACTGGCCATAAGTGTCATTCAGTACTTACAGATGCGTGTGTCATACAATTAAATTATTATTAAATGAATTAAAATTGCAATGTAAAAACTGAAATTTAACAAGAATGGAACTGCGAATTAATAGAAGGCATAAATCTTCAATTAAATCAACTTCCGTTTGTCATTTTTTTTTCACTTTTACCACTTTTTAAAATTGAATACACTAAAGTTCAAGATATTTACCTTACGGAATGTGACATCGATTTAGGGCAAAATTGTCAAAAATTGATAAGTAAACCTCAGTCTCGTTGAAATTCATAAAGTCCTTTCCGGCTATTGTGGTTCAGACGTCAGCCTATAGTGCACGCAAGGTGCGAATAGATTCGATAATGTTTTATAGACGGCCTTGAGTTCGGTAGTTGACGTTTGAGTAATTGCCAGCTGTGACATAATTCTTTTAAGATGTGCATCGACAATCTACACCGTTTTGTCATACCGTGAGCTGTGATGAGCGCAAGCCTCCATGTAATTTGCTTGTGTGTTTTAAATATGAGCTAGCCTCATCTATCACAAAGTGACGTTTTCAAGGACTATAGTTTTTCTTTAAATTAACGGCTTTTATTCTCCTTCACTAATAATGGCCAGTTTCACAGTCTGAGTTTAAACCAAATATTTAGTTTAAACTCGACGAATGAGTTTCACAGTTTGGCTTAAACCCCGGTTTAAACTAGAGTTTAAACCGTGCCCTTCCTCGGTTTAAACTCAAGATAATTATATTTTGACAGTAGCATTGCTTTTTTTGTACCAAGTAAATAATTTCATCATGGATTTAGATTTAGACATTTCTAGCGATGAAGAAGATTTTTTTGAGTTAAATTTACGACTCTGGCGACGACTGAGAGTAATTAGAAATCGGCCAAATCATTTTAATTAGTGGGACGACGTTGATTTTTATGCTAGGTTCAGTTTAAGTGAAGAACTTTGTCACTTTGTCTTCGAATCTATTCTTGTCTGTCTTCTTGCGCTCTATTATATATCTCTTTTTTATGCATTAGTGAAGGCAATAGCTCAACTTCACTTATGCTAAAATTTTCATCCTTTTTTAATGTTGGCATATTTAAAATTAGAAAATATAACTACATATTTTTTATTTTTTATTTCTGATCTGTTTACCTTTTCCGATTAACAGATTGATTCATTGCAAAATTGCTTCACAATGGTGGCGATAACTAATTTAATTCACAATTTAATCAGTACTACCAACGTTACTAAAAGAATGCACTGTGAAACCCGATTTGGTTTAAACTACGTTTAAACTTGGAGGGTGGTTTAAACTAAACCTTGGTTTAAACTCGACTGTGAAACTGGCCATAAGACGTATAAGCAAAGAATAAAAATCAGTAAAAAAGCGGCACAACAAGAGATCGGTGTTCCTACTTCAGCTGACAAATTCTGTAAATACATATGCGAGCAGCACTTGGAAGGTAGCGCGCCGATGCAGTTTGTCCGTTGTGCTTTGATTATTTTGCATGCGCTGATCTTGGTGGTCGGATTTGGTTTCAATAGGTATAATGGACTATGAGCGATGGGTGTCTCAAAACTCGTGTGAACTCGATGCGGCGTTTCATTAGTGATTTATATTCTTTGATAGAAGTGTTTAATAACTGAAGCATTTGAACATATGTAAATCGTAACATGTTAGGATATCATTAAAAAGGATGCGAGATTTTCTCCTGTGATATCCTTGAAAGGGGCCTATTGCATTTAAGTTACTACACTTTCTTTGAAAGAAGGGAGTGGGGTGTTAAAGCAAAAGTGTGATCATTACACTCCCATAAATCCATTGGGTATTGGGTAGGGCTGCCATTCGTTCGAGTTTACACGGAATTGTCCTAGTATGGCGGGCGTCCGGGGGGCGTCCAAATGGAGCTTTCTAGACCGTTCTTGTTTTAAAATCTTGCGACAGATAGACTGACCCCAATTCGAGTGGAATTCCGGTCGTTTTACATGTCATTTTTGACGAGTTTACCTGGAAATGCGTACTATTTGCGCACGGATTTCCGCTTCTTTAGCTGTAGGGAACTGCTTAGAGATTCCAAGTCTTTGAATGAATTGGTAGTTGGAGCTGAATGTGGAAATCTAACAGATTTCCATGTCTTTTCCTTATTATTCGCGCATGGAAGTTTGAGAGAATTCTAAGTCTTATTCATGGCGCTTCTACATGGAATTCTTAGGTATTCCAATGCTTTTTCTACAGATAATTTGGTTTTACCAGTCCCTGTAAAACCTAAAATAACAATTAAGGGGACTTTTTAAAGCGTTTTATTAAAAATACAGAAGAAGAAATCGGATATCAAATATCGCACAGGAAAATAAAGTCACGAACTGTCAAAATAAAAAATAAAGAGCGCATGGGAAAGAATTCTGAAAATACGGTATTTTTTTAATCAAATGCAATACCTCGAACACTTCTAAAGCTGAAATTGGCTTCCTGGGTTCGGATTCTATAAAACGGAGAGTTGGGGAATTTGGGAGATGAGAATTTTCGTGTTTACCGATTAAACCTCCCTAACTCTCCAATCGCGATTTTATGACTAATCTTACAATAAATAAATAAAGAAAGACACTTTATAATAATTTGAACCTATTTCATTAGCAAGTAAAAGAAATATTATCTAGAAAGAATGTCCAGGTATTAAACTAAAAAATCCAAGGCCTTCGAATAGAGCTGAAAATTGGATCCAGATTTTCTAATATCCGGATATCCAGATACGCGGATCAAACTATCCGATTCCTGAAATTCGGATCCGAACTATCCGGATCCAGACCAAGCAAAATAGGTTCAAAATTTCATTCAAATTGCATTGCTTCATTGGAAAAATATAAATTTCCATTTTCTAAATGAAACAATGTAATCTGAAGGAAGTTTTGAACCTTTTTTGCTTAGTCTGGATCCGGATAGTCCAAATCCAGGTTCGTATAGCTCGGATCCAGATCCGTATAGTTCGGATTCGGATACTAGGACCCGGATTTGAGGAATCAGATCCTGATTATTCCGGATAATCAAGATAGCAAATTATCCGGATAGTTTCAACTCTACTTTCGAGCTCGTTGTCCTAGTTTAATGATTTTATAGATGGCAGCCCTAGTATTTGTTGAAAACGCGCTAATATATAGATTGAAAGTTTTGGCTTCAGTAATTACATTAAAATGTCAGATGAAATCATAAAACAAAATTACGAGATCGAACAATTACTTCATAGAGTTGCAGTAAACAAATACCAATTTTTTAAGTTTACTCGGAAAAGGGTTAGACCCAAACTTTTTAATATACTGAAGAGTACTACGGAATGTTAAACTTACAAAATTTGTTATTACATTTTATACCATTCATGCATATAAACATATTTGCAGAACAGAGTAGTCGCTATATTTACGGCTTTCCATCTAAGGATATCGTCAAAATTGGTCTTATAAATTTATATACTTATAACTTTTTTCCTACTTTCTTATGACTTAGCCAATTATCAGGTGTTGCCTTATGAAGCTTTGGTAAATTAGGTAATGAATGGGGTTATGACGATGTACTAACATAGATGTCGTTGCAGCCAAATGAGAGAGCTTGAGAATTTAAGAAAATTGCATTAATAATTGACAGCCATGCTTAAAATTAAAAATTATTTTGATTTTTGCATATCCGTCCGCCCGACCGTCCGTTTGCCCGTATATCCATCCTCTCGATAACTCGAGAACGCGTCTTCGTTTATTACTGCCTGAAAACTCGTCGACCTAGAGAGCTAAAATTTTGTACACGGCGTTTTCAGAAAAATAATAAATATATTTCGAAAATGAAAATGATCAGTCCTAGATGTTTTTATTGTACAGAAAGGTACCTTGGAATATGAAATCCTATGAAATTGGTTAAGATCATTTTTACTGTCCGACGAACAGTTCGAAAAACATATGCGAAAAACAACAATCAAACTTGCACAGAATGGATGACCATACGAAATACCATACAAGAATTCATCGATAATCCGAACCACGAAAAGCGAGCTATCAAAGTCAAAAATTTTTCAGTTTGGGGTTGCCGCTTTAACCTGAACAAAATTTTGTAATTTATCCATTTCAATTAAGTTATTTTATTGATTTTCTACAAAGTCAAATAAATTTCATCACGTAAAAATTTTTTTAAATCGTTTTCCTTAAGTTAGAGAATTTATTTACATATAACTTTGCCTATTTTAATCAGCTATTTTCCGATACTACTACTGTACATCTGGAAATACGCTCCCGTTTGGTTACAAAAAATCCGTGATTGAACGATTGAACCTGACCCTTATCTTCTATTCTGTCCCCTAAACCGCTTGGAATTTTATTAATGAAGCCTATTGATTAAAAAATTTGTTTTTAGAAAATGAATATTTCCCTTTAAAATACTAGGCTAGGTCTTCAAGCAACTCCAAAAATAATAGAAGTGTTTGATAAATATAAATATATATAAACATTTGCATTAATAAAAGATGCGAAAGCATTTTAGTTTTAGACAAAAGCCATTTAGGATATTTAAACTGACCCTCATTAGAAATTTTATTTACACAAGCTAAATTTGTCAAAAACTATATTCTGAAGTTCTTCATGTTACCGCATCAAGATAATTTATATCAATTCTGGTTCTAAATTAGAATTACAAATTTCTTTTAGAAGTTTGTGAAAATACTTTTTTTTTATAATAAACAATTTTTTGTAAGACTGATAGAAAAGAAAATATTATGAAGTCATAAATATTTATTAAAATTACAAGAAAAAATTTAATTTCGAGATCATTTTTATCATTTGGAATGTACACCATGTGACAAACTTACAAATTTTCCTCTGGTGACCTTGATAGCTCACTATTAGTGACGCGGACTATAGGATATCATAAGTTTCTAGCATTTTGCTTGTATTTACTCGAAAATTTTTCTTCAAAACTTTTGCACTACATATTTTGGTGTCCGAGGATACTTCAAAGGATGACGCTTAAGGGCAGCTAAAATTGTTATAAACGTAAAGGCGCGGTGATAGTTGTGGTATGGTGAATGGGAGCAGATGAAAACAGAGGTGTTTACTGTTCTAAGTCACAATTTAATCTGATTATAAAATCTCTTAACCTAATGCATTCTACTGCTAGTACAACTGTGTGTGTTATCTATATGTATGTTATATAGTAATTCTAATGCTTGTACAATTGTGTATGTGTATACATGTTAAGTAGCAATTCTCAATTTATATGCTACATGATCCCTCTTTGAGAGAATAGATTATAATTAATTTTCAAAAATCAAATTGCTACATTCAAGTCATTGTGCACTTAAGTAATACTAAATATTTCTTCAAATCATAGCATATTTTCTTATTTAATAATTTTTTCTAATCCATTAACTAATACTATTTTACATAGTTTTAGTTCATCTTTTTCTCCCTCATAGAATTCACAAAATTAATAATAATTATAATATTAATAGCTGAATTAGTTACAAATGTACATTTGATTAATCCGTATCCATACGCTTGTTTTTACTTTTTATTATAAATTTTCCCACTTCGGGTTTTAGAACTGTTTCCATTATTCACAGTTTTAAATTTTTCTTTTTCGTAGCTGAAATTGGAAGCAGATCTGATAAATGACTTATTTCTCCTATAACATTTTCCATTTGAATCTTTTACTATATATGAACGTGGATCCCTAAGAATTTTATAAATAATTCCTGGTTGCCATTTCTTCCCAAATCTTATAAAAAATCTTTGACCTACTGAAAAGTTCTGTCGCGGTTTTGCAGTCTTGTTATAATATTTTTTATAGTTATCTACCTTTTTCTGAAACATTTGTTCTAGACCCTGCTGTATTTTTGGCTTAAGAAGACTTTCCTTTATTGGTAATTTTCCACGGAGTCTGCGAGCATTGAGCAATTGAGCTGGAGAATATTGTAAGTCTTTTACTGGTATATTCCGGTATTCTAACAACATGGTTAAAAATATTTGTTTATTGGGCGATTTCTTGAGCATTGATTTGACTATACCTACAGCTCTTTCGGCTAAAGCGTTCCCTTGTGGATACTCAGGACTTCTCGTTATTAGTTTAGTGTTCCATTCCGCTAAGAAGCGTGATATTTTAATGGAATTAAAAGGGTTATTGTCTGCAAAAATAGTTACTGGGGAGCCATAACGAGAAAATAACTCTATCCACGAGTTTATTATAGAGTCAGCTGATTTCGAACAGAGGCTTTGTGCCTCGATCCACTTACTGAAAAAATCAATCGTAACTAAATACGATTTGCCTCCATATTCAGTTATATCGCATCCTATTACGGACCAAGGTGTGAGGGGAAACTTTGGAGATAAGCAGGGTTTTTTCTGCACCTTTGATTGATAAGTTTGACAGGTTTGACAGTTAGAGATTAAATTTTGTATATCTACCGACATACCTATCCAGAAAACAGTGTCTTTGGCTCGTGTGAGTGTTTTATTAACTCCGAAATGGGACTCGTGTAGTAAAGAAAGCACCCATTTGATTAAAGATTTTGGTATTATGATTTTGTCGTCTTTAAACAATACTTCATATTCCAGGTAGATTGAATCTTTATTTTTGTACCAGAGCTTGAGAGAATCAGGACAACTTTTAATATTGGACGGCCAGCTATCCTGACAATACTGTTTTACTATTTTCAGAGTAGGATCTCTATCTGTTTCTGTTTTTATTCTTTCAAGGGAAGTGTCTGAAACATCAACGCTTAAGACATGTTCAAAAACTGTCTTATCCTCTTCGGTGTTACCTGTTTCTAAATAATGGCGTGAGAGATAATCTGAGACATGCGCAAACTTTCCTGGAATCCATTCTAATTTGATATCATAATTCCACAAATTCATGAGCATTCTCTGTAATTTCGAAGAAGATACTTTTGTTATATCTTTTTATAAAAGTGCAACCAAAGGCTTATGATCATTTTGTATTGTTGTTGGCTGTCCGTAGATGTAGTAATGAAATTTTTTCACTGAGGAATTTATTGCTAAAATCTCTTTTTCTATTTGAGCATATCGTTTTTCACGGTCTGAAAGAGATCTACTTGCAAATGCAACAACTTTTTTATTTTGCATGAGGCATACTCCTATGCCATTTTGGCTCGCATCGCACTGAATAGTTACCGGCAACTTTGTATCAAATGGCGTAAGCCTAATTGCATTATTAATTATATCCTTTATTTTATCAATAGCTTCTGAGTGGGCTTCTGTCCAGACAAACAAAATGTCCTTTCTTAAGAGAATACGTAGTGGAGCTGGTAGCTCCGCCAGATTAGGGATAAAATTTCTTACAAAGTTAACGAGTCCTAGAAATTTTTGTAGCTCCGTTCTTGATTTAAGATCTTGTAGGTTTTTTATACTCGCTATCCTAATCTCGTCAATTTCAATTCCTAGTTCCGAAAATTGCAAACCTAAATATTTAATACTTGTCTTACAATATTGAAATTTATTTGGATTGAATGTAATTCCCCTTTCCCTTGCTCTCTCTAGAACTCTTTTCAAATTTAGATCATGTTCCGTTTTTGTGTTGCCCTTGACGCAAATGTCATCGACATAGATCAGTACACCAGGAAGATCTCCAAAGTTCTGAACATTAAGTCTTTGGAATACCTCTGGAGCTGTTGTTAAGTCAAATGGAAGTCTGTTCCATTGAAAAGTTCCAAACGGTGTCGAAAAAGAGCAAATTTTAGCTGATTCAGGCGTAAGCTGTACGCCAGAACCCATTCTTGATATCTAGGACTGTAAAGTATTTAGCAGAATTAAGCTTTGACGATATTTCGTCTAATGTAGGTATTAAGTACTTTTCCTTTTGCACATTTCTATTTAAATATTGAGGATCCAAACACAAGCGAATGGAACCATCTACCTTTCGAACAACAACAATATTAGACACCTAAGAACGAGGTTCTGTAACTGGGGAGATTATCCCAAGTAAAACAAGTTCCTTTAGTTTCTGTTCTAAGGGTTCTTGAAGCTTTAAAGGAATGCGACGTGGGGGTGATGCATGAGGTACTGCATTTTCTATTAATTTAATCGAATAGCTACCCGGAAATTTTCCTATTCCTGAAAAAATATCTTTGATTTTTTATAATTATGGAACGTTCATCTTCCAATTTTAAGTTAGTATCATAAACTCTAACTACTAATTTTAAAGATTCTAATGCATCTTTGCCTAAAATGGGCGATATGTCACGATCGACTATTAAGAACTTTTCAGTCATACTTGAATTTTTATAAGATATTTTCAAAATACACTCACCGCATGGTTTAATTTCACCACCTCCAAATGGAAAAATTACACAGTTTGGTTGAACCATTTCTATTTTACGTGATGCAGATTGTTTGATGTAATTAAAAATTTTCTTTGTTATGACAGATATATCAGAGGCTGTATCCAATTTTAGCTTTACATCTGTATTTTCAATTTTTATAGTTTCTGTCCATTTATCTTCAGCTCTAAAATTATAAAAAGGTTTATCAGAATTTATTGTTTTCATATTATTTCGAAAAATTTTACAACTTTGTAATGCAAAACAGAATCTGTCTTCCAAATCTTCTCCTATATACTCATTAATTGAAGCTCTAATGTTATTAACTCTTAATTGTTTTTTTTGTTTGTATATACTTTTTATTGTTGCATACCTTTTCTAGATGATTCCGTTTCCCACAAAATGAACAAAATTTTCCATAAGCTATACATTGGCCTTTTAAGTGCCCAGATCCACAAAATTTACAACATTTATAGTAATTTTTTTCCGTATTATTTCTTTTGTTCATTTTGCCATTACATATAGAGTTTTATTGAGGTTAGGACTTGTACTTTTATTATTTACATTTTTAGAGAAATTTTTAAATTTGTTAGAATTATTATTGATTGCATTCACCTGGATTAATGATGTGCCAGCTTCCACAGCGTTACTGCAATGAGCCCTACATATTGAGACTGCTTTGTCATAATCAATCTGTTCGGTTGTGGTTAGTTTATGATATAAGTCGGGATCCATTTTTTGTTGACCAAATATCAGACGATCTCGTACCATTTCCAACTCATCTTTAAAGTTGCAATTTCTTGCCAATTTACGAACGTCAAGTAGAAACTCCTCAAAATTTTCACCTTGCTTGCGAAAACGATTATAAAAAAATGACCTTGCTATTAGAGTATTTTGTTTGGTTTTCACGTAGTTATCAAATGCTTTATAGATGGCTTCCAAAGTTTTACACTGCTCTGCTGATAAATTAAAACTTTTGTATATTATGCGGGCTTCATCACCAATTTGATTCAAAAATATCGCAATTTTTTTTGCTTCTTTTGCCTCATCAGCTCCCATTGCCAATAAAAGATTATTAAAATTATCTTTGAAATCTTCCCATCGCTCAAGAGGGTTTTGAGAAAGATCTAAATCTTTAATTGATTTAATTAGATCCATATTTATTTCCACGAGTTCAATTCTATAAGCTGGTCTCTTAGCGGTAGATTTATAAAGCACTTCTGGTTTGACCCTTTTGCCCTTGATGCGATCATGCACGTGTATACCAGTACACTTTTCTAATTGCTTTTTACACTGACTTCTCAATTTTTTCAATTAAAAAAAATACAATTTCCGCACTTTATTATTTGATCACGATTTCGATTTTGATGTGATCTATCCAATCCAATAAACTTAACTTTGCCGCAGTGCCATGTGGTATGGTGAATGGGAGCAGATGAAAACAGATGTGTTTACTGTTCTAAGTCACAATTTAATCTGATTATAAAAACTCTTAACCTAATGCATTCTACTGCTAGTACAACTGTGTGTGTTATCTATATGTATGTTATATAGTAATTCTAATGCTTGTACAATTGTGTATGTGTATACATGTTAAGTAGCAATTCTCAATATATATGCTACAATAGTTTCGTCACCTAAAAGTTGCTAGCCGGAGGAACCAAAAAGTCACGTAAATTCATGCGCGCATTAACATTAGAGCCTAATGGAATTGACGGTGGACAAAACAGTTTCGGGACAAAAAGTCTCCAGTGCGCGTTTGGTCTTAACATTCTTTACGTTATTAGTCCTGTTGATAACACAAAGAATTTTAGAAAAGACCCATACCGTAAAGTGCCCAGGGCCCCCACTTGGCTGAAAACGGCAATGTTTGTATGCATTACTTGTTAAGAGTTAATAACTCCTTAGCCGTTACAGATAGAAGATAAGTGTAATATGTTAAATTAAAGAGGAGACTCTGGGCTTTCGGAATTTCGTAACCAAAATGTATGTTATTAAAATGCATGTTTTTAAAAATTAATGGACAAATAAAAAAAGAAAATTTAAAAACCGAAATCTTGAATTTGAAGCGCTATAACTCTGGAGTGGATAGGCTATATTCCAGATATAGGGTGTTTAATGAAAAAAGAGCATATTTTAGTAAACACCTTTTAACTCGGTAGGGTAACATTTTGACCCCCCCCCCCCCCCCCCCCGTTGTAGAGAGAATTTTGTGCACGGCGTTTTCATAAAAATAGTAAATACAATTTTAACAAGTAAAAGACCTAGAATTGGTCTAAGACCAATGAATGCCTATGTAATTTCGTATGGTCACCTCTCTGTGCAGGTTTGAATGTTGAAGTGGCTTTGCGCATATATTTCTAGAGCAGTTTCATAGGATTTCGTATTCTGATGAACATTTTAGTACAATATAAACGTCTAGGACTGATTGTTTTCACAGTATACGTTAAAAACCTAAATTTTTATATGGCAACAATTTAGTCCATTTTTTAAATTTTAGGATATTTGTTGGGATATATGATCTTTGGTAAAACCAGACCACAATCACACTATTATCTAAGGGAAAGAATTCTAGTTACTTTGATCGATTCATTAAACTAATTACTTGTCGTTTTCCATGTTTTTCTACATACATATATGTATACTAATTACTTCATAGCTCAGAATTATAAATTTTTTTTGATTTCAAGGACGAGTATCTTTCCGAAAAATGGAATAAGGTATGTATTCCCACCCGAAAATTTAACAGAAGAAATTTGAAAATTTAATAGCACCACATTTTGCCTCTCTTTTGTTTCCCCATCATGAAAAATAAAAAAAAATAAGTTTGGACGAAAAAAAAATGTCAGTTTGCTTAAAGCGATCTAATTTATAACATCCTGTTGGTAACAAAAGTTCCTAACATATTTTAACGATTTGTGTATTTGTGGTATTTATCCACAAAGAGCCTAATGTGCTATTACTCTGCTTTCCACGTAGGAATGTGCGTGCCCCTAACTGCCCACCTTCCCTCTAAGTGATTTATGTGATGCTGTGGCAGATTTTCTCAGAAATTAATCAATCATTGTTTGTTATTATTATTTACTCTAAATATCCGCATTACGAGCATTAGTAATTTGTTTTATCAAAAGCTTTAAGAAAATGATTATTACTCGATTCGACGTCGATTCTGAATTGTTGAACTTTCATATTTAAATATAACCATAACGATCAAAAATATCATTGACATTTATATATACATAGTACCATAGATGGCACAAGAACTAGATGTCGCATGCAATACCCAGGCAGAGAATACAAGGTGGTTGGGTGGTCCATTCCGGAAAGGACCAACACATTTGAAAAGATGGATACGGTCGGGTGGAGTGTTTCATATTTTTCGCATCTGCCGTATTGAGGAGGTCAATCAATTGTATATAAAACTGTTCCGAGATTCAGTTAATTTGTGAGTGTTTCATTCACTTCATTCACTTCTTTCACCTACTTCTGAACATAAAATGATTCACAGCTTTTTGGCGATTTTATGTGTAGAAATGGATTCGGCTGCGAATTATTATCCTCTTAAACATTTTAGGAATATAATATACCGCAAGAATTTAGTTTTTCCGCTATTTTTTAACAAATGTTTTGTTTGCTTTGGGGTGCTTGTGCACTAACAAGCTTACCCTCTCTCATTATATGATTTAGTATTTTGTATTAGGGCTTGTTCACGGGCGCGATTTATCGCATGCGACAGAGCTCTGATTGGCTGCAGCAATGGAGTTGTCGCTGAACATGCTTACTCATTCTACGTTTCGTGCGATACAAAAATTTATCGCAGCAATGCTCTAGTTTGGTGCGATTTTCACCTTAACCTTTGCATTTATGTTTGTTTACATTTGTAAACGGATGCTAAAGTTCTCAGTAATGTTGAAATTTACTGTAATATGTAAATATATATATCAATATCAAAATATAAATATATATAAATTCCACAGTAGAATCTTCTTGCCACGACAAAACCACAACAACTCAAGTAGTAGCCGCTGTCAGCCTTGTGAACGTATCGCGCGATAAACACCAGTCGCAAATAAAGATAGATATATAGGAAGAACAGGACGCCACCAAAATATCGCACGGTATCGTATCGCGCTCGTTTAGTCCATCAATTAGAATTTTCTTGTCTGTAAATGACGAGTTATAATTTATTAGTAATAATGAATAATTGTGCTTACTATTTCTAAAATAAAATCGCTGCTCAATGATTTCATTCCCATTCAATCGAGGCTGAGTGAAGTGAATGCACCAAATTATTAGCAGAATCAAAATTCTAGAAAAGTGACTCACTTCATTCAATTTTTCACAATTTCGACTTAGCTGAATGTCGATACTGCTGTTAAAGAAACATTGTTCTCAGCACCCTCTAATTGCAAAACATGCTGTGGTCCATTCCGGAATGCACTACCCATTTCTCTGCTCTGGTATATCCAGTGGCGCACAGAGCGGGGGGCCGAACGGAACCGGCCCCTTCCCAGAAGGTCAGTTTATTGAACATGATTTACAAATTATGTATAAAATGTAATTACAAAGTCCAATAAAATAAAATAAGACGTTTAAATATACAATAGCAGTACTTAAGTGCTTTAGAGTCCTATTTTTCTGACTCCTTTGCACTTGGGACACATATGGTCCCCCCCCCACCAATTCCTGGGAGCGTTACTGGGTATACTATGCGAAATCTAAGTAGTGCTTGTGCCGTCTATGGAGAATTCAGATTTTGTAAAATATAGTACATACTTGTGCGTAACTAGTTGTGGTTTGGAGTTTTTGTAATTACATATTTCAAAGATGAACAAATTAGGATAAGAGACTGTGAATGTTACAAATTCAAATTATTAATATTTCCAGGTCTACTTACAGTGACTTAATTCTAACTGTGTTCCAATTCAAAACATTTTTGGATCGTTTTACAAGTCTTCCGAGTTAAGTAGAAATTAGACTGGAAAATGGAATATGTATTATAGTTATACTACTGACATATTATGCTTGTCAAAATTCATACATTTCAGAAGCATTTATGTAAATCAATGATGATTCGCGCATCATATTCCAGCGAAGATCTTCTTATTGCGGATTGTCTCGTCCTTTGGGAAGGAATGTGTCCCGATGCAAAGCTTCTTGATAGTGAATACGAAAGCAATTGTTGTAGCAGATAAGAAAAAGATATCGCCGAGGAATCACGTTGGAGTATAAATGAACATTGCCTGGAAAAAAGGAAAGTGATATCGCTAAAATATTCTGAGAATATCGCCATGGTAATAGAAGGAATTAGATTATTTTGAAATATGACTTTGTAAATTGGAGAAGTAAAGTACTATATTTTATATACCTGGTTAGGTACACCTTAATATTTTGAGATTCTTAGTATCCGGGGAGGTATAGCAAAACAAATCGATAATGGTTTTATTGCCTATGAAAATCCCAATCATAAATGCAATTTCTAGAATAATCACACATGTGTATTGCGACAATTTATTTTATTAATCAATAATGGGTAGCTTTACCATTATTCCTAATGACATTTTTTATAGATTCATACAAATTTTTATAAATACGTGGAGGAATATTAGCCCAAGCTTCTTTTATTGCTTCTTCTAGCATTGCAACATTCTCATATTGCTTGCCATTATCGTAAATTTTCCTGGACAACCATCACCAGAGATTTTCTATGATGTTGAGGTCGGGCGAAAGTGATGGCTAATCCAAAACTGTGATGTCTTCTGCCTCAAACCAGTTTTTACATAACGAGAGGTATGAATGGGCGCCAGATCTTGTTGAAAAATCCAATCCATTCTTCCTAAGATTTCATCAAAATCGGTTGCTGCCGTTCGTAGTAGATCTACGTACGTTTCTGCGGTTTGTCTTCCTCTTAAAATTCTGATCTGCACAGGCCCTCTATAGGATATGGCTCCCCATATCATAATTGAACCTGCTCTGCTGTGGTGGCGGGATAAATATTTCCTCTCCTTCCGAATATCATGGAAATAATATGAGAAGCCATCAGGACCATCCAAACAGAATCTTCTTTCATCAGAAAAGATTACTTTCTTCCACTCTTCATCCCAGCTGATGTAGTTTCGAGCAAACTGCAACCGTACTTGCTGATGTCTTCGCATTAACGCTGGTTTTTTCTTCAAACGGAGTCGTTTTATTATTGGGCTTTCTTTTATTACCCTTCGTACCGTCCAGACACTTGCAGAAGTTCCTGCTTGTTCACCAATTCTCCGTGCACTTAGCGTAGAGTTTGACGCTACCCTCAAAATTTGGCACCGTTCTCTCTCAGTGGTCGCAGTTTTGATCCCTCCTTGGTAATTTTTGCCGTAGTTTTCCGGATCCCGGAGAAAACGGCACACTGCGTTGGCACTACGACCTATTTTTTCTGCTATTTGCCTTCCGGAATATCCTTCCTCCTTTAAGGCTTTAATTTTTCCCATTTCTTCCAGGTTCAACTGTTTTCTTTTTCCCATTTTTTAAGATGTTACGTTAACTTTTTCAAAACAAATTTTCACAGAAAAATAATAGCACACTCACATTCTTAGATAAATGCATCCAGGTAAACGATCGCGTGTGTGTGATTATTCTAGAAATTGCATTTTATGATTGGGATTTCCATAGGCAATAAAACCATTATAGATTTGTTTTGCTATATCTCCCCGGCTTCTAATAAACTCAAAATATTAAGGTGTACCTAACCAGTTGCTCGCCAGGTAAGTAGGAAACTTCAGTATAACCTTCTCCGAAATCTTTACAGAATTAACAGACCTAAATCAAAGTTTCAAAGTTAACTTAACAACAAGTTGAGAGGCAGGCGAGATTTCCGACATTTAAAATGTACACGGCTAGAAAAGGATACAAAGGAGAAGAAAAAATAGAAAAAAAAATAATAAAAACTCTATTGTATAAACATAAAAAATATTGTATAAACATAAAAAAGGTGAAAGCGCAGAGTATTTGCAGCAAAACAGAATGGAAAATGATTCATTCTAGTGAATAAATGAGAAGGGCGGAATTTTCAAATTTTACTCTTATAAAATGTTCCCGCGCTTTTGTGAAAACAGTTTTTTTGCAATATTGACAGAGTTCGTTGCAAAGTTGTTGCAGTAGTCTTATGTTGTGGTTCCAAAGTTGTTGCTGTAATCCTATGATATTTGAATGCATGTGCTTCTTTGTTTTGCTCTGAAGAGATTAAGATGGGAAAAACTCATGCTGGATTCTCTGATATTTTATTTGACAAACATTTTACATCTCCTTTCAGCATTTTGGCCAAAGTGAAATTTATTTTTTTCTTAAAAATTGAGGTAGTGTGACCCCGATGTACATTATTATGAAGAGTTTGAAAGGATTTTGTAGATGCTCAAGAAGATTTTGTCGTTCGGGTAATCCTATGTTCTCTCGATTTTTGTTTTTAACTCGTTGTCTCAATCGCGCTAAAATAATGCATAGCCAATAAATAAGAAGATAGGAAACAGCCGAACAAAATTGGAAATTTTTTGTGTATTTTAGAAAGAAACAAATAATATCATATACTTTCGTCTTTTGCATGAATGGGGACAAGAACTTGGCTATGCATTATTGTAGTGCGACTGACACAAACGACTTAAAAACAAAAATTGAGAGAACGTAGGATTATCCGAGTGATAAAATATAATTGAATACCTTCAAAACCTTTTAAACTATTCATAATAATGTGCATCCCATTCCACAAAGCTACAAGTGTCCAAGTCCTAACAACACTTGTACTAATATTGTTCTATTAGTACCAACTTGTAGATTCTCTATCGCAAAAATTATTCATCTTCTTGTAGAAAATTTTAAATGTCCTAGACTTGTAGATTAAATGTACATAAGTCTCAAATATTTTTTGCAGGTTAAACTTGTTGCATGTAGCAAAGCATAAATTCTTCCATATACGATTGTATAATGAAAACATAGTTTATTAGAACCTAAAAATAAAATTTCAATAGATCTTTTGGAAGTCGATAGACTTTGTATGACTCGACATGTAAAAATCTTTGCATTCCAAGGAAGAGAAGCATAGAAGTGTATATGTATGTATGTATACTGCAAAAAATAATGTACGGTTCTCTATATTCAGTGCAAGGAATTTCCGTAAAATGAGTCTAGTATTCCCTTAAAAATTGGCAATATACCTTTTGGCTACCTAAAGTTAATTAATTAGTACATAGAAAAACATATTCTGGGTAAATTTCTTTTCAAATGTTGTATAGGAAGCTTTATAACAGGATTTTGAGATGAAAAGTATGTACTTTTACCTAAGCTGTGTTTTTTCCATATATTTTATTGTTTTGTGACCAATAAGTTATGAAATTTTAAAACAAATTCGAATAAGAAATATCCTCTCATTTGGTAAAATAATACCAATTCCATAATGTTATTGAAAAACAAAACCCTTTCAGTTTAGTCAAATACCCCAAATACAAGGCATACATTATCTTGTAATAACCCGATGAAATACGCAGTACAGTTTTATTCTGACGTTTGTGTGCTTAAGACGTGCATGCATCCTTAAAAAAAGGTATAAAAATTGAAGCTGGAAGTTTATCAGAGTTTACTGATTTCTTTAACTATTTCATTTTATATTTTTAATTAATATGTTTGTCAAATAATGTGAGATAATATTTAAAAAACGTTAATTAATTACAAAAGCTTAATAGTATCAAAAATATGAAATGGCTTGTAAATGTTATGTATATAATCGTATATATGTTTCAAAACCTTTATTGAAGTTAATTTTTGTTTCGAAAATAATAATATGCTTATTTTGATTTAGTAGGTACAACCTAATTTGTAAAGCATTCTATGTCAATATTTTGTATTTTCTTTGAAATAAACTTATTGTAAGATTTTTGTTTTGTACCACTAATGGAGGCATTTGTGTCTATATTAAAGAGATATTTTTAAACAGCATTGTGTAAAAGATCATTCATTATGTCTACAATTCACTATACTTTATGTTTATTTCCATCTATAATAATGCATTATTTACATTTGTTTAATACATAGTTCATCAAACACATTGCATTGAATGTTCCTTGCTCCTTTGAATAGAATTGCTACATTCGGTAGAAAATTATTCAATACGCATCTACTTATACCCCCTATATCAAAGGTATTTTTTCTGCACTGAATAAAACTTATTAGTTAAAACGACAAATTACGATTAGTTGATTGTACATTAGTATTTCCTGTAAAATTTATTTCGAAAAACAATTAAGTAATTATTGAAATTGTAAGTGCTAATTAGTTCCAATTTCTAATTGGAATTAGTTCATTTGCCCTTAATTGTTTTGGATAATACTGTCACGAGCGTGGCGTTTGCTCGTTATTTAAAACACAATATTTCAGATATCATTAACAAGTTCTTCTTTTATTTAACTTCACTGTTTACTTTTATAACATTTACAAACAATTATCAAATCAATTGCTTATAGTTATCGCTAGTACTGTACTTCTAATTATCGCAATCCAAATGTTTACTTCATTCACTTCACTGTCTGAAATAAGACTCCGCCCCCAGGATGTGAGTTGCGCCGTATTTATACTCTACAAATTATACTAGAACCTTCCTGAATACTCCGTTCTCCGAACCCAGAGTTTACTAAGATGTAACTAACCTACAGTTGTTTCAATTTCCAACAGATGTCGCTTGTGACACTTTGTTGCTCGTAACACTGCCCCATTCTTAAAATTGTTTGTCCCGAACAACAGGTGGTCCACGATCTTGATGCTCGCACTATTGACGCAAACGATCCAAGTGAAGATTTTCAGTTTGCCTGCTTTCAACTGCTTACGGTCCCTCCCAGTTTTGTGGTAATTTTGGAGAACGTCTCGTTGCCTCGTGCACATCAGCTAACCGTTGTCTAGCTCCGGTACATAGTCTTCTGATAACTTTTGTTCGCCTCTGGGTATACCAAACTTGAGGTCGCTAGGTAAGCGAATCTCCCTTCCGAATATGACCCTTGCTGGGATTTGTCCGGTGGAATTGTAAAACAGCTGATATATAAGCCATTAGAAATACAGGAATATGTTGATCCCAATCGCGCTGATTATAGTTGATTACCTTCCTTAGATGTTCGATTAATGTTCTGTTGAAGTACTCTTCCATGCTTTTAGTTTTCCTTCGTCTCTGATCATCTTCACCATCATTGTCTTTGATTCCTTTGTCCTTAATTCGTTTGTCCTTAATTTTCTTGCCTTTTTATCGGCATTTTCATCTTTGTCATCGCCGGCTTTACGCTTCTTATAATCACCTCTGTCTTTACTTTTTCCGATCTTCATTATCCCCTTACCATCGTCATTATCAGCATCCGTAGACAATTTAATTTTGGTCTTTTTCTTTTTTTTATTATCCTCGTCTTTAGATTTCTTTCTTTTCTTTTTTCGACTTCGTCATCGTCATCGTCACCTTTTTCTTTCATGCGCCCGCAACGTTTCCGACGAAGGAAACCACGCGAAGGAGTGGTCTCCGATGGTGGCATTCTGCTGCGAGTCTCTTGCCCAGCTCGATATCTTTGCCCTTCTTCTGGCGCTTCCATTCGTCGGCGTTTTTTGCAGTCCCTTTTGTAGGTGTCCCAGTCTATTACAATTCTAGCATCGAAGAATACCTCGTGAAGGAGTGCTCTGTGATGACTGCATTTTGTTGCAAATACATTCATCCACCGAAATTTCTCTCACCCATACTGCACTCCGAGAAGCTAGTCTAGCAGAGTCATACCTTAACGCCTTAACGCTTGTTGTAAATTTGATCTGCAATAGCGTTCACAAATGCCTCTGTGGCCACTTCATTAAGGGAATCCGTATTTACGCTAGAGTATGAAAGATACTCTAATCTTTCCACATCAGCCTGCAGTTGTGTAGTGACTCGACCATACTTTTGAGTCCAGGCGATATATTTGCTGCATGTGCTCATCTCCATAACGTAATTCTATCGCCTGTACTAGTGAAATGTAATGGCGTTGCTTTTCAATCGGTATAGTTTGTAATAGCTCTGACGCAGGACCTCGAAGTGCTAATACCAGAGCTGTAGATTTATCTGCATCATTCCATCCATTAAGGTTACCAAGCTGCTCAGTAAATTTTTGTTTTTCCTGCTCGATTTCTTCAATTTTCAAATGGGGTTCATCTAACGAGTTTTACAGAAAATTTTTCTGTTCCTCCAACGAGTTTCTAGACAATTCTCTAGAGATTTTTTTTGTTCGTCCAAGCGCATTTCCAGAGATTTCTTTTGTTCATCCAAGCGGGATTCCAGATATTTGTTTTGTTCGTTATTAGCTTTCTTCTGCTCATTTAACGAGATTTCAGAGAATTCTTTTGTCCATTCAAAGCATTCTTTTGTTCCTCAAAATAGGATTCGTAATATGCTTGCAGAGAATTGTTTTGTTCCTCATTATCTTTCTGCTGCTCCTGAAAAGCGTTCGTCATCTGCAGGGCTGAAAGCTCTATTTTGGGCATTAAAGTACCCAAAATCTGTTCTATGTTCATCGCAGGGTTCTTCTTGGAAAACAAATGTCACAGGATTCTTTTCTCAAAGCTTGTCTAAGTCGTTCGACTAGAACATTCTTTAGACCTGTCGTTTGCAATGACCGCTTCGCCAACTCCACTTTCAATTCCTGTATGCGAAGCTTCTCTAGTTTCATACGATTTCACAAAATTAATGTCTCTTTGAATTTCAAGTCAAATACCACCACTTTATTTCGCAAATTCATTTTACTTCTGACACCAGTTGTTACGAGCGGGGCGTTTTGTTCGTTATTTAAAACACAATATTTCAGATATCATTAACAAGTTCTTCTTTTATTTAACATCACTGTTTACTTTTATAACATTTACTAACAATTATCAAATCAATTGTTATAGTTATCGCTAGTACTGTACTTCTAATTATCGCAATCCAAATGTTTACTTCGTTCACTTCACTGTCTGATATAAGACTCCGCCCCCTGGATGTGAGTAGCGCCGTATTTATACTCTACAAATTATTCCAGAACCTTCCTGAATATTCCGATCTCCGAACCCAGAGTTTACTAAGAGGTAACTAACCTACAGTTGTTTCCATTTCCAACAAATGTCGCTTGTGTCACTTTGTTGCGCGTAACACTACTTTAGTTGTAGCTTCGAATTCAATTATTTCAGTTAACAAATATTTGATGATAATTAACTAATCATATTTCAGAAGACATATTAGTAAAATCAACATATAAAATTATGAATTTTTTCGCAGAAACAACGAAACTGTTTGTTTATTTTTAAGAATATGATTTGTTATATTAGCGAATTTATGCAATTAATAAATTCAACAAATAAATTGATAGATTTTTTTAATATGATGTAACCCCACAATTTTTCTAAATTAGGGAATTACATTAGTTGATATATGAATAATATAATTTTCGCATAACTTTAAATTTTAAATCACTGCATCATTAACATTTATTTTTATATCCTAGATGAAATCTCATAGGTCATACTGAGTTTATCATTTCGCTGGTAACGCATATTACTAATAAAGGAAAATTGGATTGCATATCCGTCCGTTTGTCCGTCTATCCGTTCGTCTATGGCATTTTCGAAAAAATAATAAATATAATTTCTTAAAACCCGTGGTGTTGTCATACAAAATTTATAATATTTTTTTTGTACTGAGCAATTACCTGCAAAATTAATCATAACTATTTTTACTGTCGCTTCATCGTTCTAGAAACTTATTCGCAAAACCATTAAATTCAATTTCAATTTCAATTTTATTTATTTACATAAATTGTACACAAGAATCAATCAATATAAATTCTTTTGTAGTACTTAAAATGCGGTTAATATTCTATTATTTAAGCAGAAATAAATTAAATCAATACATTTGTTGAATCGAAAAATCTGAACCTTTGCTTTGACACATTTTTTTAATTTGAATTTCGTTTGGACATGTTGAATCCCAATTCGTATTTTCTACTTATACATTCGATAATTGAACAAATCAGAACTTGTTGACTCATATAACTTATACTGAGTGCATATATGAGGTTTGCTTAATATTTTCTTCAGCGTTTACAGTACGCAGAAACTCTCAGTCGTACTAACAGTACACATAGAGTTTTTGCCCATACAGAACGCTTTTGTCCTCTTTATTAAATATGTTGTAAGCCTATTGCGGGCAGATAATAACAAAAATAATTAAATTCATACCATTTTATTATTATGATTAACTAAAAAATTAGTTGAACTTTCCACTTTCATTACATATTTTAACAAATTCGATTAGTTGATTTCCAATGTCTTCAAACTAATTTTTCAGTTATTTTAAATAATGCGGTATGCAAAATCAATAGTTAATTTGGAGAATTGAATTTGTTGAAAGAGCAATATTAATTAGTCGATTGTTCTAATAAGTGCTTCTATAGACTGGATCGTTGTTTAATCCAGTTTAATCCTGTTTTAGTTGATATTTCTATTTTTCGAAATTTATTACATAAAAATTAGTTAATTCACCAAAATGATACTTTATTTTGCTGTAGTTATTAGGATTTGATTTGATTTAAAAGAAACAATTTTATGAAATTCATTTGCCCCTGAGAGTAATTTTTTGGAATGGTATTCCATGACGGCTTCGCACCAACTAATTATTCTCCTATCGAACTTAACAATTTTCCTAGAAATTTACAATTTGCCCTGTTTTTGACAAACTAATAACATACAAAGTCTAGACACGTAGAACAAAAATATGCAACGCTTTTCTAGAATATAAAATTAACAATGCCTCGACTTGGCACTTGATGATGTGCACAAAGAGTTAAACCCTAGACACACAGCACGAACTAATGAATCATTTGTACTAACTATTCATTAAAATGCCGTGTGTCAAATAGTATATGTCATTATAGCTCGAAAATCAGATGATAATGAAGTGCACTAATGAAGTGTTTTCCTCCTTCATTATAGCTATAATGAGGAAAAATGTGCTAGATTTGGCATATAATGTAAATCTGGAGCTCCGCTGTGCATCTGCCGATTTGAAAAATAAGAAGAAGAAATGCAAAGAAATGCAAATCACAAATTATATTATTTAATATTTTTTTAAATATAATGTTTTTCTCATTTGTTAATTGTTAAATTCGAAAATAAACAAATGAAAATAAAGTTTATCGCGTTAATTCGATCCATATTGCTTCTTTAATGTGATAAGTTCATCAAAACCAGTTTGACAGCACAACTTAATTAAAGAAATGGCTGTGTGTCCGCAGTTTATAATGAATCATTATAGACTAATGAGTCGTTAGTTATTTCTTCATTAAGAGTGCTGTGTGTCTAAGGCATAATACCCTAGACACACAGCACGAACTAATGAATCATTTGTACTAACCATTCATTAAAATGTTGTGTTGCATAGTATACGTCATTATAGCCCGAAAATCAGATGATATTGAAGTGTTTTCCTCCTTCATTATAGCTATAATGAGGAAAAATGTGCTAGATTTGGCATATAATGTAAATCTGGAGCTCCGCTGTGCATCGTCCGATTTGAAAAATAAGAAGAAGAAATGTAAAGAAATGCAAATCACAAATTATATTATTAATATTTTTTTAAATAAAATGTGTTTCTCATTTGGAAATTGTTAAATTGAAAATAAAATAAATGAAAACAAAGTTTATCGCGTTAATTCGATCCATATTGCTTCTTTAAGGTGATAAGTTCATCAAAACCAGTTTGACAGCACAACTTAATTAAAGAAATGGCTGTGTGTCCGCAGTTTATAATAAATCATTATAGACTAATGAGTCGTTAGTTATTTCTTCATTAAGAGTGCTGTGTGTCTAAGGCATAAGCCAGCAATGCCTCGCTCCATACAAAATCACCATTACCACGACCCGATGAAGGGGAGGCCACAATTTTTTCTTATAAATTTACTGGAAATTTCTTCCTTCGAATTTTCATGCATTGACCGAGGCCGACAGCTCTAATATAAAATCAATGATGCCTCGAGCTAATAGAAGGAAGGCCGCAATGTTTTCTTAAAAATTTACTGGAAAAATCTGTATACTTTTTCTGGTACTCTATGCGACATGCCATCTATGGTTGTACAAACCAAAATTTCCCACTTGTAGAATTATCGTTGTACAATTGTATAATGAATTCTACAAGTATTGCTTTGACATGTATAATATAGACTGACTACGCTCATAGAAATACACTAAAGAAAGTGGTTTCACTTCTATATTGCTGACTCTTTCGGTCTAAGAACAAAGTAGGTACCAACTGAGATAAAACTGCTCGTCGAAATAAATGTTTTTAATTTTATTATTTGAGGTTATTACTGATAAAAACTGTTTTACCAAAGACAAT
The DNA here is from genome assembly GCA_963930735.1 of Dioctria linearis. NCBI lineage: Eukaryota > Metazoa > Arthropoda > Insecta > Diptera > Asilidae > Dioctria > Dioctria linearis. The sequence continues at coordinate 199,489,830 of OZ005741.1, read as the reverse complement.
ACAATAACGAAACTACCTATAACGAAATACTCTCTATAAAGTAAACACTAGTTGAACTTGGTTGGTTCGCCTACGAATCAATAACACATTAATTCACTCTCTGTGATGAAGTGACGTACTCTCTGTAGCGAAAAAACCGCAAAACAATGTTTGTAATAGGTTGCCAGATGCTCACAAAGGTACCCATATTTTCGGGAGTAAGTACCTAAAGTTCCAGGTATGTCGATTTTGTGAACTTTTTCTTTTGTTTATTATGATTACATATGGCCTGTATTGACCACTAACAGACTCGGTGCGTGGGGGTGACTTACGTTATAAATCCGCTTACCGTTTTCAACCAATGGAAACGATTTGCTGTCCTGCTGCTGCCGTGTCAATGTAATTCAGACTTCAGGTACCATCCAGTCAATCAGTGGTAACCGAATGTCTGATACCTGTTTATTGTGATTTATTTTGACCATACATATACATATTTTTTTGTCATTTTTTACTGATTCCTTATAACGAAAGAAATTGCTCAGTCCTTCGGGTTTCGTAATAGAGAGCTTTCACTGTATATTCATTAGATATGCAGAAGAAATTCCAAAGGTTTTATTTAAATCACTTTTGGAACTGCGTGTTCACTTTTTCAACTTCCCGCCAATGGTGCTTTCAATGTTGGCACCGACCAGGCGCGTATCCAGACCTTCAGCCTGGGGGGGGGGGGGGGGGTCACACCTAAAATGTTCGAGGGGAGAAAAAAGTTGGAAGTAGTCGCTTTTAATTTTTTTTTTATCATATTTAAGTTAGATATCAGAAAACCCAATTTTCGGTTAGCAGATTGTGCGCAAGCAATCCCTTGCGTGTATGGCTTACTAATATAAAAGATTATTTTGATTTTTGCATGTCCATATGTCTGTCCGTTTGTCTGTCTCTTTGTTCTCTCGATGGCTCGGTCGCGATGTATTTCGTTTTTCATTATAAATTTCGACAAGCTGAATTTTTGTACACGGCGTTTTCATAAAAAGCGTATATAGAATTTTAACCCTGGAATGCTACCCGTGAGTAAATTTTACTCACTTTCTGCTTGAAGGCTGCACTGCTCTTTACGACATATGACCACAGCGTCCCCACTTCTTAAGTGCTTTGCCTGAAGCGTGATTGTTAGTTTAAGGGAGGGAGAGCCTTCCCAGCAGGTCAGCCCTCTCATTCCTCATGCTCCCCATTGGCCGGTAACCCAAAATTGTAGTATAAAATCTATTAAAAACAAAAAAAATTCCAAGGTGTACAAAATATGATTCTTTCATTTTTAATTATCCTTACTTTATTAATTAAAATTTCTTTATATAAATTTTAAATTATTCTTGCAGGAATGCTATTCTTTCATTTTTCTGTTATTGCATTCCGCTAAAATATTTCAGCTCTTTTGTTTATAATTTATTGGTGTGTGAGTAATATTTACTCAGGGTTACCAATAAGCGAATATTGAAACGGGTTAGTATTCCAGGGTTAAAAATTGAAGATTTTACGTATACTGTAGATATGGTCAGTTCTACGCGTTTTTATTATACAGAAAAGTTCTTCAGAATATAAAATCCTATAAAATTGGTTATAAGCATTTTTACTTTCCGATGAAGTTTTTTAAAAGTACATTGATACGAAAAACCACTAAAACACACAAACTTGAACAGAGGAATGACCATATCGTAAGAATTGGTGTTATTGTTAGACAATTTCTAGCTTTTTTCCTTGTTACAGATAATAGCTATGTTCCATTGGGCTGTGTAAAGTACTACCTACAACTACTCATGCTCTAGTCCGCGAGTAGATAGCTGAGCAGTTTGGCCAGCATTTTCCGCCAGGTGGATTTGGATCTAAGTGGTTATTAAAATGTCAGATAGAAGAGCTTTGAGAGAAAATGTTTATAAAGAAACAAATAAAATGTATATTCAAATTTAAATTTATAAAATTTCGCTATGAAAATAAACACGCTAAGAACTTTTAATACATAAATATCGAATATAGATGAATTTCAATCTTAAATTTTCTAGGTAGTAGGTACCTACTGCTACCTTGGATATAGATCCAGTTTTTCATAATTTTATTTTCAGTAGCCTTTAATAAAATTAATTTTAGGAATATGGTTAATAATCCTAACTATTTTCATAAGAAACTTGATATAACAGAAATGTCTGAAATTGGAGGTCATATTTTACTCTTGACAACACAAACCTGCGTTCCATTTGGAAAATGCTCGCGAGTACTTTACACAGCCCAATGGAGCACAGCTAATTTGTTAATTCTTCAAGAGAAAAATCCTCAATTATTGAATTAGAGGATTGCAAATTTTTTTTTAGAGAACTATTCCGACTTAGAGAAAGCGGTGGATTTGAGTTTGATGTTGAAGGAGCTAGAGCACCTCCAACCAGGGAACGAAAATAATGATTATTTTTCATTTCTGGTATGAAACTATCAATTTAAGCTAGAATTGGTCTAAGACCATTTCTTAGGATACCCTAGATGAATGTAATTTCGTATGGTCACCCATCTGTGCAAGTTTGCATTTTGAAGTGGTTTTTCGCATATATTTCTAAAACGGTTCTACGGACAGAAAAAATGATTACAACCAATTTTATAGGATTTCATATTCTGAAGAAGTTTTTATTACAATAGAAATATCGAGGACTGATCGTTTTCACAGAATACGTAAAAGCCCTAAATTTTTATATGGCAACACCAAGAAAGAATTACTCGATTTAGCCCATTTTTTAAATTATATTTACTATTTTTATAAAAAGACTGCGCACAAAATTTCAGCTCTCTACGTTGACGCGTTCTCAGTCAGTATCCAAATATATCATGAAAAACGAAAATCCTACGAAGGAGTTACCCGATTTGTCCCATTTTCAAACTAAAATCTACTTTTTTCTAAAAATTTTCTAAGTATACGCGTTCACCAGCTACCGCGCGGACAGACGTACGGACATGCAAAAATCAAATTAACATTTAATATTACACGTGGATGTCCAATCCTTTTTGCTCCACCATAATTATTTATATGCGTTACAAACGGAATGACAAATGACAAACTCATTACACCTATACGCTATAGATTTCATTTAGGGTATAAAAAGAGACATGAAAAGTCGGTCGAGATTAATTATGGGCACATAATCTTACATCTATACTTTCATAATGTGACAAAATTCGAAAATTTATTTAATAATAAAATAAGTAAAAAACGAGTTTTCAAACAAAACTGAGGCCAAGCCGCATGAAAAAGTAGAAAATAAACTTTTCTTCACACACAGAGGTGGGCTCAGATTTTATTCGCTGACAATCACCGATATATTTCAGTATGATCAATCAGAGGTAATAAGTGATTTAATTCATGAAGAGAAAGAATATTCAAGAGGAATGTCCCAATCAAAAAATCTGAGTCCACCTCTGTGTGTGAAGAAAAGTTTATTTTCTACTTTTTCATGCGGCTTGGAACCTCAGTTTTGTTTGAAAACTCGTTTTTTACTTATTTTATTTTCTGCCTTTTTCCTGAAACAGATTTATCACTAATCATATCGATGAAAATTTTTCCGATGATTTTCCCGCTTTTCCAGGTTTTCCATGGAGTTTTCCACAAAAGCAACTTTATGCAACTCATTTCGCTCTACAACTTTGTCTTATGTTGCAAAACGCTCAAACGCTTCCTTGGTCGGAAAAACACCGGAAAGCGTTTTACATTAATTTCCTCGATTTTTTCTGCAAGTTTTCACCATTGTCGGAGAGAAAGTAATGATGCCAGTTGATAGGGAACTTGATCCTGCATAATTTAGAAAATTCTTTTACCGGAAAATTTTCCGGAAAAGTCGTAAAATTCCGGAAATTTTTTTCGAAAAAATCGAAAAACTCTGCATATTTACTGAAACGGATTTATCACTAATCAAATTTGTACCAAGTTTTCAAATGATTTTTCCCAATTTTCCGGGTTTTCCATGGAAATTTCCGGTTCCAATTTTGATAGATTCAATTGTCACGCGACATGAACCTGTGTGTGCTGTGATGACGAAAAGTGGGTCTACGAGAGTGTCGAAAATAGTAAAAAAGAAATATATAAATAAATATACAGACAGACAAATTCGTGTACGAGTTAAAGGGACGGGCTGGCCTCAAAAACAAAAACATACGTGTAGTAATTATTTTCGAATTTTAGTTTTTAAAATACTAATTAGCATTTAATCTGAGTTTTACTCCTTTCACTCAAAAATAAAACGCAAATATAAGTTGTTCTTTTTAAAATCTTCTTCAGTAGATGAAATCTAAAGGTTATACTAAGTTTGTCATTCCTTATGTAACACCTAGAAATAATTATGTTAGAGCAAATGGGGTGGACACCCACGCATAAAATTAAAAGTTTTAAAAATTTTTGCATGTCCGTCTGTCCGTCCGTCTGTCTGCTCGTCCGTCCGTCCGCACGATAACTCAAGAACGCGTTCACTTAGAGGGCTGAAATTTTGCGCACGCACTTTAGAGAAAAAAAGTAAATTTAAGTTCGAATCGGCAACTCCATCATAGGGTTGCCATACAAAAATTTCTTTTTGCATTATATATTTGGGTACTGCCTGAGAACGCGTCGACGTAGAGAGCTGAAATTCGGTATATGGTATTATCGTAGCAATAGTAAATACATTTTCAAAAATGGACGAAATCGGGTAACACCTTCCTGTTATTGCCATATAAATATGTTGGTTTCTTACATATGCTGTGAAAACGTCTAGACGTTTTTATTGTACTGAAAAGTTCTTCAGAATATGAAATCTTATGAAATTTGGTATAATCATTTTTGTTGTCCGGCGAGCCGTTATAGAGATATATGCGAAAAACCACTTCGAAAATCTTGCGCAGATAGGTGACCATACGAAATTACAAACGAACATTCATCTAGCTAGTGTATCCAAAGAATTGGTCTTAGTTAGACCAATTCTAGCTTTTTTACTTGTTCTTTTTCTTTTTATTCTCTTCAACGAGCAGATGTATACATGTCAGTGAAAGGAGGCGGTGACGGATTGGCGAAGCCTCAGCTCGAATCTGAAGCTGTGCTTGGACCGAATTCTTAGTGTAATTGAAAAGTTTGGGCTTCGAGCGTGAATCGAAGGCATGATCCAAAACCAATCCGCCACCAATATGCAATAAATTCGAAGTCTTTGAGTGTATTGGGTTTCATTTTCCTCTCAATAGTTCGAACTTGATCCGAAAGTCTGGTGACACACGATGATACACACGCGATACACCGTTCTAAGAACCTGTTTTTTAGCACTATTTTAGAATTTTTCGTGTATACCTCTAATTAACACGAGTGTTTTATTACATATGTATGCGTATAGATCATATGGAAAAGATGAATTTTCTTTGCTGCCTCAAGAACGTGTATCAACCGTGTATAAACTACGTGTACCATGGGCTGATACACACTGGATACAAAAACCTGATTTACGTCGTGTTTAGTCTCGAGTGTGTATCATCGTGTGTCACGGGACAAAGTGTGGCTCGAATGATACATATGTTTGTATATGAATAATATTTAGAAATTTTTAATACAGGTTTTATTTACTGTAGATTTTTCAATATTTTAATTTCATATCTATTTCACTGTTCAACTGTTTTCACTGAACTTCTCTCCTGACACTACTTTGTGAAAGGATAATCGCTCTTAATACGACTTCAGTTATAGAGTCACAAAAAAATACAACCACCACCACAAAAAATACAGTTATAAACAGTAATAAAATGTGCAGAAATCTGAAAAAGAGGTAAAATTTCAAATTTTAATCCTATCCTCGGTCGGAACTCATTCTGCTCTTTCTGAATTACGACAACAATTTTTCCAGGGAAGAGAAATTTGATTTTGATTTTTCTTTTTTCCGTATTAGTATTATTTAAGCCATCATGAGTAAATTTTGTTGGAATTTAGTAATTATCTTGAAAAATATGGCACACATACACACAAACTATTTTAATAGACGAAGTTAAAATTCATAATATAAAGATAGTGCTAATAAATTCTCTACCGTACATTTTATGTATATAAGTCGTTTAGAAGAAATATGAGATTTCGGCCTATTAATAATATAAGTACATATATACATACATATACTCCACATTTATAAAAATCCGTAAATGAAATTCCAAAGTCAGAGCAAGGCGGATATTGGGAGTTGTTTAAAATAAATAATAGTTTCCTAGAACTTTACTTTTGTTCAAAACTGTTTTAAAAAGGATATCAGTTTATTTCCACATAAAGGCTTTTTATAGAATCTAAGTATACCAGACATACATATGTATGTATGGAAATACTTTTGAATTTTCTGATTTTATTTTTTACTTCCAGGTATACCTATCGTATATATACTTGCAACAGTGCCAGCTCTTATGCCTTGGGAAAAGGACTTCCGTTTTTTGTCTTTTTGCCACTTGTTTGGATCGGTTGCACCATGGTGCGGTAGCTTTATTTATCATTTGTTCATGAACCTCGAGAAAGGCGAGGACGTTTATTATGGGCTACTAAAAGTCGATATGTTGGGAATATGGGTTAGTCAAAGCTTTGGTAAGTAAATATTTGAAAATATATATATTAATAAATACCATATATGTATATCCACATGCAGAACCTAATATGTACAAAAATTTGTTTTGGGTTTTGCCACCGATCAATTAAAGAGTAATGAACATATCGGTTTTTTTTTTCCTATATATTTTAGGAGCATCAGAGTTATACATGTATTTCGCTTGCCTTCGTATTCTTCACCACAGTTTTAGACTAGTGCCACCTTTTTGAAACAAAAAAATTATAAACAGGTAAGGACCAGCCGGAAAATTTAGTGAAGGTCAAAAATGAAACACGAGATAAAGTACAATTGTGAAATAGGCACGAGTGATTGGGGGGGGGGGGGGGGGGGGGGTTAAGGGGTTGAAAGTGTTTTTGCGATTTTCGGTTCCGCGTGACATCCTAGCGGAAAATGTCCTTCATAAAAGTTATAGATAATGAAAAAATCGAAACTTTTATGTAAGGTATTTTACAACATACCAGAAATTTTTCAAGCAAATGGCGGAAAACCCATTTTTTTTAACAATAATTAAAAATAATTCAATTTACATGAACATGAACCGATATCTTCCACGGAAAACTTTATTTGTGTTTTTTTCGATTTGATTATTCTATCTGCGCTGTTTTTAACCGTTGGAATGTCTACTTTAAATTGGTCTATATATATTGATGGTTTACTTTTCATGAAACCGCTTAAAAATTATAAACTAAAAAAATTACTTTTCGAATCACGAAATTTTCAATATTTTTTATGATTTTAAATTTTTTTATTATTTCTGCTAATAATGGATGATTAAATTGCAATGACAGAATTTTCTTTAATGTAATATCACTAAAGTTAAATGAATTTAATCAAAGAAAAAGTGGGGGAAACCGTCCTGAATGCTGAAAGTGGCAAGCTAGAGCAAGACTCGGTGGACCAGTGTGCATTTTTATTAACGTATATTTTACTATTTTTTCACCAAATTAATAGTGGGTATAACGATGAGTAATCTGTTTTAGGTATATATGACCCATTTATTACTGGCAAATAAACAATTAACTGCTATAAAGCACGCGAAGAAGGTTAAAGAAATATAAGATTTTAACGAGACTGAGGTTTACTGACGAAAAATTGATATTTTAGCCTAAATAGATATTACATTCCGTATTGATATTAAATATTTTCAATTTTAAAAAACGGTAAAAAGAAAATAAAAGTAACAAATGGAGATTGATTTAATTGAAGATTTGTGCCTTCTATTAATTTTCAGTTCCGTAATGACATTTTATGTGTTCAATTTTAAAAAGTGGTAAAAGTGAAAAAAATTACAAACGGAAGTTGATTTAATTGAAGATTTTTGCTATTAATTCGCAGTTCCATTCTCGTTCCATTTTAATTTTTGCATTGCACTTTTTAATCATTTAATAACAATTTAATTGTTTGACTTATCACGTCCTTACAGAATGAGCGACTCACCTTTGCTGACTGCAATTCGACGTATAAACTTAACGAAGGTTCCCCTCTGACGCCTTAAAGTTAATTTGTTTACGTCACTGACATATATAATATGGACTGACTACGTTAATGGAAATGCACTGCAAAAAATGGGCTCACTTTTCTAATGATAAACAACAAATAAATAAATGGGTCCGTCGAAATAAATGTTTTTAAATTAATTATTTAGGGTTATTACTGATAAAATTGTTTTACCAAAGGCAATATACTCATAAGATATGAAGCAGAAGTTCGAAACGTTTTACTATAATCACTTTACGAGCTGCGCCTTTTTTTTCAACTTCCCACCAATAATTTTTTCAATGTTGGCACCGGCGTAAGAACTTTTATTGACATACATAAGTGATTGAGCCCACATGAAATAGAAAGTTAAGCAGTTCATATTATATATGTCAGTGGTGTACGTCTATTAAATTTAAACGGGAACGTTCGCTACTCTAAAGTAAATTTAAGTACGGCAATTGTGGTCCAGTCTTATTAAATCTATGATTGGAAATAATTTTGGTAGCGTTAAATTTCAAAGGAAGAACAAAGTATTATCTCTCAAAGCACTTCAATTGTTCACTATATGTTTTTTACTACATAGAGCCATTTGGCAAAAGAACGATACTATTGAAGAAAAAAAAATTAATACAAACTATATCAGATAAACTGCAATCAGAGGGATTTGTATACAAGCAAACTCCCGAAAACGTCGATGCATTAATTATGAATACCGCAATTGGACTAGCGAAACATGATTATAAAACCGTCATTTTCGTGGGTCAAGTAAGTCAGTATTTTATTCCATGAACCAGGCTCAGGCAATGAGATGGCTTCATTTAATACATCTAATTGTTTTTTTAACACGAAATGTACACAAACATATTAGCATTTCTTCACTCTTTTCCGGATTGCGATGCAACTTCCGGATTTACTGGAAAAGGAAAAAAACAATAGTAAACAATAGTATTGAGCAATTTATCAAGCCTAGCTAGTTTTTTTTAAGAAAGAGATATAGACAAAATAACCATTGCAAAAAATGGATCTCAACTTATAGCTGGTATTAACAAATGTAAAAAGATGGATATGTCAATACATCAATTAAGATTTGAGCATTACAAACTGGCAACTAAACAATCTACTTTCAAATTGGAAAAACATTCCCCAACTGAAGGAGCAGCTGCTCAACACTAATATAGAGTTTAGTTATTACCAAACTTGACTTGGTTATTTGGGCAATGCGCCCGATGACAAAAAATCTGTGCAGTTATGGAACTAGTGTTGGTGAGGATAAGGACTAAAAGACCTGAAGTCTTGTCTATTAGCCGAAGCTGATAGTTAACTCCATGGTAGCTATGCTAGCACCTCGGCTAATTTGCAAAGAGTATGGGGTGGATAAACCGAAAAGACCTGCACTACCATGTGCCATGAACAACAATTTTCGTGCCAAAACGACACTAATACGCACTGGTGCTGAGAGAATTTCAAAGTGCTTGTGTACTTTATCTCAAATCTTTGCCAATAATTCAATAAACATGAGCTCCCCTTTTCAACAACAAACTTGCGATCTACAATTAATACTTAATATGAAATTCAAAGTGCTTGTGTACTTTAGTACTTCGATCTCAAAGTTATTTTCCACAAAAAATCAATAAAAAGTTATTTTACCAAGTCAACCGATCAATAAAAATATTATTTTAGCGAATCAAACAATCAGAAGGCAAAAAAAACAACTTACGTAGATCATGTTGATGTGGATCCCACTCGGAGGCGCCTGCGAAGTATTCCGTAATGCCACTGTTACTTTAATATATAAAAAAAAGATATTTCGTTTTGTTTTCTTGTTGTTTGTTTTTCTTGGAACCTATAATTCCTAGGGAACCTAGCCTATTTGACACCTAAAGCTAATTTTCCCAATGATTCATATCCCACCCATGAACTAGTTTGACAAAACGTTCCACATGTAATGTATGCCCCAGCGTCTTAGCTATTTTAACCCCCGATTACTGGAAAACAATACTCTGAATTTAAAAAAAAAACATAATTGAGCTTCCTTAAAATCTCTCAGACAGATAATAACTAAGATTAGAAATAAGTATAAGACTAACATTAAATTCAAACACTAAAACTATAAATAAAAACATGAAATAAACAAGTATAATTATTCACGGATTATAGACCACTACATTAACCACTAGTAAAAAAAAAAATGAATTGACTCAACTTAATAGCCAGCAGCAGCAATTAAAACGTTAAAGCAAATTGTCGATATGCCCGCATAATCATAGTCCATGTTCAAATAAAAAGCACACTTTGTAAAATGCGGGGAAATTTGATAGATCCCTTTCGCATAACAACATGGTGGAGTGAACAATGAGTAATGTTAAGGGGAGATGGTTTCCGGTTTTTTTTTGAGTCTATTTTTTTCTCGGATCAGACGAGTACGAAGAAAAGTGAAGCAGCAAAATTAAGCTCGAGAAGACTGAAGTTTTAAGTCAAATGTTAATTAATAAAATATAAAAATATAAAAAAAAAGTAATGAGGATACCCGCAGCTAGCCGCTTGAGGACAATTTTAAGTTGTTGGAGGACTTAAGATCGACCTTGAGGAGTTCGTCCAGGAACGAGGTTCATCCAACTGGGGTAAAAAAAAAGCTAAATCACCAAATAAATTGAAGTAACAAACTTAAATAAAACCAATAAAATCAAACAAAAATCGAATTAAATAAGCACTAACCATAGAATATTTAAACTTAAGGGGCATTAGTAAGAAGTATGGTTAAGGACGGCCGTAGGGATTATCATCCAATTTATAAACGAGATTTATTAAGCAAGAAAATTATTATTAAAAAAATCTTTCCAATTTGAACAGTGTCTTATAATTACAACTTTACACAAATTAATCTAATTTTCAGCACAATCTAAATGTAAGTTAAGACCTTCCCTACCTGACCCAGGTGCACCGTGAAGAGTTACAGCTATTTAAATAAAATGTGCTAGTTTTCACGAAACACCTCTTAGCTTCCTTGTTATACAACCTATGGAGGCGATTTTAAGCTCAGATAATAATAGTAAACCGTCAAAGCTTTCCAACGAATATTTCCAGACGTTTATAGATCTTGCAAGAAAATGTAACGGTTATCAGGCATTTTGGCGGGAAAATCATAAAATTAAAAAAAAATCGGGGTTTCCTTTCAATTTTGTTCAATTTGACCTCCTAATCTACCGACATGAAGGAGGTGGGAGTGATGATTTGACATTCGTTAAAACTTAAGGTATTTATTATCATCTGAGCTGCAAAAAAGGCTTCATAGGTCGTATTGTTGAAAGTTACGATGTGTTTCGTGGAAAACTAGTATAATTTTTTAAATAGCTGTACTTCCTCGGGGGAGGGGAGAGACACCTAGGAGATATGTGGAACGGTATACCGGAGGACACGTTGATTTGAAGCATCCGGTATTAAATATAGAAATATTTATATACATATTAAATACATATATACATATAATGTAATGTAGGTATATCTATCAGACAATTATAAAATAATTTTTAATGAGCTGTTGTTGATGATTACAATGAAATTTTACCTAATTTCTTTCATATTATAAGAACGGAAAAGGTATGAGAAAGTAAAACGATTCCAATTACGACGATTTCTTTTACTTCATTTGGAATTTCTAAGGTTACTTGCCTCACTTTCCCTAAGCTCGCATTTCCATAGCTTCCGATATATTTTGAATATTCTATTAAATGAAAAATAATAAAATTATTGTGTGGGTGAGTATCCAAGAAATGGTGTCGCTCCCCATACCCAGAATCATATTTCGATTTAAAGAAGTTTTTTTCATAATTAAAACTTAAATTCACGCAACCCTATCTATATGGAAGTCTGATGTATCTTTCGAAAACCATTATGACAGACAGACAGAGAGACAGACAGACAGACAGACAGACAGACAGACAGACAGACAGACAGATAGACAGACAGACAGCAGACGGACGGACCGACGGACATGCAAAAATCAAAATAACTATACGTGGGTGTCCAATCCATTTTGCTCTACCATCATTATTTCTGTGCGTTACAAGCGGAATGACAAACTTAGTATACCTTATAGATTTTATCTAGGGTATAAAAAGAAATTTTTGGGTTAATTAATAAAAGTGTAACTTCTTGACAGTTTTAGTGTTTCTATTCGACAAATAATAATAAATTATAAATCGGTGTACAAGTGTATGAAATAAAGGGTTTTCACAGGCTGTTCAAAATTTATGCCATTTTTGAAGCAAAAACGCTCAGTCCATTCTTATTATATGTCGAATAATAAATAAAAGCATTCTCGACTTTTTTATTGTTGTATCATCACTACTGTCTAGCCAGCGTATTTGCAACTTTTCAAAGACTATGACGGTATGAACACCTCCTTAGTTGGAACTGAAATAATGTAATCATTACGGAGTTCATATAATCAAAATCCGAATTTAAATTGAGTGCATCTAGCTGCTTATTAATCCAACGTTGTTATTTTCTGGGGATTCATCACTTCATATGAAAATATTAATTTTGTAGACTTTGGTGGTCCGCTAGAAACTTTAAGCCCCACGCGAAACGGGCCTTACAGGCCCTTTAGTTACGCCAGTGCAACAATTCTATCGTCCTCAATTTAATATTCAAACATCTCCCTTTTCATTAATGATTGTGACTTAGGTACTACTTAACTGATGAGTTGAAAATATGTCCATTTTTATACCCTAGATGAAATCTATAGGGTATACTAAGTTTGTCATTCCGTTTGTAACACCTCGAAATAATGATGGTAGAGCAAAATGGATTGGACACCCACGCATAATATTAAAAGTTATTTTGATTTTTGCATGTCCGTCCGTCCGTCCGTCTGTGCGCACGATAACTCGAGAACGCGTACACTTAGAGAGCTGAAACTTTGTACACGGACGGCGGGGTTGCCATACAAAACTTTTGTTTTCCACTACATATTTGGGCACTGCCTGAGAAGGCATCGATATAGAGAGTTGTAATTTGGTACAAGGTGTTTTTATTGTACTAGCAAACAAAATTTCAAAAATGGACTAAATCGGGCAACTCCTTCTTGGTGTTGCCATATAAAAATTTAGGTTTTTTACGTATACTGTGAAAACGATCAGTCCAAGACATTTTTATTGTACAAAAAACTTCTTCAGAATACGAAATCCTATAAAATTGGTTATATTCATTTTTTCTGTCCGACAAACCGTTCTAGAAATATATGCGAGAAACCACTTCAAAAATTAAACTTGCACAGAAGGGTGACAATACGAAATTTCATACGGACATTCATCCAGCTAAGGTATCATAAGAATTGGTCTTAGACCAATTCTAGCTTTTTACTTGTTGTATCAAAATACGGTCCTTTTTTATCTTAAGAAGGATTGATTCACTTCTTTTGCAGTTATCACCAAAATAATTAATTAATAATTAGGAGACAAAATGTAGATTTCATCCTATATGAAAGCTTTAACGTGCATATATAAAAATTTTATAGCATATCTTTTGTATTGGAAGACGACCAAATTGACCATTTTCTCCTGATTTAAAATTCTTAGCGGATACCTCGAGACACCAAAATCCTTGTCGGATTTCCATAATTTGTTTTTGTAAATATACCCAGGATATGCGGTGAATCCATAATTTAAGGGGTTAGGCCGATCTACGATCTACGATTTTCAATTTTTTTTTTTAAAGGTACCTTAGTATCTATAGAATTATATTCCATATTCCAATAGAGTATGTTCGTAAAAATCCCGAAGTATTCGATTTTCGCATTCTGGCGCAACCCCCTTTGTCCCGCAGCGAGCTCATTTTATGACCGCAGTAGTAGGCTGTAATTTAGGGGACTGGCGCAGATATACGGCAGGGGAAAATAAAGGCATCTGATACCTGACTAGGCTAGAGTTTTTTCATGGACTGTAGATGTCACTTTCGACTCACGAGCATTCGAGAAGCATCTGTGTCAGATTATAGGTATTGAAATATTATTCATGTCCTGACTTTCTACAAACTTTAAAGGCGTTTATCTCAAAACTACATTTTTCACGTGCGTCGGCCGAACTCATAACTCAAACAAATTTCATGCGATTTATTTGAAATTTTTACAGTACATTTACAATTACGTTTTCTAAGGCATCACGTCGAATTTTTTTTGCATAGTTCGTTTTTAGGGTTCCGTACGCAAAGGATTACAACGGGAACCCTATTACTAAGACTTCGCTGTCCGTCCATTACCAAGTTGTATCTCATGAACCGTCATAGGTAGACAGTTGAAATATTTCACAGACTATGTTTTTCTATTGGCGATATAACAACAAAGAATAAAAATAAAATAAAATTAAAAATTAAAGGGGGCCCCCACACAAGAAACTGATTTTTTCATCGTTTTTTTCCTTGTTTTATTCTCATTCATTATTATTATCATAAGTAGGCATTTTTTTCAAATGACTGCATTATTATTTTTTTTTCAAACGACAGCATTATTTTTTTCAAATGACAGCATTTTTTCACATGACGCCTACTCTAATTTGAAAAAATAAATAAAAAGTACATAGTGTTAAGTTTTGTACGATGGTACGGAACCCTTTGTGCGCTAGTCCGACTCCCACTTGGCCGGTTATTTATAAACAATTTCCTGACGATTTCCTCATGGAATTGTCTACTTTTTGATTTAGAAATGCGTCATCTTTACAAAAAATAATATATAAAAAAATCCCATGTACGTCTATAGCTATTCTTATACATAATCGAAAAAATTTTGGTGACAAAAATTACAGGAGCTGTTGGTTCGGGCGATCACCTTCCAGAAATAAAAACGTCATCGCAAAAATGCTGCACAGTCGCCATTTTGACGTATATCGCCGTGAAAAAAATAATTTTGAATTGCCAATTACATGTATGTAGGTATAATAAAACAACTTTTTTGTAAATCCGATTTATTTTATTGTTTCGCTAAAAAAAAAAATCACGAAATATGCCTTTTTTTTGCCTGTAGAGTGGCCCAATTCCTAAATTTGAAAAATCCTAGATACTTTAAAAAAATACAACAAAAACAGACAATACCATCAGTTGAGAAATATTCTTCTTACTTCTCTACAACTACAACAGCCGAGAGTTTTGTCGAGTGGAATAGAAAGTTTGATAATTCTCAATACAATTTCCCCGAGTTACAGAATTCTGAGTGGAGAGTTAAGTGTCAAGAGAACTCTCATATCCACAACTCCACAACTCTCCGTGTTAGTGAATCCGGCCCCAGGTGTCATTTACAAATATACCTGGAAACCCTATGTGTGAAAAATTATAAAAATTGGTGTGTACTTTTTCATTTCTTATGTGAGGGGATAACACTTTTCTCGAGTTTTTTTATTCAAATAACAACAATTTTTAAAAAATCGAAGCATTCAAAGTTTCTATTATTTTGCCGAATATTTCAAATCAATATAAAAATTGTGGTAAATATAAAGGAGGCACGAAATGCTTGCAAATTTATTCATCCTTAATCAGGCCTACTTCTTTTGATTCTTTACGACCTCGTCTAAATCCAACTTGTTTTTTTCCGTATATATTCCAGAAAAGTTGCCTCATTTTCTTAGGTCTCATTTCTTCGTAATCTTTATTAATATTTATTGATGTCTCGAGAAAGGTGCACTCTTTTTTTTAGTTAATCATTAATTTGTTTATCAACTCAATTGTTGAAATGTTGAAGAACATAAGTAGATAGTCATTTTAAAGAAAAACAATGTATTGTTACACTTGTAAGCACTTTAAAAATATATCCAGTGCATTGCTCTGCTCTGGACCAAAAGATCATAGCTGAGGACTAGCCAAGCATTAGTATAACCTATAAGTGAAAAATAATAGAAATTATAATCAAACATCAAATAATGAATTGCAATATATCTTTTTACATTTTTGCATTTAAAATCTATTTCTATCTCAAGTATACAGTTACCAATTTATTATTTCAGGTGCGTTACCAATGGTTACAGCATGTGTTTTCTGCTTTAGTTCGAAATGGAAATGGTCTATCATCCTCGGATATTGCATTTTATGTCTTTGGGGTCTTTATAAGGTGAGTATTGTCTTCTCGGGCTTGAAAAACATAACATATTATTAATGTCATCCAGTTTGCTTCTATAACTTTCATTTGAAGACTTCTTAACCAATATACGTTTTTTCAAAGCAATAAAATAACTACATATTTTTGTTTATTACTTGAATAAATAAATAAAAAATCGTTGAAAAAGAAATATATTTCTAGGCCATGACAGCAAGCTCACCGTGGCAAAGACGACTTTGTTTTTTATTGCCCTTCACAATGAGAGTCATTCTCACCGTGCTTAGAACTTTCAAATATGTGGGGGGCAACCCAGCAGCACTTACACATGTTTATCTTCAGGTGAGTTATAGTAAAAATTGTTTTTTTGTTATTTAATTTTATACGTCGATGTAAGAGAAGTCCAAATTAACATAAATTATTCTTATGAAAACTGTAGACTCTCCTTTTTAATTTCACCTAGTACCCTATGTGCAGGGTTGCCAGACGGACTATTGAATTCTTCCCCGTCCGAATTAAAAGTTTTCCCAAATTACTAAGGCACAATAAACCTCAATATAATTGTTATTTAAATATAATTTTCACACATGTCCATACATTCGATATCCATACATACATTCTTATATTTTAAATTACGAATTCCTGTAAAAAATCAGAAGTACATATTGCGTTATTTAACTTCAGCATAGACAATATAATTTACCTAAATTGATCAAAACGCTTGGAGAACTTCATCATCTTCTTGCAAATTACTTTTGTAAAGTTCTTCAGAGTTGAATATTTGTATCATCTGTTTGGTGGGTATAAAATGGGTACAACCATAAGGCCTCATTGCAAATCGTACCCGCATTATTTTATCTGCAGTTTCAACAGCTATTCTATTTCTTAGCTTATTTTTTACACAATTGAGTGTACGGTAGGTACACTAAAAATCCGAACGAATTCAAACAGTAACAAAATAAAAGCTAAAGAGATTTGAAAATTAATTTTATTTAATATGTAAACCTTTATAATAGTAGACTTTGAGACATAAGCGCGGCCAACTCTGTATCACTCTTTGTATCATTTCCAAAGGAATCAATTTGATCTCTTGTCGTAACAGTCTTTTCAATTGGTTTATATTTTCAACTTTTTTCTTATTAATTTGGTTTCTTAAATATCATGGTGATAGGTCCGGTGATGAAGGAGTCCATATATTGGGTGGAATAAAACGTACTCCTTTTGTTGTCAGGAAATCAAATTTCTTCTTTGACGTATGCGATGTAGCCGAATCCTGATGAAATATCCAGTCATTTTCGGGATATAAACTCTTCATATTTTTTAATAATGGTTTTAAACATTTCTCAATATAGTAAATGGAATTAATTTTGGCACCTGGTTCAACAAAAATGGGTTTTGTGGCTCATAGCTAGAAATACCCATGAAAACCATTACGCCCTTCGGTTGGGACACCTTTGAAAATACGCACAAATCTTTTCGTGATTGTTCTCGACTTACGTACTAAACTTTTCGCTGACCATCGGCATTCGTTAGATGAAACCAAGCTTCGTCGATCGTCAGATACTTTTTTCACTTAATACACTTTAGCAAGCTGTATAGACCACGAGAACGTTCATGTCTTTTTTGAATAGTATTGTTGCGAGCGTGGCCTTTGGTTCGTTATTTAAAACACAATATTAAATAATTAATATATAAGTTCTTTATTACACTCTATTACATATAAAGTTCACAAACATTCATTTAATCAACTCAACTTTAATTATCGCAATCTAATTACACTCTTTCGCTTCTTTATTACTTTCACTTGTTAACACTGCAACGTCTTTTTCTGGCGATGACAACTGTTATATTTATACCCTAGAAACTCTCCGGATTATTCTGGAGTGTTCTATTCCAAAAGCTTCTTGACTATTCTATTTGTTCTATTCCTGAACTTTTGTGTAGATTTCATAATCGATTCTCCGAACCTGAAGTCGTTTACTCTCCGAACCTGAAGTTGTTTACTCTCCATTGCCAGTAAATGCCACCAGTTGTCTCTTTCTATTGCACGTAACACTGCTCCCTTCTTAAATTTGTTCGTCTCGAACAACAGGTGGTCCACGGTCTTGATGCTCTTAGTGTTGACACAAGCGGTCCAAATGAACAATTTTATGCTTGCCTCTTGTGCCACGTTGAATCCTGTATACCACGTCATTAATTCTAGTTACTACTGAATACGGTCCTTCCCAGTGTTGTTGCAATTTTGGCAAACGTCCCTTACGTCGTTTCGGGTTGTACAGCCAAACAAGATCACCTTCGTTAAATCCTGCGGAATTAGCACGTAAGTCATAGCGGGTCTTCATACGATCAGTATTTGTTGCTAATTTCATCCTCGTGGCCTCGTGTACATCAGCTAATTGTTGTTTGAGCTCCGATACGTAGTCTTCTGGTAACTTTTGCTCACCTCGGGGGGTACCGAGGGGTAGTACTATGAACGGCTGATCTATAAGCCATTAGGAATATAGGAATATGTCGATCCCAATGACGTTGATGATAGTTAACTACTTTCTTTAGATGCTCGATCAATGTTCTGTTGAAGCGCTCTACCATGCCATCAGGTTGTGGGTGTAGAGGAGTTGTTCTAGTTTTTCTTATTCCCAACATTTTACACATCTCCTGGAAAGTTCGCGATTCGAAGTTCCGTCCTTGGTCCGAGTGAAGTTCGTGAGGCACTCCAAACCTACTGACCCAATTCGTTATCATTTGTTCCGCAACTGTGGTTGCCTCTTGATTAGGGATTGCATAAGCTTCAGGCCATTTATTGAAATAGTCAATGGCAACTAATATATAACGATTACCGCCATCCGTTTCTGGAAAAGGTCCAGCGATGTCTATAGCTATCCTTTCAAAGGGGCCTCCGACATTATACTTATGCATTTCTCCTCTGCTTCTGTGCTGCGGCCCTTTGCAAGCAGCGCAGACAGTGCATCTGCTGCACCACTCCTCCACATCTTCTCGCATATGTAACCAATAAAACCTTTCTCGTATTTTGGAAATGGTTTCGTTCACTCCCAAATGTCCTCCAGAGGTTCCACCGTGCATTTCTTCTAGAACATCTTTGACGTTTGTTGCCGGCACGATTATCTGCATTCGGAAAGTTTCGCCATTAGGTGATTCCCACTTGCGTTTTAATATACCACATTCAACATGAAGAGAGTTCCATTGAGCCCAGTAACTTTTCAGCTTCTCACTCCGTTCCGAAATATCCTTCCAGTCTGGTCTTTCCATGTCTTCTTTCCAAGGAAGAATAGGTGAAATGTCCGGATCTTCTCGTTGTGCTGTTCGCAGGTCCTCGTTGTCCCAACCTGTAGATGGTTCCACGGTTACCAACTGTATAGTTGCTCTGGTTTCTTTTTCTTCCATTCGGGCGCAATGTTTGCATTCAAGTTTGCATGGACGTCATGAAAGGGCGTCTGTATTTCCATGGATACGACCTCTTCGGTGTTGTATTTCAAAATCATAAGCCTGGAGTCGCTCTATCCATCTCGCCACTTGTCCCTCAGGATTCTTAAACTGCAGAAGCCATTTAAGTGCTGCATGGTCGGTGCGAAGGATGAATTTCTGTCCGTAGAGATATTTATGAAAATGCTTTGTTGAACTTACAATTGCAAGTAGCTCCTTTCTTGTAGCACAATAATTTTTCTCTGACTTTGAAAGTGTTTTGCTATAGTAAGCTACTGGAACTTCTTGACCATTCTCCTCCTGAGAAAGCACTGCACCAATACCTTCATTGCTGGCATTCTTGCTATATCTGCAAAACCTTTCACGAATCGCCTGTAGTAGGTAGCTAAATCAAGAAAACTCCGTAATTGATGTTTATCCTTTGGAACTGGCCAATTTTTGACGGCTTCTATCTTCTCTGGATCGGTTCTCACTCCTTGTGATGAAACTATGTGCCCTAAATATTTAACTTCATTTTTGAATAGAGCACATTTACTCGCACTGAGCTTCAATTTTGCATCTTTGAGTCTTTGAAGTACGTCCCGTAAGTTGTTTTTTATGTTCCATGAATGTCCTTCCGATTACTATTATGTCATCCAAATAGGCAAGACATGTTTTCCAGGTTAAACCACGTAGAACTCATTGCATTAGTCGTTCGAATGTGGCTGGAGCATTACATAACCCAAATGGCATTACTTTGAATTGCCATAAGCCACTGCCAACTGAGAAAGCCGTTTTCTCTCGGTCCCCGGGATGTATTTCCACTTGCCAGTAACCACTCTTCAAATCCAGCGTGGAAAACCATTGCGCTCCGGAAAGGGTATCCAATGTGTCATCAATCCGTGGTAATGGATAGCTATCTTTTCTCGTCACGTTATTTAGTTGGCGGTAGTCTACACAGAATCGGGTGCTGCCATCTTTTTTCCTAACCAGAACAACCGGCGATGTCCAAGGGCTGTTAGATTCCTCTATGATGCCTTGTTTCTTCATGGAGCTCATCATGTCTGCAACTTCTGGTTGTTTGGCTAATGGCAATCTTCGTGGCGTCTGTTGAATGGGCCTGGAATCTCCTGTATTGATCTGATGCTGGACAAGATTTGTTTTACCATAGTCATCATCATTCATTGCACATAATTCCGAAAATTCATCGATCACCTCTTTGGCATCGTTGTGTTGTTGTTCACTTAAGGCACTGGACGAAAGAAGTTTCTGAACCTGTTGAGTAGTAGCTGGTATACTTTTTGTCTCCTTGATATTACTACTATTATCCAAATTGACGATTTTGTAAACGGGTTCACAATTTCCAATTATAGCACCTTCTTTTAGTTGTACCTCATTTTCGGATGTGTTGAGCACTCTGACTGGTATTAATGTTGCACCTTCCGACATCCAGATTTATTTTGTATGTGGTCATGAAGTCTATTCCAAGAATGCATTCATCCATTATGTCTGAAACCAAGAAAGTGTGAGGAAATAGTAGTTCGCCTAGTTGAACATCTAAAGTTATTTCTCCAAACACCTGTGCTGCTGCTCCAGTTGCTGTTCTTAGTAGATATTTGGTGGTGTTGTGAAGCCATTTGTTCTTGACAAGATCTGCTCTAATAATTGATCTCGAAGCTCCAGTATCGATAGTAACTGCGCAGTCATTTTTTCCTACACTTCCATATATAACAAGACTGCTATTATTTCTCTGTAACTGACCTACTTGGATGATGACTTCGGGGCCGTCGATTCCTTCAACCAACTTCTGCCCCACGAAGTTGGTTTTTACTAGTTTTCCGACTGCTCAAGAGGAGAGACGATGCGACTAGTCGCTGCTTGATATCTAGTATCTCCACGAATAGCTTGTTCCCTGGCTCGACATATTTGGCATTCTTCTTTCCCCTCTTCTGATGATTCCACTCGTCGACGTTTTCTGCAGTCTCTTTGAAGGTGCCCTGGTATATTACAATTCCAGCATCGAAGGACACCACGTGAAGGCGGGCTCTGTGATGATTGCACTCTGTTGCAAGTACATTCTTCCACTGAAATTTCTCTCACTCGTACTGCACTCCGTGAAGCTTTTCTGGCGGATTCATACGCTAATGCATAGGCTAGTGCTTCTGCTGTTGATTTCTTTCCTGCTAGCCTTAACGCTTGTTGTAAATTTTGATCTGCAATAGCGTTAACAAATGCCTCCGTCGCCACTTCATTGAGAAAATCCGCATTCACGCTGGAGTATGAAAGATGCGCTAATCTTTCTACATCTGCCTGCAGTTGTTGTAGTGATTCGCTATGCTTCTGAATCCTGTTCATCTCCGTAACGTAATTCTATCGCCTGTACTAATGAAGCGTAATTACGTTGATTTTCAATCGGTACAGTTTGTAAGAGTTCTGACGCAGGACCTCGAAGTGCTAACACTAGAGCTATAGCTTTGTCTTCATCATTCCATCCATTTACCTGTGAAGCTGCCTCGAATTGTCTCTTGAAGATATGCCACGAATTTTGTCCATCAAATATGGGAGGTTTCATTCTACCTGCTCCGGATATTTCAGCTGCTACGTTTAGAGGCTGACGATGCTTTATTCTTTCCAGATCTGCTTTAAAGTTATCAAGCTGTTCCGTGACATTTTGTTGTACTCCCGACACTTGTTGTCGAACTTCCAACACTTCCTGCTGTATTCCTTCAATTTTCACATTTTGTTCGTCTAATGAAACTTTCAGAACTTTCTTCTGTTCCTCCAAACAAGTTTCTAGACAATTCTGCAAAGAATTCTTTTGTTCATCCCAACGAGATTCCAGAGAATTCTTTTGTTCCTCGAAAGCATTCTTTTGTTCCTCGAAAGCATTCTTTTGTTCCTCGAAAGCATTCTTTTGTTCATCAAAACGGGCTTCCATAGATTTCTTTTGTTCCTCATTGGAATTATTTTGTTCATCAAAACGGGCTTCCATTTTGCTCATTAAAGTACTCAAAAGCTGTTCCATTTTCATCGCAGGCTCTTCTTCAGCTTCGTTTTCTTCCAAGTTATCTTCGTAAACAAATGTCTCAGGATTCTACCCTTCTTCTATCAAAGCTTGTCTTAGTCGCTCGACGAGAACATTCTTTGGACCTGTCGTTTGTAACGACCGGTTCCCTAACTCCACCTTCAAATCCTGTATCCGAAGCTCCTCCAGTTTGCGCCCCATTACTTTAATAATTCTCTTACAGAAGAATATAAATTATTTTCCAGAACTTTCACAATTTAACACAATTTCTCAAAATTAATCACACTTTGAATTTTTAAGTCAATTGCCACCACTTTATTTCGCGAATTTATTTCACTTCTGACACCAATTGTTGCGAGCGTGGCCTTTGGTTCGTTATTTAAAGCACAATATTAAATAATTAGTATATAAGTTCTTTATTACACTCTATTACATATAAAGTTCACAAACATTCATTTAATCAACTCAACTTTAATTATCGCTAACACTGTACTTTCAATTATCGCAATCTAATTACACTCTTTCGCTTCTTTATTACTTTCACTTGTTAACACAGCAACGTCTAAGACAAGACTCTTTTTCTGGCGATGACAACTGTTATATTTATACCCTAGAAACTCTCCGGATTATTCTGGAGTGTTCTATTCCAAAAGCTTCTTGACTATTCTATTTGTTCTATTCCTGAACTTTCCTTTAGATTTCATAATCGATTCTCCGAACCTGAAGCCGTTTACTCTCCGAACCTGAAGTTGTTTACTCTCCATTGCCAGTAGATGTCACCAGTTCTCTCTTTCTATTGCACGTAACAGTATTTTCGGAAAAATTGTGACCTCTCGGTATTTTTAATAATTTTAATTTCAAAATACTTTTTAGGGTGTATTGAATAACTCTTAGACACATTAAAATGCTTTGCGATATGTTTTTGTGTTGGAGGATTATCTTTTAACGTAATTTTTCGTAACCTGACAATTTGCGATTTTGTTAGGTTCGATTTTTTCCCACTACCAACTTTGCGTTCTTGGGATGGTACAGCTGGTAACCCATTATTTTTATACTCAGATATTGTTGCCTTTGAAACACTAAAACTGTTATTTTTACACATCGTTTGTATCACAGAAAAACTTAATTGTCTTTTGAGTAATTCAAAAATATACACTTGTTGGTCTTTAGTCAATGTTATTGTTATATGATAGCTTCCCGCGAACTGGTAGCATAGGAATGAATTATGTGACTTCAAAATTAATAATGACATCTTAGATTATTGTTTTGGATAAGTGCTTCAGTCGTAAATGTAATGTAAAGTCCTTCGGTTTTTTAATGTACCTACCTGTAGAGACAGCTCTTTGTAGTGAAGCATTGGAGAATGGTAAAATCAATAAACTTAGAACTGGTTTCGATATGTTAGCAAACTGCAAATTACCAGCAGCATTTTTTTTTTTATTGAGACTTCAGCCCAAAATTGTTCAGCTGTATTAAGTTGCGATCATTGGTGAAGTTGAATCAAATTCCATTCATCACTTGTGGAATCAATACTTCCTACGCCAACAACATTTTTAAACTTTACCGCAATATCTGATATCCGCCTTCATTTGGCAAACTGCAGTAACTGGAGAGAACATAAAAATTTGTTTGAGCCATATATATTTTCGGGAATTCTATATTGTAATTGTTCGCAAAAAATTATTAAAAATGCAGAACATTTTTCTTTGATTACTTTTAGTTCCTTTTGATTAACTTCAGCTGGAGATATATGAAAGGAATATCCATAGTGTATGCATTCAATTCTCATTACATAATCTCGAAATTTGAAACTTGATAAGTCCTTTTTACTGACCTTTTCTAAACTGTCTGGTGGAATTATCATGCTTAAATAACCAAAAAGTAGGAAGTGGAGTTCTTGCAATAGTTTTAAAGGATCGGCATTGTCCGACTGAAATATGTTATTAACTTCCGTAATTGATTTCAATATATAAGAAAGAAAAGTAAGATATAGTTTGTTGTTTTGACCAAAACATCATAGCCAGCTAGTCTGCCATATAGCATCCCATTGTTCAAAAATTTTTACAATAGCTTCACTTCTAGCCAGCCATCGTGTTCCAGAAATTTTATCTATTTTTAGTGGTCTTCTATCCGTTATTGTTTCATATAAAGTTCTGTATTCTACTTGCCTTTTGTGACTTTCTTTTACGATAAAGTCCAAAATACGGGGAAGTGCTATGCATGCGTATTCTGCTGCTAGATGCAGTGAATGAGAAACGCATTTTATAATCACAAGATTTTCATTAGTGGATCTCAAGATAGATGAAAATGAATGATTACGTCCAAACATCATATTGGCGCCATCCACTCCGATTCCAACAAGTTTCTTTATATCCAGAGCCATCTTCAACAAGCTGTGATTTAAAAGTTTCTGCTAATGTGGTAGCATCACCTACTACGATAGGTATTATTCTATAAAATTTTGTTCGAATATTTTGCTTAATCACGCTGAAATATCTTATCATAATACAAAGCATTTTTGTAGCATCTATTGCAGTACTTTAATGTACAATCATTGAAAAGAAGCCCTCACCGATATCGATTATCAAATCCTCTAACATGCAAGGGGAAATTACATTGTTTATTAGTGCCGTACATTTTGTTCGATGTAATTTTACATCACTCAACACCAGGGATTATTCGTCCAAAACTTATAATATAACACCAAGATGGTCTACAACAGAAATTGAACAATGTTCTGATTTGAACGCAGCAATTTTAAGTTCGGCTATTTACCGACTTTCCGCAATTTGTTTATTAAACAAGTGAAAAAGCTAGAATTGGTGTAAAACCAATTCTTATGAACCCTAGATGAATGCCCGTATGAAATTTCCTATGGTCACCCATTTGAGCAATTTTGATTTTTTGCATTGCTTTCTCGCATATATTTCTAGAACGGCTCGTCGGACAGAAAAAATGATTATAAACAATTTTATAGGATTTCTTATTCTGAAGAAGTTTCTAGTATAATAAAAATGTCTAGGACTGATCGTTTTCAAAGCGTATGTAAAAAACCAAAATTTGTATATGGCAACACCAAGAATGAGTTGCCCGATTTAGTCCATTTTTGAAATTTTATTTGCTATTACTATGAAAACACAATGTACGAAATTTCAGCTCTCTATGGCGACGTGTTCTCAGGTAGTGTCCAAATATATAGTGGAAAACGAAATTTTTTCATGGCAACCCCACGAAGGAGTTACCCGATTTCTCTCATTTTCGAACTTAATTTTACTTTTTTTTTTAATGTCCGTATAAAAAATTTCAGGTTTCTAAGTAAAAGCGTTCTCGAGTTATCGTGCGCACGGACACAGACGGACGGACGGACGGACAGACGGACATGCAAAAATCAAAATAACTTTTAATTTTATCCGGGGGTGTCCAATCCATTTTGCTCTACATCATTATTTCTGTGCGTTACAAACGGAATGACAAACTTAGTATACCCTATGGATTTCATCTGGGGTATAAAAATGAGGTAACTTTGATGCTACTGCTACCTGCTTGTGCAAATTTAAATTTCTCTAAGTGCTTCTTGCATTTGCCACGGTTGTGCAAATCTTTCTTGTGAGCCTGAAGTGTACATCTACATAGCTTGCAGAAAGATTTGGTATCACCTTCAGTAATTGCTGAAAGCCAGTCTTAAAATAATAAAATAACAATAATAAATAATTAAAATATTATTTTAAAAGACGATCATTTTCATATTTTAGTAAGTTGTAACTACAATCAGGGATTTAGTTAAGTATAAGAAAGTTTAGTAAAGATCACTTCACCATTTCTTAATGAAATTTTCAAAACTAAGAATTACTCTGAATGCCGTCAATATACAGAGTCACTAAAATTTATTAATTTTCGAAAATTTTGAAAGTATTTAGAAGAATTCAAATCAGCACGACGGTATGTTCAACAATTTAAAATTGTTCGAATTCAGATTCTAAGACTACAATAATAATTTCCACACACTGTACTCGGGATTTGCGCAATTGTGCTCCACTTAAAAAAAAACAAACAAAAAAAATATGACAAGCTAAAATACGCTAATTTTCTATACATCTGTACAATCTGTAGAAATTTATTCCCATCACTTTTCTAAAAATAAGTTATAGGAAAATAATTTATATATTTCAAAACTGTTGATAACGCAAAGTTGCTTACCTGAAAATTCAGGTTCAGACTCCCACGCTTTCCTATATCGCCTGGTGGTACTTCCTTTTAAAACTTTTATTCCACTAAGTACGAACACTTGACAATTATTTTTAAATGAAAAATTTGCTTAACAAAAAAAAAAACCAGCATTAACCAGCAGTTAATAGAACACTACGAATACTTCGATAAGCCTAGTACTAAGGTCCGCGCTAAGCTAAATTTTGTATGAAAATTTAGCAAGCTAAAAGATATTGGCGAAAATTTATCCTGAATTTTAGCGAGAGCGGTACTAAGGTCAACGCGCTAAATATGCCTTGGGCTTTGATTAGAGATGGCACCACCAGTAAGTCTCCAAAAAATTTAACTTGAATTTATCCGCCCAGGCCGTTCTTTAGCGCGCTAAAAATATTTATTGTTAGAGCTCTGAGATTTGATAAATTTATTGACTGGATTTTTGTAGTTAACGTAGCTTTGTACGTCTTTGCTGTAAGTACGGGTGAATTAGATTTCTTTTCGTAGCCGTATTTTCAATATCATTGTTAATTTTTTTTTATGCTTGGTATGCATTATGCATATTATTTTTATATTTTTAATATTTCCAAATAATTTTTAACTAGCTGTTTTAAGAAATATTATGGCCGCGCGTTGTTAAAAAAAATTGCAAAATTCTTCTTCTTCTTGTTTTTAACCAGAAGCTGTAAAATTAAGATTTCCCCGAATTCCTGCCATACATAAATTCGCTCGATGATGAATTTGGAAATAAATTCACCACAGCTGCCCAATGTGGCCATATAACATGAAAACTAAAACTGTGCTAAGAAGTTTGAAATTATTATATTACGTAGGTTTCACATACTTCGTAAAAACTAAAGTAATATTTGTGTTTTTGGATACTTGAAATATTGCAATTTAAAAAAAAGTTCTCCATGATTTTTCTCGTTTCCCCAAAATTTTCCCCGGGAAGAAATTATTCCCCAAACTGGGGGAAAAAACCCAATTTGACAACCCTGCCTATGTGCTATTTGTATTAACCTATTCAGGTCTTACCGAAATTAGTCGATATTATTTTTAAATGACATGTTTTGAGTTACTAAGTGAACAAATTATCTTTGAAAATAAGCTTGAGAAATGCTTTAAGAATAGGTTAAGACTAATAACTGTTTAACGACTAACACATAGCAAATAGGGGATAATAGGTCAAATTAAAGAGAAGAGTTTACAGTTTACAATTTTTATAAAAATTTATTTTAATGACGTTTTTGCAAAAAAAAATTAGGTCAAAGTAAAAGAAAAGTACAAAATCCGAAATTTTTAGTTTGGACCACAGTAACTCCTTAGAGGAGAGAAGTATGGGACTGGTTGTTGAGCAATCGTTGGAAAGGTCATGAAGCTTTGCATACAATTCACTTTAGACGGTAACCATACACCATAAACTTTTTAAGATATAAGGTCTTTTGTGAAAAACTAGATATTTTTCTTAATCACCTTGTAACTTCGAAACGGTTGATATGAACCCCCCCCCCCCCCCCTGCCATATAATTTTTTGTTTATCTAGATGAGTACTATCACCTCCTTCTCAATGGAACACCTAGGAGGAAGCACCCTGTATGTATAATAAATATGTCTGTTTAATGAAATCGGAAAAATTTCAGAGCAGATCAAAGATAGTTAACTTAAGAATTAAAGCTTAGTATCGATTGCGGGCAAAGTAAAATTTAACACAATCTTAAAATATTTCACATTAAAATAGCTGGTAAAATTTTGACGTATTGTTGCGTGCAATAGAAAGGATAAGTGACATCTATTGTAAATGGAAGCTTCGCGTGAAATAAGTAATAAGGTGCTCATAGTAAACAACTTTAGATTCGCAGAATCTATATTTCTCGAGTGGAATCTTTGGGAAGGCTCTGAAGAATTTGTAGAATATTAATACAGCAGTTGTCAGCGCCACGAACGAATCTTGTCATGAACAGTGAAGTGAAGACAAGTGAAAGTGTATAAACAGGCGGAACTAATTGGATTGCGATAATTTGAAGTACATTACTAGTGATAATCAAAGTAGAACTGATTGAAAATTGTTTATGAGTTAAAAGTACACAGAAGAATGAAATAAAAAAAGTATAATTCATTTTTATATTTTGATACCACATATTTAACCCTGCAATCAATCAAAAACACAATTTCCAAATTGTCATAGAAATAGGAAATGTCAAAATTTTTCCATATTTGATTCGTGTATTAAAATTCCTAGTAAAATGTGTGGAGATTTTATAGTGCCATCTATTTTATAAAGAGGGAATCTTCAGTTGTTACCGAAAAAACCCCGTAGGTACTGCACTAGTTAAAGAATCAGTAAAATGTTTGCCTGCGATTTTACCAGCGCTAAACTTGACGGAATGTCACATTTTACTTGATACCGATACTAGGTTTAATAAATTAAAAGTGAGCAGTTCATGAAGCACATTTTGTTTTTAATTTATCTGAGATCTGACATCATAACATACTCGTATATTGCATTTGTGTTTCTGTTTTACTGCAAAAGTACGAATAGTTGTTTAGAACAATTTAGTAAAGAGTTAGTTGACCATTTAGCTAATTTCCATACACACAAAATTATGCCCACATGAAATATAATATCAAGCAGTACATATATATAGATATAGATATAGTATCGGTGGGCTCGTATTCTTAAATTTCTATTTTTTGGGCATAATGTAGAGCACATCTATACAGGGTGTTCCGTAAATGTCTTGAATCCTTTAAGGGGATGAAATTAGAGGTCATTTGGGTCAAAATAGTCTAAATACTTTTATATCGAACTCCGCTGGGTTTTCGAGTAAATCGATAATACCGATTTCCGAGATTTTGCATACCTCTTCAGAGTAATTTCGTTCTAAGTTCTATTGTAGGTAATTGATTGTGACGCTCAAAACTTTATTTAAAAGAACACATATTGGTACTTCTAAGAATGTATAATAAGTTATAATTGTGCCTTCAATTATTTAAAAAAGAAGCAGTTTTCTCTAGATTTTTTTATTTCACCAAAATTTTTGTCGCGTTTCAGTGTACATTTATTCGAAATGTCACCATTGCACGAACTTGGCAAAACCATGAAAAAATTTGCGCATTATGTCCCCTTTCCAAAATGACCTCCCTAATTGCTATCAACAATAACAATCAAAAGTTATAAGCAAACATTTGGAAGATGTGCCCATCGAGGTAATCTTCAGTTTTTTCGTAGGATTCTATCTCCTCCTACAGTTTTTAACCTACGACAACCATTTATATGTCATTGTACGGGAATCTGAACTGGCTATTAGAAAGGGCACTTTTCGATTTCGAATTTCGAAAATGGAGGAGGTAATTTCGAAAAAACACTTTTTTACCAAACTTGATATTTACGTAGATTTCGTTATTCCGCATCTTCATTTTTGCGGGAGGGGCAAGCTCTGGGAGGTGCGGGAGTTCAAAGTTTCAACTTTAAGCGGCTACATTTGAATAAAAACCACCAAAAATGTCTTTTCCATTTATGAATTTAGGACTTACTTGCTAGAACAATGCTTCGTTGAGAAAATATAGCCGCTTAAAGTTGAAACTTTGAACTCCCGCCCCTCCCAGAGCTCGCCCCTCCCGCAAAAATAAAGATGCGGAGTAACGAAATCTACGTAAATATCACGTTTGGTAAAAATGTTTTTTTTTCGAAATTACCCCCTCCATTTTCGAAATTCTAAATCGAAAAGTACCCTACCTAATAGCCAGTTTAGATTCCCGTACAATGACATATAAATGGTTGTCGTAGGTTAAAAACTGTAGGAGGAGATAGAATCCTACGAAAAAACTGAAGATTACCTCGATGGGCACATCTTCCAAATGTTTGCTTATAAATTTTGATTGTTATAGTTTATAGCACTTAGGGAGGTCATTTTGGAAATGGGACATAATGCGCAAATTTTTTCATAGTTTTGCCAAGTTCGTGGAATGGTGACATTTCGAATAAATGTGCACTGAAACGCGACAAACGTTTTTGGTGAAATAAAAAATTCTAGAGAAAACTGTTTTTTTTTAAATGATTGAAGGCATAATTATAACTTATTACACATTCTTAGAAAGGCCAATATGTGTTCTTTTAAATAAAGGTTTGAACGTCACAATCCATTACCTACAATAGAACTTATAATGAAATTACTCTGAAAAGGTATGCAAAATTTCGAAAATCGATATTATCGATTTACTCGAAAACCAAGCGGAGTTCTATATAAAAGTATCTAGACTTTGTTCACCCAAATGACCTCTACTTTCATCCCCTTAAAGGATTAAAGACATTTACGGAACACCCTGTATACACACTGAATACAAAAAAGTAAAAAAGCTAGAATTGGCCTAAGACCAATTCTTATGATACCCTAGATGTATGTAATTTCGTATGGTCACCCATCTGTGCAAGTTTAATTTTTGAAGTAGTTTTTCGCATATATTTCTAGAATGGTTCGTCGGAAAGTAAAAACTATAAAATCAATTTCATAGGATTTTGAAGAACTTTTTAGTACCTACAATAAAGTACAGTATACGTAAAAAAACATAAATTTTTATATGGCAACACCAAGAAGGGATTGCCCGATGTAGTCCATTTTTGAAGCTTCATTTACTATTACTATGAAAACACTGCACGAAATTTCAGCCCCCTATGCAGTTCTCTACGTTAACGAGTCTCAGGTAGCATACAAATATGTTGTGAAAAACGATATTTTTGTATGGCAACCCTACGAAGGAGTTACCCGATTTTTCCCATTTCCGAACTTAAATTTACTTTTTTTCTAAAGCCCGTGCGCGAAATTTCAGCTCTCTAAGTGAACACGCTCTTAAGTTATCATGAGGACGGACGGATAGACGGACATGCAAAAACCAAAATAACTTTAAATATTTGCTCTACCATCATTATTTCCAGATGTTACAAACGGAATGACAAACTTAGTATACCTATATATTTTATCTAGGGTATGGACAAGCGAAAGCATTATGCACATATACAGGGTGTCCCGTAAGTCGACGTCTTACTCACACTTCATGAAATGACTCTCCGTCTCACTCAAACTAGAATCTTAAAATTACGGTCTTACGGCAAGCTTTGGGTACACTAGAATCATTTTTAATAGGTAAAAAGAAATTTTTCGAAACTGGGTTTCCTAAAGAAGAAATTTTTTTTCCGTAATCTAAGAAATAATGTAGCAAGTGTTACACCATTTGAGAATCCTTATTAAATGCGTCAACTTTTAAAGTTACTTGCCAAACCGGGGTAGTACATATTTTTTTCAGTACAGTTAGTTAAATTTGGGTGAAGAATTAATTTTCTATTCATGATTCGGCAAAATGTGACATTTTCTTCCAAGCTGGAGCAGCTGGCTTAGAATTTAAAGCAATAGGTTTCATAAGCACTATTCGGGATTACATAAGAAAAATAAAATTGAAAAAAGTAAAGATTTGTAGCAACAGGAGCTAAAAAACCATCATAGGGTGTACATTTTCTCGAAAACAAAAGAAATGTCTATAATTTCAAAAAATACAAGACTTAGATTTTTTTTATATTTTTCTGGTAACTGTTATGATATGGTCTATCAACCCGATCACACGATTCTGGCTTGACGTCGACTTACGGGACACCCTGTATAAGTGTCATGTTGTCGATCAGAAATATTGAAAATGAGTAATGCCAGCATAAATCAAAGTGTATAAATATAGAGCAACTGGATTAAAGAGGTCAGAATTGATTTTGAACTCTAGAAAAGTTTTTCATTTCGAACCTAACTGAGAGCTCCCTTAGCTCCAACATGGCTACACTTCAAGGTAATGGAGCTCTTCAGCTCTTGCCTTTTTTTATTACTAATAGAGCTCTTTTTAGCTCTGGTAATTTGGGCTAACAGAGAGCTCCATAGCTCCTACCTGCCAAGCATATTGTCATTCAGCGCTTTACGAAGCACTTTGACGATAAAGCAGAAAACTTATATATATATTCTTTTCATCGGCAGATTTAAAGAATAATAAGAGAACAAGTTTTCTACATGGCGACCCTGCGGCCCCCGAACCAGCAAGTAAAAGTCATATAGATGTCGACAGGGTGATGAGCCAGTGGAAGCAATTGAAAGAATCGATAAAGGAAGCAATATGTAGCAGCAGACCCCGCCCGCGGACCGAAACCTATAAGCAAAAGTACAGAAGAAAGAATATCAGTAGGCAGAACCGCACAGAGAAGAGACACCATCACCAGCCAAACGCAAAAATAGAGCTGGACTAGAGCTAAAATCAGAGCCGAGTTGAAAGACTTCAATCGTCTATCAGCAATTTCAGCAGGTGAACAAACAAAAATGTCCAAAAAAATCGAAGAATTAGGAGAAACACTATAAGAAATACAAGAATAAAAATAAAAAAATAAAAATAATAATAAAAATAATGGTACATTCAAGTGGATTCCAAGTCAAGTACTCAAGTATTCATGCGTACTGGTTGTCGCTAAATTTTTAATACTATTTGTATTGTATACCTTTTGTGTTTCGTAAATTTTGTCTATTATTATCAATAAAAATAAACTCATTCATTCAGAAGGCATTATAAAATACAACGCTGGTTCTTCGAGCAACAATATAGCTCAAAACAACAGGAGCTCTCTGATCTAGAATTAATCCTGATTGTACTGGGAATCATTGTCATATTTGCATGGATCTCCATTACATCCGTCTATCCGTCTGGCCTTCCTCATGATAACTCAAAAACGCATGTACTTAGAGAGTTGAAAATTTGCACACGGGCTTTTAAAAAAAGTGTAAAATTAAGTACGAAAATGGGACAAATCGGGTGACAAAAATTTCATTTATAAAAATAGTAAGTATAATTTCTAAAATGGGCTTGGTTCTTTGTGTTGCCATATAAAAATGGGCTAAATTGGGCAATTCTTTCTTTGTGTTGCCATATAAAAATTAAGGTTTTTTACGTATATTTTGAAAACGATCAGTCCTAGATGTTTTTATTGTACTGAAGTTCTTCAGAATATGAAGTCCTATGAAATTGTTTATATCTTAGAATAATAAAATTTTAATTTTATATTCTTTTTCACTGTCCGATGAACCTTTCAAATAATATATGCGAAAAACCACTTCAACGATCAAACTTGCACTGATGGGTGACCATTGACCATGAAATTACATACAGATATTCATCTAGGGTATCATAAGAATTGATCTTAGACCAATTCTAGCTTTTTTACTTGTTCTTTCGAATTTTTATTCATTAATCGTGGTTAATGTGAATACTGGAACTAGCCAAAGATAATTGCTTCTGCTTCCGTTTTTTCATTAATTTTTTCAGTTTTGAGTTTTTTCATTAATTTAAAAAAGCAATATCCGACGAACTATTTCAGAGCAACCATCATTCATATCTAAAGGGACTTGGGAGGAACTTCTATCGAGGAAGATCTGCTAAGTCCTCTTCATTTTTTCACTAATGTGCTGGAAAATGTTTGCTGAATTAATTGGAGTTAAGCTATTTTTCTTTTGAAAGACTGCATCTGCATACCCCCCTACATCGCGTACCCGAATAATCTAAGATTTCGAATCTTTAGACTGTTTTCAGCGCTGACTTATAAGAATGGACTTGAGCGTATTGCTATTTTCCTATAGGAAAGAGTGGCACAAGTTTTATAGCTTTCTCTTTCGCGCTATGGCAGAGTTGGAGTTATCACCACAAAATATCGCTTACTGAACGTTTTCTTATGCCATTTGTTGTTTTTTTGTTGGCTGCAGGAAGAATAAGGTAAAGATAGTGTTTACCATGCTCCGTCTCTCTTACCCATACGCAGGATTCAAATAAAAATAACCTTACGAAAATTAAAGCCGGAATGAGTTTAATTCCTTATAAGCGATTAAAATATCGCTTGGACACAAGAAAATATATTTTTTTAATTTAATTCGATTTTCGGGTGTAAAATTTCGTCTGATTGGTTCAGTTTTACATGTATTTTTATGCATAAGTTAATGAAAAATATCAATTAAACTCCGACTATTATTTATTGAAATATCGTTCATACAAAATATTCCTTCTGCTCCCATTTACCTGCACATTGTTTCCTTTTATATTTTATCTTAATTACTTATTCTAAGAAAATCTCAATGAATCTGCAGCTGCCGTCGCCGGGTTTTATTTTTTTATTACTCGTCCCTTATGGTGAAAACCCAATGAAAGCGGCAAGCGTCGGGTCGCTTTGACAGCTCAATAGAATATACGCGTTTAAGTTCGTTTTGACCAAATGGCTGCCGCGCTTGGCGGACTCGACGCGAAAGTAATGCAATATTCTACTTTTAATGCGCGGCATACGCTTTGCCAGTTCTTTTGATTGATTTTAAATTGTTTATATGCTTCATAAGCTGCAAATGTAAGAACTGCACATTTAATTACTCTGATATATCTGTTATTTCACTTTTAATTAATAATTCAAGCTTTTCTATCACTATTTGTTTGTATAAATAAATCTCAAGAGTACACGCGTCTGCCGCAAAAGAATTGTCAAAAACGCCAGACGCAACGCGTACATTCACATTGTGCCTTCGTCTTTAAGATCTGTGGTAAAAGGTAACAGCATACACATCTACGCTTACATATGTAGTAAACGTTTTAAAGATATACAGAAACACAATATTTGTGCCACATGAAATAGCACATCGCTTAATCCATTGTTATAAGTTATAAGTGGTTGTCAGTCACAACCATGATTAAGGAATAAAAATTCGAAAGAAAATGTCAAATTTAATTTCCTAGAAAACATTAAGGTTTGTCTACGCTCCTTATCCGTGTTTTCGTTTTTACTACCGAAGCATACCACCGTAACTCTGCACCGAAGTATCATTTGCTTCAAGTGCTAAGCTCCGTGCTCGAGTATATTGGTGTTATAATCTATCACTCAAAATATCAACAACAATAACGAGAAATAAAAAACTAGCAATTTTTTCAGTTTTCAATTTATTAGCATTATTAGCAAATAGAGTATTTTGAGGAAAATAATAACCATTTTGAAGATTGCGGAAATGTGATGACTATGATTATTGCCTTTTTGCGCGCTTTAATTTCAGAAATCTCCAATGAAATTTCCGTATATCAGTCCATATCACTCAATTCACATGTTTCACCTTGTAAAAAGCAAAAGTCTCCATTGAGATAAATTGCTGGCACTTCTATATAGCATTGGTTGCAAATTGCTGTTATCGTCTGCAAAAAAATACTATAAATTAAATTAAAAAATTAAAAATATATTTCAGATCTGTACCGACTTTTTCAAATGAAATGCGACACACAATCTCAAAATAAAATTACAATTAAGATATTCATATATTTACAATAATTACATTGTGCTAGTGGGGCTATAGTTGCCCCTGATCTGTGCTGGGGCTAGCTGCTAGCAGAGCTAGCACCAAGTGCCAAATGGGACATGACTCCAAGACTGGCACCGCAAACTCGAACACATGTTTGCTCCTTCAAAGGGCAGGAGTTAAAGGGCTAACCACAATGTGCATATGCTAGTATATGCAAAAACACGAGCAATTGCTCTTCATAATAACAACCCACAATAGGAATAAGAAGCCGTTCGTCAAGTTTTACTTCCTTTCGTCAACTTCTGTCTGTACGCTCGCGTTCGAAACAAATCGGTTCGATTATATTTCTGTTTTTACCGATTACTTTTAAAGGGAAAACATCCTGAAAACAAAGTCATGTATTTGTCATCTACATAGCACATTGCACAAATACAATACAACAATATAGCCTCATTGAGCAGATCAAATTAAAAAAAATTATGATTGAAGCAATTAGATTCGTGCTAAAAACAATTGCTGAAAAAAGGAAAACAAATTCAATCTAATTACAAATTTTCCCAAAAATAGGTACAACATCTAACCAAAGTATGTGTTGCATGTAGCATAGCATGGCACAAATACAATCAGATCAAGCAGATCAATTTGCAACTCTATCATCATTATAAGTGCTATCGAACGAGAACTTCTCTACGTGATAGAGATAAAATTTTTTGCAAATATACAGAATTCAATTTAACACAGCAGCATGGGTTGCTTTAAATTTCTTGTTGCTATGCATTTTTGTTCGTTGCTATGTATATTTTATCTCTAGTACCGTAAAATTACAGATGAACGGCCAATTCTTGTGATCATGCGCCTCTGCTACTCCATCATTGGTGTCGTGTGCAAGCAAGGGCTATATAAACAGCAATTTAACTTGACTGGATCTCTTTTTCAGTTTGGCAGTGCAGTGAGTGACTTGATAATTTTTTCTTAGTGGTATTTCCTAGTGTTGTGAATTTTTATTAACAGTCTAACACTTTGTTTGATTGAGAATTGAAATAAGTTTTTCTTATTCTGGGTTGCGACTAGATTAGGAGATTTATTTGGATAGCGACTAAATAAAGATTCTTATTACGGGTAACGACTGTAATAAGAAATTTTACTAACATTAAACACTTTATTGTGGGTAACGACTACAATAAAGATTCTTATTACGGGTAAGGACTGTAATAAGAAATTTTACTAACACTAAACACTTTATTGTGGGTAACGACTACAATAAAGATTCTTATTACGGGTAACGACTGTAATAAGAAATTTTACTAATACTACACACTTTATTGTGGGTAACGACTACAATAAAGATTCTTATTACGGGTAACGACTGTAATAAGAAAACTACTAACAAAACACTTTATTGTGGGTAACGACTACAATAAAGATTCTTATTACGGGTAACGACTGTAATAAGAAAATTACTAACAAAACACTTTATTGTGGGTAACGACTACAATAAAGATTCTTATTACGGGTAACGACTGTAATAAGAAAATTACTAACAAAACACTTTATTGTGGGTAACGACTACAATAAAGATTCTTATTACGGGTAACGACTGTAATCAGAAAATTACTAATAAAACAGTTTATTGTGGGTAACGACTACAATAAAGATTCTTATTACGGTTAACGACTGTAATAAGAAAATTACTAACAAAACACTTTATTGTGGGTAACGACTACAATAAAGATTCTTATTACGGGTAACGACTGTAATAAGAAAATTTCTAATAAAACACTTTGTTGTGGGTAACGAATGCAATAAAGATTCTGTGGGTTTCGACTGCAGTAAGAACTACTCACCTCACTTTATTCTGGGTATCGACCAGAATAAAGAATATCCCAATCCCAACCTCAATTAAAATTATTGAAATCAAGTCAATCACAGATCAGGTGAGTACAAAGTTAATTGCAACAACATTATTATATTTATTATATATCTTATATTTTCCGGTTATTGAAATTTGATACAGTGAGCTATTAGTATTTTAATTTTATCGAGTATTAAAGCTCTAGTTTAACAGTGAAGTGTATAATTCGTAGACAAACAATTAAAACCACTAACTTTATACCAGTGGCATCAATTTTCACCACATTATTCATTTTTTGCATGTACGCTCTGACTACGGGCAGTACAATGCCATTTCAACGAGTTTAATTTATTGTCGCAATAATTAATTGAGGCCGCAAAACGAATGTTTTTAAGGAGTTTGGACGAGATTGAAGTTTGTGTCATGATGTTCAAATAAAACCTCTAGACGATGGTGGGTAACAGAAACAAACTTAACAAGGGAGATTGATGGCTACTTTAAAAACCTGCTATCAAAGAATTAAAAACATTGACCCGGAACAATTTTTTAAGCATACCAGGATGACACGACCCGTGTATGACCTCTTACTGAATTTGTTAACAGAGGATCTGACAAAGAGATCAATACGAACACGAATTGATCCTGAGTGTATATTAGCCGTAACACTTTCGGAAGTAACTCAAAATTTTTAAGAAATAAAGTCATAATCTTACTGAAACTATTATAGGTATCTTTCTCAGGGAGTCTCTGACCAATTTCTTTCGTGGAGTTATAAAATGGGAAAATCGACTGTAAGAGAGATAATTCTGGAAACCTGCGATGTGTTGTTGAATCCTTTATACCCAATTAATGTTAGCAAATTAATCAACAATGATAATAAAGATATAATGGAAGATTTTGAGAACAATTGGGATATGCCCAACTGCATAAGTACTTTAGATGGGAGGCATATTCATATCAAACGTCCCCCCAAAAGTGGATCAAATTTTTATAACTACAAGAATACCTTCAGCATTGTATTGTTGGCAGCATGTGATGCTCGCTGTTGTTTTACTGCCATAGATGTTAGTGCGTTCGGCAGCCAGAGCAATGTTGGTAACACGCTGAGCATTAACAAGTTTGAAGTAAAACATAAAGGTATTATTTAATTTTTAGGAGTTCTACAACATTCAGAATTTGGAAAGTTGCTTCTAGAAGATAAATTGCCTTTGCCAGCGAATTCTATTCTCCCTACCTCGGATATAATATTTCCACCATATTTTGTTGCAGATCCGGCGTTTCCTCTCAAAAAGAATATTATGCGCCCTTATTCTAGAAAGCGGTTATAAAACCGAAAGAGAACTTTCAATTATAGATTTTCTTGGCCTCCTGTAGTGATTGAAAATGCGTTTGGAATTCTAGTTGCCAGATGGAGGGTGCTTCAAACAAATATGCAGTGTCTTCCAGAAAACGCAAAAAAAAATGTTCTTGCGGCTGTTGTTTTACACAACTTTATTATACTTAATAAATTAAGTACACCTTAAAACCCACTACGTTTTGCTGACTGGGAAGATGAGGAAGGCAATCTACAACCGGGGGAACGGCGGAAGAAAATAAGCCAAACTTTCGAAAAAATAAAAATTGGCTCGAACAACGCAAGCAGAAGAGTATTTCACTTGAGAGATACACTAATGGAATATTTTATGAAAGAGGGAGCCATTGAAAGGCAAAATAAGATAAAATGAAGCAGTCCTTTTAGCACCTATAAAACACACCAACAAATATTTCACAGAATTTTCAAAATAATAATACTAATAATAATAAAAACCATTTGTGTAGGTTAATTATTTATTTCTTGCAGTTGCAAATCTGCTAAATATTTCAGTATTTCGGCCTTTGCCCTTTTTTGGTTTTCCACGTTTATTGTGGAAATAATAGTTGACACCAATTGCCCAAACACATCATTCGGTTCTGGAGGTGACTGTGGCACAGGGCTCTTCGGTTTTGCCCTTGCGAGATAGTCTTCAAGTCACCCATTGTTTGGAAGAGCTCATTTTTAAGGTCCTCCTGTTTAACTTTCTTCTTTTTCCTGCTCTGTCATAATATGATAAACTTTGTTTACTACGTACAGCTTCGGATGCATCAATCGAAGTTGATGAATCCAGAGCGGGGTCTACTTCCGATGAACCTGTGAAAGTTTCATCAAGAGACAGATCAATGGTTTCGTCGGTCACTTCTGAAAAATTTCCTCTCCCTCTGAAATTTGTTTTATATAAGTATATAATTATTAGCAATCATAATTTATATTTCTATAATTACTTCCTAGGCTTTATGTGCATCCTAATAGGGAAACGTATTTTCCAACTCCTCCACCTTAACTGCCGCACTACCTGACGGTAAGTCTCTGCTGTTGGTCTCCCTCGAAAATCTGTCCCGTAGAGTTTTCCGGCGACGTTGGCAGTCTTCAGTTGTATATTCATATTTATTAAATTTTTGAAAATACCAACGTATTAAGCAAAATTTCTACCTGTTGAAACCAAGCATGTCGCAATCTCGTCCCAGATTCTAAATTTCGCCTTTATATTTTCATATCCTCCTGAAGATTTTGCGTACAGCACATGATATTTCTTCACCTCCATGATTAATTTTTCCTCGAAACTACTCATTTTCCAAACAAAATTTAAAAGAAAACGGAAAATCAAACAAACGGAAATTAATCAGCTGGCAATCTGACATATGTCAACGCAGGGTAATTGCTTCAAAAGTTGAAAGATTTGCCAACTTCTGCGTCATGTTGGCTACGTTCATTGCGGTCACTTAATGGCATTGCCTTATAACTTACTCCTGCGTGACGTTTGCCAGCGTGGGTGGCTAGGACCATTCTGTTCCAAGGCTAAATTCCAGTATTGCTTTTTGCTAACAGTCAGTACGTTTACATGAATACTTGAGTACTTGAAATCCACTTGAAGCTCAGGTAGGGCCATTGATTGAATTAATTCCAATTACTTGACTTGAATTTTTCTTGAATTTAATTTTCCAATTACTTAAGTTGAAATTTACGCATTGAAGGAGCGTTTTCTTGATATTTTGATTACTTCAAGCATACTTCAAGTATACTTCAAGTATTCATGTAAACGTACTGAGTGTGTATACAAAACATACATCACATACGAGTGCTTTTTATATAACGTCACCTGAATGCCCATCCGCCAAATTTGCCATTTTGAGTTAAGTACGGTTTTTGAGATTATTACTGAAGTTGAATTAAATGCATTAATCAGCTTTTCTCTAAGTTATTTATGTATCGAGATAAACCATGTCATGTTTGCCATATATCATATTTTTGCCACAAAAGCTAATATTGGTTTAACCCAAATCAAATTTGTGTATGCATTGGACATAAAATACATGAAATACTTAAAAATATATTTTTTTTAAATTGTTTTGATACACGTGCGAAAATTTAAAACTATATTTAAAATTGGATTGCTCATATGGCTAAGAAAACTGACACGTAGAGTAAACCAAAATAAATTTGGCCAAAATCTTGGTTTGCTCCATGTAGTTTCAGCGATATTGCCTTATATAAATAAAATTTTTGTATTTTTAAAAAAAAGAGCCTTTTAAGGTATATTATAAAATGTTTGCAACACAGGCACGATTTATATCGGGTTCAAATTTAAGGAATAAATTTGGAACACTGAACAATTGTAGGACTATTTAAAAAAAAGACCACCTATGAATAAGAGAAACCTTATTTTTAATTATCTACATTATTCACAACCGACATGACTACGTGGTATAAAATTGGTGAACTTTTTGCTTTACGTTCTTCATTCAATTTTTTACAGACAGTATCGAACGTATCGGACGCTCTTTTATACTGTTGAAAATTCCTATGTTAGCAGAGTGTTTTTTGTTTAAATTTTCTGTCAATATTAGACCAATATTTATCGATTGGTACTAGTTTTGGACAATTTGGAGGATTCGCTTCTTTGGGTACTACGGGTATGCATTGGGCATCGTAGAAATCTCTCGCTTTTCTATCGTAATGGCAAGCTGCTAAATCCAGCCAAAACAAAGCTGATGCATCATGCTTTCGAAAGAATGAAAGAAAATGCTTCTGAAGACACTGGTTGAAGTTCGTTTTCCCCTAATGGCCAGTTTCACAGTCGAGTTTAAACCACCCTCCAAGTTTAAACGTAGTTTAAACCAAATCGGGTTTCACAGTGCATTCTTTTAGTAACGTTGGTAGTACTGATTAAATTGTGAATTAAATTAGTTATTGCCACCATTGTGAAGCAATTTTGCAATGAATCAATCTGTCAATCGGAAAAAGTAAACAGATCAGAAATAAAAAATAAAAAATATGTAGTTATATTTTCTAATTTTAAATATGCCAACATTAGAAAAGGATGAAAATTTTAGCATAAGTGAAGTTGAGCTATTGCCTTCACTAATGCACAAAAAAGAGATATATAATAGAGCGCAAGAAGACGGACAAGAATAGATTCGATGACAAAGTGACAAAGTTCTTTACTTAAACTGAACCTAGCATAAAAATCAACGTCGTCCCACTAATTAAAATGATTTGGCCGATTTCTAATTACTCTCAGTCGTCGCCAGAGTTGTAAATTTAACTCAAAAAAATGTTCTTCATCGCTAGAAATGTCTACATCTAAATCCATGATGAAATTATTTTCTTGATACAAAAAAAGCAATGCTACTGTCAAAATAAAATTATCTTGAGTTTAAACCGAGGAAGGGCACGGTTTAAGCTCTAGTTTAAAGCGGGGTTTAAGCCAAACTGTGAAACTCATTCGTCGAGTTTAAACTAAATATATGGTTTAAACTCAGACTGTGAAACTGGCCATAAGCCGAATTTCGTTAAGAAATTTTCATAGAAAATTCGGCTCCTGGATTTTGTAACTTGGTTTTTTTCTGGTGTCCTGTTCGGTGTTCTCTGAAAATGGAAACTTCTCTCTTCTTTTAATTCGATGAACCATAACATATGACGTTTCAGCTTTATCAGCCATATCTCTCAACAACATGTTGGCATTTCGTTTAAAGTTGTCTACCACTTCTTTGGCCAATTTTTGGTCTATAGAACCTTC
Organism: Dioctria linearis; assembly: GCA_963930735.1. Taxonomy (NCBI): domain Eukaryota; kingdom Metazoa; phylum Arthropoda; class Insecta; order Diptera; family Asilidae; genus Dioctria; species Dioctria linearis. The sequence continues at coordinate 199,446,741 of OZ005741.1, read as the reverse complement.
CTTTCTGACCCGGACTTTCGCTGGACAATATAACATTCTCGAAATTTACTGAGAATATTTTGAATGGTCTTCGGAATTTTCAACTTTTTAGCTAAGCTTCTTTGAAACATATTCGGATTTTCCATATGGGTGGGAAGAATTAATTTGCGGCATTCCTCTTGGCTGACTTCCATTTTTACTGCATGAGAATTTTGCATTTATGTACACCTTTTTATAATGCAGTCTTACCAGCGGTCCCTAATTTTCTTTACCTGCTGGTAAGTAATGGAAGCGATGATAGGTGGTCGGTTGTTTTCTGAAACAGTTCTTGTCTCAAATCAATGTACCGATTAATATCAACCAAGCTGGATTTAAAGATAAGGAAAAAGATATCAAATCTTTTACTTTATCTTCCAGATGCAAATAGAAATTATTATCAAACAGTTTTTATGTTCAAATAAGGGCGTTATTGAGTTACTGCATATTTTATTTTGTTTCTGTTATTTTTTATTTTCCTTTTTCTTATTAACTTGAATGAAGTAATATTTGTCAAGTTAACCTTTTTGGGATTCTCCGGTACGAAAAGCAAAAAGGGATTTTTTTTATTTATTTTATCACGCAATTATTTTATTTAGGACGGCAAAATTTCAATTGAGAATTCTCTCATTTTTATTAATTTTATTTCGAGTCACTCAATTCTGTTGTTCGGGATCTGTTAATGTGTCGAGCCAAGACTTGAAACTTTGCCGCCCTAAATCAAATGGTTGTGTGATAAAATAAATACCGAAGAAAACTTTATCCGGTTAAAAAAAATCATAAAATTATATTCATTGCGAATGAAGAAATTTATTTTTGATTAGAAAAACTAGAAAACATTCAAGGCTAAAAAAGATGTTGAAGTAATAAAATATTTCGTTTAACTTTATTAGTAAATTGTTTTGCCCCATCCCATATCATACAAGCTGTTTTTTGTACCGCGACAAATAAACTTAATTTGCCGCCTTGATGATCACTGCAATAGGTAGATATACCTTGCAAGTAAGTAAATTGGAAGTCCAGGTTCAAATACCTGTACCTTGTTGGAATTAAGCCCAGGTTCAAATACCTGTACTTGTAGTAAGTGTGCAACGGTACAAAACCTATGCACAGCGCTTGAAATTATCAATGCCGTAGCAGATTCACTTGAGTATAATTAAAAGGCGTTCTTAACTTGTAGAACAATACTAATAATTTTATTGATATTTCTTCCGTTTATATATACAAAATCGTTCATTTAATGTTATTGCCTTTAGAAGAAACAAAATTGATTCGCTTGCATTCGCTTGCATAAAATTCTTTTTCGTGCAATGACTTACGTTAACATTAAAGCAACTTGAGTGTAATATAGCTTACGCTCGCATTAAATTTACAATAAAATTTGACCTATATTATTTGCTATGAATAAAAATTTAAATTGTATTGCGAAATAATTTGGATATGGAATTTTGTTTATGTAGAGCTTGTTAGGGTTCAATGAAATTGTATTAAGAAATAACAAACAAAATTCCATAACCAATGTAAAGTTCATTAGAGTTCAACATTCTCCCCCGCGTTGAATGCCCAATTCAACTATGATGCTGGTTGCGTCCGCAGCTTGAATTGATTCAATGATGTTGACCTGGGTGTGGGTATTGGTGCGCTGGGTTCCTTGCCTGGGCACCATCGGTGGGCTTGATGTTTCCATGTAAGATATCCTAGAATAGCGATGATAAATAACAATCCAAGATATCCGATGACGAATTGATGAGCATCATGGGTCTGTAAAGGCTGCTGTTCTTCCTTCTTCAATTGCTGTATTCGGTTTTGAATGTCTTGAATGTCCGTGGTTATGTCTTCATGCGATGGTGCTTGATAGAGTATTTTAGCAATTTTGGATGAATGCAATAATTCGGTAAAATTTCTTGATGATACAAACGATGTCGTCATGGTACTAGCATAGATGTTATGGGCTTGTATAGTAAAGAATTCTTCCTTGATAGCGCAATCGTTGGCTAATTTCAAGATTCCTGAACCTTCTAGTGTTTGCTGCGAAACCTTAGTTCCACACACGACATTAACTATAGTTGGTTTCTTCATAACATAGATCCAATGATTTGAGCTTAATAGTTGAATCCATCGTGGTGTTTCCGTGAGCTTCATGAATTGGCAGGATGCTGATGATGATGAGTGGCTAAGGTAGCTTAGTTCACAGGAACTTACATTGGAGCCTTTACGATGAAGAGGATGATGTTGTTTGCACATGTGAGTCGAATCGCCAATAATGGTACATGATGACATTTCTTGCTCTGACAGGGGGTAATATTGGTCCCTATGTAAGTTGATTATGAGATAGTCAGATGATGGCTTTATTGTGATGAATGTTTCATTAACTAAAATTGGCACAGGAACTACTCTCAGCATTTCGAATTGTTCATAAGCGAATAATGGTAGTTTTAGTCGGAAAATTAGATGGGCTGGCAAGACTCTTCCCTCTATCGTCATTAGGCTATATAATTCTAGTGGATGGTCTTGTTTAGCAGGAAGTCGAAGTATTGATGGTAGGTGTTCCTTGATGCGGGTAAGTTCAGTCTCTAGTTGTCTGGGAACTAGCAATTGCGGGTTTATTTTGCCATGATGAGTATCTACCAGTACATCTAATAATATAGATTGAATTCGTTGATAGTTGGTAATAACTAGAATTAATCGAACAGATGCTGCGTTAAAGACTTCCATTGATTTTTGTTCGTGCAGTTCTTGATGCAATTGGTTAAGGTGGGCGATGGTCAGGTTGATGTACGTGTCAATACTCCGAAGGTCACCTTCAATTACCTTGTATGACTTACGCATGACGTTTGCTGTAGAGTCTATGATTGATGTTTGATTTTTAAGTAGTTCCAATAGATGGTCGTCATTATCCTTCAAATTTTCTATGGTTTGAGCCATTTTTTCGGCGTACTTCGAATCTAGTACTCCAAATAATGTGTTAGCCAGATTTCCTATTACATCGAGAGGAGCTCTCTTAACTCTTGGGTTGTTTTGATGTTGTAATAATTCATTGTTGATTTGGATTGTGGCCAATAGATCGAAAAACTGTGAAACCGTCAGAGTGCAAGTGCTATTATCCTTCATCGTTTTGCATAGTTTTTCTAACTTTACTATACCACTGGTGATCGACTCAAATTCCTTCCAGTAGGTTGTCATGTTGTAGAAAATAACCAAGTTCCACTCATTGGTTACTAGATGCGTAGGCCCCATTCCTTCGAAATATAGTCCTGGTTGAGATTGGAACGGACTTATTTCTACATCTGGATTGCTCAAGACTGGCATTATCAAGCAGCTTAGGAATAGTACACTTGAGAGGGAGCTTGTATACCGGCGTTTTTTAGACGTAGACGGACCTTGATCTTGCTCTCTGGAAGTTGATTTTTCTTCGTTAGTTGTGTCACTGGTTTGATTCTGATTTGTCTTGTGTTTGGTAAGTCGTTCCTTCTTAGATGCATCGATTTTTCCCCTTTGCGAGTTCATTTCGGCGTCGCCTGGACCATTCAGTGATTCTTGATCTTGTACGATTGGTAATGGAGCAAGTTTATGTATTGGTCTCCTCAGTATTCCAGATGAGGTCTTGACATCGGCTACACGAATTAATCCATCTTTTCCCTTGATTGTTTGAATGATGCGGCCCAAGGGCCATTTTAGCACAGGCAAATTATCTTCCTTGATTAAGACCATCATTCCAGCCTGAGCATTGTCACATCGTTGCTTCCATTTATAACGATGTTGTAGTTCGTGTAAATATTCCTTGGACCAACGTTCCCAAAATTGATTTTTTAAGTGAGACACCAATTTCCAACGTTGAAGTAAGCTGGTCTGCAATGCTAGTCAATGGTTCGCCGATTAAAAAATGACCCGGAGTGAGAGCAGTAAGATCGTTCGGGTCGGCTGAGAGTGGAGTCAGTGGCCTGGAATTTAGTATTGCTTCAATTTCAACTATTACTGTCTCTAGTTCTTCATAGGTGAGAGAAACTGATGCTAAGCTCCGTTGAAGCAAGTGTTTAGCCGACTTCACAGCCGCCTCCCATAGTCCACCGAAGTGCGGTGCTCTTGGGGGTATAAAATGAAAATCAACACCTTTCGTGCTGCAAAATGTAGATATTTTATTGTGTGAATTATCTGAGCAAATTGTATCTTTCAGTTCTATCAATTGGTTTCTTCCTCCTACAAAATTCGTGGCGTTATCACAGTACAAATTCCGGCAGTTGCCTCGTCTACTTATGAACCGTTTGAGGGCTCCAATGAAGGCTTCTGTGGTTAGATCGCTTACCACTTCGAAGTGTGTTGCTTTAGTAGCAAAACAACAAAAGACTGCAATATACGATTTGTGAGGTCGTTTGCCTCTAACCTTGAAGTGTGTCCAGAACGGCCCGCAAAAGTCAACTCCCGAATTGATGAAGGGTCGCGCTGGCTGCACTCGATGTGGTGGCAGATTTCCCATAAATTGGGATAACATCTTTGGTTTCGATCTAGCACAACGAAGACAGTTTTGCACAACGGATCGTGCAGTTGTCTTTCCCTTTATGGGCCAGAATCGTTGACGAGTTATTGACAGCAACGTTTGAGCACCAACATGTAGATTCGTAATGTGTAGATGAGTCATTAATAATCTTGTAATGTCATGAGAGTATGGAAGTAGCATTGGATGCTTGGCATCATACGGTAAATTGGATGCCTCCAGTCTGCCTCCGACACGAATAATTCCTCTTTCATCGATAAATGGACTGAGGCTGCTCAGGGCGCTATTATTGTTGACATGGTTGATCCGTTGTAATTGGTTCAAGTCTTCACTGAATCCCTGAGCTTGTGTTTCCTTGATAATGACTGTTAGAGCGTCTTCTAGTTCTGCCACAGTTAGCTCGATCTTCCCTTTTATACTTGTGTGCTGACGAATATTTGCAATAAATCTCAACACATAGGCAACGACTCTTTGTAATCGTTTGAATGAGTTATGATGGTTGATTGTGTGGACGAAATGCGTTGGTTCTTTGGTGGCTGCTAAGATTATTTTCGACTGTTTTCTCTCCAAATCAATATCAGTTATTGTGTTTTTTGTGGGCCATACGTTTTCAGAGCCATGTAAAAATATTGGTCCGTAGAACCATAAGTTGCAATTTGACAACCTCTCCGGTGGAACTCCCCGAGAGACTAGATCGGCAGGGTTTTCCTTTGATGGGACGTGCCTCCATTGATTAATGGCTGTTAATTCTTGAATAGCTGCCACACGATTTGCCACAAATGTATGATATGACGAGGACTCGGAATTCAGCCATGCAAGCACAATCTCGGAATCGGTCCAAAAAAAGCATGGTTGATCATGCCAGTTTAAATCGGTCGTAATTCGTTGTACTAGTTGGGCAGCGAGTTTTGCAGCACATAGTTCCAGGCGAGGTAACGTTGTAGTTTTGTTAGGAGCCACCTTTGATTTAGCACATAATAATTGTACTGCTATTGTACCATCCTGTCTCCTGGATCGTACATATACTGCAGTTCCATATGCCTTTTCTGAAGCGTCCGAGAAGGCGTGCAATTGTGTAGATTGTGGTATTCTTCCAGAGAATATATGCCTTGGTATCTTAATATCATTTAGAACCTTCAATCCTTCACGAAACCTTAGCCATGCAGACTGAAGCTCGGTTGACAGAGATGTATCCCAATCGAGTTTTATTCTCCATAGCCTTTGAAGGAAGATCTTTGCCGTTACTATGACTGGACTCATTACGCCGAGTGGATCAAATAAATGTGCTGTGTCTGACGGGACTGTGCATTTGGTCACCTTGGTTCCTTCTGGCCATACAGTTTTGATACGAAATTCATCTGCCTTTGGTAGCCACATTAGTCCTAGGGTTTTTATTTGTCCCTCTTCTTCATCATACAGTTCTACTTGAAGACCGACATCGTCTCTATGAATGTTTTGAAGTAGTTTGGTGTGGTTGGCACACCATTTTCGTAAATTGAAACCTGCTGATTTCAGAAGCTTTGTCAGTTGTTCTTGCATTTCGAGAGCTTCCACTAAGCTATTGGATCCCGTCATTATATCGTCTACATAGAAGTCGCGTTTGAGTATCCTTGACCCAAGTGGAAATTTATCAGATCCTTGCACTGATAGCTGTTGTAAGCATTTAATTGCCAAATATGGTGCTGAAGTAGTTCCGTATGTGACAGTCTTAAGTTGGTACGATTTAATTGCTTCATTAGGATTATCTCTCCATAGAATCATTTGATATTTTCTGTCGTTTTCGTGCATTAAGACCTGACGGTACATTTTCTCTATGTCTGCCGTAAAGACGAATCGTGGCATTCGAAACCTCAGAAGTATGGAAAAAAGATCATCTTGGAGCCTCGGGCCAGTACTTAGTAGCTCATTCAGGGCGATATTTGATGAGCTTTTGGTTGAACCATCAAAAACTACTCTAAGCTTGGTGGTAGTGCTGTCGGGTTTCATCACACAGTGATGTGGTAAATAATAGTACGGCTTGGTGATGTTGTCTGGATTGACCTCTTCCATATGTTCAAGTTGTAAGTATTCCTTCATAAAGGCCACGTATTGCCCCTTGATTTCTGGATTTTTACTGAATTTTCGTTCCAAGGAGAGAAATCGTTGTAAAGCAATGTCCCTGGATTCACCTAATTTACTTGGATGGTGTAAAAAAGGTAGTTTTACCACAAAGCGGCCTGACGAGTCTCTTTGTGTGGTCTGACTAAAATGAGATTCGCATTTAACTTCAGCGGCAGTTAAACTTGGCGGATGCGACTCAATTTCTTCGAGCTTCCACAACCTTTCAATTTTATCGTCAAGAGTGAGGCCTCCTTCATTACAGATGCCACATGTTGCTTGAGGTTGGTTGGTGCCTTGTATCCTTCCAGCAAAAACCCAACCAAAAACAGTGTTTTGCAGAGTTGGTAAATCGTCTCCAAGTTTTATTTGCCCAGTCGACAGGAGTTGATGATAGAACTCCGCTCCGATCAAAAAATCAATTTGACTGGGGCGATTGAAATTTGGATCGGCTAGCTCTATGTTTCCCGGGATGGGCCAGGAGTCCGTGTTCAACGAATATGTTGGTTGATAAGAAGTTATTTTTGGTAATATAAAGGCTTCTACTCTGGTTGAGAATTCGGTCAATCGTGATTGCAATACTAAATTGACTCGATAGTTAGATTGCTGCTTGCCTTCACCGATGCCTTGGATGCTCATAGAATCTGGGGTGCCTTTTAAACCCAATTTTTTGACTAATCGTTCCGTTATAAAATTTAGTTGTGAGCCAGAATCTAAAATTGCCTTGCATTCTACATTATTGCCTTCATTATTTCTTAACTTGATGATGACAGTGCTTAGCAGCACGTAACCTCTTTGATTCTGAGCTGTTTGTGCTGCTAGGATTGTTGAGTTACTACCCTCTGCGTTATTATTGGATGGTCCAAACATGTCTGCAGTGCGTTTCTCAGCGATTGATTGCCGTGGTTGTAGTTGTAATTGATCCGTTGATGATATTATCCTTCCAGGAGTGTGAGATGATTTACTGGACTCTTCAATATGAACTAGCGTATTATGCTTTTTGGAGCATTTCAAGCAATGTCGCATAGAGCACTTGATTGCTGAGTGTCCGTCTTTCATGCAGTTGATGCATAAGTGGTTCCTTTTCAAGATTTGGTATCTTGTAACTGGCGCATGTGACAGAAATTCTTTACACAGATATAGTGGATGTTTCTGTTTGCACACAACACATTGTCTCCCATTAATTGTCGATACGAAAGAAGACGATTTTGACGAATGACTGGATCGTTCTTGAATCATGTGACGCTTATCTCTTCCTAATGCTTCTAGAGCTTGGAAGCGGCTCTCTAAGAACATTAAAAAATGTTTAATCGTTTGCAGTTCTCTTGGTGATTCCAATGATTGCTCGTACAATGTGTGTGTATTTTTGTCCAATTTCTTAATGAGTATGTGAATGAGCAATGGATCCCATGATTCAATGGAGATCCCAAGGTTTTTTAAGGCAAGAATGCACTCATTTGTGTTGTCATGCAGTGCCTTGATTGCTGCAGCCCCTTCGGTTTGAATGGTTGGCTGTGCTAGAAATTTGTTGATTAATGCTGTCACCAATAGTCGTTTGTTGTTATATCGATTTTTTAATATGTTCCATGCCGTTTCATAATTTCCATCTGATATTGACAAATGGTGTATTAACGCTTTTGCTTCACCAGTTAAGTTGGAAACCAGGTAAAACATCTTTTGTGCGTTGCTGATGGGATAATTATGAATCAGTTGGATATATAAGTCATGGAATTGTGTCCACCTTAGGTAGTTGCCATCAAAATTGGGAAGCGTTATCTTAGGCAATTTTATTGCTGTACCAAGATCAGATGTATTCTGAGGTGGGGATGATGCAGAGTCCTGCAAGTTCCGTAATTGTTGTTGCAGCGATATGATGGTGTCTTGAACCCAGTCATCAACTTCAAAATAGAATTCTGTCTTATATCCACAAGGCTCTTCACTCGAGACAGATTCCCATATAACCTGATTATTTTGGGTGATATCTGCCCAATTGGTTTGAAGCAATTTAAGCTTGAGTTCATAGTAAGGCCTTGGATGTGTTTGATGTGCCTTAGACTCAATGTCACGAATGTAATGGACCAATGTGCTCATTGCTGATCTTTGCTTCTTGACTAATTTCACGACATCTTGGTTTTCATCTGTAATGGTGAGATTGAAAACAGTATTATCTCGGTCATCTTCTGAGAGCTTTGGCGCTGATAATTTTATATTAGCCTCCTTCAATTTTTCCTTAAGGTCGCTGTAGACACTTTCAATTTCTTTGTAGTAGTTATTTTTGAAGTATAGATGATCACTATTACTCTGCTTAACCTTGATTAACCTTTCGTTATTGTTCGTGAACTTGATCCATAGTGACTCCAATTGATCTGATACCTTATTCAGATATTCTAGATTCCCGCGGGTCACACGTTGAGGGGTCTCAGTGTTGAACGCCTGCAACAGGTCTTCTATTTTTCTTCCTATCTCGGATTGTTCAGAAGCTAATGTCTCCATGATGAGCACCTTATCGTCTTTAGGAACGTGGATGTGTAATATACTGATCTCGTGGCGATCACGTCGGGGTCACCAAAATGTTTTTTGTACCGCGACAAATAAACTTAATTTGCCGCCTTGATGATCACTGCAATAGGTAGATATACCTTGCAAGTAAGTAAATTGGAAGTCCAGGTTCAAATACCTGTACCTTGTTGGAATTAAGCCCAGGTTCAAATACCTGTACTTGTAGTAAGTGTGCAACGGTACAAAACCTATGCACAGCGCTTGAAATTATCAATGCCGTAGCAGATTCACTTGAGTATAATTAAAAGGCGTTCTTAACTTGTAGAACAATACTAATAATTTTATTGATATTTCTTCCGTTTATATATACAAAATCGTTCATTTAATGTTATTGCCTTTAGAAGAAACAAAATTGATTCGCTTGCATTCGCTTGCATAAAATTCTTTTTCGTGCAATGACTTACGTTAACATTAAAGCAACTTGAGTGTAATATAGCTTACGCTCGCATTAAATTTACAATAAAATTTGACCTATATTATTTGCTATGAATAAAAATTTAAATTGTATTGCGAAATAATTTGGATATGGAATTTTGTTTATGTAGAGCTTGTTAGGGTTCAATGAAATTGTATTAAGAAATAACAAACAAAATTCCATAACCAATGTAAAGTTCATTAGAGTTCAACACAAGCAATGTAATGTTTGGAAATCTAAGTTCAAGTTAATGAAATTTTAACGGAAATTTTCTTCTATTGAAACAAAAATAATCAAAATATAAATAGACGGAAAACAACTGAGTTTATATCCAAATTTAAAAAAAATATTATCGACCATTTTTTTTTTTAATAAAGACCAACTTTAACTGCATTTATCTCAAAACTACATTTTTGCATATGGGGCAAAACCGTATTCCGGCAACGATAATTTATGAAAGTCTGGTTAGAAAATTGTACTACAAAAACCAAAGTGTTGTTGTCTGTACTACAAAACTTTAGGTACTTGGCTGTTAACAAAAGCTTCACTTGGCTATGAGTAGTTGGATGCTGATTATAGTTGGAATTCGTTTCTGTTTGGCCATTCTTTATCTGTATTTAGTTATCTGTGCTTGTTGGCATAGGCTCAGAGCAACCATGTAACACTACGCCAGTACGATCTTATATATATATGTATTATTTACTAAACATGTTTAACTAATTTTAATTTTACCAATAAATATGATTTAATTTAAAAATTTTCCTTTCAGGATGCAGTTTCAGTATTTGGTGGGTCTATTGGTGCTATGCATATTCCGGAAAAATGGTTTCCAGGAAGTGTAGACCTTTACTTGAATTCGCATAATATAATGCACGTATTGGTGGTTCTGGCTGTTTATTCGATGCACCAGGTAAATGAAGTATATAAGTCTACTATTTAATTAAATATAAGTATATTTCATGCATATATTTATTGAATATACATATATGTATATGTTTATTTTATATTTTAAATTATATTTGGATATCAGAAATTTAACAAAATATGCCTAAAATTAAAAGTTATTTTGATCTTTGCATGCCCGTCAATAACTCGAGCGCGTCCACCTAGATATCCGCCATTTTAAAAACTCTTTTCGGGTTGCCATACAAAAAATTCTGCTTGAGAACACGTTATGCACGGTTTATGTACGGTATTTTCAAAATAAATATTTAATATAATTTCAAAAACGGACTAAGTCCGGTAACCCCTTCTTGGTGCTGCCATATAAAAATTTAGGACTTTTATATAGTATATTGTGAAAACGACCAATCCTAAATATTTTGTACAGAGAAGCTCTCCAGAATATAAACTCTTATAAACGACCAATCCTAATTATTTTGTACAGAAAAGCTCTCCAGAATATAAACTCTTATAAAATTGGTTATAATCATTTTTATTGTCCGACGAACTATTCGAAAAATATATGCAAAAAACGACTTTAACAATCAAAATTTCACGGACTGGTGACCATATAAAATTACATACGGGCATTGATAAAGGTATCGTAGAAATTTGTCTTAAACGTATTCTAGCTTTATTCCTTGTTTTTACTTATAGTCTTCAGCACTTTTTGTCTCATGATCATGTAAAAGCCTGAAATATTTACATATCAATTGAAAGTTCGTTTTTAAACATACACGTAATATGAGGTGTACGTAAGAAAATCGTGCAGGAAATAAGGATTAGAGGGTGAACTGATAAATAATTTTTTAACATTAAAAACGCATAAAAGCAGTGGATGTATGTAAAGGTAACTATTAGATGCTGTACGAGTTTTACAAACCGATAAGATTAAATTACAGCTTTAATAATATAATGGTCTGCAATAGATAATAATCACATTTAAGAAAGTAGTGACTAGAAATTAAGTACATTGTAGAGAAGGAAATAGTTCACATTTTGAAATTAAAGTAAAAAGAAGTCTGTAAGCCTGCGCATATAAATCTGTATATCTAAGTGTGGCTTCAAAAGTTTTATTTATTTAATGTTGGAAAAAAATTTACCATAAGTCACCCTTTATTTTTTATACATATTTATATTGCAAGATTGTCTTGGGCACACTTCACGTTTCGTTTTACAAAGAATTCAGCTGGCTCTTGAGCTATTAGCTTTTCTGGGATAGCTAAGAAAAGCACTAAACTGTGTATACCTACATATAAGGGAATTGTTGTCGTATTCTGTGCGGAAATATTCGGTAATCTTGGTACAGACGAACGGAATACACTCCATTTAACATATGTAGGTGATGAAAGTAAGATGACTCCGTAAAGTAATTAAAGAACAGTAAAGCTCCTATGACCAACATCTATCCTAGTAAAACAATTAAGGGAAGAAGCCCGCATCTGTAATAAAATATTAATACCAGATTATTTAAAATAGTTTGCATCTCTATACATAAAAATGACAATACAGATACAATGCAATAATTATCGTAGAATATCTTTTCTGAATGCTACATACATAGTCCTATCGTCGGATGGCTTAAGTCATATTTTAAAGATATCCTGGGGATTATTAATGCGACTTTGAAGACAAAAGAAAAATCTTCACTCTAGCCTAATTGTTGAAAACTTCATCAAAAGTCTGAGTCACTGAGTTTTTTAAAATTTCATACATAATAATAATTGAAAAAATAAATATAACCTTTGGTTAGGTTAGGTTAGAGTGTCGGCCATCGGAAAAACATTGTGATACCACCTTATTGGGACCCTACCTAGAAAATATTCCTCAAATTAAGAGGGTGCATTGAAACCAGCCGCAAGAGTTAATGAATCTCAACATATCGCCCCACTCATTGTCTGCTAACTGCCCCAATTTGCTAAAAAAGTAGCTGGCTAGCGTATCTCTCCTACGCTTAGCAAAGGTGTGGCATTCACACAGCAAGTGCTAAATACTCTCGAACCTCTACATCTAGTCCAGTCAATAGGGGTTTTTGACCTACAAAAGATGGGGTAGTTGTGATTTTTACATATGTCACTTAGTTCCGGGGCCCGATCAAAAATCAAAGTGTTCAACTTGGACGGGTCTGCGTGTCCACCGTCTTGGATTAAAGTTACAAAAAATTGTTTTTTCAAAATAATTCCTCAACGGTTGATCCTACGACAAAAATGACTGATACAAATTTGAAGAAGACTAATTTTCCTAGATTTTTGTACACACATTTTTTGTAAGCCGCCTGATGTGTAACGATTTATATTGACTAAAACGTGAACATTCTTCTTCTTCTTAAAAAAACGCAAGGTGTACGGTCACTTTTAGACCACCTTAACTCCTGAGGGGAGAGGAGTACGGTGCTGGTCGAGCAGTAAGCTCTGTAATTGACCATACACCTTGAACTTTTTAAGATACAGGGTATTTTGTTAAAGACTAGCAATTCATTTTAATCATCCTGTAACTCCAAAGCGGTTGAGACTCCACCCACAACCCCCCCCCCCCCCTTGCCATACAATGTTTTGTTTGACTAGATGACTACTCACCTCCTATCGATGCACCCTGTATTAGGGGTACTATACGTATAATTTTTTTTTGGAAGAATGTTCACGTTTCCGCCGCTGTAACTTGTGACACATTAGTGTTCGTACAAAAAATGTAGGGAATTTAGTCTTCTTCAAAATTGTGTGAGACATTTTTGTCGTAGAATCAACCGTTGAGCAAATATTTTGAAAATACGAATTTTGTGTACCTTTAATCCAATATGGCGAACCGCGCAGACCCCTTCCAAGTGTGAAAGCTTGGATTTTCATCGGGAACCGGAACTAAGTAACATATATAAAGATTACAACTACCCCACCTTTTGTAGGGCAAAGGCCTTATTTAGTCCCCATTGACTGGACTATTCGTCCATTCAGCTACCAAGAAGTCATTGTATAGAGCTTGCAGGCGCTTTGCATATTTGCCAAAGTAGCAGTGCTCCGTGTCCACTTTAGCACCAGATGCTGTCTTTCCAGGACATATATTGGGCCATAGCTGTCTTGAAATTCCGCATTTGATTAGTTCTCCCCATTTGTATTTAGCAAGCTTACAGGCCTGTAAATCTAGAATCCTCTTCGTTGATTCTAGGGGCCTACCTATGGATTCCTCCGCTAGGCATATGTATATTCATAGCGGAACCCTTTCTGTCTACAGCATTAGCTGCGTCGTTTGCAGGTATGTCACTATGGCCAGACAACCTGCAGAGAATAACTCTGAGGTTAGCACAAAGTTTTCCGAGCTCACTGCGACAACGTTGAACTTGGCGCGATCTAATGGTGAATGAGTTCAGAGCTTTGATTGCAGCTTGGCGGTCAATACAAATCCTGCTAACTCGATCGCTGGGTACATCACAAGTTATTTCCAGTAGCCTTGCTAATTTACTGATAGCCAGAACTTCATTTTGGAACACACTACAGTAGTCCGGAAGGCGGTACAATATTTGTAATTGAAGGTATGCTAGGTATACCGCAGCTCCCACTTTCACATCCATTCTCGAACCATCTGTAAAGACACATATAACAGAGTCATTTGCTACGCGATTATTTTCCCACTCCTCTCTACTAGGAATGCTAGTTGAGAAAGCTTTCTCAAAGTCGCGCGACTAAAGCCTGAAACACATTCACTGCAGTAACTTCGACTTTGCAGTAGCCGTTGCAGTAAAGTCGACTTCACTGCACATGTGTGCCACATTAACTGCAGCGCCTTCATTTTGACAGGCTATTTGACATTTTCTGAAGTTTGTTTGCGGAGCAGTATAAAAATTTAAAAAAATTTTAATATCTAAAAAAATTGTAATAAGTAACATTTTTGTACAAAAATATGGACGAAATCGAATTCGTTATTGTTGTATGTGCTGGAATTGAAATTGTAAAAAAACGGAATTTCAGATTTATATTATATATTTTTTTCTAAAAAAGGTTCACATGTTTTGTTTAACTTATTTCTAATTAATTCTATAATATCCGACTGGATTTCGCACCATGTGCTGAAGTCAACATTCGCGTTGTCGACTTGTTTTGCGATACTTTTAAAAAAGAGTTCGACTGGAGTTGCACTTTCCCTACTTCCAACGAAAGATGTTGCATTGGCGAGGAAATTATTAAATTTCGAAGTCATTTCCTTCAGAATGACGTCCCGTTGGTTCCCAGTTTTGGGTTTTTGTCCAAACGATAACGGCAAGTTAGAGTTGGAACCTCTCAATGAGGCAGACGAGCTGGAATTTATTGCTGCCAGCTTCTGGTGTTACATCCCGACATTTACGAGGAGTCGAAATTTGTTGAAAAAATTCTGCAGATTCGTCTATTATTAAATCTTCCCAGGTTGCATCGTTGGTTTCATCATCGGCCTCTTGTTCATCTTCGTCGGGGTAATTGGTATCTGTTCTGTACAAAAAAAATAAACAACTCCCCATATTTATTATAATTGTCTTTACTTACTCCCTTTGGTAGGAAAAGTCTTTCAGGAACTTCAATCCCTCAAAATGCTGCCAATATACTTGGTCGCACGCTTTACTTCCTGAAGGGAGTTTTGTTTTTTTTTTTTAAATTCCCTTTGAAACCTATCGCGCAGGCTTCGCCACCTTGCTTTTATTTTGGCAACTGAAATAAACAAAATTAAAGGCTGAAACAGATTACACTTTAGTGCGCGGCGCGACAACGCGGCAAAATGTTAGAGAACATGTTTCCTATTGTGCATCACGCATTGAACGCGGCGCGACAGCGCGGCGAAAATTTTTGCCGCGTAGTCATTTCTAATCCTAAATTTGCTGCTCACTTTCAGTGGTACCAACAAAAAAATTATGCTTGGGGTAGGCAACTTCTCATGAAAATCTGTAGTACCAATATAAGAGCGCTGTATCTACACTGCTGCGCTCTTATTGCAATCTGTGACACAGCGCGGCGGAACAATTTCACCGTTCATTTTGCCGCGATGTCGCGCCGCGCACTAAAGTGTAATCTGTTTCAGCCTTAAGCAAAAATATCATTTTAAACCGAATATTTTGATCTTACCCGGCTGATCTATATCTTTGGAAACTTCCACCCATTTTTTTCCTTATAAATCCGGTTTTTATACCTAGCATCCGTTTTAATTTTTCTTCCATTTTTTTAGAGAATTATCGCAACACAATATACCGCATCCGCTTTGTCGTATAAATACGGATGATTACGCATGGCATTTATTAATTTTTCTTCCATTTTTTTAGAGAATTATCGCAACACAATATACCGCCAGAATTGACGCTAACTAAAAAAATGACAGATTGGGAACATTTTATTTTTCTTATTTTTCCAGCAATGCACTTTACAATTCTTTAATTTATCAGTACTGTAAAAATTGCAGCAACTTTGAAATTTTTCAAAGTCGAAGTTGAAGTCGCATTCACTGCTGCTGCAACTGCATTTATTGTGCCAGCTTAAAGTTCAACCAATTAAGATACCATGTGAAGTCGATGAATTCAAAGTTGAAGTCAAAGTTACTGCAGTGAATGTGTTTCAGGCTTAAGCGTCGATCGTGTGAAACAGCTCCTAGGCAGGCAGCACACGAAAGTTCCATAAGTGAGGATATGTATTACAATAGCGGTGTATATCCAGTCTACGATGCGATGATGTATAGCACATCTCTTGCCAAATGCTTTTCTTGCAAGTATAAAGTGTAATGGCCGCCTTTTTGATGTGGTCATTCACATTTATCCACTAATGTAACCTTATCCAAACTAATTTTTTATTTGATTTTCGAAAGAAAAAAGTCAATGCAATCAACATCGAACTGGCGGCTAAAGTGACAAGACATTAAAGAAAATTGGCTCGTGCATGCCATTATTAGTGCTCTACGTTGAAGAACAACCCAAAAACTCGTTGTTTCCCAAAGAGTGTTTCGTCTATATATGAGAGATTCCAATGAAAAGAGTTTACGTCTGGCTACATATGCTGATAGAATAACAGGATTATTGCAATGAAAAACAAATTTGTGCGATACTATTTATGTAGACCGCATAGAAAGGAGACTAACCGGACTAGCATACTCCAGAATTGGTCTAACGAGTTTGCAGTAAAGAAACTACGTTATGAACTGATCGTGAAACTCCTTGCACCATTTTCTTTGAAAAAAAAAACCATAGAAGTTTTATATAAAAGAGCATATAATAGTTAAGTTATATATTCCTTTGTTATACCCTAGAAAAACGGACAAAATCAATGATCATTCATCTGTAGTTTGAATTTTCAAAAATCGCTTTACCTATGAAAATTGACAAGAATTTCATTTTAGGTTACAAAGTCTTGGGTAATTAGATTTTTGAAAATTTAGTTAAATGAATTATCATTGATTTTACCCGTTTGGTCATCAACGGTATTAGTTCCAGCAACGACAATATTAATAATAGGTATGAAAGAGCAAATAATTTATTTGAATGAACAAATAACTTTCATTAAATATTTTGCATAGACATTTTTTACATTTTTTTTAGATATTCTAATTAAAGTGTCAAATATAAGCGAAAAACAAGAGAAAAAGTTACAACTTGAGGGTGATTCTGATCTTTTGTCGTACTATTTAGGCGTGTACTTTTTTGTTGTACTTTTTCTTTTAACAAAATGAACTATAATGAATTTTCGGTGAACAAACATCAAAAAACACGCCTAAATATACGACAAATTAGTCAACTGCTCCCACAGGTTGTGACAAAGATTTTGTGCTGTTGTGACAAAGGAATGTACTAACTGCTTAAATTCGAAATAACATTTTGTATTTACTAAGGAGCCTCGCTTACGCTACGTTACTACTTTAAGTACATCTTCAGTCGACTTTTTAAACATTTTATATAATTCATTTACAAATTGGAAAAATATTTTGTAATTAGATTTTATTTGTCATTTTGAATAAAAATACATATCACGTCATATCATGGCAGATTGCTTGCTACTAACTAAGAAACGATAAGATAAAACTACTATACTAGTACTAGCTATAATAGTAATCACTTACTGGGAAGATTTGTTTCGCTCTCGTGAGAATTTGATCAGCAACTTTTCTGCAGTTAGAGTTAATAATGGATTCGTCAGCCAAACCTCATTCGAGTGGAAGTAAAAGATTCCTATCCTTGCCAAGTCGATATGATTCCAAGGTATTATAAACCTCACTGAATGCTGACTGTTTATCAGAATGAAAGTAGCCACGATTTCCGTGCATTATCTCCACCCCTTTAGTTGCATTGCAAACGCTCATATACATGCAGTGATCGGAAATACGTAGAGCATATCTGAAAAAAATCCAACTTTAAGTAGAGTATTGGAAAGAACAAAAAAAAAGATTTTTCTAGTACGTATACTTAAAACTTACAAATTATTTTGCCCATAGGTACTGTGTATAACTTACCTTGTTATATCAGCGACAGCAACAGAGGTATCTAGAAGCTATCAATCTAAACCAAATCAAACCAATGCTCAAACCTATTCTCAACGATAATTTGTTCCCTTAGCACGTTATTTAAAAAAATATCGTCTAATTTCGGTGTGACCTGAATAGGTTATGAGTTAATAGCTGTTTAACGTCTACAGTTAACACATAGGGTGTATTAGGTCAAATTAAAGAGGCGAGTATACAATTTACAGTTTTTATAAAAAAAAGTTATGTTAATGATCTTTTTGCAAAAATAATAGAGGTTGAATTAACAAAAAAGATAAGAAAATCCGAGATTTTTAGTTTAGACAACCATAGTTCTTGATGGGAGAGGGGTATAGGGCTGTCGTTGGAAAGGTTATGAAATTCTGCATACAACGAGCACTTAACTGTGCCCGTACGCCCTGTACCTTTTCAAGATATAGGGTGTTTTGTGAAAAGCTAGCTTTTTTCCTTAATCACCCTGTAACTTCTAAACGGTTGATTTGGCCCCTCCCCCTTGCCATACAATTTTTTTGTTCGTCTAGGTGAGTACTATCACCTCCTGCTCTATTTACCTCCTAGTGGGAAACACCCTGTATACTGACACTTAAGTACGACAAAAGATCAAAGTCACCCTCCTGCTCTGAGACCAATAATATTATACCGTAGATGAAAACAAATGTTGAATACAATGAAAACACAAAGTTCTGTGTGGCAACACCAAGAACGGGTTGCCCCGATTTAGTTCATTCTTGAAATTTTATTTACTATTGCTATGAAAATGCTGCGTACAAAATTTCAGAAGTATACCTCGACGCGATCTCAGGCAGTGTGAAAATATATAGTAAAAAGTCAAAGTAGTGTATGGCAGCACGACGAAAGAATTGCCCGATTTAGTTCATCTTTGATATTGTATTTGCTATTTCTATGAAAATGCCGTGTATAAAATTTGAGTTATCCAAGTCGACGCTTTCTTAGGCAGTGGCAAATATATAGTCAAAAACCAAAGTTTTATGTGCCAACACCATGAGACATGTCATATAACATTTTTATGGCCGTTGAATATTAAATATTTTTTTTCACAAAAATGCATAAATATGTATCAATGTTTGCAACCGTTTCTTTTATCGAGTTAATCAAGTTGTGCATTGAGCGGCTGATATGTGCCTACTTGGATATTAATTGAACGTTTATAATAGTTTTAATCAAAATGAAACTCTGTTTTAAAAATTGTGAAAAATTACAAATGCATGACAAATTTACAACAAACAAAGATTGGGAAGCTATGTTCAATCGAATAAAATAAATCCATTGAACAAAAGGTACGACTTCACGATAGTTTCAAAAATTAATTTAAAACCTTCCCAGCTGCAATTAAAGTACCTAAAAAAGGAATATTTAACTATATAATATTATCATAATTGATTCACAAAAACATATATTAAAGATTTGAGTTTTATATCATATTACTCCAAAATATTCTACATAACACCCAAACACAAATATTTCACGCTCAAATAAATAATTGTAAATATCTAACTAATTATTACATAAATAATGTATTTTACTTTATTTTCTTCCTAGGCCACAATAAGTGATTTCGAATGGATGTCAAAGAGTGAATGTAATTTAACATATACTTCCAAAACAATAGACATAACAATGGATGCACGCACAGAGCTATGACCCTTTAAAGATTTTAGGATTAACTACGGAAATTTCAAAGGCAGTTTAAATTGTTCGAAACCAAATAGTAATAGTTATTATAGAAAACGCATTGATTTTAGACTAAAAAGTAACAAAAACAATAAATTTTACTAAGATTAACGCTAACGTAAACAAAACATATGTACATTTAAGTAGGAACGAAAAAAATCACTTCGACTGTGGTACTAACTTTAAGAATTGTGTAAAAGTGTAATAGAAAACTTACGAAGCAAAACGGCGGATGTGACAAAATTTTACAAATTAAGTAAGCAGTAAGAGAAATAACGGTTTTTTAGGTACATATTAAGGAGTAGAGTAAATTTCTAACCTTTAAAAAAATACAAGTATTTTCAGCTCCTAGACTCTATTTTTGTATCACTCTTAAACTTTGGTCCAATTAATATTTCAACTGTTCAAAATACTGAGCCAAATTTGAGGATATAAATTGTTGAATGAATTCATAAGTTATTGAGAAGCTAATCTTAAATATTTAAAGTTTCCTTCGAGCCTTTGGTACAAATTTGCAAAATAAGGTACTTTTACGGAATATCTCTACTTTTAAACGACTTCAAGCTGACATTCTCTGCGCTGCAGATATCCTTAATCTTGTCAAAAGATTTGTTTATTAAATTTTGTGATGACAAGAAGTTTCGTAAAACCAAAATTTATTAGATTTATGAAATCTTAGTTCCACTTGTTTTTATGAAATGGATATATACGATAAACATAGATAGTAATTGTTATTTAAAGATTTGTTTCTACATAAAAAAAATATATAAATCAAATATATTACACCAATATAACTCTTAAAAGCAGATCTAGACCTGCAAACCTACATTGATACTCGTAGGTATCGATAATAGAAAACATAACACGAACCAGATGCTGAAAAAGTAGGTATGTTAATTGTTAAGTAGGTAATATGGGAAAAGCCATTAAGGTCTAATTCTTTTGATTCCTAATTCCCAAATTTCATGTTTTAAAAGTCGATCGACTGGGTAATTAGCTTTTAACATATTTTAGCAATGATTAAATAGATACCTAACACCATTGACACTATACTTTTAATTATCTCGATAAATTATATATTATATAATAAGATGTTTATAGGAACCCTGACACACTTATTCCTAATTAAATATGACAGTTTGGATTGTTGTGTAAGGTCAGAACGGAATTAGAATCGCTTTTATTTTATTACTGAGTTTTAAATCTCTGAAGATTGGTGAGGAAATTGACAACTCTCTTAACCTTCAACCGGTGAGGTGAATTTCGGTTTCACTATTGGTGTGGTGACGTCAATTTGAAGTACTTTTAAAAATGCTATTTTAGGTCTATGGACATTTTGAAAACGTGTTACCATATTTTTTTAGTTTCTATATACGTTATTCTTTTAAATAAAACAACTTACTGAGATCTTGTCACAAAAATAAAACTTTTATTCTGTATAATACTTAGGTAAGAATATTAAGTTCGCGTTAACATGTATGTAACAAATTAATTTTAATTGATGGTCAGATGCGTCACTTACATTTCTAGCAGTATCAGTCAGACATTCATGAGCTCTCCGTTTGAAATCTTCGTCATTAACGTTCATTTTACATGATTACATACGAATAACATTCGCGGAAAAAAGACACTATTGTGTCGTGATGTCAATTTGACACCGTACCTTGCAACCTCCCACACACTATGCCCGGAAAACAAAGTAACTCGTACGCCGTTTGATGAAATACTGCTATTCGGGCAGCTACTGAGGACAAAAGTCACATTCAAAGCGAATTTACAGAGGAATTTTGTATTAAAATACTTACGACACGACGTCAAATTAACGTCACCTCACCAGTTGAAGGTTAAGATACTTCGTAGGTATGAAACTCTGAAGACAACACAAATTTTGTATAGGAGGTAAAAAATTCATTGGTTAGATCTTTTATATATTTCGTCTATAAAGTTATATGATCATTCCTATGGCATCGAACTAGTAGGTTTTGGGAAGAAGATGTACGAAAGTTCAGTGAAAGTAAATTCAAAGAACATTTCTGTATTAGGAAATCGTCATTAAAATTGTTGGTTGAAAAATTTAGTAGCCTCCAAAGGCAAAATACAATATTTCGGAAACTATTCCTTTATCGCAAAAAATGGTAATCGCCCTATATTCACTAGAAGCTTCAGCACAGAATCGTACAATACAGGGTGTCCCGTAAGTGGTGTAATATCTGAAGGCTACGGATAGGTTATGCTTAGACGAGCAAAAAATTGTATGGGTGGTGGAGGGGGTGCTGGTAATCCTAACGGTTTTCGAGATAACGGGATATTTAAGATATTTGGGTATATTTTTTAATAGATCACGCTGTAACTTCTTAACTTACACCCTGTGATGATGATTTCAAACTTCTTGGTGGACCTTTCGCCTAGTCTATATATTGTTTCTCTCCTCCCCTCCGTCTTGAAGTTATACCTCAACAAAGTTGATTTTTTTTTTTATTTAACTATATTTATCAAAAAGCATGTCATAAATACTAATTTTTCATATTGGATTTAAGAAGTCCAAGAGCTTGGCTTTAAAATGACCTATCACACTTTCTACCTAAAATGTAATCCTTCCTGGGTTTTTTGCACTATTTTTTTAACAGAACATATCCAGTAAAAATGGCTCAAAAAGCTTGTCCCCAAAAAATAATTGCATGCTGTATGTAACTTCTTTAATAAACTGCAAAGCCTCCGCATCTCTCCAATTAGATCTTTTTTCCCGTTTTTTGTAATTTCCCCCCGTTTGCTTCCCATTTTTCACACCAAAATCTCAATTTGATAATATTTGACAGCTATTTATAATTGGAAACTCCATAGTATGTGAATATAATATGGTATAGCTACGTTATGAGGTAAACTTTCATAATTAAAAGCATATATTGAAGAAAGTGTCTTTTCTGAAGTAATTAAAAGTACAGTTCGTCAATGGTAGATATAAATCAGATAAAACTTGTAGGTATATAATTTATTGTAGTAATCAGTTACATGACGCATGATGCATGGTTGGCGTGGAAAATAGAGCCGAATTTCCTCACGCAACCAGCGAGTGGATTGTTGTCATATAAAATATATCAATAGAAATCATTTTGAGCAGAACAATGAAACATTATTGAGGGTCGAGTCTGATAAAAAAAAAGAAAAGGAGGAATGGGCGACATTGTGAAAACTGCAAATGCGATTCTGAAAACGAAAATCGAACACCGAAAAGCTCTACACCGAAGCTTCGCTATTGTTTACACATTGGTTTTGAAGAGCTCTAAACGAATCTCTAAGATCCCATTTTTTCTCGCAATCTACTAGATGAAAACATATAATATAAGGCTTAAGCTTAAAATAAAATAACATAAAGTTAGGAGTTGCTCCAAGCACTGTCGCAATTTCTTCCCAACTTTCACTTTTATTATTTCTGTATAGGTACTTTGTTCATTAATTTCACTGTAAAGTCCCTATCCATATTGTTATAAAAATAAAACGTTTTTCCCAGCAAATTCAAAAATGTTTTTGTAAACAGTCCAAAAGTAAACACCAAAGTGAGGTTAAGTGCGGCCGAAAAAAAATCTTGTCCCGAAATGTTTCACAGTGTGGAAACCAAAAAGAAATTAACGGATACAAAAAAGTTACGTTACATAAAAGTTGCGTTTTTTTAAAAAAAAATCTGCGATAAAAGTACTATTTTCTAAGTCAAATTCTTAGTTTATCCTATTCCATTTATTTTATAAATCATTGGAACAAAAATCTTGTTTTAAAGGGGAATAAATTCAGTTTTTCGGATTACATTTTTCGGTTCTAGTTTTTGATGTGCTAGTCCCTTTACCTCGTGGTTTTCATCATAAAATATTACATTTGTGTAAAACAAGGAGAGAATAAGATTATACTGATGTGATTGGCATTGGACGAAAAATTTTACAGGTAATAGTTATACATCGTGTCCAGGCAGTATATCAATTTGTTCTCATAATGTTTTGAAAAAATAGTAGTTTGTGAGAAATGGTCAATTGCTAACAGTTTCGAGAATTTAACGGTTTAGGTACCGCTATTTTAGTTTTCCAAATCATAACAAGCGCATTAATAATCCGATAATATTGCTTTGGTGCCTTTGAGTATAATGATCGAATAATAATGGAAATAAAATTGTTTTGTTTTATCAATATTTTATACTACAGTATTTTTCGTCCTATAAGAATATAAAATTCTCAAGGTTGTATATTTTCCTCAATTAATTTTAAAAGGTATAAAAATGCACTAAAATTGTGTTCTTTGTTTTGAAGAATAAAATAATGTACAAGTCGTGTAATCTAACTTAACAATCAAATTCTGAAATTGGCAAACTATTTCATAGACCTAGTTTCTTTTCTCCTTCTCAACCTTTCGCTTTAATCCGTGACATTCAGCCTCATTCTGTCTATGGTCCTTCTTAAAAATATATTATATATTTAAGGGATTAACTTTGTTTGTAGTCGTGTAATAAGAAGAAAAATTTAATTTATTTGAAGGAAAACTGAAAATAGTTCAGTTAAAATATTATCAGTTTTATTTGACGGAAATAACCATAAATTTCAGGAGCCTAATCCAATATTAAATGGGATGACAAATACCTTGATTGCACTATGACAGATTCGTATACACAAGCTATTCTGTATGAAATTGTAGGGTGCATGAGTAACTATTAAGTTCTTGCCTTTCGTAAACTGAAACTTTGCCCTAAAAGGGACTTAATTGGGCGCCTCTATTCTAAAAATATATTCTTGCAACATGGGCTTGATGGAAAACTTCATTTTTCCGGATGAACGAATTGACGGATTTGATTGCCAATTGAATTTTTATTTTAACGTGAATTAATAATATTGAAATAGGAAAATATGGAGGGAGAATACACATTTATAATAGCATAAGAAAAATGGAGAATACATGATTGTTTTATTAGTAAGTCTCCAAAATAAGTTTGTTGTTATTTAATAACATTTAAAATCCTTCAAGTTAAAAATACTTATACAATTTTAGATTTCGGCTCGAACTTCTACTGAATTTCTAACATGAGGTGAATGATGCTTTTCAAATTTCACTGCATTCCGTTCCGTTCCATTCATTCTGCTCCCACTTTTACTCTGATTTGTGTACAGATTTGTTTACTTACATCTAGTCAATCGGACATATTTTTAAAATCATCGCATTTAAGAATAGAATAGGGGGTGAATATGTTTCCCAAGCATTTAATATGCAGGGTACATTTTCGTCTTGTACCTACAGGATGTTTATAAGTAGTATTATGGATTTCTTACAGCCCAACACAATGTACATATATACAGAATGATATTCACACTGAAGAACGTGCGAATAAATGACCCAAAACAAAACAGTAGGTCTGTTCGCGTACTAGCTTGAAAGTACAAACTTGTAAAACTTTTTGTAAGTTTTTACTCGAAGGCGTTCGCGTACTCGAAAATTGAGAGAGAAATTATTGACGTCACATTTCCCCTCCGTTCAATTTATTACTTGATTTAACTCGAGAAAAATTGTCGAGTAAAAACTTCGAAAGTGTCAGTTTTGACAGATCGTCGCCGGTTTTCAGTTATTTTTAAAGTTTTCAGTTATTTTTCAAGTTTTAAGTTTTAAAAAAATGGAAAAACCTGTTACTCCTCCTCCGGTAGAAGTAGAATGTTCTCCAAGAACATTTCAAATTAAAATTGTTTTTTGTACTATGTGCTAAAAAAATTTCACGTCGTTATTACAGATCCCAAATATTTTAGTAGTTTTTACACGTTTTTGCTCGAAGCCGTTCACGTACTTTGTGAGCGTCACTCTCAATTTCTCTGTTTATCATACATATTGACGTTTTTCATGTTTTTACTTGAAAAAGTACGCGAACAGAACTTATTACTCTACCAAATTCATCCGCAATCATACCAAAATCTTTTAAATTACAATTTTCATTATTTTTACGTTATTTGTGATGTTATTTTTTCCAGAAAATTTCAATCTGACAAATTACACGGATATGAGCTACTATTACATTCGCATCGCGTCAAAAGTTGTTCCATTGAACTCGCTTTTCTCTGCTTGACGTGCACTTTTCTTAAATTATCAATGGAAATCGACATTAGTTTAGCAACACGCCCAATGTACTGCACACTGACATGTATATCATGGACCGCTGACAATACTGAAATTGTTTACATTATTTGTTTTACATTATCTAAATTATAAGAATTTTCAAACGTTAAATTTTGGAAAAAAATTTAAATATCGTCATAAAAAATTACATTTTTTGCAATAGAAAGCAAACGACATTGATTAAAAATTGCTTACCGATTTGTAGCAATGTTTGGAAAAGCAAAATACCAATTAGAAAAAGAATCGATTTTTTTTTGTATTGCAAAGTTTTCAGGATTTAAAACGTTAAATAAGCTTTTAATAAATATTATTTTAAAAATTTGGAAAATAAAAAATGTTTAAAAATTTTTTTAAAATAATTAAAAGTATCCATCTATAAAAAAGGGCATGAAAGTATCTATTACAAAAATGTCAACTAAAATGTATCCAAAACGATGCATCACTGGTGCGAGCTCCTAGGGTGCTTTCTTGAAAACGATTCACATAATTTTCTTTGTATATGATTACAACGCACTTGCGCTAGCGCAACGTCCTCAAATTTGCACCGGCTGAGTCTCTTGGAAACTGAGGATTTCGGCACCAGTGCAAACGTCGAGAGGCATGAAAAATGCATGAACTTTGGGAATTTGTTTTTTTACATAAAATAAATACTTTTGGAAATGGGTTTTAATGTATTTTATTCTCCTATTCCTATCAATGTAGAGTAAATTTCAATTTTATTTATATAAAAAAATCCAAAATGGCGTCTGCAGCTCCCATCAAACAAAACCATGCGCGGCGTGTTTTGTTCTGCGCGGTGCGCTCCACAGCTCTGCCAGATCATCCGAAACAAATAGGGTTGAAAATGATTGAACTAGATAAAATTTTGGGGGCCTTACCGGTTTTCATTTTCAAAAAACCTCTGAATAATAAAACGGCAGCCGTTTAAAAAAAAAAACATTTTTTTGCCCTGATGAAGCTATATTCTTACATCTGGGTATAACACGAAAAGCTTGGTTAACGAAACCACCAACCTCGTTAATATATACAATAACAAAATTAAAGAATTAACCAAAATAACATACGTCCTCAGAGTATCCAATGAGCGCCCCCGAAAAAATATTGTCCTAGGGATGGGGAATTAATTAACCACTAATCGATTAGTGTTTACTCACTTATATTTTAACCACTATTATTTGAGTTTTGACTGTTTGTCTGATTTAGGAAAAAGTCTCATTTACAATGAAATCACAACTGCGATTAAGTAATTGTAACCAATGTTCAATGCACCAAACTTAAATACAATACAATGCAATACAAAAATATTTTATTGAAAGACCCTAACCAAGGCCACGCCCTTAAATCGCGGTTATTTTACTCGTTAATCGTTTAATGCGTGCTAACTTACTACTTTTTTGATAAAACCATATTATAAAGCGGAGCCCTCCCCCAATTCCTTTTCTCCTCCTCATGCTCTCACTTAACTAGTGGGTTCGGTTAATAACATCTTAATCAATTTAACAACATAAGTTTATTAGACCTCTCGTCAGTTAGGTTAAGACTATAGTCCATATCGTAG
Source organism: Dioctria linearis (assembly GCA_963930735.1). NCBI lineage: Eukaryota > Metazoa > Arthropoda > Insecta > Diptera > Asilidae > Dioctria > Dioctria linearis. Next base: position 199,419,360 of record OZ005741.1, on the reverse strand, counting down.
AGAAAAGAAAACCGTTCTATTATTAACGATTTGTTTACTTGGTTTAGTCCTTTCGTGATTTTATCAACTCCTCTCCTTTCTTCATTCGTAGCTCGTAGCCCAAGACAATTGCTTAGATCAACTTTAGCCGTTGAATGCACTAACTCTAATTTTCATGAAGAATGTGCTATTAAATTGATACCGACATATGTGCAAAAAAGAAAGGAAAATTCAAGAAAATGCAATCTTCCCTGATCTACAGGACTAGGATATTTAAAATTAAAAGTCAGCAAGACCAAAAATTATAGTGAAGCAATATTAAAGTTAAGAAAAAAATATGTATTATCTTTATTGTTCATTAAAATTTCATTAAGGCATATTGCAATATATATTTAAATATTTTATTGTTACATTTTTATAATTAAGAGCAATTTAGAAACAATTTCAAATTATATTAGAAAATTCTTTCTAGGCAATATTTTAGAAGTTATGTAATACGATTCTACAAGAATTAAATAATAAAAAAACTACGTCATCCATTTTATACACTATGCCAATTATAGAGTTCTTTGCTTCAAACTGGGAATGTTATAAAAATGTTATAAAAGCTTTAATTTATAACTCGTTCTAATCATCATAAACAATGTCGAGAAGCTGAACATTAATTAAAGTTAATTACTAATTAAAGAGAAAATGTTGAATCATTATCATGCTTATTTACCTGTTTTCATCCTTACTTTGATTATTGCTTATTAGATATAACTAGAAGGGAAGTTATCAACTATCTTATGGCGTTTTCAACACTACATAACTCTCCTCAAGATTCGCAGGATCAGTTCTTCTAGGAAGGAGCTCTGCAAATACTCGACTGTAAATCCATCTCTACTGATCGAGAAATACATTTTCCATTCTGAAAATCTTAATAATCTGCAAATTTTGTGACAAATTGACATTTTTCGTTCAATTTCACTGTTAAAACTTACTATTAGTACTACAATTTATTATATAGGTGAAAGAATCGAAATTTAAACAAATTTGTTCACTTTTTATGGAATCTTCATCTACGGAAGATTTAGATTTCTATTTTAATATTACTAAGTAAAACAGGGATAAAAGGGATCTATTATTAATTTCGTGGAAATAATTTCTAAATATTCCGATCAGAAGGAAAATATATTTAAATAAAATTTCAAAACAAAAATTGTCAAAATTTACTGTTTAAACAATTAGTTTAATAGTCATTTCCGCTTCCGAAGGGAAATAAAGTTATATGCGTTGAAAAATATTATACATTTCATTTACAAGTAATATCAACACCTCTCCATTTCAAATTTTCTAGAAAATCGCTCGGAAAAGACAATGCAGGCGGAAATCAGAAGGATCAGAGAAAATTAAAAGGAGAGAGGAGTAGAACTAATGGACGGAAACAGCCACAACATTACACGGAGGAATTTTACGTTTTTTTAAAGTGAATATTATAGTTTTATTAGTTATCTTGTTGATCGAGGCCTTTTTCTGATATTGATTCTGATGACTCGCTATTCTTAACATTATAAATTATTTCTACTGCTAATTTTAAGTTCTTGAAATATTGTAGGTCTTGCATGAGTGATTCCTCCTACGAATAGATTTCTCTCCCTATTTTCATTTCTGTCTTATTATATCCCAAAGCGGCTTTAAGTAGTTGTTTATTTTCTTAATTATTTTTTATGTAGAATAGAGGCAGGGGTGTAGCCTTCGAAGAACTCAACAGATTTGTCAAAAAGGTAAGTAGAAGTAGTCTAATGAATTCTTTTCTGAACTTGGAATCACACCCGCACCAGAACAGTGCTGACACCATTCCTGTTCGGAGCTGTCAAATGTGAAATTGGCAATTCCCGTGTGCGTTCGGTGGTAACGGTGGGGTTATTCCATGGTTAGAAAGAAACAAATAATATTACGACGCGGACGCAATACAGTTACAGAAAATTGGCACTAGTGATAAAAACGTTTCCACATTATCTTCCTCTGAAGTATCCGTCGAGTCTTCATTTAAAATATTTAATGCCAATAATAAATCTTTTTTATTGGGCATATTGTTATAATAATAATATAAATATATAATAAAATAATAAATATAATAATAACGTTTTTTCCACACACAAATTATAAAAAATTCAAAACAAACGCTCTAATGTTTTTTCCACACACAAAAGTAATAAAAATCAAAACAAATGTTGTAAGACTGTTCTTTCCAAACACAAATTACAATAAACTAAAACAAAAACGATGTAATTAATTTTTCCACAACAAATAACACAAAAATTCCGCTCAATCAAAACAATAAAACAAACTTCAAACCTCAGTCAACACCCGACGCCGGAAAAAATTTGGGAGTAGAAATTTGCAACCATGGGCAGCACCAAAAATAACAGAGGTAGAAAAGATTGCGCGTTTGGGTTTGCTACGGGTGTGGTGGGAAGAAAAGGGTACGAAAATGACAGATTCGGTGGCAGTGCTTACACCGAGTAGCAGAAAAGAATTGATCACTATAAGCGACATCCTACACCATATCGCATACTGCACGCGCATTTCACTTTTTGGCGATGAGATACAGTCAGGGGAAAAGTGATCAATAGACTGAAATTAGTGTTATGCAAATTTGCTGCCAATCGAGCTCCATCTGTGTATTTTTAATTAATAGGAAGAAATAATAGACTTAATAAATATATAAAAATAAATTTCTATTCTCTTTTCACTGCATTTACCACCGCCTTGATATTAAAACTAGGTAACTCGAAAATTGTTCGTTTTTAGATAACTGGTTAGATCAGTATAATTTTATGGTGGATTTTAAGTGCCACAAGAATATATCTAATTTTTTTAGCTGTGCTTGTGTATAACAATTCTCAAAAGTATATTTTACAAGTGCCACTGCTGTTTAATGCTAAACAAAAATCTCAAGGTAGGTCTGAAAATTCCAGTTAGCTTGTTGTAGAATTGACGTGGTATACTTGCTTTTTACGATATTCCACGTTAGATCGCTTCCCACCTGTGGAACCCCTCCGTTAAGTTCTTAAAAATGCAGTCTACTAACAATAGATAATTAATTTATCTAAAATTAGGTGGCCTATTTAGCAGATTCCGCTTAGGAAACTAATTAATCAATCACTTTTATGGCTCCAATTTTCTTGAGTATATTTTAAGTCCAATAGTATGCAGAATTTCTACAAACTCTTTATATTATTTTAGATATTATTATATCTTCTGCATAAATCGTTGGAAAGGTTATTGTATCTTCTCATATTGCCTTGCCGAAAAAATTTTGTGATTGTTTACAGTACCTCAACAAAAACAGTAGTGAATCATCTCAGCCATGCTTTTCCCAAATTCATTTTTTTTATATTATTACGCTAAGCTCAGGGGATACCCTATGATGGAAGGCATAGCATGGCAGTAAGGAGATAGGGAAAAGTTTAGGGGACATGTGGAAAGTGGCGGAGGTGCTGATGTATGTCACTCTTGTACCTTCACAGATAGTATGCCGGAAGAAAAACAGAAGATGGTAGACTGCTCCACACTCGCAAAGTTCAGGATAAGAGAGAATCACGGAATTTTACTGTATGGCCGAAAGTATTTTGAAGGGTGAAAAGATGTGCGCGGCTTGCAGCGCGAGTATTGCATACAAGGTATCAGACTAGGTATTTCATCAGAACATTCGTCATGCGTGTAGTGATAAAAGAGCAAAATGCATCCAACATTGCCGCCGTGGTCGAGTGAGACGATATGACAATTTATTGCCAAATCGCCAATGAGCTTAAAAGCTCTCTTTTGGACAATATCCAATGAAGCTAAGGCTGTACGACCAGGCCTGACCCAGATGTGAGAATTGTATTCAATTTTAGGTCTGAGGACTTGTAGATGAGCACTGGATTTGATGGGCTGAAAAATTTCTTACACCTTTTCAGAAATCAAAGACATTTCGATGCTTCTTTGGCAACAGAAAAGATGTGGTCTGTCCAGCTAAATTTAATGGAAATAATAATGGCAAAAATGCTTAGTGACGGTGAATCGGAAATTAATACTTCATCAAATGAAATGGGAGTGGTTAAGTGATGATTTTGATTTAAAGAGATGGAACAACTTTGGGTCTTAAATGCATTGGATTCGACGCGATTCACTTTGCCCAAAGCGAGGATATTGTTAAGAGCATTTTGCAATGATATCTCTCTTATTTGACACATGCAGTATTTCCGCTGAAGTCCGCAAGAGTATCAAAAGATTAAGCGAAATTAAGCGTACTGTCATAGGCACAGCAATGGATCAGATTTATAGTAAAGGAAAACAGATCATTAATGAGAGATGGAGAGATAACAGATCCCTGGAGCACACATTTATAGAATGAGGTTCAGGTGTAACGGCATCTAAAACAACTCGAATTACGTGACCAGATAGAAAACTTTCAATTTATATTAGAAGAAGAAGGGAGAGACCAAGTACTTTAAGTTAGACTAAAAGGGCAGGATGCCAGACTCTATCAAAGGTTTTTGAAATATCCAGAGCAACGATCTGGGATTCACCAAAATTGTAAAGACTACGGGTCCAACGTTCCGTAAAAAAAAGTCAGCAAGTCTCCAGATGAGTATCCAGTCCAGATGCCATATTGGCGATTGCTAATGAGTTGATTAGTCTTTCGATACTTCATTAATTTGGAATTAATGATGAATTCAAAAACCTTCGAAAGATTCGAAGTGATTGCAATTGGTTGATAATTTGAGGGATCGCTACCCTTAATTCTTGGGAATAGACTGAACGTGAGCTAGTTGCCAAGCATTTGGAAATATTCCTGTTGAATAAAACAAGTAGAATAGTTTGCGCAGAGGTTTAGCCAAGGATGCAGCGGAGCTTTTAGTTATCCATCCCCTCAAGGACCTTGAACACATCTCTCGTACGGATGTATATTAGCTCTTGTACAAATCCACACGGGAGTTGCAAATCAAGTGTCTGTGAAGTGGGTGGAACACGAGAATTTGAAGCGAATCTAGCAGCCGAAATATTTGCCTTATCCAGGACCAGAATCCTTTGCTACCTTTCCGGCTTGCCAAGATTCTCTGTCTAACATTCAGGTCAAAAAAAATATTTTTTCTCTGATTAGTGGACTTATCGGTTTTTCGTGCAATCCTGTACACTATTTTCAGCTCTGGACATGGATGTAATTGATAAGCACGAAAAGCAGACTCCTTAGCTCTATAGTTTGGTTGTAACTTATCATTAAAGCAAGAGCGTTTTTGTTGTCGCTTAGATCTGCTGTAGAATTACGGAATGGATTCAGCCATGCCAAGACTTAAAATATTACTAAGCTCGAGAGCGCATTTATCGACATCTCCCGAAGTAATACAGCTTGACCAATCAATCTCCCTGAGGTTCTCATTGAGACTTTCCAAATCATCATTTTTATAGCGAAAGAGAAACCTACTTTTAGGTGAAGCCGTGATTAAACAGTGGCAAAGATAACTTAATAAGAAGATAGGAAGCAGCCCAACAAAATTGAAAATTTTTCGTGTTTTTTAGAAAGAAACAAATAATGTCATATACTTTCGTCTCTTGCATGAATAGGGGAAAAGAATTTGGCTATGCATTATTGTAGTGGGATTGAGACAAAGAGTTAAAAACAAAAATCGAGAGAACGTGGGATTACCCGAAGGACAAAATCTTCTTGAACTATTTATAATAATGTACATCAGGTCACACTACCTCAATTTTTTAGAAAAAGACAAATATCGCTCTGGCTAAGATGCTGAAAGGAGATGTAAAAATTCTGTCAAAAAAAATTCTCATTTTTCCCAAAAATATCAGAGAATCCAGCATGAGTTTCTCCCACTTAATCTTTTCAGAGCAAAACGAATGTAACCCGGGGATTACACCTGCAAGTACAGGTTGCATGCAATCTGCACTGCCATACTTCTTGCACGTGTAACCTCTACTGCCATGCTGGCAGCTTAGCTTTCAGCGAACTTGCATGATGAAAAACCATGGCAGCTGAGGTGATAGTAATTTGACATTATACAGTTTTCAAGATGGCCAAAAAGAAATGCTTGAAAGAAATTGATAAATTTATACTGGTAAAATGAGATTTTCTGGGATCAATTACCAACAGCTTCCTCTTCTTGGGTTTTTATCAGCCTGCTACTTCCTTTATTGCTATAATTTTCCAATATACGCAAGACTTTATCCCTCAATGCCACTTTTTAAATGAACTTGCATGCAAGATGATAAGACATCAACCGAACTGCACGTAAAAGTTAGCTTAGGAGATGGGGTGGTTCGCTAAAAAAATAAAAAAAATAACCTCTATAAAGGGGTTAGGGCGCCACGTGATATTTCCCATTTGGCAGATAAACCACGAAACTGATCTTCTCAAGGCTAAAAGAAATTTAAATCAATTACAAATGTTAAATTTATTATGCCATACAAAATCCAGAGTGGGTATATAGCAAAAAAAAATTTTAAATTAAAATTGCGATGCCAGCCAGCCACAAAAGAATCCACCTAATCTCAATACTATTACAAGTTTCAATAATTTTCTTTGTTTTTAATTTTACTTAACTTTTCACGTTCTTTTCCTTATCCCGTGGGTTTGCTCTTTATCCTTTTGGGCCCGCTGATTTATAGTTTTTTCCAGCTGCCTCGCGAGATAAACTGCGTGTTCCGTCGTGAGTCAGAGCCCCTCTTTTCCGTTCTTTGTTATTCTGCTTTGCTTTTATTTTGTTTTATATTATGATTCCTCTGTTTTCCTTTTTATTTAACTTTAAATTTTACTATTTTAGAACACTTTACTTCGAAAATCAGATCAACTTTTACTTTTTAAGCCAACTCTGACCTGCTGGCTACTCGATACAAACCAAAAAAAATTCTTCCTCTTTTTTGCCACTTTTCCACTGTTTTCCCGCGCTAATTTCGGTTTTTTTCAGCACTTCTGTTGGCAAAAGTTCCGCTCAGCGGTAACGTTTGGTCATAGCACACAAGCATTAGTCCACATAGCACATAATTTTTTTTTTGTAGTAAAGCGTGAAACACAGTGGTGACTTTTTCAACCTGGCCGGCCTCACCAGCTTTGACAGTTCTGTAGAATATATGAGATCAGGAGGGTGATTCAGATATTTTGTCGTACTTTAATGTCAAAATATGCGCCTAAACGAAATGAACTTTTCTACTGATTTTTTCGTGTTTTTATTCAATTCAACAAGCCCTGCATTTCGTAGAATGAACTGAAAATGACACTTCACATTACAAACTCAAATATTATATCGAATTTAAGCACTTATATGTATTGCTCTAATTATGTGTAGAATATCTATTTACCACAGTATAGAATTTTTGTCACATTCTCGGAAGCAGTTGACTAATTTGTCGTACTTCTAGGCGTGTATATCTGATATTAATTCATTGCAAATTCATTTTAGTTTATTTTGTGGTTGATGATAAAGATAATTTAAAATGAATATGGTGAATATAAAAGTACGACAAATTTGAGGTGAAATGTCAAAATATGTGAGAAAAATATACGCCTAAGCTAAGAGATCAGAATCACCCCACGTTATCAAGCTCTCAGTGGCAAAGTTGGTGAGGCCGGCCAGGTTGAGGTTGAACTCGAGTAGGACTACTTTCTACTCTGTTGAAACTTTGTCAACTTTGACAGCTAATATTTGTTATCATTTGATGTCAACATTGTTTAAGGAAGGAGTCATATACTTAAAATTTGGAGGAAACAGTTGAAGAAAATGTAGTTCGAAGAGAGTTTAATAAATTTGGTGCGTGAAAGAATATAAAGAAAAATAAGATAATATAAAAATAAAAGTAAAAGATTAAAAAGTTAAAGAAACGAAACAACGATAAAAAAATGATAGTAATGAAATTAATTTTTAATTTTGAACCAAAATGGTAAAAATGTTAACTTGATTTACAGATTTACGCATAAAGGCCCTGCCTCTCCAACTACCGAACCAATCCCGCACATACTTCAGTTTACAAATTCCAATTTTTAATAAGCTGCTTGAATTTAACAATCGAACTAGTGCACTGAACATTTGTCGGCAGACAAACGCGAAGCTTGAACGAAGTAAGAGTCACTTTGAACAGAATAATGGAAAACAGGAATAAGTAGGTTAAAAACTCGTACTCAAGAATTGCAGTATTCTGGTTTGCCTGCATATATAATTCTATGGAGCGGGAATAATAGCCTTCTCTGACGGTTCTCATTGAGAGAACAACTCAGCAAGTTGTTACTGAGAGACAAGATGTGATCAAACCGTCTAAGTCCATACACAAATCTTACACAGTCATTAAAGGCTATATTCAGCCTTCTTAAGCAAATGGAATCCAAATGTGGAAAAACTAAGCTACCATTCGTAAAATAAGTGATCTGACCAGCAATAACCTGGTGCCAATTGGTAGAATACTGGTCGATAACCATACCCGCCGAAGGCCACCATAGATTTTACCTATCACATTGCCAATATGGTCACAGCATTTCATATTCGTTCCAATTACACGAAGATTTTTGACACGTCTAGAAAAAGGCAGAGTAAAATCATTTAAAGTGACAGGTGGGAGATCAGAGAGCATAATATCATTCCGATAAAAGGCAATACACTGAGACTTGAGTGAATTCAGTTTTAAATTATTATTAGTAGCCCAACGAGAAACATTTTCCAGGTCGGAATTCATGCGATCTAAGCAATCTTCTAAGAGGCCGATAGGTCTGCTAATTTGAAGCTGCACGTCATCAGCATATAAATGAATATTGCAATTGTCAATAGAATTCGGCAAATCATTTATAAACATACTGAACAATAACGGACCCAGTATGGACCCTTGTGGTACACCACAACTTAGGGGACAAGCACTTGAGATCTTCCTGATAGAAAGCATTAGTTTAGACAGTAATTTTAAATGATTAACTGTGTCAAAAGTTGTAGAGAAGTCGAGTAAAGTTAAGACACGTAGATGATTCACGTCAAGTGATTTTCTGATGCTAGACGTGACTTCAATCAGTGTCGTTTCACTACTATACAAACGACGGAAACCAGATTGGTAAGGACTGAGAAGGTTACGACAATCCAAATATTCAATTATTTGAAAATACAATAACTTCTCTTCTGGTAATCAGCTGGTTACTTTGCTTTTTTAGTCTTAGGAACCGGTAAAACCATTGCAGTTTTCCATATAGAGGGGAACTGAGAGGTGGTTAGACATGTGTTAAAAATCCGTAGCAATGGCTCGATAATCCATGGGAGAAGAATTTTTACAAATTTGGGGGAGATTCCGTCAGGTCCAGTGGTATTGGATCTAATAGCCAAAATAGCATTTATAACTTCAGATTCATCCACACATCTAAAACTAAAATCATCGTTATTATCATTACCCGAATCCAAAGTACGTCGAGGGCTTGAAGATACATTTGGTGTGGAAGAAGTTTGCAGAGATGAGAAATGTAAGTTGAGTAATTCAGGATCAATATCGCTGACGGAAATATCTTTGCCGTATACACCTGCCTAATATAGGTTAGTCCATAGATTTCTGATACACAGAATAGGTGAAAATTTTGCTCCGTAGTACTGCTTCTTGGCTGCATGAATTTTAGTATTGACCTTATTTCGTATAACCTTATAGTATAATCGACTTTCAATGGTACTTAAACGCCGAAATCTGCGAAACAAAAAATCTCGTTCTGCAATAAGGGATCTAATTTCAGCTGCGAACCATGGGCAACCACCATCCATCCTGACACTTCGTACATATACAGGAACAAAGCGATCATGGAAATAATTTATTAATTCATAAAAAATTTGAATCTGATCGTTGACAGAGACGGCAGGGCAATTATTGACATTCTTCATCAAGTGCAGCCATATTCATATTATTATAATTACGAAAGCTAACCATTTTGTAAAGCGGACAATTTCTTACATTAAATTTGTAAGTAAGGAATAGAAAGTCGTGATCAAATATGGAAGAAGAAGTAATTTGGTTATGGTACAAGACTGCACTCGTGTCTGTAGTTAAAAACACATCCAGAAGCGAAGGGTTAGTTGAAATGAAATATGTCGGTAGATTATTAATAACATTCAAGTGAAGATATTGTAATAAAAATAGAAAAGATTGAGCCAAACTGT